>JAGSMX010000019.1:2520000-5020000 GCA_029286785.1 Meandrusa payeni | reverse complement strand
GTGTGTGTGTGTGTGGTTCATGTATGTGTGTGTGTAGTGTGCTTTATATGTTATTTAATTTATGATGAGATTTTAACAAATTTTCTGCGGCAGTATAGTCGAGCTTTAGTAGCCAAGGTATGAGGACTTTTTACATTTAGCTTTTGGCAAGTTGTAGATAGCTATTTTTGGTTAATTTCATAATATAGATAGGAACCTAAGAAGCAAAAAGAATTTGTTTGAGAAGTTTGTTTTATATGGCTCGGTTGAGCAAATTTTACTTTGCTGCGTCTGTCGATATTTAGGTTGGGATCATATTTTATGAGGGAGTGCTTTCTTAAGACTGTCGTCTGAGAATAAATAACTGACGTACGGTAAGCACTTTGCATTTTCGTAGAGTTCGATGGTAGGATGGAAGAAAGAAGACAATACAATTGTCAATTGCCAAAAGCCGTAATGTTCTAATTAAATTTTATGATATGTAATTCTATTTTTTTATATTGATTAATTCGTTGAAATCTATCATCGTATTTGGTAGATGCCATTATGTACGAGACTAAGAAATAGCATCAATTCAAACAATTTGCGATTTTTCTGTAATTATTTACAATTATTGTTAAATGCCATTATGTAAGAGATTAACTGAAACATTTTTTATGTTTTATAATTATTTGATATCAATTAATTCATTTAAATGTTACGAAATTAACAAATATCAACAGTCGAAACAATATCTTGGGTGTCAGCGATACGCCATTGGAAAACCAAAGCGTTACAACTAAACTAATATATAACGAAAGCAAGCAAAAATCGACAACTGTAATATCACTGAACGTTCATTTTGACACAAATGAAATAGCAAACATTGCTTATTGTGTCCATTTGGACTAAAGGTGCATTAGTCCCATAACATTAAATAAAAATGTGAAAACAAGACGTTATGTTACACTTACCCTTGTGGGTCATTTTTGTCAGGGATGACCAGATCTTGTAAGCCTCCGCATGCTAATATTAATGACTGTGGGGGATTGATGATGGCGTTGAACATTGTAATACCTGCACAACAAGAAAACAATGTAGTAATAAAACATCACAGTTATGAATAATATTCTGTTGTATACATATTCTTCTTTTGGACGAACACATATAATTTATTTTCTTTAAACTCGTGTCGTTCCAATGCTGGTGTGCGTTCACCTCTCCGTCGTGTGGTGGATATACAATAAGTACTTCGCAGATGTTGATTTGTTTTCATTGCCTACTACTAAATTTAGAAAATGTATTAAAGACAGCTTATTTAGTTAATTTAGTGATAGTGTTTTCGTTTTTAAGTGTTGCACGTTAAAATAATAATGATAATAATTTGTGGATAATGTTGTTGGTAGTGCAGTTACATATTTTATTTCTATTATGTCTTTTATAGTATCAATTGTGCTATTGTTTATTGTCCCAAATAAAGAGAAAAAAAAACACAGTTGACAGAGAGGCTGGCCTTTACTGCTTCACCGGTATTGAGAGGTGGCATAGCTCTTAGGCCGCTTAGCTTGAACCTCTAATAGCTAGTAACTCGACAGAAGGGTCCCCGGTGAGAAGTAACCTCGGCTTGGACAGATACTACGTTACGCGTAAGCATTCTGATCCAAGGGCGTCCGAGAGGGCCGAACCACGTCTCGGTCGGTAGCTATTTTATAAATAAAACTATTGGGACAATCTAAGCTAACTTATATGCCACTTCGGGAAGCGTTGGCGCTGGGAGAAGTGGCCGAAGAAACGGGGCAGAAACTTGGACCCTCGAGAAGAAAGACATATCACGGATTGACGCATTTGAGACGTGGTGCTCGAGGAGAATGTGTCTATTCTCCAAGAAGTGGGTGACTCCATTAGGTTGTCAACAATCTGTGTCCGGAGGGTTTTCGAATTATTCGGTCACATAGCCAGAAAGAAAAATGATACACTAGTAACACTCTTGGTCACAAGGAAGACGACCAAGGGGCAGGAGCCCTGTGGACATACGGCTGGACAGACCAGATCCCAGACAACATCAACACGAAAGTCCACGAACTCATAGTGTCGAAGATAGTAACAGGTGGAAAGCGATCGTCCACAACATAATCCATGGAGGTCACGATCCTCACCACAGAGGAATACGACCTACCTTTTCAATATTAATTATTTATCATAATTTCTAAAAAAATATTTTTTGATAATATTTTATGTGATCTAGATTTAGATTATAGACTTATATTCATTAGTAGTAATTATATTCATAGAAGGTTTTAAAGCTTATAGGTTATAGATAAAAAGATAGTTTTTCTCTCTCTCTCTACTCATACTCACCGTACATTCCAAGGTTTGATACGGTCACGGTGCCTCCTTGATATTCCTGTGGCTGCAATTTGCCGTCTTTTGCCTTCTGAGCGAGCTCCTTGACACTCTTTGAGATGTCGATGATACCGCGGGAATCGGCGTTAAACACTATCGGGGTTATAAGACCGGTCGGCGTGGCCACTGCCACGCTCACATCTACGTTTGAGAACCTGCAAAGAATTTTTAATATTTAAGTCATTTAAGAAATAGGTCTGCGAATAACTGTCGAAGACATTAATGGTCAATTAAAATCATATGAGTTCCTTAGCTCTTTATGCTATAAAAGGTATTCATTAAATAAAATTTCTAATAGATTAATTTAAACATCATTACTGAATAACTAATTCGATGCTCCTCAACCTAATATAATACAGGCTTTCAAAACATATTTAATTAAAAAAAATTACATTTTTTTTAAAGAATTTTATAATTAAACTTGCTGTTGTTCCAATAAAAAACAATTTAAATATTGGTCTTTCCTAATGCCTTGTACTATTACGACACTCCGCTTTTATTCCAGCCACTAATGACACGTGGAGGGACCACCCTAAATGGTCTCAAATCTATTTTTATTATACTAAAATGTAGAATCTTCCTGAGCCTTTTCATGATGGAATGTTGCTGTCAACTTTGAGAACAGTTAATCATTGCATAAAGTGTAGAAGCTCTATGGTGGTTGTGATGAAAAAATTAGATTAGGTCTGTACAATATTTTAATAATGTAAACAAAATCGCTGTAGAATAGATTGTACTCACTGTCTAATGTAAGACTCCATCCAATGCGAGTTGGCTGTCGGCACGCGCCTACACGCAGATGCTACGGCCTTTACAATGAAGTCGTTGACAGAAATCTGCATCGGAAACATAACATAAACTAATTAGCGATTTAGAAAAGGAAAAGACGCGTCCTTTTTACCCTTGACCAACGTACAGACCAACCTAGTACAGTGCCACGGGTTGGGATTGGTATACATAACAGAATAGGTTAAACTAAATTAATTATATCATGATGGAAGGCGCTGGTCTCCTTCTGCGAGTCAGTAATGGCCCAGAAGGAGACCGCAGAACGGGATCGGGAGAGGGCCGATCCCGTTCGAGAGGCAGGCGGGCCGGTGGCAGACCGGCCCGCAGCCCTGTAGTTCTGGGCTCTCAAGAATAAGACTACGGTATCCCCTGCCTGTCATACAAGGCGACTAAAAGGGGCCTCGGGTTCACTGGGCGACAAGGGTGGGGCCTGCGTCGTCCACCAAAGTGGGATCTGGGAAGAAGGCGACATCGGCTGGCCCGTGTCGCCTTGCGCAGCGAGGGCACAGGGGGGAGGGAGTAACCTCCCCCCGGGATGTGCTCTCCTTGAGCACAGTGCAGAGGGTCTCCGGTGCGTTCCACGTTGAGATCCCGGAGCCCCTCGTCGTACACCGAGGAAAGGGCCACCGGGGAGGTTTTAGTGAGTAAGAACCCCACATAACCGCTGCCTTCCTCCCAGAAGGCGGGGTATCTTTATGAAGATTTCTTCCCCGTCAACAAAAAAAAATGGTATACATAACAGAATAGGTTAAACTAAATTAATTATATCATTGACTAAGAACTTTCACGGATTTGTTCACGTTTCAATCTTATTTTTGAATTCCCGACATTACGGTAGATTAGAGATTTGGATTTATGTCTTATAGAGTCCTACAATGTATGAAATGAATATATATAAGAACTGTAGAAAAAAGAAATGTGTATATGTATACTATGAGAAACTAATAATCGATTTTTTTATTAATCCATATATAAATGAAATACCACTCACAGAATCGTTACAATAATTTTAAAACTATAATATATATATAACAAAGTCTATATATTTGTTTGAAATAAAAGACAAAACTGTGTTTCTTTATAATATTTAGAGAAACAACATTTAATGTCCGTATTCCAATTCTATCTTATATATAAATGTCATGACACATTACATTGACATTTTACATTTAAAATTATAAAAATACAAAAAAGAAATAAATTTAAATAAAGAGGTTTCATATCTTTACTTTACATATATCAACTTATTTAACACAAATTCTATCCAAAACTTCTCATCTGTCATATATAAATATATAATTATTTCAGTACCTCACCCGTGTGAAGCCAGGTCGGTCTACCAGTTATAAGAGTTACTTTATTAAAAAATCCAAATTTACCTTTAGACCGGGTTCTTCCTTCTCCAATCGTTCATTGATGATCTTCCTCAACTTCAATGTCTTCTCAATGTTAACCGTAGCGCTCAACTGGTAGTGAGGTATGGTCTGTTTTGCAGCAGACAACCGCTTGGCGATCGTCTCCCGCATTCCCGAGAGGGGAATGTCAACGAATGTGGCTCCCGGAGCAGGGGCGGGAGCTACGGCTGGGGCGACCACCATACCAGCAACAGCTTGCGCTGCAGCAGCGCCTGCGAGGTCACCGCTCTTTAGTGACCCGTACAATCCAGAACCCTGGCCTGTGCAAATGGCACGCGTCAGGTTTCAAGCTATAAATGGCAGCTGGGAAAATGACCATGTTAAAGACAGAATTGGTAATGTAATTTCTGTCGATGTTGTAATTATGACATTTTTTTTTTAAAAACGAACGTACATATGAGCTGAAGCTGACCGGAATTGCTACAATCATTTTGAGAGGTGGCAAAGCTCTTATGTCCTTTAGCCTGAGCCTCTAAATTGTGAAGTAAAATATAATGAAACAGATATTACAATTATCTTTATTTCATTTATCAGTTAAATAAGGAGATTAATTGTCATTATGTGTAAAGTTCATCCCGCTGGTGTTAAACATAATATTCTTAACTAATTGTGTGTGAAATATATCTGTAAATAAAATGTTTGTTTATTAAATATATAATATATTTATAACATAAATTATATATAATATTCATTAATTATTCCTTTTATTACTCTTTTATTTATTTTCTAAATATTATTATAACAATATAATCGTCAAATAGCCCATATAGTCAATAGCCCGCGGCTCGCGAGTCACATGCGGCTCTTTGGATGTAAAGCTACGGCTCTTACGACTTAAAACGTGTAACTTTATTTATCGAGTACTATTTATAGTTGTCAGGAAAAAAATTGTGGTTCTTTAAAAAGTTTGAAATTTTGCAAATTGTATTCTTCCAACTCAAAAGGTTGCCGACACCTGGTTTAGGTTATAGTGGATTCGAACCGTAACGTTGTTGACCTTACGATTCGCAGTACCCTAATATCGGTCTACCTGGTCAATCCTGAATCTACACGTAAATTAATAGAAAGTACTTAAGAAGAATATCGTTTAAAATGCTATCAAACGCAAGAAATCGTTAAAATTACAATAAACGATAGTGAACAGCTTTTCGTCATCTTGTACGAGACGGGAGCGTTTTATATTCGCGGAATGGGGGCAAAGGGTCCAAATAAAAAAACCAAATTATTTTTCCTTTTCAATATATTCACCTGCAAGACGGATACATTTTTCAGATCTTTCTATTAATTTATTTATACCCTCATAAAAAAATGTTTCATCTTTACGCCGAAACTGCCTCCTTGACTTCATCATCGGTGGAAAATTTCTTACCCCGCAGTTCTTTTTTCATTTTTGGGAAAAGATAATAATCACTCGGGCCAGGTCTGGACTGTAGGGTGGGTGATTTAAAATATCGAACCCTACTTTATGCAGGGCAGCCAATGCAACGCGGCTCTTGTGGACGGGCGCGTTGTCGTGCAAAAGAAGCACACCTCTCGTCAATTTTCCCCGTCTTTTCTCTAATAGCTTCTTTAATCGCTCCAATATTGAAGCGTAGTATTCTCCGGTTATAGAAACACCTTTATCTTTATAATCGATCAGCAATATTCCCTCTGAGTCCCAAAAGACCGTAGCCATGAGTTTTCCAGCTGACTGCGACACTTTAAATTTCTTGGGGGGTGCTGTGCCCTTTTTGTGCCACTGTATGGAGTCTTGTTTCGAGTCAGGTTCATAATGATGAACCCAAGTTTCGTCTCCAGTAACAATTCGACTCAAAACACCATCCTTGTCTTCATTGCAGAGGTCCAAAAATGCGCGTGAACACTCTACGCGCTGTTGTTTTTGCGGCGGCGTGAGCATTCTCGGCACCCATCTTGCACTGACCTTAGTCATGCCAAGGTGGTCGTGCAGAATTTTAAAAATGGTTGTATCCGTTACTCCAACCATTTCTGCGATCTGTTTCTTCTTTAGCCGAACATCGTCGAGTACAATTTTTAGACTTTTGGATAAGCTCTGGCGTGGTCACCTCGACGCTCCTGCCCGGCCTCGAGTCGTCTTCAAGTGATTCTCTTCCTTGTTTGAATAAACTGTGCCACTTGTAAACCATTGTTTTTCCAGGGCAAGAGTCACCGTAAACCGATGACATCTCATTTAGTATAGTCGGAACTGATTTTCCTTGCTTGGTAAGGAACTTTATAACGGCACGATATTCAATTTTTTCCATTTTTCACTTTTCACTCCGGATTTTGTTGCTTGGTTGACGATAACTCAAAGACTAGTTATCTTATAACAATGAAAGCTCGTATATATACTAATTATGAGTCACTGAACACGTTACAGTCCTAATGAGCATAATCATCCCTCTCCATCCCTCTCATTCCGCGAACTTAAAAACGCACCCTCGTATGTGTACATACCTCCAAGTCGAATATTTCTGATCTCTGCTAAACGGCGCGCCATTGGACTGGCGTATACCCTTCCGGTGTCGGGTAGTGGGGCGACGGGAGCTGCGGGTGATACGGGTGCCGCGGGCGTTGCAGGGGCTGCGGGGGCGGGAGCTGGAGCCGCGGGTGCAGCAGCCGGCGCAGCGGCTGGAGGAGCAGCTGCAGCTGAAATGTGTGGGAAAATTATAATTGTGCCATAAGCATCTAACAAGCATATACGATTATGCTTAGAAGTGAATGGAGGCTAAGTGTTTCAACTTACAATCTCACCTTCTTCAACCTTTCTCTCATATAAAAAATCTAGACAGATCATAACACCAACATGTCATTGATTACATTCAACATTACATGTAATATTTGCTAAATATAATAAATAATTATATATTATTAAAGGAGATCGTAACTCTAAATGACTGAAAGTACTCAAATTATTACATGATCACAAAATATCTTCTCTTAATATGAAAAGGCGTAGTATGTATTAATGCTCATTTAGAAGATGTTAATACTTGAGAGATTTGCTTATTTAATAAATACTATCAATAAGATTTTGTGTTATATCAGATATGATATATACTAAATTAAGTCCTGCCCATGCCCCATAATAAATACATTCCAAGCAGTTACTTCCTTTCAGGAGTTTCAGTGAATTGAAGTGAATTGGCTCCTTTTACCAGCTAAGAAATCAGCCATCATAATTCTAGTTTGACATATTTGGCAAAGCAAAATGTTAAATGTTAGTATTCAAAACTGACCTGTAGCGGAACCTGATTTGCCAGTTGTTCCGGTTGCTGCAATTTGTTAATAATACATGCAAAGGAAAATGTTATAAGAAATTAAAATAACATACATTTCTGACCATCAATATTTACAAATGAAATATAATATAGAATGATAATCTGGATGAGATTTATCAAAGAATTTATTATTAAAAATACTTATTAAAATTGAATCATGCAATTAATAATAGAAAGATATTTTCATAAAATACATACAGTCATCTTTGAAGTCCTTAAATGCTGCAACATCAGCTTGATTCTCTACAATAATACACAGAAGTTTTCCAACGGGAACACCTTTTGTGCCTTCAGGGATAAGAATTTTAGCTAAGTAACCCTCTTCGGGTGTTTCAAAACCCATTGTTGCTTTATCCGTTTCAATTTCGCAAAGAAGATCACCTGTAAAACATTAAAGTTAACTGTAGTTTTCATAATGTTAATGGAGAATTACATAAACCTAAAAAATCGACTACAACATAGATTGAAAATCAATTAGATATACAGTAATAGCCCAGATTTACGGAATAGGTGGGTCTGTACTAGTTGTGTAAGTCAAAAACGCGTATGTAGTAACATAATAAAACAATTTGTATTGTTATGAATAAAACAACATAAACCAAAGTTATTTTGATATTGAAGGCTTAATATATTCTAACAATAGCTTTTTTTTTTTTGTTAACGAGGAGGAAATCTTCAGAAAGATACCCCGGCTTCTGGGGGGAAGGCGGCGGTTATGTGGGGTTTTTACGCACTAAAACCTCCCCAGTGGCCCTTCCTCGGTGCATGGTAAGGGGCTCCGGGATCTCCAGTGGAACGCACCGGAGCCCCTCTGCACTGTGCCCTCGCAGTGCAAGGCGACACGGGCCAGCCGATGTCGCCTTCTTCCCGGGTCCACCTTGGCGGACGACAAAGGCCCCCACCCTTGTCGCCCAATGAACCCGAGGCCCCTTTTAGTCGCCTTCTACGACAGGCAGGGGATACCGTAGTCTTATTCTTGAGAGCCTAGAACTACAGGGTTGATTCTAACAATAGCTAAATCAATTCTGATGAATTAAGGTTTTCTTCTTCTAGGATAGGACAAATTTCTTTGCTAATTTACAATTATTATTTGCTTTAAAATTCTTAGATAATATTCATTTTATGCTAAGACATTATTGATTTTCTTTTCTTGTTAGGTTCAAACAACTATTTTTTTTTTTGGATACTATATTTGAGATAAACCCTAGATTTATTATGATTTTTTATTAAATATTAATTTTCAAGTAGCGTCTTATGTGCTTAATCCCTTTTTTGGTTATTTTTAATCTTAAAGTAAATAAACAATCTTATCCCTATAGCACTTATAACATGTGTGTCAACAGCTGTTGTATATATTATAATGAGAAGTAAATAAATTTGTTTTTCAATATTTACTTCACATACATAAATTTGTTCAATTGTATTAATTTACATATATTAAGATGCTGTTTATCATTTAATTTTAATGAAAATAGGAGAGTGTAATAAACATAATTCATCTGATGAAATTAAATGTATATAAAAAGTATTACATACCTGATCAAGGTAATAAATCAACTTTACATACATTATTTTTTTTATCATAATTTTGACAAAGCCATAAATTGCTATGAACAAGACAAATACACCTTTGATGATTTTCGGTTTACAACATGATAATTAATTGTCACAGTCTTTGACCGTTTTTCAATATTCAATTTTTGCTTACAATTTATCTAAACAAAATTTCAATAAAAATATAGTTCTAGCAATTTTCTCCTGCATTGTTTATTGCCTGTACATCAATATTTATCCAAATTATGCACACCATATGACTATAGAATTTGTCTATATAATATTATGGAAAAAGCAGTAAAACAATTAGTGCTTGCATAATTAAAGGTACTTAACAACATAATTACCTTCACCAAGTTTATCTCCCTCCTTTTTTTCCCACCTGACAATGGATCCACTTTCCATAGTTGGTGATAGTGCAGGTAGGTTTACTTTATTGTGGCTTGGAAGATCTGAATAATATCGCAATTGAGATCTCCATTGTGGTGCCAATAATCCACTCTTAGACTCTGAGTTTATAAATCTACGAAAAAAAATTACATTGATAGGAGATTATGCATGCGACATTTTTTACTTCTGAATAATTTACCATATCTACAATGTTATTCTATACTTTACTATATAAAAAACCTTATTAAATAAACTCAAAGATTTTCTTAGTAACAAATAGAGCACTTGCAATTATACAAAATACTTCAAACTGATAAAGACATCTCTAATTGATGATGTTGTCGCTGCTAATTGATTGCTATCAAGTCTTGCAGCTTCATTCAATTCTGCACTCGCAAAACCTGAGTTTGCAGAGTGTGTGTTTCTCTAAACTGCTTGTACATGATCACTGAAGATGCGGACTGCCATGACGCCGAAAATTTCTTCTTTAATACTGCACAAATTTTGTTGTGACAAGGAGGTTTGGGCCTCTCCTGTGCATATTGTAGAGACAATAACACAAGTAACTACTATAATGGGGTATACACACTTTCCCATTTACCATAGGAGTATGAGCTACCAACTGTTTTATTAAATAGAAGTTAATGATTCACTCCATTATACATATTACAAGTAAGCCACGGTGTATAAGTTTGACTACCTCACTGTTATGTACATCAGATATTTGGTAAAAAAAAATAAACTCATATTTTTAACCTTTCAAAGGTAGACAAAGATAGCAATCTGCTTTTCACCAAGCTTATTATGTCCAGTGAATTCACTCATTGATGCAAGCTGGCTTGAATTCGTACTCTCAACCACAATATTTTAGAACCAAAAGCTTAGCCACTAAGTTATCACTGCAAGTAATACACTTATCAGAATTAAATAAGGTATTGAAATAGGTTGGAAAAGCACACAAGTGCATAGCACTGTACTACTACTAAAACATATCAGCAATATATTGAATTATTATTTATATATATCAGATTTACAAATTCGTCAAACATGAGACAAATTTTGCACATGTTTCCATCTGATGACATTATTCAAGGTAACGCGATTTGACGTTTTGGTTATGCAATTACCGCCGATGATCAGCGGAACGTTTGATAGTTTGTATAATACTATAAGCTTCTCAATAGAATAATCCATGAAATATAGTGTGTGCACAAAATCCCCAGTTCTAAGTTTAAATATAAACTTACTTATTGGCAGTTTTTCTCCTTATTAACTCCGTACTCATACATCTCGTTAGATTCAAGCGAACAGCTTTTTTCAAGCTTTCGCTTAAAACTTGGTTTCGCACAACAATCGTTCGCAGCATATTGTATAATAATATATACAAAACTATTCCGTCCAGTTAGTCGGGACGGTTTTATAAAAAGCCGTACGATCGACCTTTACAAATCTGTAGGTCGTTGAAGTGGATCCTTTCAATGACAATTGACACTGACAGTTGACTGATTGAAGATTTAAACTTGTGACAGACAAACATAAAACAACTCTTCCGCTGTTATGTTCATAGATATTTAGATACCTAATGAAGCTTTATACTTTAGGTATATTTACGTTAGGATATCTAGTATACAACATTTGTCACTAGAAACACTATTTCACACTAGAAGACCAAGAACACATGTAAAAATAATATAGGGAGACATTCCGCTCTAATGCCACATTTTCCAAAATGTCTTTTCAGAACGTCCTTATAGGTATGGCCAAAAAATATATACATCGGAGTTCTGGAGAGAAAATGCACTTTGTCAGACGCTTCTCCTCTATGCGCGATACAAGACCACTCCATCGAAGTAAATAGAAAATAAAAACCATAGAAAAGTATCAACATCCTCTGAAAAGCTAATGAAAGTAATTTAGAAGGAATATCACTTGAATTTCTTCCGTAAGGTTTTATTCTCTTACTTGGAAAATAACATAACCACAATACTACCTGTTGGTGTTATGATTGTCTAAATTAAGTAAAAACTGAGAAGCTTTTAATAAGTTTATCCTGACTATAACATCATTGGACTCGTAGACAAAATAATTTAAAACGAATAATAATATACACATTTGTCTGATCATAATTATCATCAACATTATGGTGTTTGTATATTATAGTATATTTTTTTTCATTTATTTATTGCTGAAAAAGTACGAATGCATTTTAGATAATCTTAACGTTCTTTCTGCCCAATGAGCTGTCATATTGTCAGTGTCAGAAACACTGTCAGTTCTCTTTTTCTGTCAACTGTTGTGTTAGGCAGGTTATTTTACAATGGTGAGAAAAAATAATTTCGAAATATTCTTGTAATCCTCGTTAATTTTTATTTAAAATATATATTTTATTTTTGGGCGTATTGTGTTTTTCAAGAAATGCATAATATTTTTCTATTTACCAGTCTGAATCGGTAAGATGAGGTATGTCAATTGTTATTATTTTGTTTCCAGGCTAAACGCACGAAAAAGGTTGGAATCACCGGCAAATATGGAACACGATACGGTGCGTCGTTGCGTAAAATGGTCAAAAAGATGGAAGTGACTCAACACGCTAAATACACTTGCTCGTTTTGTGGAAAAGTGAGTAACTTTGTAAAACTTGTCTTAACCTGCATATTTGGCAAGGGTAATTAGCCTACCTGGTATAAAAAATGTTAAAAATAATTTCCAGTCAGTGACCTATATGCATTGTTCTTTTTCCAGGATGCCATGAAGCGCTCTTGCGTTGGTATCTGGTCCTGCAAGCGCTGCAAGAGGACAGTGGCTGGAGGTGCATGGGTGTTCTCCACTACAGCAGCTTCATCCTGCCGCTCGGCAGTGAGAAGGTTACGTGAAGTCAAATAAACACTTAAACTAAGCTAAATAAACAAAAACCTAAAAATCCTTGTTTTTTATTTTAATATTCCCAAATGAAGTAAAATAGATTTGGCAAATTTTTAAACATTATACAAACATATATAATAGAAATTCTATAAAAATTCTAGAACCTCTCATTTGTATGGCCTTGTCTGCCAACCCCATAACATAAGTGTATTTCACCATTGGTATCAATCATTCTTCACAAAGCCAACCAGTACTTAGAACAAAATAACATTGATAGCAAGTAAAATAAAGTTTTTTCTTGTGAAATTATTTATTTTTCTTATCTCTTACTATGTCAGAAATTAAATAAATTCGTTAATATAAATACATGTTCGAAATTTATAAAAATATTTATTGATATGTAATTATCTTATTAGCACCAAGAAGAGATATTAAAATGGTATGGAAATCCTATTTTTATACATATGTTTGTAAAAGTAAACAAATATGACTTGATTATGTGTACACTAGCCTCACAACAGTTAAATGTTAAAAATTTGTACTGTAAATGCAATAAAGACTTTATTTCGACGCAAACATGTCCTTATAGTCTGTTATTAAGTAATAAACACTTTTCCAGAGTAAACAACTACATAAAATTCATTATCCATTTCGATTCTGAACATTCATAATAAATTTCTGGATAAATTTATTGTAATGGTAACACCAAAATGAGTTATTGTTTACATACAACAAAACTAGTATAGTTTTCAAATATGAAAATTATTTGATTTCACACATTTTTGTTATTATAAAAGTACAATATGGATAGTGTTTAACAGGTTTGCAGAACTGCCTTACACAAAATGGGAAACATCTGTCATCTTTGAGACATGATAGTTCCTCCATTTTATATCCTTATAACTGTATCTTAGGAATTAAAGAGAGTCGCATAGTAGTGTTTCATGTTTAATCCACTACTGATTTGAAGTCAGTTTGTGTTTACTAATAAATATATTTGTTCAGTATATTAACTCAGTCCTAAAGATTAGTTTTTATTAATAATATTTGTCACGAAAATAGAGTACCTTAGTTATGTGCCATCTTTTTATATTAGTTTTGTTATTGTAACAACAACTTTAATATTAGGTGAGCTGTTTACTTATGTGGGTTCTGATACCATGAGTTTTTTATGTGAAACAAATATGACCTGTTTATGAAGTGCTGGGTGCCTCACAACAGTTAAATGTTAAAAATAATTTCCAGTCAGTGACCTATATGCATTGTTCTTTTTTGAGGATGCCATGAAGCGCTCTTGCGTTGGTATCTGGTCCTGCAAGCGCTGCAAGAGGACAGTGGCTGGAGGTGCATGGGTGTTCTCCACTACAGCAGCTTCATCCTGCCGCTCGGCAGTGAGAAGGTTACGTGAAGTCAAATAAACACTTAAACTAAGCTAAATAAACAAAAACCTAAAAATCCTTGTTTTTTATTTTAATATTCCCAAATGAAGTAAAATAGATTTGGCAAATTTTTAAACATTATACAAACATATATAATAGAAATTCTATAAAAATTCTAGAACCTCTCATTTGTATGGCCTTGTCTGCCAACCCCATAACATAAGTGTATTTCACCATTGGTATCAATCATTCTTCACAAAGCCAACCAGTACTTAGAACAAAATAACATTGATAGCAAGTAAAATAAAGTTTTTTCTTGTGAAATTATTTATTTTTCTTATCTCTTACTATGTCAGAAATTAAATAAATTCGTTAATATAAATACATGTTCGAAATTTATAAAAATATTTATTGATATGTAATTATGTTATTAGCACCAAGAAGAGTTATTAAAATGGTATAGAAATCCAATTTTTATACATATGTTTGTAAAAGTAAACAAATATTTGTAAAATGGAGATTACATAATTTATTAAAATATATGAAAAAGAAAACAAAATGCATGGCACAGTAATGCAAGCAGATACCAATTTTTAAGTACACATGGTAAGTTTTGTTAATTATTTCTAGTCTATAATTTGAGCAGTTAGATTTACTCCAAATATACACAATTTTAGTCACCCAAGTCACTATCCTTATCGCCAATGGCATATAAAATGTGGAAAGCTATACCTAATAGAGCTGTACCTAAAAGGTCTCCCAATGCTGTTAAATAAGGTATGGCAGAGTTGTCTGGGTCCATTCCTAACTTCCACATCGCTGCAACCATGTAGTGACTTATTGTTAATAACAAAAAAACTTGTAGCAGAGCAGCTGACATGTAAACAAGAATGAATATTGGAGTTAGAGAAGTATGTCCTGCCTTCAAATATTCAATGGTGTGTATGAAAATCAGTTGGCTGGGGATCACCATCACTAATAGCAGCTTTGTGGTGTTGCTTAAAACTGATTCACTCTTCTGACCGGTGTGCAATAATGTAGATAGCCGTGATGCATGCACCGCTACCATATTACCACCTATTCCATTAATAACCAACTGAAACACTGCAATGCCTGTATAATTTGATACAGTATAGTCTAAAATTAAGCCTCCTGCACTGCTGATGACCATTGCAGAAACAACGGGGACCCATCCTTCATCTAAAGCTTGCCTCGTAAATTTATTCTCATACGCAATGTATCCACAGACTGGCACCAGAATTAATCCACCAATTATGATTATAGAAGGTAGTATTATACTCGAACCAATCGTTCTATGCAATAGAGATGCAATCCATGACAGCAATGCCAGAGTTGTTAAATCACCTAGGCTAGCTGCAATAGGTGTGGCTACATTATCAGGGTTAATATCCATATGTTTAGAGAGCACTATAACACCAATCATTATTAAACCTAGCACCAAACTTGCAAACGAGGCTGTTAGGACACTTGAAGCACAAAGTAACATAGCATGATGAATATTAAACTGCCCGTCAGGTATCCAGCCCATAGCTACAGCAGCCATAGCTGCCAGAAACCCAACAAGAACTGCTTGACATTGAATTAGACACAAATTTCCAACAACCAAAGCACTAAGATTGCTGTCAATGTGCCCCAAATGTGCATGTGTTGATAATCGTGATGCTAGTGTCATTTCCAAATTGCCCTTCAAACCCAAAAGAGCTGGTACTAAAATGTACACTTCTGATACTATTTTGAATACTTTCCAGTGCTGCACTTTATCGAGTAATAGGCTGGCGGCGACCATTCCGTATCCGGCAAGTAAAAACGACACGAACATTTGCACACCCGCATTCCAAGAGTTCTCTTTCTCATTTTTGTTTTCGGGCGGTTTGTTCGAGTTCGCAATAAGCCTACACGCATCCGCGTGGACATCGGTTTCGCTTGTACCTTCGGAACTCCGTGGCATTCTAGTATTATTCTTGATTCTGTTCATGATTACATTAAAATGTATAAGAAAAAATAATATAAACTACAATTAAAGGATAGTAAAATGATGACGTACTACTTTGGAGGCATCAAAGCCGTAAATCTTTTTCCAAAATATCCATAGTCTGTTAATAATATTATAGATTGAGAATATTTTTTAGTCTAAACATGGCCAAACTTCATATTTCACTAATGTGATAGACTATAAAATATCTAATGTATTAATCAAACTATTTGATTTTCCATTTACTATACTCATTAATAGAACTATAAACACGACGTCCGAAGGCTATTGGTTTCTTGCAATTTCATGGATCCGGATTGGCTAAAACAAGTAGTAATTACTGATTACCAATAACAGATAAGCAATCAATTTTTCACTTAAGATTTTTTTGATGTTACCAAATTTTATACACAATTTCCTTAGAGATTTGAAAAAACAGTAGTCTTTGGATAAGTAAACTTGTAATAGATTTTGTATATACATCCAAAAATTTGTACCGGTAACTTGCTATGAGATCACCTTATTTTTATTAGCCTGATGAAAAGTGAACGGCGATTACTTTATCTGTATACGCATTAAAAGGGACATATGAACTTATTTAATATTTATGTTAGAAAAACTATATGTTATTTATATGGATAAATTGGGAGATGTATTATTGTCAAACTTTTACTGCAAATAGTATATAAGTCTGCCTCGGACATGATACTTATAACATAAGATGCAACGTGATAAATTCTTAAAGTTGACAATTTTAATATTGCCCACTTTTATTACATCTACGATCATAAAATTAATTTGTATTTCTGCTATTCATTTTATTATAATAGCTCTAAAGTATATATATTTTTTAACTTTAAAACTGATTTAATAATACATTTTTTATAATATCTGTAAAATACTATTTTTTTTAAGTTATTTTAATATGCTAATATGTATCCTATTACATGACAATTAAATGGCAATAAATAATATACGGCTTGCGAATTATGTATCCGATCGTACGGACACGGCATTCGAGATAGAAAGTTTGACGTATTGAGTTATTGACGTATCCGGCGTCTGCGTATACGTATAGCGATTGTCGACTGCAAACTCATTTTGATGGAATAAAATATTAATTTTAATGGCACATAAACAGTGAAGCCTAAATTTGGTAAAAAAATTATATATTTTCGAGAGCATTCGGTCTATGTAGTACTTTTGAAATATCGCTGCTTAAACTCATTATTTAAACTTCTAAACCTACTTTTGATTCGTTGTGTTACATGTTTTATATTTTATTTCGATAAGCAAATAGTTAGTGGTGACTTAAAGCTTTATTTTCGTTAATAACTATTAAATTAAAGCGCTTTAAAATATCTGTTAACTAAGAGGGTTTTCCTACCTTTGTTGTTCACAGATCGGCGGTGAGTCAAATTGTCAATTGTGTCGAAACTGACATGTGGCACTGAACGAAAACTTATTTGATTTTGATTAGTTAAAATGTTTCGAAGTAAAATAAGGATACACACATGTCGCATCATATTATTAACATCGTTAGTATGGTTGCTAGTAGACGTCGCGCTCTTGGCTATGTACTCTGATTGCTTCGGCGATGGTTGGGACTGTAATAAGAAGACAAACGAAGAAGCTGTCATTGTGAGTTTATTATTAGTAGTTTTATAAGTGATTTAGTAAATAGGCAATATATAACCAATGGTAATGGGAATGAAGAACAAACTGTATGTAGTATAAATTAGTTAAGAACTTACGAGATAGTATAAAAAAATTCTCAGTCTATTAAACATCGTCCTGTAAACCAAATATATAAGATAAACAGTTTCAATAGTAAAATAAAATTGGATAATTAATTATGGATATATTGTTATCTATGTTAATAAACAAGAAGATGTTTTTCTGTCAATATTTTACTTAAAATATAAAGAAGACACCTGACATTTATACCATAAGATGCAGCACATTTTGGAGAAAGTTTTAATTGATAACACATGAATAACTTCTCATTTGGAACCAACAAATGTGTGTGCTAAGATGCATGAAAGTGCAAGAAATGGGTTGTGCTAGGATCATTCTAAATGAAAATCTGTAATCTCTGTCCTGTGAAGTAAAATGACATCCATCATGATGGTCATTTTACTTCAAAGCACGTATAGCTCATTAGTTAAAGAAAATAGAACTATCAGTATGTTATGTGACTATTTTAGTAAATAAATTTAATGTGGAATAAGTCAAATAAAAAGGCTCAAGTTTGTGGTTATCAGACTTATAGGAAAAGTTTAGCCAGTTAAATAAAATAACAAAGATTTCTGACATAGATTCTTGCAATTGTGGGTTGATTCCTACTGGCATGCATTTTACATAAATATAATTGAGTTTACCGTTAGTCAACTTAGCCTTATAATTTTATCTACTTTTTAATGTACTATAACTAATTTAGATAGAGGTGTCCAGTTAGGTTAAGAGTTGAGTTATATTTTAGAGTAATGAAGAGTTCCGTGGCAAAAAGGCTGCAATAGCAGCAGCATTGCAGAGTAATATAGAAGATGAAGACACTAACCTAGAGGAGAATGAAATAGAACAGAATATTGGCGAGGATGGGTTAATGCTGCCCCCATATCCAAGGTCACAGCTCAAACGGTGGGCCGTAGTGCCACCTGTGAGACCGCAGATTGATTCTCCCGGGGAGATGGGTATGATGGATATAAATTCATTTGTTATAATAAATTCTTTTATAGATTGCGACAGAATTAATATTACTTTACAAAAAATACTTTTAACATTAGTATCATTGATTTTAAAAAATAGTAAATGTCTTTTACATTGACTGTTTAGAAAAACTTCTACATCTTACTCTTTCAGCCATTTTTCATTTTTATTATTATTTTGTGATGAATAAAACATAAATTAATTACAATTCAATTTGTTCTTTTGTTATGCTATAAAAGTGTTTTCAAATTGATAACTATATGTATTTTAACATAAATAAGTTAAATATGATTTAAAAACTAATTAAATATTCTATATACATAATAGTCATGTAAAGCTTTAAAATTTCACCTACATAATAATGTAAAGAATTTCTTTAGTTCAAATTCAAAGTAAATGTTCATAAAACATATGATTGTGAAGGTTTTTTATATTTCAGGTAAAGCTGTAAACATTCCAATAGAACAAGAGAAACTTATGTTGGACAAATTTCAGGAGAATCAATTCAATTTGTTGGCCAGTGATATGATCTCATTAAATAGATCACTCACAGATGTCAGATTTGAAAAGTAAGCATATTATATTTTATGCATTCTTCTATTGTTTTAAATGCAAAATATATAATATATTTCAATTAATATCGAACCTACCTTATCTATAGCACATATTCTTATTACTGGTAACACCAAATTAGGAAATAGATAAACTGAGCACCTTTATCTCAACAATATCCTCTTCAATTAACAGTAACTTGGAATATCTTGAGTTTAACATCTTAATAAAGGATTATTGCAATCTGTTGTTGTAAGTTTTCCACACTACATCCACACAGCCATAGGAATTGTAGTTTTAATTTGTCCTTGTCCAAGCTAATCAATTCTTATTGTAACAAAATTTTAAATGTTACTTTTATTAATATCCCTTTCGTTGTCCTCAGATGCAAAGGGAAACCATATCCAGGCTTATTGCCAACAACTAGTGTTGTAATTGTCTTCCACAATGAGGCATGGACAACCCTTATCAGAACTATTTGGAGCACCATTAATCGTTCGCCACGTCCATTGCTCAAAGAAATTATTTTGGTAGACGATGCTAGTGAAAAAGGTATGTATACTAATTTAACATAATGTATATATTGATGTCATGCTATAAAAGTATCAGCCGTGAGATTGTGTAATAGTTGTACTATCCATGTATCCAAAAAAATATGATTTTAAGGTGCTTTTTTATGGGAGGACAATGTACCTTAAGGACAATTTAATGTTAAACATTACATTAAATTTCTACTGCCTATCCTGTATCTAAAGACGGCATTGAATCATTATTTATTAGTTCTGTATACTAGTTGCTGTGTATATCTTATTCCTGTCACTATGCACCCCAATGCAATAGGTGTAACTGCCACCACTTACAAATCACACATTATGTTTAGTCTAGCTAGCAATAATAATATGAATACAATCTATTAGAATTAGGAGATAACCTTGCTCTCTTACTGAAGTGATACTTTGATCACTGAATGACAATCATCATACAGTTGGATGTCACAATATATCTTACACGGGCTGAGATGTATTAGATTTTTAAAACCCAATTAAACCTTTGGCTTGGTACGTATCATCCAACACCTTCGACAAAATGTTAAATCGACTTGGCTTCCAAGTACAAGTTCCCATACACTGTTATTTATAATAGAGGTTCAGAATGAAAACTTGGTCATATTTCAATACAAATTAAGTTGTAACTGTTATGGTGTGTTATGTAAAAATAATGATTATAACAAATTACTTGAATATTGATACAGGTGTACTTGGGTGCAGTTAATTTTATTTAATTAAATTTTAATAGTGGCAATATATTACGGTGAATAATGCTAACTGTATTTGTATAGAAACACCTGTGTTAACAATGATGTAAAGTAAAATTATTTATGGTTAATAATCTTGTATTGTTAAAGAATTAATTTCAGTAATATTTTATTTAAATACTGTCTTACTCTTTAATTAAATTGATTAATTGTATTACGTATTACGTGACGTATATATACGTATTTTTCACGAGCTATGTTGATTATGTCGATAATGTGTCGTAACAATAATTTTATCGTGACTAAATTTTTGATTTTACGGAAATTGAAACGATTTTGAAGTGCTGAGACTGAAATGAAATGTGGTCGTAGGACGTAAGGACGACGGAAATCAGTTGGAAGTTCGTAGGGACTTCTCTAATGGCCGGAAAATCCCCTTTAGAAGAAGAACTACGGTTTTTGCTGGGATCGGCCGGCTGACAGATCCGGGGCATTTTTTTTTTTTTATAATTTCTAAGCAAGTGCTTGACTACGATCCCACCTGATGTTAAGTGGAAATGCAGTCCTGGATGGTAAGGCGCACTAGCTTAGTAAATGCCTATTCACTCTACTCTTGAAAATACCCACATTGTAATCGGAAGGAAAGACAGACGCGGGCAAACTATTCCAGTCCTTTGCTGTACGAAGAATGAAAGACGAAGCAAATCGCTTCGTTCGGGTTTGAGGATGTTCACAACAAAAGGATGAAATCCCGCAGTGCGTCTAGAAGTCCGATGGTGGAAAGGGATGGGGAATTAGATCATGTAGTTCCTGAGCACACTCTCCAAAATGCAATCTGTAGAAAACCGAAAGGCTAGCTACCTTACGCCTGTGCTCAAGACTGAGCAGATTGGTTTCAGCTGCGTCACCAAATAGCCTCTTAGCCCGCCTCTCCACCGAGTCCAAAGCTGCGAGATGGCATTTAGCTGCGCCTGCCCAAATGTGACAGCAGTATTCTACACACGACCGGACTTGAGCTTTATAAAGTGTTAAAAGCTGTCCCGCAGAGAAGTACGGTTGCACTTTGATCAAGATCCCAAGTTTTTTTGCAGCTATCTTAGCCTTAGACTCGATGAATCGTCCATAGTTTAGGGTCGGTGAGATTTCAATACCCAATAACTGAAGACGATCAGTGAATTCCACAGATAGATCCCGGAAAGTAGGAGCCAAGGTGTACTGGCTCCTTTTAGCGGAAAAGAAACACGCCTGTGTTTTGGCGGCGTTGAATCTCACAAGATTGGCATCGCCCCAAGTGGAGACTTCCTGTAGTTTGAGATTCATTCGCTCTACCATGGCTCTCCTTTGGGACTGTACCTGATCCTTTGTGGCGTTAGCACCCAATTGGTAACTCTCTACAACTGTGCTGTCGTCTGCATACCCAAAGATACCGGGTTTGAGCAGATCGTTTATATGCAGCAGAAACAGAGTTGCCGAGAGAACAGACCCTGAGGAACTCCGGCATTTATGGCCATTATCTCAGACGAGCAGCCGTCTATGACTACACGTAGAGACCGTTCCTTCAGGAAGTCAGCTGTCCAGGTGACCAAGCCAGGATAGATGCCATACATTGGAAGTTTGCTGATGAGGCTAGCTTGCCAGACCCTGTCAAAGGCATTCGATACATCGAGCGAAACAGCAAGTGCTTCACCGTTGTTCTCGAGCCTGGCCAAAGAGATGAGTGGCGTGTACCAAGAGATCTCCAGTTGACCGGTTTCGGCGAAACCCGTACTGTCGGTCGCTAAGGATGTCATTATTTTCTAGGTATGCCACAAGGCGTGCATTCAATATACGTTCCATTATCTTACAAATAATGGAGGTAATGGATATAGGTCGATAATTGACAGGGTCGGCTCGGCTACCTTTCTTGGGCACAGGTTGCACGTTTGCAAGCTTCCAGGACTTAGGCACAATTCCAGTCTTTAGGGAGAGACGGTACAGACGTGTTAGCACAGGAGACAACTCGGGCGCACATGACCTCAGAACAATCGCTGGAATGCCATCAGGCCCATTGGCTTTGCTCACGTCCAGACAACGCAGCCTCTTAAGTACCTCTTTGTTAGTAATATGTACCTCTGGCATAGAGGTATTACAGTGAGGTAAGGATGGTGGAACACTGTCGCCGGGGTCTAGACGTGAGCTACGGGCAAAGAGATTTGCAAAGAGATCTGCCTTCTCCTTTGCCGAGTGTGCCAGAGAGCCGTCCGGTTTAACCAGCGGAGGCAGAAAAAGAGTAAAAATAAAGAAATAGCAGGATAACAATAAATATAAAATCTATTTATAAGAAGTAAATATACATATATATTTATATAGATATTTAAATAAGTAAAATAGTCAATTTACCGAGCGTCTAAAGTGGGTCTTATAAGTCGGTAGTCACTACCGACGCTTAATCATTTGATTACCGAGCCATCCTTAAATATATGATTTTTATCCGTGTTCCTAAAATATATATCGACGCTGGAAAGCAAAAACGTAGTAAGTCACACATATGGCCATTTTCACTTTTTTACGTCGTTGAAATCAGAAAAAAAAAGACGCGTCGAATGATATATGACTATAATTAGATGAAAAATAGCGAAAATAGGATTTTCAAGATTGACATTTCCCTTTTAAATTTTGTACCGTAAAACGATTTTCAGGAAAACTCTAGGTTAATGCCGTGGTACAATACTTATTTAGCAAAAAATAATAAATATTTTGTCCACAAACACGAAAGTTTTAAATTTAATTTAAATGTTTTTCGGCTCTGGTGGACAATTTTATTTTTGTGGTTTAGGTTAGGTTTTGGTTTCCACTGTAGATATATATGTCTTATATATCTCGAGATTCTTTTCTGCAATCATAGCATAGTAGTAGTGTTTGTTACGGACGTCCTCCGTTTATAATGCACAATCCCATCATAACTATTTCGATCTCCCGTGTTGATCGGTCAAATTAATCATCATCATCATTCTGTGCGATCCACTACTTGAAATAGTCATTCTCCTATACCTCCCACCGTATATGATTCACCGCCTACCGCATCCATTCGACTATCGTCGCCGGACTATCTGGATTGGCGTCCTTCTCCGACCCATGCGCGCCTCCATTCCAAGATTCCTCCCCCGTCGACTACTTTTGTTGTTCTTCGAATTTATTAGTTTCAGATCCTATCTCATTAGAGTCATAGTAAGTGTAGCTCTTTCTATCGCTCGTTGTGCATCTTACAGACTGTGTGACCAACCAACAGTTGAGTCCAACTCTCAGCGCCTTAGATCATGGGTGGTGCATGAAGACGAAATTCTTTAACCAGTCCGTCTTTCCGCACTGGTTCAAGAAATTAGCAATTACTCCCGACTGGCTTCGATACTTACGAAGAGAAGTCACTTCTCTTTAAATTTGTACGAGGATATAAATTATAATAATTATTTTCGGCTCTGTTGTCGATAATAACTTGTAAAAACGCTTAAATGTAACACAACAGACAATACGGACTGATTGTTGCCAAAATAATGAGAAAAATTCATCTCCATGCATTGAGGTGATAGCGAAGTGAGGAGTGTTACGGAGTTTTCTGAATGCCGTCTAATTAATATTTCTAATTCAATTTTGACGTTAGCTTGATGGATCTCTACACTGTCGTGTAGAGATTAGATATTCAAATAATAGTGTGCTCTTATCTCTTGTATTGAAATGTAAACAAAAGCTATAATTGTGGTTAACGAAATTCATTATAAAGCATAATATTTGATACTTCAATAAATATTATGCTTCATAAAGGACAATTTAACAACTCGACAAATATGTGCGTTTATATGTAATTAACGTACGTTTCGTTTGTCTAGAACACCTGGGCAAAAAACTCGAGGACTATATTAAAACGCTGTCAGTGCCGACGCATCTTTACCGAACGGAGAATCGCTCGGGGCTTATCAGGGCGCGGCTTTTGGGCGCAAAACACGTCCAGGGAGACGTTATTACGTTCTTGGATGCCCATTGTGAATGCACCGGTAAGTTATTTAGCAGTGAATGTTATACAGCTGAAATGATGACGTATTTTCCTATTAATTGATCCTTCGTATAACAGAGGGATGGCTTGAGCCATTGCTGGCTAGAATTGTGGAAGACAGAACGACGGTGGTTTGCCCCATCATTGACGTCATATCTGACACGACCTTCGAGTACATACAAGCATCAGACATGACATGGGGCGGATTCAATTGGAAACTCAACTTTAGATGGTGAGTATAAAGTTCTGTTTATAATAAAATGTATAGAGACATAGACATTTATTTATTGGCATCACAATACAAAACACATCACAGACTGAATATAACAAACATTAAAAAGAATGAAAAATAGACAAAACACAGTTAAAGTTACACGGACAAATAATACAAAACATATGATGCCAATATCGGACACCGTCTCAGCATATGCTGTCACAAGGATGCGACAGCGCTGATTTTCAGCGCGATATTATCAATGCGATATTATCACTAGGAAGGAAATACCATTGTTTACAGGAAGATAGCTTAGAAAAAATTGTATCATATTTCCGTTACATTTCCATGATGTATAATTAATGTCTTTATTTGTTCAATCAAACGTCGGTTACTAAAAAAAATGAATAAAAATAATTCTCAAGTCCATATTTGACGTTATAAGCTTGTCCCCACATACAATACACGGGCAGAAATTTTAGCAGATGAATAAGTAAAAAACTAATAAACTTTTAAATCAGAAAGCAATAATAACGTTTTACGTATAAGCAACATTTTTCATCTATCATTTCAATAGATAGGTAAATAGGAAAACACTTCATTACTTACATTAAAGATAGTACGGTTAATTAAATAAAACTATGGGCGATATCTTATTCTACGCTGTACGAATGGAAAGGTAAAATAAATAAAAGAGCAGGGTAACAAGATAAGTCAAGAATAAATGAATGAGAGCAAGAATTCCATTAATAAAGATACAATTACTGAACAGAAGTGTCTATTTACATTAGAAGTAACCATAAGCAGTACATGCTTGGACAGGATTAGGAGCGTCCCGGAGGAGTCCCCTTTGAGGGTGAAGTCCGGTCTTTGCCGGGACCGGCCGGTCGTTGGGGTGTCCTGTCGCTGACAGATCCGGGACACCCCGCTCATAACGGCTGATGGCATTCGCGGTAGGTTTAGTGGGTAGGGGCTGCCCAGGCCGAGTCCCACACATCCCTCCGGGCCCACCCAGGGTACCGGAGGATGGTTAATAAAATGATTCCCCCGCGTTAACAAAAAAGATTAGGAGCGTTGCTGCAGTTTCTTGGGCCACTTCTTCTTCTTTCTTCTTCGGCTAACGGTTCCCGAAGAGGCATATAAGTTAGTTTAGCTTAGATGGTCCCAATAGTCTTTTGCCAATAAAATAGCTACCTACCGAGTCGTAGTTCGGTACTCTCGGGCGCCCTCAGATCGGAATGCTTACGAGTAACATACTCTTACGTATACATACCTCTCAATCCGGTGAAGCAGTCAAGGCCAGCTTCTCTGGCCAATCTGTGTAGTTCGTCATTAAAAAAAAACCGTTCTGAGCCGAGGTTACCCCTCACCGGGACTGCTTGTGTCGAGTTACTAGGTAATAGAAGTTTAGGCTAAGCGACCTAAGAGCTATACCACTTCTCAATCCGGTGTTGCAGTAAAGACCGGCATCTCTGACCAACTGTTTAGTTCGTCAATTAAATATATATATATATATATAGTTATGTATATTTTCAAATAAGGATTATTAGGTAGGTAGTATGTACTTTGGTCACATTGCCAGAAAAAACAGCAATAACCTAGAAAGGCTAGTTGTGACTGGTAAAATTGACGGGACAAGACCGCGAGGTCGAAGCCCGACACGTTGGACTGACCAGATCCGCACCACTCTAGGCACGTCGGTTAGCGATGCTCTGCGCACGGCTGCAGATAGAGGAAAATGGCGACGGATCACTAAAACCAAACTGTTCCCACGAGATGGTCACGACCCTCAGCATTGAGGAAACCGACGCGAGGAGGAGAGTATATACTTACGTAATTCGTAATTATTACTATAAGACTACTAAGTCAGTTAGACTACTAAGTTATCTATGTCACCACAAATAACGGATGTTATATTTGTCCATGACTGTACAATATTTAAACAGTTTGTTCTTATCATTTCAATAATTAAACAGCTGAAGGCACAATAAACCCTTGACACCTTCATAAACTATTGAGGACATGATAATAAAGTTCTTCTCTCGTAGTATAGTTATGTATGTAATATTCGTGGACCATAGGTATTGAATATACATACATACAGTAATTATACACCCTGTATATCAAAGGTGATGACATTTATTATACAATTTACAATTAAAGTACGTGATGAAGAATATTATATGTAGTGTACTATAACACTAATCTTTTAAATTAAGTTGTTACTTGGTATACTGGTTCTATTTATTTATTTATTTATTTAATAAGATACACCAATAGCATTACACAAGCATAGATTGCTGTAATAATCAAGTTTACAAACTAAGTCCTGTTGTGTATGCCAATTACAGGTGTACAAAACATTCGCTTTATAGAAACGTAACGATTTTATTTTTAATACTTACAAACATATTTTAATAAATGATAAAGTAATAGAAATATCACTACTAAATTAATTAAATTAGCCAAAATTACTGCACAATTTTTAACACTAAGGTGCGGAAGAACTTGAGTGAATTACAAAAATGTCAACCGACGTGGACTTAGTGTTAAGGAGGTTATATGTAGCGGAAATCCTTGGCAAGGGCGAGTGTGACAGAAGGTTGGTTTTAGATTACAGCACATCAAAAAGACGACTACTGACATCAACGACTACTTGGATATTTAAATGGCACTCTAATGTGAATGTTTTCGAGTACCAGTCTACTTTTTTTTCGCCATTGATGGCTTTGTGAAGAAAAACTACATCTAACATTTTGCGGCGATTACACAAAGTATGCATATGAAAATAATCTAATCTGTCACTATAAGGATATCTGCGATATGTATTACGCGAGACGAACGCAAGATGTCGTGTAAATGCACGTTGGACATTACGTTCATTCTACATTTAAAGTATAATGGCTGAATAATTTTACTTAACAAAATAAAATAAGATAACCGATTAAAACTATACTTGTGTCTCAGGAAATCACTTAGACATCATTTGAAGTAGTAGCTGGGTGTCATGTGTTGCCAGCTAACACCAGCTATGTCCTACCTGCGGACAACCGTAGTTACCATGATAATAAAAATGAATAGTATTTATCCAAATTGAAAAAAAAAAACTTGTGGCATTGGATTTTCTAACAATTGTCAATTTATATCGAATTATGTCTTTTAGACATATACATAGACATTATTTATTGGCATCACAATACAAAAACACATCACAGACTGAATATAACACACATTAAAAAAGAATCAAAAATAGACAAAACACAGTTAAAGTTACACGGACAAATAATACAAAACATATGACGCCAATATCGGACACCGTCTCAGCATATGCTGTCACAAGGATGCGACAGCGCTGATTTTCAGCGGTGCCCGGGACTACCTAAAGACGTGCGCGCGCAATACTACTTTTATATGGAATACAGACAGTAAGAGTATAATAAATATGATACATAAATAAAACAGTTATGAGATTAAAATATATTTTATACAATAAAATAATAGATGAAAAAATTATAAATATTATTGAGTCAAAAATAAACTAAAATAAATAAAATGATAATTAAACGTATAAAGTTTTGTTTTTTGTCCCATTAAATAAAATATATTAATATTATTTAAATAAACTACCAATTCACTTAAATTGTCACTAAGCAGATAAACAATGGCCTAATTACGTCATACTTATGCAAACATTTGCTCAAATAAATGCAATCATTAATTTATTAAAGGTTACCGGAAAATGGCCCTCGTGTTGCATTTCAAGGTTAGCACGTTGTTATGCAAGTTTGTTTTCATTACACAATCCTTATTGTTCTCGCTTTCTCGAATTTGTTACTTCGACTTGTTTTTCAAACATTTTACCTCATAAATGAGATAAATATTGTTTTAATTAAAATTTTAAATAAAAATATGTTTACAATAAATCTCTCGCTCTCTCGAAAAGGTTTGCATCTTCAATTTTTCTATTATATAATTCATATAAAAAAGGCTTCTATTTTTTTATTATATATCAATTTCGATCTGGAAATGATTCTTCACCTAGAAGCAGTTCTAGCGAGAACCACAAAAACAGTATAACACATACATTTTACTGATGTTTAGGGGGGTAGACAGAGACAGAATGCAATGTCCGTTTTAGGTTCGAATACATTAACAGTCCGCCGGCCGATATTAATATGTCAGTTAATCGCAATAGACCACACACTCACATTTTTCTCACAGGTTTTGAAATTTGTAGTGAGTGCGCGATATAGACCTTGGTCGGCAGGCCGCTTGCTGACCCTCTAGACTTCAGGCGAACTGTTAATGTTGTCTTTAGGCGGCCGTCGCTAAATGTCTTTTTTTAAAAAAACAACTCCGTTGCACACACCACTTTTATTTTTGTAATTAAAACTCTGACTCCAGAATCCCTGATTTTGAGAGAGAACTAAGCTCCGCGAGGGTCTGAATTAGACCGCTATGTATATACGTAAAAACTGTACAAATGAGCAAAGTACTGATTTGACTATGGAATGAAACAGCGTCATTTGGTAAGGCGATGAATGGACTTTGTGTTTACACTCTTAAGGGTTATAACGGTTCGTAATACGAAAAATCATTGAACAGGCTGAGATTGGAATCCCATTCTTTTTTTTTGTTGACGGGGGAGGAATTTTCTACAAAGCACCTCGCCTTCTGGGGGGAAGGTGGTGTTATGTGGGGTTTCGACTAAAACCCCCCGGTGGCCCTTCCTCGGTGCATGGTGAGGGATTACGGGATCTCCAGAGGAAAGCACCGGAGCCCCTCAGTACTGTGCTCTTCGGAGAGCAAGTCCGGGGTGGGGCTAAGTTAATCCCTCCCCTCTGTGCCCTTGCAGTGCAAGGCGACACGGGCTAGCCGATGTCGCCTAATTCCCGGGTCCACTTTGGCGGACGACAAAGGCCCCACCCTTGTCCAGTGAACCCGAGGTCTCTTTTAGTCGCCTTCTACGACAGGCATAGGGATCCTTTTCCTATTCGAACCCTCGTAAACTCGAACGCTAACCCTTGGCCATCACAGAATATTCACATAGTCATCAAATGCCGGATTTAAAAAAAAATAAAATACTAAGAAATTTTCTTCTAAATATATTCATATTTTATCTATCCATTCCAAAACAAGCTAGGTTCATGACAATATTTTTCAACTCGGTCAATTTTATGTTTATTAAATTTGTCTTATTCCACCGTTGCGAGTTATTCAATTTCACAATTTAATAATCGTCAAGCGAGTGATTGAGCTAAATCAGAAATATATATACAAATAAATTGATTATCTATGGTTATCAATTAAATGATTGCACGCTTGAAAAACTCTATACGGTAATTCTATTGGACACGGTAGAATCGCTGCTCAAACTCCTCGAAGTATTTATTTGTCAAATCTTTCACATCGTCACCTTAAGTGATAGATTAGACTCCCGTGTCTATTAAACCATCATAAGGAATTTTCAGTGACATTACAGTTGTCGATGTTTGCTAGTTTTGGTAATTTGATAATTCAATTGTGCCACTTTCGTTTCACAATGTCCATACCGTTGACACTCTAATATTGTTTCAACTGTTGCTATTTGTTAATCTCGTAGATAATAGCATCTTCTAAATATATTGATATTTTTAAATTAATTAATATCAAGTATAGGCTATTACTGTATTCAAAATTATGGGTTGATATTAAAATAAAGAAAAATTAAAATGCTTTGTCCCGTATACGTGCAGTGTGGTAAGTTTATATTGTATTTAGACATAGACATACGTAGACATTTATTTATTGGCATCACAATACAAAACACATCACAGACAGAATATAACACACATAAAACACAGTTAAAGTTACACGCACAAATAATACAAAACATATGACGCCAATATCGGACACCGTCTCAGCATATGCTGTCGCTAGGATCCGACAGCGCTGATTTTCAGCGGTCCCCGGGACTACCTAAAGACGTGCGCGCGCAATACTACCTCTATCTGGAATTTATAGACAATAATAGTATAATAAATATGATACATGAATAAAACAGTTAAGAGATTAAAATATATTTTATACAATTTCATACTTAATAACAAATCGAAAATAAATTATTAGTATGTATATCGTAATTTCGTAAGTTTATTGTGTAAATGTCTGTATTTACTCTAAATACTGTAATACTGTCTGTAAATACTGTATAGTAACTGTCCATTTATATTTCACCGTTGTTCTCTCTAAATAGGTCATAGTTCGCCTTGCAACCTCAGCGGTGATTGGCTATAAGTGGCTATTAAAAATATAGTCGAAAACCTCTTTATTGAAGTAGGTTAAAAAGAACTGCCCTGTAGTTCTGGACTCTCAAGAATAAAACTACGGTATCCCCTGCCGTAGAAGGCGACTAAAAGGGACCTCGGGTTCAATGAGCGACAAGGGTGGGGTCCTTTGTCGTCCGCCAAGGTGGACCCGGGAAGAAGGCGAAATCGGCTGGCCCGTGTCGCTTTGCACTGCGAGTGCCCCCGGGAAGTCCTTGAGCGCAGTGCAGAGGGGCTCCGGTGCTTTCGTCTGGAGATCCCGTAGTCCCTCACCACACACCGAGGAAGGGCCACCGGGAAGGTTTTAGTGGGTAAAAACCCCATATAACCGCCGCCTTCCCCCCAGAAGGCGGGGTATTTTTTGAAGATTTCCTCCCCGTTAATAAAAAAAGGTTAAAACGAAAACAGTGCACAGACCCGATAACAGAAAATTTGTATAATTCTTTGTTAAGAAAGAATATAAATATATCACACGTCCGTCCGTTTGCCATAACAATGCCTTATAACTTTCTAAACGAAACCGTCCGAATTGTTCTAAGCAATGCGTCAGTAACATCACATTTCTATTGCTTCTGGCTCTCAAGGATTTTGTTAATTTTCGTGTACGAAACGCTTTGTTTATTCTGATATTGCGTTTGAATCGCAACTTATAACAATAGCTGTATATGGTATAAACATAGTTCTGTTGTCTTGTTTTGGGTAGTAGTTTATATAAACAAACCCATATATTTATTAACAAAATCCAATTCAAACTGAAAATCGATTTTCAATAGTTTCTTTTTTTTTTTTATAATTTCTAAGCAAGTGCTTTTGAGTACGATCCCACCTGATGTTAAGTGGAAATGCAGTCCTGGATGGCAAGGCGCACTAGCTTAGTAAATGCCTATTCACTCTACTCTTTCTCAGTATATCTTCGGAATTTAAGGTCAAATGCTAGTAAAACTAAAATAAAATCCAATGGAAAAATAATTTTTATTACGCTTTATTTTATGCGGTAATAAACATTTTAAATAACAGTATTTATTGACCTTTTGAATAAAATAAACATTCATTGGTTTAATTTACTCTATTTTAATAATGCTTGTATTAACTATCAGTGTTGTTCAGAAATTACATTATTTTATTTTATTTATTTAATGAATAATGATCGAATTTCGACCATTATTAAAGATGATCAAGTAGGTTTTGATTAAATTTTAAAAATGCTCATGTATAATTCGATCAAATACTCAAAATGAATCGTCTAGAGCTTGAACGACGGATTCATTCGTCTTTGTGATACTGTCTTAGATTTTAATCAAGTTTAGTAGAAGCTTAATTAACGTAAAAATGTAATATTTGACGTCACGTTCTAGCGGTTATCGTAACCGTCTATTTGTTATAGAATTTTTTTTTTTTATGACGAACTACACAGATTGGGCAGATAAGCTGGCCTTGACTGCTTCACCGGATTGAGAGGTGGCATAGCTCTTAGGTCGCTTAGCCTGAATCTCTATTGCTAGTAACACGACACAAGGGTCCCCCCGGTGAGGGGTAACCTCGGCTTGGACGGTTACTATGTTACGCGTAAGCATGCCGATCCGAGGGCGCCCGAGAGGGCCGAACCACGACTCGGTCGGTTGCTATTTCACGGATAATCTAAGAGACATTCAAAAGCTAAACTAACTTTGAGTGCCACTTCGGGTTATAGAAAATGTCATTGTACAAAGCAATGTACATTTTACGTAACAAATTATTACATTCTTCGAGAGAAGTGAGGTCATTGCTCAGCTTTGAAAAGATTTCACCAGCTTACATGTTCTCACACATGTTTTGACATAATAGGTTAGGATACGGTCGCGAAACATAAGGTCATTGGTATAAAGCCACCATTTCACTTTTGCCATGCACCATCTCCCAGTAAAAGATTAAGTTTATTTGGAATGGTTAACAAGAATGTTAGAAGTTTTTGTAAAAGAAATTGTGTGCAATCTTTTTCTCTATTTTATGGTAATTATAGTCTAATGCAGTGGTGGGCAAACTACGGCCCGCGGGCCAATTCTGGCCCGTTAAAGCATTTCATCCGGCCCGCCAAGTTAATATTTTGATGTGTTTAATTTTGTGTGTAAAATTGTTTCTGTTTTATTTATATCGGTAGTGTTTATAAGGTTTAAAACCTTTAAAATTCACGGTTTGTTTAAAAAATTATAACGTCGTAAATTTTTACGACGTTATAATTTTTACGACGTTATAATTAACAACAATTTGTGTAATTTGCTTAATTAGCTTTTAATTATTTTGTTAAGTAGATGTTATAAATTAAAATATTTTTTTCGGTCAAATTTTGGCCCCTTTTAAAGTATTTTTTACAATTTGTGGCCCGCCAACCAAAAAGTTTGCACACCACTGGTCTAATGGCTAAGCGTTCAACTTTTATTATGACGAAAAATATACGATAGTTTACGTTATAATATTACGTTTTTCGATTTGGTAAAAAAAAGATAAGAGAACAAAAGGAGGTGAAAAGCTACTTGCGCTCATCTCTGTCAACCTCGCTACAGTAAAAAGGATATAATAGTTTATTTATTAAGTTAAAGTTAATAAAATCATGACAATTCTGTAGTTATCACAGGAGAATATTAAATACAACAAAGCGAACATTCTAAAAAAACCGTAAGCTTGCGTTCAATGACTTATAACAAATCAGAGTTACTTTACTAATGGACATACATGGATCTGTTTTCTAACAACGAACAAATGTTTAAAACAAGTAAATTTTTAGATTGAAGAAATAATTCTTAAAGTTACAGCCTTTATATATGTCCCACTGCTGGGCACAGGCTTTCTCTGTAAAGAGAGTATAAGGGAATGGTCCGCCACGCGGCCCTAGTGCGGATTGGCAGACTTCACATGTCTTAGAAATTTTTTAGGACATGTAGGTTTCCTTCAACGCCGAGCGGGTGGTAAATTGGCACATAAAATTGCAACAACAAAATTATTGGTGCCGGCACCGGGGATCGAACTCGGTTTGTTCGTGGCGACCGCCCGGACACTGAGCTACGACGGCTCTAAATTATTCTTGTACTCACAAAATCAATATTTGTTTGTACATACGTTTAGTTATACCTTGCTTTTTAATAAACATGGTAAAAGTGGACATCGAAGTCTGTATCTGTCTACACCGCTATAGGTAAAAGGATGTGAGTGCTTAATTTTCACTTGGACGGTATAGTAATCGATGTTGCCTAGGTTGTTACGTGGTATTGTCGTATGTAATATCACAATACTAGAAGGGTACTGGCTAATGAGTATGGAACAGGTTCATTATGCCGTTCATATCTCTGTCGTTTTCTTTTAATGACGAACTACACAGATAAGCTGGCCTTGACTGCTGTAATTAGACAGTTATAGTCAGCTATAATTGACATTTCCTTTGCCAGTCTCCTTATTTCTCTCTGCAAAGGCTATCAGAGCTAGGCTAACAGTATTGCAATTTCCAGGTATCGAGTACCAGAGCGAGAGATGGCGCGTCGTGGTGGTGATCGTACGGCGGCATTGCGGACTCCTACAATGGCGGGTGGCCTGTTCGCAATCGACCGCGAGTACTTCTACAAGATTGGCTCCTATGATGAAGGCATGGACATCTGGGGTGGAGAGAACTTAGAGATGAGCTTCAGGGTATCGTATTCTTTATGGCGATTTGAGTGTTATATGTTTGACTCACACAAAAATACTTAGATATGTTAGATATAAAACGAGAAACATACTAATAGACAGGCAAACAACTTCAAGACTGTTATACGTATAATTGCAACACTCTAATGTCTTCTATGATAAAAAGTGTTTTACCAAATTATCGTCTCACACTGCAATTTACCAAATACATTTGTTTGTCTGCCAATAGAGTGGTGTAACGGCATAGACAGATCTTGCAATACCGTAATTTTAATGATATCCCATTGTATAAGAAATCTTCAGAATTTATTTCAAATAACAGTATCGAGTTTTGGTAGTAGGCAACACTTTATAACACATCTTCATTTACGAAACTTGTCTCACAAGCACTTGAACTAGGCTCCCAGTGTGCTAAACCTGAATTCTGTCAAAATGAACGTTCAGTGACATCACATTTGGCTATTTCTGTTAGTTTTGGTAATTTGCTAGTTCAGTTGTGCCACTATGGTATGACTATGACTCTCCAATATTGTTTAAATTGTTGCTATTTGTTAATGTCGTACATAATGACATCTTCCTAGTTTGCATTTTTCTCCAATTTTACTCAATTACACAATTTAAAATAATCAAACATTCAATTGAAAATTACATTTCAAAAATCAAATCACTAGACTACGGTTTTTGTCTCAATGACAATTTGAATTGTAATAGGTTGGTTCTACGGTGAAATGTCATTGGCAATTATCAGAATCGGGGACTTGTTACTTCATTTGTTTTTCACATTCAAAATAGAACAATGGATTAACGAGAGTTAAACTATCATAACAAAACAGTGTATCGAACTAACTGTGCTCTAAGATGGACTGTGGTGTAAGAATGTTAAATTGTGTTAAGAATTAAAAATCCTACAATACATTAGCAAACCAACTGCCACTGCAATACCTGCAGGCTGGATAAATTACTAAGATAATTTTACTACCTCGAATTTTTATTTTTTATTATTTTGATAACAATATACGATATCTTATGTCTTGGATATCGTAAGAGATGATTACAGAAGATGCCATTAAAAACTCAATGGTGTTCGACAACATTATGGGATGCGACATAATAGTAGGTCCTGCATGATCTCAATTTTCAACCGACTTAAAAAAAAGGAAGTCCTCAATTCGTCTGTTTGTTTTTCTGAAACCAATCTGGATCAATTCTGACAATGGCATTCAGAAAACATATGTCTTAAATTTTCATTAAATATGAGCGTGACAAATGGACTAATAACTGAATGCGCCAACCGATTTCGATTGGCGTATTCAGTTGTTTGTCTTATATTTGTGTTATTTTTAATTGAAAAGGATGTAATACAAGGGTAGTTTTATGAGTTTGGTTAGGTTCGGATTAATTTTATTTTGTACTATTCCTACGATAATCGGAAATACAAAGAGAGCGTCCGCGCGTTATAGCGTTTGACGTTTCATTCGATTTGAAGTCAGTTTTCGTTTTTACTCGTAAATATACTTGTACCCTGGAAGTCAAAGAATACATCTTGAGGGAGATTTTATCCGATAGAGGATTTTAAATGGGCTGATGTTATATGTGGTATGGGTATAAGGTATGGCAGTGCGGAGGTCGGCTGGAGATAGTGCCGTGTTCCCACGTGGGCCACGTGTTCCGCGACAAGTCGCCGTACTCGTTCCCCGGCGGCGTGCAGAACGTGGTGCTGCACAACGCGGCGCGCGTGGCAGAAGTCTGGATGGACGAGTGGGGGGAGTTCTATTACGCCATGAACCCAGGTTCGACACTTGGAATGTTGTGTGCCAATGACCGTTCACATTTTGCTCGAGACACGTAACACTTTTTTATTTTGTGATGTTGTCATTACTTTATTTATGTATTTCGTTTGACATTTGGCGTTCCGTTTTTGAACGCTGTTTAACGTTCAGTAATACCATTATATTGTGTTTAATGATCCGCGTTAATGGTATTTAAATTTGTTCTTATCAATGTTGATGAATATTTATTTTCAATCGATTTTATATGTTGTTTAAATTGACGCAGATTTATATATTACGAGAAATTTTAAAATGAAAGTTTTGAATATATAGGCAAGCCCTTTAAGTCGAAAAATATGATTAGATTTTTGCACACGAGACGGATTTTACATAATTTTCAAAGAAACATATCATAGACATTGTGTACATTTGTCGAAGAACAATGACGATAAATGGAAAATAATTCGATTAGTTCGCAATCTTCATAAATATTCGGTAATTCGGTTTCCATCGTCGGCGGCAACGTTCATGTTTTAAATTATATTAGACTACAATGCTTTCTTATTGACCCAATCGCTATCCGGATCTCACAAAGCTTATAAAATGCAAGTGGGGGTGGATTTATCCCATACGAGTCCCATGGGAGTACATCTATTTTAATAACAATATATTTGTATAGAACTCGAAAAATGGAAAACATTGGTTAACATAATATTTTGTAGTATTATTTAATAGTTCTTAATTTCTGACGCTATAGAATAAATTAAAAAAATTAAGAACGTCATAAGAATTTACTTCCAGCATACTAGATTATATTCGTCAATTGTTGGATGACGTATAATTCTGTGTTGCCATAAATTATATTTATGGTTCACTAATGTCGACAGAAAAATCAATAAAAATCGAAAACCCAAATACATTAGAATAATAAATTTAAATTTAATGCGATTGTTTGATCCAAATTCAAGTTTATTTTACATATATTCTATATTAAAGGTAATTAATTACTAATATAAATTATGATTACTGAGTCATTTTATTGCATAGCTTTGTTAACTGCTTTCGGAAAATATCATAAATATTTATAAAACCACACGTTTATTCCATAATAATAAATACATTAATTTTCCATTTATTCATTGCATTCAACTTATGCAATTAAGTCCCAATAAGATTGATTCATGTATCAAATATAAGAAAGGAAATGAATGACATTAATTTTACCGCCAAAAATACACAAAATGTCTGCCCTTTCGGTGTCCCTTCCATAGAGTAGACGATCGGTCCGTCCATGACACCTGTATATCGTAGAATAAAAATCAATTGCTAATTTTTAAACGCCTCTTAGTCTATTCCGAAAAATCTAGTTTCAAAAATGGCGGCTTGAAATTAATCTGTCCAAAAGCGCAGATCTATTCTTATAGGGATTATTTTATTGAATAAAACTACTACGAAGTTCGCGGAAGTGATTTTTTTTAATATGATAACTCGGCCTCATCCGATAACATCGAATATATGTCTTATACTTTCGAGTATATTTGTCTTTACGTTCATTATCCGCCACGCTGTAACTTGTTAGCCCCACTTCCGTAGTTTATTTATAGGTTTTGGGGTAATCCAAACTACGATCACATTCTACTAACATATCATATCATACCTAGTGAGTAGAATGTGACCGTAGATGCTTATTTCGAATCTTGTTCGTCGATGTTACATTCAATTTCATAAAATCAACTGCCGACGTAGTTGAATGCACTTCCACAGTATCTCCTACGAACAACAAAAAATCATTAATGATCATCAGTCAGATAAAAACTAATCAGTAACGAGAAATCTATGAATGTTTTTCATATAAGGGCCTACCTATGTATTTAATATCTTATTTTGTTATATATTCAAAGGTTTTTTTTTAATTTTTAATAGTTATACAAGCAAAATGATAGCGGTCTTTAGGTGCAGTGATTAAGTTTTGTTGTGGCTTGGGATAACATTAAAGTAATGCGGATGTTTAGTTGAACATGTCATTAACACACGAAGATTATGTCAAGCTTTCTAACATCCAGTTAACCGCCATTGCAGCTGCATTTATTTTTTTTATTACTTGCATGCCTATTTCGCTATTGGTCTCTACCCCTTTCATTTCTTTCTTTATTTTTTAATGTATTTTTTTGTACTTTCCAGCCTGTCGTGTTCTCACAATTATGTTTTTTTTTTTTTTGCTGTTTTTTTTTATACTTTTCTCTTTTGTTTTATTCTCACGCTTCTTCGTAATGCAGAAGCAATGAAGAGTGTTTTTAATAAATATAAAATATATTTCAAAGTAATTTATTCATTAGGTCTATATCCACAGCAATTCTTATCGCGAAAAGAGCTGTGGCAAATATTTTGTTTTATTTAAACTAGAAATTTTAAACCGAACTCAAAATTTCTTCGACGTCACCTTGATGTTTGGTATTCAAAAGAGAAACACATACTTAATTCAGCCGTTTTCGAATCTACTTTGATACTACAGTGACCTTCGAGAAAAGAGTCTATTCCCTTATTAAAAATTGGCAACACACAAATAACACACATCTGAGGTGAGCTGAAAGTTCGTTTGCTTCTTTAAAAAAATCAACTTAGTTAACGTTGTTACTTGAAATTGTAGATCGTTCATAAGTTAAGATTTTCGTCAGATTTTGCTTAAGTATAATGGGTAATCTACCGCGAAAATATTTAGAATTTTACAAAAGGAATAACTAGGCTAATAGTGTAATTTCCTACATGTGTAAGAAAATGAATAACGAAGAAGTGTTGAGAAAAGTGAATGATAGAGAAATGGCACAATGTTCTTGCGAAATACATGACTTATATTTCTTTAAAACTCTATGGCCATTATTATTTGGGGTCACCGGCACTACCACACAATGTTTACTTTACTGTATTGAGAGGTGACCGTTCGTTTAGAGTGCTAAGCCCTGATCTATATTATAAGTAATATAGCAAAAGATTGTTCGAGATCGAATGCATCGCCTCGAGAGTGCTTTAGAGCCGAACTACGGTTCGTTCAGATGCTTTAATGAAGTTACTAGAATTTCTAGAGATAATAAGTTCTGAGGGAAGAAGTAGCAGAAGAAGCTGGAGCAACGCTTCTAACCTTAAGTCCCTTATTAATAGGGGAAAAACTAATTGTGTTGTGGCGGAAACGCGTTTAAGTTTACCGCCCCCTACCGACAATCTTGTAAATTTCTGTTTCTTGTTATTTAGTGTTGTTAAAATGAAAACGGATTGCCACAGCTCTTACCATCATGGCTTAATAGAATCGTAACCAATGCCACGATTGTTATCAAATTAACATTCCATTGTCGGTGTTTTCTATGTTGTGACGTAAAACTAATGCCTACCTAACCTTTAACATAATTAACACAATACACGGCAAATATTTACGTAATACTTACGTATCAATATTTACAGCATAACTTTGGTGCAATATGAATATCAAAATATTAATGTACATGCAATGCCGATTTAAAATTGTAGTGTTGCCATTTAATATTAAAACGATAATCATATTGCTTACAAAATGACGGTATATTAAAGGAAATAACATTGTATATGTATGTTATAAAATAATTGTGTTTGTTTTACCTTTTTTAATCATTCAGCTTCTGAGGAGACTGTGTCGCTAACAATGGCTTGCGTCATTAATAAAACAAAATTCACCGGCGTATTGTTTCGCTTATCATGCAATAAAACATCAAGTTAAATCATGTTAGTGTACCGATCCTTCAAGCTGACAGACGCAACACACACGCTACATTTTGTTTTGATAAACGCTATGCAACATATTTTAAAGTTTGAAAAATACACCAAATGTCTCTTGGAAAGGTATATTATATAATAGAACATAAAAACGATTAAATTTTTCAGTGTCTCTCAAACTTTCACAATTCAAATGTTTACAATCCATTTCATTTTCAAAGGTGACCGTTAATAAACAATTTCTTCGCTTCTTATAATGAGTAGACAGAGATAAAGCAATTGCGTTACATCGTAGTGTTTTACATAAAATAACTGGGATTAGATTAACTCAGTTCGGTGTTGTCGCTTTTCTTGCGTCAAATAAATTAAATTTAACTACTATTGTCTATGTATAAAGTTTGAGAAACCCTGTTAATGATTAGGTTGTCTGTGTGAATAAATATGAATAAAATTGATTTAATTTTTTGGATAATAAACCGGTGAATGTTGTTGCATAACATGTTCGAGGTAATGGGATTTTACGTAACTCGCAACGTCAACCAGGTTACCCTGATCTGATCCGTAGGATGTAAAACCTTCATGGTTATGACAACGCTATTTAGAATAGATTTATTTTGAAATTTAGCCGTTATTTATCATTTATGCTAAATATAAAATTTATAAATAAGAGGTATTTCCATATTTCTGTATAGTCCATATTTGTGCATAGTTGATTGGTTTACGGTAAGAGATACTAGCCTTTACCATAACCTGATGAATTGACTGGAACTATCCCATAATTACGGAAAAAAATGTATATAAATTTTCTGAAAATTTCTTAGCATTCCCAATGAAAAGAAATGATATAGACAACATTAAAAAACACAGATGTCATATTAAAATTATTGTCGTGTTTCCTACGAGAGACCCGTGAATAATATTTTTTAATCTATAACTGGTCTAGTGTATCTAAGTGTAAGATTGGCACTGGTTTATATTGCTTACACACTTAGTACGCCCTTACAAATATACCAATGTTATCAAAATAGCGTTGTCATATTCATCAATTTGTTCATAAAGTAACTCACAAACGCTATTTAAGAAATTAAAAGGGATCCGTATCAGTTATTACAGTGATTCTCAACCACTGTGCCGCGACATTTGTGTGCCACAAAATTCTTAAAGTGTGCCGCCAAATTTTAGCATTAATTAACATTAATATATAATTTAATTTAATATCAAAATCAAAATAAAAAATATCTTATACGTCAATAGCCTAATGGTTTAGGGTACGGTCTAGTTATTGACGTGAACCATCTTCTAACCTAAACCCAATTGGACTCCCAACCCTTATTTGAAAAGGTTAACAAGAATGTTAATAATATTTGGTAAAAAAAACATAATATTAACTTTATAACTTAAATTAATCTCATAATAAACGTAATGTTATATTTGTAGTACATAATATTATATCTCGCACATTTGAAATTATTATCCTAAACTATTTTACGTAGTGTATTATAGGTCAGTGAATAATTTTTAAACTTATCGTTTTTTTGTGTGCAAAAAAAGGTTGAGAATCACTGATTTATAATCAACAGTAGCTAGTTTAGCTATTCCGATAACAGTAATAAATAGCGCGTGTTTGTTGGGATAACATGCTAACGTTGCGAGTGACGTGATGGGCGGGGCAGGTGTGGATGTGCGGCGGTTCGCTCGAGATCGCGCCGTGCTCGCACGTGGGCCACGTGTTCCGCAAGACCACGCCGTACACGTTCCCCGGGGGCACGGGCCGTGTGGTCAACCACAACAACGCCCGCCTCGCCGAGGTGTGGCTCGACGGCTGGAAGCATTTCTACTACAATATCAATCCAGGTCCATCTTGCTGAGCTCGCTTCTTCTGAATCTTTGGTTTTCGCTTCGATTTTTTGTGGGATGCGTTTATTTTTTGCTCGTTTTGTTTTTTTTTTAGCATGTTCGGCCATGATGCGTTTGTAAAGATATAACGGTTAGAAACGTTTTATAAATTATAGACGTAGACATTTGTCAGTAATTGTTCCATCATTTTATTATTATAGTTTGTTCGCATTGAAAATAATGAGTCCTCAATGTCTCTACAGAGTTAAGTCTCATTGATGCTGGAGAAAGCGTTTATTAAGTTTAACATGTTGCTTATTATCGACAATACGGACTCAATCCGGTTGAATTTGCAGTAAACACAACATGTTTTCCCGAAGTGGCACTCAAAGTTAGTTTAGCTTTTGAATGTCTCTTAGATTATCCGTGAAATAGCAACCGACCGAGTCGTTGTTCGCCTCTCTCGGGCGCCCTCGGATCGGCATGCCTACGCGTAACATAGTAACCGTCCAAGCCGAGGTTACCCCTCACCGGGGGGACCCTTGTGTCGAGTTACTAGCAATAGAGGTTCAGGCTAAGCGACCTAAGAGCTATGCCACCTCTCAATCTGGTGAAGCAGTCAAGGCCAGCTTCTCTGGCCAATCTGTGTAGTTCGTCATAAAAAAAAATGTTTATTTTATTTCGGAGCAATTTTAGAATTTTTAAGTAGTAATTGCCTTTTTTAAGTAACTCTAACTGTAATGTAAATAATTTTAAGTTTTCTCTAACTAGCAAAAGGACACGAACGATTTATACGAAAATCTGCTTTGCCCTTCTCATTGTGAACTTGTCTGCATGCAATTTGCTGCAACCTGTTGGCTCACTAGTTTGATATTTAACGAGTTCGAACTATAGAATATTAGACTCAAAGTATATTTTTATGTAATTCGTCTAAATCACCACGAGTAGAAAATAAACGATTTATTGTAAAAATTTTTATAACTTCCACTGTAAATTGTTTTTCCTTTTAATTGAATAAGTATTGTTGGTTTAGCATTCTTAGGAAACTTTGGATTCAGAATAAAGGAGCTATGGGGTAGAAGATTTTACGCAATAACGTGAAACAGTAATCTGATGACAGGTTTTACTAATGTCTAGATAGATACACAATTTTTTAAATTATTACTTCCTCCAATCGCTTTATGTTAACCATTGACAGTCTAGTCTATTTACCTTGTTGTTTTATATATTTTTGGTATTAAATAAGTATAGTGGCAAAGATATTATAAGCGATATGGCAATTTTAATTATTTAGATATATAAAAAGTATGGCATGACAATTATTTATAGTGATTATTGTACTAGTTAAGATATATTAAAATAACATTTTCAAACGGCCCATGCAAGGTGACAGACAATTCAGATTACAGCATAAGCCATGGATTACGTTTGTTGTAGTAGAATCAAACAGTCATTGATCAACTGATGAATATCGATTAAAATTGACTAAATTACTAAAATGACTTTTGGTAAAAAACAGGGGTTGGTGATAAAGGGGGGGAAATTTACGGTTGTGTGTATTTTTAATGCCACATTACAAAATAAGAGATAGAAATTTTGAAAATCGGTATAACCGTTAACCGTAACGTATAAACCGGTTTCGGAGGATTATGGTAACTAACATTGTGATACGAGAGTTTTATATAAAATTTTGTCCGCCGAAACATCGTGTAGATGTTAAATATCCTAGATTCAGATTACTGTCTCACTAAGGTGGTGTCTTGCATGTATTTATTTTTTAAATATCCTGTCTGACCAGACGCGAACATTGCTTAGTAACAAATGCATGCATTATTGATAAAAATATGTAGTGTTTGTCCTTTTAACCGTGTAGTTCTAACCTTAGTTAAATAACATATATTTATAGATATATCGTATATTTCTTTAATGGGTTAGGTGGCAAATGAGCATTTAGCTCGACCGATGTTAAGTGGTCACCAGTATCGTACCTACAACACTAAAGGATTTGTAAGTGGCCTTTGGCCTCCTTAAAATATCTTAAGAATTAAAAATAATTCTACTTTTCATTTTTTGGTTTTGATAGTTCCTCATGCCAGACCTATTCATGCAACGATAATAGTTCGATGTCTGTATTACTTGTGTTTTTTATCCACATTATTTTAAATCATTTCACTAAAACAGAGCTTAAAGTGGGTTCACTTTTAAGGCTCTCTAATCTGCTACTTTATTATTATTATCCCTTCAAAAAGTGTATTAGATCTTTTATAAAATATTCAATCGGTAATATTAACATATATTTAATATCATTGGATCATTTCATTTTTTCATTACATGTAAATATATACAAATCTATCGCAATACGAAATACGCATGCATTGATATAATCAAGGATACATCCGTAGCTCTTTAATGGTTGTTAATATTTCTTAATTCCATATACTGATAAATATACTCTTATTATGAGCAGGTGCTTTGAACGTGCCTGTCGGTGATGTCAGTGAACGTCTCGCTCTTAGGAAGAAACTTAAATGCAAAAGCTTCAGATGGTACTTGGAGAACATTTACCCGGAGAGCCAGATGCCGCTGGACTACTACTTCCTTGGAGAGGTTGGTGACCAAGTTTACATTTTAAGTATTCGGTTTTTTTTGTTAATGAACTACACAGATTGGCCAGAGAAGCTGGCCTTGACTGCTTCAGCGGATTGAGAGGTGGCATAGCCTGAATCTCTATTGCTAGTAACTCGACACAAGGTTCCCCCGGTGAGGGGTAACCTTGGCTTGGACGGTTACTATGTTACGCGTAAACATTCCTATCCGAGGGCGCCCGAGAGGGTCGAACCACGACTCGGTTGGTTGCTATTTCACAGATAATCTAAGGGACATTCAAAAGCTAAACTAACTTGCGTAGTGCCACTTTGGGAATAAGTACTGGGTTTATAACCAAGTATATTGGTGGTCTAACGATGTTCCGCTCAGATGTGCTTAGAACAGGAGACGGCAACTTCCCAGAAGGAGGCTGACGAGCGGGTCAGGGAGGGGAGCGCAGAGGCTCCCTCCCTCCGCAGGCGACGTATCGGTGTGCGCAGGAGGCGTTACGAACGCCTCCTCTTACCGCCCCCGTAATCCGCAGCGGGGCCAGGACGGGTACCTGGCCCCAGCGTGCTTCGGCGTCGTCGGGACTTCTCTGAGTGCCGCAGAAGTCCCGTTTTGAGGTTCAAGTCCGGTCTTTGCCGGGACCGGCCGGTCGTTGGGGTGTCCTGTCGCTGACAGATCCGGGGCACCCCGCTCATAACGGCTTATGGCATTCGCGGAAGGTTTAGTGGGTAGGGGCTGCCCAGGCCCAGGCCCACACATCCCTCCGGGCCCACCCAGGGTACCGGAGGATGGTCTATAAAAAGATTCCCCCGCGTTAACAAAAAAAAAAGGAGACGGCAACTTATTGAGTAGGATGAGTTAAAAATTACAATTTACAAATTGCAACATTTTTAAAGAGCCACAAAATTATTGCTTACCAAAAATAAATAGTAGTTGCTTAAAGAAAAAGCCGCATGTCCTTCGCGAGCCGGAGGTTGCCGACCAATGGCTTAGACAGTTCGTGAGTTCATCTCGTGGGTTCAACACTCTGATCAATTGATACACGTGAATTAATCGATCATAATATTGCATACAGTGGAAGCTAATAATATCGTGTAAACCATCACAATTAAGTGGCGTGGGCTACATAGAGAGACAGTGTTTGAAAATGGAAATAAATAAGCTTTTTATTTAAGTGAATGTTACCAACAACCTACACGTCCAAGCAACGGAAGAACTTCATTGTGGCACGAAGTGATTGACAATGCTCGGTTGTTACATAGTGGTGGTTCACCACAATTACTTGATAGCTGCGAATATCTTATCTCCATCTAATAATAGGTGTAGGTTATCGCGTGTCACAGAGCACTGTGGTGACTATTATGAATATATATTTCGTCAATAGCCTAATGATTTACGTTACCGGCTGCTAATCGTAAGGTCGTGGGTTCGAATCCGCCATTCCACTATTGACGTGAACCATCTCCTAACACAAGCCTAAGATAGATAAGACATATTAATGAATGATATGATGAATATTAAATTGAATAACTATTCATTTTGCTATTTAGGGAAGGGATTTTTTTCCAAGAAAACAGGCTTAGCTATTTATGATTGTAGAATATATAAACATAATTTTATCTTGTCATCTTTAATTTACAAATATTATCTTCAACTAATGAAATATTACTGTAATGCAATCTAGCTTACAATTATATATATTTTTTCTAAATTATTAAGATATATTTTTTTAAATTATTTTGTTATAAAAATTAAAATAACAAGTTATGTTATAATATCGTTAATCTGTAATATATTCTGTGGGCGGGACGATAATTTCTAACACGTGTAAAATGAATTTATTAAGACAAGTTGATCTGACTTTTGACATTATGCAAATTTTGTACGATGATTTATTTTTAAAATTATTCCATTTCTTGTGACTCATGTTTTTCTTCAAGACTTTATGTCTGAAATTATTTTATAAGGAATAGACATGAAATGGAAGCAATCATGAAGCACTAAATTAATAGTGCTTCTATCCAATTCCAGATTAGACTTGCATCGGTTTTAGGTCAATGCTTAAAACACGGCTTTGACCAAAATAGTGATAAGTCGTTAAAGAGACAAACAGGTCAGGGAGCATGTGGCGTCATGTCTCTAGATGTCACGTCGTTATATTCCCTCTTCCAATATAGATGCTCTCAGTCTCCTCGGATGTGGCTTTGAAAGCCATCGGGTGACAACCATAAAACACATAATACCTAAATAGTTAAAACTATAATAAAAACCAAGACTTAAGGGCTAATGGTGTGGTTTGCCGTCTACGAATCACATGGTGGTAGATTGATTATTGCTTACGACGCATCTATTCATTCCTGAATGAAATATTGTCTATGATCGTTTCTTTTTTTCTGTATTATTTAGTTAAAACGTAGCTTCAATCCACCATTCGACTATCGCTATACAAGCTTAGCAACAATGGTTAAAATTATCCTTATCCGTGAAATAGCAGCCAACCGTGTCGTGGTTCGGACTTCTCGGGCGCCCTCGGATCGGAATGCTTACGTGTACCCCGATCCGTATCCCTGGTTCGAGAGGGATTCTTTTTCCGTCTGGGTGTATACCAGGTATAATGTGTCGAGGAGGGTTGGTGTTATCTCATAGTATTTATAGGGTCACAACATTAACAAAATAAAAGAACATGATTATTTTTTTAAACTCGTGTCAAAAATTCAGTTTTAAATGTCCGGTACTTGTGTAACAATAATAAATAATCCAGATAAATCGGTCAAGGCTGTGACGGTGTCAATTTCCGCCAACGATTCAGCTGTAATTTAAGCCCGATATGGTGCGATGAGAAACCTGTTTAGCAGGCGACTTAGCAATTTAACATCCGTGTTTCGATCTAATTTTCAAAAGAAGAACGCGTCTAGATGACCAGTTATTTTATGACACACCAACTGTCAACGGAAAACATTTTTTTTAAATGCTTCCTATATTATTTTTAACTATTTTTTTTGACGTACTACACAGGTTGGCTTGAGAAGCTGGCCTTAACTGCTTCACCAGATTGAGAGGTTGCATAGCTCTTAGGTCGCTTAGCCTGAACCTCTATCGCTAGTAACTCGACACAAGGATCCCCCCGGTGAGGGGTAACCTCGGCTTGGACGGTTACTATGCTACGCGTAAGCATTCCGATCCGAGGGCGCCCGATTGGGCCTATTTAAGATCCAATTAGAACCCTGAAGTCTAAAGTGCTATTAACCCTCCTTGGCGTTAATAGCGGCGATGCATTATTTTCATTAAAGTTTCTATTAATAATAATAATATCTTTATTGAACACAACTATGGCATAATGAACTAATGTCGCCCTTTCTCCTAAACTAGGAAATCCTGTATTATCGGAAACAGTACCCTCCAGTTATGTTGCAATTGTACACGAATTAGACATATTTATTTTTACATAATAATGTATACATAAATTTTGTTTGTATGTGTGTGTGTGTGTTCTATTATGTGTAATAAAAATAATTGTAGTAAAAATATTTACTTTACTATTGCTAGATTACTTTAACTACCTACTAAAATATTAGTCCTGATAACAACTCGGTAGACGGTATAACACAGTATCTTAAAAGAGATATAAGAAATTGCGTTAATTATCATTTTTTAGATCTCGTCGACCCTCGTTATCTGTTTTTATGTCCACCCCCCGGGAAATCGATTTTGACCTCAAGGGGTAACGGTTCAGATATCTACCACTTTGAGGTTCCCTGGACTAGTCTATTACAGTTGATACGAGAACTTTATGGTTAGTCTTTCCGTCCAAGTACGACGTGGCAGCCTTCAAGAGTAGGGTGAATAGGCACTTACTAAACTAGCGCGTACCATCTTTCGACTATATCACCACAACACCAAGTGGGATCGTGGTCAAGCACTAGTTTATACCCATAAAAAAACCGCATTGATTTTTTTTAAAGAAAGAAATATCTTTCTGTCATTCCAGATACGCAATGCGGAGACGGCGAATTGTCTGGATACGATGGGCGGAAAAGCAGGCCAGCCACTGGGAATGGGATACTGCCACGGCATGGGCGGGAATCAAGTGTTCGCGTACACCAAGCGCAAGCAAATCATGTCGGATGACAACTGTCTGGACGCGGCGCATCCACGAGGTCCCGTTAAGCTAATACGGTGCCACGGTATGCGCGGGAACCAGGAGTGGACTTATGATACTAAAGTAAGTTATTACTATGTTATTATAGAATAAATGTTTAAAAAAATATAAACACCTTTCACCAGGAGGGGTAGGCAGAGATCACGGACTTCCACTTAAAACGATCCTGGTATGCTTTGGCTTCGTTCACATCTATCTGCCCATATTTAATCGTCGGATAAGAGTATGAATTAATGAATGAATTATTATTGTACAAGAATTAATAGATGCATCACAGAAATAATACATTTTAACACACGATATAATTGCTTGCGCAATGGCGTTCTTATCACTAAGAGCGATTTCTTTCAGGCGAACTTTGTATGGACAGAAATTTTTGGATGGAAAGAAAAAAAAAACAATGACATATAATAGTGACATTTAATGTTTGAATTTAAGTCGGTTGTCGTCTTTTACGTTTACTGGTCGTATTATGAACAAAATTTTAATTATCCGATACTATTTTCCAGTCGCGCACAATAAAGCATACGAACACGGGCATGTGCCTAGAGAAGCCGGAGTCCTCGGACGTGTGGAAGCCGGTGCTCCGCCCGTGCACCCGGTCACGGGGTCAGCAGTGGCTCATGCAGGTGGATTTCAAGTGGCAAGCGCGACACAACTCCCACAGCCCGCCCAGCTAATGCAGGCATTGACTTCTGTGAGTAGTCTACACGTTAACGGACTTCCCAATATTTTGTCGATATCCTGCAAATACAGGAATTGCATATCGGTTTGAACAAATTCCATTTTACTGGGTTGACTTCTTTAGCTTTCAATTAGTGCAAAATACGACAGAACTCCAAATTCCATTGACATCACCTCAATGGCTTATAACTGTACCATTTTCTGTTGAGTGGCATGTCATACTGTAGTTTGCTTTTGGGTTCTGCCAATTATATTGTGACGATCCTGTTGAGAGAGGGTAGAGCTCTAAGGTCGGTTTGCCTGGACCACTGTTCCACTAGGCTACAATTGCTAAATTGCAAAAAAAAGGTCGCCACATGGGGCCAATACTAAGTACTAAAACTTATATAAAAATAAAATTTAATTAAAAATACTGTATTATCCAAGTTTACGTAAGATATCCCTTTTTCGTTTAAGTTTATGTTTTTTAATGAAATATAAATAAATTAATAAAAATATTTTATTTTTTAAAGATATTTAATTGTCTATCATATACAGTTTATTTTAGTTAGCTAGCGTTTTTATCATCCGAGATATTCAAACTTTCTTAAGCGGCCATTAATTTTTGCTCACGGCTATGTATTGCAATAAACATGTGTATGTAAACATGTCTATGTATTCCAATAATTTCTTTTGTTTCAGGATCAAACACGATAGACCATGAAAGTCTTCTCCTGTCATTAGATATCAGATTTTATTCCTTATTCCTATATCAGAAATAATATAATTAGATGTATCGACCACACGAGGTCATGTGAAATGTTGACAATACGATAATAAGAGAATGCTATAAGAATTTGTATTCCGTTACAAAACAAAAAAGTTGCTCAAACTTATTACTTGTCTACGTTTTGATATCTTTCATGTTGACAAATGTGTGTATGAGGATTTTATTCATTTCGACGAGTAATTTTTATTGCATGCTATATATAATATTATACAACGATATTTAAGTGTCCATTTTAAATGACATTTCCCTGAGATTATAGAATATATATTTTTACAGGCAACAATTACACGATGCTTAATACTTAGTAACTCATATGATAATTTACTTCTTTATAAATATATGGCACGAAAGTAGCATGGGGTTAGAATAAAACTAACTCTTGGTTAAAATACATCATATTTACTATAAATAATCTATTATACAGTCTGATTTATAACGAGATGAAAAATGTAAAGACATGTCATAAAAAAAACATCACATGCTAGTTTGTTCCCGCTTTGGGCTCGATCTAATAAGCTAAAAGCAGACAGCAAATACTACCTGTTTACTCCGTTACGGTTTAAAAGGATGTAAGAGCATATTTTAAATATAATAATAATTTCCACAGTAATGGTAGCCATCTACCATTTTAAATACTTTTTTCTAGTATGCAATTTGGACATCTAATAATGAATCGGACTATACTTGTGTGCCATTAATATTTCCATGTAATACTCCATAGAATCCATGACCCCTAAGAAATTCATTGAGATTATAAAAGGTGAAATATTACATATTAGGAATTCAATAGTTACTCAAACATTTCTCTGTCCTTTTTATTGCTAAATAATTTATTTATCTATATATTTTAAAATATTTTATGTTGAAATTATTGTTCAAATAAGATGGCAACATATTTCTATTGCTACAGTTCTATATATGGATCAATTTCTTTGTTACTTTTTAATAGTTAACAGTCTCCGTGCAGGGTCGATTATAATTAATAACTCTAGTGCTTGTCCATTCTAATAGATCTTACATTTCTGAATGAATATCATGCATTTATACATAAGAAATGATAATTCAATTTTACTCCTGGAGAAAATTATATCTCCATTTCAAATCAGGTGGGATCATGGTCATGCATTTGCTTAGAAATTATAAAAAAAAGCGACCAATGTCACATAAATTGTTGAAACATTATCACGTTAAAAAGAACGAAATAATTTTATCGACTGTTATAACTGCATTAGTAAAAATGAATAATTATTTTTGTTTTAGTCTATAATCGGTAGCAAATTTCCCGCCATATTTTTGTTATTGACGTTTTAGTTGAGTCTGTTTGATGTTCAATTCCCGCCACATTTTTTTTTATTGACAGATGATTAAATATTTTGATCTATTATTTATGGTCAATTCCCGCCATAATTGAAAACAAAAATTTGACAGTTGACATTTTTTTTATGTTTTATTTTTATTATTATGTGTTGACGGAAATTGCGGTGCTAATTCTAAATAGGTTTATTTTGAATGTCTCAGTTGAATCTTCATGTAAATGCGGCACTCCCTACGTGCCATATACATTGCCAATCCGCCCTTTTTTGCCACGTATTAATATCTATTTATGTAATTTATTATTATATAGATTTTGTTATGTAGCCTCTGAGATTTTATTTATACTGCAAATGGATAGTTAGTGGAAATATTTTCTTGCACTTGCAATCTTTCTAGAATTCAGTTTGCTTAATAACCTATGTTAGATGTTTATTTTACGAATGCACAGCAGTGTGAATATAGGTATATTGAATAAATAATATAGATTTAGATAAAACAAAAAACTTCCAACAATATTCCATTATGAAATCGAAATACTATAGATTCTGCATTTTTATAAATATTGATATCCTTTAATAATTTCCATTTCTTACTGTTCTGTACTATCATATGTCGTATCGATAAACGTTTTTTTTATATTTCTTAACAAGAATCTATAGTATTAAATGTTTTTATATAAAATATAAACATCAAATAAGGTTGTTTCGATAATTGCCTAAGTTCGTTTGGTATTGAATTTATAACAAAATATAGTGATCATATTAAGTCATCAAATCGAACTTTTTGTTCACTCTGAAGTTGGGATGTTAATGCTAACTAATGGGCCCATGGCGAGGTTTCCTCTCGGGAGCCTTTGCGCTAAATTACTCATGATTGAGGTTCAGGAGGAGCTCTCTAAGAGCTATGCCTCCTCTTAAAGTGAGCAGTCTTCAGTCTAAAGAAAAAAAAATTGTGGCAGCTATTTTAGCAATTAATGGCTTGGCCCTGAATCTGCTAACCTTATTTTGTCAAAATGAACATTCAGTGACATCATAGTTGTTAGTACAGTTGTATCACGATGATTTTCCAATGACATTTCAATAGTGTCGCAACTGTATCTTCTCGTACATAATGACATCTCTATTACTATTAATTAATCAATGTCAAATAATCAAAAATTCAATTGTAACTTATATATTAAACAAAGTAGATGACGATTGAATTGTAATTGTTGCATAGTGAATTGTCATTGGTGTAGAAGATTCGGGGCTCAGGATGTAATGAATAGAATTTATAGAAGCAATATTTAGTGTTGGTCTTCCATGTAAAGGAGGCGGTGATAACTTTATTCAATGATAAACTAATTGTTGCCTTAATTGTTTCATATAAATTCCGAGAAATTGTTATAACGTAGTTGGTACTATTCAATGGAGAATATAATGTTTAGCGCATGTCGTGTAATGTTGGTAGATGTGGAGCGAATGGAATTGCTGTTATTACCTTCATAAAATTAAAGTCTATTGTAGCTTAGTATATTTTTGGATATTATTCCTGTTAATAACATTGTAACAACGAAATATATTTATATGCACTTATATGTTTTAGGTATATATTTATTATTATAAAGTTTGTTGCTGAGGTCTGTCAAATGACGGGCAAAAAACAATCTTAATGTTTAATGCTTGAGTTTTTCTATCTACCCTAAAGAGATTACGCTTTAGATAAATATTGTTAAAGTTTCGATTATTTTCGTGACAAAATTGAAATTGTTTATACTGATATATTAAACAGATTATCTATAATTTTATAGATAATTTCGTTTTCTTGTATTCTATTGTGAATATGTAATCTGTGCCGTTGATTATTTCTATTACTTCTATGTTTTGTTTTTTTTTAAATAGGGATCACCGATGTTGACTAATCTCGTGTTTATTAAAAGCAAAATGTTAACTTTCTCCTAAATTCTTTGTCAATGGCGTTATATAAATATAACAACTTATCAGTCAACTAATGTGACTCTCTTTGGAAATTAAATCATTCACTTAATGATATACTTCTATACATCAAAAGTGTTTAAAAAATCATTACTTTTTTTTAAATTTTAAAAATTGATTAAAAATTTTAAAAAAGTTTTTTGTAAAAATTTCTCACAAGAAACAAGTTGTGTCGTTAATTTAATCTTTAATTGCATTGTTGTTATCAACCGAAAACTATACGATCGTCTCGACTTTGTCGATATATCAGAACATCAGTCTCCCTCCTAAACATCGAACATCCCTATTGTCTACTATACTTCAAGATCTACAAGATCACGCCCATCTTATAGGTTAGGTTTCCTTTGGCATTTCAGTGTTTAATTTACAAATTTTTAGTTACTGTTGCTAATACAGTTGAAAATTTCTCTCTCGTGGACGAATTATTTATAAAATTGAGATTTTTTTCACTATTATTCCAAGTTGTGACTATTGTAGTTTCGGCGTTATAATTAATTTAGGTATACAAATTGAAATTTCATATCATTAAGAAAAGTTAAGGTTTTATATCTGCTTAACTTATTTAACCTATGTAACTTTTCTGTATCTTTAGGATAATAAAATGTTTATTATTACAGATTATATTTAACCATGTTTGACAAATCATATATTGTTATTTCAACCTTGCAACACTTATAGGAAATATTCGTTTTAATTCACGTATAAAAGACTTTAATTTTATTTTTAAAGAATGATTGGATTTATTTATTCATACATCACTATTAGAGTATCATATAAGTAGGACATTATAACAGAACCACACAGATATGTTTTTATATATATATCGACGCTGTAAAACTAAAACGTAGTAAGTGACACATATGGTTATTTTCACTTTTTTACGTCAGATAATCAGAAAAAAAAAGACGCGTCGAATGATATATGACTTGTAACAATTAGATGAAGAATAGGATTTTCAAGATTGACACTTCTGTTTTATTTTTTGTATCGTAAAAAGATTTTCTTTTAGGAAAACTCTAGGTTAATGCCGGGGTAAATACTTATTTAGCAAAAAATAATAAATCTTGTGTTCAATAACGACAGCTCTAGGTCCACAAACACGAAAGTTATCATTTTGATGTTTAATGTTTTTCAGCTCTGGTGAACAATTTAATTTTTGTGAGTTACTACGTTTTTGTTTTCCAGCGTCGATATTAACAATTAATTTGCGTTATATTATCTGTAATTTCATAAACTATTTAATAATATAATATTTTTCCATATATAATGTAGCATACGCAAGTGTAATTATTGTAAATACGTTGAGTTGTGTAACGAATCGTCCAAGCGATGTTTTCCATCGAAGAGCATTTATTTGTTGAAACGAGAATCTCTGTATATTATTGTTCGCAATCAAGTGTGCCAAACTGTTTGACTTGCTAATGTTTTATTAACAGTTTTCACCATTCCAATAGACAGAAATAAATTTAATCAAGAAATTATTTGGACTGAATTTTACAAAATTGTGTTTTATTTCTATGTACCTATCACCTTCGACGTCCGTAATCGACGTCTGTAAAACGATGTACGTATCACCGCGAGACCTCGTGCGGCGGATGCTGTCTGCTGCCCAACTCACCGGATCATGATGACCACGACCACTCTGACAAGAGTGAAGCGACCAAAAAGATCACCTTTGATAGAACGGAGCTGAATGATTTGTGGTCAACAAAAGCCAATGATAATAGAGAAATCTATAAAATATTTTGCAATGAAATTGATATTTCCATTATGGGTGTGAAGGATCCTTGGGTACGAGAATAAAACAAACCCGACTTCAAATACGCTACTATGTAGCCGACGCTCTCTTTTATTCTTGAACTTTAATAGTTATCTTTCGAAGATCCGTATTCCAGTAATCCACATAATATCACTTATAATAACTTGTAGATCTTGTGGAATAAAATAGTCCAATAACTAATACACTCGCTTTATTCAGACGACTTAACGTTGTACAAAGAATTATTTTAACGAATACCGTCTAACGGCGCGTCCTCACAATCTTTATACAAAATTAATTAGAAGTTAGATTACAAACCAATAAAGTTAAATTATTGTTTACAATGCCAAGTTTATGTGATGTTCAACTAAATTATGAATTAAAGATACAATAAGGTTCAGGTAAATCACTAAGATATCATTGGAAGTGTTTATTATGCATAAAAACTGGGTGCCATGAGTTGCTAGGTAACACACATATTCTCGTGCTAATTATGGTGTAATTACCTAGTTTTGAATTGTCAAAACAGATTAGCATCTCAATTACAAGGAATTCTATGCGATTTTAGGAGTTCCTTGCTATATCTTCGGAACCCAAGGACCTATGCCAACATAATTAGGTCCCACTAACTGAAATCAAACAAAACAAAAATCGAAAACTATTCATAAATGACGCGTGGTTCGAAAAACGTAGTGCATAAACAAAAAAACGGACGAATCGAATCTCCTCATTTGACGTTCGTCACAAAGTTGCAGTATACTATTGGCAACCGAATAGACTAGGCAGCGTAATTACGAACGTAGACACGTCTACGATGTTGCTACGTGTATACTGCACGTCTCTCTATCGTCATACATCGGGCAAAAAGTTTAACAATAGTTTAGCGTAACGTAGTAACCGTTCAAGCCGAAGGCTACCCCTTACTGGGGTCCCCCCTTGTGACGAGTTATTAGTTATAGAGGTTCAGGCTAAGCGACCTAAGAGCTATACCACCTCTCAATCCAGTAAAACTTCTCTGGCTAATCTGTGTAGTTTATCAAAAAAAATAAAGAATTGACTATTGACTTAGAAACCAGAATGACATATTGGTAAAACCGGAGTAACAACACTCAATCACTTTGTCTCAGCAGTAACCACACGTACTTTCTTATAGTTTAGATCCTTGTCCGTCACGAAGCCCGCTTTTTACAGCAGTTTAACGTACACACTTCAACGTTGGCGAAATCTATATGGAAACGCCATAAACAATCAATCAATCAATCACTAGTCTATTACTGGTGTGGCGACTAGCGTTCGCCATCTACCAAAGAGGATTTTTAGATGACAAAATTATTCAAATTGTATTTGGAATTAGAAATTTTTTATATAAGACATATGTCATAATTTTTCATAACACTTTTTATCTAGACTTTTCCGAATGTCTAATTTCTAATGTAACAAAATGTATCAAATATAATTTCAATATTCCTCAACATTTCTATGATATTTTTATTTACCCGCGGACTATACTAGAAGGTCAAGAACACGTACAAAAGTAAATATTGTGAGTGGCATTCCGCTCTGATGCCACATTACCCAAACTGGTAAGGGTTAATTAATAAAACAAAAAAGTCAACTTTATAATTATCTATTAAACTTAACATTATACAAATATACTTAAAACTGCTAATACTAGGGCATCTTATAAATATAAATTGCACATACTAGTTATAAAATATTACATCGCTTTAGAAAACAAACCAATCGATTTCTATATGTAAAGATTGTTTTCAGAAATTCAATTGATTATTTATCAATTTCCGTAAACCATCGATTGAGCACTAAAACGTGCTTCTCAATAAATACGATGACAACAAAATGAAAGACGGAAACACACCTTAATTCATATGACACGCTTATAGTGAACGTGTGAAAATTAAAAAAAAATCAACTTCAAGACGTCTGTTCGTTAAATTTGTACACGTATTAAAATAATGGACCAATAAGCTGTTAAGGAGAGCTGGTAGTGTCAGTAGTGAAAAATGAAATTTTTTCATAATTTTCGGAAAATTTTTTTTTAAAAAAAATTTCGGTAGCCTACTATTTTGTACTAAAGAGACTAAGAAATTAAACGTGAAGCTCACTAAATGTCAAAAGTGTCTTTTTAGTAATAATCTAATATACCGAAATTTTTTTTAAAAAAAAATCTATTTAATCGACGATATATGGAAAGAATTGGGGAAGGCCTATGGCCCAGCAACAGGTTCATACATTATGATTATGATATGTATGAAGTAATGTATAATAAAATAATAATAACTTTCTAACTTAAAATGACCAAAATCAAAAGAATATAAAAGTTACATCCGTCAGCAACAAATCCAATTTTTAGTACACATATTAAGATTTTTTTTATTTGAAATACAATTTTATAATTAGCTTGCCTTCATGTCATCTATAACGGAATTATTCAAATTAATTTCCAATTCTACTTCTAGGTGTCTGAAATTTAGAAGAAAAGAATATATGACAATAAATTCTCTGGACTCTGGCTCCCAAGATACAAGCGTCTGCTTAGTTTGGGGGTCACTGTGTACCAACAATATGTGCTGCAATGGTTACATGTATGTTCGTTTGGTTTGTGTAATGTTTATAAGTGTAACCAAATCTGTGTTAATAAATAAATATTCTATTCTATTAATTGCATAAATCCTTTATGTCATATTCTGATCAGGATAACTGGACTTAAAATGCATTATGCACATGTCTTGTGCCTCGTTATCATATAAGCGTGTTTTTTAGTCTTAAATTACAATCTTATCTAAATATAACAAAAAATAATTGTACCTGATATGAAACATGATTAAGGTTTGAACCATTACAAAGTATATTAAACAAACAACCAAAACCGCTAAATGGCAGTGGCGTAGAGTTAGAGAGAGAGTACAGCAAGCCCAAAATTACATGAAAAAAACCACATTCATAGATTCAGACAAGAAATGCACGCAAAATGACTAAATTTACGATCCTGCTAATGAATAATCGAAGGCTCAACTTGAGATCATAAGCCTGGACGATTATGAATAATAACTTTTGATCGATTAAATGAAAGTGACATTTTTCAACATTTTCTGAGGGTTGGACTATTACTAAAAGGGATTACTGATGTTGGCGTTATTTTAATATTTTAATTTGATTATTACTAAAAAGGGCTGTTAACAATATTTTTTATAGATAAAAGACACTTTCAGAAATTAAACGTGAAGCTCACTAGATGTCACAAGAAAGTTCACGTTTAATTTCTTAAAGTGTCTTTCACTCATATAAAAAAATTATCAACAGTAAGTCTTTTTAGTTATAGTCTAATTGTCCGAAAATTTTGAAAAATGCCATTTTTCCATTTAATCGGCGATTTGATAAATCGATTCCAATTTAACGTGTTTTGAACGAACTACGCAGAGATAACGGATTTCCACTTTCAGCGATCCTAGCATACCTCTCGCTTCTTGCACGTCCATACATCTTCAAACACTTGTAAAAAGAATTATTTAATGTTTGTTCCATTAAACTTAAGTGATATGGCAGGGATCGGCAACTTTTGAGTCGGAAGAGTAAATACAATTTTAAAACTTTAACTAAAGAACCACAATTTTTTTTCTCGCCAACAACAGTACCTGCACAAATAAAGTTAGTAACTTTGCCGTAGCTTTGCATCCAAAGAGCCGCAGGTTGCCGACCTCTGATATGGGGCGGATTTGAAGTCTAACTTACTAGTAACTCACCTGGCACTTGAAAGCATTGCATAAAATTATTTTTATTTCGACGGCGTTCAAGTATTATAAAAGCAAATGGAGGAAAAGCTTCAATTTGTTCTTACTTTTATTGAGAATAGGATATAAGCTCTCACATCCTTTTACTCCGTTAAAGGTAGACAGCGACAGCTATCCACTTTTCGCCAAGCTTAATAGGTACTTTATAAGACGTGCTCTGTCGCCGACAGATCCGGGGCACTCCACTTATAACGGCTGTTGGCATTTGCGGAAGGTTTAGTGGGTAGGGGTCGCCCAGACCGAGTCCCACACATCCCTCCGGGCCCACCCAGGGTACGGGAGGATGGTTTGCAAAGAGAATTCCCCCGCGTTAACAAAAAAGGTCCTTTATATGACAGGTTATTTTTCAGCAAGTGATTTTAAATATGAATCATCTTTTCATGATTTGCGCGCTAGGCTACTAAACAGTCTGACACTTTCGTGTCCGGGTACGGTCTACTTCCGCGATATGGTCTTCTTGGAGGGCAACTTCCTCAAGTTCAGGGAATTAGCAAACGCTTGGCATAAAGAAGGACCCGTTAAAAAGTCGTCTGGCGCCGTCGAGCGAGTCATTATGTTGCGTGCCGTAGGGTTAAGGGTTTGAGCTTCGAATGGTGGAGAAAGGCCCTGATAAAGAATTTGTAGGGAGTCAAGAAGGTGCGTGTGGGGCTACACTGCCAGACCACGCGTACCCTCACGCGTTTCGGCCCAAATAACCGCGAGGTTGGTGAGGCCATGGGAGGTGGTGGGTAGGCGAGCACAAATTTGCGTTCGCTATCTCTCTCATACCGCGCTCTCGGCAAATTCCGTTCATAGTGTGTAAGCGATTTGCGACGGGACATTTTGCGCGAATGACATCCAGTATTCATCAATTTATAAGACGTTGTCACGTCAAAATGCACAGATATTTACGAATATGGACATAAGACCAGATATTGTTAATAACCCAAGATATTAAAATGTATTTTCAATGATTGAATTGCGTTACAAATACTTGAACACCGACTAGTAAAATGGACCATACAAATACATTCAAATAATATTAATTTAATGATACATATAATTCATAAACGTTTTGAGAGAAAATCTGATTATTCATTTTTATAATAAAAAAATCGATTACACACGAAATCGTTTTGAAGATACAGTAATTCGGTTTGTGAAATTATTCATAATCTTATAAAAATGAACAAGATCGATTAAACATTAGAACACAGAATCGATTTGATTTACACTGGAATACGAAATCGATTTGAGGACGATAAAATAATTCGGTTTGTGATATTAATCATAATCGCCATCTACAATCGTTGGATGGACAGGCGCCTCCAAACAGTCTTTTAGATATAAAACACACCGCGAGTGGAAGTTTCCACTTGTCTATGCCATGTGCAATGGCTCGGTGACGTTAGCGTGGTCCCTGAGGGTGTGTGCACCCCAGAGGGGGCGCGTCACTCGTGCGGCATGTCCTCTTGTAGTAACCAACTCTCGTTCTCCGCTCGCGCCAGCTGCTTCTTGAGGGTGCAGTACAATTTAAGTAGCGAGTCCTGGAAGAAAAAAAAATGATTCAATATCATTCGAATACGATTAAAGAGTTCTCCTTCTTCTGAATTATCAAGACCAGAGACAAATAATGTTTTTTTTTTCAGTCGACTTTTTAAGTTAAGGAGGAGGTTTTCTCTCAATTCGTCTGTATGATTGTTTTTTATTTTAATTACGTCATAACTTTGGACTGGGTGAACCGATTTCGTTGGAAAGCTGGCTGGTGCTATTATTAAAAATTTAAAAGCACAACGTTAACTAAACATCTTATCATTTTCAATATTCATTTCAATGCCATCTCTTAGACTTCTGTTCAGTTTGCTGATAGTGAAGGCTTTATAAAAAAATAGTCTAAGGGAATAAAACGTTTTAAGAGTTATTCGGGTTTTAGAATTATCGAGGTTCGATTTAAAGAGGATCTATTGCAATGTCAGTTAAGTATTCACTTAAGAGCAAGTGAGCGACAATCTCGTTTGACTAAGACACTATAATCATAAATTTATAGCAAACATAACAGACATACCTTCTCATTTTCAAGTTGTATGATCTCTCGCTTCTGGCGGAGTTCATCTGTGTCCATCTGTTCTTCGAGTTCTGATTTGTGATTGCTTAAATACGCCAATTCTGTCTGCGTCTGGAAATTATTGATATATTTGCAATGATTTGTGTGGTAAGGCATTCGCGGGGATCTGACGGGCGGACGTTCAGACGCTTAAAGTTGTATGCAAAAGGTTTACTCGCTGGGTAGTTTTTCCTTTAATTATATATATATAATCTCTCACGTCTTTTTTATACAAATTTCTAACGTTCCCCGAATGTCACACGAATTTCTATGCCAATTCTTTTACCTGCACAACTATAAAACTATGGAATAGTTTGTAGATTGAGATTAGGATCAAAGGCCCCCACGCTTGTCGCCCAGTGATCCCGAGGCTTATTTTAGTCGCCTTACACGACAGGCAGGGGATCTCTATCTCTAGGGGGTCTATCTAGCGACATGTGAACTGTTACCCTATTCTAGGAACTTGTTGTAGTTTTTTTGATGATTATACTATGTTTGTTCCCCAGCGTGTTTGTCTGTGGGGTATTTTTACTTTTAAATTAATTATTTACTTATGATTTGCCTACTTTATATAAGACTAATTTCTAATTTCCTTATTTCTACTTTTTACATTTCCTTAATGTTTCTAATATTTCTACTACTCAACTCGATGTTGCCCTCGCCTCTTCTCCTCGATTTCAGCTGGGACCGAGCAGTCGGGAGGGCGTAGATGATATACTCGACTAACGCTTGAGGGATTAGCCTCCACGTTAAAATAATTCATCCTTAAAATCCATCGGTAAAACGGTACCCTCATGGGTAGCAGTTGCCCCTGGCGAGGTTGAGACTATGGAGTTAGCTCCGTCAGATGTTAACTTACTTTAAGGTACTCCTGTGCCAATTGCTTGTGTTCCTCGAAGATGCGCTTGGACTCCTCGTTGTTGAGGTCTGGCGAGATGGGCCTGAGGTGTGGGTCGAGCATCATGTGCATAGAGTCTAAGTCAGGATCGGGCTCAGATGGCGGCTGTGCCCTGCCCTCCGCAGGCGTCGACCCGCTACTGTTACCTGAAACAAAATTCAAACGTACAGTTATGAAAGTATAAAACGACTCCATTATTAATGAGAAACGTTTCCCAGCTCGTTTGCAATGGTTTATTAACCATTTTTAACAACAAAAATATTACAAAAACGTACGTACGTAACGTACGAAGTTCCACAAGTTCGTGAAAAAATGAACTGTGGAACTGCATGAATGCTATGCATGGCATAATATAGTAACATATTGCCTTTATTCCACAAAATCCACAGCACTTAGGTTAGAATATATATATCAATTTATGTACTGTACTAGCTGGTAACAAAGGGATTTACAATTTATTAATATTAAATACTACGTTTTAAATTTTGTTTCAGTGATTTCATGGTGTGAATGCATGAGTGTGTGTTTGTGTACTATATACTGTCAATGACCTATACAACACATTTTCACGTTTTTTTCTTAGATAGCACGTTTCCTGACGATGTATTTTACCACCGAACAAGTGGTAAGCTAGCACCGAGAATTGAATTCGGGTCACTTCGGAAAACTTAAGGCGAGAAGCCCTTGAACTGAGCGACTTCGAAACATCCAATTTTTAATACTATATCATTATAACCTCTCTAGGACTCGTACAGTAGAGTCACCTGGCGCCTCCGAGCGAGACAACATAATATGCCGTTAATCCCTTTTTTTTGACGAACTACACAGATTGGCCAGAGAACCTGGCCTTGACTGATTCACCGAATTGAGAGGCGGCATAGTTCTAAGATCGCTTAGACAGAACATCTGTCACAAGGAACTCGACACAAGGGTCCCCCCGGTGAGGGGTATTCTCGGCTTGGACGGTTACTATGTTACACGTAAGCATTCCGATCCAAAGGCGCCCGAGAGTGCCGAACCACGACTCGGTCGGTTACTATTTCACGGATAATGATTAATCCCTTCAAGGGTTTTCACAAGAAGATTTCAACAAATATAACCGCGAGCTTGTTGAGTCCACGTGGGTGATGGGAAGAACCTCGTAAACCTCTAACTCAAACTTTTAGCGTATCCGTTGAATTTTTTTTAATGACGAACTACACAGATTGGCCAGAGAAGCTGGCCTTGACTGCTTCACCGAATTGAGAGGTGGCATAGCTCTTAGGTCGCTCCGTCTGACACTCTATCGCTGGTAACTGGACACAAGTGTCCCCCGGTGAGGGGTAACCTCGGCTTGGACGGTTACTATGTTACACGTAAGCATTCCGATCCAAGGGCGCCCGAGAGTGCCGAACCACGACTCGGTCGGTTGCTATTTCACGGATAATGATTAATCCCTTCAAGGGTTTTGACAAGAAGAATTTGCCCATAATAAGACAAGAAGATTTCAACAAATATAACCGCGAGTTTGTTGAGTCCACGTGGGTGATGGGAAGAACCTTGTAAACCTCTAACTCAAACTTTTAGCGTATCCGTTGAATTTTTTTTAATGACGAACTACACAGAGAAACCAGCCGGAGAAACTGCTTGACTGGATTGAAAGGTTGCATAGCCCTTAGGTCGCTTCGTCTGAGCCTCTATCGCTGGTAACTGGACACAAGTGTCCCCCCGGTGAGGGGTAACCTCGGCGTGGACGGTTCGACTCTTACACTACTGAATGTACTATGATATATGATTACTATTGCTTATAGTAGTTCAATGTTGTTTTTTTCTTTCGAAAAGGTATTGTGGCTTGTTAAAATATACAAATGATCTTTTGAATAGTACGACTTGAGAAAACAAACAGTGATGTGTTCCTCGTGTTATTTACAACTGATGGTACAGTTTGCCAAATTGCACACTTGTTTTTGGCAAAGTTTACTCTTAAAGCTATGCCACGCCTATTATCAATATTGTAATAAAAATTACAGCTTTTTATTATGTATATTTGTATTATATTAGTAGACAGTATGTATAATTATTATGCTGATGTTTTTAATTTATTGATATGTATGTTTATGTATGTATAAATTATTATTTTTTCTCTAAGTTTGCATCCATTGTTATTAAAATGGTTGCAGAATCAGGAATACACCCAAATTGAAAATATATTATTAACGTCATGACAAACACAGACTCACCACACAAACACACACATACACATTACACTACATTCGCATAACTTCTCGACTATGACTGTAGTTCTTTCCCTTTTTTTCCTTTTGCACACATTTTTTTTTTCATATATTTTTAATTATTAATGATCGTTGCATTTACTTAACTTATATTAAAAACTTATTGTACGCAGGACTTACTGTTTGTGACTCTGGAAGGCACTGTCTCCTGAGATACAGGTACACCGTACCTAGTTCAGGAGACAGAGCTCCTGTATATGTAACATGTTTGTTTTTGTGAAATTAATAAAGTTATTATTATTATTATCCATTTATCTCTACATGATTTCAACATAGAGAATGCCTTTTGACATTAAGTCCGCCTTTATGTACACTTTTTGTGCAAATAGAAAATGAAATAAAAGTTTAGTAAGTGATATTTAAAACGGAAAATTTATATAAGAGGTGGTGAGCCCGTAGCATCATGTCGGAAATTGATTTTCTTATTCTTAAGAATACAAAAAACGGGAATCCCATTAGTACAAAGTCGACTGTGATCGTAATCTCAGATTGTCATATCCTAAGTTACACTTAACAAAGTCTTGAAAATTTATATTGTACCGATTTTTTAATAAATAAACTGTAAATAATTATAATGAAAATAATGGTTTGGTGGTTTAGTTATTATTATTTCTAATCAAGTGTCAAGAACACCACGTGGATATACCAAATGCATTTCAATGAGCGATAACATTTGATAGTCTCAAAAGAATTAGTCGCAGTACCATGACAGGGTTAAATACGTCAAGAGTTAATTTTACTTTTGGTTGCTGATGTCAGACGCTTCACCTAGATTTCGGCTTTCAACGCACGTTTCGTTTCCCCGCTACTAGATGGCAGCAGTGTTCTAAGCCGGGCCACAATGGAAGATATTTTGAACGATTTGTATGTTGTACGATTGCAGAATCACAAACTGAATTCTCACATGTTTAACAAAATCAAAAGGAACATCCAACAGAAATGTTTATGTTGACTTTACGAGCGCACTATTACGACTGATATCGGATGCGGAAGCGCACCGAGGGAGGGCATGGGTGACGCAAATCATAACATTAACTGAGGGCAGACTCCGTAATATTTCGATACATAAACGTCGTAATCACTCCCCGCCAGAGTGTTACACGGGATGAAGATTATACCGTACTAGCAACACTCACTGTAAAATATCCAACTACAGCTGACCGTGTCCCTGATGGTGGTGACGATGCCGGCGGTGGTGTCGCACGCGTCGCGACGGCGGAGGCGTGCGGGCGGCGCGGGCAGCGGGGTCATGGCGCGTCCGCTTGCGGAGACAGTGCGCCGAGCACTGGCGTGCACGCGGCCGCCCGCTCGAAATAATCAGCGGGAGAGCCGGGAGCGGGCGGTGCAACAAACAAACCGCCGCTATTCGCGGTGCGGTGACTCAGCCGCGTCAGCCAGAGCTAAATGCGGACACCGTGCGCTGCCGCCCTTCGCGAGGTTCTCCGCCGGCAGGGCGCGCTGAGAGCCAGCGGGTCGACGACCCTCGCCCACGCTGGATGCATTCGTCAACGATGGCCACACCATGAGTGTGCTACTAGTTATACAGCGTCATCGATGCGAAGGATGAATGCAGCCAAGACGCGAGAACAACTTGATCCAGATCGCCAGTACAATTCTAAGCTGCATTAACTAATATTGCATAGTTAAATTTAATCAAGACTAGAGCTACCAGGGGACAAGCGTTATTGTACATCAACATCCTAGGCTGAACAACAAGAGACCTGACAAACTGTCATCCTCATGGCAGTTTGTCAGGTCGATGACAGTCTACAATAAGACTATAGTAAAGTTATTACTTCGACAAGGTTTTCAACGCTAGAGATTTGTATACATTCATCGTAATGTAATGGATAGCGAACGAACAAAGCAGGGATAGATTACCTACTAAACGATTGTAGTATTACGACCGGCCCTATTGCAATGTGCGCATGCGCCATGCAACGCTCATAGGTGCAGTGCGCAAAACCTACGTAGAAACGACGTAAATGAATTGCTCTCTCGACATGTGACACGCTGTGGTGACAGCCATCGCACAACATTTAAGTACAATGACACTCATAGACTGGACAGGGCTGCCAAGAGTTCTTGATCTTGATCACCGCTCAAACCTAGCCAAAGCTTAAAAAGTAATTTTGTTAAAGAAGAATAATAATCTCTTTAGTCATCTTCACCACCATTTCAGTTGCAAAGTAGGGCGCCTTCGACGTTTTATTACGATTTCAGTGGGTTGTACAAATTGGGGGTTGATTTGCTTTTTTTTTATGACGAACTACACAGATTGGCCAGAGCTGGCCTTGACTGCTTTGCACTTGATTTGCATTAGCTATTTTACCAACGGTCGTATGGAAATAGAAGAGCTGGTGGTTACCGATCCTTTCGGTGCACCAGTTCGGAAGAAAGAAGTCATATCCCCTACCAGATAACACATCTGGCTTCAAGATATGAATTTTCTACTAGAATGATCTATACACACTAAAAGTAGCCAATAAATTGTAGATGAAAATGTCTATAATATTTCATAAATTTCTATCCTTCGTGGGGTAGTCATCAAAAAATTGAGCGTAACCGCTGACGACCGCGTTGATTTATGCGTTTTTATTACTGGCTGATTGACGTCGTTAGCTGGAAGACTTTCAGAACAGAAAGAACTCAACGATGGTTCCCGATAAGGAGAGAAAGAGAGAGCCAGATCGGTCAGATGCAATCGATATCCACGTTTCACCAGGTTTCTTCAATCCTATATTTGAAAGTTCATAGTTACTACTATGGACCCCAGCAGAAATTTTGAGAGTGATTTTTGATACGTTAAAAAGGCGGAAAATTATAAGTACAAACCGAACTAGAACCTTGACAGATAGTTAGTCAGTAGAGTGCTTAGTAACTAGCTCTAGCTGTACCTCTTTACTTTATACATAACAATGTTTATTTCATTAGCGAAAAAGTATAACGAGATAGAAACTTGATCCATCATCAACAAGTGTCGTGTCTTCGTAGAAGCAATTAATCATGTAGCCAGTGCTGACAAGACTGTAACTGGGCGAGTCGCTGACAGATCGTATCAGCACGGTGGCTGGAGGATGAGTAATAGAAGCCACATTTTACGACGTAAACTTTGATGAACCGTAAAATTTAAACCGGGAAACGGTAAATTTAATGCTTGTTTTAATCTTACGCGCGCTATGTATTGCTGAATTGAAGGCAAACAAATTTTGGAGCAGCTAACCGAAATGCTAACATCAAAATTTATTAAAAGATGTAAAAACGTTACGAGTAGAAAAAACAACAGTGTGTTTGAAGTTGAATCGATGATAAGAAAATTTGAGATACATTTAAAGCTATCGTTGTAATAGTAACATATTGAGTATGTGAAATTAAGAATAACTATAAGCCTGTAGAATAGAATAGAATAAGTAATAGATATATAATAAGCTAAGTGAAAAGTGTAATGTAAAATGTATGTATTAATAAATAGATGGTATGATGTATGGAAGGAAGGAAATTGAAAGGCCCTGACCGTCCTAGCCAGGGGGAACTAGACATAGCATGCTTAGCTATTGACTATTCTTAGAGTAAACATGACAAAGGGTATAACTGCGGTTTATATATTTCAGTAAAGCCTTTTGTTACAAAAAATAAACATATTGAGTAGAATATCATACATTGGTACACATAGCAATCATTAATCGAGAAAGAAAGAGAAGGATTCCATCGCGTTACTCCAGACAAAAACTTCGTTGTCTACCACAAATGATAACGTGTACGATGTTATAAATGATCATTTAAAATCGAAATCTCAATTACAGACTGTAGATTGATATTATAACATTGCTTGCACAATCTCAGAATTGGTTTGCGAAAAACGCAGGAATGTCGTCCTCCGTATCGATGACGCATCCGAACATTCCGCTAAGATAACGAATGCATATTTGACGGCCTCGAACGCAGAACTGATTACGCATCCGTCATACATCCCTGCGAGGGCTTATCATTTACGAAAATTGAAAATAAGCTGAGAGATTTACGATTAACAGGCTTGGAAGCGGCGTTGAATGCGTTCCACAAAGCACACAGTTTCACATTAAAATGTGTAAAGGGAAAGACAATAAATATAATATCTGGTTGGTTAACCTTTATTAACTACAATAAAATGGTGTTGTTTATCTGTGCTGATGATGATATTTCGGAAAAAAAAGGGCAACGTGGCATTACATACGCTACTGACGGTAAGACGTTCACATTTACGTAAAGTTCAGCTTACATTTGATGTGTAGTCATGTTTTTTGGTTTTACCTCACGTATTTATTATTTTTTTCTTTTTCATTCACAATTTTCTATTGTTATAGATACTTTTTAATTATTTTGAACGGACAGGCATGCCGGGTACCAAAAGTTCCGTTGATACTAGCGATTTCATTAACAATTAGATCGTAGCGTTTACAAAATCATGTTGAAAGACTAGTATATTACCCTCTTGTTACTGAAGACTATGAGAGACCGCGTGTCGTAGATTGGTTTTGTATGATAATAAATATAGGGGGCGAAGTAAAGCTCTCTTTGATGGTAGCATTAATATGTTTTCAATTTGGCGTCGGATGGGACGCAGCCCGCGCGTATTGCGTCAGTCGCACTGACACCCCGCGAGGTTGTCTACAGTGATGCTTTTTTTACATTAACCATTTGATTTAAAACCACTGAGTCAGAAATAAGGAAAATGTCCGCACTAATCACTTCTGACAGCGATAATCCACTTCGCGTCAAGTGTTTGGTGACTCTCAACAAACAAATGAATGTCAACGCAAGTATTTTATTCCGACAGGTATAATTGGGTAAGATTGAGATGCCTGTTGGTTTGTGTGGTGCCAAAAATCTTCAAAATGTCCAGACTCCTAATATTGGAATCGCACTGGTTGGCTGACAGATGTACATTGAGCGTTTAAAAAAGTGTGATTCACCAGTGCTTTTCATTACATACGGAAATATCTGGAGCACCGAATTAGTCCGTCCTTGGTTGGGATGTTAAAGTGAAAATATAAGGGACAATAATACTTGCAATAAATCGTTGTGAAATGTAGAACGTGTGTGTAGTTGTTTGACAAAGTGTATAATTTCGCTGTGTTTTGGAGCAGTGGCGACATTTAATGTGAAATTATGAGCGAGTTAATTCTACTTTTGTGGATATGTCTTCATGTGTCACTTTTACGCCATGTTGAAAATATATTTGAATTAACTGTCTTATAAAGAAAATTAAAGCAGTATATTTTTTCAAAAATACGTTAAAATTTGTACTTTTATCGGGTGAAATTGACAGAAATTAATTCATTTAACAGAACCATGAATTTATTTTTCCCGTCTCGTGAACTGTTATGGGACGATCTTAAATTATTCTAAGCAAGAAGTATACATAGTAGGGTAGATTTTTTATGTTTGATTGCCGAAAAAGCTTTTTTTTTCTCTTTATTTGGGACAATATACAATAGCACAATTGATATTATAAAAGACATAATAGAAATAAAATATGTAACTGCACTACCAACAACATTATCCGCAAATTATTATCATTATTATTTTAACGTGCAACACTTGAAAAACAAAAACACTATCAACAAAATTTAGAGAAAGAAGAAGAATACGGAAATAAATGAACTAATAAATACTTATTAACTAAATTAACTAAATAAGCTGTCTTTAATACATTTTCTAAATTTAGTAGTAGGCAATGAAAACAAATCAACATCTGCGAAGTACTTATTGTATACATCCACCACAACTCCATCACAACTTCACCGGGTTTGGAGCTCTTAAAGGGCTCATCGTTACAAATAGAATAGAATAATAATATGCTTGCGGAGTTACACTAAGCACCAAAACGTGGTAAATTAAGGGTGCCCAAAAGTACAAGTCGATCAGTTGGTTGGCTCAGACGGGACGGAATAAGTGGGAATAAATTTTCAATAAGAGCAGACAATACCTGTCTCATATTATTAATATAGAGCCACAAACTCCGAAAGCATTGGTATTAAGCTATACATTTGATAATGTTCTCTAGAGGAAAAAAACACAAGACAGAGCTGGCGGGATATTTAGCGCCTATTGTAAAGAGGGCAGTTTACAATTTCGTGCCAACTACTACGGCGAAATTGGAACTGGGGCAGTCGCCGTTAACGTGCTATATACATGATCGTAGCCAGATCACATCAAAGAATCGGGATGCGGGATAAGAAGCAGGAGCATTGATTAGGACAGCTGGGTGACGTTGGAGCGTTTACTTCGGTTAGACGGGATTTATCGATCGGTCGTTAAATTTATGCCGGCCAATTAGTATTCGATGTTTATGTACGATTCCGAAATATCGTTATGGGATGGTGGGTAGAGTTTTGAATATAGATTAGGATACATTGTTCATAATACTGGAACACAATATGCGCAATAATGTATTGCAGCCATTTTATGAAAACAGTTGTAGTCAGCGTTTTTTTTTTAAAGTGGATCATAGGTGGCCATCCATACCTATAGTAATCTAAAACCATTAATCGTATCCATTATAGCCTAATGGTTTAGGGTACGGCCTGCGAATCGTAAGGTCGTGGGTTCGAATCCACCATTCGACTATTGCCGTGAACCATGTCCTAGCACAAGCTTATGCTTAGTTGGAATGGTTAACAAGATTGTTAGTAATATTTCTGAAAAAAAAAAGGAATATTGCTAGCCTTCTTTAAAAAAAATTTTTTAAGACAAATTATAATAAAATCCAAAAGTGTTTAATATCTAAATCTTTTTGTGACAGAAAAATAAATGCGGAAAAATAACCTATATGAGAAATCGATATACAGATATGGTGAGAAAAGATTTTCCTTCGTAAATTTTCGGAAAAGTTCGTATATATCGTGTTCACTCAAATTGCTCCATTTTAATGGATATGAAAATGTCACTCTTTTAATACGATCATTCGTTGACAGTTCGGGTATCATCGTATACTAATAAAGCTCTGAGTTTTCCCGATGAAAAATAATTTCTCACTACATCTGTACTTGTTTCCTTATTCATCCATTCAACATTACCCAACGTGATTGTATACAAAATAAAGTTAGTATTCGGCAGATGTTATTTAATTTTAAAGACATTTCGAGATTTATGACCGTCACGCTTGGACTCCCTGTGCCGAGTTTGAAAACACTTTTATAACCACAATTAAGTTCAAAGTTAATGACGCAGCCTACAGGTAAGCGAGGTCATATTAACCTCAACGATATTGGTGTCTGAAGACGAAAAAAAAATACAAGACTAATATATGTTCAATAGGGGATTAAATACTTTTCTATTGAACGCTTTCAAAAAGGTCGAATCCCTGCCGTTTTTTTTTCAATGTATCACAGTTTTTCAGTTTCTTATGTATTGAAAAGTACAACGTGTATGGCGCTTACTGTCACATCATTCACACAGCAAACTAATTAGCTAGTGCCCGGTTCAAGTCGATAGCGCTCACCACCTGTCACATTTGGAACCTAATAAGTTTAGTGAAAAGCGGACAGTCAAAAGCTGTTTACCGAACGAATATGTCAAACGTGTTTGAAAAACAAATCAAATTTATTTTCACGTAACCTTTTTTTTTGTTAACGAGGAGGAAGTCTTCAGAAAGATACCCCGCCTTCTGGGGGGAAGGCGGGGGTTTTGTGGGGTTTTATGCCCACTAAAACCTCCCCGGTGGCCCTTCCTCGGTGCATGGTGAAGGGCTCCGGGATCTCCAGTGGAACGCACCGGAGCCCCTCTGCACTGTGCTCAAGGAGCACTTCCCGGGGGAGAGGTAACTCTCTCCCCCCCTGTGCCCTCGCAGTGCAAGGCGACACAGGCCAGCCGATGTCGGCTTCTTCCCGGGTCCACCTTGGCGGACGACAAAGTTGTTGTCTTGTCGCCCAGTGAACCCGAGGCCCCTTTTAGTCGCCCCTTCTACGACAGGCAGGGGATACCGTAGTCTTATTCTTGAGAGCCCAGAACTACAGGGCTGATTTTCACGTAACCTAGGTATTTCGTTGTCGTTATTAAGATCAAATAGGGCTTTAATTATGTTACATTACATTTCAGTGCGTCACGGGTCTTTGGATCGATTTCCAGTACAGTCAAAATATTTGTTGTGCAAAGAGTGTTTGTTTTCCGGTTGGCGTGTGTTGAATAATTCACGTGTCCTTGGCAATGCATTTCAATTTTGTTTTATTCGCATTATCGGAATACGGATATAGCTTCATTTCGGAATGCGAAAGTTTAGGAATAATGAGAACCGATGTTAGCTGTAACTGTTAAGGTGTCAGCACATAGTAAAATGTATTGCCATAGCCTAAACTAACCACCACAATATATACTTTTAGGCTGATCGATAATTGCTCGCATCCCTTTCAGCAGCGACAGAAATTAGGTTTTTTTAGGTTTTAGAAACTTTATTCTCACTATAGACATTAAAGGTCACTTACATGAGAACAATAAAATAACTAATATTATAAAACAATAAGTTCGCTTGCATATGGAAGAACTCCTAACGCATTCATTTGCTTTGGGACGATTAGCTGTCGTTAAGGAATTTAACAAGTTGCATTTTGAATGCGCTAAGTGTGTATACCCTCTTGACGTGTGCTGGTATTTTGTTATACAGCTGTGCTCCTTCAAAACAAATTGATCTTTTACCGTAATTCGTTCTAACTTTTGGTATTACAAGAAAACTAGCGCGTCGGTTGCTGCGTTTTTTAGAATTTTTAGTAAAAGAGATGTTGGTATTAATCGTTTTATCTATAATTTTCCAAAATTATAGATAAAAAAAAAGAAATGAGAGCATTTTAACTAAATTTTTTCAGTTTTAGTATAAAATAAAGCCAGTCGAAAGTCATATGCGAGTTACAATTGTTAGATAGAGGCTATACAAACCAGTATCAACTAAAACCATTTTTTGCACAATTTTTTAGTTAGAGTAAATACACTATACTATAATAATAAAAATATTTATTTATCGATCTTTCACAAATTTACATACAGCACAGAGTGAAAGAAAATGGGTTTTCGCACCTCTCTCTCTCATGCCCCTCAGTAATATAAGAAATGTTCCTCGCTCCCGTTCTTTCTCACTTTATATCTCCCTCTCAAATTCCATTCTCTTCGTCCGATCACAATTTTCGTAACGTACGCACCAGCTTATTTCTCAAGTAAATCGTGCGTAAAGATACTTCGAACAAAAGAGAGATTTTGTCTCTCTGGACGTTGATAAAAATCTTAAATTATATATATAAAAATCTAAAATAAATCTTATATTAAAATTAATTAAGGATTATACTCAAAAAAATTACTTCTGGTATAACAGCAACAGGAAGCAATGGGAAACTATTGGCAAAGGTATCGTTGTGAAATAGCGGCGTGAGTCACGGTTGTATTTCGGAGGAGCGCTCCCGAACTGAGCTCCCCCTGCGACGTACGCAACGCCGGCTATAATGCTATATATTTTAAATTTCTCGAATTTATAGCAAGTTTTGTTTTTTTTTCTTTACGTGACAACTACCGTGCCAGCTAGAACACGACTGATTCGTATATGGTGACAAAATATCTAACAGTCATGTTTACGTAATGTCTAGAGTCTAGACGGTAATTCATCTCAACAGTAGTCTAATGGCTAAGCGTTCCACTTTACGATCTTAATTACTTTAGCTGTTGGACTCCAACCCTTGTGCACTGGTACAAGGATAATGCGTTCCTTTTTTTTATTTTCAACCGACTTAAAAAACGAGGAGGATCTCAAATTGTCTGTATGTTATTTTTTTGTTTGTTACCTAACTTTCAACTTTTTTTTTTCGAAAATTTGGTGCTTCCCATGTATTCCAAATTGGCCCAATTCTGATAATGGCATCCATGAGTTATTCATATTAGTCTTAAGTTTGCATTAAGTATGTGCGCGACAAATGGACGAATAACTCAATATCACGCCAACCGATTTCAATGATTTATTTTTTATAGTACTTCCTGTACTATAAAAAAAGTTACTTAAAAGTAATCTACGTTAAAGGTAGTTTGTTTTGGTTCTGATTTATTCTATTCCGTAATATTCCTAATGTATTTCAATTTGGTTTTTATTTTTACTCGTAAATATACTTCATTGTATAGGCGCAATAAAACCTCTATTTAAAATTTTTGCCCGGTTAATGGAGATGGGTCCATCGCCTGTCACATTAGGTCCCATATGTGACTAAGCTTGATGAAAATGAAAGGATCCGAAACGCCTACACCGATTTTGATGGATTGTTTAGACAATCTTCGAATTCGTCCAGCAGGTGATCCGGTGAAGATTGCTGACGCCTGGATCGACAGAATTTGTTTTGATTATGGTGTATAAATCCATCAGAAGTCACCGAGATAGAGAATCGTACTATATGTTAAAAGCAGAGGCGGGTTGCTTTATTTATATAATTTTCATATACCGTTAAACATGTTTAATACTTGTTTTTGATGTTTATAGAATTTTGGACAACGTAAGCCCTCTTACTATTTTAGACCTCATTAACTGAATGTCAATCTACGCTTTACCACTTTAACTAGCATAGACAAAAGACGTTTATATCAAAATTGTCTTTCTCGAAAAATGCTTTTGACCTATCGAATATGATTAATAAAATAATAGATGAGGCGTTAACACCAAGACATACCATGGACATATGTGAGAGGCTCGAACATCTACAAAAGGAGTTGCCAGCTTTTAAGAATGGCAGTAGACCTACGGCCACCACAACACGAAACGCATAACGACAACATATAAAGTTAAAGGAACTAATAAAATTATAGATAGAAGTCGCAGAGACTTAACGTACGTACATTTGTTTATGACTGTAAAAACAGCAATATATAGCAAACAGTGCTTTACAAAACCCTAGAATATTTAAGATGTATATGAAAATGTTAAATAAATAATTAACAAAAGTTACAAATCATAAATATTGTTTGATGTTGTAAGTTTCTGAACGCAATCATAGATATTACCATGTCGCCCACTGGTGGCGCTAGTGTTCTTGTCCTCGCCATGTTATCTGTCTTTCTTGTGTCTCGTTGTACTTCCGGGCATTAAATAAAATATATTGCCAGCATATATAGCCAGAAAATAGCTTTGTTATGTACATAGCCTCCTGTGAGCATGTTGGTAATATCAATTATTGCGTTCAGAAACTTATTCAACAGAAAATCTTGCGTAACGGCATCAGGTAGCTCTTAGATATCGCGATAGCGCACACCGAGGTCATAGACGAGCGTAACGATTTCGCGTAAACGTAAGCGAACGTTCGGCCACGGCCGGGGCGAGCGTGACGCAGGAACGAGCCCCGACCTACTTATGTCGTCAAAAAAAATCAGCAGATGTTTAACTTTGAGGCGGGATATATCGAGCCGTGTGTTGTTCCGAATAGAAATAAACTTGTCACATATTTTGATTATATCTAGAGCGGGCGGTTAGTCATGTGGCGGGCGGCGATGCCAACGTGCCCGGCGCACTGCGCACCATCAAAGCTATAAAGGCAATCGTATTCCAGACTGAATCACGCTAAGCGCCGTCTGCAAAATGTCTCACCGATACTCATTTATGCTTCCAATTCTGCGTCCGCGGCGCGATGCCGAGAGACAAGCTTGCGTCTCCACTCAGCGCCTTGTTTGTTTACCGCATAATGCCTAATGGTATTCCTCTATCGACTTGCTTTCTTTCATTAAACGACCAACAAGTATAACGTGTTAAAACAAGTTAAAGTTCACAATGAAATCCTGCAGTGCGGAATTAGGTCATGGAGTTCCTGAGCACACTCTCCAAAATGCAATTTTTGAGGTTCTACTACTAACTACTATCAAATAAAGCGGTAGGAAGTTTACCGTATCAGCTAGCACGTAAAAACGTGTGTGTAGTCCAATAGCAAAACCAAATTATGGATATTATTATGATATAAACAACACCGTGTTGTGTACATATTTGTTAAGTTATTTATAATAGTTTGATAAATTATTTAGATTAAGTATTAATATGTATTTGTGTGTTGTTTCTAAATAAAATAAAAATTATTCAAATTAAAAATAATCTAGATGACGGAGCTTCGTAATATAACTATGACAAATCGAAATGAGAACGTCATGTTCAATCCGTCATTGATTTGATGACGGATTTTGTTTTTATTCGCATACTTGTTTTCTATTGTAATTCTCAACAGAGAAATAGTTTCACCGCAGACAATAACAATCAAGGAAACAAAACACATTATGTTATCTTTGACGGGCAAGATAAGAAGGTAATTTACCTTCATTCCAATGATCACTGGTCTTTGGTTCCCATCACAATTTTCATATAGTTTTATTTAATAATTGAATTCTGTATGGACAATCAAAGCTTTCGGTCCATATTCGGCCTCTTCTCTTTTATTACAGATTGGTTTTACCCGTTCATTTTAATTGCGTGCTTAAGTGGTATCGGCCCATCATCCAGATGCACGCCACAAATAGTTGCATACAAAATAATCCATTATTGATTTAGAACTCTCGGTTACTACGGATACTTCTGATGAACGATATTGCCTTAAAATAAAATATAGCGCTCATTATAATCCGAGTGCCTTAAGGCCACAGCAAGTGAAGCTTTTTAGTCACGAAAAGGTACCATTCCTAATAACGACAAATACCATTTAAAAAGGTATGCGTCTTAATAGGCAAAGACTATCGGGTGTTAAAAACTTAAAGTTGCAGCCCACATATGTGTATATCTCACTGATGGGCACTGATCCTTTCTGTAAAGAGAGCATAGTATAGCCGGTCACGCGGCCCCGGTGCGGATTGGCAGATTTCACATGTCTTAGAAAATTTTCGACCCCAAATAGATCTCCTTATAACGTTTTCCGTCACTGCCGAGCGCGTGGTAAATCAAGACTTAAACCAACAATTTATTGGCCGGCAACAGGATTGAACTCGGGTTGGTCAAACGCAACTCGAGGGCAACCGCCTCGACACTGAGCCACGGCTTTCTAACAGTCGCAGTAAGCATTAATGATTTTTTTATGGCTGTATGTCATTGTTAGATTCTAGCTTCTTCAACTTCACCGGATTGAGAGGTAGCCAAGCTCTTAAAGCACTCAGCCTCTATTATGAGTAAATTAACGCAAGGATCCCCGACTTCGACTTGGCTGAGACTATTCGAAATAAGGTATTGACTCACGGGTGCCTGAGAGGGCCGAACATTTATGCCATTGGTAAAAATTGTCTCATTTGTTACCCGTATGTTATGTATTTGTTTAAGTTGTCTTTTTTATTTTGGAATGGTTTTGGAATTAATTGTATATTTATGAACACATTTTCAAACCTAACTCTGTAGAGGAAAGATACCATGCACTTTTTACTCAACTTATTACGTCCATATGTGACAGGGGGTGAGCGCTGCACTCCGGTTATTGATTTTTGCGAATATTTTGTAGTTGAGAAGCCGATGGTGAAAGTAGAAAAGTCGACAAGGCGACTAGAATTCTAACTTCGACATGAAATTGTAAGTCAAAAGCTATAAATCCGTCACATTTTTTATGCGGCAACTGACGAAAAACATAGATTTAACAGTCATATATGGATAGCTAGATTAATTAGTTATTGCACTAGTACGTCTGTACAAGTTAAAAAAAAGTTACAATTACAGCCTTTATATATGTCCCACTGCTGGGCGCAGGCCTTCTCTGTAAAGAGAGTATAAGGGCATAGTCCACCACGCGGCCCTAATGCGGATTGGCTTCATATGCCGTAGAAAAATATTCTAGGACATGTAGGTTTCCTCACGATGTTTTCCTTCACCGACGAGCGCGTGGTAAATCAGCACATAAAATTGCAACAGCTAATTTATTGGTGCCGGCACCGGGGATCAAACTCGAGTTGCTAGGGTACTACGCAACTTGAGCCAACCGCACGGACACTGAGCTACCACGGCTCACACTGAGCTACCACGGCTCTATATCTCTCTATACCTTTAACAATTCCATAGAGACATCATAATTGAACTATGAGCACATTGAAATTTTTAACACAACAACGTTATACCAAAGTTAACATTTTCCCGTTTCACACAACAGAACCATTTAAGTCTAATCATAACCACCACCTTCTCCAACAATTAAATCCAGATGACATGATTTTTTTTTAATGACGAACTAAACAGATTGGCCAGAGGAGCTGGCCTTGACTGCTTCACCGGATTGAGAGGTGGCATAGCTCTTAGGTCGCTTAGCCTGAACCTCTGATGACATGATTAACAAGGAAGTACGTATGTGATATTGGCTTTGATGACAGATGGCTACAAATGACTTATGTTTACAACGTGTTATTGTAATTCAATCATTTTTAGCTAATAATTAAACATTTTAATCAATATAAGCAAGTAAGTGGTTTAAATATAAAGGGATGACGCGTTACGACCGCTCTTACGTGCGTGTTATTGGGACGCGTAAACAAACTTGTCTTCAAAAGAGGCTTGAGCAGCGCTCTTAGAACAGTTACGTACAACAAAAGATTAACATTGGGAATAAATTTAGAGCGCTCGTAATTTTGGACAGCGGCCGAGAGCGTTAGGTGTTGCCATACGGAGTACCCGCATGCGGAGAATAAACTAGCCTAATTATTTTAATTCTAATTCTTCGTTCCGACATTACTTAGGATCATGACCATGTATAAGGAGCCTCTATCGACAGTGGATGCTGCATCGCCTTGTTAATTGTGCGAGACCATTTTTATAGTAACCGTCCAAGCCGAGGTTACCCCTCACCGTGGGGACCCTCGTGTCGAATTACCAGCGATAGAGGCTCATAGAGGCTAAGCGACCTAAGAGCTATGCCACCTCTCAATCCGGTGAAGCAGTCAAGGCCAGATTCTCTGGTCAATCTGTGTTCGTCAAAAAAAAAACATTTTTTATAGGCGCCCGTCTCTGTGTCTGCTGTTTATTTTGCCTAAAATAATCTACTTTTCTAGACAACGCTGTGAATACTGCATAATGTTAAATATGAAGAGTGCTCTTTGGTGGCAGATCTCGGGCTGTGTGGTGATCTGTACCTTTTATATTATTTAAATTGGAGATATGTCAATCTCCTTATTGGTTATACCGATATAATCCTATGTTTATATATCAGTTATGTTTAGTTAATTTGTGTGTGTATTACCAAGTGACACTGTAATAGTCCTATTCATTACACAAATAAATAAAATTGGAGTGTCTGTTGGTAATATTAAAATAACCGCTTTTTACTACATGCATATGAATGTATAAACGGTACGGTTTTTGTCTGTCTATTTGTTCCCGCTAATCTCTGGAACGGCTGAAACGATTTTGACGGAATCTTAACTAACTTATGTAATAAGGAGTAACTTGGTTACTTTGAGAAAAATTATCGTTAGACGCAGTTTGTATTAAATAATTCCTTACACATTTTACATGTAATGACATGCAAATATGTTTGTTTATTTTTGTCAATATATGCCTGGCACGTGATAAAAACGATATTTACGTATAACGTTATTAAACAAAAGCTATATGCTAAATTACCGGCCAGTGTTTCCAAATCGCGCTGAGCCTGATCATCATAAAATAATTAGCAGTGATTCACCGATGCGCCGAAAGCGTCACTCGACACTACACGATCGCAGTTAGCGGAGAGCTTTTGGCATAGCGTTTTGACAGCCGATTATTTCTATGTCCACGATCGTTAACAACGATTATAAATTTTGCCGCGCGATCGCGATGCCGGCTGTTTATCATCTGTGCCGTGATTGATTGCAATCAAGGTGAATTATATGAACTGTTCCTATTTGCCAGAAGCGCGATAAATGATCATGAGTGCGTACTACTGTAGGTGCTAATATTTTTTTATTTTCATGACGTAATCACGTTTCTAAGAAGGTTACCTTTGTAAAGGAAATACTTATGACAGGTAAAATAACTCACCAGACTATATTAAATGGTTTGTTGTTTCATCATAAATTAAAATTTTCCTCATTATTTATAGAGAAGTCATATATTAAATTTGATATGAATTTTAAATCTTATCTACGCTTAGGAATAACTCAAACAATTAAAAAAATAAATAACACAAGCAACGATATCTTAAACATGATATATATATTTTAAAGTATATATATGTCTTGAAATTAAATGTAACAACTCTACTAATTTATTTTTATTTAATTCTAAATTTCATATACATTACTAAGATAAATTAAAAACAATATGATAAACTAATGTTATTTATATATTACTATTAAATGTAAAAAATTGCTTAAAAGTTTTAAAGCAAAATCTTGCTTTTAGTTTATTATATACTCTTTTTAAATAAATAGATGATTTATTTGTTTATATCATTGGAACATATGCACTAAATAATTTAATTGGCATACATATCAAAATTTCATAAGTACTTACTCATGAAAACGTCAAGGAACAACTCAAACTTGTAACAACCCGGTTTCACTATTATCGAAACTTGTATTGAACAGTCTTTTTGTGGCATCTCACTGAACTACCGCATATATAATCCAGGATATCGGCATCTGTGGCCGGGGCGCGGTGTTGCACGGGCGGGCGTCGATACGCGAGTGCGTGCGTCCCGCGGGCGCATCCGTATGCACCGATGCGACAGATGCCGCGAGACTGTGCGTCGTCGCCGAGCCCGTCCCATGTATCCCGATAACCTCAAATTAGATTAATTGTATCGAGCTGATTCATGCCGGCACCCGACGCCCAGGGTTGCCAGGAACGAACGAAAAAAGACGGGACAAGGTGAGGGGGCGGTTTGGTCAATCTCAAGTAAATGTGGGTGTTTGTTTTGCTAAATTGTCAGACACATATGATAGTTGACGGAAAAAAACTATACCGTGCGATAGCAATACGAGTATAATTATGTTGTAAAATATACGAATAAATAAGCGTTAATCATATATCCAAATAATGTATTAAATTAATCAATTTTTGAAGACATCCGACTCGAAGGACCAATATTTGGTTAATAATAATCAATATTTTTAATAAATAAAAATACCAAGCAATGTTCAGTGGAGAGCACTGGTATTGTTTCAGAATACGTGAGCAATCTGAGTTCAAAGAAATTGTTGACTACATCTTCAACTGCTGAACTGCCACATACTTTCAGGAAGGAACGAAGGAAAACATCACTAGAAAATACGCATGACTAAGAAATAAACATATTTTCACGACGTCGTATTCGCTGAACCAAAATATATTATACGCCTGTTAGACTATACCCTAACATTTATTATTCGCATTTCTACGGCGTCTTTAAATTTTTTACACTCGTAGATTAGTTATTTTTTAGTATAGAGCTTCCCTCCATTCGATTTCGTTTATCCTTTTAAGTAAATTTGTCTATAGCTCTGAGATATTTCATAATTCAGTCGTACTATCCCTTGTGGGTCGCTGCTGATTCCAAACGATCATAACTCCCGCCAACTGTATTCCCTCAAAATTTCCGGCCCATTTCAATCATTGAACGACGAACAAAAGAGCTTAAAATCACACAAAAAAGGCCGTATGCCGGGTTTTTTTTTGATGATTTTTAATGACGAACTACACAGATTGGCCAGAGAAGCTGGCCTTGACTGCTTCACCGGATTGAGAGATGGCATAGCTCTTAGGTCGCTTAGCCTGAACCTGTATTGCTAGTAACTCGACACAAGGGTCCCCCCGGTGAGGGGTAACCTCGGCTTGGACGGTTACTATGTTACGCGTAAGCATGCCGATCCGAGGGCGCCCGAGAGGGCCGAACCACGACTCGGTCGGTGGCTATTTCACGGATAGGCTGTCGGGTTGAGATACTATGAAAGAGATAATAAGTAAATGTTATTATTTTATCTATTACAGACCAACAGCAATGCACACAGAGATAACGAAAACAATTCTTATACAGGAGGACAGGACATATTAGAGAAGATATTAGGAGACCGCTTCCGAAAACGAAGACAGACGGTAATACTAATGACACCTTTGATGATGGGATGCAAAAAAACAATCCTGATTTTAAAAAAAAAACATATTTTTAAAACGTTTTATAAGCATTATTTACACTACATCATGTTAAAATAGCTAAATGAAGCTATAGTTTCATAAAAAAATACATTACAAAAAAAATAACAACAATGAAATACAAAGTTAAAATAGCTAATACTCGGGCCAACGAACGCCGGGGCGCAGAGGGGGGTGACGTTGCTATTTTGACTTTGTGTTCCATTGCTGTTTTTTTTTAAACATATGATTTTTGAATCTAGATCGATTTTTTTGCGTCCCATCATCAAAGGTGTCATTAGTACTATCGTATGTCTTTTCGAAAGTGGTATCCTAATACCCTGTATATGGGATAAATGGTATACAATTACAGGCGTAAACAACAATTACGATAGATTGTTACAAAATAAATTGTGCATTCATAATAAGCAAACACTAAGATGTTAGATACTACCAAGATATTGCGTGACTTTGTACCCTAACGACGTAACAGAATCAAAGAACATGTACATGGGAATATATCTAATTTATTAATAGGAAAAAACTTCCCAATTATTTGGATTAATATCGGTAATACTGGTCCAAACTTAATGATTCTTATTTAACCCTGAATTTCTATTCTGTTGTTCTTTCAATTTCTGTTGTCTCAAACGGTTTTAACGATTTTATTTCTGGCTATAACGTGGTGATACAATGTACTGTGTTTTTTTTTTTGTACACAAAACAAGACAGTCCAAGAAAATTGCGTAAACATGGCGAACCTATTGACAACGGACTAATACTTCGTCTTAATATAACAAAAGGGGGATTATAGACAGAGACAAGTGGTGTTTTCGACTTTACACGCCGCTGCATACGGATGCACTATAGTAGCGCGATGCGTCAATGTACCGCTGTAACAGATCTAAAAATATTCTACTTTATTATACAGTTGTTGACCGGCCAGTGTTTTGTGCGTGACTTCCATAATGTGGGTTACTAATTTGAAACATCATTATTTATCCTACGTCTTGTTTTGTTAATTCCGTTTTATATATTTGTATACAAAATTTATGCATATAGCATTTAAATACACAAAAAGAAAAACTTCTACACATTTCGGAAATCTTCTTTTCAACGGGCATAAAAAAAGGAGGTTCTCAATTCGTCTGTATTTTTTGTTATGTATGTTACCTAAGAACTTTCGACTGGATGGAGCTTCAAGGTGGCACTTCTCGGATGGTCTCATTTCAATTTGGTCTGTTCTGACAATGGAACCCATAAATCATAAATTAGCATTAAGTATTTGCGCGATAAACGGACGAATACATGAATACGAATTCATTTTTTATTGGAAAGGATGTACTTCAAAGGTAGTTTGATGAAAGTTTTGTTAGTTTGTGACTAATTCTGTTTCGTAGTATTTCTACTCGATTTGTAGTTCGGTTTTTCTTTTTAATCGTAAATATACTTGTTAAAGTATACTCTTCTTCCTACCAATCCAATTTAGCATTGTATCACTGTATGGGACCTCACTAAACCACGATTATGCCATTAAAAAGGGCGCAAATATCGATAATTAAAGGTCATTAACCTTTAGAAGTTTTCTTGATAATATAGAGGAATCGGGAATCTCTCCTCCTTTTTGTTGAAGTCGGTTCAATTTTATGCTATTATTAAAACGAGTAAAGTTTAATAAATTGTGCATAGAAACAGTCAATAAATTTGTTTGTGTAAGGAGCGCGGCACGCTCGGGGCCTCTGCGCCGTCTACGAAAATATTACACTTTATTTACTTTACCACGAAGTTCCCGTCTATTGAGGGAACAGATTCTATTGGTTGTTATGTTGTGCTTTTCGTCATACCAGGTGGCATCAACTGCCAAACTATCTATGTATAATGTGGGATGTAAATAGTAACGGAATATCCTTGCCTTTCTAACCAACATCAAACGTTTCAAACGGTTTGGTTACAATTACGACGAATTACGTTGGTTTTGGAACATTATGTTCCTTAGATATACCATAGAATTCGTAAAAATCGGATGTAGGAATGTTTGTTGATTGAGATATTGAAAGGTTTTTGATACTTTAAAACTAGTAAGTATTCCTGAATGACAACAAAGCATAAATGTCGAAAAAGAAAGTGTTTATAGACTCAAGAACTACGTAATATAACTAATACGCTTGGATAATAACAGAACAATGGCGCTTAGAAGCGATTCATGTTTGGTCCGTCACATTTGATTTGAAGTCTTTTTTCATTTTACTCCTAAATTTGCTTGTATCTGATTTCTTTTAATAATGATACCAGTTCCTGATACCAGTTCCCTTCCTTTTTTGTATTACTACAGGATAAACAAGTACTGCACTTCATATATTATAGTTCTGAAAAAGACGCCTTTAACAGATGTAGCGTAGCGAAATCCTGGACCCGCGTCGTAGAGGCCAGCCCTCTTCGTAGGCGTAACGGTTACGTAGCTACCCCTTTTTTTTACGCGGGGGAATCCTTTTTACGGACCATCCTCCGGAACCCTGAGTGGGCCCGGAGGGATGTGTGGGAATCGGTCTTGGCGACTTCGTAGCTACCCCTACGAAACCAAACTTAAATAATTAACTTGTTTATGTCCGATTGCCTGAACTCGTTTTCATTTCTTTAGGTTGAAAGATGGGATAGCTATTGTTCTCTCGATCTATGTATCTCAAGCTCTTGTTGTTTGGAAAAATAAGTTTTCGACTTTAATTGGTCGAAAATATAAGTCACTGTTTTTAGAATTTATTTTATTTATTACAACTCGAAATAAGTAAAAATGTATCTCAATTCCTATGTCGAATACTTCCCTACAAGAGGCGTCTAAGTCTAAATCCTCCTCAAGTCGTAGCCCTTCTTAAGTGCTTCAATTTACACTTTCATTTTATATATATAAAATTCTCGTGTCACAATGTTAGTTATACCAAACCCATCTGAAACGGCTTGACCGATTTTTATGAAATTTTACATGCATATCCAGTAGGTCTGAGAAGCCGATTCTCAGACCTACTATATATTTTTCATATCTCTAAGGGTGGTGGACCCCAAAAGTTCTATTTTTATTTTTTGGATAATTTTTTTTATGATTTGTTATCGCATTCAAAATACATACAAGTCCAAATTTTGACCCTTCTAGCCCCAAGGCACATTTTTATTTGTAATATCCATGGTCGATACCTAATCAACTGATAAATTACTGCATTCACTAGAAATAATTTATCTGGCAAAACAACGTTTGCTGGGTCCGCTAGTTATATATATATTATAAATGCTGCCTGTTCTATTGTCGCTAAATGTAATTAATTATATTCTGATGACATGATTAACAAGGAAGTACGTATGTGATATTGGCTTTGATGACAGATGGCTACAAATGACTTATGTTTACAACGTGTTATTGTAATTCAATCATTTTAGCTAATAATTAAACATTTTAATCAATATAAGCAAGTAAGTGGTTTAAATATAAAGGGATGACGCGTTACGAGCGCTCTTACGTGCGTGTTATTGGGACGCGTAAACAAACTTGTCTTCAAAAGAGGCTTGAGCAGCGCTCTTAGAACAGTTACGTACAACAAAAGATTAACATTGGGAATAAATTTAGAGCGCTCGTAATTTTGGACAGCGGCCGAGAGCGTTAGGTGTTGCCATACGGAGTACCCGCATGCGGAGAATAAACTAGCCTAATTATTTTAATTCTAATTCTTCGTTCCCACATTACTGAGGATCATGACCATGTATAAGGAGCCTCCATCGACAGTGGATGCTGCATCGCCTTGTTAATTGTGCGAGACCATTTTATAGTAACCGTACAAGCCGGGGTTACCCCTCACCGTGGGGACCCTCGTGTCGAATTACTAGCGATAGAGGCTCATAGAGGCTAAGCGACCTAATAGCTATGCCACCTCTCAATCCGGTGAAGCAGTCAAGGCCAGCTTCTCTGGTCAATCTGTGTTCGTCAAAAAAAAAACATTTTTTATATGCGCCCGTCTCTGTGTCTGCTGTTTATTTTGCCTAAAATAATCTACTTTTCTAGACAACGCTGTGAATACTGCATAATGTTAAATAAGAAGAGTGCTCTTTGGTGGCAGATCTCGGGCTGTGTGGTGATCTGTACCTTTTATATTATTTAAATTGGAGATATGTCAATCTCCTTATTGGTTATACCGATATAATCCTATTTTTATATATCAGTTATGTTTAGTTAATTTGTGTGTGTATTACCAAGTGACACTGTAATAGTCCTATTCATCTATACAAATAAATAAAATTGGAGTGTCTGTTGGTAATATTAAAATAACCGCTTTTTACTACATGCATATGAATGTATAAACGGTACGGTTTTTGTCTGTCTATTTGTTCCCGCTAATCTCTGGAACGGCTGAAACGATTTTGACGGAATCTTAACTAACTTATGTAATAAGGAGTAACTTGGTTACTTTGAGAAAAATTATCGTTAGACGCAGTTTGTATTAAATAATTCCTTACACATTTTACATGTAATGACATGCAAATATGTTTGTTTATTTTTGTCAATATATGCCTGGCACGTGATAAAAACGATATTTACGTATAACGTTATTAAACAAAAGCTATATGCTAAATTACCGGCCAGTGTTTTTCAAATCGCGCTGAGCCTGATCATCATAAAATAATTAGCAGTGATTCACCGATGCGCCGAAAGCGTCACTCGACACTACACGATCGCAGTTAGCGGAGAGCTTTTGGCATAGCGTTTTGACAGCCGATTATTTCTATGTCCACGATCGTTAACAACGATTATAAATTTTGCCGCGCGATCGCGATGCCGGCTGTTTATCATATGTGCCGTGATTGATTGCAATCAAGGTGAATTATATGAACTGTTCCTATTTGCCAGAAGCGCGATAAATGATCATGAGTGCGTACTACTGTAGGTGCTAATATTTTTTTATTTTCGTGACGTAATCACGTTTCTAAGAAGGTTACCTTTGTAAAGGAAATACTTATGACAGGTAAAATAACTCACCAGACTATATTAAATGGTTTGTTGTTTCATCATAAATTAAAATTTTCCTCATTATTTATAGAGAAGTCATATATTAAATTTGATATGAATTTTAAATCTTATCTACGCTTAGGAATAACTCAAACAATTAAAAAAATAAATAACACAAGCAACGATATCTTAAACATGATATATATATTTTAAAGTATATATATGTCTTGAAATTAAATGTAACAACTCTACTAATTTATTTTTATTTAATTCTAAATTTCATATACATTACTAAGATAAATTAAAAACAATATGATAAACTAATGTTATTTATATATTACTATTAAATGTAAAAAATTGCTTAAAAGTTTTAAAGCAAAATCTTGCTTTTAGTTTATTATATACTCTTTTTAAATATATAGATGATTTATTTGTTTATATCATTGGAACATATGCACTAAATAATTTAATTGGCATACATATCAAAATTTCATAAGTACTTACTCATGAAAACGTCAAGGAACAACTCAAACTTGTAACAACCCGGTTTCACTATTATCGAAACTTGTATTGAACAGTCTTTTTGTGGCATCTCACTGAACTACCGCATATATAATCCAGGATATCGGCATCTGTGGCCGGGGCGCGGTGTTGCACGGGCGGGCGTCGATACGCGAGTGCGTGCGTCCCGCGGGCGCATCCGTATGCACCGATGCGACAGATGCCGCGAGACTGTGCGTCGTCGCCGAGCCCGTCCCATGTATCCCGATAACCTCAAATTAGATTAATTGTATCGAGCTGATTCATGCCGGCACCCGACGCCCAGGGTTGCCAGGAACGAACGAAAAAAGACGGGACAAGGTGAGGGGGCGGTTTGGTCAATCTCAAGTAAATGTGGGTGTTTGTTTTGCTAAATTGTGAGACACATACGATAGTTGACGGAAAAAACTATACCGTGCGATAGCAATACGAGTATAATTATGTTGTAAAATATACGAATAAATAAGCGTTAATCATATATCCAAATAGTGCATTAAATTAATCAATTTTGAAGACATCCGACTCGAAGGACCAATATTTGGTTAATAATAATCAATATTTTTAATAAATAAAAATACCAAGCAATGTTCAGTGGAGAGCACTGGTCTTGTTTCAGAATAAGTGAGCAATCTGAGTTCAAAGAAATTGTTGACTACATCTTCAACTGCTGAAGTGCCACATACTTTCAGGAAGGAACGAAGAAAAACATCACTAGAAAATACGCATGACTAAGAAATAAACATATTTCCACGACGTCGTATTCGCTGAACCAAAATATATTATACGCCTGTTAGACTATACCCTAACATTTATTATTCGCATTTCTACGGCGTCTTTCAATTTTTTACAATCGTAGATTAGTTATTTTTAGTATACAGCTTCCTCCATTCGATTTCGTTTATCCTTTTGGGTAAATTTGTCTATAGCTCTGAGATATTCCATAATTCAGTCGTACTATCCCTTGTGGGTCGCTGCTGATTCCAATCGATCATAACTCCCACCAACTGTATTCCCTCAAAATTTCCGGCCCATTTCAATCATTGAACGACGAACAAAAGAGCTTATAATCACACTAAAAAGGCCGTATGCCGGGTTTTTTTTATTTTTAATAACGAGCCAGAGAAGCTGGCCTTGACTGCTTCACCGGATTGAGAGGTGGCATAGCTCTTAGGTCGCTTAGCCTGAACCTCTATTGCTAGTAACTCGACACAAGGGTCCCCGGTGAGGGGTAACCTCGGCTTGACGGTTACTATGTTACGCGTAAGCATGCCGATCCGAGGGCGCCTGAGAGGGCCGAACCACGACTCGGTCGGTTGCTATTTCACGGATAGGCTGCCGGGTTGAGATACTATGAAAGAGGTAATAAGTATATGTTATTAATTTATCTATTACAGACCAACAGCAATGCGCACAGAGATAACAAAAACAATTCTTATACAGGAGGACGTATTAGAGAATATATAGGAGACCGCTTCCGAAAACAAAGACAGACGGTAGTACTAATGACACCTTGGGACGGAAAAAAATCAACCCTGATTTAAAAAAAAATATTTTTAAAACGTTTTATTAGTACTACTCACACTCCATCATGTTAATATAGCTAAATGAAGCGATAGTTTCATAAAAAAATACATTACAAAAAAAATAACAGCTAATGCCCGGGTCAACGAACGCCGGGGCGCAGAGGGGGGTGACGTTAGCTATTTTGACTTTGTGTTCCATTGCTGTTTTTTTTTGAATCTGGATTGATTTTTTTGCGTCCCATCATCAAAGGTGTCATTAGTACTATCGTATGTCTTTTCGAAAGTGGTCTCCTAATACCCTATATATGGGATAGATGTATACCAATTACAGGCGTAAACAACAATTACGATAGATTGTTACAAAATAAATTGTTCATTCAAAATAAGCAAACACTAAGATGTTAGATACTACCAAGATATTGCGTGACTTTGTACCCTAACGACGTAACAGAATCAAAGAACATGTACATGGGAATATATCTAATTTATTAATAGGAAAAAACTTCCCAATTATTTGGATTAATATCGGTAACACTGGTCCAAACTTAATGATTCTTTTTTTAACCCTGAATGTCCATTCTGTTGTTCTTTCAATTTCTGTTGTCTCAAACGGTTTTAACGATTTTATTTCTGGCTATAATGTACTGTGTTTTTTTTTGTACACAAAACAAGACAGTCCAAGAAAATTGCGTAAACATGGCGAACCTATTGACAACGGACTAATACTTCGTCTTAATATAACAAAAGGGGGATTATAGACAGAGACAAGTGGTGTTTTCGACTTTACACGCCGCTGCATACGGATGCACTATAGTAGCGCGATGCGTCAATGTACCGCTGTAACAGATCTAAAAATATTCTACTTTATTATACAGTTGTTGACCGGCCAGTGTTTTGTGCGTGACTTCCATAATATGGGTTACTAATTTGAAATATCATTACTTATCCTACGTCTTGTTTTGTTAATTCCGTTTTATATATTTGTATACAAAATGCATTTATGCATTTAAATACACAAAAGAAAACACATTTCGGATATCTGCTTTTCAACGGGCATAAAAAAGAGGTTCTCAATTCGTCTGTATTTTTGTTATGTATGTTACCTAAGAACTTTCGACTGATGGAGCTTCAAGGTGGCACTTCTTGGATGGTCTCATTTCAATTTGGTCTGTTCTGACAATGGAATCCATGAGAAAATCATATAAGTCATAAATTAGCATTAAGTATTTGCGTGATAAACGGACGAATACATGAATACGAATTCATTTTTAATTGGAAAGGATGTACTTCATAGGTAGTTTGATGAAAGTTTTGTTAGTTTGTGACTGATTCTGTTTCGTAGTATTTCTATTCGATTTGTAGTTCGGTTTTTCTTTTTAATCGTAAATATACTTGTCTGGTTAAAGTATACTCTTCTTTCTGCCAATCCAATTCAGCATTGTATCACTGTATGGGACCTCACTAAACCACGAGTATGCCATTAGAAGGTCATTAACCTTTAGAACTTTTCTTGATAATATAGAGGAATCGGGAATCTCTCCTCCTTTTTGTTGAAGTCGATACAATTTTATGCTATTATTCAAACGAGTAAAGTTTAATAAATTGTGCATAGAAACAGTCAATAAATTTGTTTGTGTAAGGAGCGCGGCACGGTCGGGGCCTCTGCGCCGTCTACGAAAATATTACACTTTATTTACTTTACCACGAAGTTCCCGTCTATTGAGGGAACAGATTCTATTGGTTGTTATGTTGTGCTTTTCGTCATACCAGGTGGCATCAACTGCCAAACTATCTATGTATAATGTGGGATGTAAATAGTAACGGCATATCCTTGCCTTTCTAACCAACATCAAACGTTTCTAACGGTTTGGTTACAATTACGACGAATTACGTTGGTTTTGGAACCTTATGTTCCTTAGATATACCATGGAATTCCTAAAAATCGGATGTAGGAATGTTTGTTGATTGAGAAATGGCAAGGTTTTTGATACTTTAAAACTAGTAAGTATTCCTGAATGACAACAAGCATAAATGTCGAAAAAGAAAGTGTTTATAGACTCAAGAACTACGTAATATAACTAATACGCTTGGATAATAACAGAACAATGGCGCTTAGAAGCGATTCATGTTTGGTCCGTCACATTTTGATTTGAAGTCTTTTTTCATTTTACTCCTAAATTTGCTTGTATCTGATTTCTTTTAATAATGATACCAGTTCCTGATACCAGTTCCCTTCCTTTTTTGTATTACTACAGGATAAACAAGTACTGCATTTCATATATTATAGTTCTGAAAAAGACGCCTTTAACAGAAGTAGCGTAGCGAAATCCTGGACCCGCGGCGTAGAGGCCAGCCCTCTTCGTAGGCGTAACGGTTACGTAGCTACCCCTTTTTTTACGCGGGGGAATCCTTTTTTCGGACCATCCTCCGGAACCCTGGGTGGGCCCGGAGGGATGTGTGGGAATCGGTCTGGGCGACTTCGTAGCTACCCCTACGAAGCCAAACTTAAATAATTAACTTATTTATGTCCGATTGTCTGAACTCGTTTTCATTTCTTTAGGTTGAAAGATGGGATAGCTATTGTTTTCTCGATCTATGTATCTCAAGATCTTGTTGTTTGGAAAAATAAGTTTCCGACTTTAATTGGTCGAAAATATAAGTCACTGTTTTTTAGAATTTATTTTATTTATTACAACTCGAAAAAAGTAAAAATGTATCTTAATTCCTATGTCGAATACTTCCTACAAGAGGCGTCTAAGACTAAATCCTCCTCAAGTCGTAGCCCTTCTTAAGTACTTCAATTTACACTTTCATCTTATATATAAAATTCTCGTGTCACAATGTTAATTATACTAAACCCCTCTGAAACGGCTTGACTGATTTTTTATGAAATTTTACATGCATATCCAGTAGGCCTGAGAAGCCGATTCTCAGACCTACTATATATTTTTCATATCTCTAAGTGATAAGTGTGGTGGACCCCAAAAGTTCTATTTTTATTTTTTGGATAATTTTTTTTATGATTTGTTATCGCATTCAAAATACATACAAGTCCAAATTTTGACCCTTCTAGCCCCAAGGCACATTTTTATTTGTAATATCCATGGTCGATACCTAATCAACTGATAAATTACTGCATTCACTAGAAATAATTTATCTGGCAAAACAACGTTTGCTGGGTCCGCTAGTTATATATATATAAATGCTGCCTATTCTACTGTCGCTAAATGTACATAATTAATCAAAACAGCAACTATTGTCGACCTCGATTTAAAGTATCATACTTTAACTAAAACTACACTTTATTTCCAAGATGGCGTGATGACAGTTTGAACTTGATTTACCCACTCATCCGCCAGGTTCATTCATTTAGACACAGACATCGGGAGCAGACAGGTAAACCGGAATACGTCTCTCCAACTTCTGGGACATCGACAAAAATATACATCGAGGTTTCTTTGAAGTTTTCAACGTCTAGAAGGTTACGTAACTGTCAACGTAGGCATTGAGAAAATCATTTAGTTTCTGTTTATAATCGTATTTTTATCAAAGTCGAATAATTATGAATTTAATAACCTACATCTTGAGTTTGAGAATAAATTATTTTTTTTGAAGTAATACACAGATACCGGATTGAGAGATGGCATAGCTCTTAGGTCGCTTACCCTGAACCTCTATCGCTAGTAACTCGACACAAGGGTCCCCCCGGTGATGGATAACCTCGGCTTGGACGGTTACTATGTTACGCGTAAGGATTCTGATCCGAAGGCGCCCGACAGGGCCGAATCACGACTCGGTCGGTTGCTATTTCACGGATAATCAAAAGCTTAACTGACGAAGAAACTTCAGCAATGCTCCAAACATCTAAGGGATGGGGCCTGCCCATAAAATAGCGGTAACGCGCGAGGATTTTTCGCAACCTCCGACGGTCGCGAATGGACGCTTTGTGGATTATTAGAGATCTAGTCTGTGCTTATAAATTAATCATTAACTTGACTGAATACGTGTGTTCGACAACGATGTACCGTAATTGATTTTTATGTAAATTATGTTAATGTATTTAACAGTGAAGTGAGGGCCTCTTGAATCTTTATTCAACACTCTAGCTTCATTTTTTCTTTTTTTTATCAAATAGAGAGAGACAGCAATCGCCGAAGCTTTTTACCAATAAGTTTATGGTTCACAAAGGATTACAAAAAGTGTAAATAAATAAATAAAATTAGTTTTAGATTGCTGTTAATATAAGATCATTATAGGAATAAATACGATATGACGATACGTTATAATTCAAATCTTATGTAATATATAATCTTCTAAAATGTTTACTTATAATTTTTGACATATGTATTCTGGGATAGAGGAAGCAAATCGTCCCATAATACATATAAAAACCGTGTCACAAGCGCGTCTGTGGCGACGATCACCGAAATAACGAATCTTTATATAAAAAAAACCCGCACCCGGGAATAGACAGCACTTCCTCAACAGATTTGAAACGGGTTAGCTAGAATAAAACAAGGAACAGCCGATGTTGGGTACAGGCAACCCCGTTCGTGATCTAACAATACTTCGACCGTTGCGATCCGGTCGTTGGTCCCACACCATTCGCTTCCTAGAAGGTAAGCGGACACAGTCTAAAATAGTGCCGGCCTCTTCCGAGAACTGTGACTCACACCGGGACCGACCCGCGCCGCATCTGGACTGGGCGTAACACACCGCAATCCCGTATTATAGCCGTCCAATTTATAAATGCACCTAAAAACGGGCGGCGCGCTCGCTTCTCTCTAATACGGACGTAAGCGTCGCATTCGTCTCGGAATCACGTGCGCTACGAATACGGTTTTAGACAAAGCGTACGCGCCTTCTTGATGTAAAACTTCTTAACACACGCTTGACTTGGGGAGTAAGATGGTGAAAGCGTTACGAAGTCTGATATTTCTGATTGAGAGGGAGATATAACTTAGTTAAGATAGAAAGAGAGTTACGTTTCGTTTCGTAAGACATAGTGCAGGCCTATTGTCTGTATCACACTGTAGGAGTAAGTGAGAGCAGAATGCGCACACATTTTCTTTCTCTTTTGAACAATTGTGTGTGTATATATATACATACATTTAGATGGAGCTAAAGAAGTTGTCTAAAGCACACTCGTTTTTTATCTTCACGGTCACTGCGCTTCCGGTGACGTGGGTTTGAGAAATAAAGTGCGATATGTAATATATCGTTAAGAACTTTATTTGTCGGTTCAAATACATTGCGTATTAGGTTTTTAATTAGTAACATAAATAACCTTGTTGGCTATTAAGTCGCCTTATGATGAGACAGCCGACGACGACTTATAACAATGAGTTTCCATATTTCAGTTTTAGAACTAACAGAAACATTTGTTAAAACCTATGCTCGGCTATGGCGGAATAGGAAGGATTTGAGTAATAACATTGATTTAGTGACAAGACCCACAAAGGTTTATAGCGCTGAAGAAAGAAATAGAATGGCGATGTTCTGACCTCGTTACATACAGCAATAAGCAATTAATAAGAAAATTCCTGTAATTATAAGAAATCATTATACGATTAAAGAAGATATTACGATACGTTTTAAATTAAAATGTGTAGAGTGGATAGCAATTTCTATCTCTGACTAAACCATAGTTTTTTTTATGACGAACTACACAGATTAGCCAGAGAAGCTGGCCTTGACTGCTTCACCGGATTGAGAGGTGGCATAGCTCTTAGGTCGCTTAGCCTGAACCTCTATTGCTAGTAACTCGACACAAGGGTCCCCCGGTGAGGGGTAACCTCGGCTTGGACGGTTACTATGTTACGCGTAAGCATTCCGATCCGAGGGCGCCCGAGAGGGCCGAACCACGACTTGGTCGGTTGCTATTTCACGGATAATCTAAGAGACATTTAAAAGCTAAACTAACTTTGAGTGCCACTTCGGGAAGCGTTGGCGCTGGGAGAAGAAGTGTACCACCATACCAATAGAAGCAAACCATCGTGTTTCGACTGATATAAAAGCTTGAATGATATTTCGCGGTCCGGAATGTAACAGTTTACTAGTTAAGAAGTGATCGCTGCAACCGAAAGAAAGTCTTGCTGTATAATATATATACATTTTATACAATTAAGATTGTAAAGTAGAACGCCGTTAGTGTTAATATCGATCTAATTTTTATAAATAATATATCTTATTTTATAAATAAAGTAATGAATAGATTGGTGACCTAAAGAAGAAACGGATATAATATGTAAAAAACTGTAGACGACTCCTATGCAAGTAGAAATAAATATTTTAACAAACCATAAAATAACCAGAGAAGGATGTACTATCTCTATGGACTCCCAAATAGCTGGCTGCCTAGCAGGTGAGTCTGACAAGATCGGTAATGATCGGATTAACAGAATGTTTTTGGTAACTTTATGTATATATATATAAACCATAGAATAACCAGAGAAGGATGTACTATCCCTATGGACTCCCAAATAGCTGGCTGCCTAGCAGGTGAGTCTGACAAGATTGGTAATGATCGGATTAACAGAATGTTTTTGGTAACTTTATATATATATATACCCAACAGCTATATAGCTATATCCATCCATCTTGCTATAGATAGTTACTACTTTATATGAGAAGCCGACAGTAAAGTTATACTAAAAGTCACTTTTACACAGTCACATTAGCTAAATGAAAAATCTCATTAGATTCGTCTGACATGTGCAAGTCACGTTAGTATAATATAAACATATATCTTTCCAAGTACTATTAATATAAGTACGAAGAGTAACCATTGGATATTTGAGTACATGGTTTTGATGTCGGACGACACAGGCCATTCTGAGAAACGCCGCCTAAATGCGTATATATTAATTGCATAGCTCAAACATAAGAGTGAATTAATAGACCGCTATTACGTACATCGTGTTTATAACGATATAAATAACTGTTAATGATATCATATCAAGCACATATTATTATATGAAATATTATTATTTGATGATACCAATTAATTATTGACAATAGCTTACTTAGTGACCGAGTAGCAGAATCTTAACGGTTCGAATTTAAAATAAGCTAATAAATCACTTCGTAAATTTAGTTTAAAGTGGATAATGATTGATATTTCTGTCTATCCTTTTTTGCTTATAAAATACGTCAGACCTTACTATGGTTTTATCAAGCAAATATATTCGTAACTAATTGCGTCCCGTGGTGTTACAAAATTTCCATCAGCTATCTACCAGTGAAAGTCCCGTCAAAATCGGTTCAGCCGTTCCAGAGATTAGCGGGGATCAAACAGACACAGAAAATAGTAGTAACTTATTTTGGTATATGTACCGTATATACACTCTTATGCATGTATTAAAAAGCGGTTATAACAAACATACACTTATTTTATTTATTCAAATAGATATGAATATTAATATAATATCTGTTATGTTTCAACATAGACTACTTGGACTTTGCTCAGGCTTAACTTAGACCAAACTTCGTCAGCCCTGTAGTTCTGGGCTCTCAAGAATAAGACTACGGTATCCCCTGCCTGTCGTATAAGGCGACTAAAAGGTTCCTCGGGTTAACTGGGCGACAAAGGTGGGGGCTTTTATCGTCCGCTAAGGTGCAGCCTTGCACTGTGAGGGCACAGGGGGGGAGGGAGTAACCTCCCCCCCCGGGACGTGCTCTCCTTGAGCAAAGTGCAGAGGGGCTCCGGTGCGTTCCTCTGGAGATCCCGGAGCCCCTCGTCATGCACCGAGGAAAGGGCCATCTGGGAGGTTTTAGTGGGTAAAAACCCCACATAACCGCCCCCTTCCCCCCAGAAGGCGGGGCATCTTTTTGAAGATTTCCTCCCCGTTAACAAAAAAAAAAGACCAAACTTCTTGAGTCCCTGCTCAGTGAATTCTCAACATTCTAAGAACTCAAAATGTTTAGTCTTTCACACTAAGATTACACTGACTACATATTAAGCTAGAGTTTAAGATCTCATCAAACATTCCTATTCGCATAATATGTTTTTGGTATTTTAAAAACATAATATACCTAGAATTATGTAAGTATTCTATAACTCAACGCTTTTCGTGACTTACACTTTGTTTAGCGTTAGCTCAACGTAACCCCAAAAAAAATTTCAATGCAGACTTAACTAGTTAATGTACCGTTTTATAAATTTCAGCCGTAGTATTAGGCTCATCCCCTGTCATATACAGGTACTACCGCTTGGTTTAATGCAAACAGCGAGAGCTAGACCCCACTATAGTTAATGAATGTGAGAGCTTATATATCAAGCGTTAACTCTCGTCAAGAGTAATGGATGAATATTACGAAATGAAATGTTCGTTTCCACTTTAAATTTCATTGTAAATGGTCTAACATTTATAAAAGCTCTAAAGCTCATAAATAACGCACTAGGTGGAATGAGTCACGCCACGCGCATGTCCTGGCTCAGGATTACGCTATTTCGATGTGCCCCGCTCATGGCACGATGATGCATCAGTTTAACTTTAGACTATCCATCTCTTGTAGTGGAGATTAAGATATTGGACTTTTGAGTCTGGTTTATTTTTATTGGTTACGAACCAATTAATACGCAAACCGATTTAATATGTTAATATCGACGCTCGAAAGCAAATAAATAGTGACACTTTTTTACGTCGTTGGAATCAGAAAAAAAAAGACGCGCCAGTGATATATGACTTGTAACAATTTGATGAAAAATAGGATTTTCAATACTGACACTTCTCTTTTATTTTTTGTAGCGTAGAACGATTTTCTTTTAAGAAAACTCTAGGTTAATGCCGTGATACAATACTTATTTAGCAAAAGATAATAAATATTGTGACTAAAAACGACATCTCTAGATCCACAAATACGAAAGTTATAATTTTTTTTAAATAGTTGAAATTATTTTCGGCTCTGGTGTACGATTTCTTTTTTGTGGATTACTATGTTTTGGTTTTCCAGCGTCGATATACACGTAATTTATTATACAAAACCACTTACAAATTATATTACATGTTAAAATGTTAGAGGTTCAGGCTAAGCGACCTAAGAGCTATGCCACCTCTCAATTCGGTGAAGCAGTAAACGCCAGCTTCTCTGGCCAACTGTGTTAGTCCAAAAAAAAAACGGTAAAATGTTTTTTTTTTCATAAAATAGAGGTTAGGGAAGCATGTTAAAGTTATGATAAATAAGAGACACAGAAAATAAACGATTGCACGTCCTTTGAAATACAAATTACTCGACTGCACTTGAAACATAAGAGTATTTACCTAATATGCCTAAATACAGTTATTTTACTACCTATAAGCCGGAATAATTACGAAATGTGGTGAGGTGGTAAATAGACAGCTTCAGTAACTACGACACTGAAGTTGGTATTGCTTTGCCTTGTATACATTGCACATACATACATACATACATGGAAAATATATCCTTCTATGTTTTTATCTACTTTTTTGTGTTTTGTTATGTGTGTTAATTAATTTGTAGATATGTAATTAAATTAATATTAGGAACCCTAAAGCTTTCCCACGAACAAATAGCTATAAAGCTTACATTCCAATATTATATTGAAGAATTGGAAAATAAAAATAATATGTTTTATAAAAATTAAATTTTCGTATTGTAGTATGTCTGAAACGAGCTTGTGTCCATATAATTGTATTGTTACGTGTAATGTTAGGTACTAGTTAGAACGTCGTCGGGACTTCTCTGTGTGCCGGAGAAGTCCTCTTTGAGGATGAAGTCCGGTCTTTGCCCAGACCGAGACCCACACATCCCTCTGGGCCCACCCAGGGTACGGATGGTCTATGAAAAGATTCCCCCGCGTGAACAAAAAAAAAAGGTACTAGTTAGAAGATTTGCACGCTTTTATATATATATATATATATATGTGAAACTCTAACTATATGAACATCTTATTGTAAACCATATCCTTGCAAATAAATATTTATTAATTATTATTATCTATATACTCGCTTTTCAACCGACTTCAAAAAAGGAGGAGTTTCTCCATTCGTCAGTTTTTTTTTGTTACCTTATAACTTTGTACTGGGTGAATCGATTTTGATGATTCTTTTTTGATTTGTCAGCTATGTGGTCATGTTTCAATTGAGTCCAATTCTGACAGTGGCATCCAAGAGGAAACCATATAAGTCTTAAGTTTTCATTAAGTATGTGCGCGACAAATGGACGAATAACTCAATATCATACCAACCGATTTCGATAATTTATTTTAATTGGAAAGGATGTATTTCGAAGTAGTTTGAGTTGGTTCTGGTAAGTTTTGAGAAGAATTTGGTTGAAATTAGATTAATTCTATTTCGTGAAATTCCTATCATAATTCAGAGGTACAACGTGGTCCGCGCGTAGATTAGATAGCGGTTTGAAGTCGTTTTTTGTTTTTACTCGTAAATATACTTGTTGCAAATTAAACATTGAGCTTTCGTCAAAGTGTCCAGGAACAAATTCTAGCTAAGAGCACTCCCTCAATAATCGATTTTAACACAAGTCAGTAAAGAATTATTAAATTAATATTTAAAAGCATTAAGCATTACGTAAATAATATAAATAGAGCTCGGTCCTCATTATAAATAAGACTTGCTGTTATTTATTTATTGAATGAATGAATATACTTTTTGGCACAACAATTTAAAAGAAAACAAATTTGTTTCTAGAAAGGTCTTTTTAAGGTTAATTGGGTTTTTATAGGTGAAGACTGCATGCAATGAATAAATAAATAAACATTAAATAAATAAGAAAATTAACAAAATTACAATTGTTACAGATTTGTGGTTAGATCTTGCTACTAAACCTTATTAGGATGATACTGTGCCTTACCCTGAGTGAACAGACTGAACAACAAAAACAATTGAGTACCATAATGAACAGTCGTTAGCATCATAGTGGTCGATATTTGCTAGTATTAGTAGTAGTTCACTGTTGCCACTACGCTTTACCGATGGCGTACTACTGACACGCTAATCGTGCGTGTCAAAGTATTGAATGTGATGTATTTTGTAATGATGGAATGATAATTGGTATGTGTTTCATAATGAAACGTCATTGGATAATAGTTGACTTGAGGGCTTGAATGTAAGTGTTTGAGTTTGAATGAGTGTGTATAACTGAGAGCGTGTTTATTTTGTTATTTGAAAGAGCTTGTAAGATAGTATTCCAGCGTATATTTCGCTTGTAGTAAAGTACGCAAATTGTGTATGTGTATTGTGACAGAAACAACATGAGAACAAGTTTAATGCCTTGAGATGCGGTCATTGTGTTATGGTAAGTGGGGTTCTGAATGGCCGATTAAAGTATTGGCTCTTATGATATAGAAAATTACGCTTAAATTTTAAACTTAAAAAAAACATCATGAATCATTGAGAACAATAATACAGTGCAATCAGAAATACAGAAATAAGATTCAATTTATTATTCTGCTTGAATTAAGGTTTATTTTTAAATTTTGGCGGCGCGGTTAAATTAGCATGCAACACTCACCGACTGGGATAAATTTATCAAAGCCCGCCATGTTCTTGACTTCCACGTAACCGTCAAAATCGAGCGGCAAGTCGTTCAGATCCCACGCGTTCTGAAAATTTTTTTATAACGGCGATTTGTTAAGGAGACCATTCACGTAGACATACATATTTCCGAACCTATACGATTTTAAGACCCTCAAGAAACAAGCCTTATTATCCAACTTCTTGAGTGTATTTTTTAATGTTTTTGACCCCTAATGTGAGGGGGGAGGGAGGGCGAAGAGGATAAGACGGTCGATGGCATTGTTGCTATCAATTACTTGCGTTTACGCTTGAACTATTTGTTGTTATATGTATGTTTATATCTATATATATAAAAGACAAACTGTGTGGGTATGTTCCATATAGACTCCGAAACGACTGGACTGATTTCAATGAAACATTCAGAGAACCTTCAGATTGACCTGGCGAGTAATCCTGCAAAGTTTAGTAACGATCGGAGCACTCCTGTTTTTGAATTTTAAGTAATGATCTTCACCCACTTGAGAAGAGAATGAATATGGAGAGAAATTTAATATATTGTGAGAGTTAAATTAAATAATTAATAATGTAAGTTTATTGTTTAAATAAAATAAAGAAAAATCTTGCCCAGCGAGGCCGGCTGGGTGTACCAGTATATATATGTTTTTTTTCTACTCTGATGTTGTGACTGTTCATAGGCAACTGTATCACTTAAGATCAGAACCGTAAGCTCGTTTGCCCTTTTGCCTGTTAAAAAAAATACTCACCGGGTCCACCTCAATTTGTAATGGGGTCTGATATCGCGCATCGAGCCTCTGTGTGTTGCCGTTGAACTCTCTAGGTGCCATAGGGCTATTGGCCACACTCAGCCTATCACAGTAGTTTTGATTATAGTCCTCCTTACGAGATGAGTTTGTGTTACTAATCACCGATGGACTCCTCGCGGGTGACTTGTCATTCTCTCTGTTCCAATATTGCTCTATATCTATATGCCGTGGGTTCATGTTGCCAATGTTATAATTAACAATTGGGGACAGTCTTCTGGGCGAGGAGCACTCACTAAATATAGCAGGACTGCGTACTATACGTAGGGTATCGGGTGTGCCACCTTCACTCGGCATGTAAGTCCTGTCTGATGGCACTGGGGAGCTGGATGTACGGTTTATAGTAACCGGCGATCTACCGGCCTCTATGAATTCAGCCTTTTTGAACTGTTGCGGAATTCTAACCGGACCTATTCTATTCTGTGTGTCCATTTCATCTTTGTGCTGTACAGCAGTCCTGGGCTGAGCTTCAGACGCTATTAGACTCTGGAGTTTATTAACTTGCGCTTCAACGAGACTGCGGGGCCTCGTTGTGGGTTTTCCGTGTGCGAATACAATAGGATTTGAAGCTATTTCGTCTGTATCGTGCAGAGAATTGTGAGCTTGTGATATGTTGTCTGTGTCGGACTCTAGGCTGTCATGAGTGTCGTACATCAATTCTTCGTCTGAAAATTCAGCGTCATCTTCCTCACAGTTATTGTAGTCAATTGGTATATCAGCGCCAGGGAAGAATGTACAGAGCGCTGTCATTATTTCTACCACCTAAAATATTTAATTATTATTTTTTTGTATCAGCATTAGATTTGAATACCTGAGTGTTAACATACCTTTGCCATACTAGGTCTCTCGGCTGGCAGTTTGTCCCAGCATTGTGTCATTAATTGTTCTATCGGTTCAGGACAACCTTCTATAAGATTAGGCCTTTGACCTGAAATACATATAAAAATCGTTTCTGAAATTGGGATCATTATAAAAAAAAAGTAACACATTTGTGATATTTCTCCAACTTCAATTGTTATTTAATATAAATAGGGAAGATTTAAAGAGCAACGACACTGGAAAACGTTGAAATTCAATAATTTTGACTAGGATGAACTCTTCAGCGAGAAAGCCTCTCCTGTAACACCGGTTCATTTTAGCTCTTAGGACAGTATATAGCTATCAAACTTCAATAAAGCGTTGGCGCTAGGAGAAGTGGCCGAAGAAACTACAGCTCCTAACATTGGGGAAATATAACTAATATGTATGGAAAAATTGCCTGTAATCGGCACCAACGCGAATAGCATAGCGCTCTTCAACCAGCACGATTGAACAATTAGTTCATTTGTTGAGATCTAACTCCAACCAGTGTTAACGCGCCACTGGCGTCGTCGAGTATGTCCCTCGGCCTTCAAATGAAATTAACCTAAGCCCAGTGTAATCCCTAGATAAATTAGGGTTTGATGATTATAAATGAAATAAATAGCATATATTGCCAATGTTAATTCAAATATTGGTTGGAGTTAGTGGTGCTATGCTGAAATAATTAATATACCTGTATGTACTGCCCACATGATCCCAAATGCCGTTCCTCTTTTCTCAAAGGGTTTTCTCCTAGATAGCACCTCCCACAGAATAATCCCCCATGAAAATACATCACACTTCTCAGTATATGATGACCCTTCAAATACCTGCACAGACAACATAAAATATAAATAAATGTTAGCATATTCTTTGGTGGTCACATAATAAGGTCAAACAAATTGTGTATTAAAAAATTTATATTGAGACTAGCAATTGAATGTCATATATAGTCGAAAAAAATGTTGTTATATCTATTCACAAATACTGAGATTATGTTTTGTTGCCGATACACTTTATTTGTACTCATATCATTATAAAGTAACATTTTATCCTAATCAACTTAATCAGATATAACAAGTGTGATTCAGGTTGTTAGATAACAATTAATGTATTCCAGATTACTACTACTATGCCCTAGCTATGTAGATTTTTTTAACTTTCCAATTGTGACAAACATATAACATTAAAATCTTGATTTGAATATTTAATGTTAATTGTGGACTCACAATACATTTATCTGACACAGTCATATTTGCCCAAAGGCTAATTATAATTGTCGGCATGAAGGATTTTACAATTTTATTAGGTAGTCTCAAGTTTCAAGAGCACACTTCTATTATGTCTATTTCAACTGATGTGATATTATTCGGACAAAGGTTGCTCCGCTGCATTTAATACTAACAGTCATTAACTCTTATAATTAGAGATTAGATTCCCAGTGTTGACAAATATTGGTGGGTGCCACAGATGGCCAACTGTTAAATGTTAACTGTAACTGTTAACATGGTGACTTGTATCGCAATAATGGGCAAGAGTGGAAGCTAACCTGAGGCAATTAGCTCAGGCCATTACCGTAGATACAATGTATTGAATTAAGATTGCCTAATAAAACATATTGCTTGTTTTTATTTTTAACTCAAAATCAACTCTTAACAAAAATATATAACCCATAGAGAGAGTTGTGTGGTAAAGCAATAATAGCAATAATACATAAACTGTTTGATAAAACATAAACTGTTATGCCTAATCGTCCGTGGGGAGCCAGGAGACTCATAACACAAGTTTTTTACTTAGTTTGAGGTCCTGACTCCCACATCCACCTACTGTATGTAATTTTTATCAAAAATGTATTATTATAATGTGGGAGAAAAACAAATAAAGATTTTATTATTATCATTAAAAAGCAACTGATACCAATCAGATATTTAATAACTGGTAACAAATTCAATTAATAATATTTTGTGGAAAATTACAATAAATAAGTATTACATAAATGTGTGTATGACGAGTAAGAAATAATATATAAACATATTTTAATTACTTTAATTAATAGCAACATTTTTGTATAAATTATTTATACTGCTCTTGATCAAATGTATTATTTAGAAGCACATCTAACATACACATTAAACATAATTTAAAACTGAGTCTCTCATATGGTTATTACAACACTTAGATTCTAATCAATAGCATTTCAGTCTTCAAGAGAACCTGATGTTGTCAGCCGAAGTCTACACAACTCCTTTTAGATTAGGGATTCAGGTAGATATTTATATTTCTAGTAAATTGTGTTCTCCATATCCATATAAATGTGAGTTATGTAAAACTATCTAGAAGTTCACTAACCTCAGGTGCCATCCAAGCTGCACTTCCTTTATTGTTAGTCATATATGTAGCTTTATCAGCAGCTGTTCCAAAATCACATATTTTGAGCCTTTGACCCCCTCCAACTAATAATAAATTTGGTGGTTTTAAATCTCTATGTATTAATGGTTTTGGCTTCATTGCATGTAAATATGCAACACCCTGAAAACAGAATATTATTGTGATAAATATAAATCTACTTAATCATATCAAACATAAACTTTTATAGCTATTTCATTACTATCTGATTATTCCATGTGGAAAACACAAGAATTAGAATATAATTAGAAGTACCTCAGCACACTGTAGTGCCCAACTCATGGCATGTGCTGCTGTGTATTTCGGCTTCGGCCTGTTGTGAAGCACATTGTACAATGAACCACCTTCTGCATATTCCATTACGAGACACACATGAGCACCTTTAGTACAAGCTCCATAGAGTCGTACGATATTAGGATGTGAAACACGAGATAGCTGCCGAACCTCAATCGCGAATTCACGCTTCTCTGCTTCCGAATTTATGTGTTTCACAGCGACAAACGTATTTCGCCATAGGCCTTTCCATACTACACCAAAAGCGCCTTTTCCTACAACCTGTCCAAACAATTTCATAAATTTTAACTAGTTTCAGTGAGAGCCGAACAAATCACACCATATACGTATTGTGCTTACCGACAACTCCTGAATTTCACTATAATCTATTTCCTCAACAAATGTCTGGTGGACGACAGGCGATTCTTGCACACTGGAAGCCATCGGTAGACTTAATATCACATTATCAAAATGACTAGCTTTGGAGGACAAGTGTTATCAAATGGTATTTTGATACAATTTCTAATGAAAAGAGGTAAAAATAGTTGCTTAAATCAATTTTCTCGTTATTGTTTGACAAGAAATAGCAACTGCGACAAGGCCGCCATCTTTGAAACCGTAGAACAAATGTCATTACGCGCGACAGTGTTGTGCTAATAAATATAATTTATATATTTTTTTGAAATTTAAGGATATGGTTTTTGAATTTTTATAAAACAAGCATGTTTAAAAAACCCTAAAATGAATAAATCTACTGAATTATTTGTGTCCCATATTTTTAAATAATAATTTTATAACAACCAAAATTTGATTTTTACTGACTCGTCGTAAATATAATTTACGGATAGGTAAGTCAATATCAACTGAATTGAATTATAACTCATCAAATCAACTGCATTGCACACACTTGGCAAAATCTGTTTTGTAGGTCAGTATCGTCTGTCGCAAAGTCAGTCATCGCTGTGAATTATCGCCTTGTACCCAGCGTGGGCGATTAGCCGTAGGAGATAGAATCTAGAATTGCCTTTCTATATAGTTAGAACCTAGATATTATTTAATTACCAATAAAATATAACAAAAAAGATTTTTTATTCTATTTTTTTTATTGAATATCTCAGTCTTTAAAAAGCTTACATATATTTTTTTAATATCTTAATGCAGAACTTGTCATAAAAACAGGGGAATGGAATAAAATCTTTTAATTATATAATCATATAGCAACCCGAGTTCGATCCCCGGTGCCAGACACCACCAATAAATTTGTTGTTGCAATTTTATGTGCTAATTTACCACACGCCTGGCGGTGAAGGAAAACGTCGTGAAGAAACGCGTAGGTTTACTCACGATGTTTTCTTAGAAATTCTATAAGACATGTGAAGTCTGCCAATCCGCACTAGGGCCACGTGGCGGACTATTCCCTTATACTATCTTTACAGAGAAGGCCTGTGGGCAGTAATGGGACATAAATAAAGGCTGTAAATGTAAAATTTCGGTATTTTTATATTTGGACCGGTTTAAAAATATAACTAATTTTAACGCCCAGTAAAACTGTAAGCTTCGCGAGGGACTAAATAGAACAAAATAAAAAAAAGGCTTTATTCAAGTGTGTATTTTAGAGCAGAGCCACCAGCAAGATATACTTATAATATATAATAAAGTTTAGGTAGAGATGTCAGGCATCAGTTTTTGATCGTGTATCATCTGAATATATTTTTAAATCATTCAACATTTGTAGAAATGTGTATGCGTTTCTACACTTAAAGCTTAATGCAACTTCTAATGGTGTCTCATTTCTATGGTTTACTAAATTTAAATCTGCTCCAAGATCTACGAGAACCTTGATCAGCGGACAGTTGTCACTCATTGCTGCGAAATGGAGGGGTTGACGACCACCAGGAGCTTCTGGGTCATTAATCAATGCACCTTTGGTTGTGAGTAGTTCAAGTATTTTCACTTCTTCTTCAGTCGGTGTGGACATCATGACGAATTCTGAAGAGAGGATACAAAGACGACATTCAAATTATTAACATAACAATGACATCATAAGTTAAAATGAGGAGCTAAAAGTTAGGATCAAATATAAATAGAAAATACTATTAGACACGTTTATTGAAATTAATTCTTAACGAGACGACAGACAAACAGAGAATAAAAAAAATGTGTGGATATTTTTAGACTTTAATGTTACAATATATTGAATATGTAAACATACAACTTTTAGAATGCACAAACTCGGTCTTCTGGCAATATCATCATGTTATAAAAACATGTTTTTTTTTATTATAAGCGTCAAGACGAAACTGAAGCTGAACTAGGCATAATCAGATATAAGACGTTGCAATCGTTGCATGTTTGCGTTGCATAATCTTGATCACGGCATTTCAGTGAGGTGTGACTAAGATGCCCGGACGAGTGGGCATCTAGCTGGGGCTAATCGTAGTTTCTATAGCCGTTGTCTTGCACCAGCGACTTCTTTCAAAATATAAATGGCGCAGCTGAGTCACTTGTTTTGTACTCCTTCCAATTATATTCCGAAGAGCAATGGACTGTTGTTAAACGATAGATTTATTTCACCCTTTATCTTGTGTTCAAATCTGTGACAGAACATGAAACGATAAAGTTTATCTCTTTCAAATTTTTTAGGTTTTGTTTTATGACTTTAAAAACTTAAGTAAATAATTTAATTTAAAATAAAATGACAATAGTACGATTGTATAGTAATTTTGATAGACATGATGGGCTTTACATATTAAGAGTTGTTCCGAATGAATGAGTCGAAGTATATTATAAGTAAATATTATTTTTTAAAAAATATGTGAAAATCATTTTGCATTAAGGCGGCAAGGAGAAGATATAATAGGTTGTCAAATATCTCCCTTCCGCCTTTTTGTCTTTGAATTTCGCGGCTATGTACAAAGCGCTACAGAGCTCGTATCTAGCAATACTATACATAATTTGAAAGGTCTTGACATAACCTACAAAACGACGCTATGCATAATTAGTTTGGATATTGCGTTCAACAGTTATAGACGTGTAAACATGGAGGTCACTAACGCCGAAATTCGCGGCTTGGCCACTGTTTGGGACGATTCACCGACCTTCGACCACGACCGTTTTCGCTTGATATTGTCGTATGTGATCCATTTTTCGTCGCCAGTCACCATCCGCTTCAAGAATGGGTCGAGTTCGTTCCGTTTCAGCAGCATATCGCAGGCGTTGATTCGGTCCAGAAGGTTTTTGCGTCAAATCATGCGGCACCCAAACATCAAGCTTTTTGTATCCAGCCTTCTGCAGATGGTTTAAAATGGTTTGGTGACTAACGCCCATCTCCTGGGCGATGTCACGAGATGCCACATGCCGGTCTAACTCGATGTAGTCCATGATTTGATCGGTATTTGTCGTCACAGGTCTTCCGCCGGCTGGCTTATCCATGGTGTCGTTTTCACCGGCTCTGAATCGTCGAAACCATTCCTCCGTGGTTCGAAGTGATAGAGTACCATCCCCCAAAACACCATTAATCTCACGGAACGTTTCTCTAGCGGATTTGCCTTTAACGAAGGAAAACTTTAAAATAGCGCGAATTTCGGCGTTATTGAACTCCATGTTTACACGTCTATAACTGTTGAACGCAATATCCAAACTAATTATGCATAGCGTCGTTTTGTAGGTTATGTCAAGACCTTTCAAATTATGTATAGTATTGCTAGATACGAGCTCTGTAGCGCTTTGTACATAGCCGCGAAATTCGAAAGACAAAAGGCGGAAGGGAGATATTTGACAACCTATTATATGGATAGATTGGGCTTTCAAATAATTACCATAAATAGAATCTAATACTCGTATATCCTTTAACACCTTTACGAGGCAGACAGATAAATCTACATGTCGAGCTAAAAGAATTTTTAGTTATATATATGTATATATGGTATATACCGACAGAAACTCTAAGTACAAGCCCACTGACTGACTTTTTGAAAACGGTGCGTAATTCTGCTTGGCACTATTATAGTACTGTATTAATAATAATTATTATTTTACAAACTGACAAAAGAAAAGAGTAGTTTGGTCTACCATACTACTATCCAGTAATTAAATAAAAAAAATCTACAACTGAATTCCCTCATTCTCCTTTAATTTAATACATATTTTTGAAAATAGTTGAATAATGTTACGCTACGTCATTTTGGTCGGGAGTTATTATAACCGCATACAAAAGAAGTAAATAAAACATTTTGTTCCTTAAAAGTGGCATTGAATTGACTCTTTAAAGTCTGGAGCAGTAGATTATTTTAGGCAAAATGGACAGAAAATATGCTCTGGGAGCGTACAAACAGTTCTCACACAATCATGAAGACGGTGGGAAGCTCCTTGACCATGACCGCACTCAATGGAGGCTGCTTATATGGTCACGATCCTTAGCAGTGAAAAAGAAGAAGTATCGACTTACGAATAAACAGACCCGTGTCCATTGGATTTGAACGTGGCAATACTTTAGCTCCGTGATCAAATAAAAGATTTGCTACTTCCAATGATGGCCTGAAACAAATTGCCAAGTTATAAAGGAGCTTACCTTCTTGCTTTTCATCAGGGACCAAAGAGCCTTGTATTCGTCCCACCTATTTAATCGTATCCATTCTGTCCCCTTGACCCCTCGTAGACATTTGCACTTCCTATATGTAAATGACTTGGAGCCGCATTGTCAAATTATCAACGCGGCGATGAACTCCGATTCTCCACGTACTACTAAATGCTAGTGATACTTGGATAATATTGGCTTTGTTTTCTAGGCTCTACGAAGAGTTATTTTGCTTCTTAGAGCCTATAAAAGGAAGTAGTTTGCTTTAAAATGATTATTGTATTAGTTGTATGTTCTAAAAAAACACTTCTATGAGAAATACTCACCTTCTCATGAGGCAAAGTGACAACGGTGTCATTCCCAGCATATCCTTGACGTTTGTGCGGATCCCCGCATCGAGGAGCAGGACTATGGCACGTTTGCTGTCAGCGCAGACCGCTAAGTGGAGAGCGTTCCTTCCGAGATAATCCATCTGCTGTATGTCCACACCGTCACTAGAAAACAAGTACAGATATAGTGAGAAAAGATTTTCCTTCCAAATATTTCGGAAAAGTTCGTATTTATCGTGCTCTCTCAAATAGCTTCAGTACCCATCTTAGAGTCGTAGGGGTAAGTCGCATCAGCAGAACAACATATTTAATATACAGTTGCAATTTTTTTTTTTTGTTCACGAGGAGGAAATCTTCAGAAAGATTCCCCGCCTTCTGGGGGGAAGGCGGCGGTTATGTGGGGTTTTTACCTACTAAAACCTCGCCGGTGGCCCTTCCTCGGTGCATGGTGAGAGGCTCCGGGATCTCCCGTGGAACGTACCGGAGCCCCTCTGCACTGTGTTCAAGGAGAGCACTTCCCGGGGGGGAGGTTATACGGCAGGGGATACGGTATCCCCTGCCTGCCGTCTTATTCTTGAGAGCCCAGAACTACAGTTCAAATATTCGCTATAGTTTTAATCACATATATTTTCAAATTTCCATTGCATCCCTATCCCACGCAGGTTACTTATGTAGGTACGAGAGGGTCGCCAGTGATCTAACATTTAGTCAGGTATTGAGTTTTATTATTGTAAATATATCCCTTATTATTTTGTTGTACTTTTAATTATGTTTAAATGTGGAGACAATGTTTTTTTTACTAATGACAATAAAACAGTATTTTCAATGTTACACAAGGTGATTGTAACATAATTATTATTTTAAACTAAAATGGTAACAAACTTAACAATTATTGCTTAAAAATATCCGGCAATCATTTCGTACAATACACTGGCAATGGTTATATGCCGTTTTAGATAATAATTGTTATGGTTGTAACATCTCTATTATGTACAATGACATTATTTATAATATTATATAATGATATATTTTGTTGCACAGAATCTGTGTTTTTCGAAGCTACAGCCTACAAATGCGTAGAAGGTGTTTGACTCTATTATATTTATATATTATTGTCAATACATAAAGCAGCTTTTTATTTGTTTTAATTTTAATAATATATATTTAACTGAGTTTTTATAACATCATATTGGTATTATCTGTAACGGTGTTATAATTTTTGTTGATTTAAATAAATAAATAAATTATTCATTTGACATTTTTCACTTATCAATAAAGTTCCATATTAATGGATTTGAAAATGTCTTCACTTCATCTGTGCGAGTGAAAACATACACCGACTTGAAATCGGATCAAACGTGAAACGTCACTACGCGCAAACGTTTTCTTTTAATTCCGATGTATCATAAGTATATTACGAAGTTTTGGTGCCTATATTCTGTTTTCTCTTCCATATTCGTACCCGTTGTCGCTAAGGAGTATTTACCTAGTCTTTTATTGGACACCTACAAATATCTAGCATGTTTCCATACGGTTTTAGGACCGTCGGATACCAAGATTCCGTGACGACAAAATTGATATGGGACCTAATTGGAACCAAATCCTTTTAAATTCGTAATTGATTTATAAATGATATCACTATCAGTGCAGGAACTTTAAAAAAAAACAGACGAATTGAAATTCTCCTGTTTTTAAAGTTGGTAGAAAAGAGACACTTTTAAAAAACTATGACAACAGAATATTAGACAGATATCAAACTCACTTGAATCGCTATATGAAGAGCCCTGTATCAAATATACAACAAACTGTCTATACATATCTCGCCGTCCCCTTCTCTTTGAAAAAAAAAATTTCGGGATTGTCCGTCACGAGACATCTGTCACTTCACAAGTTGGGGTTTTCTCGCGATGTTTTTCCATCCTTTCGTTTCTGTTAGCAACTATTCTATTGCTAATTTACTACGCAACTTGACCGCCCGGACACTAACTTTAAGGTTATCTTAAAGGTTCACTCGTTGAATGCAATCACAATTCACTATCATGAATGATGATAGTACAAATGAACTAAACCTGATAAGAATTTCAAGCATCATTTCATTGCCGATTTCTGCTGCGATTAGAAACTCCTTATCCTCGTGTATAAGTCCCACAGCTCTCCTCAGTTGAGCACCTTGGGAGTTTGTGCCATGTTTAAAGAAATTGCGAAATGTATTGAAACCGTCAGTATCCGAAGATTCACCTGCCAAAAGATAATTTTGTCTTCAGATGTTTAGTTGTTGTTTAGTGAAATGCCCACAACAAAGCGGCGCTGCGTAAAATTTAATTTAAAGAGACCACAAAAATTTGCCAGCTACAAACCCCTTATATCAATCGCTATATAGCAACACTAATGCATTAGGCACTGCGGTACAGTTTATATGATACTTCTACGTTTCACTCGGTTGAACAACGGCCTTCATGAAGTCTTCAAAATGGTGGCTTCCGATGGTAAGTGTTTATGGGTCTTAGTGATCACTAAACATCAAATGAATAGCCTGCTCGTTTGCCATGGTTTTAATAGTTGCATTTTTTGTAACTACAAACGTTATGTGTAACCAGCAATTTTCTGTTAGCTACCTACACTCATTATGTTTACATATTATTTTTTTTATGACGAACTACACAGATTGGCCAGAGAAGCTGTCTTTGACTGCTCCACTGGATTGAGAGGTGGCATAGCTCTTAGGTCGCTTAGCATGAACCTCTATCGCTAGTAACTCGACACAAGGGCCCTCCCGGTGAGGGGAAACTCGGCTTGGACGGTTACTATGTTACGAGTATGCGTAAGCATTCCGATCCGAGGGCGCTCCAGAGGGCCGAACCACGACTCGGTCGGTTGCTATTTCTCGAATAATGTAAGGGACATTAAAAAAATAAACTAATTTTGAGTGCCACTTCGGGAAGCGTTGTCGCTGGGAGAAGAAGTGTCCGAAGAAACTCCAGCAAGGCTCCATTAACACCTAAGGGGTGGGGCCTGCCCATAAAATAACGGTAACGCGCGAGGATTATAATACATAGTATGTTATCACGAGATTTATATGCATATTACATATGCGATGTGTTTTGTCTCTTGTAGGCTCCGAGTCTGCTAAACTAATTGAGTCAAAATGAACGAAAGCAGTAAAGGTCTGCATCTCTGGCTAACCTGTGTAGTTAGTCACAAAAAATGAAAAAAAAATTACAAATACGCTATGATAACGTAAATGACGAAAATCGAAGTCGAACAACTAGTCCATAAAATAACAAGTTTTACAGTAACAAATAATTTATTTCATTATATAACAGTTTAATTAAATTAATGTTTCTATTAAAATACGAACATTCTTTTGTAGTTCAATTATTTTTTGAGTACGTTTATTAATAGTTTGCATTAAAATTTACGCAGAAAATTAAGATATAATTACAAAGAGCTTTAATGAGTCTTACATCACAATTTGGAGCACATCTTATGTTATAAATGTTTTAATTTTCAAAAGGATAAAATAATCCTACACTGCGTAGCACTGTGTTCATTTAATTTCACATTGGTTATGTTTTCAGAATCTGTTTAATGCCTCGATGTTGACGATACGAAATTATAATCAAATAAGTGAAATTTCGTGTATTGTAGAGGTTTCTTTTTGACCTTAATTTGAAGTTTCTCGTAATTCAATAAGCAGAATTTAGCTAGAGGCAATAACCTCTAAATTCTAGATAATCTATGATTGGCATAATTATTAAGTTTACATTACAGGGTCTGTGTGGAGCGATCAAGCTGTGAATTAATGCATTTTTTTATATTATTATTTTGACCTAAATATTTATTATAAACTGCCACCTGGTTTCGACGTTCCGCCCGTAGATTCTTTTGGTTTTTCATCAGATCAACAATGTGATCTGGTAAAATTTGTTTCGAAAAAATTAAATACAACGCAGAATGACATAAATCTTTTCCTAAACGAAAGATGAACATTTTAAAGTAACACAGAAACCAAAGAAGTGATTCATACTTTGCCCTTGTCGAAACCAAAACATTTTCAACGTTAAGTGGCGTGCCAATGGATTCTTTATCTTCTATATCTTCGAAACTTCTATCGCTTTTCGTATTCCAATTAAGGTTGTCTTTATTCATATCTACTTAGTCAATAATATCAGAATATTTTATAATATTATGACATTCTCATGTACTCATGTTTGTGATTGACGTTGACACAATGTTGTGTTCAAATGTAAAGTATAATTGGCGGCAAATAATTCTAGTGCTGACCGTTAATGTGCAGAAGTTGAAAATAAGGTGTCACAGGGGAGTGAAGGGGGCGCGGGCGGATATGCGCGAGCGTTTATTGGCTTGCCTGACGTATTCTGCCCCGCGCACCGATACCACACCCCGCTTGCTCCCGATGTACAGTCGCTTTCGAAATTTTATGATGAGATTGACTTCTGTTTTCTGTTAAGTTTTAGTTTATTTTTTATTGACTGTTATAGTTTGTATATCTATATATATAAAAGAGAAAATGTATGGGTATGTTCCATAAAGGCTCTGTGGAGGTAAGGTTGGTAGGGACTGTATAGTATAGTATGGTAGTCACTCCTACGTCCGTGCGCGAGGGAATTGCGAGAGAGCGACACGGGCTTCGCTGTACACAAGAGGCGCGTGCGCTGCGCCGTCGACGCTTGCGCACTTCCGCAAAACCGGTTTTTGCGGTGCGTATGAGTATCCCACAGCTCCGAAACGGCTGAACCTCAATGAAACTTTCAGGGAATCTTCAGATTGATTACGAATAATCCTGTAAAGTTTAGTGACGATTGGAACACTACTCGTTTTGAACTGTCAAATACAACTTGTTCACTTACTACAATGATGCTTATTTACTATGATGATATTCTATTGTTTTTAACCCAAATTTAAATTGACACATGCGTTGTCTTCCTCCAGAAGAAGAATAGAAGAGAATGAATACGGAGTGAAATTAATAATTTATTATATTGTGCGAGTTAAATTACATATAGAATGATGTAAGTTTATTGTTTAAACAAAATAAAGCAAAATAGCCCGGCAAAGCGGGCTGGGTACGCTAGGTTATCATATTACAAAACCACTTTATTCGTAATTTGTAGAAACGATGTGAGATCGGAGAAATGAATAATTGCATGCGACTGTACACATACGCAGCTATCCCTTCCACGTTTCGCTCAGCGCTAGAGTTATTTGCCGCCAACTATACAATCTTATATTTTTTTAAATCTATTAGAAGCAAGAAGCGCTTAAAGAAAAAGGAATTATTGACGAGAGTCATAAACAATATATTTTTTTTAATTTAAATTGCCTTATCAAAGTGTTGGGAAAGGAATTGAATGACGCTGACGATGTACAGAGGTTAATTGGCGATGGTTATTTTTTGTGGGGATGGCAGTTGCCCCTAGCGTAACATATAATGCATCGCTACTAGTTTTGTTCTTCTCTAAGTAAATTAAAAAAGACAAATAAAGTTGTTTCTTAAGTGATTTTGGTTTTGTGTTCAGGTATTTGTTTTCAGACAAATCTTTCAATTTTGTAAAAAAAAGTATTCTCAATGATTACGTATGAGTTATACCAAGTGTTTTTCCAACGATCTAGCCATTTAAATTTTGAAACAACAAAAAGAAAATTTGTTTATTTGTTCTTTTCTGCTACAGACTAATAATTTTATTTTTTTGGTAAAAAAGGATGGTATTTAAATAAAACTCGAATTCTAAGATTACACTATTTTAATACAGCAATTTAATACCATTTATATATGTTGGTTAAAATCTAAATACTGTTGAAATATGAAGTTTTACCTCACTATTTGCAACTATTTGAGAAACATCTATAATTACAGTTAGATGTTTAAAATGTCCACCTACTGTTTGAATTGATCAAATGGATATGTAGTAAGCCGAGGTAGAATCGAGTAGACTGATTTAATTGTCAATCTTTTATGCTTTGTGTTAAATTAGGCCATTATGTAAAAATAAAAAAAATGTATATAAATAAAAATGTCTAATCCTATATGCTTTAAATCTATTTCAGTAGATAACTATAAACTACATATGTATTGAATTAAATGCGTTACAACAACATGCCTCGACAAATTGTAATTGCCCCATCATCTAAAAATACCATTTATTCTTACATTCCTTTATCAGATAAAACACCAAGATAGAGACAGAAATAATTTAAATATATCGAAAGATTTCTTTAGAGAAATGGCATCATACGTAGAATGCGTTTAAAGAATCAGTCGTCGGTATACGGGGATATCTTGCTCCTGTACCCTGGGTGCGGAACGGAGGAGTTCGGCGAGGGTGTACAGGTCGTCACGGGGGCGATAATTGTCTTGGCGCATCATCCCATCCGAACGCTTCCTCGCGACCATGAACCGTTTCATCTTGTTCGCGTATTGCCGCTTACGACGCGCCTCTTCGTACCTCTGGGCCAATACGTTAGGGTCAACTTGGTACACGTCGGGTAATCCGTTAGCTAGAGCCATGCGATTCTGCTCGGAGAAGTACGAACGACGTGGGAAGTCTCTCTCGCGCGGGCTCATTACTACCGGCTCGTTGTACCAAACATCTCCGTTCTCGTCCACTTCGGGCTGGTCATCATCGAGAGCGTTCATTCGGCCGTACCATCCGTTGTGCTCCGCGGCTGCTGCCCATTGGTTCGCGTTCCACTCCTGCTTCCTACGTTCCTGCGCCTCCCACAAGTTCAACAGACCACGTACATCGGCTGCACTTAAGCCAGAGTCACGCTTGCGACGATCCGAAACGGGCCTGGAAGTTTCATTAATATCAGAAATAATTTTAAAAATAGAACATTGTTGCTTGCCACGCTAATTAAGTGTTACCTAAAGTTCTTCTTATTTCCACCAGAATTTTTTGTCGCTGTTTTAGCGGAAGCTGCGGCTCCACCGACTTTAGTTCCGCTTCCACGTTTGAGACGATGAACATCGTGATCTTGATACATGGATTCTACTGGAGAAAGGGCATCCTCGGGTCTGCACAAATATATAAAAAGGTTAAAGTTAAGGTTAAAACTGCAGCCTTTATATCCCATCAGTTCCACTGCTTTTTCTGGCCTTCTCTGTAAAGAGAGCATAAGAGCCACCGACCCTAATGCGGATTGATAGACTTTGTTTTACTTACTAAAGAAAACTTTCACCACAGAGCGCAAAAGAAGAAGCAAAGAATTTTATATAATTATTTTTCAAAACGCCAGATATATCATAAGAAAACAACGAGACTAGTTATATCAGTATATCCAATTTCGCGCTGTGAAAATGAATCAATTTGATTAGAAGTAACTGTTCCAATTCAATCTTACTTCAAGTTCTTTTTCCCTGATCCAGATTTAGTTGCAACTTTGGTTGCCGCTCCTGCTCCGCCAACTTTGGTCCCACTTCCTCGCTTACGACGCCGAGAGTCATAACCAGACGATAAGGCATCCATGGATGGCGGTTCACCGTAGAGTTCAGGTCTCATGATAAGATTGTCCAACTCGCCGGTAGACTGTGGGCTGTCAAAACGCTGGTCGACGTTCTGCTCGTATGCTTCTACATTTCCTGAAATACGGTGCTATAGATTAAGAAGCGAAAGGAAGAGTAAATCTAACTCCCTGTCTCTTCTTTCGATGCCGACAGCGACATCAGCCGTCTTTTGTTTTATTATTTAAACTTACCCCCAAGTAAGATTCGGTACAATGTGAATTCTTTAAAAAATTAAAAAAGAATGAAGAATTTGAAAATAATTAGAGATCTATCTCTTTCGCCATACTCTTGCAGTCTATTTAGATCCCGTTGAGAAGGTTAATATCTATAATCATAATAATGTCCTCTTCAAATAATATGAAATATATTAAATTTGGTTTGATTGAACACTGGTGACGTACAAATCAAACAGCTGTAGGGTTACTGCTGCTTCTTCTCCAATACCTCGAAAATTGGCGTGAAATGGAGTTATATTGAACTGCGTTTTACCGCATTGTGACGAACTACACAGTTGGCCAGAGAGGCTGACCTTTAAACCTGCTTCACCGGATTGAGTGGTGGCATAGCTCTTAGGCCGCTTAGCCGCTTAAGGGAGTTGTACTGCGTTTCACTTGGTAAGATAGCTGGCGGCAGAACTCTTCATCAAAATAGGTCAGCAATAAATCTGCAAATCATTTTGTAGACATTTGCCATCAGGTCAGCTCGCTTGTCCCAATAAAATTAATTAGAATGTGTTGCCAGTACCGACCAGACCGGAACACCGAATACTGAACGAGGGAAGCTCTATGGATATTACCTTCCTCGCTTAATGCAAGTGGATACGGCTCCAGATCATTCTTGTCGCTCTTGTTGAGGAAAAGGGATTGCGTGTCATCTTTTGTTTGGTCCCAGTTGTCAGGTAGCTCGCCGATAGGACCGCCATCTAGAACAATAAAATAAAAAAATATATTAAAACCTCTTTTGTTACGCCTTTAAATTATAAATTTAAATTATTTACTAATCAACTTTTGTAGAATATTTCTGCATATAATTATAAAAGAAATACAAAATAAACATGAAAAAGTATTACAGTTAAATTGTTTTTTGCGTACCAATTCAATACGATGTTTGGAACTCGCGAAATTAAGAATCCGAGAGTACCGGTTAATGGCGGCTCGGACTAGAATTAAGATGGCCACGTCGCAAAATGTAAGCTCTACAAGGTCGGAAATGTGCCAGGGTGTGGCTTTTAATAAACTTGGGATTTAATAAGAGGTATTGTTGCTACAAAAAGCTTTAGCCACGGAGCCTATTCTCCTTTACGTTTAAATCTCATTAAACTTATTGTTTAGTCCGTTTCAAGATGGATTCAATAAGAATTTCGTCATATTTGATGACTTTTATTTTATTATAATCTTTATTATATTATTTTAATTGTGGTTTAAATTTATCAGATTATTAAACAATATTTTTAAAATCAGTATCACTGAGAGTAGAGCCTGGAGTAATCCAGTCGCGGTCGAAAGTTCGATTCCCAGTCGACTATGAGATTATCACCAATGTGATTTCTGTAGTTTGGTTTTTAAAAAGAAGATTGCTGTCTCTGTCTTTCCTTCTAGAGTGAATAGAAGGTGCGAGTTTTGTCCATTTTTATTGTTTTTACAAAACATAAAAAAATGTTTACTAGTTTAATTTATACCCTGTCTAGAAAAACTAAATTAATCTCATTTTTTATAAAACTTAATAGCTAAAAATGTATATAACGCTAAAGAGAAACGAATAATTATCTTGAATTTGGTTACGGATTTCGTAGCTCGTGCATGATCACAAATAAAAAAATTGCAATACGTATTTGTAATAAAGACAATTGACCTTTATCTAAACGAGGGTTGAATAGAAAAGGTCATAGTTTACACCCTGGAGATATTACGCAGTAAGGCGGCGGCGATATGAGCCCACCTGTTGCTAAATATAGAACGCGACCCGGCCCACGCTCAATCGATAACCATCATAAGACCTTTAGAATAACTTAGAACACAAATATATTATAAACATATATATATAAACATATACATACAAAAATATAATAGAAAGCAGAGCTTCATGTAATCAAGCTGCTGAAATTAGTAAAATATTACGTAGCGATTTACCTTTGTTACTAGTAGGCGATGGTAACGCGTAGCCGACGAAAAGAACCGCGAACACCGCGGTCAAAGTTGCAAGTAACATGGTCACAACGTGACTTACTGTTAATATTCAATATTATTTAATTGTTAAATATTATTTCTAGACCAACTCCGGATGCGACAGTGAGGTGGGCGCACTCAGAGAACGAATGTCGTCTGCGGGGTGCCACTGGAGAGAAAACCCATCGGTTCTGTCGATACATTCGCGACATGCGCAGTGTGCGGCACAGGGACGAATTGACACGTCATATGAAAAATAATATTAAACGTAGTTTATATGTATAAGGTTTAAATTGCGTACTATCACGTTATCGTATGATCATAAAAGTTTTTTTGTAGTATTACTGTGTGACATGTATATATACGATGTTGTAGTACCTGAAGTAATTTTATTCATAACTTAATATTTGACATGTACGAGAAAAACAAAAACCTACTGACAATTCGACGTGACAGAAGAAACGCTAGTGGAAGTTTTTATTTACTATGTAACATAGTATAGGCGCCCGAAACATTACAAAGTTCTGGCGCCTATACTGTCTTTGTCGTTAAGCTAGAGGTGTTCTAAATTGTCACAAACGTGCCAATGTTTAAATGAACGAGCATATTTCGGTACAATTATTTTTATTTGGAGTTTCCTGGTAGATGTTCGATTAAATGTTCGTTCCTTTCAAACAAAACAAAAATTTAATATCGACTCACAATTGACGCTTCTATGATTGCCAAAACATTAAATATTTTAATACAAGTAATGAATATTTATTTAAATCTAAAATCTAGTAGTAGATCAATTTCTATTCCTTATGTACAAATACCTTAATTTGTGCCTAGTGTATGGCGATGGTTTTACTCCCTGTCTCATATCAGACCCTTGTAATATAAGTTTGGAAAGCAGTTATCTATTACCGCTGCTTATCCCTGAAGGGTTAAAAGGGGTTAAAGCTTAATTACATTTTCCTCTTTTTAATCTATGTATTAAATAGTATATGTTTATTTAAAGACTTAAAATACCATTTCATGAGAGTACTTTTTTATTTTACACGGGTACAAATTTGCAAATCACTCAATCCAGCCCTGTATCAATGACGTCTGAGGTCGTCAAGTGAAGAAGGCCCTTCATAAAACATATCTTATTGCTCGGAAAATGAAGCGCCGGGGAAGCTGTCGAAACCCATTAATTATATTAAAGCATTTCACAGCTTTTTACTCGTGGCTCGAAGCACTGTGAATTATTGAGAGGTCGTTTCCAAGGCAACCCGTCGCATGTATCGGAGAGGAAAAATAAGATGGCTATATTATCCTGAGCTCGAAACCATGTTAGCCTTGCTTTGCTTTATACTATGTTATACTAGGTTTTACTATTAAGTAAAATATAAGCTCTTAGCTCCCTTTTGTCCATAGTGAGGTAGACAGTGATAACAGTTGCTGTCCTCTCTTCATCCAGCTTATTTAAGTGCAAAAGTGCTCGTAACGTCGGTAATTTAAACTCATAATTTAATGGCTATAAAATCTGTAAAATTATTATGATTTCAGTGAATAATCACTGTAATATATTCGCCTGAATACAAGAAATCGCTGTGAAAATCTAATGATACAGTGAAAATGAGCAGCTCTAAAAATATATGTCTCCGTGTGATGTTCGAATACGCATTCGTTTTTAGTATGTAGGTACACAATGGCAGACGCTAACGACCGTCATCTTCTTGTTTAGTCACTTTAACTGTACAAAAGATAACTGACCGAGGCAATAGACTGGTCGCGATTCAACGACGTCCTGTAGTCGCACTGTAGGTATCTTCCATTTTAAACTTGGATTTATTTATGATTTCCTTTCTCTATATAAATATTAAGATTTATAGTTCCACGTAACTATATGTTTAGTTAGTTAGTTAATTACAGCCTTTATAAATGTCCCACTGATGGGCACAGGCCTTCTCTGTAAAGAGAGCATAAGTGCACAGTCCGCCACGCGGCCCTCGTGCGGATTGGCAGACTTTACGTCTTAGAAAATTTTTCTAAGTAGGTTTCCTCACAATGTTTTCCTTCACCGCCGAGCGCGTGGTAAATCAGCACATTAAATTGCAACAACAAATTAATTGGTGTCCACAACAGGGATCGAACTCGGGTTGCCTGCGTACTATACAAACTTTTTTTTGTGTGTGTTTTATTAGTGGGGTTTTTACCCACTAAAACCTTCCCAGCGGCCCTTTCCTCAGTGCATGACGAGAGGCTCCGGGATCTCCAGTGGAACGCACCGGAGCCCCTCTGCACTGTGCTCAAGGAGAGCACGTCCGGGGGAGGGGAAAAGAGTTTACTCCCGGCCAGCCGATGTCGCCTTCTTCCCGGGTCCACCTTAGCGGACGACAAAGGCCCCTTGTCGCCCAGTGAACCCGAGCCCAGAACTACAGGGCTGGGCGTACTATGCAACCTGAGCCAACCGGCCGGACACTGAACTACCACGGCTTTACATTAATCACTATTTGTTTCCGTGATAAGTATTGTTTAATTACAATTATTGACGATATATTTAGAGGCGTGGTATTTCAGTGTACAGGCGGTTGCCTCGAGTTGCGTAGTACGCTACTGGAGTTCAATCCCTAGCGTTGGTACCAATTAGTTTGTTGTAATTTTAAGCGCACCCTCGTATATATATATTACAAAATTTTCTAAGGCCTGTGAAGTTTGTCTATCCGCATTAGGTCGCCGTGGCGGATCACTAAAAAGAGAAAGCCTGTGCGCAACATAGGGACGTATTTTCTATAGGCTTAACATTTCAACCGACTTCAAAAGAGGAGGTTCTCAATTTGTCTGTATGTTTTTATGTTTGTTACTTTCGAACTTTTCACTGGGTCAAGCGATTTTTGAGGTGCTTCCAGTGTGGTTCCATTACAAACGCCTGGTCAAACTTTGTTTCAACCTTTCATCAGACATTTCAATTGACTTACCGAGCCTAGGCATCCTAGTTTTGCTTTTTTTTCCTTTGTCCTTTTCATGTTCATATAATTTATGTAGGTACATACCAGATAACCTACAAGCTTTAGTTTGTTGTAATAATTTCACATAGTTACGTGTCCGAGGCTGAAGTTAGCTGCAACGCGGACAGTGATTACTATGTCTAGTCTAGTTATTACTGTGTCTATACCGATTGGGATAAAGTATGTTTATCTATCTATCACAGGAGAAGAGCGGTTACTAAAGATGCATACAATTCAATAAATAACTATTAGATAAATAAAATATTGTATGATGCAAGATGTTGTAATTTGAATTATTGCTATTAAAAACAATTAGGCATTCTGCAAAAAAATTAATTGACAACCGAGATCAAAGTGAATACGTGCCAGCTCTTTTTTTAATATCATCGATGTGCAGGTAGAAAGCAGACAAATAAAAGAATATTTTGAATATTGAAAATTTCATTGAAATACTTATATCTAAGATAACTATAACCCTAAAATATATTCTAGACATAATAACATTTCTTTCATAAAGACGTCGTGAGTACATTTAGATTAATAAAAACTATTGTAATATTACATTGTTTAGTCCTAGAATCCGTAAAAATTGTATTATAAGCATTTCGTTTTACAGGTTTAGCTTAATTTATTGTACATTATGTATTTACAGACATATGTCATACCAACCTTGTACAACCATATATCTATTATAACTAACACACATCTAAAACATTTTCACAATTTTCTGTTACTGATTCTAGTCGCAGACTTTACAGGCCTACACATAAACTTGTATATATATAAATTAAAAAATTTCATGTTATGGATATATATATATGTAATGTGTAAATATACATTCACTCCTCTCTCTCTGTAGAGTGTAAGGTGATCACGAGACTAATGAGGTTGTATCTGAAGTGGATGATCTCCACCAGCTTCAGCCTCACCCTACATACTCCGTAATTAAGCAACCCCACAGTTAATAAAAGTTAAAGATACAGTCTTTATATACATAATATATATGTCCATGTATGACAATATATATACAGAAAAATTTTCTAAGACATGTAGGTCCTTCACCGCCAATCGTGTGGTAAATCAGCACATAGAATTGCAACAAGAAATTTATAGGTATTGGCACCGGGTATTGAACTCAGGTTTCTAGTGTACTATGCAACTTAGGCCATCCCGCAGTATCAATCTTTAACTCATACTGTATCTGCCACACACATATACTGGCATGCATTAGTCAAACATCAAAGATTGTCAGGTGCAACACAAACATAAAGCTTTCTCCCCCATTCTTAACAATATGATACCTTGGATTAATTTATTTTCTTAACAAGAATATAAACAAAAAACAATCAAATGACTGTTAATATCTTATAATATGAATTAATTATACACACAACACTATTTTTATGATTAAAAAAAAAACAACACAATCAAGTTAATATCAGAAATTTAGTAAGTGGAGAAGAAATAAAGCATCACATCAGAAGAATTTTTTACATGAGCAAAATGAAATATTTCAAATTAAATAATTAAACAACGAAAGAAATGTGACGGAAATAAAATAATTACATTAAACATCATAAAGAAGAAATAATTTAATAATAAATAGAAAAAATGGTACTTTAGTGTGTTGTGTCATTGGTATATATAAATACTTATGTATTTATATATACCAATGACACATTTATGAAGATAATTATAGAATGGTGGAAACTACTAATGAATTACAATTAGCTCATATAAAGATCATTTTATTGTTCTATAAGCTGAAATAATCTGTAAATAAGTAAATGCTATAACTTATTTCTAGTTTTTTTTGTTACTTTCTTCACCTTCTTTCTCCGTTTACTTTTCTTGTGGTCACTATCTGAACTTGTACTACTTGTGCTGCTACTTGAATCAGTGCTGGATGAGCTTGATGAACTGTCGCTGGTACAGCTACTACTGCTACTTGATGTTGACACTTTTCTTTTTTTTCTTTTCAATTTTTTCTTCCTTTTATCTGAATCACTTGAAGAGCTTGTACTACTGCTAGAAGTACTCGAAGAGGAACAAGTCTCAGAAGATGTTGATGGCTTGCGTTTTTTCTTTAATTTCTTATTTTTCATTTCACTCAATTTACCTTTGTGTTTATGTTTAATATCATTTACTTCTGTCTCATTCTTTTTATATATTGGTGATGGTGTTTGTGACTGCTCATATTTATCATTTCTTGGTTTTTTATCACCACTATTTAATTTTGCTTCACTGTTTGAATGTTTACGCTTAAGCTTGTTGTTTGTTGTATCACTTTTGGGCACATTTTGAGGCTGCTTGTCATACTTTGCCTCATTTCTACAATGCTCCTTATTTTTTTCATCCCTATCTCTATGTTTTTTCATTGAAGACATAGATGAATGACTCGTATAATTTTTGGAATGTCTAACCCTTTCCTTATCATTGTCATGACCATGACTGTTATGATAATGGGTGCTATGGTGTCTTTCCTTTTTATTGTAATCAGAATTTTTTTGATCACCATGGGCTCTCTGTACATTCTCTTTCTTATGGCTTCCTCCCAGTTTTGATGAAGATGATGACGAGACTTTGTGGTTGTTTGCTCTTGATCTACTTTTACTCCTTTCCTTAGTGCTTCTTTGCTTTGAAGTATCTTTTTCGTGGCTATATCTTCTATCTCTATTATTAGTGTTAATACTTTTGTTCTTATCATATTTGCTGCTACTGTTATATTTTTCTTTACGATCATTGTTTGTATTTAAGTGTCTGTCTCTGCTTCTAGATCTAGCTTTGATTTGATCTTTTTTAACAATATTAGACTCATTTTCATTCAGGTACTTTACACCTCTACCTTTTCCCAACCATTTCATTTTAGAAACTGACTGCGAAAAGTCAACATGAATTCTACGATCATCTATTAACACATTGTCCATTTTAAAATATGCATCTTCACATGACTGCTTGTCAGCAAATTCTATGAAGGCATACTGTAAAGAATCACCAGTCTTTTTGTCTCTTATAACTTCACAACTTACAATTTTTCCAAAACGGCTAAAGATAATCTCTAAGTCGTCATCTGTTGTGACTGGGTTTAACTTACAAACAAACAGTACATTTTCAGGAGGGGCAATATCAGCATCTGGCAAATCACCAACAATTTCTAAAATAGTGGCTCTAGCTTTGGCTTCTTTCTCTTCAACCATCTCTTGTACTTCCTCAACACTTTTGCCTTGCGTTTCATCAATTTCTTCATCAGGTGCAATTCTGCCACCTTTTAAGCGCTCTGCACTGGGTGAAGGAGATCTAGATGGTTGAACAAGTCCAGGTGGATCATTAAAAGGATCTTCAAGGACAACTGTGTGTGTAATCCTGACATCTTGATAAGGTCGGTGAGTCTCATCACAGATTACTTCATTAAGTTTACTTAATATCTCCCGACCCTCCGTAACTTCTCCAATAACACAGTGTACACCATCTAAAGAGTCTAAGTCTGGAGCCAGTGTGAAATAAAATTGGGAACCAACCATCATATCTCCTGTGCAGACCATGGCTAGTAAGCCTGCATCGCTATGACGAATTTTAGGCATTTTTTCGCCAGTAAAGAAACGCTTTTCAGAGCCCTGAATAAGTCCCCATATCGATTCACCCCCAGATCCTTCACCAGTTGGGTCGCCTGTTTGGGCAATGAAACCACTCCTTATTGTGTGAAATAAGTTAAAATTATAGTATTTCATTTTGCACAATTTAAGAAAGTTTAAGCATGTAACAGGTCGTTGTTCTAAATACAAATCAACTGTAATATCACCCAGGGTAGTTTCTATTACAACCGCCATATTGTATAATTAATTATAACTTAATACTATGAAATCCAATCTGTACATATTTCTGTAGACTAATATTTATTCACAGATTTACGCTTTGACACATCAATACTAAAAACCTAACCTCTACTGTTTGACAAGTCATAACGTCATTATTAGGCTTGGTTTGCTAGTGACGTAAAAGTGAAAACGCGAATATTCTTTTAAAACAAACTTTTAGTTATTTTACTATTATATAATATTTTTATAATATTATATATATATTTATCCTACTAACCTAATTATATATTTAAATTGCAGATATAATTTTATATTTTAGAATATCAAACATCCATTAAAATTATGATCTGTGTATAGTGTATAACGCTAAAGCATAACTAAACTTTGAATTGATTTGAAAACAGAAAACATATATAAAATATTAATTGCTCAGGAAACACTAAAAATAGGCAAGCTGAAGACTAGCCTTGTTGCGGTCTCGAAATGGATATTCAATTAGCGTTAATCGGTAAACAAAAACTACAAAAACACAGCTCGTAACAATTATATAAATGTACTTAAAAAAATTAAATATCCGAAATTTTTAAATTATTCAGTACAAAATATTGCCAGCTAAAAAAATTATCGTTCTACGAATATGTATCCGAAATTCACAAAAGCGCCATCTGTAAGATTATTTCATACTTTTTAATTTCTACGACAGTTGGGTAACTTGGATTGTTGTTCATAATGCTACATATAGATGGCACTGATATCAAAACATTATTCAAACTATAGCATCTGTGGTACTAAAGTGGTAGTGGTAGAAAAGTTCGTGGGACACCGTTTTTATATACAATCAACATACCTTGTCGTTCTGATTAATATACATTCACCTAAAATGTTCTGAACCGACACTGTCTTTCATCCCTGCGACATAAATTTTTTCGTCTCTTTCTCATTCATTCTAAGTGCCCAAACCCACAATGCATTACTTTATCACATTATGCATTTTCAAGAAAAACTATGGGATGGAAGAATAATTTACTTAATGTAATGTAATTATAATTAAATGTTACTTAATATTATTTCATTTAACTTAACTAAATTTTCACTGTACTACTTATTTATTTAAGGATTAATATTATATTATGTAATTATTTATTTTCAAGATTCCGTTTTTCGGCTTGGCCTCCTGAATCCGATAATTTTGTAAAAGTATTCCGATTAAAAACGCAAAAAACCAAGACAGTGTTATTTATATTTTAACAAAAGTTAAAATTACTTAAGGGTACTTTGTCTATCTAACATATCTAATACCGATGTGTTGCCAGAATTCTAGACAATTGGCTGTATGCTCACGTTTCTAGAAAATCTAATAAAGGCCGTTTCGTTCACCCTCCTTCCGCTTTACCCTAATAAAGTGAGTATTGAAAATTTACCAACCATTCTTTGAAGAATATAAGGTTAGCGCGGTATGGTTGGCGATTTCACCTAAACTTGTATATTGCCTATTGCATTTTCAACTCTATTTCAATATATTAGAATCTAAAATGGTGAATGTTTCTACATACGCGGTGGTAACAAATTGTTCACACTGGCAGCCGACAATGTTAGGCAGCGACCTATCGATGTAATAAAATAAGCTGTGCCGGATGGGAAATATGAAATAAACACGACGTCACGTCTATAGAGGGTGGAAATAGGAGTTTGAAAATTTTAATAGATCTGCTACACCTACATTGGTGTGCGAAATTGCATTTATGGAGACCTATTTTATAAGCAATTATATATAAATACTAGCGGTCCCAGCAAACGTTGTTTTGCCAGATAAATCATTTCTAGTGAATACAGTAATTTATCAGTTCATTAGGTATCGACCACCAAAGGTTGAAAATTATACTAGTACTAATATCGATGTAAAAAAATAAAATATATCCTATGGCGTAGAAGGGTCAAAATTTGGTTGTATGTTTTTTTACGAACCTCGACCTCTTGAAAACCGAATAACCGTATTCGTAATCGTAGTTCGAATTACCGTAACTCTAGAATAACCGTATCTATAAGACGGGAATTTTTTCGGAACATTTTGTTTTATTGAAGTAATTGTTGCTAGTAAGTTAATCACTTCTAACTCTTAGTGTTCTCGGGCTATTTCTTTTTGCTCACACAACAAAATAATTGTAAAGTTTTTCGTAATCGCGAAGACCTTTTATTGGCTGACAGATTCTTAATAATTTTTATCTCTTTTTATTTAAATTTACTGTTGATTAAGAAATTTCCTATGAATAAATAAATTTATAGTAATTCTTAGCCTAAATTTCATTTAAAGACGGTTTTTGTTTTGTTTTTGTAATTGTTCTCGTTTATATTTTCAATTTATTGTAAAATTATTATTATTCAAGTCGATTAATTTATGTTAATATTGTATAGTGACGTATTGTTAAGAATGTGTGTGTGTTTGTTGGTGTGCGGCGGACTGAAGTGGTGCGTGATGGAAGGATTGTGGAGGTAAACATTTACACTAGTGATTGCTGACGTTGTTTGTTGTCACAGGTTGGTTCACAATACTTCCACCAGCGACTCTGCATGCTCCGAATTGATGGTTTGTATTGTGTATTCGCTTAACGTGACATAACGTATGTAGCGTGGCGAATGTTATATTTCTAGTTGAAAATAACTATTTTCATCTAAATTTTTGGCTAAATAATATTTCTTTATTAATGATCAACAATTTCGTTTTACCATTGACATTAATCATTAAATAGGTACATTTAATAAAAAAATAGTCCCGACTCTTTTACTTAGTAACTCGTAGTTCATAGAATCGAGTGTCTAAAATTAGAATATACAAACAGGGCACATCTATATGCTGTATATAAAATAATACATTATTTGTATCACTTAGGTAAATATATCTTTCTATCAAAATCAGTTGGTCAAGCAACGTCTGTCTGTCACAAGGTTGTGAACTGCAATTAAAAACAAAAGACGAAAGAGCGTTAATTTTCGAGCTGATTTCTTTTGTTTCTAAGGATTTGTTCTTATTTATGTCCCATATTAAATTTTGGAAGAATACTTGTTGTGTTGATTGAAAATATTGTTAGTTTTATAACGACAGCCTTGTAATTCTGGACTCGTAAAATAAGGCCTGTCATAAAAGGCGACTAAAAGGGGCTTCCGGTTCACTGGGCGATAAGAATGGGGGCCTTTGTCGTCGGCTGAAGGGGACCCGGGAAGAAGGTGAATCGGCTGGCCTGTGTTTCCTTGCACTGTGAGAGCACAGGGAGGGGAGGGGGTTAACTAGTCATCCGAGACGTGCTCTCTGAGAGCACAGTGAAGAGGGGCTCCGGTGCGTTCCACTGGAATTCCCGAAGCCCCTCAACAGGCATCGATGAAGGGCTACCGGGGGGTTTTAGTGGTTAAGAATCCCGCATAACCTTCCCTCCAGAAGAAGACAATACCCCATCTTGTTGAAGATTTCCCCCCCGTTAAGAAAAATTGCTTATAACGACAGTCGCATACTAGGTAAGTTACTTTTTAACGACAACGAGAACAAAGGCGTGTAGACGAAAGATAATGTAAGCGTCGGAAATTTGTCTAAATAACTATGATAGTTCAAAAATAAATCAAAAATAAATGAATGCGTCCTCGAGTAGTAGTAGTGTTTAATGTCTGGTCCGTCACGTTTGAATTTGGAGTTTTTGCTTTTACTTCTATAAAAGTTAAAGTTACAGCCCATACATACATGTCCTACTGTTGGGTCTTCAACACAAATCTTCTCTCTATAGATTTGCGGACTTCACATCTCTTAGAAATCTACCATATATACTTCCCTTTTACTATGTTTACCTTCATTGAGCGCGTGGTAAAACAGTTTTAATACGAGTACTTGAATTTAAATGCGATGTAGCGTTATAAAAAAAAAACTATATTATAATCTCCATGAAAAAACAATCAAATTCAACGAGTGAGCGTCATACCAAGGCAACAAATAACATGGGATGTATTTTTAAGGAGGCGTTTGCCGGGTGAGGGGGTGACTTTCGTATTTCCATACAAATGTTGCATAATTTAAAGGACTCTTCATGTGCCGTTTGCTTTGAAAAATCTAAATTCAACACAATTCATTACCCTGGTCGACCATCCAAATAATCTTATGATGACGTCATTTGCATTTGCATACACTATAAAATTCTACGCTTTGTTCTGTTATTTAGTTAATGTGTTTTGGTAGCTCAGTAGTTCGAAAATCGGCCTCTAATTCTAAGCTTTAGATTGAATACCTGACATGTACCGAACAGATATTATAACAGTGATAATATCGTTTAATATCATTAGAACTATGAATAGAGTCTCGTGTAAATACGTGTGGCTTATTTATTATATCTGTTGTATATTTTTGTAAGTGTGTATATTTTATTTTTATTATTTTAATGTATATGCGTATCCGCGTGTCCGAACGAAGCGATTAGAGTCATCGTTCATCGTGCGTACAGTAAAGGAGTGGAACAATTTGCCGTCGTCACTTTTTCCGTCCGAGTACGACGTGGGAGCCTTCAAGAGTAGAGTAAATTGGCATTTACTAAACTAGTGCATACCATCTTTCGACTATATCACCACTTAACATCAGGTTTTCCCTCAGGTCCTTTCCGTTCAGTGGGTTCATCTGTCCGATGAATACGGGGATTAGCGGCCCTGAACTCCATAGCTGTCACCATTTATTCCTCTTATCCCCTCCGAATGGTGACAATCCCATCCCACAGGTCCTTTCTCCTCCAAATTTCGTTTCCTAATTCCCAAAACAGTGGTAGGCCACCGCAGCAGCTTTTTGCTGCTGTACGAATGGGTCGGCACAATCGGGGAAGTACCACGACCTCACAGAATACTGGCGTAAAGTGGAGGATTTTATTCCTCCGCGTTTCGCAAGGTGAGTGAGTGTGCCGGCGGCCCAACTCCCTCCCCCTCAGCAACATGGCAGCGGCAATTCAAAATCATTTACCCCAGGGGGGTACCAGTACGGTTGGTGCTGGAGAATCCCCCCCCGTGCGTCAATGGTTGGGTCACCAAGTGTTACCTAAACATGGATGTACGGGCTGCCCTACGTATTCTGGGGGGGGCAAAATTCCGCTCTGTTCTGCTGTCCGAGGCAAACGAGGTAAAGCATCAATGGCTCTTCCTGACCCATTTACTGTGGACCTTTGCAACATCAGGGGCCTCCATTCCAACTTGAGTGCCGTCCATCACCATCTTGAGACGGCAAAGCCGGCCTTACTCTTTCTCACCGAGACGCAGATATCTTCTCCATCTGACGTCTCGTATCTTTCTTACCCGGGGTACAAACTGGAACATTGCTTTGTGCCTCGCGCGGAGTTTGCGTGTACGTCAGAAAGATATCTGCTCTCGACGCCTCGACAGCCTTGAAGGCAGGGACCTCTCCAACCTATGGCTACGCGTAGACATCGGCGACCATCCTCGTGTTTATGCGTGCCTGTATAGGTCCCATAGCGGTAACACTGAAGTCGATCGACTCATCAGCCACATCCAGGTGGCTGCAGATTCCGTGCTCGAACGTATCCCTCCGCAGAGATCGTGATTCTGGTGATTTTAATGCCCACCACTCCGAATGGCTTGGTTCACGCACTACCGATCATGCGGGGAGATCTGTGTACGATTTTGCTTTGGCATATGATCTTACACAATTGGTCACATCGCCTACGCGAATCCCAGATGTGGGAGATCATACACCTTCCTGTTGGATCTTCTGCTGACCTCCCATCCGGACAGATATGTCATTTCAGTTGAAGCCCCTCTAGGCTCCTCTGATCACTGTCTGATCCGGAGTGCTGTGCCACCTTTAAACCCACTGCGGCCGCGCATTGCAGGCCGCCGACGCGTGTGGCACTACAGGTCAGCGGATTGGGATGGAATGCGGTCTTTTTCGCATCTTACCCATGGGGAAGTTTGCTTCGCCGGTGGATCCCAACGCCGTTGCAGACTCTGTTGCCGATGTAATATTTCAGGAATGGAACTTTTGTTCCATCGTCTGTGGTGCCCGTCGGTAGCAGATCGCGGCCTTGGTTTGGTCGCTCTTGCAAAATGGCTTCACGCCATAAGCGGAGTGCTATCGAGCTTGGGCTGCGGCATCGGCATTGAGGATCCAAAACCAGCGCACTGAAAAGAAGTTCAACTCTGCCTCCAGGTACTTCAAAAGCGTAATTGCCAAGGCAAGGTCGGAGCATGTGCAGAATTGGCGAGAAACTTGTTCGCCTCCCTTCGGGAACACGTGCGTTCTGGTCGCTCGCCAAGGCTGTTCAAGGGAATTTCTGTCAGCCATCCCTTCCACCTCTGCACAAAAAGGATGACTCGTTGGCCCATGACGCAAAGGAGAAGGCCGATCTTCTGGGCGCACTCTTTGCGTCCAACTCGACTCTGGATGATAAGGGTAACTCACCGCCGACCATCCCGCGGAACGAGTACTCTATGCCGGAAGTAAAGTTTCTGCAGACTACAGTACGCAGAACACTTTTCTCTAGACATCCACAAGTCGAGTGGACCTGACGGGATCCCTCCTATTGTGCTGAAGATGTGTGCTCCGGAGTTGACACCGGTGTTGACTCGACTTTTCCGGTACTCCTACTCCCAAGGCGTTGTCCCGTGTTCTTGGAAGACTGCTTTAGTGCACCCGATCCCAAAAGGGCAATAGCTCTGATCCATCTAACTACAGGCCTATTGCCATCACTTCTTTGCTCTCAAAAATAATGGAATCCATTATAAACAGCCAGCTCCTAAGGTATCTGGAGGATCACCAGCTGATTAGCGACCGCCAGTACGGTTTTCGTCACGGTCGCTCAACTGGTGACCTTTGGTTTATCTTACACACCGATGGGCTGAGGCAGTTGAGAGCAAGGGGAGGCCCTGGCAGTTAGTTTGATGTGGCGAAGGCTTTTGATCGGGTTTGGCACGGAGCGCTTCTTTCAAAGCTTCCATCGTACGGGCTTCCCGAGAGGTTATGCAATGGATCACCAGCTTCCTCGAAGGCCGTAGCATCAAGGTCGCTGTTGACGGTGCATGCTCGGACTCCAAACCAGTGAACGCTGGTGTTCCGCAAGGCTGTGTACTGTCTCCTACCTTGTTTCTTTTGCACATCAATGATATGCTGCAAATCAGCAACATTCACTGCTATGCAGACGATAGCACAGGTGATGCAATGTACACAGGCCGTGCCAATACTTCGGGAAAGCATCGAAGAGTGCCGGAACAAACTTGTGTCCGAAGTCGAAACTCTTCTCGATAGGGTCTCAGATTGGGGAAGACTAAATCTAGTCCAATTTAACCCCACAAAGACACAAGTATGCGTGTTTACCGCTAAAACTCCCTTTATCGTCTCCCCTCAGTTCGAGGGCACTCCCTTGGTTGCATCCTCCAGCATTGGAATCCTTGGCGTCGATATATCGAGTGTCGTTCAGTTTCGTGGTCACTTGAAGGCAAAGCCAAATTGGCCTCCAAAAACTTGGCATACTCAGTAGAGCAAGACAGTATTTCACGCCTGCCCACCGTCTGCAACTTTACAAGGCACAAGTACGGCCTCACATGGAATACTGTTCGCATCTCTGGGCCGGGGCTCCCCAATACCAACTTCTTCCGTTTGACCGTGTACAACGTAGAGCTGCTCGAATAGTCGACGATCAGGTCTTTCCGATCGACTCGACCCTCTGAGTCTGCGAAGAGATGTCGGTTCTCTTTGCATCCTGTATCGCATTTACCATGGGGAGTGTTCTGAGGAATTGTTCGGAATCATCCCAGCTACCGATTTCCATTACCGCACATCTCGGCAGAATTCCAAATTCCACCGCCACCATCTTGATGGTTGGCGTTCAACGACTGTACGTTTTTCGCGTAACTTTCTCCCACGCACTGTCAACTTGTGGAATCAACTGTCGCCAGCGGTGTTTCCGAACGTTTACGATTTAGGACCTTCAAGAAACGAGCCTATTCCTATCTCAAAGGTCGGCACGCACCTACAGCTCCTCTGGTGCTGTGGATGTTCATGGGCGACGGTGATCACTTAAGATCAGGTGAGCCGTATGCTCGTTTGCCACTTTTCATATAAAAAAAAAAAAAAGGTAGGATCGTGGTCAAGCACTAGCTAACGTTAAAGACTATTCTTTTAAGTTTATGGTTACTAATCTTGGTCATCAATAGTTTCAACGAATTTAAAATTGTCTTTCGAATTGCACGCGGATTTTATAAGATCAAAATACAAGCCAATAAATGAAGAAAAAATTGATGCGAAAAGCACCCCAGTCTTTTAGATTTAATCTGTTTAGAGTCCGCCGTAAAACGTCGCCGATAAAATAAAGTGAGAGGCGCGCAAAAATCTCCTTGTCTTATCGCCACCAAGCAAGATTACACATAAAAATGTTAAATGATCCCTAACGCGTATTGAAAAAATTCAGGGGAAATGGTTGGAGAAATTGGCTGGGCTGTCTCGAATAGGATGTGATCGTTGCTTATTTTGCTATGGTGAAAACATTACTTACGTTTACCAAAGGATAACAGAAAAATACCTTAACTAACAAAATTTAGTTTATTTTTTAAATATCAATGAAATCTGTCACGTCTATTTGTCGTCTTTTTCTCCGAGCACGTATTTTAGAAAGTGATTTTTTATCTTATATTTTACATATAGAAATAACACAATTTTTACGAATTTTATCATGGCTTTTAATAAGTTATGGTTTTAAATTGAAGTTGTTTGACGACCCAGTGTCACAGTTGCTCGTCAAGATGCTTGCTTGTTAGATTTAGTTTTTTAGTGAATAACAAACAGGCGGTAATGTCCAGATGTCTTATAGAAGAACTTAAAATGGGATGTGATGATAGGATCAGTGTTCTTGTACATTAATGGCGGAGGATTTCCAAGAAGTCACATGATTGCAGACTTGTTATTGACTCACCGCGCTGGTTTTAAGGAACCCAGGACTGACTCAACCACTGATCAACTAACCTTTTAAAAGTGGACTACAGAGCGTCATTAGATGGGGCCTGTAATATATAGACTGACAGGTGGCTTTGCCTCATTGCTGCCAGAATGGCGCTCTCGTGTCAAAGCAGGAGTGACGGATTTTGATCTAGACGCAAAACGCCACGAAAGGAAATCTCGGCCCAAGTCCTCCTATAACTATACCTACAATGTCACCGGTCAGCTATATTGTGCTACTTGCGACCTTGCATTCAAGAGTAAGTTTGGCTTCGCAAGACATATCAGGGCTCAGGCCCGAAGCTAGTTGAGGTCGTTACCGGTGACGGTGTGGACTACTAATTATGTATAGATATATATATATAGATATATATTTATATATATAACATATAAAGATGGGGCGGTTTAAATTAACAAATAATAAATTTGTCACACCATTGTTTAGCGAACGTGTTTTAAACAGGTTCTGTCGCTGTTCGTGACAGCGCGTCGCCCGCTCACTTGTCGTCTGAAATCTAATCTTGACGCCTAATCTCGGGGCCGCGTCTAAAAATACCCATCAACCATCAACCCGCCCCGCAGCGTTTGTAATTTCATCTATAATCACTTGTATCGGTATTGTTTCAGTATGTGTGGCTTTTTAATATTGCTTAGTGCGTGTATGTAATGATCTTCACCCGCCCGAGAAGAGAATGAATACGAAGAGAAATGGATAATTTAATATATTGTGACATTTAAATTAAATATTTAATTATGTAAGTTTATTGTTTCAATAAAATAAAGCAAAATCTTTTTTTTTTTGTTGACGGGGAGGAAATCTTCAGAAAGATACCCCGCCTTCTGGGGGGAAGGCGGCGGTTATGTGGGGTTCTTACCCACTAAAACCTCCATGACGAGGAGCTCCGGGATCTCCAGAGCAACGCAACGGAGCCCCTCTGCACTGTGTTCAAGGAGAGCACGTCCCCGGGGGAGGGAGAGGTTACTCCCTCCCCCCCTGTGCCCTCGCAGCGCAAGGCGACACGTGCCAGCCGATGTCGCCTTCTTCCCGGGTCCACTTTGGTGGACGACGCAGGCCCCTACCATTGTCGCCCAGTGAACCTGAAGCCCATTTTAGTCGCCTTGTACGACAGGCAGGGGATACCGTAGTCTTTTTCTTGAGAGCCCAGAACTACAGGGCTGAAAGCAAAATCTAGCCCAGCGAAGCGGCCTGGGTACGCTAATGTATATAGTACATTTAAAAGTAGTATTACGCGCGCACGTCTTTAGGTAGTCCCGGGCACCGCTGAAAATCAGCGCTGTTGGATCCTTGCGACAGCATATGCTGAGACGGTGTCTGATATTGGCGTCATATGTTTTGTATTATTTGTCCGTGTAATTTTAACTGTGTTTTGTCTATTTTTCATTCTTTTTTAATGTGTGTTATGTTCTGTCTGTGATGTGTTTGTGTATTGTGATGCCAATAAATAAATGTCTATGTCTATATATATATGTACAGATAAGCGGAAAATCAGCAATCAGCAAGCATCGTTCTATTGTAAAATCGGAAGGTGTTCGCACTCATAAAATATGTTTTACGATATTACCATAGAGTAAGGTAATGGTATAAATAAAAGGAAGTGTCGTGTCGGGGCGTTCGGTGGGCCAATCGGCTTCGATTATTGCCCCACGGAGACTAATATCCCTTTCTTTCGCAAATGTTTTTTAGGGAATGTTATTTTTTGGCGCGTCGGTCGCAGCTGGCGGTCGTAGCTCGTGAAATTGCCGGCTATCGGAGTGTCTCCGACGGCACATTTGGGATTGGTGGCTTTTACAATTCACGACGGTGAACGGGGCTGATAAGGTAACAGGTAATGTATTTTAACATTGAGTAAAGAAATTTATGAATAAATAACGGCACTCACTCCATTGACTTAGTGTAACATAGATTTCCATCTAAGAGATTCCAGGTGATCTTTGATTGATGTGCTGGTCTGAGGTTGTCTTCGTCAGTGACGCTTGATTGTCTACCCCCTTAATCCCTTTAAAGAGAAGGCCTGTGCTCCACGACATACACTGACGACAATGTAAATTTGCCACTCAGTTTTGGTAATAAATTGTTGTCCCTTTGTTGGCAATCAAAGTAACGTTGATATTTAATTTATTATGACCTATGTAGATTATTAGACAAACAAACAAACATTTTTATTATCTCACAATCATTTCAATAGCAAGTAATTGTATTACAATTATGAGCGGGGGACTGGTGTCCAAACTAGGAACAAACCTCTGAAATGGACCACCAGACTCCACGGATGTGCACAAAACTTTTAAAACTATTGGAAAAAGTATAAATATATAAATATACATTTACTGTACGCGCTGTCCGTCTGTGGAACTCTCTTCCTGTGGCCATTAGGAAATCACAGACAATAAATACTTCTAAAATAAAAATTAAAAAGTTTCACTTAGACAAGTCCACCTAACATCATTTATACTGTTACGATATATATGTAAATATATTATATGTAATACTTTTTACACACGTTTTGTCTCTTCATAATATATATATATATATATTGACCTATGTTATATGTATGTATGTATGTTTCTATGTAAATATTTATTATCAGTATTTAAGTATATCTAATTTTTATAAACTCCCGCCGCTTCTTTTTATTATTTATTATTCCTCTCCATCCAGAGGTTGCCTGGAAGAAATCGCTTTTAGCGATAACGCCGCCCATTGTTTATGTATTTTAATTATTTTCTTTTTTTTATTTTAGTTCATAAGTGTAAACAATAAAGAGTTTATAAATAAATAAATAAATATATATATATATAATTGGTGAGTGTCATGTGTGTGCATGAATGTGTGTGGGAAGATGCTTGGGAATGTATTTGTAAGTGCATATGTTTACAAATTTGTTAAATGTAATTATACACACAAAAATATGCTCAAAACTGATAAATATTTAAGTATTCAATTGCATTATATTTTAAGAATGAGCTTGTATATGGTTTAACTTTTTTATAGATATATTGCGATGATATCGTCGACCCGTCGTCACCGTGTCGTCATCGGACGTAAGAAAAGTTCATTTTAAGTAAGTGGGGTCACTTACGTTAAGTAGCCTGTTAGTCGGGCACGTGTCCGTCCCGTGACAGTCAGCAGGTGCGTTTCAGGACACCGGCGTGGAATTGTGATTGAAATTGCATCCGGCTCTTGCGCGGGGGTCGCTTTGGTAATGTCATTTCCTTATATCTCGTGTGTGAAAGGTCACGCATTATTTGAATGCTGCTTCTTTCTTATCAATCTTGATTCTTGTTTGTCGATAGTGTATAGAATGTCCGTAATAACAATTAATATATAATAATTAGCCGTGAGGTGCCGATGGAGTATCTTTCCGTGGGTATCGTAAAATGCGATAAAGGAAATGTGAGTAGGATATTGGTAACATCCTACTCACCAATCACTGTAAGAGCTGTCGAAGTCCTTTTCCAATCGTAGAGGTCTCCGTGCCACTGGGATTACACGAAGACGAGTATGTGTAAAGCGCTTAAACTAATGCAGTTAAATCCTGCGCACCTGACCGCTTCCGATATCATCATCATAGAATGGCGATCGTATTAAAAAAGGTAGCAGTTTTGGGTATAACGCAGGTGGAGGTAGTAGGAGGTTTTTATAGGAAAAGTGGTGAAAGAGCTCACCCGCAATAATAAATAGCTATTAAATAAAAAAAAAGTAACGATAACCGAATAGTTCGGTTAGTTGAATTTGATTAACAAAGCAAAGTAGGACTAAATATGATTTTAATACAGAAATAAAATATTAGTTTTATGTAATAAAGATATAATTATAGTAAAATGCTCTCACGTCCTGTTAGTCCTAGTCTAGTCCTGCTAGGGTTAGCAGGACTAGACTAGGCTAGACTAGACTAGACGGAGACTATTTTCTCTGTCCAATTTTTACCAATTTTAATTAGGTCTCATATGTGATAGGAAGTCAGCTCATCGCCATGCACCACGCACAAATTTCGATCTGGTAATCGCGGGTTTGAATCCCACTCGGCTTGCACCTAATCATATGCTTTTTTCTCGCTTTCTTAAGTTCATAAAATAACTCATATAATATCTATACATTAATAAGGAAAACTAATATATATACTCGTATATTCTTCTTCTTCGTATTCTTCATTTCTTCAACGTCGTGCTTATTTTGAAGCACCTTTACCCAAACGAGCTGCATCCACACCGCTCCGCGCTTTTCCAGAGTTCCACTATGTTTTGGTTTTGGTCAGACCACTGGGTGATCGGCGCCGTGATCTTCTGCCCTCGATTTTCCTACAACAACCATTTTCTCCAGATTATCTGGCTGCCTTCGAGCAATGCGTCTTCGAGTTAAAGCGTCAATAGCCTAATGGTTTAGGGTAAGGCTTACGAATCCACCATTCGACTATTGCCGTGAACCATGTCCTAGCACAAGCTTAAGCTTAGTTGGAATGGTTAACAAGATTGTTAGTGTGTAATATTACTGAAAAAAACTATTGCCAGCTTTCTTTTTTTTAAAAAAATGCCAAAGTAGCTGAGGACAAATAGTATACTAGTATATTACTAAACAATTTTGTTACTCCGAGTCCGTGTTCACTGGCAATTTGTAATTTTATGTAACAATTGTGAGAATTTATAGTATCTAGACATACCTAGAATAGGTTTCTATTGTGTAATCAATGTAAATTATTAAGTAGTAGTAGTAATATAGTAACAACCTCTTAGAAATACGATACCATAAACACAGCCGTCAGTAATAACCATAGTTCAAGACAACAAACGTATTTGCGTTGCAACACAATTTCTAATATAAGAACGGAGGCAAAAAGTAAACAAGGCGCAGAAGCAGTTTCCGGCAGATATTAAAGGCATATCTCTCTATTATGAGCGGGGAAGTTCTGTAATTTAAGGGCGCGCTCGAAGCGCCGCGGCATATGGCGAGTTCAAAAAGGGTTGTCTCCGTGCTGTAGGGATGTCGATATCGATAATACTTTTCTTAAAATATACCTTATAAACGATTAAAAACATTGTTACTCCAATAATGTTTTTCTGGTGTTAGATGAATGCCATTGCTTTACATAGATTTCTGTGGTACAACGAACGATCCAAATACAAGAAACTGTTTTTATGTTTTATATATTATACGTCAATAGTTTAGAGTATAGTCTGCGAATCGTAAGGTCGTGGGTTCGAATCCACCATTCGACAATTGATCTCCTAACATAAGCCTAAGCTTATTTGGACTAGTTAACAAGAATGTTAATTTTTTTGTAAAAAATATTGTTTGCATTATTTTTAAAAAAAATATAAAAAGCATGAGGCGTTTATAACGATAAAGCATTCGAAACGTCGGGTATTTAAAAAAACAACGCTATGATAAAATTCGTAAAATTAGTTTCTGTAGTTGTTTCAATTGAAAGTATCGATACATTACTATCACATCACTACAGTCGCCCGTTCCTTAGGCACAGCTGCAGCACGCTTCGGTGCTCGATTATAACTAGCTTAGCGGAGCTGGGCAGGCTGACACACGCATGGTGTGAATGTTGCTCCTTCTTCACCACCTCTGTGATGCAATGACTGATGATGAATATTGCCATATTTGCCATATTATATATTATTCCATGTACTTTTTTAGGTATACATATATATTTAATTCAAATTAAACGATCTTTACAACTACGAGTATGACAGTTGTAGAGATCGTTTCTAATATCGTTTGTTTTTACAATTTTGCCGGCTTATTGTAATGAATTTCCAGTTATCGATTTTTTATGTACAAAATAATACACATAACACAGTACAAGGATAAATTACCACTTTACAATAGGTATTGTGGTCTACATTAAAAACGTAGCAACACCGTAGTAATATCGTAGCTCCTGCTACATCAACTTTGATGTGACATACGCGAATAATTTTGTAGTATAATAATTATAATATAACTTATTTCGATAGTCGTTTCTGCAAACGGTCTTATAGCAAAAAGTCACGATTAACATCTTAAGAGACTTTCGCTAGATGGCTGGGTCAATGGTCAGATACAGTGGGCAGTTTCTCTCTGTGTCGCCCTAACCACCAGTTGCTTGATCCATGCTCCGTTGGCACACACTAGGTGAGGTTTTTATAGTTTGTATGATATTTTTGTGTATTTTACTTTTTAAATAAATATTGTAAAAACTTAACCCAAGGTTTAAAAATAAATAAAAATATAACTTATAAATCATTTTTAACTATATACAGGTTAAAAATGTAGAAAATAGTGACAATTAACCAGTTGACGCGACCCTGTTTTCTAATAAAAAAATATTCATATTTTTTGTGACGAATCTATCCTGATTGCTAAACGGAAAAATGCTCAAGTTACTCCTAATTATAATACATTAAATAGCTGCCAGTGAAAGTCCCGTCAAAATCGGTGCACCCGTTCTAGAAATTAGTTGGAACAAACAGACTACATGTTTATGTTACATTAATATACATGTAGTAAAAAGCGGTTATTTTAATAATATAAGCAGACACTTCAATATAACACATACATACATATTTAATTATTAAATTCGATTGTCTCAATTGTTTTAGAAGTCATTATAATCAACATCTAATACCCTATTATTACTTTCTGTCTGTCACTACCAATAACTATAAAAAAATTATTTATGAATTAATCAAATGGTATTGTGGAAACGATTACGACATTGTGATTCCAAAAATCTGCATATTGCTCTGTGACCATGATGCTTAGAAATCCCCAAATAGTTTTATCCAATATAAATGGTATCACATTACGAATTTTATAATGGCTTTTTATTTTTTTTTTTAAATCTAGCAATATTTCTTTTTTTTTTTCAGAAATATTACTAACAATCTTGTTAACCATTCCAACTAATCTTAAGCTTGTGCTAGGACATGGTTCACAGCAATAGTCGAATGGTGGATTCGAACCCATGACCTTACGATTTGCAGGCCGTACCCTAAACCATTAGGCTATTGACGCTTCTCATGTTCGCTTCGCATTCATTAAAATCAGTCACATATAAATACCATTGGAAAGTGTTTTGGAATTTGTAATTGTTTTGTGTTGTTGGAAATTCGAAAATAAGATTAAAACATTCGGAAAAATGGTTGTATTTGATAAGTAATATGCGTGTTAATGTGAAATTATCGCAGTAGCTTTTGCGATCAATAGGTGTAATTATGAAAAGTGTGGCCAGAGCAAACAACTCCAAAATCGTTGGAGAATTTAATGTCAGCGAAGGAGAAGGGTTGCGCCGTGCCCTTTCTCCATTCTTGACATTTTAAATTGTTTATTTACGAACAAGTGTCGGGTTATTTGTTCAGCGATGTCGGTGCCCCCGTTTACACGCAGCGTGACTTGATGTGTTTGTCATGCGTTGTGTACACCGACGGGATTGAGCGATTTTTAATATTATTTTTCCTCTTTTCGACTGTTTTGTTGTACTACGACGCTCTCTCTGTCTACCCCTCTAGGGTGAAAATCATGCGAGAATTAATTTATTATTGTATAAATGTATTTCTTACCTCCAAAAAGATGTACCGATTTTGTCATCTATTTTTTAATTGGCAATGATTTCGCTTTTTAAAAATTAAATAAAAAAATATCTATTACATTTTACTAAAAAAACTATTTTTAAATTATAATATTTTAATTATAATTTATAAGTAGCGATAATCGGCAATTGAAATGAGGCCAATGACTTATAAAAAATACTATAACACCTTTTTGCGGTCACACCGTCGGAAAACGTTTACGCATCAGTCCCTTACGTGTTAATTACTGAACGTGACTTTTAAAGTTTGCGTGATAATAGTCTGTGCGTAAAGGATCCTCCGCCGGCCGAGTCGCGGTCCCGCGGCTAACCTACAAATTGTCAGCGACCGCCGCCACATGATTAGGTCCCCGCTCTAGCGTTTTGTTTTGATATGTCATCCGCCCTTTAACATTGGATAGTTGTGTATTTGCGGTTGCAAGTTTTTTAATTTTAACATTGCGGCAAAAGAGGTAAGCCGATAAGGTTAAACTCGCCATTCGACTATAGAGGTCAATTATGAGTTTTTAAATGCTTAATAATAATATCTTTTCAGACTTGCTTTTCGCCGAGTTTAACAAAAAATAAATAAAAATATGGATATTCGTAACCTCCACCTATCACTTTGGGCAAGAACATGATTGCTTTAATTTCTTTGTTTAATAACTCTGATAAAAAAGTGATACATAAATAAAAATAAATTAATTAATTAATACGAGAATAAATAAATTAAGACGTTAAGATTTGTACTTATTTAAAATAAGTCGGGTAAAAATATATGGAATGTAATAAGTGGTTTTAGACCTTTAATTCGCTTTTAGAGATCTTAGAGTTGAAGGAAAACGATAATTTCCCTTCCGTTAACATTTTAAGCTTACAAATTACGATGTAAAATTTAGATCTCGATAATTATTTATTCGCTACAAATCACAAGAAGATTTATGTTACATAGCAACATTAACTGTGTTATAAATAGTTAAAATGTTACAATGCTTGAAGTGTTCAATATAAGGAAAATACTGGCAGTTCATTGTAATGCCTCTGTGATAAAGAAGTGTTCCCAATTCGGAAGACGTAATGAAAATGTCAAATTTGCCGCGCTTATTGCATTTGACAGCGCATGCGCGCGAGAGTGGGACCGCTAATCTAGCTGTCCCGTTTCCGCCGAACGAGGTCTGCGGGTCGCGGCTAACCCTCGGCGCGAGGTTTGCGGCGGGAAAAATGTGTGTTACGGTGTGCCGATAGCGGAGTGCCGCATCTCCGCAGCCCCGCCCAGCGCCCGCTTCGAGCCCGCACCCGCACCCGCTCCCGCTAACGCGTCTTGAGCCACTTAGTCGATAAGACGTCGCACACACTGACGACTTAAGGTGCGACATAGTCTTATGTTGTATTTAAAAAAATTCGTGCTGATTTTTCTTGTGATGTGCGATTACATTTAATGTTATTTATGTATTACGTTTATTTATTTATTTAATAAAGTATTAGTATTTAGTAAGAAGTATTTATTTTTTAAACTATGTTCTGTTATGTATGTTATCTGTGAGTGAGTATCTATTCGTAAGAAAATGTCATAAGCAACGTTAATTGTAATTGTGGGATGACTTCAAAAAGACCATTAAGATTTAGAAGTTTTTTAAACGTAACGTTTTTTGTTATAGGAATGAGTATTTGTAAAATTTTAGTTACCGATAAATCTTCCTTCAGGTAGATATAGTGTGTTAGAGTTAGAGTGATGGTGACTTTTTAATATTTGGTAAATCAATCTGTCATATTTATGCTATTCTGTGAACACTGTTTTAGTTTCCGGCCAGATATGGAGCCGCGAGCTGTCAAAATGGAGTGGGAAAAAAGGCGGGAATGCGGCGCCCGTTTTATGTGAAGCTCGTCATTGCGCTAGAAGGAGAAGAAACCAGATACCGTCTCGAGAGGGAGCGGGACGTCGCACACAACGTGGTTTATAAGAAAACCCAAGACGTTGGGCGTGTTTGGCGGGTGGGCGTGCGGGTTATGGGCATGTAGTAGTGTATTCTTTATGTGTGGGTGTATAGGTACGCGTGGTATGTGGTTCGCCACTGTGTGGGTGAGACGCGGTCGGTGTAAGCGAAGAGGTTTCTGTGAAATGCTCATCCTTTTGTCAACGATACGGCGCTGTATCGGCTTCGAGCTTTACTCATTAAAGCGCGCATTTGAATTTTATTGCGATATAAAATTTCCATAGTCGAATGCAAGGATAGATAAACTATAGTCCTTTATCATATAGCTTAATGGCTCAATGTGTATTCTGTAAGTACAATGGCAGACAAAACTAATATAATGATAATGTCACATAATTATATATTCCGTCTTTATTATTATAATTATAGTTACACTGTACGTTATAATATATACTATAATAAAAAAATTGCGAAGCATTGTAAAATAATGGTATGAAATAAAAACGATTATTAATGAAATAAAAAAAAACTGCTACATACTAGAAATTGTAGCATAGACTAAAAATCAGTATTTAGTTAATAACAATAATTGTGCTTTTTATCAAATTTCGTTAAACATTATTGTATTATAATTAATTTTTTGTTAAAATATTTTTACGAATGAATTTTTTACTAGAAAATTATTATAATTAATTTAATAATAAATAAAAGTTATAATAAACATTTATTTAGTATGAACGAAATTAAAAGTAATGTTCTTTAAAAATTGAATTACATTTTTAAAGTAATTTATCAACTTACAATTTAATTTTATATGTCATTTTCAATTGAAATAAAAAATTGAGGTATATTTATAATACATTATAGTATATTTTATAATTTTTGGTATATTAATTACATTGAAATAAAATAATTCTAACAATGTGTTATTAATTATTAATTATACTTAATAATTATGATGGGTTGTGAGAAAATGTATTCAATGAATATCAGACGTACTAAAGTAATCGACGTGCTTCTTGGCTCTATTCTGTTAGTTATAGTACGTAGACTACGAACTTTACATAGCATCGTTTTATGAAGTATGTGAAATGAATCGCCACTCTAAATTAGTCTTCATTTCTTGACGTATACGATAATTTTATGGGATTTTATGGTATGTGGTGAATAAGTTGGTAGGTTATTTAACAGCTAGAATTAAAACTACATTTAAGTCAATTAGTTTGTATAACTTTAAAACATATACTTTCTTCATTTCTCACTTAAATGTTTTTGAATAAATATGGAGCTTCTAAGTTACGTCGATTTAATTTTTAAAGTTACTTTCCAAGCTATAAAAAAATAAAATCGAGAGATGAAATTTCTTGCATCCAGTATCGGTAATGCCAAAGCTACAAAGAAAAACTTTAATGTTTTTCTTTGTAGCTTTGGGGTGATCGTCTTAAGAAATACCTGGGCTTATTGTCTACAGGCCGGCAGGGTCGTCATTTCGTATGTCTGTCCTGTACCTAACTATGTCTTTTAATACTTATTTGTGCCGCACGCACACAAGGACGTTGTTCCCCCCATGTCGCGTCGCTGCAATGCCGTGGTGTGGGTGGACTTCTTTCGCCATGCCCCTGTGTGCGAATTTCTTTCGAGACGTAATAAGGGGACCGTTTCTTTCCCGCTAAGGTTTTAATGTCGACCACGTTTCGGCGGCGGACGCGCGCGCCTCCGCGGTTATTCACGGAAACTTTTTTTTTTATTCAGTGCGGACTTGAGTGTTGTGTTTCGAGTGCCAGTAATGTATCACAATAGAACTATTTAAAACTTTTTTTTTTATCTGTGTAAGTATGTCAGTTGTAATGTAATGTTCACGTCTTATCTGTCAGAGAAGCAACAATGTGTGGATAGGTATGTTGGAAATTAATTAATGGAAAGTTTGCGTAAGTCCGTGAAGTATGGAGGCGTGGAGTAGGGGGGGTGAGCTCGGGGTTTTACTCTTATGTTTTCCCGAAAACCGCAGGCTCATTAGCCCCGCACTCACTACGCGGCGACGATTAAACTTCTGATAAAGCGGCGTGTTGTGATAACATCGGGCACACGTCTCCACGCTACGATGACTCGTACGGGATTAATTAAAGTTTTGTATAAGTTTCACGTTTCAGAAAATATGAAGATTTACGACGCGCTTCACGCGGTTATATTATAGCTGACAGTTAATTTGATAGGTTATAAAATCGATCTAAGTAAAATATACTTAGCAATTTATTTTTTTATATTCACATGTATTAAACAATATTAAATATTAAATTATCTTTGTTCAAATAAAAAATTGTAAAATTAATCAGTTTTAAAATTAACTTTTTTTACTTGGCATCTTAAATCCAATGTGTGACAGGCTATTTTATCATGGGAAAAATTTAAATAATTTAAAAATAAAATGTACTTATTGGTATTGAGATGGGGTTGGGATTCGAACCCTGACCATCTAGGTTGTTAACTTGTAGGCACCTTTAAGCCTTAGCCAGCAGGCAATAGTTGGATAATAGCATATTGTACAGATTAAAAATAATCGAATAATAAATATATTAATTTACACCCCTGTACCGTTATTTTCCACGTCACTTTAACCTCGCTAAGGGAAACTTGTTAAAAAGTAAGTGCGAACTCCCATTAGGATGAATGTTGCCGTCCCCTAACTTTACCTGTATCATTTAATTGACGCTTGGTGTTGCTTGTTTAGTTCAAAACGGGTACTTAAATTATACTGGTTAGAATAGCAAGGCAAAAAGTTTTACAAAACGGCAAAATTAAATAAAAATACGAAAAATATATCATCGACAAAAATAACGGCTCTGATCAATAATGACTTTTATATTATATTATATCACTCACACAAACACACACATACACTACACATTCGCATAACTTCTCGACTATGACTGTAGTTCTTTCCCTTTTTTTTCCTTTTGCACACATTTTTTTTTTCATATATTTTTAATTATTAACTATCGTATAATTTACTTAACTTATATTAAAAACTTATTGTACGCAGGACTTACTGTTTGTGACTCTGGAAGGCACTGTCTCCTGAGATACAGGTACACTGTACCTAGTTCAGGAGACAGAGCTCCTGTATATGTAACATGTTTGTTTTTGTGATATCAATAAAGTTATTATTATTATTATATTTAGAGCACTATAGATACACAATAAAAACAATTGGCGGTTTAGTTTTGAATTCAAATTCTCGTTCAAGTACATTTACGCGGGACTGATGAGTTTGTCGTATACCTATAATAGTTATGTGCAGTGTCAGTCAGTTAGTTATCGATAAAAATAAAATTGGACGAGAACCGGCAAACAATTATCAATACAAACAAATAACCTTCGTCCCGTGACTAATTATTAGGAATTTAAAACCAAAATTAAATTACGATAAAGCCCGTAAAATTGAAAAACCTTAAACACATCTTAAATCTAAATATTGTTGTAAATATTTTTTTTTTACAATCTTGTTATCGGAATTTCGTTTCAAATATCAATAAATATGGAGAAGTTAATGGCAGAGGAAAGTAATTCCTTTGCACATTCATGCGATGGGGTTGGCGGCATTGTTCACAGGATTGAGCTCGTTGTTAGCGCGAGCTTCAAATTTCGAACGTAGACGTTTTCAATAGATTAAAATATTTTAAATAAATTTTTCGATATTAATTATTTATTGTAATTTTATTTTTTCTTAATAACCAACGGATTGGTGTGTTGTCTGCTTTTTTATTTATTTATTTATATTTATTATAACATTCATTGAGGCCGACTTAATACCTATTGGACTTTTACTGGTCAACTCATATTGTCAGGTGTGATCATGATGGAAAAAAAAAACTACGGCGACGTAGAAATTTTAAAGTTAGACGTAAGAAATAAGTGTATGTGTTTTTAAAAAAGACTTGGCTTAAAGGTCTTGTTACCAAGCCATAAAATATTCATCCCAACGTTGAAGGCTATTAAGTGCGGACGTCGGCTGTGTCTATCAAATTATCGTAGGAATATAGAATTGATCATAATCTAACCGAACTCTTATCAAACTACTTCCATTAATAAATGAATGATCGAATGATGAATGATTGAAATATGCTTATTCAGTGCTTTTGACATAATTCGGTAAAGCGTTACACAGATAAATACAAAATAGACTGTAAGCCTGAGGACAGATATTTTTATCTATTCAAAAAATAATGCTAGTAATATTTTTTTCCATAAATATTGTTAACATTCTTGTTAACCATTCCAACTAAGCTTACGTCAATAGTCGAATCCAACGACCTTTTTTAACAGACCGTATCCTAAACCATTAGCTATTGACGCTTCATATATTATGAGACTGTTAAATGCAAGAGACTAGTAGTTACTTCTAAGTTGTTGGTTGTTGTATTTCTACCCCTCACCGGGGACCCTTGTATCGAGTTACTAGCGATAGAGGTTCAGGCTAAGCGACCTAAGAGCTATGCCACCTCTCAATCCGGTGAAGCAGTCAAGGCCAGCTTCTCTGGCCAATCTGTGTAGTTTCGTCATTAAAAAAAATCGTTGTATTGCTTACAGTCTCTTAATTGCATCCTTTGTCGAATCATAAATGTAAATTAGTTTGTAAAAAATATTTACTAGAGTTGAATATTCAGACTGAACGCCTCCTAATTTAATAAAATTTAATATAATATAAAGCTGAGGGACATACACAAACACAAATTTACACACACACACACAGAAATTTATAAAATATTGTTTTCATTTGTTATGCTCATATTTTATTGTGCTTTTCAAATGGGAAAAGACACTGACCCCTGAAACACAGGTCCAATTGAACCTACGAGTAGCTCAGGAGTTAGGGACTTCATAATTCTTTGTTTAAACATTTTCTTTGGTGACTAATAAAGTCTTACGACTTAAAAAGAGCCGTGCTTCATTTCAAAATCCCCCGTGAAACTGATGAGATAGTGGTTAATCAGCGTAGTTCATTGCAAAAAAATGTGTTTTGTGAGTTTACTAGTTTGTATTACTATCCATGGAGTATATCGCAGAGTACTAGAAACTCGTTGATGTCTGTCTTTACAATTTTTTTTTGATAAAATTTGGAATTGAAATTCGAATTCGTAGTTATAGTCGGGTAGAGTTTAAATTTTCAGTCAGTGTTGAATTTTATTAAATGACGTCACCACCCTCCGCTACATTCCTCTCGATCCTTATTTAACTGCTTGATTGTGAGATGTTGTTTATTGTCACCAATATTGCGCGAGCGGGGGCGACCCTTACAGCCATCCAACAAATTCTGGTTTTCGCCACGCTTTTATACAAAAACAACTTTTTTTTTGTTCTTTAGTCTTTATTTTTTTACGCCAGTAGTTTGATTGTTTTGAGTGTTCAAACTCACAATAAATGACGTGAACCATCGCCTGGTTTTGGAAAGCTTAACCTTAGGCTTAAAATAAAATCTACGATGGAAATTTATGATTGTCATTGATAGATTAAACGCTTCTACGTACACTCTTAAAAGAGTTAGTTTAAAAGTAAAATTGTATCGTACCATAGATATATTGTTTTGGAATGTCATAAAAGCTTTTAATCTCTTTCTTCTTCCACATTTGGACTCGTTATCTTAAACCTCGTTAAACTCGTTGTAGTAATTACCTAGTCTTAGATTGTCTTAGATTAGAAACCTGATCGAAATCATATTCTTCCTAAATACTTAAAAACGGTACATAAATGACAGCGTTATGAGTGTAAACACAATAAATAAATACAGGCAAATTGAGAACATTCTTTTTGAAGTCGGTTGAAAAGGTGACGTCTTACGGCGCCGCATCTCGGAAATCCTATTCTTGTCGCGCGACCGTCTTTACCGTCCATTTGAATATCAGTACCCAGTGCTCGGACAAGGTCGGATATTACATTTGCTAACCTATTTGTACCCGTCGTTGGTAGGACGATCATTATCCATGTCCGACCCGTCTCCGGGGACGCCCTCAGGAATTCGTGTCCCTACACTCCTGCTATTGATTCCGCTCGTGTTCGCTCCTCTCTACGGTAGGGCTGATAATGGATGTTATTAGAAAACGAAGGGTTTCGCCTATTTTTATGTCCGGCAGCTGCGACGGCGAAATTAGATTCGAATATAAAGCATGGGTTAGTATTATAAAAAGAAAGTATTTCCGTTTTTTCAGTCAATTCAAAGGTAAATGCGGATGTAAATTCTAATTCGTGTAGTGATGCGTTTCGCCATCTTTGTACATCTACACTGAGCACGTGATTTTTATATATAAAAAAATGTACCAAGTGTAATAAGAAGTGACTTTTCTACTTAAGAAAACGAAAAACTGAAACTGGTTGGTACAGGTCGGTTAGGTTTTGACTTCTGCAGGCCCATAGTCTTGGGCGCGTAGAATAAGGCTACGGTGTCCCCTGACTGTCTTAAAAGGCGACTAAAGGGGCCTCGGGTTTACCGGCGACAAGAGGGCCTCTGTCGTCAGTTACAGTGGACTCGGGAAGAAGGCGATATCGGCTGACCCGTGTCCTGGCCCGTCCGGACGGTATCCTGCGAGGCGGTCATTATCCTGGCTCGGTGTCCGCCGTTCGACATTTTGCACACATTTTACTTTTAAACTTTTAATTTGACTCCGGCACAAATTTTAGTCAGTTTTTTTGTTTAATTTCAAGTCTGAATTACCTAGTGCAGTGATGCATGAAGTTTTATTGAAACACTGTCCGAAAGCAAACGTTGAACATTGCAAAGGAAACGTTTGGAATAATGTATGTTTACCCCATTCGACGTGTTCCTTTGTGGAAGGGTGCAGAACCGAGTAACAGGGACTTACCCACTTGTAGGGTAGCCCTACACGGCCGTACATGCTTTATTATTTACGACCTCTTCCCTATCCGCATGTTTTTAAGTTAAGATTTTACTGCGTTTCTATTCATGAGATAAATCCATTGCGAATCTCCGTTGTCTGGTCTGATTTTGTTATAGGGGTGAACGTTTATGGGTGCATTATTAATAAAATATAATTTATAATTTCACGTTTTAGGTACATTATCATAGCGTTTTATTTGTGCTTAGTGTCATATTTATAAAAACGAGATTTTGATTTATTTTTTGGAATTAAAATGTAATAGATGTCATAGATGTCTTAGAAAAATTTACTAAGAAATGTAGGTTTCCTCACGATGTTTTCCTTCGCCACCGAGCGTGTGGTAAATCAGCACATTAAATTGCAACAACAAATTTTTTGGTGCCGACACCGGGGATCGAACTCGGGTTGCTAGCGCACTATGCAACTTTAGCCAACCGTGCTGGCACTGAGCTACGACGGCTCTTTTAATTGCTTATTGAAATTATACTTCTTTAGGCACGTTTTGAAAAAAATAGGCAGTAAAGTTTAGTAACAGTAAGTTTGAAGCTGCAGGGAAAAAACGTGCTTGTATAGCTTAATAATTATATCCGATATTATAATTATATCATTCAATAATCCTTGCGCGTTACCGCTATTTTATGTGCAGGCCCCACCCCTTAGGTGTTAGGAGCGTTGCTGGAGTTTCTTGGGCCAACTCAAAGTTACTTTAGCTTTTGAATGTTTCTTAGATTATCCGTGAAATAGCAACCGACCGAGTCGTGGTTCTGCCCTCTCGGGTAACATAGTAACCGTCAAGCCGAGGTTACCCTCACCGGGGACCGTTGGGTCGAGTTACTAGCAATAGAGGTTCAGGCTAAGCGACCTAAGAGCTGTGCCACCTCTCAATCCGGTGAAGCAGTCAAGGCCAGCTTCTCTGGCCAATCTGTTTAGTTCGTCATTAAAAAAAAACCGATATCATTGAGGTGAACTATACGTATTAATATCTTTTTATTTAATTTTTTAAATTTAAACTAAACTTAATTGACTGTGTAAAGTAACCTTTTCCAGTACTTTTATTACTTTATCGTAATTAATTATTTGCAATCAATTAAAAAATATTTTTTAAAGATACCAAAGAAGTATAACTTCTAACACGCATACATGCACGCACCAATTTTTTTTAAACATTTTAATGGCCGTTGCATAGTCTTAATATAGTAAAAACGTTTTAAGAATAAATGTATTTAAATATAGCAAGAGATTTTGGTAATTAAAAAACCGAAATACGTCAGTTCATTGAACAAGCCGAATGTGCTGATTGGTATAATCATTTAGTAAAGATTTGTGCGCAGTGTAAGGCAATAGGATCACCACCTATTACAAATGAGACCAAATAAGCTAAATGACTAAAAAAGACTAAATGGACGTCAGAGCTTATAACATATTGCTACAAATCGTGCGGGATTTGATCAGACATCACATCGTAAGTCCAACAAATAGTGGCAAGGTTATAACTATTTTTATAAAGCCCGTATTGTTAAACATTTACATGTATTTGGTATTTATTCATTATTGAATAGTTGTTAAATTGATTCGAGAACATCGGTATTTATCCGTCACACCACTGGCAACATATTTCAGACAATTATTAATGCATGTGACGTATAAACTACAACATCGTGTTAAATACCAAATAACTCATGAATAGCGTTCATCATTTAATAACTTGGTACAAGATTAATTAAAATCAAAATGGCATATTTTCGATATAATGTTTAACGCAAATTCTCGTTTTAATGAAGAGTACGCATTAGGCTAGCTTTTGCGCAACACAGCCCTGTAGTTCTGGGCTCTCAAGAAGAAGACTACGGTATCCCCTGCCTGTCGTAGAAGGCGACTAAAAGGGGCCTCGGGTTCATAACCTCCCCCGGGAAGAGCTCTCCTTGAGTACAGTGCAGAGGGGCTCCGGTGCGATCCACTGGAGATCCCGGAGCCCCTCACCATGCACCAAGGAAGGGCCACCGGGGAGGTTTTAGTGGGTAAAACCCCACATAACCGCCGCCTTCCCCCCAGAAAGCGGGGTATCTTTTTGAAGATTTCCTCCTCGTTAACAAAAAAAAAAGCTTTTGCGCAACAACTGCATCGTACTAGATACAATACAAATAAAACAATTACGCTCGTCTCACAGGACCTTCCTGTACCAGAAGTCTCATAAGTATTTAAGCCTTTTAACCATCATTCTAGCCGTGGGACATCCATTGCTGCACATAGACATCCCAACCGCAGCTTTAAGAGTCTTGCATCTCTGTTCTGCGGCCTTTATAAGGTCAGCCTTTGAATAGCAATATCTTAACTGAGCTGACTTAGCTTGGCTAGGCTGGAAAATTGTGATATGTTTGCAATGTGTAAGCTATTACAGTGATTGTGTAGTAGTGACGGAAATGTAATATAATAATGCTCGTAATTACGAAGAAATGCGAGGTTATTATTAAAAAGTTCCCTCCGAATCCATTTACGATAGGAATCAAAGCAAACACGGTGAAAGGCAGTAAAAGACATGTTGTCGGGGATCGTATCACCCCTTCAGAAATTAAGTTTAACATGCCGTTCGACATATCGCGTTACGCAAACATCTATCGGCCTATTTGTCGAGCGCCCCGCCTTGGGGTTGGAAACACTACTTCTGAATATTAACAGTAGGTTATCTAGGAGGCATTTTCTTCGTTGTTATTCGCTTTTTTACAACGTCAGTATTGTCGTAGATGAGATCTGTAAAACGTTCGAAACGTCGAGAATTCAGAATTTTCTAAGCAAGTGTTTGACTACGATTCCACCTGATGTTAAGTGGAAATGCAGTCCTGGATGGTAAGGCGCACCAATAGTAATTGGAGGGAAAGACAGACACGGACAAACTATTTCAGTCTTTTGCTGTACGAATAATGAAAGACGAAGCAAAGCGCTTCGTTCGGGTTTGAGGGATGTTCACAACAAAACGATGAAATTCTGCAGTGCGTCTTTTAGTCCGATGGTGGAACGGGGATGGGGGAATTAGATCATGTAGTTCCTGAGCACAAAGCAATAAGACTAAAACGCGATAAAATCCATAAAGTAGTTTTAAGCAATGACTAAAATTTGCGTAAATATGAGAGGCAGTCCATTATTCTTAATTTTTTTCAGACTCATACTGAATAATAAAAGGGAAAAATAATTAGCTCTACTGTTAAGTATTTTCAATGCAGTGGAAATAGCAAAATTTCTCGGTACCAATAGTTGTGAATAGATAAAAAAATGCAAAATTAGAAACTGAATTTGAATGAAATATGTGAAAAAGTGGCACATTTTTAGCAACTGATTTTTTGTAATTAAAAAACCGCAATTCATTGATACAAGCCGACTGGAATTCGTACACGGACTCATCAGATAGTAAGTCGGATCACTTGGACAGTAGGCTAAGGAGAATATTAGGGTATATTCTGCTTAGCAACTTTAGAGCGGATTTACAAACGTCAAAATTGTTTCTCTGATATGCTGTATGTAGAATAGTCACAGCCACTAGATTCTTCGTTTCCTTTGAGGGCGGGTGGATAGCAACATAGATAAGGAACATATATCCTTAAAATAAGTGAACAACATGTTTCTTATGTATGTTGCTTACATAGCAACATAAAAAAAAATCGATCCTGATAAAAAAAATCATATGTTTAAAGAAAACAGCAATGAAATACAAAGTCAAAGACAGCTGATGCTCGGGTCAATGAACGCCGGGGCGCGGAGGGGCTTTGTTGACTTTGTGTTACATTGCTGTTTTTTTTAGTACAGTAATGTATTGTTTTATGAAACTAGCGTTTCTTTTAGCTATACTAACATGATGGAGCGTAAATAAAACGAAAAATATGTTTTTTTATCAGAATCGATTTTTTTTCCATCCTATCATCAAAGGTGTGATTAGTACTCTCGTCTGTCTTCGTTTTCGGAAGCCGTCTCCCAATACCCTGTGTACATCATCCACACGCTACTAAATAAAATTATGATCTGTATTAAGAACGCATCTGTTTCATTACTTATTCTGTAACTGAGATTGTGTCGGGGATCAAAGAGGGTTGAACCGGGTCGGAGGTAGCGCCGGTTAACCAGCCGTGAGCGACGACGGGCTACGTAGCTTGTTATTTGCTTTTCATTTTGAATCTCATATTACTATTCCAGAGAGGATAGGCATCAATCACACCGTAGTCGAAACAATTATTGTTAACAATGTAAATGTTGTATTGCGTAGAATGCTACATGGAAGGTAGTGGATTAAATTTGAAACCAAGACAAAACATTTTCAATAAGATAAGTTTTTTTATAACCGATCTGACGAATAGAACCTTCTCTCAGATTCCAAGTCTGTTTTAATCGTCCTAAGCAAGTACTTGACGAAAGATGATAAGTCATGATTTTACCATTGAAGACGCACTTACCTTAATAAATGGCTATTCAGTTTTCTCTTGGCAAACTGCTATTACAATTTTAGCCAGATTTTGTTTTGTAAGTTTTTTGTTAATAAGCCTGTGTGGCGTCTATATATTTTTTTAAGAATTGTTTCCTATGTTCATACAATTGTCAAACTTCTAATTGTGTAACTAAGACTAAAATCGGAATTATAATTTAGTGCTACACTACGTGTGAGATGAATTTTTGAAGTAATTCTTTAGGCGCTTTATAAAAAAATGATTAGTGCGCATCACACAAAAGTGACAGGTTCAAGCTGCAGTGTAAATAATTGTGCTTTTATACTTTTCCGAGTACTCCAATATAAATGAGGTTAAATATTCATATGTATTATTTACTGATATAAATTAAAAAATTATATCATTTGATATAATATTAATTTACCTAATTTTTCAAATTTAAACTGATCTTTATTGACTGTGTTGATTATCATTTTCCAGTCCTATCATTATTTTATTGTAATTATTTGCATGGAATTAAAAACTATTTTCAATGATGGCAAAGATACCTTCTCACGCGTGTACATAAGCATACGAACACATTTTTCTGTTTCTTGCATTTTAAAATTGCTAGTTTCATCCTTTGCTTTATCTACTATACTAGAACCATGACGGCTGTGTCCGTGGCGTTGGCTCAAGTTGCATAATACGCTAGCAACCCGAGTTCGATCCCGGTGCCGGCACCAAAAAGTTATTGTTGCACTTTTTTGTGCTTTTACGCGCTATGCGGTGAAGGAAAACATCGTGAGGAAACCTAGAAATGTCCTAGAAAACTTTTCTAAGGCATGTGAAGTCTGACAATACACACTAGGGTCGCATGAAGGACTGCCCTTTTAATCTCTCTACAGAGAAGGTCTGCGCCCAACAGTGGGGCAGGCTGTAACTTTAACTACAAGTAGTCTAATTAAAAACTTTTTCGTTTCTCGATTTTCTTTTAAATATTTAAGTTTTTGAAATTATTAACTGGTAAAATGTGCGTATCATGTTAGATTGTCAATATTGGACCGTGAGGCCTTGTTATAGAAACAGAAATATTTTATTGTATTCGCTTCATTTGACACCCCGACTCTGCGCGCCCCAGCTACTGATTGTGCGTGCTCTTTTCGCGCGTAAGTCACTTTGATCCCGCCTTTTGGTTATCACAAAATCAAAGCATATCTTCTAAGACAGTACAGACGACCTTTTATAACAATGCTGTAAAATGAATTTTCTTTGAGAATAGACTGCTTTATTGAAAATTCTCATTTAAATGAACAGACGAGTATATAAGTGAAAGCTTAGCAACTGAGAGGTTTGACGATCTGATGGTCTCGGATTCGAATCCCAAGAGGGTTGTATGAAATGAATTGTCATTTATTGGATTTCAGTACAAATTTACTTGTTATTTACGAGCAAAAACAAAAACTTCATATCGAATCAAAAGTTAAACCTTCAACAAACTATTCTAAAGTACATCCTTTTCAATAAAAAATGAATGATCAAAGTCGGTTGGCGTGATATTGAGTAATTTGCCCATTTGTGCGATCACATACTTGATGCAAATTAAGGACTTATATAGTTTTCTCTTAGATGCCAATGTCAGAATTGTACTAAATTTTAATGGGACGATAATATGAACATCAGTTTGTCATTTTTAATGTTCGAGTACAAAGTATTCAGATATAGGCGATTTAAAACATTAGATGTACATTTTAGTCCTGCTAATTGCATCTTTTTCTCGTTCCAGATCCTCGACCACCTCGATATGGCATCATTATACACAAGAGCGATACGTCGCATAGAAAGCTGTCAATTTTTTTACAAATACAACAAAAATCGACTCATTGAAATTATGTGACGGATAGTGTGTACTTTACAAACTTATTTTTAAGTAATGTTTTAGTGAAATAATTCAAAGTGACTAGTCTAACACGGAGGACGATGCATCTATCGAGTGAAGTGAGTTCCACTACGAACGGTCTTGGGCACGAGGCGCCGTCTTCTAGTTACGGTAGCGGTCTGCCGAGTCAGCCGCTGACAGCGGAGCTTCTGGCGGAGAGAACGCTGGAAGGTCTTCTGGCTGATCATCCCGGTGAACTTGTGAAGACTGGCAGTCCACATGTTGTAAGTAAACTTCTCCACAAACAATACACACACATTCGAAATACAAATCAAATATTAGTAATAAATTTGTATTTAGAATCTGTATTTATTTGAATTGTATTGTGATTTCGATAGCGTATTATTTAAATTGTCTGTATTAAATATTAGATTTCGAATGTGTTGTAGAAGTAATAAAAAAGATATTAGAATAAATATTTATTTGTTAAATTAAACAATTCGAGCTACAAATACAAACACTCGACCGTCACTCAGAGAGGTGTACCTTAGTAACGATCTATCCTATATAAGCCTATGTACTATTATAGCTCCATTTAAATATATACATCTGCCCATGCATAGTGGATCATTAAGGTTACTTGCCGGGCACTTTTTATAAATAAAAATATATTTTTTTAAAAGAATGCTGCATCACTTTTTTACAAATTTTACTAACATTCTTGTTAACTGAACTAAAAGGTGGATTGCAACCTTAAGTTCCGCAGACCGTACCTAGCTAGGCTAGCCTTTTTTTTTTTTTGTTCACGCGGGGAATCTCCTTATAGACCATTCTCCGGTACCCTGGGTGGGCCCAGAGGGATGTGTGGGACTCGGCCTGGGCAGCCCCTACCCACTAAACCTTCCGCGAATGCCATCAGCCGTTATGAGCGGGTGCCCCGGATCTGTCAGCGACAGGACACCTCCGCAGACCGTACCTAGCTAGGCTAGCCTCATGGCCTAGGTTTTGACGCTTCATTATATATGGAACATACATGTATACGTCGCGGAGATACATTCGTCAAATCTTGGTGAAAAGTCTTTTTGTTTTTCCAAATAATTTAGACTAATGTGGTGTTGAACACTTCAACATATTTGAGTGCCAATTGTTAATTCTTTTAAACTACTTACAAAAGTCTTTGGTACGCTCCTTCCTGGTTTTCTAATGAATTCCACAACGTAAACAAGTGCTTGACTACATGATGTTATATGAAAATGCTGTGTTAGATGTTAAAGCGCATTAGATTGGAAAATGCCTATTCGCTCTTCTCGTGAAAACATCCGCATTAAAATTGGAGGGAAAGACAATTTATTCCAATCCACTTATTAAGTTTTTGTTCTGTCCAGGTGTGCACAGTTCTACCACCACATTGGCGGTCAAACAAGACGCTGCCAGTTGCGTTCAAGGTGGTAGCGTTGGGGGACGTCGGAGACGGAACCCTGGTCACAGTGCGCGCTGGCAACGACGAGAACTGTTCCGCAGAGCTTAGGAATTGCACGGCGGTTATGAAGAATCAAGTTGCCAAGTTCAATGACCTAAGATTTGTCGGCAGGAGTGGCAGAGGTAAGTTTTACATCTTTGTTCTATGCTAATATATGAAATTTATTTATCAATTTTGGTGTCAGTAATTTTCAAAGCCACTTCTTTCCGTTATAATTTACACCTAATATACTTTTCAATACCAGAAAGAAAACAAACATATTTACGAGTAAAAACCAAAACCGATTTCAAATCGAATCAAACGTTTAACGCTGTTACGCGCGGATGCCGTCTTTGTATTTGCGAAATATCATAGGAATATTACGTAATAGAATTAATCAGAACCTAACCAAACTCACTTCAAACCACTCCTGAAGTATCCTTTTTAATAAAAGATGATGAATTTCCCTCCTTTCCAATAAAATATGAATCATAGAAATCGGTTGGCGTGATATTAAGTGGTCGCACACATACTTGATGCAAATTTGAGACTTATATAGATTTTCTCGTGAATGTCTACGTCAGAATTGGACTAGATTAAAATGCAACTATACTGGAAGCAACAGCTTTCACAAAAAAAAAGAATAATCAAAATGGAACACCCTGTCGAAAGTTATAAGGTAACAAAAAAAACATTCAGACGAATTAAGAACCATTTCCTTTTTTGATGTTAGTTGAAAAATTTAATGACATTATATCGCTAAAGTACAGTTTTAGTAATAAACAAATTAAATATTTTATTATATATTAAACGTATATTATTAATTATGGTTAGGTATTAGCAATTTACTATTATAAATGCGTTCAATTGATGTAACTGTATTATCTAGTATCCTATTTGACATTTAGTAAATTTTTCGAAGTGAAATGACGGCAGATGAGGAAGTACTTGGGTACTTCATAAATGTTTCTCACTATAAATTCCAGTACGAATAAAAGTGTGTTGAGAAATTTTTCATACGAATTCTAGATCCAGAAATATATATATGCTCTTGCTATAATATGCGGAGTATTATATTCTTATAGGATACGCGTTTCTAGGAAAAAAAAATTATATATTTGTAAAACATAATATTTAATTTGATTAAATATTTTTTTACAAAGAATTGTCAGCAATATATATTTTATCAAAAAAAAATACTAAAAATGGAGGGATTTAGGTTTTTTTTTTGAGGACGAACTACACAGATTGGCCAGAGTAGCTGGCCTTGACTGCTTCACCGGATTGAGAGGTGGCATAGCCAGAACCTCTATTGCTAGTAACTCGACACAAAGGTCCCCCCCGGTGAGGTGTAACCTCGGCTTGGACGGCTACTATGTTACGTGTAAGCATTCCGATCCGAGGGCGCTCGAGAGGGCCGAACCACGACTCGAACTCGAACGACGACGGTCGGTTGCTATTTCACGGATAAATGGATTTAGGACAAGCTTGCATCTCAGAGGCGACAACTCCCAACACTTGAACTTGTGAAACTTCTTTTAAAGTGGTTAAGTTAATTTTTTAGTAGCAAATAAAGGCTATTTTATTTTTATTTATTAATTATACAACTTGCGATGGAGCGACTCAAGACTTTTCTCCAATATGAATGATCGATTTGTTGACGTAAAAGCTTATGTTGTGATATTTTAATAGATCAATTACCCCCATTGACTTAATATTCCAACGGAGAGGAGATCTGTTGAAATATTCAGTAGCGGAGGCGCCCGTAGCTTTGTTTTTTGAGTGCTTACTCTTGGGAGAGGGGGATTTTTTATGAGTTGATGTCTGCATTTGAATTTTTTTTAGATATGTTGCATTGGAAAACATAGCTTTTATTATTTCAAACACAAATAGCATGAATTAATACACTGTTAAAGGAATTAAAACGAGTAAAATAAGCACATTGGATATTTATATTTTTTCGTAATTTTATCACCACCGAATTTAACAGAAATGAATTGATTGATAAAGACAAAACACAATCACAGGAAACGTCATAATTAACAACGAATTTCACATATTTCGTTGAAGCTGTCCAATCCACTACTAGACTAATATATATAAATAATATATGTCAAGTATAGTAAATTTACTTAATAAATAATTTTAAAGTATTGAAATTAGTTTAAGAATTATTGACTATGACTTGTAAGAAGAAATTAAGTCTTGCATTGACCTTGGTCTCAGTTCGACTTTTAAACAAGTTTAAAATCAAATATGGGGTGCTGCTTCAAAAACAAAACTTTCCGAACTTCAGATATTGTAAAATAAAATTATAAAAATCCTTTACCAATTCCCTCTTCCTTGACACCGACTTCTGATTTCTACAAAGCGACGAAAATAATGAATATCAAGCAAATATTTAAATATAGTACATGTATTCTCAATAGGAAAATTATAGATAAAACAATTAATACTAACATCTCTTTTACTAAAAATACTAAAAACGCAGCAACCGACGCGCTAGTTTCCTTGTAATACCAAAAGTTAGAACGAATTACGGTAAAAGATCAATTTGTTTTGAAGGAGCACAGCTGTATAACAAAATACCAGCACACGTCAAGAGGGTGTACACACTTAGCGCATTCAAAATGCAACTTGTTAAATTCCTTAACGACAGCTAATCGTCCCAAAGCTAATGAATGCGTTAGGAGTTCTTCCATATGCAAGCGAACTTATTGTTTTATAATATTAGTTATTACATTGTTCTCATGTAAGTGATCTTTAATGTCTATAGTGAGAATAAAGTTTCTAAAACCTAAAACCAAAGTTTCGGAAGCGTCAATGGTAAACGGTATTGGTTACGTTCTGCGAATCGTAAGTTCATTGGTTCAAAACCATCAATTGACCATCTCCTATTATATCTGTTATAGTTATAGACTATTTATCAACTTCTAGGATAAGCTTAAGCTTAATTGGAATAGTTAACACGAATTTTAATAAGATTAGTAATTAAAAAATATTACTAGCAATGTTTAAAAAAATTTAATTAAGGTTAAACCCACTATTGACGTTATCCACCTCCTGGGACAAGTTTAAACGCATTTAGTATTACAAGAATGTTTGTAACATTTACAAGTTAAGTACAAGGCAATGGCCGCATCAAGGGAGAGGATAGTGGACTACAACCTGAAAATGGCCATGAGAAGCAGGGACACAGCAGTCGCGGAGAAGCTAATAGCAATGCAGCGGGGCGTCTGCGACGCGTGAACCTAATACGATCTCTGGAAAAAAATAAAAAAAATAAGGAAAATAGTAACTGTAGAAGTGGCACTTTTTTTGACAAATGCAGAGTAAACAATTTAAGTGTATTGGAAAAGAGCACGGACACAGGTCTGTGGTTGCAATCTAAGAATTAAAAAAAAAAACATTTTCAAGTTATAAAATTCTTATATAAAAGGCTATTGACTCTCCTATTATCGTTTAAATAATATAGGCGTTTATATAACATAGATTTACAGGTGCTGGAATCTTATAAACATAGTATTGATTGATTAAAAACGTCTAGCCACATAGTAACGTTATAAAAAATGAAAGCGGTCAATTACCTCGATAATGCTACGGCGTCGCGACGTCTGCACTTTTAGTGATTCTATACTCGAGCTATATAGCGCTCGATTGCACATTCACGCTCAATAAATTATCAGTACTTGCGGTGTATTGTACTCGTACTTCATTTTTACCTTAGAATATTTATAAGTACTTGTAGTCGTCCTGAGATCGTAATTCGAAAAAGGAACATTGATTTTGGCCCTCACGAGTAACCTGCAGCCGGTAAGCTATGGTGATAGAATCGCGGCCCAAGACGAGGTTCCGTCTCGGGAACTCACTATGTATTTGGTATTAGGCTGCTGGGCTAAGGCTGTGATGCACTACGTTTGTTGTGTCGCAAGCTAAGAATTTCGTGTGACGTCAATTTTTTTTAATTTAAAATTCGCTAAAGTCATTAAATTAATTATTGGAAACATTTTAATATTCCTTTGCCCTAAGTCTAATCTCTGCTTTAAGTGAAAGTTTGAGATATGTGTTTGACCTTTGCGATGTTGAAGTAAGAACACGATAGACTATAAATACAACAACACAATATGTAAACCATATTGGTAGTTTGAACGTGAAGAATGATTTTTTAATAGGAGTAGACTCGCTGTGAATTGACGTTCGAGAAAGTACCATGATCTCCCAGAATACCAAATAAGATGGTGGAAAATTCTGCGTTTCACCAGGTGAGTGTGATGCCGGCGCCCTAAAAGTTACAGCCTTTATATATGTCCCACTGCTGGGCACAGGCCTTCTCTGTAAAGAGAGTATAAGGGCATAGTCCACCACGCAGCCCTAGTGCAGATTGGTAGACTTCGCATGCCTTAGAAAAATTTTCTAAGACGATAATTTTCTTCACGATGTTTTTCTTCACCGCCGAGCGCGTGGTTAAGCAGCACATAAAATTGTAACAACAAATTTATTGGTGCCGGCACCGGGGATCGAACTCGGGTTACTAGCGTACTATGCAACAAGAGCGAACCGCCCGGACACTGAGCTACCACGGCTCTGCTTGCTAACTAATATTTTGTTATTGTGAAGTATGCCCGATATCTTGGTAGCCTTACTTCCTACGCATTCGAAGTGTATTTTATGATACTAGATTCTTGATTAATTTTAAATGATTATTTGAAATCGATAAATATATAAATAAAAGCACCCACGCCATCGACCAAGAAGGGAAGGCAAAGGTTACGGATTTTCTTCGGTTCACTTCTATCGCCTCTTGTACATCCATAAATATTGGCATAGATGTTTGTGGGTAGGTGGTCTGAGTATTTTCCTTCTTCTTTCTTCTTCGTGGCCGATGGTCGACTTTAAGAATAAAAAATAGTAAACTTCATTCTTATTCTACCGCGTCTTCCATTTTGATTCCTACTGTTATGATGCATGTCTGTGTCTATCATTCATAACGCATCACGTGTCCGAGATAGGTGGGTGGCATATTCTTTAGTTTTATAATGGTTAATATACATTTATCTAGGATTTTTTTTCGCATCTTTCCTCATTCATCCTGTCTATACGCGGAACCCACCAAGGCATACATTACACTATTTTAGTCACAAAATTGTTATTTTAATTAAACCGATAGTTTATTTCAATACAAGTACCTAATGCAGTCGAATCGTTGTTACCGTAAGTGCAATTAATACGGTCACTTTCGGCACTTGTAGCACTTCGCAATTGCGTCTTCAATTACCGAGTAAAGTCTTGTAAACGATACTAAAGTTTAACCCCTTTACTTGGGAATGCACCGAACTATTATTGATATTACTTTGTTTTTTTTTAATTTGAAAATAGTTTCACCTACAAATACCGATATCGTTTTAACATCTATCGTCACAAAGGAACATACTACCAACACCTTTACTGAACATGTCAACTACATAACGTAGACAACTAAAAACAATTCAATAATACGTAAAATAATATAATTAAACAAATCTGATAAAAACATACAGTAACCAAATGAAACAAACCAACTCAATCAACTGAACATTAATAACCTAAAAATTCTTATCGTAGAGTTAATTTGGAAGGTTTCTCTAGGTTCCTACTGTCCTTTTAGATTATTTTCCAATCAGGTTTGACCCTTAAGTTCGTCTCTTACTTTGAAGCCCTCTGGCAGACATCCCTGTCGGGTTTTAGTGGGTCCCAGAAAGTTCGTGGAAGCGAGGACACTTTGGTTCCCCGAGCTGAACCCTGCACACCGCCCTATCATCAGGTTGACAGTTCTGTTCAGGAGAATTTTTTGCCTCGATTATAAAATAGGTAGGAACAAAAAATTGCCACATTAAAAATCTTTTTGACAGAACGAAATCTGTTGGGTCCGCTATATTCTATATTTATGTATATTCTTATATTTATATAGAAGTTACGACGAGCCACAGTTTGCTCTTAAATACCAAAAGTTAGCTTTAAAGAAGAAATTCTAAACAACATTAAGTTCGCCTTTGTAGATGTATTTTGGTGCAATAAAGAATTTATCTATCTATCTATCACATCTAATTCGGCCGAGTGACTTCGAGTGATCAAAATAGTTTTAGTTAAGCAAGGGTTGTATGTATTCTTAAACTATTTCGATTTTATATTGAAACACGTAGCAAGGAGCAAACTTAAAGTTTAGGGGTCGCGAACATCGCTGAACTGTAAAGTTGCCTCGCTTCTCATATTCAAATAGTGCAGGGGAGCTAACGAAGCGGGCGACAGGGGGGTCGGGAGTGAGGGAGCGAGGGGCGAGGGCGCTACTTGTATGAAACATCAACAGACTCCCGCTCTCGTTGTGATGAGGGCGCGATTACTGTGTCAGTGCACAGAGTAGTTAACAAATATTTAAGTTTTAAGTTTATTGATTTTTTTATTTTTTTCCGATTTATTGGGACAAAGAACACATAATTTTTATGAAAAGAATGCTATTTTTTTACAACTATTATTCATTTTTATCTAGCAGATCGTAGATTGAACAGTGGATTCAAATCTACGACTATGTTTCACAGACCGTATCCTAAACCTCGATCGACGAATTATAATAAAACATGAACACAAATAATTAAATGATTAAATGCCGCCACAAATCGCTAATATAATAAATATCTTACTATCTACCTAAATATTAATAGTAATAGTGAAATTATGCTCCCCTAAATTAGTGTCTTACGCTGCGTTGCATGGTACACCAACCTTTGTCTTTCCAGTCGAGTACCTTTTTTTTATTGTTAAAGCGCAACCACAGACTTGTGTCCGTGTTCTCTTCTAATGTACTTTCTACCTCTACAGTTACTATTTTTTTTATAATGCCTAATTTATGGAGGTGGAGTTGGAGAATGCTGTGGTTCACGCATCGTAAACGCCCTGTTGCATTGCTATTAGCTTCTCCGTGACCGCTGCGTCGCTGCTTTTTCGAGTACCTTTCGTACCCATTGGCCATGTATTCTAACCCCGAGATGATCTGATGCACTTGTAAAGGTCGCAGAAAGACGCTGAATTAAAGCCCAACAACTGGTCCTTTATTCGCTTACAATAAACTTACTTTCTAAACATTTTTTTTTAATTTTCGTCCTGAGCAGTTTTCTCATTTTATTTGTCAAATATTTTTCTTTCTTATATCTTTTATCTGTTTAGGAAAAGATAGAATAAGCAATCCGTAGTGATTATGTTTATGCTTAAGTATTGGAAATCCATATAAGGAAGTTAGTTTGCGATTCAAATTCAATTCAAAAGTCAGGTTTAATATCTGTCGCCATAAAACATGACAAATCGAAATAAATCATCTGTTTATCAAGTTAATTATAGTTCAGATTTTCTGGATTTAGCTACACTGTGCACTTTGCATTTGGTACGCTTCGGGTTAGTCTTTTCATACAAAACAAAATCCTATTAAAAGGAACGTAACATATTTTAAATTCATTCTAGTATTTAAATATTTGTAAAATTGGCACTTTCAGAACCGTTCTATTATCGTTAAGTGAGGCTTTGATTGGGTGATCTCCAGCTTAAAGACTACACATTTCTGGCGGAAAATATTCCTCAATAATAATATTCTTACTAGAGCAGACAAAGGCATTCCTCGATATTTTGCGCACGTGAAAAGGATGAATAAGGCGACAAAATAAAAAAAATTCTGCTATCATATCTTTTATTTTAATATTATGAAATACGTCGGAAACATACAGCATTGGGCATAGTTGTACTCGGCCCAAAATAGCATAGGACTATATATAAAATACATAGAGCGATAGAAGCATTAGACATAGTTACTAGGGTCTGCGGGAGTCGATCCAAGTAACGTAGCTGAACGCTGGACGAGTAGGAAAGCGGACCCTGGTAGTAGGCTGGGATATCGTCAGGAAGAAGACGAAATATTATGAAATAATTATGTTTCCATTTGAAGATAGTAAACCATTGTAATAGCAAACGTATTTGCAGGGTATTAGATAGGTTATATAACAGTTGGTGATTAAAATTGCAGTGGGTTGTCATCAATTCAGGGATGTTCCATTTCAGAGGGATTTTTATTTTTCGATTTTCTGCCAAAAATTCATTTGTAAAAATTTCACCCAACCCTTTTTCACCTTTAGAACCTACTGAACGCAATTTAGTAGAATTAAAGATTTATGAAAAAGTGTATTTACTTACCTTATAAGTTTGAATATTTATCTGTTACAAGTAACCAATAATTAATTTTTATAAAGCATATTCATATTGACATAATCCCTGTTCCACTATCGGAATTCAAGACGCACTCTCAAACGATGCGCTGTCCGTCTTTCATTTTTCGGACAGCAAAGGACTGGAATTACCGTCCGATTACAATTTCGGTGTTTTGCAAAAGTAGAGCTAATAATCACGCAGTATATTCACTGTAATAATGCTAACGCTAAACACATAGTATTTATTTAAAATTCAGTCATTAGTAATGTCATTAACAATCCTCAAAACAAACAAACGCTCAGGGTTGGTAGAAAAACCAATATAGTCCGTAGTAAGTATAACGGCGGTAAAGTGGAAAAGAAGTTAAGAGGTGTCTATTTGTCACGTTCCTTCCTGAACGCTCTGCTTTCCAATTAAGGGTAAGCGCTCTCTTTGTTTATCTTAAATTGCGAGAAAATCTCACTCAAATTATCGAGCTAAAGGACGAAGGGGAGATCGGTGCCCCGCGGAACATAACTTTTGTTCCTTTACAGAATAAAAAGTTGCCTATCTAATGTTGACGGGCGGGCGTTGGGAATTTTTAATAAGCGAAAAATTTAATGAGGGCTCGGACCTTTTCGCTTCGGTTGGCCGTGTCAGCGTTACGCGGGAAACGGACATTCGTCTTTTTGAATTTCGAATAGAATTTATTATTCAGCGGGGCGTGTTTAGTAGCTTGCTAAGTGTTAAGTTTCTTTGGGGGCTTCAATCTAAATTCTTGTTCGGTTGCGTGCATTGATGTGTGCTCTACTTGAAAATCAGCGCTGTCGCATCCTTGCGACAGCATATGCTGAGACGGTGTCCGATATTGGCATCATATGATTTGTATTATTTGTCCGTGTAACTTTAACTATATTTTGTCTATTTTTCATTCTTTTTTAATGTGTGTTATATTCAGTCTGTGATGTGTTTTTGTATTGTGATGCCAATAAATAAATGTCTATGTCTACTTGCAGAGCATTGGTTGTAACCAGATGATATCAACTGCTTTCTTGATGAGTAATTTCGATCCCCTTTAAATATTTAGTTTTTGTTAACAGACGCATTTCTTTAACTTATTTTAAATTAATTTATATGAAATGAATATAGAAACAATCGTCACGTAAAGAAATGTATTAAATTAATTAAATTGATTAAAACATTGCATGGATCCCACTTCGGGTAAAAAAGCCTCCTTCAAAGCTTCCTATTTCCATATCTATACATCTATGCATACATGCTTTTCGTGTGTGCGTGTACTTTGTGTATTTATTATAATTAAAAAGCGTCAATAGCCTAATGGTTTAAACGGTCTGCGAATCGTAAGGTCGTAGGTTCGAATCCATCGTTCGACTATTGACGTGAACCATCTCCTAGCACAAGCTTAATCTTATTTGGAATGGTTAACAAGAATGTTAGTAATGTTTTCTGAAAAAAAAGAAATATTGCTAGCTTTCTTTTTGTTAAAAAAAAATTATAAATAGCCGTATTGCATTCCATACAATCAAATTAAGTTAGTAAAAAAATTGAAATTAAAATTAATTTTATTAAAACTCAAAGCTTCCTACTTCCATATCCATACATTTACGCATACATGCTTTTTCGAGTTTGATTATTCAGTTACCTATTACCCTATTTTACGACCAATCAGTTTATTAATTTTTTTATCTAAGTCGCAATTAGAATAAAGCATTAAACAATATTGTCTTTCCAATAAGCATGTTATTAAGTAGACAATTATATCTACCTTGCATATTTTTGTTCTCAAATTTACAAAACGCAAAAGTCGACTAAATAAGAGTGGATCAGAAGTTTTCGATTCCACTAATATTTAACTTAGGAATCATAATTAATTTAAAAAAGAAAATTTAATAAATATATCAGTGTAAATTAAATTGGTGTACGATTGATGTGATAAATTTCCTTCCCTCTCGTAGCACGTGATTAGGCCGGGCTTATTATATAGCTGGCTTGTGTAAGGGGCCAATTTAGCGCACCAGTAGTCAAGAAGCGACATCTGCTAATCGATTGATTGACCCCACTTTGGAGCTATCGCGTCGATAAAAAACACGCCTGGGGTAACCTTCCTTAAACTTAGTCCTTTTAAGTATTCCATCTAATCTGAAGAAAATTTATGACATATCTATAAGTTACTGTCAGATAATTATATTTTAAATAAGGTCCTAATAAAACGTAAGTATTAGTTGAAAGCTTCCGCCGGTCCTAGACACCTATTAAAGAAGTTGCAGTTGTCTAGCTTTAGTCATCGAGTGAAACGCCTAACTACACTCGTGAGCAAAAAAAGGTTCGGAATAAAGGGACGCTTAAAGTTTGAATATCTCGGAAGATAAAGACGCTAGCTAACTGAAATAAATTGTGCATGATAGACAATTAAATATGCTTAAAATTAAATATTTTTATTAATTAATTTATATTTCATTAAAAAAACATAAACTTAAAAGAAAAAGGATATCTTACGTAAACTTGGATATTAATAATTTTTCATTAAATTTTATTTTGGATTTTATAATATCGCCACATGGAGGCAACACTGAGTACTAAAATTTAATGAAAAATACTATATTGTCCAAATTTTCATGTCACTGCAGAAGCCGTTGCAGTAGTCATGCCCTAGTTGATTATTTTTTATTGTAAATGCTAACCAATGTTATAAATAAACAGCATAGATAAGTTTGTTATTGCACTGGAATACAGATACAAAGGCGAACTTAATGCTATTTAGCATTTTCTTCCAGCTAACCTTTGGTGGTTAAGAGCAGGCTAGGGGTAGTGCCGCAAAGTCAAATCAATATAATTAACATATATATATATATACAAATGTAACATGTATATAAATATAGTTATATACCTATAAATGGTAAGAATAAACGATAATATATGTATCGGTTTGTCATTTTTACCGTTTGAGTAGATTTTTTTTGTAAAGAACTACACAGATTGGCCAGAGAAGCTGTCCGTGACTGCTTCACCGGATTGAGAGGTGGCATAGCTCTTAGACACAAGGGTCCCGGTGAGGGGTAACCTCGGCTTGGACGGTTACTATGTTACGCGTAAGCATTCCAATCCGAGGGCGCCCGAAAGGGCCGAACCACGACTCGGTCGGATTGTTATTTCACTGATAAAAGTAGAAAGTATTCAGAAACACGCGAAAGATATTAGTTGTCAAAGCCTCCGTAATTTCAATTTTTACGCTAGTCTAGAGTTTAATTGCGGTACAAATAAATGAATTGCCATATAAATTCGTGTGAAATTCGGGTAAGGTTAAAGTAAGATTAGTAGGTATTAACACCGATTGCTACATACCCTGTTAACGTAAAAAGGCGTGAAAGCTTATCATTTTTATAATAATAATGTACGTCAACAAGCTCTTCGTAAATAACAAATATATCCCACGTATTATCATCACTCATCATCAAATCATCAAATCTATGATAAATAACATCCATAAAAGCTAAGGGCTTTAAAATAACAGGGCAAATTTAAAATCATTATTTAGTATGAGGGCCACCAGTGCTCTGCATCAAAGGGGAATCTCTCCAGTTAATAACGAAAGGTGAGGCCGAGATCTTTTTCGCAGCCGCTCTTATAAAAAAATAATTTCCTACATCGTAGGGCGAGGGACGGTGAGTTGTGTACAGCAAGGGCCGAGAATTTTGTTGTGTCTTATTTATATATTTTTTAAATAAAGTTTACTAAGAATTTTTCAACAAATTTTACTAACATTGTTGTTAACCATTACAAGTAAGCTTAGTTTATGCCAGAACATGATTCACGTCAATAGTCGAATCTAATTTGACCTTACAATCTTATGTTTTGTGGACCCTACTGCTGCCCTATTGATGCATAATATGGGGTTTTCGATTGGAATTGGCCGTGTAGTACAGGTATTTATAGATCTAGTATTATTTGTATCTGTGGGCTTATGTTGACCTATGCGTAAGCTCGTTTGCCCTTATCCTATCAAAAAAAAGGACGATAGATATTTGACAAGTTAAGGCGAGAATTAAAATAAAGTCGACTTACATTGTCTGCGACACCAGAAGGGGACGTTTTAATTTCCATTAATTTAGTCGACGATGTAAGCCCCGGGAAAAAATAATAAGAGAAATTGAGACGAGAAAGCGAGACGACAGAACCGCTCGCCGAAAGGGAGATCCCACCTTTACTACGCGGCTCGTCTTTTTCAAGTTGTTCTTTCCGTTTTTAATTATTGTACCACTCATTCCTAATTATTGTTATTAGCGCTGGGGTGAGTGGTGAAAATTGAGGGTCTCGGCGAGTAATATTGACCGCTCAGCTGAGGTGAGTCCCGGGGGAGATTTTTAATTGTGCCGCCTTTTGACGTTGCTCGTGTTCTTTTAAGACGGTTCAATAAACTTGGATTTTACGGCGTCTCGTTCGCATTGCCGAGCGCCGCTGTGTTTATGCCATTTTATTTGTATGGTTGTTTAGAATCGATATTACTTAAGACTCGGATATCTTTTATGCGCTGATTAAATTCTGATCCAACACATGTTACATACACATACATCAAATTAATAATATGATGATTAGTAAGTTATAAATAAGCTCTGACATCCCTTTAACTTTTGCGGTATAGGCAAAGACAGCTCCACTGTACGTTGTTGCCCAAGCTTATAAGGTCCCATATTACGGACACTATTTTTTAAGTGATTTTTTCTACATAAAAAATAGAAAAAAGAAAATTCATTGATACAGGATGGAATTCAAACACGCGGTCTTTACATCAGAAGCGGAACCGCCTAGCCGCTAAGCTATCATTGATTCTATAAAATCTATTATTGACTTATGTCTCTTAAGTCCACGTCGGTTGACATTTTTTCTAATTCACGCAAGGTCTTCCGTACCTTAGTGTTAAAAATTGTGCAGTAATTTTGGCTAATTTAATTAATTTAGTAGTGATATTTCTATTACTTTATCATTTATTAAAATATTTTTGTAACTATTAATAATAAAATCGTTACGTTTCTTTATAGCGAATGTTGCGTACACCTGTAATTGGCATACACAACAGGACTTAGTTTGTAAACTTGATTATTACAACAATGTATGCTTGTGTAATGCTGTTGGTGTATCGTATTAAATAAATAAATAAAATAAATGTTTCCTAAACTGTAACATTAGTCTATTTATGCCTTAAAGCGTTTTCATTACGTCATATAATTTACATTAAAAACAAACGATTTGTCGTGTGGACAAAGGATGAAAATAACAAAAATTATGGCTTTATGTCTGTACGGCTTAGGGAGCACCGCATAGTCAATTTGCTAATGTCCTTAATGCGTATCGAGTCGCATTAGCTATTTTATATCCAAATTGCCGGTCTCTCTGAGCTGAAAATCCCCAGTAAGCCATGAAACCGAGATCAAAGGAGCCCGCTACCATTACGATTGTGGCTCATTTTTTATTTAGCTCCCAATGCGAAGAACTCTTATCTTACGCGGCTCCTGCGTACTTTATGACGTTATAAAGCTGATTTTTAATCCGACATGCTCGGAAAATTGCCGGGAACGGTTCCATTATGTCGGGGGATTGATTTGGGTTATTTTTTTTTAATTTCTATTCTAATCTTATAACTTTAAATAGGCAATTTATATTATTTTTTACAGTATCTCGGTAACGGCTAATTATTTGAATGAAACTTTTTGTTTAGAAAACGTTTTCAATTCAGAATAATCACGAGCTTAAAGAATATTAAACTTACGAAGTGTCAATAGCCTAATAGATAAGGGTACGGTCTGCTAATCGTAAGTTCGTAGGTTGGAATCCACTATTCAGAGTATCGACGTAAACCAACTCTTAGCATAAGAGTTGGTATGGATAACATAAAAATTGAATCATATATTAAAATAATCTGTAAAATAAAATAACTTATCTTTATATACATTAGCGTTAAAGCTATCTCTAGTGTCGGTCCCTCATGTCTGAGGAGCGTGGTCACCATCGGGTTTGCACCTGGAACGGATGATTTGCCTCCACCGGCTTCTGTCCAGCGCGTCTCTTACAGCACTGTAAAATTTGGAGGACGACGAGTCTTTTACCTGATCGGTCAACCTTGTTGGTGAACGGCCGCGAGATCTTTTTCCTGCGGTGTTCCCAACTACGATCAGTTTATCTAGACTTTCGTCGCCTCTGCCCACTTCATAAACTGTGTTAAAGCAATGATCGTTTTTTTGGGTATCTTTGAAAGCAAATGCGAAAGTGTTTTAAAAGTAAATGGAGATCTGTCCCACTCTAAAAACAATCTTTAATAGAAAACGTCTCTTATCTAAACTATTTCATTTAGTTTATAAATAGTCTTTCACGGAAACAAATACACATGTTCACACACATTTATCCTTAAATATGGGAACAAAATGATTAAAAATTTCCCCTGGGTACTTAAACTTTCATTTTAACCTGGAGATAACATAGGTGCTTGAAGACAGCGTTTCTTGTTGTGGAAGAGGCCTTAAATTTTTTTTTAAAGAATGCAAGCAATATTTTATAATAATAATAATAATAATTCATTTATTCAAAAGTAACAAAGACTCATCACTACTTCAAACAACTACCAAATAACAACCTTAAACTAGATTATAAGATAAAAATATAAAATTATTATTATAACTATTTGATTATAATATAAAATAAAGAAATATAATATTATACTAAAGGCTTTACTATGCTTATGAATACCTTACCCCATGTGAGACGGCGCAGCATCTGTTTACATAAACACAGTCAAGCCTTTGAGCAATCATGCTCAGGATGCTGTTGGAGCTGCTCCACACCCTGCGCACCAGAGATGCACTCCTCTTGCGCATTGTCGCAAAAGATGACATCTGTGCATCCGCGAACATCCCCGATGCACTACAGAAATGGGGCAACCCCAACAGAACCCTGAACGCGTTGTTATATTGAACATATAAATATTATTTATAAATATTACTAGCATTGTCTTCACCTTGTTAACAATTCCAACTAAGCTAAACCTTGTTGGTAAGAAATGGTTCACGTCAATAGCTGTATAGTGCATTCGAACCTGCGACCTTACCATTTCACAAACCGTGTCCCCCAATCCATTAAGCTATTGCCGCTTCAATACTAAGGTAATGTTAATTTTTAATTAGTATTAATATTATTGGGAAAAAGAGCTATAGGACTGTTTTGTCTGATGTTAGTTTAAACGTTTCTTCGTGCATATTTATTCTTATCTTCGTATATGTGCGAATACGATACGATGCAAACATATTTTTATGAAGACCAGCGGCGCCCCCTCGCGCCGGGATCAATATCCACAGTTTATGAAGTGTGTCGCACGTGCTGGCTGCAATATGTTCAACAGGGGTGGATATTGTAATGCATAGCTTTTATTATGTCTTTCTATTTTCTATTTTTTTAATGTTAAATTTTAGCATTGTTATTAATCTTCTAAATACGAGTAATTATCTGTACACGTAACAATCGAACAGAATTTAAATCTATCAGAAAAATGGGGGCTCACGATCATCTAACTTACATTTTCATTTTCATCTTAGACGTAAGAAATAAGTGTGTGTTTTAAAAAAGACTTGGCTAAAAGGTCTTGTTACCGAGCCATAAAATATTAAACAACAACAAACAGAATTTAATATCAATGATTTAGTATCATAAAGTTATATAGTATAGTATCCTATAGTATTAGTAATATTGACATAAAGTTATATTTAAAAAGTTACAGCTGTTTTTCATATTAAATATATAAATATATATGTCCCACTGTTGAGCCTTCAGGCTTTCTCTCTCAGTATAAATGCATAGTCCGCCACGCGGCCCTAATGCTTGGCAGATTTCGGCTTAAGAACATAAGAACATGGCCTTAGAATAAAATTTTAAGACATGTAGGTTTTCTCTCGTTGTCTTCACCGCCGAGCGCGTGCTGAATCAGCACATAAAATTGCAACGACAAATTTATTGGTGCCTGCACCAGGGATCGAACTCGGGTTGCTAGCGTATGCTAGCTACGCAACTTAAGCCAACCGCCCGTACGCTGGACTACCACGGCTCAATTGGAAAGCTCAGGTCTCGAAAGCACCAACTTTAAAAAAAAGAATCATTACAATCAGTTTACCCAGTCGATAGTACTTGAAAAGGAGTTCAATTCGTCTGTATTTTTTTCTTAAAAGTTGGTGCATAGTACCGTCATTCATAAACCGTTTTCTAAATTCATAGCATGTCTATGACTAAACTTCAGAGATAAAAAATACCGTCCGCGCATTACTGCGTTTAACGTTTGATTCGATTTGTAGTCGGTTTTTGTTTTTACTCAGTAATAAATTTGTTAAATAATTAGCTATTTGTTATTCAATATAATCTCTTCTGATCTCTACAAAGCGACGAAAATAATGAATATCAAGCAATTATATAAATACAGTACATGTATTCTCATTAGGAAAATTATAGATAAAACGATTTATACCAACATCTCTTTTACTAAAAATTCTAAAAAACGCAGCAACCGACGCGCTAGCTTTCTTGTAATACCAAAAGTTAGAACGAATTACGGTAAAAGATCAATTTGTTTTGAAGGAGCACAGCTGTATAACAAAATACCAGCACACGTCAAGAGGGTAGACACACTTAGCGCATTCAAAATGCAACTTGTTAAATTCCTTAACGACAGCTAATCGTCCCAAAGCAAATGAATGCGTTAGGAGTTCTTCCATATGCAAGCGAACTTATTGTTTTATAATATTAGTTATTTTATTGTTCTCATGTAAGTGACCTTTAATGTCTATAGTGAGAATAAAGTTTCTAAAACCTATATAGTGGTACACCTATTTGAGTACACGTCTAAGGCCGCGAACTCCGCGCCAATGCCGTGGGGAGTGTAGACGCAAGTCTTTTATGAATAGCTTAAATGATTTATGCTGTACGTACGCGTCGAGATAGAGGGATCTATATCCCTCCAGATGTTTTTGCCCTTTGATACAGACGCCACCACTTTTGTTAAGTTTAAAAAATTTACCTTGTGTGCATCTGTAGAAGCGTAGATGAATAGTAAGCAATTCTCTTTACACTTTTCTTCTGTGTTAACGAAAAGAAATGAAGACATGTTGTGGAAGTTTGGTGTCTGAAAGATAAAGTTTAAACCGAAAAGCTCGTCTTTTTACGTGCTATTAGTTACATCTTTAAATTAACATAATTTATCGTTTCTTTACTAGAACTGCTAGTTATAGACGCAGTATGGTGATTGGCTTAGCTTATAATTGTTGTTAAAGTCCAAATTAGAACCGTATAGCTCGTCCGCCAAGGTGGACCTGGGAAGAATGTGACATCGGCTGGCCCGTATCGCCTTGCACTGCGAGGGCACAGGGGGGGTGTAACCTCCCCCCCGGGAATTGCTCTCCTTGAGCACAGTGCAGAGGGGCTCCGGTCCGTTCCACTGGAGATCCCGGAGCCCCTCACCATGCACCGAGGAAGGGCCACCGGGAAGGTTTTAGTGGGTAAAAACCCCACATAACCGCCGCCTTCCCCCCAGAAGGCGGGGTAATGTTTGTCTTCAGTCACTGAAGTATTTAGGCTGGTCGAATGTCTGTCAAGTATGGAAAGAGCTAAGCTTTCTCTGACGGATAGAATCCGAAACGAAGAAAGTCGATGGAGGTAGTCAACTCTAAAATTAGCAAGTTGGAATGGCATTGGACCGGACTCATCTACCTTGTCTGTGACGGCATTGTGACGGACGATTGAATTTTACCAGTATTATATGACTATTTGTTTTATTCATTAGTTATGTAATAACAATGTAATACATTAAATCCTATTAATTGTGTTAATAACTCTGTTAACTGAGCCTTTTATTGGTATGATGTGACATGGTGTGAGAACAATGCAATACATTTAAATAAAGATTTTATTATTATTATTATTTTTACATACATATACATTTTAATTTTACTTTTACAAATACACTTTTTTTCTCATATTTACGGTACAGAGGTCCCTGCTAGATTAATCAATTGCATTTTTATTTATTTTAATTCCATATGTTATTCTTCTTCTTCTTCGTCGCTTGAGTCTTTGCAGACTCGTCGTGGTTATCACGTATTAGGTGACATATACATGATAACTATCTTGGGACAGTAGATGCAGTGGTTTCCCCTTGCCTTCTGCACCAGCACTTTTTGGGATCATTTATATCCCAAGGCTTGCTGTAGCCTTCTCCAGCTGGTTTCCCAGCTGGGCGTGTGGTTATCCCGCCACTGTTCGGTCGCCAGAGCCTCGTCCGTTGTCTAGCAGGGAGTACCGCGAAGGCTGGACTGGACTTCGCCGTCACTGGACGCGTGCAGGTGAGGTTGACGTTTGGGCCGGTTGAGATGTTGGTACCGTACCCCTTACTCCCCATGTTATTCTTATCTGTGTATATTTTGTTTGTGCTTTTATATAGATAAATAAAATTTCTTTCTTTCTTACTTGCCTGTACTCGTATTACGGAGATATTGTACCCAACACCGTGTTTATCTTACGCACTAAATATTAATAATTTTTATGCTATTGAGCGTGTATTTGATAAGAGTTGGTTTATGAGTGGGTGTGTGGGTGGGTGTGTTAGTGGGAGTGTCAAGGAGCGTGTATAAATGAAAGCGTATTTTTTATGTTGTGCCAAAGTTTTGCACGTGCAGAAAAGATGATAATTAACTGGATTTCGAACTTCCTAAAGTAACATTATAAGTCAAACGCTTAACCACTAGGCCATTGCTCATTATTGTAAACTCTCCGCTTACTAAACACGTGATATAAAATTGTTAATACGTTGTACTGTTTACATTATTATTCATTCACGTGGTTTTATAAATGCACAAAATAATTTTGTCGGCGTCTTAAGTAAGAGTCGGGTTTATCTGTGTTTTATGAAAATAAGCGGGTGGCCGCTCATTTCGGGTCGGCAGGGAGTACTCGGGAAGGTTTGGGAGGGGGTGCTCATGTCGTTTTCATGGCCGAAGGACCACCGCCGTGGCTTTTGGCCAGTAGCCAGTCTCTGTAAAAGCTAACCTTTTCTTTGTCTGTGCGGAATGCCCCTCTTTTCTTTAATTCAGAGATGAATTTTAATGTTGATATGACTTGAATGTAGCAAAAGATACTTTTTAATATATTTAATTTCAAAGGAATGCAACAGCCAACCAATATAGTTTATTAAGAGAGCGAGCCAACGTTATGGCGTATCGCATTTTGTGTTGATGGTTTGTTTGAGTTTTAAGTAAATGTTAATAATATTTTTAAGTATTTACCTGTCAGTTATAACTTAGTTATAATAATTAACGATTTTTTATATGCAAGCAGACAGTAAACGATTTCCAACAGCTGAGACTTGCACATTTTACGTGATCATAAGTATCAACGTTAGCTCTGAGTCACGTGAATCGATTTTAATAATTCTTTCACCAAGATAGGGCTACGTTATTTAGAAGCACCACGTATTAAAAGTATCATATAATATAACTTATTTCATTATTAATAAAATTTTAATGATGACTTAATAAATTAGGAAAACTAGCTAAAAAAGTGGAACGTCGCTAATTCAGCAGATGTGTTATTGTTACAACTTTCACATTACAAATTTATCTTATGATTTCAATATGCTACACTATTTAAAAAAAAATCAGTGGTTCGTAGGACGTACTACGAAGTAGCTACGAAAATTATATTTTGAAGGTTCTGTACAATTTTTGCAATAACCAATGGTACTATTTTGGTTCCAAATAGTGTTTGGGCGACGATAATGTACTGGAAACGTCTCTCCATGTATCGATATGGCAGCGATTGTTCGAGCGCTTGGCGCCGTGTTTGTGGTTGCTTTGTGGCGGATGTGTTACGATGCCAATTCCATTGTTACACTCCTTGCACCGTGCATTTATGTTGTTCGAATTTTATGTGTAAATACGATTGTAAAGCATACATTAACGATTATTAATCGCTCTCTTTTAATGTAACTGACGAAAAAGTTTCGATGTAACGGCCTACATGAAAATTATTTTCGCTTTTATTTTGTTAGTGTCTAATCTAAACGCATGTTTGGTTGGAGCGCAGTTGATTGACGTTTTGTTGGACACTTTATTAACATAGTTGTCCGTACGGTTAGAAGTTATAGCGGTTTTACACTTTTTATGTACAAGCTTGTATTTAAAAAATGCTGTCATGCTTGTCATCAACACTATACCTCTATCACTTCATTCAAATTCATTCATCTGCTTATAATTTTGTAATAAGACATTTATTTACATACATGATTCGTAAACAATGCAACCACCGCCAATCAATGTTCATTATCAATACATCAATGATATTAAAAATTGATAATTGTTTTTTTATATTCTCTCTTTGTGAGAAAAATATTGTTAGCAGTTATTACTTACATTCTTGTAAACCATTTCAACTAGCTTAAGACAGCTAAAGATTGTGCTTGGAGGTGGTTCCCGACAATAATCGGGTATAATATAGGTGGATTCGAACCTACGATCTTACGATTCGCATATCGTACTATTAGGCTATTGACGTCTCTATTATTTTGTTATCTATACCTTAAAATTACCATATAATGTATCTTCAATTGTCTTTGTTGTGTGTTGTATTGTCAATTTATATTCTTGTTTTATTTTTGACAAGTTGTTTTAAATCAGTTGTTTAATTGCAAGCGTACCAAATTTTGCTTAGGAATCTGTCGCAACGTGGCGGAATGTCGCACGTCTTGCTTCGGCGCGCGACGCCACAAATCAGCTTCGCCGCCGTCGGCTCCGGAATAATTGTTGACAATCCCAACCGGAATTCTTAATGCATTCCAAAAGCATCACCCGTTTGTTAGACGATCTTCTGACGTGCTACGAATACTTGTGCGAAAAATTCTAGAGAGGCTTCCGAAAAAAAAACACAAATATAATTACGAGAAAACAAAAATCACTTATATAGAATTAAACGTTATTACGCGCAGACTCCCACTTTGTATTTCAGAATTATTGTAGGAATTCCTTTAAATAGAATTAATCAGAACCAAACGAAACTCTCATCAAACTACCCTTGAAATACATCCTAAAATGAAACATCGATATCGTGGCGTAATTTTGAGTTATTTGTCCATTTGTGACGCACATACTTTTTTTTAGCGAGTAGGAAATCTTCAAAAAGATACCCCGACTTCTGGGGAAGGCGGCGGTTATCTGGGGTTTTTACCCACTAAAACCTCCCCGGTGGCCCTTCCTCGGTGCATGGTGCCCCTCCGGGATTTCCAGTGGCACGCACCGGAGTCCCTCTGCACTGTGCTCAAGGAGAGCACCTCCCGGGCGCGCGAGGTTACTCCTCCCCGAGGCCCCTTTTAGTCGCCTTCTACGACAGGCAGGGGATACCGTAGTCTTATTCTTGAGAGCCCAGAACTACAGGGCTGATGACGCACATACCTTTTCTCGTAAATGCCATTATCAGAAATGTGTGGCCCACACAGGATTTTAGTACTTAGTGCACTAAATTATTAAAGCAAACCTCAAAACATAAATAAAATTTAATGAATAAAATACTGTATTATCCAAGTTTATATAAGATATCCTTTTCGTTTAATTTAATGTTTTTTAATGAATAATAAATAAATAGATAAAAATAAATTATTTATTTTAAGGATATTTAATTGTCTATCACGCACAATATATTGCAGTTAGCTAGCGTCTTTATCTTCCGAGATATTCAAAGTTTCTTAACCGGGTCGGTTTATTCGACCCTTTATTTCTGCTCACGAGTGTATTATTAACGCAACAAAACGCTGCATCTTATAGTATAAGTATCATCTCCATTCTTACAATAGTTCCGGCATTAAAAGGTAACAAAAATGACGTCTCACCGAAGATCGAACTCTAGTTTCTTGTGTATTATGCAACTTGAGGCGATCCGGACGCTGAGCTACCACGGTCAAATGTGCCACTACGGTCTCCCCATGCAAACGTATAAAACGTAATTTTTTGTTATATGATTTAAAAAATATTTGATTTTAAGTGTGTATACATATAAGTGTTTATTTGTTGATTGTTTTTGTACTAATACATTATAATAGTTCAATTATAGTTCGGTTGATTAAGAAGTTTCTTAAAAAATTAATGTGAGCGTTTATTTGTACAGGTAAATCATTTACGCTGACCATAATGCTGGCAACTTCACCCCCTCAAGTGGCGACCTATCAGAAGGCGATTAAGGTTACAGTGGATGGGCCTCGGGAACCACGTTCGAAGACGCGGCACCACGGTTTCCATCCTTTCCACTTCGGACCTAGATTCGCCCCAGATCCCCTTATGGGCTCCCTACCTTTTAAGTTATCTGGTAAGATTGTTTTATTTTGTTTTTCATAAGTTATTTCACAATTAAATGTTATTAGACTACAACCTTATAAAAAGCACTAACCATGGTTTTCGTCCACATAATACTGTTTCTCACTAAAAATAAGTATTAGTTAAGTTATATAGTGCGTTTAATTTCACATGTGTTATTTCTAATCAGTAAATTATTTAGATCTTCTATTACACTTAAATTAAGGTAGACATAAAGCTTTGAAGCATTTTTTCAATTACTTAGTCACTTGCATAAGAGGCGAAAAGCCCCAAGATCTTTTAATAATTTCGGGGTAGACAGACAGGAAACGGAAAGTCACTGTACCAAGCCAGCTGGAATACGAATTTTCCATTATAGGATGTTTTGTATGCTTGTTTCCTACATGTTTTTATTGAGCTATGGGAAGTAGATAAGCTATACAAATGAGTCAATCATCCAACATTTTATATCGACGAAGTTGCGTTTGCTGTTATACCTGCCAAGATTGTGCAAATAATAATCTTCAAAACTATTATAACTGTAGCTAAATGTGTTTTTATTAATGGACGGTGTCCATTTAATATTTTAAAACAGATCCTTCCATAACCTGTTAAGTGAGTAGATTAATATGTTTTATCCTATATAATTTGTTGTATATTACTTCATTTGATATGCGATTTAGAATAAAACATATATTTTTTTAGTTTTCATCGATATAGGAAACTGTGCTTTCGTAGCAGAAGTATAAAACACAATTTGCTTTGAAAATTAGTCACAGAAATACATGGGTTAAATATCCTTAGAACTCAACCCACTGCTATTTCGGTTGTTTCGAAATTAAAGGTGCTTTATCACGTTGCTAGTAACGTCACGTTACCTTCCCTGACGTTAGGGTTGACAAAACTAAAAATATATTGATAGCTCAACCTAGTTGTAATGTCTTTCGCTATAACAATAGCATTCAGTGTTTTAAAACCACAAAGTTAATTTTATTACACATTTAAAATAGCAGATTTTGCTTAAATATAAAATGATGTTTTAAATTAATTTTATGTTCAATGTTAACAAATAAAAAGAACACAAACTCACACTCACAACACAAAGAGAAGAAAAAAATAATACAATAATTTTTGATTTTGACCTAAAATCAAAATGTGCCTATATAAATTAATTTGGAAAAATATACCGTACTGTGTCTTTAGTTTACTGTTAACAATAATTTCATTATTTAACGTCACTAAATATAATTGTGATTAATTTCTCTTTTTAAATTAACATTCTTGACAGCCCTAGTTTAGCGTTGGTGGTGTGAAACATGCTACGCCTACCTAAGGTGACGCCGGTCTGTGTTACGCACGTCTATCCGTCTGCTGTCTTAATCAAAGAGATTCTATAACGTCTTGATTACGACTTCCTCTCAATCTATATAATAAATACTTTTCAACAGACTTCAAAAAGGAGAATGTTCTCAAGTCGTCTGTATAAATACTACATGTTTTATGTTTCTTACCATATAACGTTCGACTGGGTGAACAGATTTTGATGATTCTTTTTTTATTTGAAAGCTCGTGGTTTCCATGTGGTTCCCATCCATGAGAAAACCATATAAGACTTAAATTTGCATTAAGTATGTGCGCGTGAAATGGACGTTTACTTCAATATCACAATAAAAGATTTCGATGAATGAACTACATGATCTAATTCCCCCATCCCCTTTCCACCATCGGACTTCTAGACGCACTGCGGGATTTAAACCTTTTGTTGTGAACGTCCCACAAACCCGAACGAAGCGATTTGCTTCGTCTTTCATTCTTCGTACAGCAAAGGACTGGAATAGTTTGCCCGCGTCTGTCTTTCCGATTACAATGTAGGTATTTTCAAGAGTAGAGTGAATAGGCATTTACTAAGCTAGTGCGCCTTACCATCCAGGACTGCATTTCCACTTAACATCAGGTGGGCTCGTAGTCACACTTGCTTAGAAAATATAAAAATTTTTTTTTTTATTGAAAATGGATGTAGAAGAGAGTTTAGTTTGATTCTGATTAAGTATATTTCATAATATTCCTACGTTAATTCGGAAATATAAGGAGGGCATCTGCGATTAATAGCGTTTAACGTTTGATTCGATTTGCAGTCGGTTTTTTTTTGCTCCTAAATATACTTGTTTTATAACAGAAGTGATAACAAATTTTTGTTAATAACTTCAATAAAGACGTCATCTGAAAACTAGGTTTAAGGAATGTAACCTACAAATTTCAAATATATATTATATATATATAATTTTAGCCATTAGAGTATTGGTATTTTATTCTTATATTGCAACCACAGACCTGTGTCCGTGCTCTTTCCAATACACTTAAATTGTTTACTCTGCATTTGTTAAAAGTGCCACTTCTACAGTTACTATTTTTCTTATTTTTTTATATATATATATATAATGCCTGAATTTGGAGGTGGCCAGAGATCGTTTTGGGTTCACGCGCCGCAGACGCCCCGCTGCATTGCTATTAGCTTCTCCGCGACCGCTGTGTCCCTGCTTCTCATGGCCATTTTCAGGTTGTAGTCCATTATCCTCTCCCTTGATGCGGCCATTGCCTTTGTCATCAGTCTTCCTGTATGTCGTCACAGTCATCAGAGTATTGGTTTATAAAATTCTGTGACTATACTTTTGCTTATAAAGGAACAATATCAATAGACAAGGTCAGGCCGTTGACCTCTGTAGCGTAGCCAACTGAAGAAGGGCAGAACATTTATATCTATTGGATATTAAATTGTCAGCCTGGACCGTTGTCACTTCTCTGTGTCCAACGTTTCGAGGGGATTTAATTTGGACGAAAAGTTTCGAGTAACAATTAATTATAAGTTCCGGCCCTCTTTTGACACCTGCAAGAAGCATCGGGGGATTTTGTGATCCTGTCACTTTCTACTATACAATATAAACGTGACAGGTAAAGTAATAACCTATATATTGTATATTTGTCCCACTGTTGGGTACAGGCCTTCTCTGTAAAAAAAGTATAAGGCCATAGTCTGCCACGCGTTCCTAGTGCACTTTGGCGGACTTCACAATTTTTTTAAGACACAGGTTTTGCCACGATTCCGAGCGCGTGATAAATCAGCAGTTAAAATTCAAACAAACTCATTGGTACCGGGAATCGAACTCGGAATGCTAGCGTACTATGCCACATAAATAGACGGTATTTATTGATTGATTTTGGTATATATTGATATAGCAGTAAATCAATGACTTTCGGCTTTTGGTTTTTTTTAAATCACTAACTAAAATTTGATCCTGAAGTATGGCTTGTTTATAACGAATTAATTTTTATTAATTTATTTAAATTTAGATGATTACCGTTACAGAAAAATCAAATTCCGTTTTTTAAGTACAAAAAATCACTTCATGAAAACAAATTGTGACCACCCCGATTTGAACCCTGCTCGGTTAAAAGATTTTTCATTTACATTTTTCGAATATTGGACGTTTCCGGTATATGTATTTACATTTACTAACGTTACTGTTACAGTCACAAACGATGTTTTAAATTCAACTTTCAACCATATTTTAGGTTTGTTGTCTAAACGAAAGCCGGTATTAAGAAGAGAAACCCTTAGAATAGAATATAATTTTCACCGTCACGTTCCAAAATTTCAAGCATTTTGAGCAATTTCGATCAAAAGATTCCGTCGATATAGCCGCCAACTCCACACCCCGTCTCCAACGCGACGGCGGCGTCGCTAGGCGTCCCGAACCCCGTCTGCCTTCTGCGACTAACAGAGATGTCGATAAAAAATAGTACACGTGTAATGAAATACTTTTCGTGAGCGAAATTAAATCGGCTTTCTTCGACACTCTTTGTGTACCGTTCTATTTTTGAACGAATAAAAAATATCCTTCTACTGTCAAAAATATCAGATCTAAATCTATATATACAATATAAGCAGAGGATGGAGTAGACAGAGACCAACCTTATTAGGTCCTATATGTGATATAGAATGAACCAAACGCCATACTCCAGGTACATATTTTAACCAAGGGTTTTTGTATTGGTAAAAACTGACGAGAATTCGAACTTGCCTTCATCTGATCGTGTCTTATATCTTGGATTTTTTTCAGAAATACGAACCTACGACCTTACTTTCATAAACCGTACCCTAAATCATGACGCATCAAATTATTTAAAAATATATTTATGAAGTTCTTTATATTTATATGGAAATTTTTATTCGGCTCTACACTATGTATGTACTTCTAGGTAATACATAAATAAAGCTTGTTAGTATTTCTGTCCTGTATTTTGATAATATAATATGGGTTTAGGTGACCGATAACGGTCGACTAAACATTTGCGATGCTAGGTTAAAGCCGAACGCACAAGAGGTCGCTACTGTGTTATCGGATAGTTGGGTGTAGCGAGGGGCGTACTACGCAAGTGGAGCAAACCTCGTTACGGCGGGTGTCAAAGGGTCGTAACTCAATTACACACCTCGCGCTCCAGTGCTACGAGCGTAGAAGCGTAGCGTCGCCAAGACATCGGTTAATGCATCATAATTAAACTTTGATATCTTGAGTTGTAAGTTATTGATTAAGAATATTTATCATATTAATATTATTGTGATTAATTATAATGTATTATATAATAATAATTAATTTAATTATTACACAAGTAATTACATACATTACGTCCTTTACAACAGATATAGAAAAAGTTACTTGATTTTCATAGAACTTCTTAGGTACTCTGTGATTTGAGAATCTATCGCCAATTATAGAAATACGCTCACATTATCATCAATAGCTTAATGGTTTAGAGTACTGTCTGCGAATCGAGAGGTCGTGGATTCGAATCCATCATTTGACTATTGACGTGAATCATCTCCTAACAAAAGCTTATTTGGAATGGTTTATTATATTTGTGACAACGTGTTGTGTGTTTACAATTCTAATTATATTTGTAAAAAAATATATTGTTAGCATTCTTAAAAAAAATCCTATGGCATCCAATACTGGACATACCCTTTATCTAAGACAAAGACAGTAATAGTTGTTTACCTTGGTACCGATTTCAATATATGCATTCCTGGGATTCCTTTCCTGTTGTTTGAAGACTGAAGATTCCGCGGCCCTCTCTTAACTAGTCGCACCAATAACCCTTCTAAAATCATGATAAATTATCCTCACTCACGTTCACGCGTTACTCTTTGAGACACAACTTGAGCCATTGAGTGGTAATATTTGGATATGGCATTATTGATTCGGGATACTAATAATTTCTTTGGTAGATAAAAATAAAAAAAACTTTAATTACAGTTGACTTAAGGAATAAGGAAAAAAGAAACTCGTCGAAATCATTATATTAACACAGAAATTAAAATGTTGTAAAATGATTATAAAATATGATATGAAAATGATTTTATTATTATGTTAATATTTTCAAAGCGTCTTGGACCGTTGACGTTTATGGCATTAATATTTTACTATCATGCTTTCTACCGTTATAATATGAGAAATATTTCCAATATAATAGATATTTTACCAAATATTTACAAAAAATATAACTGCGCCAAATCGTCGACGCTTGGCAGCGTGCCCAGAAGGTTGGTAGCATTGCCACGTTGTATGGCAATGCTTAGCCTCGGTGCAAGGTATAAGCTAGCCCTCTGATCACCAGATGTGTCGACCAACTTCTTAGCTATCACATTAAAAAGGTGGTGTGCACTAGGACCTCACGGACCCAAAAATTACAATTATTTCTTTAATAAAATTAGTATAAATAAAAATAATTACTAATCAATAGGCAAATAATACGGTGTGTAGACAACAAACAATTATTTACCAAATATTTGTTTGTTGTCTAGTTTATTAACTGATGAGTGAGATATAAGTCAAGCTCACATTAGCGTGTCATTTATTTTACATATCCTTGAGCCGCGCGTCGCCGTGTGAGCGCCACTTAAAGTCACAGCCTACGTATTATTAATGAGGGAGCCTTAGAGAAAATTAAATATAGCATTAGGCCCGGAAGCCCCGGGATTGTGGGGAGTGGGTTAGGGGGGTTTAAAGAAAGAGTGGGGGGGTTGTAACCCTTCCGCCGCGCGACAATGCGGGTGCATAATTACGCATTTGTAAATTTTAAATGTCCCGCCCGCCTCATACAGTCTTTTGTATGGCGTGATTCGCGCTTTTACCGAGCCTATAAACGCTTTTAAATGAATTCATATGATGATGAAGCGCGCGATTAACTCTAAATGCTACAAGCCATTTGCAACACGAACATTCACGCGCTCATGCGTCGTGTCTACGTGCATGTTTGTAAATAAACCACCATATGAAATCTTTTATTTGCCGGTTAATCAATTTAACGTTACCAATGCTTAAATAAATGAAATTTAGATGACAAGAATATAAAACACTCTTTTTGAATTTATACTTCTTTTGGTGTGTTAAGTAGAAATGAGAATAGTGAATTAATTTACTATGCTAATTATAACATCTTAGATAAATAAGATTTTTTTATATTACATAAAATAAAACACTACGCAACATCACTGTCCATTCGCAACATTTTTTACTTTTTACTGAATCGCATATAATAAAATCTATATATGTATATGTAATATTACTTACCATGTTTGCTAGGACTAAATCATCAACATATGAGGTCTGTGTGGCATTTAAATATGTTAAGGGGTTTATGATCACATATTTTTTGTGTCCAAAGGATAATGTACTGCAGAATTAATGAGCACTGTCCATAATAGATAACATTTATTACCAGTGAACAGTGTAAACCATATGTGACACATTGGAAATGAGTAATAATTCTGTCTACTCCGCTAAAAAAGGTTCAAAAGCTTATTCTATAATTTATTCTAAACCAGAACTGTCGCCTCAACTAAAAGTAACCTTTGCAGGTCACGTCTACGTCACTTTTGTACATCGAAAGGTTAATTAATCGAAACAAAAAGGGGTTAAACAAAATCAATAGAGGGAAATTCATTAAGCGCTAAGCAGATTGAAATTCAACATGGCGCACAAGATGGCGTCAGGCGGGTTAAGGCGCGTTGACAAAGCGCAGTCGTTAGTTCGCGAGCCCTCTTATTAACCTTATGATGTACGGAGGACATCAATCTCTGTTGCTCTACTAGTCCCGTCTTGGAACCGACCATGCGTCGTGTAACTTCAACATGTTTGAATAAAACTAATATTCTATTACGTTCTAGAAACGTCGTATATATTGCATTTCTTAGAGGTTGAAATAATTTAATTAAAAGTGATTTAACATTGTCTTTTTAACCGCACATGTTAATTATTTACCTCAACATCACGTTGGTAATCTGTGACATCGCTGTATCTACCTTATAAATCGAAATGCTAGAGCAGATGATGGGCGGCATAAAATCTCCAACGTTATGTTTCGTAGGTCGTGCTTTAAAATCATCAAGCTAGTAACGTCTTTTGATTAGATTAGCTTAGGATAGGATAGTATTAGTAACCTCCCCCCCCGGGACTTGCTCTCCTTGAGCACAGTGCAGAGGGGCTCCGGTTCCACTGGAGATCCCGGAGCCCCTCGTCATGCACCGAGGAAAGGGCCACCGGGGAGGTTTTAGTGGGTAAGAACCCCACGTAACCGCCGCCTTCCCCCCAGAAGGCGGGGTATCTTTCTGAAGATTTCCTCCCCGTCAACAAAAAAAAAGGATAGTATGTGGATCAGCACTGTAGTTCTGGGCTCTCAAAAATAAGACTACGGTATCCCCTGCCTGTCGTAGGAAACGACTAAAAGGGGCCTCGGGTTCACTGGGCGACAAGGGTGGGTGCCTTTGTCATCCGCTAAGGTGGACCCGGGAAAAAGGCGACATCAGCTGGCCCGTGTCGCTTTGCACTGCGAGGGCACGTCTCGGGGGGGAGGGAGTAACCGTCTAACCTCCTAACTAACCTTATGAAGTGTGAAAGAAGCAAGAGAGGTGTACTGTAAAAAATGGAAATACGTAATATCTGCTTCTATCTTCTCCTATGGATCAATTGCATTAGGACCTTAGTAGGTCCTAATGCAATAATATTTTCTATTATTTATATAGTAACATACGAGTCACATTTCTATTTAGTATATAATTAATATTGTAGTGAAGTTTTTAATTATTATGGAGCAAACGAGCTTGTTCATTTGGTTTTAAATGATTATCGCAACCAGTGAACATCTACGACACCAGCTTAAAAGAGAAAGGAAAATAAAAAAAGCTTTTATCATATAGTTTAAAATAAGGTTTAAATAATAACGAATAATTTAAACAAGAAACAATTATCTTAGTATATATCTGATTGTCAGGGGTTTGTACGCCGGCAAGTTTATAGCAATGAGATTTGTGATTTTGGTTTCTTTATTTATATAAAGATTAATTAATTCCTTTATATTAGAATAAGGTCAATGTATTTTTTTTGTAAGGAGATGGGTTTTAAAAAATAAAGCTCGGTGAAAAATGAATAATTGCATGCTCCATCGTTTCCATTTTAGTTAAAAGCTATAAGATAAGTTTTTTATATTTAAATAAATATTTGTAGTAATCCTATTAATATAATTGAATATCTAATGGAAGTTAATCTGAAATAAAAGACAAATAGAACAAAGCATTCTTAGAATTAAACTCAATGTTAAAAGGGATGTAAAATAATGATTCGAAAGTGCTCTTACCAACCCTTTCGTTAATCGCCACGAAGGGCTTCAGACAATCGTTTAAAAATTCCGCCCTAATCCTCGGCCATCGGAATCACACTAAAAACGCAAATACTTTTATCCGGGTAATCCCAGACGTCTTCGCGGATTAGCACTGTAGCGGCGGGCGAAGTTAAAGCGGGAAAAATGCAAGACGCAATCTAGCAAATGGCATTAAAATGTTTCGGGTTCAACCCTCTCGCGGCGTGGCGCGATTTCTCAAAGTCCGCGAAGAAAAAAACCATCCGTTCGGCGCAATGTAGCGTACGGGCACGTCTTCGGAGACGACCGATTTGAACTATTATACTGCGAATGTGCCTTTTTGATACTTTTTCCACTTTTATTTCCTTCTTGGCTGTTTTTTTTTTATTAATGTAAACTTTTTTGAATGTACAGAGAGTTGAGCAACGAAATGAAGTGATTATGATTATGATAACTTTCGTTCGCGTTTGTTTAAACCCCTCAATAATTGCTATTCGCATTTTGCTTACTTCTTTAATCCCATATGTCCAAAATATATAAAAAAGCGTATTAATTTACTCAAGCGTTTTTCCTTGTATTTTCATTTCGTTATTATTATTTCTCTTTTTTTTCAATTATCTTCATTCCGTGTTAGACGTATTTCGTATTCTTCAAACAGTTGTCTTACAAATAGAAAGTAACGGGAATATTCCTGAAACAAAAATATTCCTCGTCACTAAATTTTGTATTAATTGCGGTAGATGTGCAAAGAAAACTTTTTATGGTAAGTAGTATATTTATAATAATTCTTTCTTTCATATCTCTCGATATCATTTTAATTTGGTTTTATTTTATTTATAAACGAACAAGTATATTTCCAAGTAAAAAGATAAATTGACGTTAAATCGAGTTAAACATTAAACGCATTTAAACGCGGACGCCATTTTTTATTTCTTCTTGAGTCATAATTTTTTATAATTATGACAGATGCCTATTTTGATTTTCTTCTTACGTATTCGTGCTCATCTTCGTCAAGGAGTATTTACCTAACCTTGGATTGTCATAAACCTACCTATATCACAATCAACAAGTATTTTTCTTGTTATTTCTTCGGAACCCAGGGTCATAGACTATTGTCCTAATTGAAACCAGATATTTTCAAACAAAAAAAGCTGTTTATAAATGTCGGCGCTTTGAAGTCAGTTTAAAAAGAAAGCTAGATATGATATATCACCTTTTTATACGTCGTTATTGTGCGTTTGGTGTGGAGGCAGTTCCTCGACGTATCGGTTAAGGTGCTTCAAGATAAGCACAACCTTCAAAAATGAAGAATACGAGGAAGAATCCGTTTTGCAAAACGGATGTAAATCACCGGTCGCTCTATACAGCGATTACACACTGTGCACACAACAACAAAGAATTCCAACATTTTTAACGAATGCAAATCGTCGAAAGCGGCCCTTTCTTTTGCAACTTTGAACAGGGAATACAAAATGAAACAATGTCTTTCCATCTATCACGTCAAAGATAAATAACTTTATTTTTGTTATGTTACTCTATTTTAATCAGAGACAGTTTAATTGGAAAGCTATTGATCTCTGTCATACCCTAACCCTGGTAACACTCACATCGAACGTATGAAGCGAGAAAGAAAACCATTAATGTTGCATGGCCATAGCCACCAGCTACCTCGCTCCCTCAAAAAATAAAATAAAATGTAAAACGAATGCAATTATGTATTTTTCAAATAAAATAATAGTAATATAAAACGCTGATATATTATATCTAACTTTCTTTTTAAATTTTTAGTTTTTAAAGTGAAGTTTTTGATTTAATATTAAAATTTAATATTGTATAATAATTGTTTATTAATAATGTAGTGATTTAATTTGTTCAGTGTGTGTCTATAATATTGTAATAAATTCATTAATTAATAAATAATATATGAAAAAAAAAAAATAGATTTCAGAGTAATCAATAATATATTATGTTAGTAAAACCTTCTCCGAAAATTTCTTTCACGTTAAATCTTAGGTTATCAGTATATTTTCACTTATTTAGTTTATGGAGAGAAAGGTGACAAATAAGTTAGTATACACATATAATATTAGCAAAGAGAAAGCAATTATGAAGCAATGACCGTCTGTACGATACGGTTGAAACCTTCAAGGCGATAAATATCTCGAAGCGTACGCCGATTCAATATCTCAAATCGTTATCGTAAAAGCATTGCGCTGATTAAAATTTAAGCGGGTAATCTCGAAAAGCAGCTCTTGTCTAATTGCACCGAACTCAGTGAGCACTACACCTATAAATGCTAAGCGGTTGGATTAAAAATAATGTGTTTTACATTTTCGCAGCGACGCTATCTGCGACATAAAACGGCCTGTAATTTATTCTATTGCTGAAAGGGTTGGGTTGGCTCGGGGTGGGAATTACCCAAGGTGGGTGCTAAAGGGTTAAGCCGAATATACGGGGTCGCGGCGCCGGCAAACTTCGTTAATTTATGCGCTTAAAAATGTCAACTGGAAATTATGACACCAAAACACATTTCCTATTTCACAAATATGTTCTGTAATTGTCGTGTTTTTATGTTTTTTTTTTAAATGTTGGATTGGACTTATTAATATTTCTTAAGTGCATATATTTGCTATAAAATTGTCCAATAGTACTCAAATGGTCGTCCTGTAGTTGCCATTCCACTTTAACTCAGAAATGGTGATAAATCACACAAAATTCACAACTCGAAACTCTTTCAGCTGTTCTATTTCAATCTATCATTTTATATGTCATTAGTTATTTAACAGTATAACAATGAGAGGAAGTTAAAGTTGATGTGTATAGTGTGTGTCAAAATTAGTAGATGAATAATCCTTTTAATGTACCAAATTATATGTACGAAGGCTAAGTTAATCTTAATAAGATTTTAATGGGTCTTACGACTAAGAGTGTTATCATTCCACCTAAGGATGGACAGAATTTTTTTACGTCAAACTTTGACGTATTATATTATAATTTAATTATTATAATTTTCTCCGTAACCAAATATCCAATTACCCTGAGTAGAAGATCAATACCCTAATGGTTCAGGGTTTGGTTTACGAATCTTAAGATCCTAGGTTTGAAAGCAACATTCCACTATTAAAGTAAACCATCTCCTAGCACAAGCTTAAACTTACGATTGTTAATTATTATGGATGGACAGAATTTTATTACGTCAAATTCATTATATTTTTCCCTGTAACAAATTTCCAATTACCCAGTGTCACATTCAGTGTCTAATAAAAGGCTGAACCTTTAAAACATACTCTGAAAACTCTACAAATATTAAGGTCCTACATTTGAATGCAACATTCCACTATTGAAGTGAACCATCTCCTAGCACAAGCTTAGGATTTTTTAACAGTAAGGGTATATAAGGCTGTTAATATTTGTGAAAACAATTGTTGTTATTTTTAATTTGGAAAAGAAACACTACATAAAATCATATATTTCTTCTAAGTTTACTCTTTTATTTGAAAATAATAGTAATATTGAGTGACAGGTATTGTTTTCATCGGCTGGATTTAATTTTCCGATGTTCGCTGTTTGTAGGTTGACGAGTGCTTGGGCCGCGATAAGAAGGGAATTGTAGCCGGCTTTGTGGGGGAGGGCGGAAATCGTCTCGCTCATTATTTAAATATTCTGATGAGTGCGTTAAGCGCCCCGTTAGCGTTAGTGGAGCGTTTCGCGATAACTCTTAGCGCCATTGCTTTGTTGATTCAGTTGTTATGGAATTCAGCTTATTGTCATCGAAAATAATATTAATGTTTATTGCTATGATATGCTAGATATCTAAAAATTCAAATTTGTGAGAACAAATAATGTAGACAGATAAAATAAAACATATACGAACAAATTTGAAGATACAAATGCAGCGTATACTTTGTATAAGTACAATACTGATTATCACTACAGCATAACTACAATATTCTGGGCCCAGTTTGGAATTTTAGGTTACACAAAAGTAAATAAATAGCTCTACTTTACGCAAGTATTCCGAAGGGTCGTGGTATATGGTCGTACCGGCTGATACATGCAACAGTGGAAGCCTCCAATGGGTTTCTTATTATTTATTTTTTTCTCAATGTATACAATTTTGTTTATTAACATTCTGTTTAACAGTTTCATAAGAAATGACGTGACCTCATGAAACGTATTCACGCTTTTTGTCCAATGTTTTAAAGCGTTATTACTCATCAGTAAAGCCGATACCTACCTCTTGGGTACCCATTGGCATTATTTATCACCCTGCAGAAATTCCTATTATCTTTTAGTTTAAAATATAATCCTTGTTTCAGGCATTGCTCATCAGCTGGCTGGACTGCCCGGAGGAGAATGGGGGGCGTTAGCGCGGCATTACCCCCCTCCGATGTTACCTTCACATGCACATTTTACTCCTCACGTGCTACCATCGGCGCATACACAGCACCCGCATGTGCCTCCGCCGCCTCACGAAACAGGTAGAATTTTAATCTATTGCTCTGATAAATTCTAGGAGGTAATTTCTCGGAAAGTTTTTCCATATCATTCAGGGAAATTCATTTAATCGTTAATGTCGACTGTGGTGGTCTATCACCTACAACATACTACAAGCAAATTAGTTTGGACAGATACGAGTAAATCAAGTTCCAATACTATAACAGAATTTTTTGACAAATTTTCTATTAAAATACATCTAAATCAAAATAGTGCTTTGTGTTTTAATACTATTGATTTAATAAAAAAATAAATTAATATATTAACACATTGGTTTTCACATGTCACATTTTTAGAACGCTAAATTTACTTAGTGGTTTTGTTTAATGGTCAACGTCATCAAATCATGCTCGATAAATTTGACTTCATTAAATATTGTTTTTTTTCAATAAGTTCTAATTAATTTTATCATGACTTGTCATTTTCCCGGCTTTGCTTTTTCTATCTGAGAAAAAAGTTTTGATTTTCTTTCGTAGACGTAACCTCTGAGACTCCAACAACAATGAACGCGCATAGCACAACGAGTCCAGCCAACTCACGTCCGGGCTCGCCACAGGACGACGACATCTCTGTCACAGCGTCCATTAGCCCAGCACCGGACGACCGCCCAGGTGCATTCACCTCCGTTACCAGAACACGCAAACCTTTACAGCCCCTCCCGGCCCCATCCAGTCTCTTCCACAGCGCTCTAGCAGCGCAATTGTTCCTAAACTCCCCCCTTCTTCCTACTCCTCCGGCGTGGCTTTACTCCCAACTCTACGGAGGTTACGATTGGTGGCTACGACCACCAGCAGCACAAGAAGATTCAAGTTCAAGTCCTGACCGAGAAGATGAAGGTGGCTCATCAATGTCAGGCATTGCAAAGAAAAGACCAGCTTCACCCGAGTGGTCGGACCAGGGCGTCAGGACTCGTGCCAAGTCAATGATGACGCCAGAAAGGCGGCCAGTAGACGTATGGCGTCCATACTAGCGAATTGTTTCCCGAGTAACCCAGGATGTTATGAATAGTGTTTTGTGCGTACCGTCCGGTGTGCTAAAGACATTTGAATGGACAATTTTAGTGTTGCGCATAGAACTATAAGAATGAATAAGAAATCCATGCAATAGTGATGTGTCTATAGATGTTTTTACGTTAGAAAAATAAATGTGAACTTCATATGGTAATTTACTAATTGTTGACTGTATTATGAAATAATGCAAAAATGTGTAAATAAAGTTACTGAAATTTTTTAATCAGTCTTTTTTTCAATAAGTGTTTAACACGTAGTGTATTGCAAAATGTTAATACAATTTAAAACTTGGCAACGATTGTCTCCAATCAATAAGCCGATGTTGAACATAATGTAAAGGCTGTGAGAGACAAATTTTTGGATTGCTTCCATAATATTAAAATTTGTTATATTTTTTTTATTTTTGAAATTTTATATATGTAATTAATTTATATATAATATGTAATTTATTATATTAATTACCGAATTAAAATAGAAATCAAACCGTATACGATTCTAATTCTCTGAAATTTCGAAAAAATTACACAGATTTTTTTTTGCTCCAAAGGGTATATGATATATTATACAGGATAAATGTGTGTTCTGTGCTCACGATATTTAATTTTTTTACGATATTTGTTCAATGTAAAGAAAATTTACAAGTGGATTTACACTGGACCCCAACCATCATATGGGACCAATAGCGTAGAGTAAACAACGTAGCGTAACAGTTAAAGTTACAACTTATATATATATATATCCCGCTATTGGGTTCAGGCCTTCTTTGTAAAGAGAGTATAAGGGCATAGTCCACCACGCGACCCTAGTGTGGATTGGTATTGACTTCAAATGACTTAGAAAAATTCTAACACATGTAGGTTACCTCAACATGCTTTCAGTCACCGCCGACCGCGTGGTAAATCAGCACATAAAATTACAACTACAATTTTATTGGTGCCAGCATCGGGTCGGACACGAGCTGCTAGCGTACTATGCTACTTTTTTTTTTTTGTTGACGGAGAGGAAATCTTCAGAAAGATACCCCACCTTCTGGGGAGAAGGCGGCGGTTATGTGGGGTTCTTACCCACTAAAACCTCCCCGGTGGCCCTTTCCTCGGTGCATGACGAGGGGCTCCGGGATCTCCAGTGGAACGCACCGGAGCCCCTCTGCACTGTGCTCAAGGAGAGCACGTCCCGGGGAGGTTACCCTCCCCTGTGCCCTCGCAGCGCAAGGCGACACGGGCCAGCCGATGTCGCCTTCTTCCCGGGTCCACTTTGGTGGACGACTCAGGCCTCCACCCTTGTCGCCCAGTGAACCCGAGGCCCCTTTAGCCGCCTTGTACGACAGGCAAGGGATACCGTAGTCTTATTCTTGAGAGCCCAGAACTACAGGGCTGCGGGCCGGTCTGCCACCGGCTCGCCTGCGCCATCTCCGAACGGGATCGGCCCTCTCCCGATCCTGTTCTGCGGTCTCTTTCTGGGTCATTACTGACTCGCAGAAGGAGACCAGCGCCTTCCAGCGTACTATGCAACTTGGCCTAACCGCCCGGACACAGCTCGTAGAACTCGTACGAATCGTAGAAAAAACGAGAGAGAAATTACAGAGAGACTAAAAAAGTTTATGGTGCAATAATGAGAGGCAGGTTCGACAAAGGATACTCTGGCCGAATGTATATTGACCAGATTGGTGACATATCTACGTAACCGACAACCATGTATGTGTTTGGATGTGGAAGTACTAGGTGTGGCCGGACCGTGAGACTGCATGTGAAACATTGAATCAAGGGCAATAGTTATAACCAATAAAACTAAATTAATAATTCCATTAAAAAAACGGAAGTTGTTAACACTTTATTGATATATTTTTATATGATACATAATTATTCAATGATTTTTTTTTATTTATCATCAATAATATTTTGATATTAAATTGTTTTTAGTTCAGTAGTAAATGAGGTTATCTGCATTTTGAATGCGGGCTGTTGGAAAACCGCGTGTTGCAGCTGCGCGATTGTGATCGTGAACGATGGCAGGATCGGCTCGGTTGTTTAAAACAAGTCCTTGAACTGTGACAAGATTGAGACCTCGAACTTGTACAGGATGGGCATCTTGAACTTGAAGGAGATCTTGGAGCTCTAGTTGCGAAAGATGATTGCATTCGACAAGAGTCGCAGTTGCGAGGGCAGGTAACTTTGGAAGTTCTGTCAATAAACTCCATCAGCTTCATTACACCGCAGAGTACTTCAATGGCAGTGCAGACGATTTCCTCTTTGGGTAGGAGGAATCGATGCCGCTTGCCTCTTAACTCTACCATGTAAGAAAATGGAATGTTAGCTACGGCGTAGCTCCAATCTGTACTGGTTCCAGACGCGTAGTACATAAGATCCTTTGTACTGCCTACTTTGTATATATGGCCACTGGCTGCTTGTATGGCCTGGAATAAAGAAAATGCTTTAGTCTTTTGCATAAAATAAGTAAAATGTTACTTTGATTAATAACTGTTTTTTTTATTTTCAGTATTTAATAAAATGCAAAATGTTTACGCCAGTTATCTTTGGAGTAAGACACACTTTATTTTTACACAAAAATATTATTAAAATTCTTGTTAACCATTCCAAATAAGCTTAGGCTTGTATTAAGAGATGCTTCACGTCAATAGTCGAACGGTGGATTCGAATCCACGACGTTATGATTCACGGACCGTACCCTAAATCATTAGACTATAGATGCTTCGAACTTTAATTTATAGTAAATTGTTTTCATTTTTGTTATAATTCAATTACATAGAGCACAATATAAAATTATGCGGTAATGTTAGAATTATTCAATGCAATCGCTCGCCCTTGTTGTCTCTTCGTTAATTCGCATTATAAAGTTGTATGTACAATGAAAATTGTTTTAACTATGGTTTAGTCATAACATAGTAACCGCCCAAGCCGAGGTTACCCTCACCTGAGAGCTGTGCCACCTCTCAATCCGGTGAAGCAGTCAAGGCCAGTCTCTCTGGCCAATCTGTGTAGTTCGTCATAAAAAAAAATATCGTTTAGTTACTAATAATTTTTGATCCGTTTTAGCGTTGAACTTCTTGAATGTGCTTAAGTACGTGAGTTACAGTTAACTAGTCGGAAAGTTATACGAAAATAAAATTTCAAATTCTCTAAGCACGATATGACATCGACACACCTGACGAATTCATAAACTGATCTATTTCAAGAATAGTTTGTTCTTCGTGAAAATGTAGCGAAAGATTTTACCTTAGCCATAGCTGTACCGGCTTCGAGCATTTGAACGTAATCCGGACAAGGATCTCCGGTATATCCCCACGGAAAGATGATCACTTCACCGTAGCTATGGAACGACAGGAATACCTTGAACTTGGTCTTGGCACCACAGATCGCTTGCTGATGACAAATAAACTTGGATTAAGGTTTAGGTTCAATTTTGATAATATCACACATCTATGTAAAGAAAGTATAAGGGCGTAGCCCACCAAGCGGCCCTAGTGCGGATTAGCCGACTTCACATGCCTTAGAAAAATTTTCCAAGAAGGTTTCCTCAAGATGTTTTAAATAGCACATAAAATTGCAACAACAAAAGCAAACAAAACGGTGCGCCGGCACCAGGGATCGAACTCAGGTTGCTAGTGTACTGTGCAACTTGAGCCAACCGCTCTGACACTGAGCTACGAGTACCACGGCTCTACCTCAGCTAGTTTTAATAAAGTAAATAAAAGTTTAGTCGTGTTTCTTCAGTTATTACGCAAAAGGTGTGTACGTACGGTGTGTGTGTATGTACTTTAAAAAAATAGTGTTTGTGTGTGAGTGATTGATACTTTACGTAATAATATTTACTTAATATAATTATTCATTTATACGTAAAATGTTATTTATCTAACTTACTCTTATTGCTGATGTTTCTGGCTCGGAAAAAGGTTCAGGTCCTCTGTAGAAAATATTTGCTGGATCTTCGGATGATCCCTCTTCATCCCGTTCGCCCCAGCCATAGCTGGAAGGTGTTATACATCTTAAACTATAAAAGTCAATAAAACAGTAACTAAGCGGAGCTACTTACAATTGTTAATACAAATAGATATTTTGTTGCATTGAGTCGGCCTTTATCGAAACTGTTTACAAATGCGTGAAAGGCGCTTAACTCTATATAATTATTTCTTGTCAGTACATCAAACTGCTTTTTATTTGGTTTATTTTAGTAATATACATATGTGTAAATGTAGTTCTTACTTAGTTTTTATAACATCAAATTGGTGTATCTGTAACAGTGGTATAACTTTGTTGTTTTAAATAAACAAATCTGATTAACCTGAGTTGCACCTGATTTGTGTACTAGTGAGTTATTTTTTCGGTTTTTAGTCCAAAAAACTTTTTCAAAAATTGAATCGGTTTATGACCATGGGCTCACTCCCAGTTATGTATATAACTGTTAAATAGATCTTAGGCTCAAGTGAATATCAGTCGTGGGAATTAGAAACGAACTGCTTCGGCTGGTAGACGTGTAATGATTGTAATTATAGTGACATTTATTTGCATATTTCATTTTAATTTTTTGCAAATTAATTGCAATTAGAAAATCGTTGCTAATATAAAGTTGCAGGCGAAAACTAAAAAGTGGCAAACGAGCATACGGCGCACCTGATCTTAAGTGATCACCGTCACCCATGAACAGTGAGGAGCGGGAGATGTCTGTGTTTACCCCACTAAGGGTTACTACCACTTGATAAATGAGGCGAAAACAGCAATTAAGCTTACCTAAAATTCCTGTTAAGGTCCACACCATAGCATTGACCGTAACGTGCTCTGTTCTTCCGCCACATGCGGTCACGAGTGTGAGTGTATTCATATCCATCGGGATTCACCACGGGTAATATATACCTGTAAAGCATAAAAACAAACATAAAATTGTAGCCATTGTAGATACGTCGTTTTTTTACTTGGGGGGTACGTCTAACTCGTCTACTCATTGCGGAAGAAAAGCGAGTTACGAGTATATCGGGCTTACACCGACTAAAACCAATAAGATGTTCCATCGTAGCATGTTATACCATTAGGCATTTAAAGACAGAAAATTTAAATATGGAGCATTTAAAAATCTGTTTAATTCTCACCAGTCCTTGTTTGTAATGAACTCCGGTTGCTGGTCGAAGGTTTTAACGAGTTGATCTGCGAGATATGTCAGAACGGCCGTGCTGATCCACTCACGCGGATGTATGGCTGCGTCCATCCATACACCCACATTGGAACACCCACCATTTGATATCTTCAGCATCTAATTAACAAAACAAAATCAATTGGTTTAAATCTATAGAAATAAATAAAATTTGGAGTGTCTGCTTGCAATACTAAAATTACTTTTTACTACATAAATATACATACTTGTATGTAATTATTTATACCATACTAAAATAATACTTTTTCAATTTTTGTCTATCTGTCTGTTCCGGTTATTCTGAACGGCTGCACCGATTTTGGTTCATTAGCTGATGTAATAAGGAGTAACTTAGTCTACTGTCATGTTTGAAAATTTAAATAGTTTTTAATTGCGAGTAACATCGTAATTCAGAGAAGACAAACTGGTACCATGTATTCAAACAGGAGTCTTATTACGTTTTTAATTAAATAAAGCAACATGTATTAGCTATATCACTTAATAGTAAGCTATTCTGCCAATAGCAATAGGAAAAAATACCTTAATTGCGCGCCCTTCAACGGAACACCCTATTGTGCACACAGTACACAAGGAAGGGCATTCTGCGGCCAGACATTCCATAAAGTCATAAATGACATCCAGGCGATGATAGCTCTTCCAATCCATAGACACTTCTGTAAGGATACAAAAAAAATTGTAGCTTATTCTCTTCTTCTAAGAGTTGACACACCTTTCGTCGATAAGGAATAACGAATGCTTACATTCCGTTGACCAGCACAATATTTATAGTGATTAAAATTAATTACCCTGTTTAATATTTTTACACTAATAAAGTTATTAATAGAATTAGTTGTCATTTGGTTATTTATACAAAACACGATTAAAGGTGATTAAGTTGTTCGTTATGATAATCACTGGTATTACCATAATTACTTTAGATGTCTTAAAATGTATTATCTTGGATTCTGATCACCATAGTAACTGGAGCATTAGATTGTTTTTAAATAGTGCGTTATGAATTAAATTGTTTTAGCCGACTTCAAAAAAAGGAGAAGCTACCATGACATTTTTAATTTAAGTGCACTCATAACGCTTTCATTTATGAACCGATTTTTTTTAATAAACTTATGGCGGCGACGACATTTGTAACGTCGGGTATTCTAAAATGAAAAAATATAATTAAACCATGATAAAATCAGTGAGAAAGTTTCTTTTATTCAATAAGAAATATTCGCTATTTAATATAAGAAATCAATGAAAATGTTTTGTCATGAAGCCCTTTGCGCCTTAATAATAAACTCCGGGCGGTTGGCTAAAGTTGCATAGGACGCTAGCAACCCGAGTCCGATCCCCGGTGCCGGCAGCAATAAATTTGCTGTTGCAATTTTATGTGCTGATTCACCACGCGCTCGGCGTTGAAGGAAAACATCGTGACAAACCTATATGTCCTAGACAATTTTGTAAGGCCTGTGAAGTCTGCCAATTCGCTAGAGCCGCGTGGCGGACTATGCCCTTATACTCTCTTTACAGAGAAGGCCTGCGCCCAACAGTGAACATATATATATATGTCGTAACCGACGCGATATTAGCGCTACTGATGCAACACTAGCGACATTAGCGGCATTCGAAAAACACGGAACGCTAGCGTCGTCTGTCGGCGTTCGATGGAGTCAACGATTTACCATCCGGTCGAGCGGGGTGACACACTTCTACGGTGGCGGTCAGATAGAGCGGTTGAACCATCGCGCTTAATCTGTCATCTAAAAATCATCATGGACGCATGACCACATCGGTGGCTCATTTCATCACACACATGGCGACTTGCCGACATATATATAAAAAATACTGTAACTTTAACTTTAACTTTTTATTAATAAACTTACTCATTCCAGCGCCACATCTCCGTGGTTTGGGCTTGTTCTGCTTTTCCTGATCAAGGAGACGACCGACGTCGTTAACAGCTACGGCGTAGGGGATACATCGCTCGTAGAGCAGGTCTGCTATCTGAGCATTCTTGGGTCCGTCCACCATTATATCCATCGAGCTGCGTTCTTCTTTCCATATGCTAATTGCTGTAAATTAAGTTATTCCAAAGTGTTGCTGTATGCAAAATAAAAGACGAAGTTAAACGCGTATATCTTACAAGTTGGAATGATGATTAATGCTTTCTAAACAAGTGCTACATGATCCTCTGGGTTTGCAAAGAGTTATAAAGTCTCAATGCAATCTTTATTTTAATAACTATCGTTTTTGAGGGATTATTACGGAAGCAATCTTATTGCCGATATCGCTCAAGATAGTACTCCAAATTCTAAAATATGTTGTTATTCTAAAGCTATACGTCTTTTATAGATTTTAGACTTTATAGAGCCGTGGTAGATCAGTGTCGGGGCGGCTCAACGTGCATAGTACGTGCATCAACCCGAGTTCGATCCCCGGTGCCGGCACCAATAAATTTGCTGTTGCAATTTTATGTGCTGATTCACCACGCGCTCGGCCGTGAAGGAAAACATCGTGACAAACCTACATGACCTAGACAATTTTGTAAGGCCTCTGAAGTCTGCCAATTCGCTAGAGACGCGTGGCGGACTATGCCCTTATACTCTCTTTACAGAGAAGGCCTGCGCCCAACAGTGAACATATATACATATATATGTATATGTCCACCGTTGGGCGCATATATATATATGTCGTAACCGACGCGATATTAGCGGCATTCGAAAAACACGGAACGCTAGCGTCGTCTGTCGGCATTCGATGGAGTCAACGTTTTACCATCCGGTCGAGCGGGGTGACACACTTCTACGGTAGCGGTCGGATAGAGCGGTTGAACCATGGCGCTTAATCTGTCATCTGAAAATCATCATGGACGCAAGTGACATCGGTGGCTCAATTCATCACACACATGGCGACGTGCCGACATATATATAAAAAAATACTGTAACTTTAACATTAACTTTTTAATAATAAACTTACTCATTCCAGCGCCACATCTCCGTGGTTTGGGCTTGTTCTGCTTTTCCTGATCAAGGAGACGACCGACGTCGTTAACAGCTACGGCGTAGGGGATGCATCGCTCGTAGAGCAGGTCTGCTATCTGAGCATTCTTGGGGCCGTCCACCATTATATCCATCGAGCTGCGTTCTTCTTTCCAGATGCTAATTGCTGTAAATTAAGTTATTCCAAAGTGTTGGTGTATGCAGAATAAAAGACGAAGTTAAACGCGTATATCTTACAAGTTGACATCAAGTGCTACATGATCCTCTGAGTTTGCAAAGAGTTATAAACTCTCAATGCAATCTTTATTACAATAACTATCGTTTTTGAGGGATTATCACGGAAGCAATCTTATTGCCGATATCGCTCAAGATAGTACTCCAAATTCTAAATTATGTTGTTATTCTAAAGCTATACGTCTTTTATAGATTTTAGACTTTATAGAGCCGTGGTAGATCAGTGTCGGGACGGCTCAACGTGCATAGTACGTGCAGCAACCCGAGTTCGATCCCTGGTGCCGGCACCAATAAATTTGCTGTAGCAATTTAATGTGCTGATTTACCACGTGCACAAACAACGTGATGACATTTTTTTCTAAGACATGTGAAGTCTGCCAATCCACACTAGGGCTGCATGGCGGACTATACACTCTTTACAGAGAAAGCCTGCGCCCAGCAGTGGGACACATATAAAGGTACTAACTAACTACGTATTTTATGTATATTTCTTCCACAAACAAGTCTTCAAGAATATGCCCTACGTCTTTTTTACACACCAACAACTCTTCTGGTATTATAGATGCTTACAGGCTACGGTCATCACTTAAGATCTAAGTTGAGCATCAAGTTCATTTGCCAAAAGACAGTAATAATGTCACCAACATATAAATATCGATAGAGTGAGTACACGATACCGACGGTCGGATATGATTGATAAACAAATTGTTTTTTTAACATACCTCCAACTGTGTCCAACGATTTGATGAACCACCTTTGTTTTTCACTTGTAAGCCTAACTTCCCATACTTGCGTTCTTTCGCACTGCGTCTTTGGACATGGCGGTGCCACTTTGAGTAAATTATTTAAAACGATATCGCAAAAACATAGATGTTATTTTTTTAATTTTCAAATCATTGATCACTTGAAATTTATATATCATTGGCAAATAATTTCAAAAAGTCATCGTAGTTTTTGATGTTTGCTGTCTTCGTGGTGAAATCTTTTTTATTGGAAACGTAAAGAGGCCATTTTATAAGGGCGAGTGCAAACTGGATGTTTTAGCGATATTCGGCTTACTGTCAACAAATTCCATCAATGCTTTTATGCAATGCAAAATTTCGTAACAAGTCTCTTGTATTTCATCTCTGGGGAGGTGGAATTTGTGTTCCTTGCTTCTTAACTCAATCAGATAACAGAAAGGTATTTTAGCTGCGCCATAGCTCCAGTCTGTGCTGGTGCCTGATGCTCCGTACATTACGTCCTTAGATATGCCAACTTTATAAATTGAGCCAGTTGATCGATATATCGCCTGGAAAATTAATAGTAATGTAAGCAGGAGATTGTTTATCGACCAGTTTGGTGACGTAATAAGTTACTACGTCGGAAGTACTTGTACCCGACCAACAAGTATGCGAAGGTATATCGAAAATTTAAGACTGGATAATTCAGTGTTAGAAACGAAAGAGGTGTGCCAAGATGTATGTTTATATAATGTCTACGCTTTCCTATAGTTCGTCGACATCAGACAGAGATATATTTATTTTGTTTATTTTTATACGAAAAATTTTACCGACACCCCATCATTAAATTTTTGCTTCATTCAAATACTTTGATTTTCGGGAAAAATATTTATAAGGTATTTTTGGTGTTATACTTTGTGTATAAAGAATGAGGAAGACTGGGATCAAAGCAGTACGTTTCTTCGAGTAGTGATAAGAAGGAGAGAAAGAGACGAAATGGACGGACAATAAAATGGAAGGACGAAAGTGGTTCCAGGAAGGACTGCTGGTGCGTGAGAAGGTTTTATTCCGTAGGCTACTGGAACCAATTCCAGTGGAGTCGGGCTTACCGTGTTGCACAAATCAGGCTATATCCATGAGGATTCCTTACTGACATTTAAAAAAAAGTACTTAGTCTAAGTAGTTATCGTGCCGTCCTACAACAGAAGCCATTGCAATGATCCTAAAACGGTTGTAACTGTAACTATAAAATATTAAAATTATATTTGAAAATTAGTTATTTTCTTGTCTCTTTTAGTACATAAGCTCTACCGTAGATTTATATGGTAAGATAAAACATTAACGTTATTGTGCGTGTTGTATTTCACAGCTGGATAAATTAATTACTTCAAATTAATTTAAAAATATAATGAGCCGTGGTAGCTCAGTGTTTGGACGGTTGGCTCAAGTTGCATAGTACGTCTAGCAACCCGAGTTCGATCCCCGGTGGCGGCACCAATAAATTTATTGTTGCAATTTTATGCGCCGATTAACCACGTCCTCGGCAAGGAAGGAAAACATCATGAGGAAACCTACATGTCTTAGAAAAAACTTCTAAGACATGTGAAGTCTGCCACTCCGCACTAGGACCGCGTGGCGGACTATGTCCTTATGCTCTCTTTACAGAGAAGGCCTCTGCCCAGCAGTGGGACATATATATTATATATATAAAGGCTGTAACTTTAACTTTTAACTTAATTTAAAAAATTCTAAACGACAATAGGTAATAAAAACTACTGTGAAATGACATATACTTAATAACCTTCGACATAGCCGTAGCGCCTTCAAGAAGCTGCATGTAGTCAGGGCAGAGCTCATCTCTGTATCCAAACGGGAATACAATAACTTGTCCAAAGCTGTGCAATGTGACGTATACTTTGAAGTTGATCCCGGAATCCACAAGAACATTCTAAGACAATAGAGTTTTGATTCATATAATAATAACAACGTTACGACAAAACTTATTTAGTACAAGTATTTTTTTGTTAATAATATCCTATGTCGAAAGCTTAGACATGTATAAAAAAAATAAGCTCTCTTATTCTTTGAAATCAAATACTACATGTTAAAGGCAAGCCTATTCAATACATCAGGCGAAGGGCTCACATGGAATGCAAGTCTTCGATATATATATGTATATATCTAAGACTTGCATTCCATGTGAGCTCTTAATATAAATATATAGTATACGCCATCGGTTGGCCCGTGTCGCCTTGCACTGCGAGGGCACGGGGGGGGGGAGTAACCTTCCCCGGGAAGTGCTCTCCTTGAGCACAGTGCAGAGGGGCTCCGGTGCGTTCCGCTGGAGATACCGGAGCCCCTCACCATGCACCGAGGAAGTAAAAAGGAGTAAAACCCCGAATAACCGTCGCCTTCCCCTTCCCACCTGATGGCGGGGTATCTTTTTGAAGATTTCCTCCTCGTTAACAAAAAAAAAGTTATTACTGCTATATGTAACTAAATATATATACATATGTTGAAATATCTCTGGTATTATTTTAACACTGCAGATAGATTTAAAACCGATGTATTGCAGTTGATTTACCCCTAAACCCTATTTGTAGTTTAATCTCTGCGTCCATCGCTCACGACACGATTTTGGTATCAACGGCATATTACAGCTAAATAATGGTCGATTTACATAAATTCAACCTACGATAATTTTAGTATTTTTGCTAATTACTTTTGAGAATGATGCCGTTGACACTCGCGGTGTATTTTTATTAATACAATGCGGGATTTTTTTTTACAAGCTAGGAAGCGATAGTGAATAATTTTCACAAAGCCTATGAAGCGATACATAAATAAGATTGTATCTAATCCTTTACACAATGGCTCGAAATTTCCTCAAAATATTATAACTTTTTTTTAAAAAGGAAAAATGTATGTACTAGAACATTATTATTACAAATTTTATCGCAATATTGCCGTATAAACAAAAAACAAAAACCGACTTCAAATGGAATCAAACGTTAGACGTTATTACGCGCAGACGCCCTTTTTAATACCTAAGACTTTTAACCGACTTCAAATGGAGATGGTTCTCAATTCGTCTACATTTTTTTTATGTTTGTTACGGCATAACTTTCGAATGGGTGAACCAATTTTGATAATTCTTATTGTATTTGAAAGCTTGTGCTTCCCGTGTGGTCCCATTTCAATTCAATGATCCAATTCTGACAATAGGATCCGTGAGAAAACACAAATGGATGACTAACTCTATATCACGTCAACGGATTTCGATGATTCATTTATTTAATTATTTATTTATTTAATAAGATACACCAACAGCATTGCACAAGCATACATTGTTGTAATAATCAAGTTTACAAACTAAGTCCTGTTGTGTATGCCAATTACAGGTGTACACAACAATACCTGGTACATGCTTCGGCGTCGTCGGGACTTCTCTGAGTGCCGGAGAAGTCCCCTTGAGGAAGAAGTCCGGTCTTTGCCGGGACCGGCTGGTCGTTGGGGTATCCTGTCGCTGACAGATCCGGGGCGCCCCACTCATAACGGCTGATGGCATTCGCGGAAGGTTTAGTGGGTAGGGGCTGCCCAGGCCGAGTCCCACACATCCCTCCGGGCCCACCCAGGGTACCGGAGGATGGTCTATAAAAAGATTCCCCCGCGTAAACAAAAAAAAAAGGTGTACACAACAACAAATTTTTGATTGGAATGGATCAAAAGTTGTTTGATGGGTGTTTGATAAGGTTCTGATTAAGTTTAATTTCTTAACTACAATAATTCTGAAATACAAAAAGTGCGAAATTTGAAGTCGGTTTTTGTTTTTACACGTAAATATACTTGTTGCCGGTTGATAACGTAAAATAGCATATTTCAGTCGTTTTATTTAATAGTAAATGGCAGTGAATCACTAAGTTATATGGTTTTTTTATAAATAATTTACGAATGTTTTATCTGTTTCAATTGCCTTCAACTGTTAGTTACTTACATAGAATGAAAATTACTTAAAAATAATTATACTTTACTCTCATGGCTGAACTTTCCGGTTCCGAAAATGGTGCCCGACCTTGGAAGAATGGACTTGTAGGGTCGGCTGATGAGTGTCTACCTCCCCAACCAAAGCTGGATATGTCATACAAATAAATATATCAACCAATAATATATTAAACTACATAACATGTGTCCGTCGCTGATAGAGCGGCACCCCGCTCATAACGGCTGATGGCATTCGCGGAAGGTTTAGTGGGTAGGGCTGCCCAGGCCGAGTCCCACACATCCCTCCGGGCCCACCCAGGGTACCGGAGGATGGTCTATAAAAAGATTCCCCGCGTAAACAAAAAGGTGTACACAACAACAAATTTTGATTGGAATGGATCAAAAGTTTTTGATGGGTGTTTGATAAGGTTCTGATTAAGTTTAATTTCTTAACTACAATAATTCTGAAATACAAAAGTGCGAAATTTGAAGTCGGTTTTGTTTTACAAGTAAATATACTTATTGCCGGTTGATAACGTAAAATAGTATACATACTTCAGTCGTTTTATTTAATAGTAAATGGCAGTGAATCACTAAGTTATATGGTTTTTTTATAAATAATTTACGATTTTTTTATCTGTTTCAATTGCCTTCAACTGCTAGTTACTTACATAGAATGAAAATTACTTAAAAATAATTATACTTTACTCTCATGGCTGAACTTTCTGGTTCCGAAAATGGCGCCCGACCTTGGAAGAATGGACTTGTAGGGTCGGCTGATGAGTGTCTACCTCCCCAACCAAAGCTGGACATGTCATACAAATAAATATATCAACCGATAATATATTAAACTACATAACATGTGTCCTGTCGCTGACAGATCCGGGGCACCCCGCTCATAACGGCTGATGGCATTCGCGGAAGGTTTAGTGGGTAGGGGCTGCCCAGGCTGAGTCCCACACATCCCTCCGGGCTCACCCAGGGTACCGAAGGATGGTCTATAAAAAGATTCCCCCGCGTGGACAAAAAAAAAAAAACTACATAACATAATTAGTTTGATTCGAAATACAATTTTTATTACCAGCCTTTTTATGGGTTAAAGGACTCCTTGAGCGTAATACAGAACGTCTTCAGATTAGATGCAGTCGATAAGAGAAAATCTCCACAAGGCAGAGTTATTTAAGCAAATCTATATCTAACCTGGGCTGTACACGGATTGAAGACTATTGAATTTTTTTTTTACAATTTTGGTTGGTTTCGATGATGATTTTTTTAAAGTTTTCGCCTTGAGTGGTGCGGGGGGTCATCGAGCTTTTGCTATTGGATACAATGCTCGATGACCCCCAATGCTTATACTTGTACAATTGTAAAATAAGTAGCGAATGATTCGCCATAAGTTGATAAAAAAATATAATTATAATAAGTAATACATATATTTAGGAGATACATATGTAGGAGATACATATATAATAGTAATGCATAAATGATTCATAAACTTAAATAAATATAATATAAACAGAGCATGAATTTTTTTTTTCTATTGAAGATTAGATAGGTAGACTCCACTCCATAGCGATTAATCTCAGCTATATATATACATACTAGTGTACCCAGCCCGCTTCGTCGGGCTAGATTTTATTTTAATTTATTTAAACAATAAACATAAATCATTAAATATTTTATTTAACTCTCACAATATTGTTTCTCTCCGTATTCATTCTCTTCTCGAGCGGGCGAAGATCATTACCTACACTCATGTACGTAACAGTAAATACAATATCATACCCGTACTAGTAGTATCATAGTAAATAAATAAAATAGTAAAAAAAAAAAGCTGTCTTTGACAGTTCAAAAAGAGGAGTGCTCCGATCGTCACATAACTTCACAGGATTAGTCGCCAGGTCAATCTAAAGATTCGCTGGAAGTTTCATTGAAATCGGTTCAGCCGTTTCGGAGCCTACAAGGAACAAACCCACACACATTCTATATTCATATCCCATATACATATATATTTAAATATAAAGGGCCTATGCCCAACTGCGGGACAGATATAGGCTGTTACTTATTCCGTAGAATGAAAATATCATCTTTGGTAAAATTAATTCACACTTCATACCTAAAGTTTCTGTTCAGGTCTACTCCATAGGGTTCACCGCCATATACGGCTCGATTTTTTCTCCACATTCGTTCGAATTTGTGTGAATAATCATATCCATCGGGATTTGCAACTGGCAAGAAATACCTGATGTGGGAACAACATTGTTAACGCACATACAACATACATAAACATGAAAAGCAGCTTTATCGCATGATAAATTGATTGTTACCATTTAAAAAACTTTTACCATAAGGGTTTTGTGATGATAACACCATCCGCCGATTACGGCAAATTCTTTGTCGTTCCCTCATTTCTGAGGATCTTGGTCACAAGAGCCCTAAGTGAACAAACTGCCTCCATCGGCATCGGACCGAGGCAGCCCTCACCAGTTGATAGAGATTAGGAGAGGAGATGGTACCTTTTACTTGGTCAGAACATCGGGTTGACCGGCTTCTTGTTCTCTTGCCTTCTGCATTGCCAACGATGACCAGTTTTTCATGGTTGCAATCCCCTCTACGCATTATATATTACGGCAATAGTGACATTTTTTAGCATTTTTGTAATCGTATAAAAATTTACAACAAAACATGATCCATGGCCTATGCTGTAATCTGAATCGTTTGTCACGTTGCATGGCCGATGGAAAATGTTATTTTTTATATTTTGACCACCACAACAAACACTAAAAATAATTTTGATGGCAAAACAACGTATGCGGGTCAGCTAGTAGTATATATATATGACTACAATATAGTTGTAATTCTGGCTACAAAGTGCTTAATAATGGCGTATAATAAAGCAAAACCTCAATAGCTCCGCGTTATGAGGCGTTAAAAACTGTCTCCAAGTAGTAAATGTATTTAAATAAATATGATAGGAAACACTTACCAGTCTTTATTAGTAAAACTTTCAGGAAGTCTATTAAAATTGCGCACAATGTAATCAGCGATAAAAGTATTAACAGCTGGGGCTATCCATTCTCTCGCATGGATTCCAGCGTCTAACCAAACTGATACGTTTCCTACGTCACTGTTTGAAACCCTCAGCATCTGTTGTATAATAAAAAAGCTCTCATGTCCGTCACAGGCTAGACACTAGGCTAGGCAACCACTGCTCGCTTTATACCATGCTTATAGGACTTTTTATGTGACAGCCCATCGCCTTATATCGGGCTTCTTTTGTGTCAAATAAAATGATTTTTTGCACGCAAGAAACCGAAACTACGGTAACTCATTGATACAAGCTGGCTGGGATTAGAAGTCCCAACCATAAGGTCGAACGCTTAGCCATTAGGCTATCACTTCTTTATATCTGTTATAAAAAAAACAATTCATAGCTTCGCATAAGCTTAAAAGCAATAGCTTTCTTTTTACGCACTGATAGAAATCGGAGCTTAACTCAACCGATATGGGAGCTTTATTTTAACGATTCACGGAAATATCTGATAATATTTATACGAGATTACATTGTTCAGTTAATTAGAAACGCACTTTTAATCTTTTTAGTACAACCTGCAAGACCGTCAGGTAGTTAGTCGATAGCTTTGTCTCTTTTCTTCTAGACTATCACCGCTTGAATTAAAAAGTTTATATATTTCAGATAGGTGATTTAAAAGAGACAACAGACATTTACAAAGACCCTTACCATAAAGACTGCAACCGCACTATTACAAATTAATGTATTTGTATATATTAGGTAAAAGATTCATGATATTTCATGCTTCATAGAGCTTGATTTGATTTGTATTCACATTTCCTGTCCATACAAAAGTCGCCTTTAAGAAATAGCTCTTAGCGATAAGATCGTTCATTGAGCACGAAATTAAAAATGTACTTTATTTCTCTAGCTTCTTGTTTGCTTTTCGTGTACAATTAGGTTAAATTTATTTATAAAGCACGTAATGCATTACGTAGCTTGGTACTTACTTTTATCATCCTGCCTTCTACGGTCATACCTATATGAGCAACGGTACAAATAGATGGGTAACTATTCTCCAAATTATCCATCCACCGGTAGATAACGTCTAAATTGTGATAGTCGTGCCAGTTCATTTCTCGATCTCTTGGTATTTTTTTGTTATCTAAAAGATTAATAAAGATACTAACATTATTTAGTTCTTTTGGTACAATTTTCATATTAAGTTATTCACTTACTCTCCGTTTTAGAATGTTTTAAATTGTAATTTTTTTCCTTCGGATCGACATCTTCAATGAGAGGATCGTCATTGTATAGATTTAAATATTCATTGCGTCTAATTAGATTTAGTAACCAGCTATTTTCAACATGTAAATCCATTTGGCTGTCGTAAAAAACCAAAAAATATTCCCTTTTACACGCTTTTTCCTTTTTGATTCTCTCTCTTCTCTTCTTTTTAATCTTTATTGTATTATTATTTGTATTTTGTTATGATTCGTACCGTTACTTCCAGTCATTTGTAATTGTATTTGCAGTTTTTTTAGCAGTAAACATGTAAGTAAATCCTTTACATGTATTTCGTGCACAGAATAAGATTTAATTTACGATAGAAGAAAGTTAAAAACATTTCACACTAGATAAAATATTGTAGATGGTTGGTATACTTTCGTTACATTAGGAAAAGTGCAAGAAATACACGTAACTTTTATTCTAGATTTTTTTACGGCCCCTTATATATTTTCGTTGAGAGTTCTACATAATTACATTTATATGAAGTACAGTCGGCATCAAAAGTAGATAGCCAAATTCAATCATGTACACGTTCATGAATTTAACGTCACTGTATACAATGCTGTGGTAACTCAATCTTCTTGAAAAACGATTTAAAGTAAATTTAGTAATAATAACGCCTGATAGTAGGATAGAGGTAGGTCTTTTTTTTAATATTTTAACGTGTTATTATTATATAAAGATATATATAATACCATACTGAAGGAGCTTAAGATCTCCACACGACTATTTGAAATAAGCCACCATAGAGCCCTCGGCTTCTTTGGACACGTTATGCGGTCTTCAAAGCACTGTCTGGAGAAGCAGATATAGGTAAAATGGTGGGCAAACGTGCTCAGGGAAAAAGCCTACGAAATGGTCGCACACAATCACGAAGACGGTGGGAGGCAGCATGCAGCGTGCGGTCCAATCCGCCTATGACCGCACTCAATGGAGGCTGCTTATACGCGGTCACGATCCTCAGTAGTGAGTGAATGAAAAAGAAGAAGATAATATAAAGCTTGATTAATGTTTGGAGTGATTATGTGATACATACACACATGTATAAATTAGTTGTACATATATTTCAGGAATCATCAGTCCGCAGTAATCCCTGCTAGATATAGGCCTCTGCAAAGCATGCCACAGAGCACAATCCTCGCCCAGTCTCATACAGCTCCTGTCAGCCGTCCTGCAAAGACCGTTGACTTAATCTTAGGGTGTCTCACGCCGTGATTTCCTTTCTCCGGTCTCCACTCAAGAACTCGTTTCACCCAACGGTTATCCGTATGTAAGTACCTATAGAAAAATATTTTTTAAGGAAATTTTGTTCGTGCCTGTAATGAAATCGGTTTTGAATCCCTAATAAAGCTTTCGGTGCTGACTGTATCATTGATATGATGACAGAAAACTTATAAGAGACAATTGAGATAGTACAGCTTAAAATATACCACAGATTAAATAAATAAAATTCTTACTTCTGAATGGATTGAATGCCAAAGAGTATGTAATAAGGTTGCGTTAAATTTTCCTAACTAAAGCTCTCACGTGCAATAACAATATTTTTTTAAATTTATATAAGATTTTTTATTGTGTAACGTTATAGAATCATACAAAAAGCGTTGTAAAAATTGATTTCTAAACGCTTTAAAAGTACGTAAAGAAGAATGCCGTGTTTAAGTACTTTACACATTGTTACAGTAAGTCGGGGTGACAGTTAGGTACGCTTCGAGGCATCTCGTCGGGCTTTAAGGAGTCTCTAATGAAAAACAAAGCTAGGGTGACCGCCACCCAACCCAACCCCGCACTCCCACTATGTATAGCTGCTAATTACCAAACCCAACAATTTATTATACCAAAAAATTGTGAGTACAAGTATATTTACGAGTAAAAAACAACCCACTTCAAATCCGATTTTCTTCTTTGTATTTCCGAATTATCGTAGGAGTATTGTGAATAAAACAAAGATATTAGTATGTATTTTATTGTTACTAACATAGTTATTAAGTGTCTTACTAACAAAATTATGAGCAATGTTAAGCTTGAAATAAAGTTATTATTATGAGAAATAATTATTCAGAACCTAATCAAACTCTCATCAAACTACCCTTGAATAAAATGATGATTTTTCATTAGTAAGCTTCTGCTTCCCACGTTCATTTTGTTCAATTCTGACAATGGCTTCCATGAGCAAACTATATAAGTATTATATTTGCATTAAGTGTAACAAATGAACAAATAACTCAATAACACACTAACCAATTTAGATGATTCATTTTTATTGGAAAAGAATTTTCCCAATCTGATGTTATGAGTTAAACATAAATAAAGCATATAGATGAATTGAAAACCTTTTTTTTGAAATCGGTTGAAAAATGCTTTGTATGCCGCAAACAAATGTCATAATAAAATACAACAACGTAATAAAAATTAAGAAGATAGAAGAGTATTTATTCCATTATGCTAGTGGATTTTTATATAGAGAGTAACAGAGAGAACCAAAAAGAAAAGCGTAGCGTGTAAAAGGGATTATTAATGATTTATTACGGTATTATTATTAAGAACTGTGGTAGCTCGGTGTCCGTGCGCTCGCCTTAAGTTGAATAGTTTTTTTTTGTTAACGAGGAGGAAATCTTCAAAAAGATACCCCGCCTTCTGGGGGGAAGGCGGCGGTTATGTGGGGTTTTTACCCACTAAAACCTCCCCGGTGGCCCTTTCCTCGGTGCATGACGAGGGGCTCCGGGATCTCCAGTGGAACGCACCGGAGTCCCTCTGCACTGTGATCAAGGAGAGCACGTCCCGGGGGGGAGGTTACTCCCTCCCCCCCTGTGCCCTCGCAGTGCAAGGCTACACGGGCCAGCCGATGTCGCCTTCTTCCCGGGTCCACTTTAGCGGACGACAAAGGCCCCACCCTCAGTGCACCTGAGGCCCTTTAGTCGCCTTCTACGACAGGCAGGATACCGCAGTCTTATTCTTGAGAGCCCAAAACTACAGGGCTGTAAGTTGCATAGTACAACAACCCGAGTTCGATCGCCGGCACCAATAAATTTGTTGATGTAATTTTATTAGCTGATTTATCACGCGTCCGGCGGCGAAGGAAAACATCGTGAGGAAACCTACATGTCATTGAATTTTTTCTAAGACATGTGAAGTCTGCCAATCCGCACTAGGGCCGCGTGGGGACTATGCCCTTATACTCTCAAAATAGCCTGCGCCCAGCAGGGGGACATGTATAAAGGCTAATAGTTATATATAAACAAAATATAAATATACATACATTTGTATATAGGACAATGAAATGTTGATAGAAATGTTAATAAGTTCTCATTCATGAAAAAATACTTAATTTTTATCTTCTTTTACATATTTAAGGGAACTATCACTCACTATCTCATTTCGAGATTTTATAAATTTATGCAACCGTTTGAAATTCATAGTTACTTCACCGTTTTAAAGATCACTTATAACGGATGCTGTCTAAAATCAATTTATGTTGTAACTCAACATGTAATTAATAAATAAAAACATTGTGTGTGAGATTTAGCATTCACAGAGGTGATCACTATAAAATAAATCTATGTAGCGAGTAACAAGCAACCGTCACTGAGGGGGTCACAATTAAAAAGATAAACGCCGTAAGACGAAGTCGAGGCGACATTTCGGCGGGTGGGGCGGCGCCGTTTGGGGTCCGCCGTCTGGTTAGCGGGTTACCCAACTTACCTACGCTACCATTGGTAATATTCGAGTTAATCACGACATCTGTTTATAACACCAGTTTTTAATTATACTCAAGATGTGGAAGCTTAATTCAAAGCTTTATCTAGGTTATTTTGTCTCATATGTTACAGGCGCTGAGCCTATCGCCATACACCGGACACAAAACTTGGTTTTTTATACGTAAAAAATCTTTAAAAGGCGTATTTTACGTATTTATTGGTTAAAGCCGACTGGGATTCGAGACCGACTTTCCTAAAATGAACAACATAGCCACCTTTTTTTTTTTTTTTTTTGTTAACGGGGAGGAAATCTTCAAAGATACCCCGCCTTCTGGGGGGAAGGCGGCGGTTATGTGGGGTTTTTACCCACTAAAACCTCCCCGGTGGCCCTTTCCTCGGTGCATGACGAGGGGCTCCGGGATCTCCAGTGGAACGCACCGGAGTCCCTCTGCACTGTGATCAAGGAGAGCACGTCCCGGGGAGGTTACCCTCCCCCCCTGTGCCCTCGCAGTGCAAGGCTACACGGGCCAGCCGATGTCGCCTTCTTCCCGGGTCCACTTTGGTGGACGACTCCAGGCCCCCACCCTCAGTGAACCCGAGGCCCTTTTAGTCGCCTTCTACGACAGGCAGGGGATAACGTAGTCTTATTCTTGAGAGCCCAAAACTACAGGGCTGTAAGTTGCATAGTACAACAACCCGAGTTCGATCGCCGGCACCAATAAATTTGTTGTTGTAATTTTATTAGCTGATTTATCACGCGTCCGGCGGCGAAGGAAAACATCGTGAGGAAACCTACATGTCATAGAATTTTTTTCTAAGACATGTGAAGTCTGCCAATCCGCACTAGGGCCGCGTGGGGGACTATGCCCTTATACTCTCAAAAAAGCCTGCGCCCAGCAGTGGGACATATATAAAGGCTTATAGTTATATATAAACAAAATATAAATATTCATACATATGTATATAGGACAATGAAATGTTGATAGGAATGTTAATAAGTTCTCATTTATGACGAAATACTTAATTATTATCTTCTTTACATATTTAAGGAACTATCACTCACTATCTCATTTCGAGATTTTATAAATTTATGCAACCGTTTGAAATTCATAGTTACTTCACCGTTTTAAAGATCACTTATAACGGATGCTGTCTAAAATCAATTTATGTTGTAACTCAACGTGTAATTAATAAATAAAAACATTGTGTGTGAGATTTAGCATTCACAGAGGTGATCACTATAAAATAAATCTATGTAGCGAGTAACAAGCAACCGTCACTGAGGGGGTCACAATTAAAAAGATAAACGCCGTAAGACGAAGTCGAGGCGACATTTCGGCGGGTGGGGCGGCGCCGTTTGGGGTCCGCCGTCTGGTTAGCGGGTTACCCAACTTACCTACGCTACCATTGGTAATATTCGAGTTAATCACGACATCTGTTTATAACACCAGTTTTTAATTATACTCAAGTTGTGGGAGCTTAATTCAAAGCTTTATCTAGGTTATTTTGTCTCATACGTTATAGGCGCTGAGCCTATCGCCATACACCGGACACAAAAATTGGTTTTTTATACGTAAAAAACTTTAAAAAGCGTATTTTACGTATTTATTCTTAAAAGCCGACTGGGATTCGAAACCGACTTTCCTAAAATGAATAACATAGCCACCTTTTTTTTTTTTTTGTTAACGGGGAGGAAATCTTCAAAGATACCCCGCCTTCTGGGGAAGGCGGCGGTTATGGGGTTTTACCCACTAAAACCTCCCCGGTGGCCCTTTCCTCGGTGCATGACGAGGGGCTCCGGGATCTCCAGTGGAACGCACCGGAGTCCCTCTGCACTGTGATCAAGGAGAGCACGTCCCGGGAGGTTACCCTCCCCCTGTGCCCTCGCAGCGCAAGGCGACACGGGCCAGCCGATGTCGCCTTCTTCCTGGTCCACTTTAGCGGACGACAAAGGCCCCCACCCTCAGTGCACCTGAGGCCCTTTTAGTCGCCTTCTACGACAGGCAGGGGATACCGTAGTCTTATTCTTGAGAGCCCAAAACTACAGGGCTGTAAGTTGCATAGTTCAACAACCCGAGTTCGATCGCCGGCACCAATAAATTTGTTGTTGTAATTTTATTAGCTGATTTACCACGCGCCCGGCGGCGAAGGAAAACATCGTGAGGAAACCTATATGTCATAGAATTTTTTTCTAAGACATGTGAAGTCTGCCAATCCGCACTAGGGCCGCGTTGGGGACTATGCCCTTATACTCTCAAAATAGCCTGCGCCCAGCAGGGGGACATGTATAAAGGCTAATAGTTATATATAAACAAAATATAAATTTACATACATTTGTATATAGGACAATGAAATGTTGATAGAAATGTTAATAAGTTCTCATTTATGACGAAATACTTAATTATTATCTTCTTTACATATTTAAGGAACTATCACTCACTATCTCATTTCGAGATTTTATAAATTTATGCAACCGTTTGAAATTCATAGTTACTTCACCGTTTTAAAGATCACTTATAACGGATGCTGTCTAAAATCAATTTATGTTGTAACTCAACGTGTAATTAATAAATAAAAACATTGTGTGTGAGATTTAGCATTCACAGAGGTGATCACTATAAAATAAATCTATGTAGCGAGTAACAAGCAACCGTCACTGAGGGGGTCACAATTAAAAAGATAAACGCCGTAAGACGAAGTCGAGGCGACATTTCGGCGGGTGGGGCGGCGCCGTTTGGGGTCCGCCGTCTGGTTAGCGGGTTACCCAACTTACCTACGCTACCATTGGTAATATTCGAGTTAATCACGACATCTGTTTATAACACCAGTTTTAATTATACTCAAGATGTGGAAGCTTAATTCAAAGCTTTATCTAGGTTATTTTGTCTCATTTGTTACAGGCGCTGAGCCTATCGCCATACACCGGACACAAAACTTGGTTTTTATACGTAAAAATCTTTAAAAGGCGTATTTTACGTATTTATTGGTAAAAGCCGACTGGGATTCGAAACCAACTATCCTTAAATGCACAACAATTAACGATATTAATAAATTTTAGAAATAGTCTTTTAATTTATTTAAATTGTTGTATAGTCTGTTAGTTTAATACATAGATATAAAACAATTTAAAATGTATTAATAAAAATAAATATAATAAAAAGCTTATTCGAAGTGGTCTCCATTGGCTGTATTACAGTAATTTAAACGTCGAGGCCAGTAACCAATAAAAGCACGCACGCTTTCTATGGAAAAATTCTTCACTATTAACCTAACACACTGTAAAAAGTTTAATTATCATATTATTTATTTTAGTTTATTTTTGACTCAATAATATTTATGATTTTTTTCATCTATTATTTTATTGTATAAAATATATTTTAATGTCATAACTGTTTTATTTATGTACCAATTTTAGGTCTTGCCCGATCTGCTGGACCAGGATCCGTCGCTCCGCCTCCCACGCGGGGCACACGGCGAGCGTGTGCTGCGCGGAATCCCGGTCACAGCCACAATGGTGGCATTGCGCGGTCGGTTCGCGCCCTATCCTGTTCAGGTACTCACCGAAGCACCCGTGCCCGGTGAGTACCTGTATCAGGCGGTAGGTGACGTGCGCGTCATTCCTCCTACGTAGCCAGGCTTCGAAGTTCGGCAGGAAGGCACAGACGATGCGTTGGCGCGAGCAACGTCGCTCCGAGAGCCGCTCGCGCCACACCTCTATCGCCCGCCTGTGCTCCTGCCGACGCACCTCTCCCGCATCCAGGGTCGGCCCGGGCCCGCTGTCGACGGCTCGACGCGCGTGTAAACGCGCGTCCAGCTTTGCCAAAATGTCGAGCGGCGGGAACACAACATAGCCACTAGGCTATCACAGCCAACTAACTAACGTTCTAACATTAACGTTACAGCCTATATACATATATATAAATGTCTGTTGGACACCTGCCTACTCTCTAAAGAGTGTATAAAGACATAGTCCGCCACGATACTTAGATGCAGATTGCGGATTTCACATGCCTTAAAAACTTTCTAAAACATGTAGGTTTCGTCACGATGTTTTCTTTCACACACACACACAATGTCATGGAACACTTAAGTGTGGCAGCACCGAAGATCGAACTTGCGTAGATAGCGTGCTAAGCAATTTGATGGACAGTTGGCTACCGCGGCTCTAATAAAAGTACAGGGATAATTTTTATTGTGAAGTGAGTTACAAGTGAGAACGACAACATTTGGTAGTGGAGTCTATTTCATTAACAGGGAGTGCATAGTCAAGGCAGGGCGGGGGCCCGTTTGCTGAAAATATCTGATTACATCTAATTATCGAGCGGAGTCGCGCGAGCTTAGCGCCTTAGTACTTCGCTCGTCTTGATTACACGCGCATTGTTTGCATAACCATTTTCGACTTTGCTCTGATTAAGATTTTCTTAAAGTCACTTTGCAATATCGTGGGCGTATACGAAACTGTTCCACGTGAATTAAACATATTGTAGCACGTACAGAATCCCGTTCTAGTCAAAATTAGTACATAGCTAAGGTTAGCTCTACTATTGGGCTAAATTATAAAATGGGAGTTTAGGTTGAGCATTAATCTCGATAATAATAAAAATAATTTGCCTCGACTTGGCTCACGAGGTGACCGCCATGTGGGATGTGGATTCGACGATCATTGTCCCGATAGTCGTTTCTGCAAACGGTCTTATAGCGAAAAGTCTCGATCAACATCTTAAGAGACTTTCGCTAGATGGCTGGAGGCAGTACTCCTGGACACGGCTCGCGCATCGTCCGGAGGTTTTCTTTATGTCGCCCTAGCCGCCGGTTGCTTGGGCCTTTCTTCATTGCCGGTGGCACACACTAGGTTAGGTTTTTATAATGTTTTTATATTTTGTATGATATTTTTGTGTATTTTAGTTTTTATACAAATATTATCAAAACTTAACTTAAGGTCTAAAACTTAATAAAAGAATAATAATTTCTTGAAGCTACCGGATCAAAAAGGAAAATCATATTTTTAATTGGTACTGTCTGAAAAATGATGGTTGTTTGAAGCCGAAAATTGAAATTTGTTTGTTAGATAAACAATATTATATATGCGGTAATATTCAGTGCAATGGCAATAATGGCGCTTTGCGCATTGTTTAAGGCCTCAGTTAACCATGCCTTTGTCTATGGTTGGGAGAGGCGTCGTGACGTAATCGAGTTGAGAATGGCGCTTCTAGCGGAGCTTGTCTCAGTGGTCTTCAAGCTGTTAAACGCTTCCGAGTTCTTCTGAGGTAATTAGTGAAGCCATAACACTGCAATCGTGAAAAAGTGCGTAAGTCATTATTGTCTTTCTCTTTATCTATAAATGTTTTATTATACGTTTTCTAAATAGGTACTTCGCTGTCAGATATGCTATATTTTTTTTTTGTACTTATTTTTTTTTCTTTAAAAAAAGAAAGCTAGCAATATTTCCTTATTTTTTAAATATTACTAACAATCTTGTTAACCATTTCAATTAAGCTTAAGCTTGTGCTAGGACATGGTTCACGGCAATAGTCGAATGGTGGATTCGAACCCACGACCTTACGATTCGCAGGCCGTACCCTAAACCATTATTGACGCTTAGAAGTTTATGCGTGATAACGTACACGAAGTATAATAACTCAAGGAGATACGATCTTTCCTTACTCAGTGGTACCATCTGCCTAAGATTCGAACCCGCAACCTTGACATCGTAAAGTTCGTCACAATGCTATTTAATATTTTGTAAATATAGCTGGCGCAAAATCGCTTTGCATTAAAATATATTAACCTCTTTCTCATGTAATGTATTTAGTCGTATGTTATATAACGCATAGAGTTTGTACGGCAAAAACCATCGAAAAGTTTGTATATACAAGTCATTATTTTTCATCTTGCAATAGATAATTATTCGTTGTCTAATTTCTGGTCGGTTTCTAGTTTTTCGTGAAATGTCAAACGCCCAAATTTTCATGTATATATTATAAAAATCACAATATCATATTAAAATAAACATTACTTCAAAATTCAAAGTGTCACAACAAAGAAAACGCGCTTATCAAATATGGTCTGTAAAAAGTATAAAAGAAGGTCAAAAACATTTCTTGAAAAACCTAGATATGAAAGGCAGTGAGTATCTATTCCTATTATATTTCTGTTACATGTAAGGTATGAATAACCCGGTACTAAATCCCAAAACCTTAAATTTAAAGACCTTTTTTGGATCTTTACATTACCTACATCGTTCAATTTTGTGCCCAGTATCTGGCGTTGGTCTTACCGCCTGTCACATTTAACGACGACCTTGTAAGGATAGCCGGAAGTGGCTGGATGCGGAAAGCAGAGGATCGTATGTGGTGAAAAGCATTGGGGTAGGCCTGATGCATACCTAGGATGTGACTGGAGCAGTAGTGAGCCAGCACCAGTAGGTATATCTCTGTCTATGAGTCGGAAGTGTTTGTCTATGATATTTTACATTTACAGCTATAAATATCTACAAAGACAATGATGATGAGATAGAGGTAATGGTGGAGGGTACACGAGTGATGCAACTGGAGAAATTGTTGCGTAATCGCAACATATCTTATGAAGTGACGGAAACCAACACAGAGATGCTGTGGAAGCCTCGCATCTCCAGCCCCACCTACCGCTCATCACCACCCAGGTCACCAAGATGTAAGTGCTCACAAAAGTCTTCGCCTTTATACCAGTGAACTTTTACAATCGTGAGATAGAATCCTTGTTGATTGTGATATTAATAGGTTTATGATACCCCGACACTAAGCAAATGCTCTGTAATGGTAACGATCACTAATGTGGGAGAAGAATGAGAACGTGGAAAGCGCCAAAACTTCGTAATAAAGCTTTTTTTAATGGGTCATAAATTAGTGCTTGACCACGATACCACCTGATGTTAAGTAGTGATATAGTCGAAAGGTGGTACGCGCTAGTTTAGTAAGTGCTTAAACACACTACTCTTGAAGACTTCCACGTCGTACTTGGACGGAAAGGCTGACGCCGGCAACTTGGTCCACTTCTTCACACTCACTCTAATGTCTAAAAGTCCGAAGATAGAATGGGGTTGGAGGAATTATCTCGAAAATGTAATGAACACCTCGGCTAGCCCCCTTGCGTCGGTGCTCAAGCCTATCTATAAGTAGGTCTTGGTCACCTATCTTTTTGGCCTCTCCATGGAATCCAGTGCCTTGAGATGATATTTGACTGCACCTGTCTAGATATGACACAACTCTACACAAGGCCGGATCTGTGCTTTATAAGCTATGATACTTCGGGAATAAAAAGGGACTCTGCGATGATAGATAGCATTTAATATCTTTTTTATACTTTATAAGTAAGTACTTCACGATAATCCCATCTGGTGTTTACGTGAAATACAATTCTATTACAGTCCATGGTAAGGCGTACTAGCCTATTCACTCTACTCTTGAAAACACCCAGAAAGACAAACACGGGCAAACTACTACGGAACGGAATCGGTTTTTGTGTTTACTCTTAAAAATACTTATTTACTATATAGGATGGTATCAGTATGATGGCAGTAAGGTCGTAATGAGCAACGGACTACCGTAGTATTTTGTAGAGATGTGAACCTTTATTAAGATGTCACCTTCCTGTCACAAATGGTAATCCATCATAATTTATTTCAGCTCGTGTTATGGATTGGAAAGATTATCACTCCTTGAACGTCATTTACAAGCATCTACTTGATTTGGAGACGCAGTACCCTTCTACATGTAACTTAAGTACGATAGGCACAACAGTCGAGGGTAGAAATATAATGGTACGTTAACTGAAAAATAGGCTACTGCTGTGTATAAGCCTTTCTCTATCTCTCTATTCTATGATTCATACATCCAGCCACTTATTTATTCTTATGGGGTCGTCCTTCTGGAGACATGGTGCTGTCTCAGAACCATGTGGACAACAAAGCAAACCTACATATCTTAGAACATTTCTCTAAGACACGTGAAGTCTGCCTGTCGTGGCTGACTTTGATGCCTATACTCTCTTTACAGAGAAGGCATGTGCCCAAAATTGGCACACATATATACATATGTATATAGGGTGTAACTTTAACTTTTAATTTTGCTACTATATAAATAAAAATGTATCACCGAAATGTATGTACGCACATAACTCCCGAACTACTGCACCAAATTGGATTCTTACATTTTTGTGTTTGTTGTTTTTAGAACAAAGTTTGTATATATATATATATATAATAAATTTATTTTTAAATCAGAAAACCTTATTAAACAAAAATGAGTGAGAATAAGACAGAGTGACGTTTAGTTGTTTGGTCAACCAATAGGTAAGTGAACTTCAAACGCCGCACCATAAATGTCAATCATATTCAATTACTGGTTCTTTCGTAACAGTTTTTCAAACAGTTTTTGTGTGAAGAGGTTTATCTTCGTCTTCTTCGTCTCGAGAATAAAATAGAAGAGCAATTTTGTCTGTCTAGCTACTAGGTAATATTGTGCGATGATAGTGTGGAAAATATTGAAAATCAACTGTTACTTTCAGTTGTTGAAAATTTCCAATAGCAACGCAAGCAATACAGGAGTCTGGTTAGACGGAACAACCCACGCCCGAGAATGGATCAGTGCATCTGTTGTCATGTACATAGCGGACCAGCTCGCTAAGAACTTTGACACTCTGCCAACGGACATTACTAATAAAGACTGGTAAACATGGCGTGTTGTATTAAGCTGTACGTCAGCTATGTTGCGTATGTTAAAATGTTGTATAAGTAAAGACCCTCTTATTGAAACAACGTACAAAAAATTCCTACTGTCGAAACAACAGAACGAGTGCGGACTACCAACCAACAGGAAATAATATTTACTTTACGATCACAAAACCTATAACACCTTGCAGGATGCGGGCCTGTTCTGACGCGGTGTGCGACTACTGAAGGGGTAGGCTGAAAACCAGCACTGTGTGACATTATGACACGCAGTACACGTTGAGCCTATTGCCTTTTGCCATTCCTTATATATATATAAGGCTATAGATTTTTAATTTTATTCTTTGTATTATTTTTTTCTCTTCTTTCTCTCACTTTAAATTTTTTTTGTGTTTTATTATTCTATGTTATGTATTTTTTTGCAAAAGATGGTAATAAATTAGCTTTATTATTATTATTAAAACTTCAACACGCTCACTTGTCTAGGGTTTATGCTGGTGAATTCTGTAAGTGTGATCATACCACACTGCATAGCAGACAGTCTCCAAGTTGCAAGAGTTGGGTTAGCAGCTCTCCCTCATCCATGGTACTCACCAGAACTTGCACTTACCGACCATTACTTTTTCCAAAATTTGGACAACATTTTAGCGGTAAAAATCCGAGAAATAATACAAAATGCCTTTGAAGAGTTTGTTGTCTCCCGTTCAGCTAATTTTTAGAGCAAGGCCATCAATAAACTACCACTGCGTTGACAAAGAAGCGTCAATAGCCTAATGGTTTAAATGGTCTGCGAATCGTAAGGTCTTAGCTTCGAATCCACCATTCGACTATTGACGTGAACCATTTCCTAGCACAAGCTTAAGCTTAGTTGGAATGGTTAACAAGAATGTTAGTAATATTTCTGAAAAAAAACTGCTAGCTTTCTTTAAAAACAAATTGTCGATTACATGGATGATTATTTTGAATAATAGAAATGTAATTTGAAAAAAAAATACTTCAACTTTATTTATACATAACGGCAATTTCATAGGTAAATACCTATTAAATACATATAAATAGAGCTAAAGAAGTTTTACTGCAGTCGTGTTGTCTAAAGCACGCTTGTTTTTTCTTTATTTCAAGGTATTTACTGCCAGTCGTGAACCCAGATGGCTATAATTATACTCATGAAAGTGACAGGATGTGGAGAAAGAATAGAGCGCGCTTCGGCTCTTCAGTAGTTGGAGTAGACCTTAACAGAAATTTTGGGTAATTATTTGTCTTGATAATCTAATTCAACATATTATAATAAAACATCTTTTACGCCCTTTTGACCCTAGCGGAAATAGAGATAGTTATTCTGTCAGCTTTTTACCAAGATTATTAAAGTCGTATATATGTGACAGATGGTGAGACGTCATACACCGGGCACATCAGTCGTAGGTACGAATCCACCATTCGACTATTGTTGTGAACCATCTCCTAGCACAAGATTAAGCTTAGTTGCAACGGTCAAAAATAAAGTTAATAATATTTGTGAAAAAAAAATTGCTATCAAACCTGGCCTCTATTTTAAGGTGTTTTTTTCTACGTAAGAAACCTAAAAAACGGAAACATTAACTTTTGTTAACGTTTGCCGGTTGTCAGTTAAACCTAAGACCTTAACATCGTAACGTAGAATTCACCATCCTTGCTAACTTGATTAAAAAAAATATTTTACGGAATTTTATAACATATTTATATATATATATATATATATTATATATATATATATTTATAATTCTTTTATATATTATATATATATATATATTTATAACATAGTGATTGAGGCAAAATAAAAGTAAATTACCATATTTATTGACCGGTACGGTTAATACATAAAACATGATGACGTCGCAGCCCTCATGGCGAAAGTTTCCAAATTTTGAAAAACGTCTTCAATTTCAGGTTCAACTGGGGAGTAAATGGCAATGAATACTCGTCTGGCGATCCCGGCCACAATAATTATAGGGGACCAAATGCATTTTCCGAACCGGAAACAATTGCCATTAAGGTTTTTCTAATAATAATAATACTTTTTTATTTTCAAATTTCATAAATAAAAGAACTAAATATCTAGATCTAGGGCACGAGGTGACCGACATGTGAAGTGGCATGCCAGCTGAAGTTATCCCAATAGTCATTTCGGCATACGGGCTATCCAATAAGCCTTTCACGTCAACTGAGGCTGTTGGAACTTCGGGAAGGTATGATTCAGGGCCAGGTGCAGAAACCAGTGTTGCTCGATACCGCGCGTATTGTCCGCCGATTTCACTTTTATTCTCCCTGACCCTTGGCCGTTTGATCTCCCCTGCCGAGGGAATCTTGTCTGGTTGGATTTATTTATTTATTCTGTTAAGTCTATAGAGTATGTAAATACACTATCAGGATATAATATAATTGGAAGGAGTATTGTCAGTCTTTGTTCCTAGACAACAAGTCAGAGGAGTTTGCCAAAACTGAGCCCAAGAATGAAACCGAGTTAGAGCCAGACATTCTAGAATCGGAAGTTAGAGCGGCCATAAATCGTCTGAAGAATGGAAAGGCTACAGGAAAGACGAGATCCCGATAGAAACCATAAAGGCTCTGGATGAAATTGGTGTATCCACTTTCCACAGACTCTGTAACAAAATATGGAAAACGGGTATATGGCCCAAAGAATGGACTCACACGGTATTTGTTCCACTACATAAAAGGGCTCAACAAAAATGCAACAACTATCGTCTAATTGCACTCATATCCCACGCCAGTAAGATCATGCTGAACATTCTTAATGAACGGCTCAAAGGCTTCCTATCTAAGGAAATAGCACCAGAACAGGCAGGATTTGTAAAAGGTAAAGGAACCTGAGAGCAGATCTTTATTGTCCGCCAGATCATCGAGAAGTATCGAGAATTCAACAAGCCAACTTACATCTGCTTTGTTGACTTTTCAAAAGCATTCGATTCGGTGAAATGGCCTAAATTGTGGGACACCTTACTGCAAATGGGTACACCAAACCATTTAGTGCATCTGCTTAGGCGCCTCTACGAAGACGGAACTGCGTCGGTGAAAACAGATGAAGTCTTCTCGGACAGCTTTCACCCGACCGCTGGAGTCAGACAAGGATGCATAATTTCTCCTCTTCTGTTCAATACGTACACAGAGATAATTATGCGTATAACCCTTGAGGATTGACGGACGGTGTAACCATAGGTGGTTACAAAATAGCCAATCTACGGTATGCAGATGACACAACCCTCTTTGCCACTAGTAGTAGCCGCATGGAAGAACTTCTCCTAAAATGGAACGTGTCAGCCTAGAATTTGGTTTGAAGATAAATCGCAGTAAAACCAAGATGATGATTGTCGACAGAGCTAACAACAACCTGCAGGATATAACCAAAATAGCAAACTGCGACGTCGTTCAATCCTACATATACCTTGGGGCTCTCATCTCAAATCAAGGAGGCTGCACAGATGAAGTTAAGAGACGCATGGCTATGAGCAGAAGTGCAATGGACAAGCTCAAGAAAATATGGAGGAATCGTAACATAACAAAAGCCACTAAGGTCAGGCTCGTAAATCTTTAGTGTTTCCCATATTTTTCTACTCGGCCGAAACATGGACCCTACGACAAGCCGAAACTCAAAGGATAGACGCTCTGGAGATGTGGTGTTGGAGAAAGATGCTCGGGATTTCGTGGACCGAATTCCGAACAAACGCCTCCATACTTGAAGAGCTGGGTATCAACGAGCGTCTATCTACTCAAGTACGTCGGCGAATACTCAAGTTCTTTGGGCATGTAAGCCGTCGTGGAAACGATTGTTTAGAGCGTCTTGTCGTGCAGGGCAAAGTAGAGGGAAGCAGACCACGAGGTAGATCGCCGATGCGATGGTTGGATCAGGTGCCCGATTGACGACAGGAGGTGGCGAGACGTCATGCGGCGGGTGCTGTCTGCTGCCCAACCCAGCGGATCATGATCACCACGACCACTCTGACAAGAGTGAAGCGACCAAGAAGAAGATCTACAATTAAAATTATAACTGAATCTTAAAAACTAATGTATTGTCCGTAACCAAGCTGTCCGTCAGCAAGTCTCTAACAAGCCAATGAGGTGCTTTATGAGCCGTGAGTCAAATCGCTCTGCAACAGTTCTCATGATGGCGTTGGAACTGTCCCTCACTCTGTGTTGGTCTTTTTTCCGGATGATAGCACGAAATCCATCACTATGTGCCTTGTAGAACATTCCAGATGCACTGCAGAACTTGGGCAGCCCCATGAGTATCTTAAAGCCGTTCTTTTATTGGACCCGTATTATTGTGTATTTTTAAAAGTTGATGTTAATTTTGGCTACCCTTCCAGGATTTAATCTTGTACTCGAGCACGCCGTTTAAAATTTTTCTAACATTTCACTCGTACAGTGAAATTATAACTTTTCCCTGGTGTTTCGCGTCCGATCCTTGTCCCGATTACGTGTATTTGCTCGAAGGAGCAACTGTTATGGCAAAGGTAAGTTTTTAACTTAAGTTGTTAACTTCGTAGTGGGGTGGACATAGACAGTAATTAACGTCTCATTTTCTACAAGCTTTTTTAGGTAACACATGGGACAGGTGTATCTCGTAATGCATACAGCATTGGGTGTGCCGACACTTTAATACTCATGACCATATTGCACCAAAGTATCTCTTTCTTCATTCACTCTTTCTATATGGCCAAGCCACTGAAGAAGCCACAGAGAAGTGTGCCTTCTCTATTCCAGTCATAATTCTGGCTACATTTTTCCCGATTTTTATGAGTCTACTCGTAACATAATTTTTAAGGTGGTATCATCGCCACTGTATTGAATATACTCTGCATAGAAGCTAGCAACCCGAGTTCGATCCCCAGTGCCGGCACCAATAAATTTGTTGTTGCAATTTTATGTGCTGATTTTCCACCCGCTCGGCGGTGAAATAAAATAAGTGACTTTTTTCTAAGACATGTGACGTCTGCCAATCGGCAATAGGGCCGCCAGAGAAGACCTGCACCCAACATGGTGAACATATATATTATATAGGCTGTAACTTTAACTTTAATTTGCAGGCCATTTATGATACAAGCGGTCGCTTGTATAAAGTAGGTAATTTCAGAGACTTAATGTATCCAGCCACCGGGACTAGCATCGACTGGAGCTATGGCATCGCACGCATACCTTATTCATATCTAATCGAGTTGAGAAGCAAGGATCACAAATTTGCATTGCCTAAGAAACAGATACTAGAGTGCTGTCAAGAGATATGGAATAGTGTGCAAGCTTTGACTAAGCATGTTGATAAAAAGAAATGTTTGAATTGTGTACCTATGGTTAAGAATTTGTAATGATGTTTTGTGGTTAATCTTGTAAAATTATACACGCGTCACTGATTATTGATGTTTCATTTACTCATTTTTAATAAAAATGATTGTTCTATAAAATTAGATTTAACTATATATACAAAAACAAATCAATTATTACAAAGACTGTAAAAATATTACGTTTTATCACAGTTGATTTAATTAAAAATTAATGTCTGTCTACAAATTCCATTAGTTTGTCTACGGCGTTCCATATTTCTTTACCCGTTTCTATTATTTTGTCCTTAGGTAGCCTAAACTTGTAAATTTTACTGCGTAATTCTATCATATACGAGAATGGGATTTTAGCTATTGTGTAACTCCAATCTATGCTAGTTCCACATGCGCTATAGGTTAGGTCTTTAGTGCTGCCTACTTTATAGATCAAACCACTGCTCTCGTAGATTGCCTGAAAATAATAATTTATTAAAACCTCCTGCTCCTCATGTCGGTTTCCTCAATGCTAAGGATTATGTCCATCTCGTGGGAACTGCCTGTTTTTTATCCGTCGCCACGTTGCCCTATTTGCATTCGTTCTAAGCATTCCTAACCGAGGTGCCGAGAGTGGTGCGGATCTACTCAGTCCAAGGTATTAGACTTCGACCTATCTGTCTTATCTATTTTGGGATGACCAACTTTTTCAAATTGTCACTTTTTCCTCTTTCTGGTAATATGACAAAATATTCTAGGATGGCAATCGGATGGACGGCAGATTGCCTAGCCATTTAAAGAAAACATGTATTAATAATTAACGCGGTCTTTTTTAACCAGCTTGTGTGGGTACACAGAAATAGCAAATAATTCATTTCACCAAGATTCCAGACCATATAAGATTCGGACTACAGAGACCACTATACAAGATTCGGACTCCATTGTTAAACACGGGAAATAAATTCATTATTAGGTCTTATATGTCATAGGGGGCTAACCTGTCGCAAAACGGAGGTATTCATTCGTAACAGTCACATCGTGAGTTGAACTTACAGCTAATCACTATTTTCTTGACCTATTATATGTATTTTATATAATAAATATCTTACTCTTGCCATAACCGCACCTCCTTCTAATAATTTAAGATAATCGGGGCATGTCTCCGTTTTATGTCCCCATGGAAATATTATCAGTTCGTAGTAACTGTGGAACGATAGGAACACTTTGAAAGCTGTTCTTGAACCCATTATAGTATCCTGTAAATTTATTATCTATTAATATATGGTAAAAAAAAGCATATTAAAACGCTTGCATCTCTGTTGCCCATCAAGAACAGAGAAATTAATTTGTCTATGAATATCCGCTAGCATTTCAAAAATTTTTTTTTTAAATTTCTAAATATCGGAACTTGTTAGAGAAGTATTAGAAATATCGTCCTATCAAAAGAAAAGAATCTCCTTGGAATTTCCTAATCATTAATCAATAAATGAGTGATCGTGAAAAGTTATCTAAATATTGGTATTTAAATATGGTTTTCCGATATTAGCTACCGAAGTTGATTCGACCTTCTTTGTTGTCCTGGGATTGGAATACTTTAGCGATTAGAACAGCCATCTAAGTACAAGTTAAGAGGGCAAGTTAAGAGTCGCGCTATATCTCAAAAATATATTTTTTACTAAGAAACTTGAGAAGGCTAAGGGTTAATCAGTGTTATTCCCAAAAAATAATGTTAATGGCCTTTTTTTACCCGCACGGCTACTGTTTCAGGTTCCGAAAACGCCGCTGGTCCCCTGTAGAAAACACTGTTCGGTTCAGCCGAGGAACCCTGATCTCCATCGACTCCCCATCCACAACTTAAATGTTAAATGATCAGATATTAATACTTCATGTACGTAAAAAATTGTGTCGCTAACATGAGTGGTATTTCAGTGGCAGTATTGGCAGGAAACCTTCTAGGCCAGGGTCGGCTACTTTTTGAGTCAAAAATTACGATTTGCAAAATTTTAAACTTTTTAAATAGACACAATTTTTTTCTCGCCACAAAAAAATAGGGCTTGTACAAATAAAGTTAGTATTAAAGAGCCGTAGCTTTACATTCAGCGAGCCGCCGGTTGGTGACGCCTGCAGTAGGCGAATATCAAACAGATTAGTGACTTACTTGAACGTAACGTTAGTCTAATGTGAACAGACACCTTACAGGCCCACGTGTTCTATCCTAGGCTTTATTTTTGCCTTCCATCAAGCTATATACAAGCCAAACGAGAGCCTACATTGTGTAAAAAAATGCTAAAGAAGGGTCGGAAGTTATAAGGATTAGAAATATTCGAAACCGACAAACAAATATGCGAAGATACATTGACGTGTTTGGTCCATGAACCGTGGAGATATCCTGTCTTTGACGTTCACGAGCGAGTGCGTGATTATTACATAACTATTATTTACTGTGTCTGTAGTCTCTGTAGTCTAGTGGTTAAGCGGTTCGATTTACGTGATGATCGAGCGTTCGTTCACGATTCGAATCCCAGTCGACTTGTACCGATAAAGTGTTAAAAAGTACAAATAATTATCTTCTACAAATTTGTGCCGAGAGTTAAAAGTACGTGAGATTATTTTTTATTGTAAATTAATTATAACAAAGAATATTACATAATATATTATGTAAATTATGTAATTTTAACATTTAATCGAATTTTATAGAAATGTTCTGAGTTTCAGTGGACTGTGAAATTTCTATTGGATGACTACAATTGTTTAGCGTAATATATATAGATTTAAAAACTTACCTAAAATTTCTATTAAGATCGACTCCAACACACTTCCCTTCGTGTTTCGCCCGGTTCTTCCTCCACATACGTTCATGTGTGTGAGAATATTCATATCCGTCCGGGTTCAGAACAGGTACGAAATGCCTGTTACGTTTTTAAAATTTAAATTATTGCAACTGTACTTGACATAGACATATTTGAGTAGTTAGTAGTAATTACAGTGTTTCTAAATATGCCTCACTGTTGGGCGCAGCCCTTCTCTGTAAAGAGAGTATAAGGGCATAGTCCGCCACGCGGCTCTAGTGCGGATTTGCAGACTTCACATGCCTTATGGTTGCTAGCGTACTATGCAACTTGAGCCAACCGCATGGACACTGAGCTAACTAATGTGTGTTGACAGCCATTATATCTCTGACTACCCTGCTAAAAAGGCTTAAAGGATTTGATAGCTTTTTTAATGAAAAATATTTAACCAAAATGGAACATCCTAATTGCACACGGTCGATATCGCTAAACTAGTTTAATACGATAGGTGCAAAAAATGTGTACGGCGAGATACATCGTGCCTAGGTTAATTAACCACAGCCCTGTAGTTCTGGGCTCTCAAGAATAAGACTACGGTATCCCCTGCCTGTCGTAGAAGGCGACTAAAAGGGGCCTCGGGTTCACTGGGCGACAAGGTGGACCCGGGAAGAAGGTGACATCGGCTGGCCCGTGTCGCCTTGCACTGCGAGGGCACAGGGGCCCCTCTGCACTATGCTCTCCTTGAGCACAGTTCAGAGGGGCTGCGGTGCGTTCCACTGGAGATCCCGGAGCCCCTCACCATGCACCGAGGAAGGGCCACCGGGGAGGTTTTAGTGGGTAAAAACCCCAGGTTAATTAACCAACTACCCTAGATATAATAAAATGCATAACTTCAAAAAACATTAAGGACATGTTAAAACATTATTTCGGTACGCAAGACGGACACTTTAGCGCTAGTGACAAACCACTGCGGTTTATATAGCGTTAATTTATATATTTTCTTTATTGTAAAATATTGTATTTATAATAAATAAAAAAAATATAGTTATTATAACATAGCTGATAGATGTATAAAATATGGGTATGACTTACCAATCCTTATTAGTCATTGATTTTGAAAGATTGTGAAAATTTTTGGCAATTGTATTAGCGATGTAGGTGACCACCGCAGTGCTTATCCACTCTCGGGAGTGGATAGAGGCGTCCAGCCACACGGGCGAATTGCCAACATCACTGTTAGATATCCTTAACATCTAAAACAATTATAAATAAATAAGAAAGTAAGTAAACAACATAAGAAAGTATTTTTTTTTATACTAAATAGGCTCACGTTTGGCTTCTATCTTGCTTCATGTATGAAGCCTAAGATGGAGCACGTGAGCCTATAAGGTGTCTGTTCACATTGGATTAAAAGGTGTCTAGATTGTACCCGTGAGGAAAGACTGAACGCGGGAGAGAGTTCCATTCCTTAGCCGTCCGCAAAAATAATGTAATAATATTAATTTACATTACATTACAGTAAAAATAAGAGATAAGAAAGAAATGTAATATAGTATAAGAATATTGAATTATATAGAGTTAGAAGGAAAAAATTGTTACAAGTAAATAAGAGGTAATAAAGAATAGGAGAATTGTAAAGATAAATAAAATTTTAAGAGTAGAATAAGAAGAGATAAAAAACAGCCACGACCTATCCAAGTCGGGGGAGTCACCGAACGATCTTTTTAACAAATGCGAGACATTTTATAGTCCTGGACATTTTGAACTGAGAATTCAGAATTGTTTATTAAATTTAGCACTATGAGATTAGTTGACGATAAATTTTACATAACCTATTCTAATAGAAAAGGTCACTTTGACGATGAAAGGGCTGAAAAGAACACTTTGTTTGATGTATAAAATTAAACGACAAAGTTACTGTCGTGAAAAGTACGAAAAATAAAAGTATCATGGACGGTAGACCACCAAATAGGTGAACGGAAAAAGAATGAATGAAAACTCTTAAAATATTCTCACCTTAATATTTCGACCTTCCACGGACTTACCAATCACTGACACTGTACAAATGGCCGGGTAATCTCTCTCCAAGTCATCGAGAAAGGCATAAATCACGTTCAATCTGTGATATCTCTTCCAATCCATGAATGTCACTGCGGGCGTTATAAAATAAAATACATTTATATACTCGTATATGATTGACTATGATGATATATGACAAAAGTCGTGGTAGCTCAGTGTCCGTGCGGTTAGCTCAAGTTGCGTAGTACGCTAGCAACCCGAGTTCGATCTCCGGTGCCGGCACCAATAAATTTGTTGTTGCAATTTTATGTGCTGATTTACCACGCGCTCGGCGGTGAAGGAAAACATCGTGAGGAAACCTACATGTTTTAGAAAAAATTTTCTACGGCATGTGAAGTCTGCCAATCCGCATTAGGGCCGCGTGGCGGACTATGCCCTTATACTCTCTTTACAGAGAAGGCCTGCGCCCAACAGTGGGACAGATATAAAGGCTGTAACTTTAACTTTATATATATGACTAAAAACGAAAACCGACTTCAAATAGAATAGGTATATTACGAAATAGAACTAATCAGAACCTAACAAACTCTCATCAAACTGCCTTTAAAGTACATATTTTTTTATAAAAAAAATGAATCATTGAAATCGGTTGGCATGATATTGAGTTATTCGTCCATTTGTAGCACAAATTTAATGCAAATGTAAGACTTATATGGTTATCTTATGCATGCAATTGTCAGAACTGGAACAAAATAGGACCGCATGAAAAGCCACTCGAAAGTTATGACGTAACAAACATAAAATACAGACGAATTAAGAACTTCCTCCTTTTGGAAGTCGGTTGAAAATGTTTTATTAAGTAAAATAATAATAAAAATAATGTTTTTATATATTTTTTTAAAATTTTTTAAGCAAATGCGTAACGACGATCCAACCTGTTGCTAAGTGGAAATGCAGTCTGTTAAGGCGTACTAGCTTAAAAAATGCTTTTTCACTCTACTCTTGAAAATACCCACATTGTAATCGGAAGGAAAGACAGACGCGGGCAAACTATTCCAGTCCTTTGCTGTACGAAGAATGAAAGACGAAGCAAATCGCTTCGTTCGGGTTTGAGGGATGTTCACAACAAAAGGATAAATCCTGCAGTGCGTCTACAAGTCCGATGGTGGAAAGGCGATGGGGAATTAGATCATGTAGTTCCTCCACACTCTCCAAAATGCAATCCGTAGAAAACCGAAAGGCTAGCTATCTTACGGTTGTGCTCAAGACTGAGCAGATTGGTTTCAGCTGCGTCACCAAATAGCCTCATAGCCCGCCTCTCCACCGAATCCAATAGATATTTTGTACTTTTGTTTATTTTAATTTTTATATAAATATTATTAAAACTTAACGTACGGCTTCAAATAAATATTAAAAAAAATATTTAGACAATATAAAAAGAAATTTAACAATACTGAACGTTCGTACACTGCTACAGCAGTTTATAACTGTGTCGTAGCAGTTTACGCCCACCACGAGACAAGAAATAAAAACAAATCAAACTTTTAAAAAACAAAACAAAACAAAACTTTATGTAGACATTATTAGAACGAAAGGTATAAATAAATTATTGTGTATGTGTGTGTGTGAGCATGAGTATGTTTGTGCATCACAAGCATCTAGAGATAATCGCTTCAGTGCCTTTATAGGTTAAATAAGTATATGAAAATTTAAATCATTAAAATGTTATACCTCTTCTCCGCTTTGGACTCTGAGTAGGGATGATAACTCTCAAAGTACGCTGTCTAGAAGCTACGTTGCTGTATTTGCCTTAGGATAAAACAAATTAAGAACTCGTTAAGGTATTCTTAAATTCTTATCAACCTAATGTGCCCCCCAATACAAGCAATGATTGCTTGTATTGGACATGTACGTTATATTTTTCCATCCAAATCTTTGGTTAAACTACATATGAAATGTAGTAATTGTAGTTTGCATTCGATTTTAAATTAGGCATGTAAAAAGACGTCCATTTTATTAATTACTGGAATAATGAGATATAATTTATATCAATAGGAAAAGTTCACAAAAACCAACCTTGGTTAGAGACTCTTAATTATAAAGATACTGATAACCTTCTAGATACAATATCCTAATTCTGAAACACCCACACACATAAAAGGCAAACACCATTCTGATTCTGATTTATTTATTCTACATTCAAGTAAGTAGTTATTTATTTAACCACATAAACTAGATATAAGTATTACGCGCGGCAGAGGGCCTGGTATTCTGTCTGACAGGGCAGGGCAGGACCTAGTACAGATACCAGTTTCACACAAAGGAGGCTTAATAATGTATTTTATATAACGTAACTCAATATGTAACCTTTGTGGAAGCGAAATAAAAAAAATATATTATAATTATTATTAATAATAATCTGGGCAAATTTTTATCAAGTCAAACTTTTAAACGTAAAATTCGAAAACCCTTCAGTCAGCAATAATGATCAGCTTCTAGAGAAGCCGCCATCATATGTACATCAATAAATCATTAACAAAAACCTACACGTTTTAGATTTTTTTTCTAAGGCATGTGAAGTCTGCCAATCCGCACTAGGGCCGCGTGGCGGACTGTATGCCCTAATACTCCCTTCACAGAGAAGGCGTGCGTCCAACAGTGGGACATATATATTACATATATAAGGGCTGTAACTTAACTTTAAATAATTTTTGGGCTCACCCTTTTTAGCACGATTCGTATTCGTTTGAGTGCCGCTTTCGGTTCTTTTCTTCTTTTTCTTTTCATGTTCTTCAATGAATATCTTACTTAGATGCAGTGTGTCTAGCAGCGATAAATATTTGTCCATTATTTCATTCAATTCTATTTCCAGTGTCGACGGCAGTTTTAATTTACCGATGTGATTAATTTTAGCTTCACTTTCTTGTGTGAACTGAAACTTTACGAGCCGAGTTTAAGAAGTGGTGATTAGAAGTATATGCAACACATGCATTATTTTATTTGGCCGATTTAAATCAGAGTAACGGTAACAGATTAAAACACAGCTGACTTAAACCGATTAGTATCTAGTCTTGGATTCTAAGCTCAAAATAAGCACGGTTGTACTCCAAATTTGGTATACATTGTACCGGATAGGTGATGGACTTACCTCCTGTAATATTTGACTGTTATAAAGTCAGTTAAAAGGGGATTGGGATGATATCTGTACCTGAGCTAGATTATATGAGATATTGAAGCTTATTTATTTTTATAGAGAGCTTGGAACGACATTTTTCATTCTCGTTCGTATTTCTTGAGAGAGACACAAGAGGAGAGTGTAGTGTCAAGAGATATAAGTAAAGAAGAGAGATAGAGAGCTTATTTATTTCGTTTATATTACGATAAATATTCTGTTTATTTCTTACACACTTAAAACTTGCTCAATTTCAAATTTTCAACATTCAAACATATATCTAGATTTTAAGTATTTTTATATTTTAGAGCTAGATCTTATGAGTTTTTAAACACAAAGTAGAACTTATATAAAATTCTACGTACCTTGGTTACCATTTATACGATGAGAGTATCATTTTAACGTGCTTAAACAAAAATTTAGAAAATCTAAAACTAAAAGAGATACAAAATAATTTTGTTGTCAAATCACCAAACACGTCAAGTCATATAGATTTTATTTTAGTACAGATAACGTAAGATTTGGTATTCGAACTTGAATGAACTAAAGCGCAAAAGTTATTCTTATTTCTTGTTGTAGTTATGTTGGTAGACACCAATAAGATTTTTGGTTTTCGAAAGATAGCTACCCTAGGTAAATGGCCTTTATTCGACTACCGATAATAATAATAAATAATGGGTATATGATAAAGGAAGTATTGTGACTTCTCATAATACCGGCGAGTAGTCAGTAGAAGTAATTATTTTAGTACTATTAGAGCGGCCTAATTGGAACCAGGGTTGATGAACTAAAATCGATTAGGTTGTGTTAAGTGTAACTCCTAAACATACTACGTGATATTTTGATAAAACTTCAGTACAGACCTTTGTTTTGAGATCTTTAGTTTTTTTTAATGAGATTTAAATACATTGAAGTCTATTTTAAAAATGCAATATAGATGAGAAGTAACATAGGAGAACAAATTCGTTGATGGCATTAGTAAGCCGCAACCAGAAAACTGAAAAGCGCTTTCCGCGCTTCGTTCTCAGTTAGTCACAATCACGCAGGGGGATTATTCTAGATTCTTACATGCCTTCTCGTTTCTATCACGTCCCTTAATATTTAAATCCTTGTATAAGAATGTTCAGTATTTCGATCGTATTTTATTACCTTTTAATTCATTTTTTACGTGCGAATTCTTCATTGTGTACCATGCCTTAGATTGGTTTGTCTGTTAAGACACTGATGGACTACTCAACGATTTCATTCGTCTTTTGTATTGTCAGATTATTCTAATATGCTCCACCTAGTAGAGGATGTTGTATTGCATTTTTGTTGTATAAATTGCAGAGAGTGTTTCAAGGAAATTGTTAGAAATTATAATATACGCTAATTTGCATAATTTTTTATAGGAAGATGATAAAATTATCACTCACTCGATCTTAAGTGATCACTGTTGACCATTAAAATCCGCAATATCGCAGCATCAGGTGCTGTGCCGACGTTTGAGGAAAGAGTGGGCTCGTTTTTGAAGGTCCCCAAATCGTAAAGGGTCGGAAACACCGGTGATCAGTTGATTCCACACGTTGATAGCGCTTGGAAGTAAGTTACGCGAAAAATGTATAGATTGTGTCGATGGACTTTGGAATTCTGTCGAGATGTGTGGTATTGGAAATCGGTAGCTGGGATTATTGCGAACAATTCCTCAGAACAACCTATAGTAAGTGTATCAGTGTGTAACATTGGAGGTGATGATCACTTAATATCAAACGAACAGCTCGTTCTAAAACAATCTTCATTACAAAAAATAGAATGTATGTGACTGAAATCAGAATATTCTTCTCAACTTTTACGGTTGAAGTTTCAACAGCGGACGCCGGCCGTCTGTCTAATTTCGGACAAACGAGATTGATTGAAACGGACATGTGGTTTAAGTGTATAGACATACTGGTTTTCCTGTCCCCATTTTCTAAGTAATTATACTACTAAAAAGTGTGTGAGAACTGGAATACGAAATAAAAGTAATGTCTTTGAATAAGTGAAGTAAGGAATCTGAACTAAGAGACTCATTATAATAGTTTTTATATTACTTAAACAAAGGTTACAATTGAAAATAACATTATATTAGTGATTAATTAAAATGAAATTAGTTATTTTATTTTATTTTGTTTTATTTTATATACAATTTATGTTTCCTGGTGTTTTACTTACTTTTACGTTATTCGTACTTTGTTAAAATTCTGATACTGACATTTGTTTGCTTCTTAAAATGGGTTTCTGCAGAATACCAGCGCTGATTTACCCTCCTCGGATAATCAGCATTATGCTGAGCAGTGAACCCGGTCGGTTCGGCGTTGCAACGCATAGCCTTGTGTATCGGACCTTTTGGGTCTTTAGTGATATATATATATATATATATATATTTTTTATTTTTTTCATTTTTAACTGTGCGCTTAACTTGTTGTGTTAATTTGTATATGTGTTGTAATCTGTCTAACCGATTAAATGGCTTATTATTATTATTATTACTTGTTGATAGACATAAAATGCAAATGGTGTTGCTATTTTTGTTTGCAATTGAGCATTAGGCAATTATATCTAATATTAGATCTTTTTGCTGTAGCTAGTTCATTGACGTAGTTCTTTTGTTTAATAGGTGAGCTCTCTTGAGGACTAATTTAAGTCACCGGTGTTGTACAACGGGTCACCTGACCTTAAGTAAACATACATAACACCAAAGGAGCTGCGTGCCTTTGGGAAAGAAGGCTTGTTTCTTGAAAGTCCGCAAATAGTATCGATTCGGAAACACCGCTGGTCACATTTGATATCGATGATTTAATAATGTGATAAAATCCGCAAAACTAATTATATTCCATAAGTATTATTCGCTTGGTTATGAAAAGTCAAAATGTTGAATGTAGTTAACATTTATACATGTTAATACGTGATTTAAAACGAAATAATAGCAGCATTGATTATCTGAATCACGTGCAATGGGCAAATATTCATTAGAATTTACATAAAAGTAACACACCCTAAATACACACCTACCACGTGGACTTCACATGCCGTTGACAATATTCTAAGAATAATAGCTACAACAAGCAATTTTATTAATGCCGTCACTGGTGAAGGAACTCCGGTAACTAGCGTACTATGCAACTTAAGGCGCCCGCCCGGGCATTGAGCTACCACGACTCATAATTTTTTTAAGAATTTTAAAAAAAGTGTCTGTTTCAGTTAATTTATGGGATCTTCTTCTCTCTTCTTCTTTGCGCAAATTTAGTTTTTAGTGGTCGACTAAGATTAATTTTAAAATGTAAAGAAAAATCATAAATATAATATACGAATGACGTATTAAAGAATGTACATCGTAAGCTAATCTGGTCTAAAAGGCGCCAGGGACGAAGGGGACGTTTGGAAAGGGCGGTAATTAACGCCATCACCATGGAGATAGTGGAACGAAATGCTGACGTTCCATAAATTGAAACGTAGGGAGCTTTAGGTAACGTTTGAATACTTTTATAAATATTGTAATCATGGCATAGGGACACTCGTTGTACAATCTGAATGAGATTACAATCCTAGAAGACAGTCGAACGCTTAACCGACAGACTATAACTGATTTATACTTAAATATTTTTTTAATTTTATTAAAAATTAGTATTTAAATGAAAAAGCACTCACGCCTATCACGCAGAGGAAAGGACAGAGATAACAGTACGATCCTGGCACTACCACATTACTAATATACAGTTTTTTTATATAACCGTAACGGAGATGATATGACAGTCTATGTTCACTATTCTACCTACTTCTATTTTCTCATCTTCAGTCTATTGACAGATTGTGAGCCCATCGCTATACACCGGGCTCAAATTATAGCCAGTGATATTTTTCATTGGACAAGCCAGTTGAACCCCGGTCTACAATGTCGTAAAATGTAAACTTATATTTGACAAGTACTAATTAAATTGTTATTTCTTAATAAATAAGAAAAGTAGCAGCCTACATATGTATATATACCACTGCTGGGCACACGCGAACTTCACATTTCTGTGAAAAATCTAATTTATGCTACTAACCAATTTCAGACAAGCGCCCAGGCACTGAGCTACAACGACTTATAGTGTCATTTTCTTAATAAAATTGAGAATTGATATTTATTTACACACATTTTTAAACATCTTCCAATTTTAATCACAATTTTCTTACACTCGTGAGCAAAAATAAAGGGTCGGTTAAGAAAGTTTGAATATCTCGGAAGATAAAGATAACTAAATTAAATTTTGCATGATAGTCAATTAAATATTCTTAAAATAAAATAAAATATTTTTTATTAATTTATTTATATTTCATAGTATTTTTCATTAAATTTTAGTACCTAGTGTTGCGGAGGCAACTGCCACAAACTTTCTCAATCGACCCTTTATTTTTGCTCACGGCTATATTTGCTGCATGTAGATCTCCATAATACACTAAATATTAGACTGGATTAAGGATATACCTTAGCTTTATAATTAACTGACAGTAATTTTAGTTAAACATTTATTATATATAGAATAGGTTTACGTTTGGCTTCAAGATGAAGCCTAGGATGGTACACGTGAGCCTAAGAGGTGACTGTTCATATTGGTCTTAAAGGTTGGTTAAACATAGGAGTTTGCGTGTGTTCAAGTATTCTCATCCTATTTTTATTTAAGGTTATTTAACCTGAAATAAAAATAGAAAAAGAATGAAGAAATCTAAATAGATGTGAGTTAATCATAAATGTTTACAGTCAACTAGCTCAACGTCCCAGAGACACTAGAACTCCTTTGCGTTTATTAATCGGCGCCGCAATTCCTGTGGGAACAGAGGCGATCAGTCGGACGCAGGTTGTGCTCCGTAACTCTCGTTGCATCATTTGTCTAGGTAATTGAACAAAGAGCGGGGTCGACTTTATCACTACAACGTAACGTGATTGAGGGCTGGACGTAGCTTGGATCTTGTTTAGGCAAGGGTCAAATTGCTTTTGAAATTACATGGAATGACAGAGTACTGGCTTATATAGTTTTGTAAAAGCTTAGGTTAGGTAAAAGGTTTTTTTCAGCCCTGTAGTTCTAGGCTCTCAAGAATAAGACAACGGTATACCCTGCTTGTCGTAGAAGGCGAGTAAAAGGGGCCTCGGGTCCACTGGGCGACAAGGGTGGGGGCCTTTGTCGTCCGCCAAGGTGGACCCGGGAAGAAGGCACAGGGGCGAGGGAGTAATGTAATTATAATGCCTCATTTTTGTAGGTGGTGCGCAAGAACGTGCGAAAAAGGTCGTGGTCAAAGGCCAGTCGGCCGGCTTTACAGACTGTGGAGAAACCCGGGTTAACTCGCAACAAGGTGATGCTGTGTGTGTGGTGGTATTGGAAGGGCATTATCTATTATCGATTCTGAACTCTACTGCGAACAACTGATGAGATTAAAGCAAGAAGTTGAAAGAAAGCGGCCGGAATTGATCAACAGAAAGGGTGTGGTTTTTCATCATTATAACGCTAGACCTCACACATCTTTAGCCACTCACCAAAAATTAAGTTTGGCTGCGAGGTGTTAAAGCATCCGCCGTATAGTCCTGACCTTGCAGCTTCAGATTTCTACATGTTTCGGTCTCTTCAGATACCTATAGGCAGCGTCAGGTTAACATCACGAGGGGACTACCGCAACCACTTGTCGCGGTATTTTGATCAGAAATCCCAAAATTACTATAGCAATGAGATCATGCGCCTACCTAAAAGATGGCAAAAAGTTATCAAACCAAATGGTACCTACATACTTAAGTTAAATATGAATAAACTATATTAAAATATGTTTTGAATTTTCTCAAAAAGCGAAGAAACTTTTTTCCTGACCGAAAATTTCAAATGTCGCCTATACTTCTATCGGGATATATTATCACAATACAAGACTACCATCGCTTTGCATATGCAATACATAAAATTATGCTTGTAAATTGTGCATAAATGTGGGTTGCAGAAATTATGTAATCTGACTGGGAAGTAAACATAGTACAGCCACATCGAGCACTAAGCGATGTGTCGATGTGGCAAACTTCGATTATTATCTGACAATGGCAAAAAAACCTCTTTTAATGGAGAACCCTTTACAATCCGGAAGCGACAAAAACGCAACATCGCTTTTGACAATCCGATACTATAATCCACAATGGGCCCCTAAATGCCTTCAAGCGACCGTAGTCTGTTTTAATGCGAGCCTTGCCGTGTAAACAAGCTTTTGTTGGCTTCCTCCGCCTTCGGCTACAGGGGTTGAAGAGGAGTGGAGCGGGGGGATCAAAAAATTCCGCTTCCAATAAGGGACATCATTAATTCTCGGCAGTCGGCCCGGCCACGTCGGGGGATTGCCTGCATTACTCTAATAGCTTCTGAGTAAAATAACGAATCAATATCCGGTCACACAGGAATTTCTTTGTCGCGATTTATCATGGATTATATATGGTTTTGTTTGTCCATACTAATATTATAAAGTGGATTTCTTTTCATTGAATTTCTTGTTTTACTGGAACAATTTTAAAAGTTTTTCTACCATTAAAAAGCTGCAGTATCCAGACATAACTTTATTACATTGATATATGCATGAAAGGATATGCTGGAAACGCTTCGGAAAGTCAGGATATGTCTGATTATAATTCGATTGCTTTCCCACTAAACTATCACTCCTTTTTCTTACTTCTTTGAACACAGAGATTTGCACGCAGATATGAGATCGTTCGTTACGAACTATACTAAATGTGACTGTGTGAAGGGAAACTATGTGTTAAAGGATAAGTGTGCCTTTAAATTAATTAAATAAATACTTACTTCTGCTTCAGTGCTTAGGTGGAGAAGGAATTAATGAGGAAAGAGAGACGGGGAGAATTAATTACGAAAAATGAGAGACAATGTTAACTGATTATTTTGTGCTAGCAAGAAATAATCTGCTGATATTACACAGATTACGGTTGAAAACAGGAATGTATGTCCGAATTATCGTAGGAATATAACATTACTAAATACAAATAATCAGAACCTTTTTTTTTTGTTAACGCGGGGGAATCTTTTTATAGACCATCCTCCGGTACCCTGGGTGGGCCCGGAGGGATGTGTGGGACTCGGCCTGGGCAGCACCTATCCACTAAACTTTCCGCGAATGCCATCAGCCGTTATGAGCGGGGTGCCCCGGATCTGTCAGCGACAGGACAGGAATAATCAGATCTTAACCAAACTCTCATCAAGCTTCTCTAATCCTTTCCAATAAAAAATGAATCATCGAAGTCGTACTTAATGCAAATTTAAGACTTATATGGTTTTGTCACGGATGCCATTGTCCTTGATTTGGATAAATTGAAATTGGAACCCATGGGAAGCCCCAGCTTTCGAATAAAAAAGGAATCAACAAAATAGGTTCAGATCGAAACAGAACCTCCTTCTTTTATGAAATCAGTTGATAAGAAAGAATAGTTGGTAACGGGTATAAATTCGTATAGCAAACTTGTAATCTAATTATTGTACGCTTCCTTGCTCAACATCGCACACTACAGTTATTATTGACAGATTTTAGCTAAACATCAAGAGTTTTAGAGATAATTTAATACAGACTTACTGACCTCATTTCAGAGGTTTACTTGTAAAAGGGCTTTTCCTCCAGCACATAACACACTTATTTTAAACTGTGCACTGATGGTCTACAGAGAGAGTTCTCCACTTTTTATTCTAAAATTCTAGTTTAGATATCTCTTTCAAAAAAGGAGGCGGACGAAGTCCTTTAAATATTCTAATTCATTTTCATTCAAATATTCATTCATTTCATAAGTATATTTTAGAGATGACAATATTTATTTATGCATTAAAACTAAATTAGCATATAGTAGAACTAACTGTTGCTAAAATTATGGCATACGTAACGACGTATAATTAAAACATTGTAAACAAAAGAAAACTTAAGAAAAACAAATCCCCCCGAGCCGAGTATATCTTTCAAATAATTATCCGACAAAAACATCCCAAGATTGTTGCGGAGTTCGTTAGTATCTTACGGGAGCCCTCCCTAAAAAGAATTAATGATTCCCTTTATTGAAAGTTCAATTTTTTGATTAGAAGCCGGGGCTGGGGCTCCGCGGACCGACGTGTTCAAACAGCGGATAGCAAGCAATTTATTTGCATTCGGTCAATATGGTACTGATTTGGGTTTATAAAAGCCTTGCGCGTTTTTCTTCTGGAATCTCTCGACTGTTAAAGCTTTTACATTTCATTGATTTTTCTTCTTATCTATATCGATTTTGAATTAATTAATATACACTTCTACTTCTTTATACATACATGGATCAGTTAACCCATGTATTTCAATTCTATTTTAGCGTCAATAACTTAGTTTTTTAATGTTCATGTCAATAGTCGAATGGTACATTGACGACCTTACGATTTGCAGATCGTAAAACCTAAACCTAAGCCTATTGACGCTTAAAGTTGTTACGATAATGCGTGAAAGAAGCTTGTACTAAATAATTACATATTCCACAGAAATAGCGGGAATTCAATATAACATTTTCTTCCTCTATGTCGTAACCTCATGACTGTGTGACGTGACTATGGTGCGTTGCCCTGGACTTTTCTTTTTACAGGTATTTTTGTCTTGCGCCATTAGGATGGATGATTGTAGGGTAACTTCCGTAGCGTCCTGAGTTGTGTATGTCCATCTTGTAGAAGACCGCTCTCTCGCTCTCTTTCCTTCCACACAACCAGTAATAATCAGCCTTTACAGACTGTCTGGGTCTCGCCTGACCGTGTGTCCGAAGAACTTGAGGACTATATTTTAAGTACATTATAAGTTTTAAATATTAGGTAAATAACTGCATACTGTTACTGCATAACTTCAAGTGTAAAATGTACTAAGTAAAATTTCCTTTCACAAGCTGTATAAAATATATTGTTAAGTACATAAATAAACCTGTGGCTTGTTATTGAACAAATAAATAAATTAATTAATAGATCTATGTGCAGCAATCATTCTGACGAAACATGCAAGGATTAGAATATATTTTAAGACATGTGTAATCTGCCAATTCGCACTGGGCCGCGTGGAAGACTTGTACACTCAGGCCTTTACAGAGAAGGCTTGTGCCCAGCAGTGACTAAATCAGATCAGTAGATTCACAGATATAGCTCAAAATACAAACATACAATTTTATCTGTGTATAATGTTAGCATAGATACATAGAAGTACATTATTGAAGCTATGCAACTTCAATCCACTTAATTTCATCTAACTATCATGGAAATAGTTGTGCTGGTGTAAATCGATACAAATTGCGGGGGCCGCGTGGGTCCACTTCCTTAATCTGTTGGCGAACGGAGACCGGAGACCGGAGACCAGAGATCGGCGAGCGGTCTTGGGTCCGGCGCGAATCTAATTTAGTTCCGTAGCCGTCGCTCATTTGTTCAAATTACTCCCCACGCCGCCGCCGTTATATAGTGTTCGAGACGTTTCCTAGGCATGGGACACACTGCAGCTGATTTTAATTTAAAATTATTATTTAAAATAGTAAATATTGAAGTAGATAATTTATACACAACTAAATAAACTTAATAACAATCATTATTAACTTATATTAAATATTCAAATCTGTCTACTTATTAAAATGTTTTCGGCTGTAATTTCGCAACGATTTCAGTTCCGTACAAAGCTTATTGTTAAATCTATACAAAAAAATAATATTGAATGTACTAGATAGGTGTACAACTCAACATACATACCAAAATAACTTTTTTTTACAATTTTGTGTCTGTCTATCTGTGTGTTTGTTTTGTCTAATCTCTGGAACGGCTGGTCCGATTTTGACGGGTCTATCACTGGCAGATAGTTAATGTAATAAGGAGTAATTTAGACCACTTTTATACCAGAAAAAATAAAAAACTTAATTAAACCGATGTAACACGGTGGGATGCAGCTAGTAAAAAAATAAAAGCTTTTATGCCATTGACCCACAGGAGTAGACAGACACTACAGACTTTCATTTTTCACGGTCCTGTTACGCCTTTTTCCCTCAATTCTCATCCACAATAAATTGTAATATTCTTGGGTTCCGAGTTCGACATTTCACATGTAATTGATACTGTGATAGCTCGGTTTACGCTGCGCAAGTTGCACATAGTACGCTTTCAATCACAGTTTGATTCCGGTGTCAGCACTAATGAAATTTACTCGATGAAGGAAAACATCGAAACCTGCAGTACTTCCATTTCTAAGACATATAAAATCCGCCAATCTGCATTATACCGCGTGGGAAAGAGGGCATACTTCACAAATGACTATACGATACCCTTTTACAGAGAATGCCTATGTCTAACAGTCAGGCAAGTATAGGTTATTACTATATTACATTTTAAACCATGTTAATCTATAATAACCAGTTTTTAACTCCCTTTGGAGTTTAAAACTAGTACTATAGTTAATTCTGCTGACTAAAATACGTCAGATAGAAACATACATTAATAATGAGATGTTATTGTAGTGATTGGTCAATCTGTTGATACCTAATTTACGTAAATTAGGTATCAATACGTATTGACAGACTGCATCGGGAAGAGAATTCTCTCGGCGATTGGCGGGCCGTAATGACTTCAGACGTCTATATCTATTGACCGTTACATGTTCATTGCTCATTTCAATGGTAAATATAGAACATAGATTATTGTTATGTTGACAATGTTCAAGCAAAATTGAAAACAGTCCTTCTTCTTCTTAAAGTATCTCTCCGACTAGCAAAGGTTGGCAGTCGGTTCACCATATCTCTTTGTGTCTCTTGCGAGGCGAAACAGTTGGGCGGCACTCGCAATTCCGGTCCACTCTCTTATGTTCCGCAGCCATGACTTCTTTCTACGACCAACATTTTGCTCATCAAAATAAGTTATAGAAGGTCATATCCACGTGACCGAGATACTACACTTTTCTTATCTTGATGGTCTGCAACAGTTTGTGCTTCTCGTTGACTCGTCGTAGAACCTCCTCATTTGTCTCTTTCGAAGTCCATCCAATATCCAACATGCACCTACAACCCCACATCTCGAACGCTTCAAAACGTTTTCCAAGGTCGTTGTTCAAAGTCCACGCCTCGCATCCGTAAAAAAGGATGGGCCAGAAAAACCAGTCCAATGTTGTATAAATATTGTTTTAAATGCCACGGCCTCGCATTTTGGTTTGTATTATCACGTCATAATTTTAATTAAATTAGTTAACATAAATATCATTATGAGGGCTTAAATATAATAGATATGTTACTTAATGCCTTTGTTAAAATATGGCCTATATTTAAAAGGGGTTATGAAATGGACCTAGAGAACCTGAAGAGAACCTAGACTTTACAATACATGGGAACATAATATGAGGGCTCAGTATGACTTGATAGAATTAAGGCTTTCACGTTATTCATGAATCGTGGGAGCTCAGTGTCCAGGCGTTAGCCTTATAGTACGCTAGCAACCACCATGGCCGGCCACCAATGACTTTGTTCAAGGCGGTGAAAAAAACGTCGTCGAAACCTTCGTGCCTTGGAAAATTCCGGACGTGGTTTCCGAAGAACACAGTGCAGAGTGGATCCTGTGCGTTCCCTTGACACCCCAGAGCCCCTCACCATCCACCGAGGAAGGGCCACCGGGGGGGTTTTAGTGGGTAAGAACCGCACATATACACCAGATAACCCGCCTTCCGCCACAAGGCGGAGTATCTTGTTGAAGTTTTCACCCCGTCTCCAAAAAAAAGGTTAAGTACTACTTAATGCCAACGGGCTCAAACATGGAAGAAGTAAGAGAATGTAGACCCTAGAAAATCGTAATGATACATTGGAAATAAAAGATAACGTATATCGAATCAAGTCCATATAAAACTACGCACGAATATTAAAAAACGGACAAAATCTTGTCTCATTTGATCTGTACTCTGGTTCCCTTCCACCAATCAAGAGTACGGAAGTTCCAACATCAATATTTGACTAATACAACTCCCGTCCTATTACTGCTTAACGAAGGCAAACGTTAAAACTGTTCAGGCTTAAGGCTACCTCTTACATCTTTATAATCTTATAGACATATTAAAACGATCGACTTAAAATACACAATATCGTGTTTAAATTCATTCAATGTATAAGCCGTGATTAGATTCAATATTTATTTTTAAATGGAAAGGGACAAACGACATCACGGCTTACCTAATCTTAAGTGATTATCGTCGTCCATGAACATCCGCAGCACTAGATTAGCTGCAGGTGCGATGCCGGCCTTTGAGATAGGAGTAGGCTCGTTTCTTGTAGGTCTCAAAATCGTAAAGGTTTGTTCTACAAATTGGAACCAAACCAAAAAAAATTGAAAGTCCTTTCCTAAATGATGGTGCTATGAGTGGCCACATTAACTTTGGCCATATTACCCGAAGATAACCAAATAATCTAGACAGACTTGTTGTAGTACGGATAATAACACCAATTCTGCCGGTTTTACCAAGTCCGAGCTAAGAAAAGCCGAAGACAGAGCCACCAGCCAGCTCGTCTATGTATCAGTGAAGTCATTTCAAGATGAGTCCGACCTTCAGTAATAAAGGGCCTAAAGAAAGAGAATTAGTGGACAAACATACACAACTACAAACGAACCTGTTCTATTTTTGAAGTTAAAAGAATAGAGTTTATTAATAATCTTGAAACATTTAGGTAAAATATACAAAACTAACGATAATCTATTTATTAGAATAAGTTTAGTAATAAGTTAGTTAATAGTTATTATTAAAAACCAATTCAAAGGATAGCATAATATATATAGCTGATATTTGTATTGTAAGCATTTTGTAGAAGTGACAAACTACTTCATTGGCAAAAAATATAACGAAAGTTGAGTCAGCTAACGACCAGTTTTCTTAGTAATTGTTTCAACACAAAGACAGAATTACATCTGTGTTAATCCTGTGTCCTCAATACTATGTGATAGGCGAACATACATACGTAAATATGTATACATAAAACCTTAAACGATTCTTGTTATAGTTGAACTTTTCATAGTTATCTCAACATCCGACTGAACTTCGCCGATATCCGCACTAACATAACAAGATATGTTTTATTTACCAGAATTCATGATCTACCCCGATCCCCTTGGTTATAACAATTGTATAGTCTACGAGGGAATGGTGGACGATAGTTCGAAGGTCTTGTTTCTTTGGTCATGAGAAATAACAGCGGTAATGCTTTGGGGTGTGTTTTTGCTTTATGTTGCGTGAAATTTTATTGTCGTATACGCGAGAGTCGGCGCCGCGCCAATACCCTGGCTTACAAACATTATTCAGTAACCAGAATATAGTCTGATGATTATGAATTAAAGGTACGAAGGTTAGGAGATTAGACACAGCTATTAACTTTTATTGCTAATGAGTTGTTTCTTAGGTTAAGGGTTATTAAAATTTAAGTTTCTTAATGTAGGTTTTGATAATACCTGTAATTATGTCTTTGAATAATTTCAACATATTATATATATATATATGAGAGTTTATTGCATTAAGCTCTCACGTCCTTTGATCCCAGCGGGGTAGAAAGAAACAGATTTCGCTTCATCAAGGCTATACAGATTTTGCTATACACCGGGTACGTATTTTTAAAAAGTGATTTTATGTACTTAAAAAACGAAAAAATGACAATTCATTGGTACGAGCCTATAATACAGAGTAATATGTTCTATATTACTCTGTCATTAAGTCTGTCTTTATGATAAGCGATAACCTCCGCCTGTGACTGAGAGATAATCCAAGGCTAACAAAATGAAAATGACACCTTATTAAAACCTACTTTTTCGAATAATAAAACTTAAATTATTTCAAAAGTGCTGGCGATGAGAGCAGAAAAATAAAAAAAAACAATTTACGGGGTGTAAACTAGTGCTTGACGGGATCGTCCCGAACGGAAGGATGGTACGCGCTAGTTTAGTGCCTGTACATTCACTGTACTCTTGAAGGCTCCCACGTCGTACTTGGACGGAAGGACTGACGCCGGCAACTCATGGTGAAGTATAGTACGTAGTATACACACTTGAATAAATTAAATTCAATGGTTAATATCGTCCAGCGCTCTCCGTGTTCAATATAACAACGCGTCCAGGGTTCTGTTGGGGTTGCCCCGTTTTTGTAGTGCATCGGGCATGTTCGCGGATGCACAGATGGCATGCTTTTTTGCGACAATACGCAAGAGGAGTGCATCTCTGGTGCGCAAAGTGCGGACCAGCTCCAACAGCATGCTGAGCATGATCGCTCAAAGGCTTGACTGTGTTTATGTAAACAGATGCTGCGCCGTCTCACATGGGGTAAGGTATTCATAAGCATAGTCAAGCCGTTAGTATAATATTATATTATATTTATAATCAAATAATTATAATTATAATTTTATAATCTTCTAAGGTTGTTATTTAATAGTTATTTAAAATAATGATGAGTCTTAGTTACTTATTTGAATAAATGAATAATAATAATAATTATTATTATTTGATAGATAACATTATGCCCGACAAGTGGATTCAAGGGAGTAGTTAAAATTCAAAGTTTCATCCCATGTATATGTATATGACACACAGCACATACCTTCCTTTAGAGTATAAGGGCATAGTCCGATATGCAGCTTTACAAGGTTAAAACACACACAAATTACGTTAATTATTAACACACAAAGGAAATTATTCAAATTGAAAATCAAATTCACGCGACTTGAGCTACGTTACCACTGCGCCTTTTTAAAAATTAAACAATCGAGAGTCGACGGTCCAGTCGACGAAATCCTCGTATTTGCATAGAATTATACAAATGAGACGGGTGCGGCTTTGTCGGACGTATAACTTGCTAAATGAGAGATTCAAAGCAAACAGCGGAAGGACCGGCGAGGTGGACAAACAGCGTTACCGCGGGTATCCGCTACAAAATCAGAATCTCATTTCTCAAGTACGTATTATTGGTTTATGAGGGTAGTTCCGAAATGAAACACATCTTTGTTGTAATCCTAATGTACCCAATATAAAGACAGAGATATTTTACAAAATGATTACTAACACAATTTGTTTCTGTGTAAATTTTACTTTTTGTACGTGGTATAAATACGTAGTGGAGTGGTTACGAGTTATGAAGCATTATTACGTGTTAAGTTGTTACGTCTTTAATTATTTATTCAATAAAAAAAAACAATATAATATTGTGAGCTACCTTTTTTTTGTTAACGCGGGGAATCGAGTTATTAACCATCCTCCGGTACCCTGGGTGGGCCCGGAGGGATGTGTGGGACTCGGCCTGGGCAGCCCATACCCACTAAACCTACCGCGAATGCCATCAGCCGTTATGAGCGGGGTGCCCCGGATCTGTCAGCGACAGGACACCCCAACGACCGGCCGGTCTCGGCAAGACCGGACTTCACCCTCGAAGGGGACTCCTCCGGCACTCAGAGAAGTCCCGACGACGCCGAAGCATGCTGGGGCCAGGTTCCCATCCTGGCCCCGCTTCAGATACAGGGGAGCAGCGAGAGGAGGCGTTTGAAACGCCTCCTGCGCACCCCGACTCGTCGCCTGCGGAGGAGGAGCCCCACGGCTCCCCTCCTGACCCGCTCGTCGGCCTCCTTCTGGGACATGACTGTCTCGCAGAAGGAGGCGACCGCCGACAAGACCTGTCGCTCCGTACCATCGCAAGTGCGAGGCTCGGAAGCGACAGGTCTACTCCACCGATGGCGGATGCCAAGTCGCAACGCTGCGCTGCCCATCTCGGGCACACCTCCAGGGTGTGCTGGGCAGAGTCCACCGCAGCGCCACAATCATGGCACCGCTCATCAGCCTCCCGTCGGGCCGTCCGACACAGGTAGTCCCCGAAGCAGCCATGCCCCGTGAACACCTGCGTCAGACGGAAGGTGAAGATTTGCGCTTTCTGCGCATCCAACGCTCGTGCAAGTGTGAGCTACCTTGCTCAACATCGTACACACCATATTTTATATTTTATCATAATATTAACAGCAATACATCAAGAGCCTTACGAGGTAATTTATTAAAGACTTACTGACTTTTCCTCCAGCATAACTCATTTGTTAAAGGGCTTTTCCTCCAGTATAACTCACTTGTTCTAAACTGTACACTGATTGTCTACAGAGAGAGTCCTCTCCTTTTTATCCTAAATTTCTAGTATATGCATCTCTTTCAAAGACGGAAGCGGAAACGGCCTTGGTTGCTGACAACCCATAAAAGTACTTTAGTTGACTAAACTAAAGTACTCGCAATGTGGTCTGATTGAAAAATGTTAATTATAAAATAAAAATGTTTATTTTTAATTTATTTTTAACACTATCTTCTGTCTTTTTGTCTGTTTGGTTAGCAACAAAAAGTTTTGTGCCGGCAGGAGTAATGTGTGTGTGTGTATCATTATTTTTTGTATTCATTCTCTTCTTGAGCGGGTGAAGATCATTACCTACACCCATGTACATACGAGTATAATTCTTATCATTTGTACAACAACATATCGAGCTCAAGTTCATGTCAGAAATAAAAGTACGACGTATGGCTTGTTTGACAGTTCAAAAAGAGGAGTGCTGGAGCACAGTGCAGGATCGGAATCTTCACCAAACTTTACACGATTACTCGTCAGGTCAATCTGAAGATTCCCTTAAAGTTTCATTGATATCGGTTCAGCCGTTTCGGATCCTATAAATTCTCTTTTATATAGATAGATTCACGTAAAACATATTGAACGACCTTTTTTTAACTAACATACGTCCGGTGAATAAAAAGTTACCTATTTTTATATTCACGCCACCATCATTCTTTAGTGTTGTGAATCGGAAGTAGCCCAGGGGACTCCACTCGATCACCGCCTGGTCCCTTGGCGTTGGTACAAACATCGTCTCCATTGTCGTTGGAATTAAATGCGTTGTCGGTGTAACTGGATTGGAGTGACTCGCCGAAAAAATGTTTTTGATGGCAACACATGACTTAACGTAGATTGTTATACGATCTCCTTATCTAACTTGTGTTAACTGAAATTGATTGATTAAGTTATTTGAGTGAAGAAAGGTACAGTATTTTATTTTTCGTAAATTTGATAATCTCATATAGTTGTTCATTATATAATATAATATAATAATAACTTTATTTCAAGCTTAAAAAAATTTTGCTCATAATTTTGTTAGTAAGACACTTGACTAGTTATAAACTATGTTAGTGACAATACAGTACATACTAACTTTAATATTATGGATTTTTTTTAAACAATGAAAAATCAATTAAAAATTACAAATTAAAAAATTATATTACTTTTTGTTGTTTAGGTTGGTTTATTGAGAAATTTCATTGGAAAATAGTTAACTCGGAGAACTATGGGAATAAGATTAGACTGCACAAGAACGAGTGCTAACGTCTTGTAATAAGTTGAAAGATTGAAAGCCGGAAGACATTGTTAAGTAGATCAAGTGTAACAAATGATAACGTATAATTAGATGACGCACGACAAAATAGCCACATATAACTCAAATTCAACGATCGCAAATATTTACATCGGTTACTGGCAAGAACCCTTCGTGAAACTAGTTGGAAACTTGTCTTCAAGTTGCCAAGTGACAACCTCTCGGATATATTGGGAATATAAATATCCTCAAACGCCCCCAGCCCTTTCCCAGCCACTTAAGACATCCGCTATGGACCCTCGTGTCCTGTTATCTGCTCTTGTTGCGAAGGAAACATCTATTTTGCGATGCGTGTCCTTGAATGCTGTTACGGTTTAGTTAATGGATGTTAAACTTATGGACAAATATTTTGAGACTTTGAATTGATTACTCATTAATTTTATTTTATTAACGATCACGTCCTTTCAACCCTAGCGGGGTAGACTAGTAGATTCTCTTTTCATCAAACTTATTATGTCTCACATGCAATAGGTGGTGACCCATTGACATACACCGTGTTAGCAAGTGATTTTTATTTTAAATCAGTGGCACAAGCCGACTCGGATTCGAAAAGGCGACCATACAATCGTAAGTTTAACGCTTTAGCCACTAGGCTATCACTATTATAAGATTTTGTATAATACACTCGTGCGCAAAAATAAAGAGTCGGTGAAGATAGTTTGAATATCTCGGAATATAAAGACGCTAGCTTACTGAAATAAATTGTGAATAATAGACAATTAAATAATCTTAAAATAAAGTAAAATATTTCAGGTGGTAAAGGTGTAAAAAAATGTTTTCCCGATGGATACCGCACGACGCATTCGCTCTGTGAAGAGCAAAAAGCGGCTCGCGTTACTTGGTGCGTCAGAACTTTCGAAAGATTCCACGCAGGATCCTCAAATGCTGTATACAACATCATATCAGGTGACGAATCCTGGATATACGCGTACGAACCCGTAACAAAAAAACCAGTCACGAGTTTCGGTATTCGAAAATGAGTTAAAGCCAACAAAAATTGTTCGTTCACGGAGTATTGCAAAAAAATGGTGGCCACGTTTGTCTCAAAAACCGGCCATATTGCGACTATTCCTCTTGAGGGACAAAGAACGGTAAATGCAGAATGGTATGCTAGCATTTGTTTGCCACAGGTCGTTTCTGAACTCCGTAAAGAGAACTGCAACCGCCGCATCATCCATCACGACAATGCGAGTTCTCACACCGCGCACAGAACAAAAGAGTTCTTAGAGCAATAAAACATAGAATTATTAGACCATTCCCCGTACAGCCTCGACCTGAGCCCTAATGATTTCTATACTTTCTCTAAAATAAAGAATACATTGCGTTACAGTCAAGAAAATCTTTCATCACCTGAAGAAGCTGTGGAAGCCTACAAAACGGCCATTTTGGAGACCGAAATTTCCCAATGGAATGGTTGCTTCAGTGATTGGTTCCACCGTATAAAAAAATGTGTCAAATATCGCGGAGATTACTTCGAAAAGCAATAAATACATTTTTAAATAGTAATGTTGTGTCACTTCCTTGATTCCCGAATTCACGAATTTTTAGTGCCGCCCCCGTATAACCTTTCCTTACATATATTTATATTACAAGTTCATATCTAAAATCCAATTAATTTCTCTCGCAACACAAGAAACATACGTATAATATGCGGAGTAATTCACGCTACAAATAACCGGGTATCAATACGTGTAACTTGTCGGCAACCCGGATATCTTGGGAGTGCAGCAGACGTCGGCGAAGTTTGGATGTGTACGGCCCACGTGTCGAGCCCGTGATCACGCCAATATTGTATGCTTTCTACCAATATCACTGTGTTGAACTAATTTAAACTTTATCTCCAAGTAATAAGGCCTTCAGGACTGTGTACTCAAGTTTGTAAAACTAAAACGAGTAACACGTTTGGAGCTATATAAACGGACACTGGATATTGATTATGTACGGTGACTTCAGGTTTTTTGACTATTCCTACTGACGGTTACATTTTTTTTTTTTTTTATAATTTCTAAGCAAGTGCTTGACTACGATCCCACCTGATGTTAAGTGGAAATGCAGTCCTGGATGGTAAGGCGCACTAGGTTAGTAAATGTCTATTCACTCTACTCTTGAAAATACCCACATTGTAATCGGGAGGAAAGACAGACGCGGGAAAACTATTCCAGTCCTTTGCTGTACGAAGAATGAACGACGAAGCAAATTGCTTTGTTCGGGTTTGAGCGGTGTTCACAACAAAAGGATGAAATCCCGCAGTGCGTCTAGAAGTCCGATGGTGGAAAGGGGATGGGGGAATTAGATCATGTAGTTCCTGAGCACACTCTCCAAAATGCAATCTGTAGAAAACCGAAAGGCTACATGAAAGCGTACAGGCTCGGTACACAGGCTGCAACAAAACAGTTATGACAACCGTGTCATAACTTATAGAACCCATAATAATATGGCGAAATCAACGAAAAGATTTAAATTTTTCGAACGTAAGTACATTTGCATTGTGGAATTCCATTATTCAAATTTAATGCAACATTATGAATAATGTAAAGGGTCAATAGCCTAATAATTTAGCCTGACAGACAGTTTAGGCAGTTTTATTAATAGCGGGGTAAAGTGAAATATATGTCACGAGTGATGAGTCCATTGCTATATACTTGGCGTAAATTTAAGCAAACCTTATTTTGTACTTAGGGAAAAGTCTACTAGGATACGAAACACGACTAGATAGTATACCATACAATATGAAAATAATTTATTTATTGTTCAGGTTGCTGCGGACGAAAATTTAATTACTGACTACCTAAAATAGGCCCCAAAACGAATAGCGAAGCGAAATCTTAGACCCAAGCTGTGATATACATGTAATTACATTTAATCAATTCTCTAAAATATAACTGTTGTGCCAATAATCCCTACCTTACAATTATAAGTCATACAACCCTCCATGTTCATCAAAGTTTGAGGCCAATTTCACAGAAGAATGGACGTTAACGGTCGCCTTTCGAGTTATAGGAAAAACTTGTCCAATCAGAGTAAGTAGCACTTTACCGGCGATACGTGGAATTAGGTTTATTTAACTCATGGATGCGGCATTGTGGTTGTTATTATGGAGATTAACATCATAAATACATAATTAATAAAATTGACGAATCCTTTCCGAGTCTATTTCCTTTATCATCTGATCGTAAGACATAATCGTCCCAACAACTACCAAATCAGAGGAGGTAGTTACAGGTAAGTCTTATAAAGCTGAATTATTACGACGCTCATCGTTACGATGCTAGTAATGAACTAGTTTTTTTTAAGGGGTATAAACTAGTGCATCCCACCTGATGATAAGTGGTGATATAGTCGAAAGATGTTACGCGTTAGATTAGTAAATGCCTATTTACTCTACTCTTAAAGGCTCCCAGGTTGTACTTGGACGGAAAGTCTGACCCCGTCAACTTGTTCCACTCCTTCACTGCACGCACAATGAACGATGAATGTCTAAACGGCCGAAGGTGGAATGGGAATGGGGGAATTAACTCGTGTAATTCCTATGCACACTCTCCAAAATGTAATCTGTAAAACACCGAAAGGCTGGCCACCTTGCGCCGGTGCTCAAGACTATCTAAATGTAGATCTTGATGACATATCAACTTTTTGGCCGGCCTCTCCATGGAATCCAGGGCCGCGAGTTGGTATTTGGCTGCACCTGCCCAGATTTGACAACAGTAATCCCCACAAGGCCGGATCTGTGCTTTATACATAGTGAAAAGCTGTCCCGGTGTGAAGTACCGCGTACACGTATTGTTGTACAAGAATACAAATTGTAAAATATTATAAAAATACCTTCTATCATGAATACCGATTCTTATAAGAGATTCGGCATTTCGCTTCGTAGCTTCGTACTTCCTTTATTGAATTAAACGCTTCTCTGGACACAAACAGCTAGACATAAAAGAATAAGAATTAATATCCGTCAACTACAATTTGAACTGGCGCGTGACGTGGGGACGGAATCATACTGCGATTACAGCTCACTATATATCGAATCAAAGTGACTTAACAAAAATTAAACGCTTCTCTGGACACAAACAGCTAGACATAAAAGAATAAGAATTAATATCCGTCAACTACAATTTGAACTGGCGCGTGACGTGGGGACGGAATCATACTGCGATTACAGCTCACTCTATATATCTGTGGCCTTATAGAATTAACCTTAAAGGATCTAGATGACCGACATTTACTCGGTTTCTTATGTAACTAATGTTTTTAGTAAATATATTTAAATACGAATTACGTAATCATGAAAAATGAATAATATTTTTCGATCGAATAAATCAAATTAGCAAGTAGTATCAACAAAAGTCGACTATATATCGAATCAAAAGTGATTTAACAAAAATTAAACGCTTCTCTGGACACAAACAGCTAGACATAAAAGAATAAGAATTAATATCCGTCAACTACAATCTGAACTGGCGCGTGACGTGGGGACGGAATCATACTGCGATTACAGCTCACTCTATATATCTGTGGCCTTATAGAATTGACCTTCAAGGATCTAGATGACCGACATTTACTCGGTTTTTTATGTAACTAATGTTTTTAGTAAATATATTTAAATACGAATTACGTAATCATGAAAAATTAATAATATTTTTCGATCGAATAAATCAAATTAGCAACTAGTATCAACAAAAGTCGACTAAATATCGAATCAAAAGTGACTTAACAAAAATTAAACGCTTCTCAATTATTCAAATAAGTCAAAATGCAACAACAAAAATTTAATTTAAAAATATGTCAATTTAAAACTCACTTTTTCGTCTGATTTATAGAAACGAATGTTATTTATCAATATAAAAACGATAATTATCAGTCCCAATAAAATTAGGACATGCATGTCCGAGTCTTGTGTCTTTTTAGATACGAATTACATTATGATGAAATATGAATAATATTTTTCGATCGAATTAATAAAATAAGCAACTAGTATCAACAAAAGTCGACTATATATCGAATCAAAAGTGACTTAACAAAAATTAAACGCTTCTCAATTATTCAAATAAGTCAAAATGCAACAACAAAAATTTAATATAAAATATATCAATTTAAAACTCACTTTTTCGTCTGATTTATAGAAACGAATAAACAATGTTATTTATCAATATAAAAACGATAATTATCAGTCCCAACAAAATTAGGACATGCATGACCGAGCCTTGTGTTTTTTTAGATACGAATTACATTATGATGAAATATGAATATTTTTTGATGTTACAGATAAAATATGTTCATAAAAAATTGATATAAATAAAAATATTGTATTTTAATATATTATTTATTTAATTTACAAATTAAAACTGACTTTAATTGACTGTGACTATATGACTAACAATTCATATTTGCAACAAAAAAATATCTAGAATCATATCTCGTTTTTGGTGTAATGTTAAGATATGTTTTCTTATATCGCTACTAAATTAATCCTTTATAGATATCCTTAGATTCGATTTATAATGTATTTGGGAACAGAATTCGCGACGAGGTGCATACCGCACGCGTTTCAAAGTGATGGATTGTCGGCTATTCTAGATATGCAGGTGAATGCGGACGGTGATCGAGGAATGCTTAGGAACGTGCCAACATAATCTACCTTGCACCTACCCTATTAATATATACAATGTTAGATAGATGTATCTTAATTGTACAAAGCTAACAAGAAACAAATAAAAAAAGTAAATTTATTCATTTATTACACAATGGGCGACCATATCGCTTAAAGCGATCTCTTCCAGACAACCTTTGTTTGGACACGAAAATATATGAAAATAAATCAGGACGATGGCATACAATATGAAGCATGAAAATATTATTTATTACCGAATTTACCTATATAAATAAGTTTATAATAAATAAATGAATGAAAGATTGAATGAATATTCTTTATTGCGCAACAATTAAAAACAAAATACATCACAGAAATAGTAAATACAATTTTTACATTAGACAAGGTCATTGCATGCGCAATGGGCGGTCTTATCGCTAAGAGCGATCTCTTCCAGACAACCTTTCTATGGACAAAAACTTTCGTCTAAAAATATTTTAGTGGGTCTGTGATTATATTTATTTTAATACAAAACAACAATATACATATATATATATATATATATAAACATACGCATTTATCAATATATACACTATTAATAATAATAATATATAAATAAATATGCTAAACATACAACAAATACCTAAGTATATATATATAAATATATATTCATACAAATACCGTATAAAAAAAATATATATTTATAAAGATAGATAGTGTCTATGTACTAGTTTCTTAAAAGCTGTCAAGGATTCTGTGCATCTTATGCTTTATGGCAAAGCATTCCAAAGTCGGACTGCTTCCACTGAGAAAGATTTGTTCAAAAATTTTGTAGCATGCTCTGGCATTTTGAGTGTCATTTTCTCCGATGAAAAATAAATGTACAAAGTCAAAGTCAAAATATCTTTATTCAATAGAGATCGAGAATCTACTTTGAATCGTCCAATATATTTTCCCTACCGTGCAATTTCGGACGGCAATCCACTAAGAAAAATTGCACAAAAAAACGTAGTAGAGCTTTTTTTAACGTCTTTAAAATTTTTTACAATATTCGTTTATTTTTACAATAATTATTAATTAATCATGTTGTGTTAGAGCAACTTGATCCCAAGCTTTGTTATCGTTTACATAATCAGAAATTTTGTAATAAGCCTTACAACAGAGATTAGCTTTAACCATCGTTTTAAACTTGTTCAAAGATAGATACATGTATACATACACATGTATAAAATAAATTTATGATAAAAACACAGATACTATAGACTCTAATAATATTTTCGACGATACTAAATGGAAATGTATAGGAAAAAAATTTAAAATCATAAAAACGGATTATAAATTAAAATTCAATAAAAAGAAAAAAATACTTTAAATATTATGAAGTAATTGAATTTTAAAATAGTTTAATTTTTTTTTTTTTTGAAAAGAAAGCTAGCAATATTTCATTTTTTTTTCAGAAATTTTACTAACAATCTTGTTAACCATTCCAACTAAGCTTAAGCTTGTGCTAGGACATGGTTCACGGCAATAGTCGAATGGTGGATTCGAACCCACGACCTTACGATTCGCCGTATCCTAAGCCATTAGGCTATTGACACTTACAATTTTTTTTTTATTGTACAATAACAGTTTACTAAACAAATCAAATACGTATACTTTTTTATAGGAAAATATAATAAAAGAAAAATAATAAAACTGGCATGAAGTGATCGCCATATGAACTACCAGATGAATTTAAAAGTGCGTTACCAACATTTTAAGTAGAGTTAGAAAGTCGTCATTGTACTACGTGGACGAAGCACAGTAAAATATTCCTTGACTTCAGTTTTCGAGGTTTCACTTCTCAGATCTTGCAGGCCAATTAATGCTAGTTTTATAGTTAATATGTACCCCACGACCTTATACTTTGTAGAGCATACCCTATAAAAGTTAAGTTAAATTTACGACCTTTACATATGTCCTGCTGGGCACAGGCCTTCTCTGTAAAGAGAGTATAAGGGCGTAGTCCAACAGACCTCACATGTCTTAGAAAAAAATTCTAGGGCACGTAGGTTTCCTCACGATGTTTTCCTTCATCGCCCAGCGCGTGGTAAATCAGTACGTAAAATTGCAACAACAAATTTATTGGTAGCGGTACCGGGGAACGAACTCTGGTTGCTAGCGTACTACGCAAATTGAGGCAACCGGACGGACAGTAAGCTACCACGGCTCCATTTCATTAGGCTATTCACATTTTAACATTAAGTTAAAAGATTATGTTGTCTTTTTTTTAAATTTTACAACAACTCTGTGCTAACTATATTTTTGCGTAATCGTTAAATAAGAAGTCTCGGTGTAGGTATTAAAAGAATTTAGCCAAAAGAAGAATATATCAGGAATTTTAAGCGTAGCATACATTTTAAAGGGAGTAAACTTACAAAGACTGACTTTAAAACTTAAGTAAGAAAAGGGGCTAAAGAAAATGGCATGCATCCATTATCCTTTAAGAAGGTAGCGAAAGCAAAAAATCTAAGCTTGTTCTATAAAACTATGCAAATGTAGAGAGGTCTTGACGGTCGGCGAGCCGCCTGAGGCCGGAGGAGGGATCGGGGCGAGGGGGAGACGGGGTGAGGTCACTGGACAAGGGGCAAGGAGAGAAAATGCCATCGCTTTGTGCCCCGCGCTAATCCTTTAATAGCAATCGAGCCGTCGCTGGCTAATAGTAGACCGACGCTGTGAACCAACTTCATTCGCCATAATGCTTTGTCTCTTTTATAATCAGATAGCTTAAGGATTCAAAGGAGATTGTAGGCCGGAGAATTTAATCTTCTTATCCGTATGAATGATTAACAAAGGTTAAGCATTCGAGTGCTTAGGAGTCGAGACAAACGTCTAAATTATTCTTGGTAGACGATGTTTGAAGGTAAATTCCATCTATTACATTGGAAGATAACTTTACGATCTATCTCGTTGTCACTTATAAAATTAACCACTGATTATTTTTTAAAGATTAAATCAAATATAATTTAGCTATACAATTTTTTTATGTTTTGGCAGTATCAATGCAGAGGCGCTCTTACCGGGTCCATATAACCTGATAGGTATATATAATTCTATAATCGAAAATCTGACAATGTTAGTAGTTGCTTTTCACCATGTTTATTGGGTCTCATATGTGACAACAAACCCGACCGCAGTAATCTGAGCACATACTTTGAAAAACTAAATAATCGACAATTCGCTGGTACAAGACTGGAATACGAAGATGCGAACATCGCACTCCAGTCTTGTACCATCGTAATTCTTTAGATCTAGATCTACTTTTTGAGTCTTGGTCGTAATTAAGTTACTACGCAAGCATCAACGTTAGGAATTGTCCGTAACCTTCCACCGCGCGGTAAATCATCTCCCAGTCATAACTCACACACACGCGCCTGTATTTATCATTTCTTTGTCCACCCTAAAGATTTATGGACTCGCATGAACCTCCAGTCCTCCGGGACACAATACTATCGCAATAACTCACCAAGTGTTATATTTATATCCCTCCTCTGGTACGTTTCTTTTATGATTGGGGTGTTTGATTCTTGTTAGGTCGAGCAATTGGAATTTTATATTAATAAAATATTATTTATACTTTTTTACAAAGAAGGCTCAATCGCTCATCTTCTCAATCACTCCCAAATTGCTGATGGCATCAATCATCTGCCTCCAGGCAATCCGGTCCATGGCCCGGTGGACGTCTGTTGCTGGTAGACTCCACTTGTCAGCACATAAAATTGCAACAACAATTTGGCGCCGGCACCGGGATCGAACTCGGGTTGCTAGCGTACTACGCAACTTGAGGCGACCGGACGGACAGTAAGCTATCACGGCTCCATTTCATTAGGCTATTCACATTTTCACATTAAGTTAAAAGATTATGTTGTCTTTTTAAATTTTACAACAACACTGTGCTAACTATATTTTTGCGTAATCGTTAAATAAGAAGTCTCGGTGTAGGTATTAAAAGAATTTAGCCAAAAGAAGAATATATCAGGAATTTTAAGCGTAGCATACATTTTAAAGGAGTAAACTTACAAAGACTGACTTTAAAACTTAAGTAAGAAAAGGGGCTAAAGAAAATGGCATGCATCCATTATCCTTTAAGAAGGTAGCGAAAGCAAAAAATCTAAGCTTGTTCTATAAAACTATGCAAATGTAGAGAGGTCTTGACGGTCGGCGAGCCGCCTGAGGCCGGAGGAGGGATCGGGGCGAGGGGGAGACGGGGTGAGGTCACTGGACAAGGGGCAAGGAGAGAAAATGCCATCGCTTTGTGCCCCGCGCTAATCCTTTAATAGCAATCGAGCCGTCGCTGGCTAATAGTAGACCGACGCTGTGAACCAACTTCATTCGCCATAATGCTTTGTCTCTTTTATAATCAGATAGCTTAAGGATTCAAAGGAGATTGTAGGCCGGAGAATTTAATCTTCTTATCCGTATGAATGATTAACAAAGGTTAAGCATTCGAGTGCTTAGGAGTCGAGACAAACGTCTAAATTATTCTTGGTAGACGATGTTTGAAGGTAAATTCCATCTATTACATTGGAAGATAACTTTACGATCTATCTCGTTGTCACTTATAAAATTAACCACTGATTATTTTTTAAAGATTAAATCAAATATAATTTAGCTATACAATTTTTTTATGTTTTGGCAGTATCAATGCAGAGGCGCTCTTACCGGGTCCATATAACATAATAGGTATATATAATTTTATAATTGAAAATCTGACAATGTTAGTAGTTACTTTTCACCATGTTTATTGGGTCTCATATGTGACAACAAATCCGACCGCAGTAATCTGAGCACATACTTTGAAAAACTAAATAATCGACAATTCGCTGGTACAAGACTGGAATACGAAGATGCGAACATCGCACTCCAGTCTTGTACCATCGTAATTCTTTAGATCTAGATCTACTTTTTGAGTCTTGGTCGTAATTAAGTTACTACGCAAGCATCAACGTTAGGAATTGTCCGTAACCTTCCACCGCGCGGTAAATCATCTCCCAGTCATAACTCACACACACGCGCCTGTATTTATCATTTCTTTGTCCACCCTAAAGATTTATGGACTCGCATGAACCTCCAGTCCTCCGGGACACAATACTATCGCAATAACTCACCAAGTGTTATATTTATATCCCTCCTCTGGTACGTTTCTTTTATGATTGGGGTGTTTGATTCTTGTTAGGTCGAGCAATTGGAATTTTATATTAATAAAATATTATTTATACTTTTTTTTATAGGGGACAAATAAATAAGAGCCGTGATAGCTCAGTGTCCGGGCGGTTGGCTCAAGTTGCATAGTACGCTAGCAATCCGAATTCGATCCTCGGTGCAGGCATCAATAAATTTGCCGTTGCAATTTTATGTGCTGATTTACCACACGCTCGGTGGTGAAGGAAAACATCATGAGGAAACCTACATGTCTTAGAAAATTATTCTAAGGCATGTGAAGTGAAGCCTTTATACTCTCTGTAAAAAGAAGGCTCAATCGCTCATCTTCTCAATCACTCCCAAATTGCTGATGGCATCAATCATCTGCCTCCAGGCAATCCGGTCCATGGCCCGGTGGACGTCTGTTGCTGGTAGACTCCACTTGTCAGCACATAAAATTGCAACAACAATTTGGCGCCGGCACCGGGGATCGAACTCGGGTTGCTAGCGCACTATGCAACTTGAGACGACCGCCCGGACACTGAGGTACAGCGGCTTTGTTTTGGTTTTAAAAAAAGATTTCTATTATTTTAATGAAAACCATCTTTTTTTATTTTATATACAATCTTTGTCTTATAAATAACAATCACAAAAATGTAAGAATCATCCCATTGGTGCAGTTGTTCGGAAGTTATGCGCGTTCATACATTTCACTGATTTATTTTTATTTATATAGATTTAAGTACATATAAACTTTAAAATTGTATTAATTAAAATTATAACTAAGTTGGTCCCGTAACTTAATACTTTGTTGTTCGATTCCAACCTGATTAATTAGAAAGGATGATATGAAAAGTAACTTCCGATGGAGTTTGTTGCCTATTAAGGGAAGTTCGTAACGTCTTTTTGAGTGAATTCCGCTTTGATACGAGGGTCTTTTAAACTTACGATTACAAACGTTTTCAAATAACTTTTGCCTTTTTCACTTCCTCCCATACACTCTGGAACCAAGTAACAGAAAATTTAATTTTTAGCTTTCACGACTCTTAACCCAAGCGTGGCATAGACTTTTGGTGACCGTGGTAGCTCAGTGTCCGGGCGGTTGGCTCAAGTTACATAGTAATACGCGCTCGGCGGTGAAGAAAAACATCGTGAGGAAGGTTTCCTTACGATACTACTACAAATCTTAGAAATTTTTCTCAGGCATGTGAAGTCTGCCAATACGCACTAGGGCTACAGCAAAGTACGCAGGCTCTCTCTATACAGTGAAGGCCTGTGCCTATATATAAAAAGGCTGTAGCTTTTGCACCAAGCTTATTACGTGTTATGTATGACATGGAACAGTGCGTTAATTTTTTACTTTTAGAAAATCTTTATAAGCCCTAAATATCTGCCATATAGTATTATCTCCAGTCGGTGGTTTATCAAATGAAAAACGATTTAATTAAAAAACATTATCACAGACTGCGCACTTAAGTCGGTCATCTGTGTGTAAAATAATATAACTTTACGTTGTAAATCAAAGAGCAACTCACATCACGCATCAAGCTGGTATCTTTAACTTTTTAAAGCCTTAATAGCCTTATGGTTTAGGGTACGGCCTGCGAATCGTAAGGTCGTGGGTTCGAATCCACCATTCGACTATTGCCGTGAACCATGTCCTAGCACAAGCTTAAGCTTAGTTGCAATGGTTAGCAAGATTGCTAGTAATATTTCTGAAAAAAAAAATTGCTAGCTTTCTTTAAAAAAAAATTCCTTGTTCACAGATAATGTCAAAATAGCACCTAATAAGCATATTTTTGAGAGATTAGTCCGTCGTCATTACTACAACAAAAGCATAAAAATAGATTACAAAAGCAAATATCACAAAGTCAAATATCACTACTGTCTACTTAATATTAACTAACCATTTTCTTTTTGTGTCTTTTTTCCTATTTTTATATTATTTTTTATAACATGTTATTTTTTAATGTTTTCTTATATGTAAGTATTATTTAGTTATAGCATTTGTTTGGTTCAGCTGTAATGATGTTGTAATTTTGTCTAATAAATAAATCTATTGTATACTTTTCCATTATTTACCCACGTTTCTCAAGGTATATATATATAGATATATATATATATATATATATATATATATATATGTGTGTATATACATATCCTATAAATCGATATATGTATATATTTATTTTAAAATTTGGATATGTCTCTCATTGCCCTTCGTAATTACACCTGCCAATGCTTTGTCTCTCACTCAGGGTTGACTGTTAGAGGATGCCACTAAGGCATTAATTCCGCCTTTGTCAACTTTATTTTAAGTGGTTACGGTGTTACGTTCTTGGTACAATAAATATAAATATATAAGAAAATTATTCCTAATATATAGAGGTTCAGGCTAAGCGACCTAAGAACTATGCCACCTCTCAATCCGGTGAGCAGTGAAGGCTCTCTGGCCGTGTAGTAAAAATTCCAAATATTTAGCAATATGGCATATAGTGTTAATTAAAAAATAATCAAAATAGTCTTAATAATAAACAAATATAATGTAACAATAAATAAAATAATTTCCATAAAAATCTTTTGACAATAATAACAATGCTTCAAATAGAAAATATCACATAGGTTATCGTTATCAAAATGTTAATAAGAAAAAAGGAAAAAATATCGCAACGAAATTGCTTTTGTGTCAAACACAGTGCCAATTTACGTTAGATTAAGATACGTCGTGTCCAGCCCTGATACGCATCGCGACGCCATTTTGTAAGAGATGCCTACTCAAATAAAAATATATTTTACTGTATGTTTAGCCAGTAATAAATGACATAACTTTAAGAAAACATTACATCTCTATATATAAAAGAGAAAGTGTGCTTCAATGATACTTTAAGGGAATCTTCAGCAATAAAGAAAAAGAAAACACACGCTCGTGTTTGCCTTTGACAGCCCTATCTATCTTTCCCAGCAGTTTTTTTTTTAATCAGTAACTATTGATGGAAAGATTGAAATATAATTACGTCATTGTATTATGACATAAATCATACAATCCCTTATCGCGTCCCCTGAGTCCGCGAGGGGTGGGAACTTCGCTGTCTTAATATACTGCGAGAAAAAGTAGCCCGACCCGTTGCCGGACAAGGAAATACACTTAACACACTTCACCGGAAAATGTGAGGCAGAAACCCTTTTTTTGTAACCTTATGTACTTTGTGTCCTAAAGTATTTACATGAAACATGTTATAGAATTATTTTTTATGTCTATAAGCATTGTACTAGTAATAATTACTACTTTAGTCGTGAGCAAAAAAAAGTGTCGGTTAAGAAAGTTTGAATATCTCGGAAGATAAAGACGCTAGCTAACTGAAATAAATTGTGCATGATAGACAATTAAATATCCTTAAAATAAAATGAATTTTTTTTATTAATTTATTTATATTTCATTAAAAAACAAAGACTTAAGCGAAAAAGGATATCTTACGTAAACATTTTACTGCTTAGGCGACACGATCCGATATCGATATCCTTTTTAAAAATAATTAATAAAATGCAGCAAAATTTTCTTTTATATATTTTCATCAACACCGAGGTTTTCTTAGCCATAAGAAAAACTACCCTCAATCCTTTACCGCGTGTCAGAGATCGCAGGCGGCACCTCGTGGCCAGGCCCCATAATAAATCAAGTCTCGAGGAAATTGCAGACGACGTGGGGGGCTGGTAGGGGCGCGAGGGGGATGGGAGGCGATTTAATTAAATCTTGCATCGAACTCCTGAGGCCCACCAGCGGCCTAACGAACGACCATTGTGTTTAAATAATGCGTGTATTGACTTTTTGCTGATCAAATAATGAGACTAGACTTTCTTAACGCGATTTGCGATTTAATTTATTATGACAGTAAGTTAATTTGCTTTAATATTTTATTGCAATTTTTTATTTTATAAAAGGAGCAAAGCACCTTATGGCTCACCTGATCTTAAGAGTATTTTGGACTGTATTATGTTTGTACCGAGTCCTTCTTCTTCCTAGCGATTTCCCGGCCTACCGCCAGGGTCCGCTTTCCAGCTTCCCACTTTCCACTTCACTCGGTCTTCGGCAAACCTTCAAGACGCCCGGCGTTTCATGGGCCTGCCGCGGGATCTTGGGCCTTGTATGTTGAGTTTGTACCTAGTATGATATAAATATACATAGATAAATAAATAAAATCATTCATACTGCTGATTCTAAGGGGTTAATTTACACCTGAAACCTAACCGTTGAGGTACGAGTAGCAGAGTGTCCCGACAGTCGCTTCGAATTGCATAGTACGCTATCAATCTGAATTCGATCCTCGTAGCCGGCACCAATGAAAATGTTTGTAGATATTTTAAGTGCCGATTTACCACCTCGGTGAAGGAGAACAGGGTTCAGGAGAATTTTTTTAAAGATATGAATAGTAGGCACTGGAGCTACGTAGCGGACTATACTCTTGTACTTTCTTCACAGGGAAGACGTGTGCAAACAGTAGTGCATTGGCTGTTGCTATCGAAGTGAAAACATGTTTAGCACTTTTTGTAAATGCAAAATCGATATGCGTAACCGATATGCTAATGTTGTCTTTATATTATGTCATGATCTTGTACAGCCCGTAATATATTTGAAAAATAAATAAGTCATGTATATAATTTTTTTTTTCTTAAAAAAGAAAGCTAGCAATATTTCTTTTTTTTGTCAGAAATATTAACTAACAATCTTGTTAACCATTCCAACTAAGCTTAAGCTTGTGCTAGGACATGGTTCACGGCAATAGTCCAATGGTGGATTCGAACCCACGACCTTACGATTCGCAGGCCGTACCCTGAACCATTAGGCTATTGATGCTTCATATATATAATAGTTGCTCGGAGTGTCAAAAGATGTGATGTTAATAATTTTAATTCAAACATTATGAAATTTTAAATTTTAATAGTCGTTCTAAGTTTTCACTTCTATCGGCAATCTCTATGAGCGTTTACTTATTAAAAAAAACTTAATTAGTTTTGCTTATGGATTTAAGTTATTATTATTGACAAATGTTAACATATACCTATTATAAATTGTAATAAGTGAAACATGTTAGCTAATTTTATAAGTCACATCAATTTAGAGATATAACAAAGTTAACACTTCCTAGAGAGAAAACTTTTTTATCAAAAAAAACTACCACATTATGAATTTAAAAATATATAACAAAATACCAAGGGAAATAAGAGAATTACCATTGCAGCGATTTCAGAAGACACTCAAACAGTAGCTAATTGATAACAATTTTTATTCTCTTAAAGAATTTTACACGTTTAAACCGTAAGTGACATTAGTGCGTGATTTTTAAATTTGTAAAAGGTATTATTTAAATTGTAGGTTACACTCGAAATATGCTAGTGTCTAACTAAAAATTATTCATTATGTCAGTTACCATATTTCTCGCAAATAAACGATTATTATTATTATTTACACCTTATTTTTAGCAAATAAATGAAATCTAAATTCTAATCATTCTTTTTCGAGTGCCGCCCATCTATTCCGCCTCGTAGAGACAAAGGAAAAAAGGTGAACCGACTGCCAACCTTCACTAGTCGGTAGAAGTATTTCAAGTAGAAGAGGAATCACTCTTTTCGTCACAAGTGTACAAGAGAAAATTGTGAAGTGCAGATATATGACACCTGATGTTAAAGATACAAAAAGATAATATCCCCTTGATATCGGTGGCTTGTTGTTTCCAATATTTCATTATATAATTTAAACTGTATAAATTCCATAAAAAAGTAGTATTGCGCGCGCACGTCTTTAGGTAGTCCCGGGCACCGCTGAAAATCAGCGCTGTCTCATCCTTGCGACAGCATCTGTTGAGATGGTGTCCGATATTGGCATCATATACTTTGTATTATTTGTCCGTGTAACTTTAACTGTGTTTTGTCTATTTTTCATTCTTTTTTAATGTGTGTTATGTTCTGTCTGTGATGTGTTTTTGTATTGATGCCAATTAATAAATGTCTATGTCTATATACATCGCTTCCTCTCATCGAGGTGGTTTTACGGTCGCGCTAAGTACTTACTCTCCTCAATTGCTCATATTTCATTTGAGGGCTACTAAATAAGGCTTTATTACGTAAATAATATCCCCCAAAATATTCTCACTAATTAATTTAAGGGTCCCGCCGGTTAAAGGGAGTTGAAATGTGTAGAGGGCTCAGCGGCTTGTTAGACGCTTTCTTGCATAAAACCTTCTTTGTGAGAATTATTAACGGTGTTGGGTGATTTTGTTTCATTAGTATTTAGTTTGGGGAGAGGGTTGCTGCTTAAAGTTTTTTTTTAAGCGTCAATAGCCTATCGGCTTAAGGTATCTTCTACGGAACATACGAGTAAAGTCGTAAGTTCGTATCTATCCATTCCAATATTGACATGATATCTCGTATCATAAGCTCAAACTAAGATGACGATCTCATCTCAAACAACATCACAACATTTGTAAGATATACTATAGATATAACTTTATGCTATAAATTCTTAGATATAGAAGTTTAAAACTGCTCACCTTTTTGTCAAAAAAAATATTCTAAACAGTGGTGGTAGATTTCGTTTGAAAGTGAATATCAGACTGATTTTTTTTTAAAAAACAGAAAGCTAGCAATATTTTTTTTTTTCATAAAATATGCATAAGCTTGTTTGTTAGTAGATGGTTCACCTAAATAGTCAAATGGTGGATTCGAACCCTTCACCGCCACCTTACGATTCGCAGACCGTACCCTAAGCTATTAGGCTATTGACGCTTCAATTTGATATTCCAATCACTATATTACCAATATACATATATTGTATATACAGAATGTCCCGTAATTCAAAACGGTGTTAGGTGACCGTACAACTCTCACAAAAATCCTCAAAAAAAAATAATAAAAAAAATCTATATCATTTTTTAGTAAAAACTAAAAAATGTGTAGAAATTAGACTTTGTAGAAAGTTTTTAATTACTATAACAACAAATATGCTAGTTTTGACGTCGGAAATTTTGATTTGATTTGATTTTTTAATAATTTGATTGATTATAGATATTAGATTGATAGATAGCAAATATATTTTTTTATGTTACAATAACATAAAAAATATATTTGCTACTCTTAAAATTTTTGGAAGAATTATTAGTCACCTAACTTGAACAATGTACCGTAACCATAGTGGCAACTAATCTCAATAGTTGGCGCTACTATTATTATTCCAAAATGCTATAATACCTTTTTTTGGAAAAAAAAATGTTTTTGTGATTTATTTACATGCAATAAATGGCATTTTTTTAAATTATTTTTGTTGAGGCTGTCATACCATCACCTACAAACCACATACCGTTGGACGATGAATTACGGGACAGCCTGTATATTGGCTATGCCAATCAATATCATGTGTATGCAGTTTCTTTTATATCCGGACATCTTTCACTTAAATATTCAAATACACGTAATCCAAGGGAGAAAGGCGTACCTATAAATCTTACAACGCCTTTATAAGGTTGTATACATCGAGAGGATAGCAAGCAGAGTAACTGTTAGTCCCTCCTGAATAATGAATGCGGACGGTCACCTTCGGGACAACTCCTCAAACATATGTAAATCGCTCACAAGCACCACATGAATTACTATCTCCGGGTATGTATTATGCGATTTTGATGTTTATTTGAATTGAATAATGGACTAATTTGGCGTATAAACCCGACTTCTCTAGTCTTGAATCTTATGGCTTATATATACGTTATTATTATTATATATATTAGTGATTATCCATGCAGAAACGTCTCGTTTAAGTTGCCAGGCTCCGAAAGCACAGACGATGCGTTGGCGCGAGTACGGCCCGGACACGCGTGTAGAAACGCGCGTCCAGCACATCCAAAATGTGGGGCGGTGGAAACCGAGCGATGATGGAAGGCGGCGGTTATGTGGGGCTTTTACCCACTAAAACCCTCCCGGTGACGCTTCCTCGGTGCATGATGCGGGGTTCGGGATCTCCAGTGGAACGCGCCGAAGCCCCTCCGCACTGTGCCCTCGGAGAGCAGGTCCCGGAGGGGGGTTAATCCCTCCTCCCCTGTGGCCTGGCAGTGCAAGGCGACACGGACCAGCCGATGTGGCCTTCTTCCACGGGTCCTCTTTGGCGGACGACAAAGGCCCAGTCCCTCGTCGCCCAGTGAACCCGATGCCCCTTTTATACGCCTTCTACGGCAGGGATACCGTAGTCTTATTCTACGAGCCCAGAGCTGCAGGCCTGGACCTAACCCAAAATCCCAAAAAACTCCAACAGCAACGGCTATTGCTGAGGTAGCGATTTCCTAACTTTTCATAAAAATGTTGGCGCCTAAACATGGTGGTGTTATGAAAAAAATTACAACATTGATTGGCACACATTGGCACCTAAAAAGGATATACTCAGGGATGAAAATAAGCCTATATTCCCAGGTTAATATCTAGGTTTAAGATGTTCTTCATTCAGTTAACAAGGCAACCTAAAAGCAATGTAAATATTGTAAGAAATATTGTATCTTTTCTGAGCAGCCCTATCAATACCTAATCATCATATAAAATATCAAACTATGGTTGTTCAACTCGTGCCAATCTCCAATCGACGATAATAATAATTAAGGATGATGTCTTTTGATTTCTAATCACATATCTTTTCTTATGAAAGAGGGATTAATTATTTCGTGTGGATAATCTATATATTTATAATAGACATGCCTTCCATAAGTATAGTTAATTTTTTGGTGAAGAGTATTAAAAGCTACATTGGTAATAGTACACGTAAGGGAAATTTATTAAACAAGTTATAAGCAATTTGACGTTATTAACTTCAATATTTTGTACAAAAAGTTCACAAAAAGGGAGGACGATTGTAGAGCAATGATGCAACAGAGAGTTGACGATGTACAATTACTGAACCGAGGGAAGATATTTTTTGTAGTAGTTGTTTTAATGAAACATCGGTTTTGTATATTATTTTGTTACAAATAATCAATTGCATAAAACGTTTATATTTCATTTTTATTGTAAAATAAATATAGAAAACAAATGAAATATTTTGTCTTGTTTTAAAATACCTGTCATTATTAATCAACTGTAATAATAATAATTTATTTATTTAAATAAGTAACTAATTATTATAATTATTTGATTATAACAATAATATAAAAAAATATAATATAATATTATACTAACGGCTTGACTATGCTCATGAATACCTTACCCCATGTGAGACGGCGCAGCATCTGTTTACGTAAACACAGTCAAGCCTTTGAGCGATCATACTCAGGATGCTGTTGGAGCTGGTCTGCACCCTGCGCACCAGAGATGCACACCTCTTGCGCATTGTCGCAAAAAAGCATGCCATCTGTGCATTCGCGAACATCCCCGATGCACTACAGAAACGGGGCAACCCCAACAGAAACCTGAACGCATTGTTATATTGAACACGGAGAGCGTATGATCTATGTACAAATATTTTATATATTAGTATTTCTATTGATAACTTATTTATTTCTTTTTTTATTTAATGTAGATTATTAAGTATATGTACAGTTTAGTTACAATTTTTGTATGTCATCGCCCTATTAGGTTCTTATATTTTCTGTACATACAAAATATTTTTTTGTATAATATATAAATGTATAATATATAAATATTCAGATGCGTACGTTTAATATCAAGTAATAGCGTACAGAAATGTCAACAGAGCTCCTGTTCACTTCATATCAGATGAAAATCATTCTCATATGCCCTATCCAGCCTAAATAAAACAATTTTTATTATTTTTTTTTGTCAAGAACATTCATTTGACACAAGTAGTAATTAAAATTAAATACAGAAAGGAATGCCCAAATATTTTAATGAATTGTCCGCTCTGGTGATTAGTTATTCTATGCCGAGCGATACATTATACAATGTTCGTGTAGGCAGTGGTAGGTGTGTCTGTATAGTTCACAAGGCCCCGACTCTTGCCAACATGTCCTCTGATGAATTCTTAATGCGCACTCAAATCACAATAAGAATACGAGTTTCAAAGGAAACACTCTTGAATACAATATTACTCCGCGTATCTACACACGAAATTAGAATTACTTCGAATGTGTCTATCACTTTTGATGCCATTTGAAAATGTCTCTAAAAATATCTAACATTAGAATTTAGATTGAAATTCAATGATTCAAAGTACAAGCTTCTTTATAGAACAGGCATAGAAGTCTAGTTTATTTTTTAATTTTTTTAAGCAAAACACAAATATTTATAAAAGTTTAATGCTAGAGACAGACGACTGTAATGTAATAGTCATTTTATTTTAAAAGTGTAATATGATAGATTACTCTAAAAATAGTCTAATTTTATAGTTACAGCCTATATATAAATAAATATATGTTCCACTACTAGACACAGGTCTTCTCTATAGATAAAGTGTATATATATGTGGGATGTTGGCGAGTGAAAAGGTCTTAAAATTGATTATAATTCTTTATTTAAAGCAAATACATTGCTTCTTACATTGTCCGAGTTCATTGAACCTCTCTTGTGTTGCCACTACAAACGTTATTCCCAAAAAATAAGTAAAAACAATATTAAAAAAAAAATAAAACAAACTTCAATTCTTAGATATTTTACCACATGTATTTATAAATATATGTTGTTAGATATGTGTAATTATTGTAATATTTGGTTACATCTTCTACCTTTTCCTTCATCATTACACCTGCCATTAGTCTATTTATATTTTGTCTCTTACCCAGGGTGTCTGGTATAGAATGCCCTACAACAAGGGTCGACAACCTGCAGCACTCGATCCACATGCGGCTCTGTGATCTTCGGCTACGGCTCTACCACTAATTGTTTGGTGTTGACGCGTAATATTAGTTAATGACGGTATTGAGTAATATTAGTTTAGTAAAAGACAAGTAAAATTTTAGGTCGTTTTCTCACCAGTCGCATATAAAAATTTATAACACCAGAGAAGGGGTAGAAAAATATTAAGATTTGTTTTGACAGAGTCAAGCCCGAGAATGTACTTTAATCGTAATATAAAATTAAAGTTAAAGTAACAGCCTTTATATATGTCCCACTGTTGGGCACAGGCCTTCTCTGTAAAGAGAATATAAGGGCATAGTCCGCCACGCGGTCCTAGTGCGGATTGGCAGACTTGACATGTCTTAAAAAATTTCTAGGACATGTAGGTTTTCTCACGATGTTTTCCTTCACCGCTGAGCGTGTGGTAAATCAGTACATAAAATTGCAACAATAAATTTATTGGTGCTGACACCGGGGATAAAACTTGGGTTACTACGCAACTTGAGGCGACCGCTCAGACACAGCTACTACGGATCTGGTAATATAGTTTTGTACTAAAGCAAATTTTTGGTTGAGAAAAATTGGTTCATTGTCTAAATTTAAATGATGTGTTGTTTGTGGCTCTTTTGGACGACAAGCATTAAGTCCGTCTTTGTGAAGCTTAGTTTAAGGTGACACGATAAGTGTAAATAAATAAATAAATTTTGTAATTTATTTAATTCTGTGGTGAGGTTGGTGACATACTTATAAAGAGTGTCTGACACTTATACTAGGAACCGATGAAAATGCATACAAAGAGGGGTGTCGGAACCGATATATGGAGGTCCGTATCTCTGTATGCCCCTCTGTGTCAACAGCGTAAATGCTTCTGTTTTATTTTATTTACTTTCTGTTATTTCAGCATTTTTATCCAGGTGGTTAAGTACCATCGATCCGCTGCGGTCGCAGACGCGCCAGTTAATGAAATAGAAATTGGCGACCTCCCGGAGACGAGCTCCCGCACCCGTCCCACTCTCTCGTCGGGATAATCACCGCTCAAGTGTCGCGAGAGAGGGACAAAGTATATTTATACAAAGTCAAAGACGGCTGGCGAGTGGGATAGCTGTATTCATTATGAATATAATGCGGTCGCGGTTGTGTCCGTGCGTACGCACGTGGAATGGCCGTGTGTGTGTGACTTTCTCAACTACGCTACGAATCAATATCTCATCTTTGCGATCAACGCTGATCCGATGTCCAGTTTATGGGGTTGGTAGGAACACATGATTTTTATAGATCAATTAAAAATTTAAATCTAGACCAAATTAGAACTCTATACCAAGATGGGGTTAATGGAATTAATTAAAATTAACCTTCCTGCGTAAGAATGTGGTGTTTTCCATTATTTGCGTATGTATATACGCTCTCTCTTGTTTCCGAAGTGTAATAGTTATGTTACGAAATTCTGGCGCCTACATTCTCATTCTTTTTTTACATTCTTAATCGTTTGTTTTAAGGAATACTTACCTTAGTTTTGTAGTATCATAAAACATATTATTCTTTGACCAATGAGTACACAAATACGGACGAATTGAGCATTGACAAAATCCTCTTTTTTTGAAGTCGGTTAAAAGGAGGTCATAAATTACAAAAACAATGACAGCGGCGACATCAATCGATAATGAGATGTGTACATCTCGACTTGTGGTTGGTTTGCGGTTAAATGGGCGTGGCTTGTGGTTATATTTACGACCCGCGATTGGTCCGCCACCTGACAGTTTGCGGTTAGTCGTGCGGTTTCTAAGATTTTCACCCTCGGAAAAATAGATAAAGGAAAATATATATGGCGTCGGTCGCTATTGGTCGCCGCTTGCTTTGCGGTTAACCGCGAAACGCGATTCGTTAAGAAAGTAATAGGCTGCGAACGCAATTGGAAGGATTTGTCGTATCGCGGTGGATTCCTGTGGTGACTGAAGTCAGAGACATAGAGTAACAGTACATATAGACCTATTCACCAGTACATACATGTACGAACTGCGTATTCCATATTTATTGACTCCCTTCATTACTTACACTGACTACGAAATATTTAATGGAGAAGATATCGCTATTTTACGTACAGTTATTAGTAATTTATTTGAAAAATAATCTTATTATATAAAAAATATGATACACGCCCTCTCGCGGTAAAGTGGTGTATCAAGAAGTCCCTATTTTTAACAAAACTCCTTCAAGTGCAAACCTTTCCGTTTGCTTCGCCTTCTTAAGAAAGCGCACGACTTAAGAAAGTTCCATTCTACACCCTCGTTTACGCACACATAAACACGACCCGTACAGAGGCTAGGGTAGTCGCCGCTATACGGAAATTCTAAAAGGTCTTAACTTTGAGCTTTCCTTTGAAACTTAACTCCCTTTTCGTTCGCGTTACTGTCTGATACGTTCTCAGTTCCAAAACCACATTTCGTTTGTGAGTCAAAGAATACTTACGTCGTTTTATTTCTGAAGCTTCCCTTTTACGCTTTATTCCTAATCATAAAAGAACACAAAACCCGTACCATCTTCGTTTCAATTTTAAACCTTAATTTCTTGTAATTGAGTAGAATTTCTTTTACAAGCTGTCATCGGAGTTATTGCAAAAGCGTCGTACAAATTTTTCACATATTTTGTTTTTCAATGTGTGTGTTCGGTAATAAGACTGTTATTGTGTGAGTAGAAGTGGCGCTAGTGAGATCGTGGTACGGTGAAAATTGTGTAGATGGCGCTATGCGTTCTTGTAGCTTTAAACAAAACTGAACACTGAAATGTTAGTAAAAACTGAAATCAACGGAAAACGAGTATAAGACTTCATTTTGATAATCAGAAGAGCTAATTATTTGTGAAGAAGATTTTTTTTTAAACTAGAATACCACAGAAACATGTTGCCTATCTATTAGATCTCTATAATAAAGTTAGACTATCTCTAGCAATCAGACAGATTTATTTTCTCTGATTGGGTCTTACAATCTGACGCTTTGGAGATTAAATTCCAACTATTTTGTACAAATTTGATTCTCTTTCTCTGTCTTTCTCTGCCGTTACCCACGTATGTGTTTTTGAAAGGCACTCTTTGAACTTAGTACAGAGAAAGTCATTTACGAATCCGAACCGCGACTCGGTCGCTACGAGCCGTGGTTCGGCCCCTTCGTACAACATCGGGTAATAATATTATCGCGAATAGAGTCATCGCCAAAGTTGTCAAAATTCAATAAAATTGTCCGAGAGATGAATGAAAGATGAAATAGAAAATCTTTAACCACCCACGCTGAAGGAGCTAGAGAGTGGCATCGGCTTACGTAGAGCAAAGACGATAAAGGTTGTAACAACTCTGATATAAATCAATAGTCTACAAGCCATTATTATAAAAAAAAGAGATTATTATTAGACCAGCTAAGCGTCCTAAGCTGTGCTTAGCAAAAAAAAGAAATGGAATATTTTCCAGCGTAGTTCCGTAATTTGCTCCAATTGCTCAATAAATCTATATCTATCTATGGGTCGATGGCGTGACTGATTTATATATTTTGCTAGCGTACCTTGCCCGTTTCGCCGGCCTAGATTTTGCTTTATTCTATTTAAACAATAAACTTAAATCATTAAATATTTAATTTAATTCTCACAATATATTAAATTATTCATTCTCTTCTCGAGCGGGTGAAGTTACACCCATGTACATTTCAGTTAATACAATGTCATTCTTATCATTTATACAAAACCATATCGGGCTCAAGTTAATGTCAGAAATGAAAGTACGATGTATAGCTTGTTTGACAGTACAAAAAGAGGAGTGTTCACATTACTCGCTAGCTCAATCTGAAGATTCTCTGAAAATTTCGTTGAAATCGGTCCAGTCGTTCCGGAGCCTATAAGGAACAAACCCACACACTTTCTCTTTTTTATAGATTTTCTTCTTTCTCAACTTTTAATATATTATTTGGTGTTAAAACAAAGAAAAGCTAAAAATCTCCTTGTCCCTATTTACGGGAGGCCGTTACCGTTATAGCAGTGCTATCTCGCAACATTAATACACGGGCATGGTTTAATGTGACCAACGGGAAATAAATAGTCCTGAAAATTACCCAGAGCGCTCCCCCTCACCCTCCAATGAGGTTGGCTCATTCCAACTAGTTATAGTTTACTTTAGTTTTTATTTAAGGTGGCCCTGTAATCAGATTTGTTGGCTGTAGCCTCGTCTATTACAGGAAATAATAGAAAAAAAAACACCATGTGATCACAACGTTACTTCACTACAAAAAAGGATTCTCTGTCAAGGATTTGGTTTCCATTATATCCTATATAACTTTGTTGGCATATTGGACTTTAGGTGACGAAGACAAATCTAGGAAATCGTATAGATGAATGCTAAGTAATTGTGATACTGGTAATTACTCCAGCTCAGTTCATCACATCAGCTCAGTGTCCGCGCAGTTGGCTAAAATTGCATAGTACGCTAGCTACCCGAGTTCGATCCCCGGTGCCGGCATCAATAAATTTGTTATTGCAATTTTATGTGCTGATTCATCACGCGCTCGGCGGTGAAGGAAAACATCGTGAGGAAACCTACATGTCCTAGAAAAAGAAGACATGTTAAGTCTGTCAATCCGCACTAGGCGTGCGTGGCGAACTATGCCCTTATACTTTCTTTACAGAGAAGGCCTGAGCCCAACAGTGGATATATATATATATATATATATAAATATATAAATATATATATATATTATATATGTGTAAAGGCTGTAACTTTAATCAAATACTGCGGGACAGTAGAGAAATGCTTACTTTATACATAATCTAGTCAGATTATGTATAAAGTAGCTTAAAACTAACTCTGCTAACTAGTCAGAATATTCAAAGCCAGGAAAGATCCCAGCTAGAGAGGGAGTCTTGTCTGGTAATTATATCCACTTAAACCGGCTTCGGGTTTAACGTCCGCCGCGCGAATGCAGTGTTTACTGCGACCGGGCGAATGCAAGTACCAGGCAGAGAAATATCTCTTTAAATAGCTAACAATGGTTTAATTTCACGCTCCGTAGCGGCGCTAATCAGCTTCAGTGGTAGAAAGTTCAAGTCAGGTGCAGTCGGTTTGAAAATGTAACTGATTGCTCACCACATATTGGATAGAATGCTTTTATATTGGCTCCACAAACACAATCTCATAAATTATTAATATTTAGTACCTAAGATAAACTCGGAGTTAAGTACATTACCTCACTTATACAGGCTATGTACGAGTATGTCTAACAGGGATCTGTGTACCAAAAATCTGAAAAAGAAAAATGTATATGGAAAAATAATATGTATGTAATAAATTTGTGTATGTACAAATATGTGTGCAAAATGTGTGTGTAATTTTTTTTTTATTTCATTTCATTCGAAATAAAAAAATCATCTTTTTTAAGGGGTATACAGTGACAGCACAGTTCACTTATCACCAAGCTTATAAGACAGCCCATCGTCGTCTTAAACCGGTCGTCTTAAACCATTAGATGTTAGGAGCGTTGCTGGAGTTTCTTTGGCGACTTCTTCTCTTAGCGCCCGAATTGCCATTTAAAAATAGCGTAGCTTTCGAATGTCCCCTGAAATCCGTGAAAATCCCAGCTCTCGGCTACCCTAGAATCGTAAAGCTTACGCGTAAAAAGTAACCGCCCGAGCCGAGGGACTCGCCGGGGGACCCTTGTGTCGAGTCTCCACGGATAGAGGTCACATCTTACGCTTAGCCTGGACTGAGGTGGTTCACAATCTGGTGAAACAGTTAAAATTAGCTTCTCTGGCTAATATGTCTAGGTTCGTGTTCGGTTCTGGGGGAAGGCAAGGTTGTGTGGGATTCGTACCCGCTAAAACGCCAAATAAGGGCTCATTAGTGCATGGTGAGAGGCTCCGGGAGCTCCAGTGGAACGCACCGGAGCCCCTTTGCAGGCAGGGGATACCGTAGCCTTATTCTACGAGCACAGAACTACAGGGCTGTCGTCAGACAACCTACGTCGTCCCGATGCGATTGCCGTGGTCTCAAATGGAGAACTTTTCGGCCATCTGTTCTACTAGCTATGTGCCCTACCTATTGCTACTTCAACTTGCCTACGGTTTCCAAAAGGATCACCATCTACAATTTATAATACGTGTCGTATTTGTTACCTTCTAAGTTCAGTGGAACGAGTTAAACGATCTGAGAGTTTTTTTATCGAATAAATTATGACAGTAAAATGCAATAAGTTATTCGTGAAGTATATTTGCAAAAGTGGAAAAAATTAATAAGATTACCGGAGCAGCCGTGTAGTGTTGATAATGGTGAAGGAGAGCGAGCAAGGGTTGAAATCAAGGCGGGGGCGGTAATCAGGCGGTGACCGCGTAATGGCCCCGCCGGGACACACCGCCGACGACTTGAGACATTGCTTCCTAGGGTTGTCACTCAGAGTCGACATCCAGGACACGTTGATTTTATTTATGCGTGCGTCCTAAAGTTTGGAATAGGGAATAGGGCGATTGGGTTAGCTACTATGTAGCAGTTCCTGGATTTGATCCCCAGCCCAGCAATATTTCAGTACATATTTCGACACCAACAATTTACACTGCGCTAACTGTAATTGAGACAGTACCAAAGAGTTGTGATACTGTCTAAATTACATTGGCTAATTTACCACGCGCTGGGCGGTGAAGAAATCATTGTGAGAAAATCGACATGTGAAGTCTGCCAACTCGCACTAGGGCCGCGTGGCAGACTATGTCCTTATAACTTTTTTTATTTAACTGTAATTACGAGTATTTTCTAAATTTACTCGTAGTTAAGTCAAAAAATAAATTTGAGAAATTGTCATGAATAAATTCGTCGAGTACTGAAATTGATTTTTTTTTAAACTTTCTAAGCAAGTGCTTGACAACGATTTCACCTGATGTTAAGAGGTTATGCAGTCCTGGATGGTAAGGCGCACTAGCTTAGTAACTGCCTATTCACTCTTGAAAATACCCATATTATAATCGGAGGGAAAGACAGACGCGAGCAAACTAGTCCAGGTCCCTTGCTGTATGAACAATGAAAGCAAAGCGCTTCGTTCGTGTAAATAAGTGTTTAAAAAAATATAAAAGTTATCAAATTCTTCCGTTTATAAGCATCTACTGTAAAATATACTTTTACGAGTTAGCTTAGTATAATTTAATGATGTCGATAATGATTAAGCACTAAGGCATGGTAGCTCAAAACTTTCATCAAATAAAAACGTTACTTGATGATATGGACCGTCTATTTTGAAAGTGGTGTAAGTCCATTTTGCATTTTTGTGATTCCATTGTGACGCTCAAGGGACATAGTGCAGTGGTTTCCCGTTGCCTTCTGCACCAGGCATTTTAAGGGTTATTTAGACCCTAAGGCCGCTGCAGCCTCTTCCATACAGTTGTCCGAATGGGTTTATAGTTATACCGCTATTGCTCGGTCGCCAGGGCCTCGTTCGTTATCGGTGCAGGGAGCACCACGGTTGCCAGTTGGCTGCCGCCGCCTTTCAGCGCGTGCAGGTGAGGATGACGCTTGGGGCCGGCGTGATGTTATGTCCGATCTCCCCCTTACCCCCCTTACTCCGCCTTACCGAAACCGATGGAGGCAGATTGTTCATTTGAGGGGCCCTAGTGACCACGATCCTCAGAAATGAGGGAACGACAAAGAAGAAGAAGTAAGTCCATTTTCTTTTGTTTCGAGAAAATCAAAGGTCACATTTATTGATTTAAAAATACAGGCAAATCATTTGAGTTCTGGCATTTTTTCTATTGTTTTTATCATTTTTTATCAACATTTAATTTGTTTATATAAATTTGTTTTGGCTAATTAGACTACGATAACATATATTTACGTGCTGTAAATGGTCTTATACCACTCTCAAAATTAGACAGTTGTAAAAATCGTTTTTTTTATTTTTATTTCAATTTTGAAAAATCAAATATTGCTTAAAATATAGTTCATTTCAATATAATTTTGTTTACAAATACGCATAACAACACATAAAACATTTCAGACGGCAATTACATTGTTATTACAAGGTACTGATTACAAGAACTTACTTATTCTCCGTATGTGGTAGTGTTTCAAAATATGCATGATGCACCGGAGGTATATTGGGTAGTGGCTGCTTCATGTCTTTATATTTTTCGTACGTAATAGGTCTGGCATTTTGGTACAAAGGCTCCAGGGCGATTTTTTCAAATTTTAACGGTCTTCCAGGACGTAGAGGTAATATATTGATAATTTTAAATTCTGCGTCCGTCATCGTTGTTTTATAAAAAATGGTATATGGGGCAATTTTGAGGAACCTTTTTTGTTAACGGGAGGAAATCTTCAAAAGATACCCCGCCTTCTGGGGAAGGCGGCGGTTATGTAGGGTTCTTACCCACTAAAACCTCCCCGGTAGCCCTTTCCTCGGTTCATGACGCGGGACTCCGGGATCTCACGTGGAACGCACCGGAGCCCCTCTGCACTGTGCTCAAGGAGAGCACGTCCCGGGGAGGTTATTCCTCCCCCTGTGCCCTCATAGTGCAAGGCTACACGGGCCAGCCGATGTCGCCTTCTTCCCGGGTCCACCTTAGCGGACGACAGAGGCCCCACCTTGTCGCCCAGTGAACCTGAGGCCCCTTTAGTCGCCTTATACGACAGGCAGGGGATACCGTAGTCTTATTCTTGAGAGCCCAGAATTACAGGGCTGAATTTGAGGAAAAATTTGAGGAACCTCAACCAACAAAACACTGATCGGCATCCATCTGCTATGCCACCTACCTCTGTCAATTGGACTTACACCACTTTCATAATCGATGATTATGCAATTTCATTTACCGACCGATTTTAAGTTGTACAAAACATGGGATTTTTGTGAGAAATTAAACACGGACTAGTTATATATAAAAAAATTACATTAAATCAAGCATGAATTACGCAATAGCTCATTTTTCTCAAAATAAACGGTCCATATAACGATGATTTTTTAAAAAAAAAATGTTATCTTTAACTGCCTGTAACAACTTATATTATATCTACCTTTTTTTTTATTGACGGGGAGGAAATCTTCACAAAGGTACCCCACCTTCTGAGGGGTAGGCGGCGGTTATGTGGGGTTCTTACCCACTAAAACCTCCCCGGTGGCCCTTTCCTTGGTGCATGACGCGGGGTTCCGGGATCTCACGTGGAACGCACCGGAGCCCCTCTGCACTGTGCTCAAGGAGAGCACGTCCCGGGGAGGTTATTCCTCCCCCTGTGCCCTCGCAGCGCAAGGCGACACGGGCCAGCCGATGTCACCTTCTTCCCGGGTCCACTTTGGTGGACGACGCAGGCCCCCACCCTTGTCGCCCAGTGAACCCGAGGCCCCTTTTAATATTATATCTACCTATCCTAACAATTAAATAAAATAAATATAAAACAATACAACAACCTTTTTGACAACCCTGTCACAGAAGGCTGTAATTCTTAGCGGGGGCTTGAGACAATGCTGATGTTTATTCTTTATCGCAGTCGTGGGAAATTTACGCCCATCCTGGGCGATAATTAAAATATTCCCATTCAGAGTGCAGTGCGCTCGCTACTCCGCCATCTATTTAATTAAAATGGCTCCAATCATTATTATGCTAAACCGATCAAAACAAACGAATTGTTAATTCTATCGTCATTATATAGAGATAAGTAAGTACATATTTAATCCTACCACAACGAAGTAATTATGAAATAGGACATTCTCAAAACACACAAGACAATCAAAGAGATCACGATAGAATTATACTATTATCACTAAATCACAAATTATCTCTATCTCTATTTTTTACACAAGTTTTGAGTGCAAAGGAACTTCATAATCCGACTGTTATAAATAACTTTACGTGGAGACCCTTAAAAAAATTTGGTGTAAACATGTAATACATAATTTTCTAAGAGTTGTGAAGTCTTTTTTTTTTGTTCACGCGGGGGAATCTTTTTATAGACCATCCTCCGGTACCCTGGGTGGGCCCGGAGGGATGTGTGGGACTCGGCCTGGGCAGCCGCTACCCACTAAACCTTCCGCGAATGCCATCAGCCGTTATGAGCGGGGTGCCCTGGATCTGTCAGCGACAGGACACCCCAAGAGTTGAGTTGTGAAGTCTGTCCAAAACCCTTATATACGGTCTTTATAGAAAAGGCCGGTGTCCAACAGTGGGTCATATAGAGGCTGTAACTTTAACTTACATACATTTATTTTGAATCTCTCCAAAAAAGCTATTCCGTCTGTTAAATGGATGTACAATGGTTTTAATTAACTTCATTGTCACCCCTCAAAGCGTCGACAATAAGATGACAGAGTAAAGCACCGGAGACAAACGATGCGAACACAGTTATTGCAATAATTGGCGTTTTCACATAAACAAAAGCACAAAGACTGTCTGTAAGGGGTCGCATGAAAGGTTCCTAATTACTCGCGTCTTGTATGAAGGTACCAAGTATTGTCTACAGTATGGCAGCTTGAGACTTGTGTATATCTATAAATCGACGCTGGAAAGCAGAAACGTAGTAAGTGACGCATATGGCCATTTTCACTTTTTTACGTCGTTGGAATCAGAAAAAAAAGACGCGTCGAATGATATATGACTTGTAACAATATGATGAAAAATAGCGTAAATAGGATTTTCAAAATTGACACTTCTCTTTTATTTTTTGTACCGTAAAAGATTTTCTTTTAGGAAAACTCTAGGTTAATGCCGTGGTACAAAACTTAGGAAAAATAATAAAAATATTGTGTCCAAAACACGAAAGCTGTAATTTTTTTAAAAAAGATGACATGTTTTCCGACTCTTGTGAACAATTTCATTTTTGTGGGTTTTTGTACTACGTTTTTGTTTTCCAGTGTCGATATACAGAGAAATGTTATGTCAGTTTGTATGTGTTGATGCTACGAGAAGTCAAAAGTTCTGTACCGATTTAGCTCAAAGTTTGATGAGACATAATGCATATATTCGCAATTAAATTGCTTCCCTTCTATGCCTTGTTATGTTCCTTGTTTCTAAGAATGAAGAAGAAGATCCTGCGAAGTGCGAGTGGTAATTGATAAAGCTGGCCTATACATTTTTTTGATAGGCTAGGAATCGAAAATAAAATCAAAAATACCAAAGTATATATAATTTATATCTTGTTTAAATTTCTGTTTTGTTCTTCTCCGTACCTGTATAGAAGACATGAGTATTCTGTTCAACTTTAAAAATAATTATTGGTTTCAATGTGAAGCCGGGGTGGATGGCCCGTGGTCACGAAAATATATATAAATTTCATTCTCACTTCGCTTTCCGTCCAAAAAGCTCAAGCAGCCGTTAGATAAGTTTAAAGTAAAGGTGTTCGATGTAATCTCCTTACCGACATTAACCGATAACTTGAACCGAACTAATCGCATGTCCTGTACTCATTACACATATTCAGAGGGCCACGGCGACACGGTACAAATGAAGCTTCACAATTAAGGCGGGTACACACGGTAGGCACGGCGCATTTGCCGGTGTCACGTACCGACCGCCTAGCACTTAATTTCGCAAGGGTGTACGTTGGGGGTGTGCGGTGCGGTTTTAAATTACGCCCGTTGCCCCCTCACGATTGAAGTTCGACAGGGCCCGTCTAGTTCTGGATAGTTGCGATGATTCAGTTGGGGAACTAGAGGCTTAGATACCGTGTATTTTTGACAGGCCTGGGAGCGTCGGTGAGTTGCACCGCCTGTTCTTAAACTGAAAAACGATTTAGAGTCGCTCTGTTTTATACTATAATCAAAACAAAGCACTGATGTTCTTACTTCACTGCGACACATATACATATGTACGTATTAGACGTATTATTACGTACGGTTAAGCGTAGAGGTTTGAAGCGTCAATAGCCTTATGGTAGTATGTGTGGCGTATTCGTAGGTTCGAATCCACCATTCGGCTATTGTCGTAAACCATAACTAGCACAAGTTTAAGTTTAATTGGAATGGTTAAAGACAATGTTAGTAAAATAAAAAAAATATATTGCTAGCTTTGTTAAAAAAAAACAGTGGTACTTCGTCTGTGGCCTCAGACAGTTTATACATGACAATCAAGGAACACAATATGATCCTTGTATATATGTGATGTGAAACTTTGGTTCTCTCTTTCTAACTGCTACGTCTTACGCGCGGAAGCCTTCTTTGTATTTACTAAATATCGAAGTAATATTACGTAATATAATTAATCAGAACCTAAGCAAACTCTCGTCAAACTAGTCTTATATTAACGAGTAAAAACTAAAGCCGCGTTTAGATGAAATCAATCGGGTTGGATCAAACAAATTGGCCGACTATATTCTCTTTATTAATCCACATTTCCACTCGTTGCGACTTAGATCGTCATACACCGACCGATTCCTTAATGAACAAGCATTCTTCCATACGAGTGTCCTGCAGCAAAGGAGTGAAACAAGTTTCCGGCGTCAGTCTTTCCGTCCAAGTACGACGTGGGAGCTTTCAAGAGTATAGTGAATAGGCACTTACCTAACAAGCGCGTACCATCTTTCGACTCTTAACACCACACCACACACCACTTAACATCAGGTGGGATCGTGATCAAGCGCTAGTTTATACCCATAAAAAAGTTCATCCTTTCCAATAAAACAATTCGTTTTTTTTAATCCGTGTAGAGGGGATGGCAACCTTGAAAAGCTGGTCATCGTTGGCAATACAGAAGGCAAGAGTCGTCAACACGATGGTCTGACCAAGTAAAAGGTGCCATCTCCTCTCCTAATCTCTACCAGCTGGTGAGGGCTGCCTCGGACCGAAACCGATGGAGGCAGATTGTTCATTTGAGGGGCCTTAGTGACCACGATCCTCAGAAATGAGGGAACGACAAAGAAGAAGATTGACGTAAACCATTTCCTAGCACAAACTTAAGCTTATTTGGAATGGTTAACAAGAATGTCAGGATTCGCGAAAAAAAATTTTAGCAATCATTTGTTTTTTTAAATAAAAACGCACTGGAAGCCAAGTGAGTAACGATTCGACTTTACGAACTTAAGTATAAATCATATCTGGTTTCTCCCTAGGGGTTTCCGTTTTTTAATTCCTTAAAGGGGTAGATAGAGACAGCTTTAACCATCCACTTTTCACTAAGCATATTAAGGTCACCGAGCACAAAAAAAATTGCCGTTGGGTTTTTAACCCATGAATACAAATCTTGCGAATTTATTTCATGTTTTAATTTTTCCTGCTCATAGCGCAGTCATTTAATATAGTGTTATAATTTGTAGGTCTCGTAGAATAAAATAGTCCAACAACTAATACACTCGATTTATTGAGACAGCGTAACGTTGTACAAAGAATTATTTATAACGAATACCGTCACAACTGCGCGTCCTCACAATCTTTATACAAAATTAATGAGAAGTCAGATTAGGAACTAATAAAGTTCTACTATTGTTTACACTGCCAAGTTTATGTGACGATCAACTAAATTATTAATTATGAATTAGAGATACAATAAGGTTCAGGTAAATCATTAAGATATCATTGGAAGTAGTTATTATGCATAATAATCGCTGGGTGTCATGTGTTGCCAGCTAACAATAGTAAATTTTGCTGGTGTCATATTTATTTTGCTGTCGTTGTCGACCTTGGCTTCCGCGGAAATACTAGGGGAGTAATAAGATTTAGTCGCCAGTTTGTTTGATTTGTCCCATTTGATTTTATTTGAAGTCGTTTTTCACCCGTAAATATACTTGTTAGTCTTAATATTGTAACACATAACAATTGGTCTCCCGATCCCCTCGTTACGTATCGTTGTTAATGACATTTAGACGCGATACGTAACAACGGGCACGTAAATCTGGCACGGGGCGGGCCCGGCCAAAATGCCCGTGTGCTTAATGCTAAAAATCAATAATTAAGCGATATATGTAATTAATACGCCGTGTCCGCGGGCGGCGCGACGTACGCTCGCATTATGGCCGGGCTAAAATGCACGCCGGCTGCATTATGGAAATGACTGGTTGATAAGCCCGCCGTCATTTAAGTTGCTATGTATTTAATGCGTAATGATGGCGACCAAAAAGAGGAATGTATACTGTGTGATTATTATCTTTATGTAACGTATGAATTTAAATTTATTTATATACACTTATTGTAACAGGTTCGCGCAAGACCTTAGAAGCGGCTGCCCTGGCGGGGAAGACAGTGGAAGGCGCTGGTCTATTTGATCTCGCTCGGAGACGGAGACACCGGGCCGTTGGTGGCCCGTAAGCCCTGTAGTCCTGTACTTACAGAATTAGGCTATCACTATTTGTCGGAAAAGACTTAATGGTGGATTCGTACCTACGATCTTACATTTCACAGACCGTACCGGAAACTATTAGGCTATTGACGCTTCATTATATACATTTAATATTCAAATTTTGTAGGGAAAATATTTTTATATTTAGGTAAAACTGTTTTGTAATACCACGTGTACCACCTCAAACATTATTTAAGAGAATTGGCGTTGTTAAAACAAATCCGTATTGTTATAAGATTTGATTTATTTTTGTATAAAATTGTGTTTAGGAATCTTTATATAAAATTGGTCCGAATAACTGCATCAAAGAAAGGTTTTTTAAAAATGATTTTTGTTAAGCTCTTTTAATAATCATTTTACAAATTCATTGAAAAACGAGCTACTTGGACTAGACACTTGTCGAATAGACAATAGTCGAATGGTGAACTCGATCCTAACAGCTACATTCTTCGCCGTCAAACACAAACATTTACCCCAGTTCTCCCCCCTTACTAATGATAATCAGATAATACATCGTACTATGGATAGATGACAAACTGTCATGGAAGCCCTATATTGATTACGTAAAGGAGAAACTTATGTGTATTTTAGGAGCCGTACACAAAATATCAAATTGTATCCCCAAAAAAGTAAGCATCATTATCTACAATTCCCTAGTAAAATCACACTTCATGTCACTTATCTAGCTGCCCTGCAGAGAACACAAAATAGAATAATAAACGTTTTGTTTTACTATAACTACCTAACGCCAACAGTTGAATGATATAAAAGTACACAATTATTTAATATCACACAACTACACACTAACTGTACTCACACAAATTCAATTCACACGAGTATACAATTGCATAAAAAAGAAAGAACTCGTAACTTGAGGAACAAAGATAAGCTCGACCTAATCACCCCACGTACCAATTACGGAAAGAAAACGATATTGTACGAAGGAGCACAGTTATATAATAGCCTGCCAAATAAAGTAAAGGAGTGCGACACTTTTCAATAATTTAAAAACAAGCTAGAAGAATTGATGACACACATGTGACGACATCTACCTGCGGTTCAGAGGAACATCATTAATTATATTATTACCCTGTAAATCATTTTAAGTGAACCTTGTTTATGTTCTTATGAGAAATATATTCTTTAAACTTTTTTTTTGTTAACGAGGAGGAAATCTTCAAAAAAGATACCTCGCCTTCTGGGGGGAAGGCGGCGGTTATGTGGGGTTTTTACCCACTAAAACCTCCCCGGTGGCACTTCCTCGGTGCATGGTGAGGGGCTCCGGGATCTCTAGTGGAACGCACCGGAGCCCCTCTGCACTGTGCTCAAGGAGAGCACTTCCCGGGAGGTTACTCCCTCCCCCCCTGTGCCCTCGCAGTCCAAGGCGACGAGGGCCAGCCGATGTTGCCTTCTTCCCGGGTCCACCTTGGCGAACGATAAAGGCCCCCCTCCCTTATCGCCCAGTGATACATAATAACGAATAACCAATTAGGAAACTTGGCTTTAATTAGCTAAAGAAATAAGCATTACAAATGAGTTGACAGATGTTTAGTTGTCACGATTATTCATAAAGAACATAGGAGACACAAAGGAGATTTATATATCACCCAGTGAACCCAAAAATTCTTTAAACCTAACCTAAACCTACATTGTATTTCGCACTCCATGCCCCAAAGCATTAGAGTATCGACACATTGCAGTAAATATCGAGTTTGTAACAAAATATATGTAGATTGTGTAAAATTGATATTCACATTATCGTGCCATTGTTTGCAATTAATTACAACAATCAATAATTTCGCGCTTCGCTGAGCGAAAACTACAACACTGTCTGCATTGAACCAGATAACGGGCATCAACGCCACCGCCGTAATAATAATCTATCCTATACTTTGAATCAAGCATACATACAAACATATATGATTATTACGAAAATGGAGTATTAATATTTGTCTAAGTTATATGTAATACAACACATACAATATGATTTTTTTTATATGAAAAGTGGCAAACGAGCATACGGCTCACCTGATCTTAAGTGATCACCGTCGCCCATGAACATCCACAGCACCAGAAGAGCTATAGGTGCGTTGCCGACCTTTGAGATAGGAATAGGTTCGCTTCTTGAAGGTCCCTAAATCGTAAACGTTCGGAAACACCGCTGGCGACAGTTGATTCCACAAGTTGACAGTGCGTGGGAGAAAGTTACGCGAAAAACGTACAGTCGTTGAACGCCAACCATCAAGATGGTGGCGGTGGAATTTGGAATTCTGCCGAGATGTGCGGTAATGGAAATCGGTAGCTGGGATGATTCCGAACAATTCCTCAGAACACTCCCCATGGTAAATGCGATTATTACAGCGCGTTCTGTACAACTGAATTTAAATTTTCTAAGGAAGTTTTTTATAAGTGACAAAAGAGCTTGCAACTAATTTGATCTTTAGTGATTTTATTGTTTAGTATCGCATACAGCTCTCACCACTGATGGCCTCAGGACTAATTTCTAAGACTTCACATGTCTTAGAATTTTTTCCTAAGAAGTGCAGGTTTCCTAACGATGTTTTCATTCACTGCCGAGTGCGTGGTAAATTAGCATATTACAAACAATAACTTGACACGGGACAGCCGATATCGCCTTCTTCCCGGGTCAACTTTGGCGGACGATAAAGGCAACCCTTGTCGCCCAGTGAACCCGAAGCTCCTTTTAGTCGCCTTCTACGACAGGCAGGGGATACTGTAGTCTTATTCTACGAGCCCAGAACTACAGAGCTGAGCTACCACGACTCTGTAGACTGCGATACACAGGGTTCAAATCCGCCGTTCAATTACCTGGAACTGTTAATGGTGCTTGTTCTCCTATACTCGTAAATGATGTCTAACTTATAAGTTCACTTAACATTTGCTAAGGGCAGCCTTAAAAGGCAAAATGTATAAAACTATTATAAGAAATATAAGACTTAATTACATTTTTTTTAATTATTACATAAACAACATTTTATATCCTGTTCCATATCTATTGTGTAAAATTAGTAAAAGAATACAAGGTTACAAAAAGGAATAAATTTAACAAAAGAGATCCTATATCGCTTTCGTTATAAGTATATTTCATTTTATATGACAAATACAAGCAGTTATCATAATACAAAACAACCAAAATACTGGAACGCACGTTTTTAATGAACGTCAGTGTCTGATCCAAGCTTAGCTTATTTAGAATGGTGATCGAGAATGTTAGTAATTTATGATATTTTTTTAAACTAGCTCAATGAATAAATTCTATCTCTGTCTTCTTTACTAGGATGAAAGGGTGAGAGCTGTTTAAAAATATGCTATATAGCTGTTTAAATGTAATTTAAAATAATTCATCAGTGGTTCATGGTGTGTACCGGTACGCATTCATCACTGGCAGTGTCTCACTAATCCTCATTAATTACTACGCAATTTTAAATCTCATTATTGTCGTCCAAATCGGTCTGGCATCGATTTTTCTCGATGTGTGCAGATGCCGCGGGTGGATCGCATATATTATCGTCGGTACGTACTCAGGTGACACCTGCGGTCACCATGCATTGAACACTTAATCCGGGACGGTTAAAAATTACGCGCTTCTTAAACCGTAATGTATTTCTACCATAATTAATGTCGACTCAAATATAACATAAAAGAGATCCGACCTCTCTCCTTCGTTTATTATGCTCTATAACTGATTTCTTAATAGGAATCAACTCGAATAATAAACAATAGAATTACATGTCAATTATACAAATTTATAGTAGAAAATGATTATTTTTCAAACCAAATAAATAAACGTTTCTGAGGAGAAACCAATAATTTAACAAATGAATGAATGGATGGATAAATGTATAAATGATTTATTTGTTAATTTGCTTCGAAACAATAATTATGGCAACATATTAAATAAAATGCATGACGCAAACACGTTATGTCTTATGCTATACGTACCATGGCTATCTCTTCTATAGTTTTTGCGATAAAGGTAATAAAGGAAAACGTCTCCCCATTCATTGATATATATGTATTTTTTTGTATCATGGCGTTAACACATTCACCATTACCAAAGAACAAAATTTATTAGTGTGTGTGTAGTTACCGCACGTAAGGAGTTATATATACCTTGTAAAGCATCAAGATTTTTCGAGCTTATCGTCTACGATTTTCGACTGCCAACCTGCTTGTAATGATTTCGATTTATTTTCTTACGAGTATGCTACAGAAAAATGACTTGATAAAATTTGTGCCCACTTTGTGGCTATAGGCTTACCATCTACACATACAGGATCTGATAGGTTTGATAAAAAGCGAACAGTAGTTATTGTCTCTGTCTAATCTATTACTGTCAAAAGGGCCCGATAGCTTATTGATTTTTTTTCCAAGTCCTACGTTGTATAAAGTTTTATTGGAAACACGTTCGTTAGTAGATATGTGACCCTTGGTATATTTACATGTTTAGTAACGACTGAAATCATATTTTTTTTACTGCTATAGCTATTTTTTCCTATTATATAATAATAAAAATACGTATACGAGTATGTTAGATTGTGTATGTCTGATGTCGTACTTGAATGTTAAATTGAGTTTATACATGTTACACTTATCTTGTTCTTTGTAGATTGTTTTCTGTTTGTCCATAATCGAGTTCTAAAAGCCATTTCGTCATTTTATTTTTACCTAAAATTTTTATAAGTTAAATATATTTATATTTAAGTCCAAATATTCTATTTATTATTATTTGTCTATCCTATATTTAATAGTTATTTATTATTGTATTTAATAAATAACTGTAAAAAATATTGGATCACATCGGACAGAAAGCCTGGTGACCCTACTTCACAGTAGGCGTACGTCCGTGTGTCCATCGTATCGCATTGGCGCAAATTAATGAGGGTGGGATATTTATTTCAGGGTTTCGTTTGCCGATGCCAGCCAAAATATCAATTCACCTCTCGATCAACGTATGTATAAGTAGCCGTAGTAAATTCAGATGATATGCAAATGTTCCGCTCGCCGGCGATGCAGTAATGAGCTCATTAAGGTTGTTGTACTACAGTAGTAGCTTGAGGTTGGTAACGGTCCAGCTATTTTCGTACTCTACAAAGGATAAGCTTAATGGGCTCGGTTGGCTTGATTACGCTGGTTTACGAAATTTTGCGAGGTAAGAAGCTATAATCAGAACTTTATAGAATTAAAAAAACAACAAGCTTCCACTTCTTATTTCAGGAAAGGGATTCGTATGTATTATATAATAATCTTAGTAGTAATATAAGTACAGTATGGTATAAAAATAAGCATAAGACATAATGACGTTTAACCTAATTTAATATACATCTGTAGTATATACTATGTATGTACTACAAATAAAATTATTTTTACTTTTTTTTCTTTAAGCTTGCACACGTTTTTTTCAATCGACTTCAAAATAAGGAGGAAGTTCTCAATCCTGAAAATCTTTGTTTTTATTTCGATGATTCAGTTTTTATTGCAAACTTCAAGAGTAGTTTGATTTTGTTCTGATTCATTCTATTTCGTAATATTCCTACGACAATTCGAAAATACAATAAGGGCGTCCGCGCGTTTTAAAAGACGATGGTCTCGTTTTCGAATCCCTGCCCTGCCTGTATCTAGTAATTTCCGTTATTCGGTTTTTTAAGTACTAAAAATCACATGTTAACAATTGCGCCCTACTTATGGCCATGGATTCACATGGTGTCACCTAATAAGTTTGATGAAAAGCAGACAGCGAAAAATATACCTAGGACCCTTAAACTAAGGTCATCATAACATAGGTTTAGGTGAATCCCGGTGGCATGTGTCTCCTTGAGCACAGTGCAGAGGGGCTCCGATGCGTTCCCCTTGGAGATTCCGGAGCCCCTCACCATGCACCGAGGAAGGGCTACAGTGGGTCAAACCCCACATAACCGCCGCCTTCCCCCAGAAGGCGGGGTATCTTTTGAAGATTTCCTCCCAGTTAATAAAATAAAAAGGTTTCAGGCTATGGTATCCCCTACCTGTCCCTAAGTAAAAGGGGTTTCGGGAGCACAGACCGTAAGTATGGGAGACCTTGTCGTCCGCTACAATGCTCCCGGGAAGAAGGTGACATCGCCTGGTCCGTATTATCTTATTACTGCGAGCGTGATGGGGGTGGGAATAACCTCCACCGGAACGTGCTTCAGAGCTCAGTGCAGAGGGACTTCGGTGCGTTCCACTGCAGCTCTCGAAGACCCTCGCCATGCACCGAAGAAGGGCCAACAGAAGGGTTTTAGTAAGTACGAACCACACATAGCCGCCACCTTCCCCCCAGCAGGGGGGTATCTTGATGAAGATTTCACCCCCGCCAACAAAAAAAAGGTTTAGACTAAGAGCTGCGAAAGGTATATAAAAATAAGTACAGCTAGACAAGACTTTGGGGTAACTGTGGGCTCAAAAAAAAACACTAAGCCGAGGTCCCCTCTCGAGAGCCCTTGCACCGAGTCATATAAAGGATACCATAAAGTGGTTCAGAGTAAACGATTGTGCCATCTCTCAAAAAACCAGTTGAAACTATAAATTCCTAAGTACAATCCAAAAATCACTAGTAACTTTAATAATCGCCTTTTAAATACTAAATTTAATAATAACATATTTCCATACTATGCGATGAATATAGTAAAAGGGACAGTCGGTCGATTGATGGTTGAAAAAAAAACAAGGCTATACGCATTTAGAGTTTTATTTTATAAAATTAATTCCGCTACAAATAAAGAGAAATGGTTTTAACGACAAGCGGAAATCACAAATCAATTGCTACGCAACTTAGATTAATGGCTTTCAAAACGTAACATTTTAGTATTGCACTAGATGGTTTTATATGCGATGAAAATTCAACGAATTGCACTGACAGAACACATACAACAAAAAAAATATTTGAAAAAGACATTTTCTTTCATAGATCTAAGGTAAACTTTCACAACCATTTTTCTTTCGAAACTAAGAAATTTACGTATACTCAGTTGTTCTTATTCTGGAGCTATATTTTAGAAATTTTAATTAATGAATTAAATAATTAAAATCATGAAATGTTTTCGTAAATTCTTAGTATAATTTTCAATGTTTGAAATGAAGGGATATAAAAATATCGCACTTATTATTTAAAATAAATCAAAATAAAGCCTTGATTATTTTGTTATTAGATATTAAATGTACAAAAAAATATTACGAATAAAAATATAAACAGAAACCAATAAGTTAGAGCCCTGAGGTATCATTAAATATCTACAATTGGACAGATCTCATAATTCAACATATAATGGTACCTTATAATTATTACAGTATATATCTACTCAACTTTATAATTGCAATATCTTTGCACTTTACAAGATGCATATACAACAATCTATTATTTACAATTTCTTTTTAATTTACAGTTTTAAAACTAAAGACTTTTGAAAGCATAATAGATTAAAATAGAAATATTTTACATAATAATTTAATAACTTCTTTGGCATCTTTAAATGACGCAATCGTAATTTTAAATAAAATTGCATATTTTTACTAATGTTAATTTTTTTTCTAAAACTCGTACGGATTCGGACACGATTCAGTTTACATTTGTATGTGAAAAACGGAACGAGATTAATGAAAGAGATAGCAAATGGAGTGAATGGGATGGATGATACGATTATTGATATTATTTCCGAATCGATATCCCACATGTATTACATGGCTGAGGAATCTTCGGACATAGTCCAACATGAGCTCACATTTATGATGTTCCGTACCGCCGCGTTCAAATTAACCTTAATAAATGGCACCTCAAGAAGGATAACAATTAACATATATATTGAAATAAAAACTAATTTTGAGGTTTTATTGCGGGATAATTACATTTAAAATTCCCCACTTTTCAGTGGTCTGATAGTGTGTCAAAATATACAACAATACATGAGATGTTACATAAGAAATAAGTGACAGACACAAAAGACTTCGCAACCATATTATGTTTCAGACACGCTCCAAACTTTGCGAGTCAGTCATTAACCAAATTGATGTAATTTTACAATGTAAAACAACACCTTTATTTATGTAATTATAGTTTTTTATTCCCATCTATTTCTTTTATATTTCTAATGTTATGCTGTTATGTAATGCTATTTATGATGTTTGAAAAGTTTCCTTGCGAAGAGATAAAAAGTTATGATAGGAACAAAATGACAATCTGTTAGGAGAACTCTATTGATTAGTTAAAGATTGATTTAAATCAAAGAACTTACCTCCTTATAAGAGATTTCAAATAATACGCAATATTCATTGCCGCTTAAAATTTCGATTGATTACAACACATTGTCCCTACTCAACCAAAATCGTATCATTACAGGACGGGAACAAATTCTCATTAAAAAAACGACAAAATTTAACTATTTCATTTCCTCTTCATTTTATTTTACATTTTACAAGTATAATTATATTATCTATTTCGTTGCACTAGGCCTAATTGAAAACTAAAAACGGTATTAAAATTTAATTTCCAATATAGATTTCCATCACGTTTTATTTAACAAAAAACTTACTCTATAAATTTATAGGGTAAGATTTTCAGCGGCACAAGGTATCAATTTGTGACAACAATGTGTTTCGTTAACATTCTTTTTGTATATGAATTTTACACTAAACTCATTTCAATATGGCCGCCATACCGTATTACTGTCTGGTTGCGGATTGCCACGTTGTCCAAGGCTGTTCACTCGTCCATCTTCTCCCCTCGACGCTGCAGCAGCGCATGAGTTGCCACCACCCAATAATAAGTCCCCCTGTCCATGGTTTCCATGCTGTCTGTGATTATTCGTCGTTGAGGATATCTGATCCATCATTGTTTGAAGCTCATTGTGATGGTTTTGTGTTGAATGTATTGAATTTGAGTGTAATGAATGGAAATTGTGCGTTTGATTTGCTGCCGTGTACAGTTGGCTATAGAGTAAACTTGCTGGGAGTACTGGGTACAGTGAATTGTTGCAGTTTCCACCACCGTATGAATTCTGTGAACTCATTAGAGCTGGGAAATTAGAACTGTTAGAATGATTGTGACCTATGTTTGTAGACGTGTTGGATGTTAACAGATCATCCTGTACCGGTGACTCTGGCTGCGAACTGTTGTCACTAAGTGACCGTGGCCCCGTTGAGAGGCCGTAGTCCGCATTATTATTGTACCGTGGTAAGAGTGTGCCATGGTGTGAAGGTGAAGAGCCCACGAGTCCTGACAGCTGCTGGTCCAAATCCACGCCAGTTGTATCCGGAAGTACTGCACAAATAAGACAATATTATTAATTCTATAGCCACGATCAAATTTAACAGATGAAGGCTACAATGGATAACACATAAACACAAAGCTGGAAAAGCTTCTGGTCCCAGGGAAAATTACAGGGAAGACAACCAAGAGGGAGAAGAGAGGAGTTTTCATTTCATTAAGTTGCAAGTCAGACCGTTTTTAAAGAAGTTTTCACTTCAAAAAACTTTACGCTTCCTATGTGACCTGAAAACGCTTCAGTGTCTAAGACATCATGACAATATATCTCGTTGACATAGTGTGTGTTAGTTTACTTTTAATACGGCGCTATATTTTTCGTGTCGCTGGGCCGGCACGCATCGGCAATAAATTCATCGGCCGGATCGGTCGCGTCCGAGCCGTAGTAAATTATAATGAGAGGCGGTTTAATGTCCCCTGGTCCAACGTCAGCCATATGATTTTAAGGAGGATGTCGCTCGTAAACCATGTTGGTGCATTTAATTTCACCATTCTGGTGTAATGAAATATAGTCTTCCGACTGAATTAAAATTTTATAACCGATAAAGTAAAGCAAAACAATGCCATGCTTGTTATAGGTTGGCTACTGCATTAAATTAACATGTTATCAGGGAAATCCCGAACAAATGTCCATTAACGTAATCATGGTTCTTGTATACGCAGTATATTAGGCTTGATTCTGAATGTCAGAATTACAAATTGTATGTTAGAAGAAGCTGAAAGAAGATGTATTAAAAACTGAATTGTGTAAAATAGCATGCATAAATGTATGAGAAAATAAAGACAAAAAAATTGAAGCAAATATGATTTGCAGAAAAAGCGACGTCAGAAGAACTAGTTTTTTTGTTTTTTTGACGAACTACACAGATTGGCCAGAGAAGCTGGCCTTGACTGCTTCACCGGATTGAGAGGTGGCATAGCTCTTAGGTCGCTTAGCCTGAACCTCTATCGCTAGTAACTCGACACAAGGGTCCCTACGGTTACTATGTTAGGCGTAAGCATTCCGATCCGAGGGCGCCCGAGAGGGCCGAACCATGACTCGGTCGGTTGCTATTTCACGGATAATTAAGAAGAACTAGAAGCCATAGAACATGTATGCACAGTTGTACGTATGTATGCAATAAACGAAAGAGATGGGACACGACTGTGGTAAATACAAATCTGTAAACTTTGGATTGACTGAGAGAGAGAGAGTTCTTTTAAGCCCGACCAAGACAGAGCTTGGATAACATGGATATCTATAATTAGACAGGACATACAAAATAGTAGCATAAGCCCAGAGCACGTGCTTCTGGAGAAGACAGATTAGAAGATCTGACGACGAATAAACAAGAAGGGAATTTAAATGAATTTATTACCTGTATTATTTGCTCCGTAATCCTGTGATGGTGTTTGATCAGGAACGCTGCCAGGAAACCCGAGCGTGGGCGGGTTGAACTGAGTAGCACTGGGAGCCGCGCAAGACGGTAGGTATGCTGGGTACGCACCAGCACTCCCATAGCCCCAATGCGAGTTGCTCGAACTCAACCCGAATTGACTCATATCTGAAAGGATATTTACATTAACTCGACTGTCGAATATTGTTAAGAATAAAGTAAAGAAGTAGAAAGTTTTAAAAATAATTTATCTATTCGCAATAAAGATCTATCTAGTCTACTATAATATATATCTACGTCTATCCTAATAATTAGTAGTAATTCACATCTATATGCCTTATGTAACCCTTTTATATTTACGACTTAAAATACATTCGGTGTGATACAGATAGAAAGATCAAAAAATGAATCCATCAACTTTCCATCTACCCTGTTTTAATGAAATTAAGAATACGACTGCAAAGTTTAATTTATAAAATGCTTCTTGTTTAATCGGATGAATTAGAGCGTATAAATACTATTGATGTGAATCTCAAGCGTTTATGAAGTCTAACCGCCTTACAAATAAACGTGGTATAAAGATAAACTTAGGAATAAATTAAGAATAAGCAAAATTTGTACTAATAAACCAAGAATACGTTATACCTTGTATAACGTTGACGTTTTTGTTCATACATTCGTTATTCCAAAGTTATAACGACGTACACCCTTGTTTAAGTCCAGTATAACTTTTAAAATAATACTATTTGTGTTTGTGTTCGCTCATTTAAATTAACTTATTATGGAATTAAGGGCAATGGAGGAAGTAGAAACAGTAAATGACTTAATAAATATCATTCAGACTCCAAAAATATTTAAAAGATGGGAAAACCCTTTTGATTTATATGTCGATGATTAGTTTCGATTAAAATATCGGTTTTCTAAAAGTGGTATAATATTTCTAGACCATTTATTTGAAAGGTCTCTTACTATGGACAAGCGTGGAAGTGGATTATCTTCTATCTATATATAGAGTATAGAATATTTTTATAACCGCCACACATTGACAGATACATTACTACACTACTACATAGACTGCAATTATTTTTTTAGTATGGTTTCTCTTTGATTGCGCTGTTGCCAACTCGTGCATTTTGACGTAAAGGAAGAATAGTTATTCCGGATTTATTTGTGGTAAACTATTCTCAGCTTATTCTTAATTTATTCCTGGTTTAACTAAACTTAGTTTAAGGGTGTAATATGTTATAACTCATATTTATTTGTAAGACTATATGTTCGATTAAAAAACAATTCTTATTTTAATTCCCTTATTTCGTTCTAGTAGGCTTTTTAGGTCCACGTTTGTCTTGTGGTGAGCCCATCACATAATATCCCGTACAAATTTTAGCATTCCTATAATATTGATAAACCATGCTATACAATGTGTGGTTATTTATCAAGCAAATATAAATAGATTTTACAATTTACTCAATTGATATATGGCAGTAAATCAATCAAAAACCATTTGGAAGCGGCGAAACGAAAGCTACAATCGCTTTATAAAGATATCGAGTCCGGTCGAAATGCTACCGAACGCCATCCGCACGTTCTGTCCACTTTATTTTTTTCCAGGAGTATTACGGCCTTTTATTTTTCGGTATCACGGTTCCGTTTTTGGCCGACGATCGGTGGAGTCGGTTTTTATACGATACGCGCGCGGCGCGTCGATTTGTGAATGTTTTTTTCACGTACCGAGTTGTTTTGGTGCGTCGTGGATTTCGGCGGTTCGCCTGGCCGCTTGTTCGATTGCATTGCATTCGGCCTTTTTGTTAGAACGATTGAATCTGCGCTTTAGTGAACGTAGTTTAGCGTATCGCAGTTTGGTGACTCATTCACTTTTGAACGATCACTGGGCATTTATTACCAATTTGAATTTGGTTTGACGTGTTGTGGGTTTCAGCTCAACGATTGCGATTACAATCCTTTCATTAGTGTTATTAACATATTTCAGATAATTTCAGTACTGACCTATCTTAAACTTAACTTTCATAAATTGTTTCTGATAATGTAGTTATGCTACTGGCTATTATTTATCGGTTTTGTGTCTACTTGTTTTACACTATGGCGGACTATGCAAAGTCCTACAGTCATAGTCCAACAGAGTCTTTACTTACTTTGACAGGTGGTGATAGGCGGCATACGGAACCCTCCGAGTGGGTCCGGCGGGAAGGGGAAGGGCCGCTGACCAAACGCGAAGTGGAACTGCTGCTGCTGCCCTAGCAGAGACAACACTACATCAGTACGATACAAGCTGTCCTCTATCGAGAGCAATACGAGTAATTGATGAGATGATTCATGATATAGATGATTATATATTAATATTATTAACAAGATCAATAAATTTGTTGTAATGTAATAGGTGTACAGACGATTTTAAAACAATGAATTGTAATGTGAAAGTGTGATTTTCAACGATGTGAGACTGCTTTCTGAGTGACTTGTAAAGTAAATGCAACTTCCTTTGTGTCTACCTCCAATTTTCTTCAAATCTACATTCTCGTAAACTTTTGGCCTTCCACTGCGATATTTGTCTTTTATACCAAATTAGCTTAAGCTTTTGCTAGGAGATGGTCCACAATAATACTAAAATAACTACGTTCCTAACTTGTATTTTCTTAAGTTATTTTCTTAATATTATTTACAAATGATTTTCCTATACTTTTATCGTTATCACAACAAAAGAATTGACGAATGACAATCAATTTGAATCCGCCGCGGCTTTTCTCATCTACGCCCTAGCATTAGTACCTAGGCACTCGATAATTCATTGACACTCGTCACACCGCTCCCCCAAATTCTAGCACGTGTTGGAATTAGTATCGCTAGCCCAAGTATGAAGTTCGGAACCCTTTAGATGCATGGAATTATTGATGAATGTCTGGCGCTATCTTTATTTACTGTTCACTATAATTTTAATTAACTCTGTGGCATCTTTTTTTTATACGAAATAGGCACACGTTTGCCTTCTATCTTGCTTGATGGATGGAAGATGAAGCCTAGGATGGAGCACGTGAGCCTATAAGGTGTCTGTTCACATTGGAGTTAAAGGTGTCCAGATTGTACCCGTGAGGAAAGACTGAACGCGGCAGAGAGTTCCATTCCTTAGCCGTCCGCATAAGGAAGGTGGAGGCAAACCGCTTCGTGCGTATTGATGGAATGTCTACGACGTAAGGGTGGAACTGCTCGCCGCGCCTAGTCGTTCGGTGATGGAAAGGGGGCTTGAAGACAGCCAATCCCCACGATGGCCGCGTGACGTACTATGCTCTAAAAGTCTCTTTACAGAGAAGGTCTGTGTACAACAGTAGGACATATACATATAGGTTGTAAATTAAATACGTAGCAATGTACGTGCAGAAATAATTGACACAACTGATTAAGTTCGCCCATACGGTCCCTCATAGAGAACTCCCCGAGGGCGGCGTGGCGGGCAGGTGGCACGTTCCAATACCGGGAATTATTCACGAGACCCGCTTGTCGCGAGCTTGTCGAACGTCGCTTCTATACAACGACATAAAAGGTGGTATACAATACACGCGATCTTATTGTGCATAATTTTACTAAGACTCGTAATTAGGAGTGCACGATAGATATCGATATTACATAAAATATCGATATATGGACGCGATATATCGCTTCAATTCGATATTAGCGAATCATCTAATATAGATATTTATATCGATATATTTCATCCGATATACGACATATCGTAATAAATTAATTCATTCTTTCTTTTATTTGTGGTTGACAACTTGAATAAAATAAAACCCTGCCATCACGAAGAGTGTAGTGTAGTATGTTACTACACTCCTACTCTTCAGGATGGCAGGACTCGTTGTATAAATTATATAATCTATGCATAAAGTCTGTATTGCTAGTATAATCAAATCAATAGTCTATACTGATATCCGAAGCGAGAAACTCTCAGTTACGCGCCGAGTACTTTAATAGTACAAAACTTTTCTAATATTTAATATTAAGCGCTAATTAATTATAAACACATTTCGATGTATGAAAAATATCGATATATATGTACGATATATCGAATAGATAGAACCTAACGATATATTATATCGAAAAATAAATCGATATATTTTTGGCATGAAATGTGTTATGAGTAAAAACAAAAACCGACTTGAAATCGAATCACACGTTAACGTTATTCCGCGCGGACTCCCTCTATGTATTTCCGTATTATCTTGATTAGGGAATAGAAAATAATCGGAACCTAACCCATCACCCATCAAAATACCCTGGAAATACATCTTTTTCAATAAAAATTAATGATCGAAATCGGTTAGCGTTAGATTGAGTTATTCGTCTATTTGTCGCGCACAAACTTAATGCCAATTTAAGAGTTCTACTTATGGTCTCATGGATGCCACTGTCAGAATTGGACCGAATTGATATGGAAAGCAAAACTACATGGGAAGCACCTCCTTTCAAAAAAAAGAATGATTAAAATCGGTTCATCCAATCCAAAGTTATAGGTAACGAACTTAAAAAAAACATACAGCCGAATTGAGGACTCCTTTTTTGAAGTCGGTTGGCTAGCATTTTGATTAAAAAAATGTCTTGGCAGTATCGCCATTTGTTGTGTGAATGGTATCAATTTAATTTTACTAATAATTCAAATCTACACACACACATGGCATGCCAATTGCCTGTAAATGTCGCTTTCGTATCGCGGAATTATTGATGCTACATGCACGCATGGAGCATTACCTCTCCCGCGATACCCTTCACGCGTGGATAGGAACTCCAATATTTAATGGAAAAATACGGGACAATATTTCTTACAAATATTGCTAACATAAAAAAATTCTCTTAAAAAAATGTGATTATAAGATAAAAGATAATCATTCTTGTCAATCATTCCAACTATGCTTAAGCTTATGCTAAACAGGGTTTGCCTTTTTTACCAAAGAGCTAAATTTCGTCGATAGTTAACCGGACTTTAATATAAGTGGCACTTATAATGAACTAAATAGTCGTAAAGCCGGAAAACGAAAACAAAATTCTTAAAATAGCATCATATGGCATTTACATTTGGCTGAAAAGCCGTATATTTCTACCCACTAGGAGAAGGTTCGCGTCAATAGTCGAATGGTGGATTCAAACCTACAACCTTATGTTTCGTCGCGTAAATCGTTAAGCTATTGATGCTTAAATCTATAATGCGTCTGGGTGAATCAGCTGACACATGCACAAAATCCCAGGTGTCTGGGCGCAAGGCGCTCGAACGTTAAATTCGTGACAACGTATCCTAGAAACATTAGTTATTCCAAGAAAATTGAAGTATTTTTTTCTACTTCACTGAACACAAATTTGCGTTCTCTATCTTTCTTTTATTGCGCTCTCGTTTACACACTTTGAATGATGTGGCATTAGCCGCATCGTGCATTGTCGACAATTCTCGGGAACTCTCGGATCGAGGATAACGGGACATTTTGTGAGAATGACATCCAGTATTCATCAATTTATAAGTCGTTCTTACGTCAAAATATGTGCTAAAATTTGTGCCAAATGTATAGCTATAGGAACACACCCTTTCGCATATGGGACCTAGTGACCTCAACGGAAAGTAGATAAAAATTGTGGCCTCTGTTTTAGTGAGGACTTTCAAAAATGTCAAAATGCCTTATAGTATATTTAAAAACGAATTATAAGGATTATAAATGTGTTAACATTTCAATGCAACATATCTAACAATTCACTAATCTATCAGTTAAAAGCTGTAAGACAGTCCGAAGATAAATTACAATATGGTTAACCTAGTCGATATAATTCAATCTTGTCGCAACTTCCGCTAGCATAGCAGCGGAACGCCAATAATGAAGTTTTCCAATTTACACTCTCGGTTTTTAGGGTTTTAAGGAAAATAAACTTTAATGACTTCAACACGCCTTTTCCAAGAAACCAACATTTAAATGTTTAACTACTGTTATTAGCCCTAACCGGGAAGATCCTAATTTCTCAATTTCAGAACTAAAATGTAATAATAATGTGTGTGTTTCAAGTTTCTTTATAATACACATTCCATTTTTTATACCAGCGTCAACGTTTTAAAACGACGGTAATGGTAGCTGTAGAAATTGTTTTAACTCCAATGAATCAAGTCAAATAATAGTGACGCGGATATTTGTTTTGGTTAAAAAGTTGGGAATATGGTATTGTTAATGAAATTTAAAACAATTCACAATGTAGTTTATTGTACCACTCCTAAGCTTGTGTGAAATCTTTTAGCGACGTCTAAGGCAATCGAGATGCACTTGTCCTTATGCGAAGTTATCTGAATATATTAAAGGAATTCCGAACGGTATGAGCTGTTCGATTTTCAAAATGTCAAATTGACAAATGCGGATGCACTCGACTGAAAACAATTGAAAATGCCACTCACACATCGACATTAAAACGAGCACACATGAAAGCGCTACAAAAGGCTTCGAGTGTATAAATCAACGGCGCAACAATTACACACTTGCATGGCAAGTCGGAATTAGAAACTGTCATTTGCACCGTTCAAGGGGGCTGCGAGTGTGTGTGGGGGGGAGCGGGGGAGAGGACGCGGAGTGTGTTACAGATGGGAGGGAAAAATGGGGTGGAAAAGGGCTACCGTGGACCTGATTAAAGGATTACACTGAGGGTGGCGTCCGGTCTAGTTAGATTTATTATGCCAAGTATTTCAACTAGTTAGCCTTTACTATTTTATTTTGAACGTCGAGCACAGTAGCGACGGACAGACTAAATTGAATTTGAATTAAACATTCTCGTCGTGTGTTTAATTTTGTTCGTTTAGACGAATATTTACAATGAATATATATATATAAGTAAAAAATATAAGCCGACTTCAAATCGAATCTAACGTTAGACGACATTAAGCGCGGCCGCCCTCTTTGTATTTTCGTATTATCGCAGAAATTCTTATAATAAAAAATTTATCATCGAAATCGATTGGCGTGATATTGAGTTATTCGTCCATTTGTAGCGCACGTTTTTCTCATATGATTTTCTCATGGATGCCATTGGTGGAATTGGAACATATTGGAATGGAACTATACGAGAAGCCTACAACACCAGCTTTCAAATAAAAAATCAATTATTAAAGTGATTGAAGTACCTGTGAGTGTGTAGTTTGGTTAGGTTCTAAATAATTTTATTTCGTAATATTCCTACAATAATGTGGCCTCAAGTTGCATAGTACGCTAGCAACCCGAGTACGATCCCCGGTGCCGGCACCAATAGATTAGTTGTTGCAATTTTATGTACTGATTTACCACGCGCCCGGCGCTGAAGGAAAACATCGTGAGGAAACCTACTTGTTCTAGAAATTTTTCTAAGACATGTGAAGTGTTCCAATCTGCTCTAGGGTCGCGTGGCGGACTATGCCCTTACACTCTACAGATAACGCCTGTACACAACAGCGGGACATATATAAAGGCTGTTATTTTAACTTTAATGTGGAAATACAGAGAGGGCCTGCGCGCGTAATAGTATTTAACTTTTAATACGATTTGAAGTCGATTTTTGTTTTTTTCGTAAATACACTTGTTAAGCTCATTTTCATTACCTTCAATAAAAACACCTCGAACATGACGTCACGATGTTATTGACTTGCTTATAAACAGAAAGCAGCAATGCAGTTAGAACGATCGCGCGGGTGGTCCACCTTCCGTGCACTGGCGGCACCGAAATAGCCAGACCCGCTGCCTTAAGAAAAACATCGTTAACAATCCGGCCGATTATTAAATTGTAGGCGGCTACTGTACGGCGACCGTTAAGCGAACCACCCACCCGAGCGGGTAAAAATAGACATCGCCACCATCGCTCCTGATTCGAATACGTCAACTGAACAATTGCTTCTTACATGATGGTGTTACCATGCTGAAACACAATAACATTTACCTCAACCACTTTAATAATTTCTTGTACATCTATATTACTTCTTTTTTAAAAAAAAGAAAGCTAGCAATATATCTTTTTTTTTCCTGAAATATTACTAACAATCTTGTTAACCATTCCAACTAAGCTTAGGCTTGTGCTAGGACATGGTTCATGGCAATAGTCGAATGGTGGACCCACGACCTTACAATTCGCAGGCCGTACCCTAAACCATTAGGCTATTGACGCTTTGAACTTCGACTTCTACATAGCAATTTTAGAATGTGCCAAACATGAAACGGAAGGAAAGTAATTAATAGATAGTCTAAAACTGAGGGAGCAGCATGTGGGGGTCTTCTTAATGCTGTCTGATCCGACCTCAGAAGGAGCGAGGAAGCTGGTGGCTATGGCCATACAACATTGATGACTTTCTTTTTCGCTTCATGCGACCGATGTGTGTGCGTAGGTTAGGGTATGATGGGGCTGACATGCCCAAAAGGGTAAAAGTTCACAATAAATAAAGAAAAAAACATAGCTACGATCTGATGCTCGTCAGTTTGAATTGTCTTGAACCAATTAATACTGTTTTTTCTTGCAGAAAGGAGGTTCGCAATTCATCTGTATATTTTTATGTTTGTCATAACTTTAGATTGTATGAGGCGATTTTGATTTTTTTTTTATTTTAATCTCGTGTGGTTCAAGTAGCTTTTAATAATACAGTGAATTTATCTGGATAAATTAGGTTATCTTTTCTTCTCTTTATCCTTGTAGTTCTTCTTTTACCCTTGTAGGGCGGACAGAGATAGCAATCGCAGATTACGGAGCCTACCACGGTGCGCCCATTGCATACAGTAAGCAGAAAATGTAGCAAAATTTTTATATTATGTATCTAAATTCTTTCTACATAGTTAAGATCTGATAGTCGTCAGTTTGAATTGTCTTGAATCAAATAATTATTGTTTTTTTTTTCAAAAGGAGGGTTCACAATTCATCTGAATTCTTTTTAATGTTTGTCACCTCATAACTTTAGTGGGAACCGATTTTGATAATTTTTTTGTTTGAATCCTGTGTGGTCCGAGTAGCTTTTAAAGTTACAGTGATTTTAACTGGATAAATTAGGTTTCATATCAATTAAGAAGTTAAAATAAGTTATTATTATCCTTGTAGCTCTCCTTTTACCCTTGTAGGGTGGACAAAGTGGTGGTGGCAATCGCAGATTTTTACGAAGCTTATCAAGAGTTGGGTGCACCTGTATTCTATAGATCAGTCTATAAAGCAATGTCCGGGCGGTCAACTCATGTTGCATAGTACGCTAGCATAGTTATATATAGTTCGTGCCTTGGTGAAGGAAAACATCGTGAGGAAACCTACATGTCTTAAAAATGTCACATGAAGTCTGCTTATCCGCACTAGGGCCGCGTGGCGAACGATGCCCTTATGCTTTATTTACAGAAATGGCCTATGCCCAACAGTAGGGCATATATATTATATAGTAACTTAGAAATTATACAGAATACCTTACATGAACAGCCATTAAATATCCAATAGAAAGCTTTAAATTGGAACACTCGCGCCGTTTGATAGATTCCGATCGCATACTAAACGCCAACACAAAGGACGTCCAATGAACATTGTAATGAACAACGTACCGTATTAACAGATCCCGAACTAAGTCATTAACGGCCGTATAACAATGTTCCACTATGTATGTGTATGGTGTAAACAGTCGTCGGAACTTACTAGAATTAAATAATTTATCGCCTCCGTATAGAGGCTGGCGGCATGATAAATCAATATGCAGGGCATGCATGCGAACGGGGCGACGGTCCCTCCCCGCGCGCCTCTCGGGCCCTTTCTTGACTAATTAATTAAACAACCGATTCATTACAGCATCCTCCTTTGTACCCTCACATTCGTCTACCAAGCTATCGGTACGTCTGTACGGATAGCACGCATCTCGTTCAAAATTTAATTTGATTATTTGCAAACAGTAGGCTCTGTAGTAAAATCAAAACATTTTTTCACACGATTCATTTACCGTACACGCTGTCCGTCTGTGAAAATTTACGTGTCCATTAGGCAATTGCAGAAGATAAATGTATCCAAATTTCAAGTTAAAGTTTCACTTATATGAGTCCATCTTACATAATTTATTTATATTGTACCGGCGTGCCCAGCCCGATTGGCCGGGCTAGATTTTGCTTTATTTTATTTAAAAAATAAACTTAAATCATTAAATATTTAATTTAACTCTCACAATATATTAAATTATTCATTTCTCTCCGTATTCATTCTCTTCTATACTCTTCTTGAGCGGGTGAAGATCATTACCTACACCCATCTAAATATCAGTAAATACAATATTATTCTTATCATTTATACAAAAACATATCGGACTCAATGTTAGAAATAAAAGAACGACGTAAAGCTTGTATGACAGATCAAAAAGAGGAGTGCTCTGATCGTCACCAAACTTTACAGGTTTCATTGAAGTCGGTCCAGCCGTTTCGGAGCCTATATGGAACATACCCACACACTTTCTCCTTTATATATATATATATATATAGATTATATTACTATATGCTCTATTTAAAATATATGTATCTTTTTAATATATATTAGTATATTAGGGCAGGCGTTGGCGAAGGCCTATTTACAGTAATGGATGATGATGGTGATGATGGAAAGGACAAACGATGCTGATCACCGAATCTTAAGTTATTCAGTCGACCACAAAGACGTAAAAAGATTGCTGATACTTTCGTGGTCATTCCAGTGGCGCAACAACTGTTAGACTTTTGTTTTTTTAATCGGTACTTAAAGTCGTACGAATAATTCTATGCAGTCTGTTAGTTTCTTTCACCGCTGACCGTACATAACCCTTCAGCTCCCGGGTCTCTAAAGGCCGCCACTATTCCGCGCTCGCAATTATTTTAATTTCTTCCACGTGATGAGGATTGATCGAGCATTAGGTGTGATTTGGAGGAGTGGGCCGAATGGGCACCGTCATTTGTTACCGTCACCCCGCGGCCTATTCGTATTAGAGAAATATTTTCGCCAATCTAAAGTTTTGTTTGTTTTGTCACAATACAATTGCCGCTCAAAACAAAATAACTCACGAGTATTTTTTTGCAGTGATAGATTATGTAGGCATTATCGCTAAAACCGATCACTTCCAGGCCAACCTTTGGACGGAGATAACTAATAAAATACAGGAGATTTTATATAGTAAACTTATACCTAAAACTATATATATTAAAGAGACAGTGTGTGGGTATGTTCCATATAGGCCCCGAAATGGCTAGACCGATTCCAATGAAACTTTCAGGGAATCTTCAGATTGACCTGGCGAGTAATTCTGTGAAGTTTAGTGACGATCGGAGCACTCCTCTTTTTGAACTGTCAAATACAGCTTTTATTTACTATGATGATATTCTATAGTTGTATATTTAACGAAGTTGTTTTTAAGTTTAACGCGAACATACAGACAGCGGGAAGCGATTGAAAGCGGTAAAGGAAAACATCGTGGGGAACCTACATGTCTATGAAACATTTTTCTAAGGCATGTGAAATTTGCCAATCCGCATTAGGCCCGCGTGGACTATGTCCTTATACTCTCTTTACAGAGAAGGCCCAACAGTGGTACATATATATTATGTATATAAAGACTGTAACTTTTAAGTAATTAAAATAATAATTGAGGTCTTAATTAATGTAATTAATTACAATTACAATGCTAACAATTTTGGAGTTTGAAAATAAAAGAAGATCGTCAACGCGCTTACTTTTGTTGTGGTGTTATTTGTGTTCGTTAGTGATACCGTCATCAAACCTACAGTTATGCATCATGAGTAAGATGAGAAAGGAAAACTTGTTGTGAAGATTTCAGGAATCGCGAATCGAAAAACTAAAGGAAACTAATACTTAAAAAGATTGACAAAGAAGAACAAAAGCAACTGTCCGAACCCTGGTTCAGCCTTCTATCGGATCTGAACGTTCTCGCTAATATAGTGACGGCCCAGGCCAGGGTCTGAGGCGTTACGGGCGCCCGTGTGGTGTAACCGCTTCACGGGCGTCCGGCGCTGCAGAGCTAAGCTCCTTAGCCTGCAGCGCAAGATGGCCATTCGATCGCACGAGGATACCGAACGGTATCATACGAGGCGGCCACTATCCTGGCTCGGTTCCCGCCGCTCGACATCTTGGCGGACATGGACGCGCGTGTATACATGCGCGTCCGCCGTCGACGGCGGGGACGAGCCGCCCCTGGATGCGGGAGAGGTGCGTCGGCAGGAGCACAGACGGGCGATGGAGGTGTGGCGCGTGCGGCTCGCGGAGCGGCGATACACGCGCCAACGCATCGTCTGTGCCTTCCTGCCGAACTTCGAAGCCTGGCAACGGAAGAAGGAAATGTACGTCACGTACCGCCTGACACAGGTACTCACCGGGCACGGGTGCTTCGGCGAGTACCTGAACAGGATAGGGCGCGAACCGACCGCGCATTGCCACCATTGTGGCTGTGACCGGGATTCCGCGCAGCACACACTAGCCGTGTGCCCCGCGTGGGAGGCGGAGCGGCGGATCCTGGTCCAGCATATCGGGCAAGACCTCCCCGCCGGCGGCAGTAGCGGCTGCGCTGGTGGGGAGATCTAAATGGAAGGCGCTGGTCTCCTTCTGCGAGTCAGTAATGACCCAGAATGAGACCGCAGAACGGGATCGGGAGAGGGCCGATCCCGTTCGGAGATGGTGCAGGCGGGCCGGTGGCAGACCGGCCCGCAGCCCTGTAGTTCTGGGCTCTCAAGAATAAGTCTATGGTATCCCCAGCCTGTCGTAAAACTACTAAGAAGGACCTTGGGTCTACAGGCTACAAGGGTGGACCCGAGAGAAAGGCGACAATGATGGTCCCATGTCGCCTTAGCAGTGTGAGGGTGCTAGGAAAGGGTGTAAACTCCAACGGGGTGTGCTTCAGAGCACAGTGCAGAGGGCCTCCGTTGCGTTCTACTCTCCCTCGCCATGCACCGAAGAGGGCCACCGAACCGGAACATAACTTCGCCTTGCCCTCAGAAGGCGTAGTGTTTTGTTGAAGGGGTATAGTGTTACATGGAAAAAGGTTCAGCCCGGAGCGTTCTAACCTCTCAAAAGTCTGGTCAAACTGTACCAACGTATTGTGGCCGATCTTCAGATCCCACCCTAAAATGATGACACGCATTACCCAATTTATTGTATAGAAATACTAACTGGTCTTAGAGCGGGGCTCCCGAGGACCGTCGACGGTCACCTTGATGGCTTTGTTGTAGGTCGTCACTTGCGGCGGTGTCGTCGAAACCGTTATTGTCAGGGTAAACGACTTGCCTGCAACAATGGACATGTTTATTCTTAACTTATATTTACGCATTTATATTTAATAGTTATTAGTACATGCATATATAATATCTAGTGAGGCACGCCGGGCGTATGTACGAAAGTGAGAGTTGGGTGTGAGAGAAGAGGCATGAAAAAGGATGTTGCGACTAGAATAGAGTACGGCTTCGATGGTGTGGGCCTGTAGAAAAGATGTATAAAAGAGAGACAAAAATAAAATAAATAATTAAAACACACTAGTCACTAATTTCATATTATCGCCGTTTTCCGATCCAAAAATGAGACCTTAGCGACTGTAATATCAACCAGTTTAGTGACATACTAAAGAAGAGTGACGTCAGAAGTATTCAAACCCCACAAACAGCTATGTTTGAATGTGTAGTAACTGAGAGAGGTGCCGGGACCGTGGAAAATCGAAAACGTGGTCGCTGGGTCGCTGCTGGGTCGATAGCGTGATTGCTTTTTGACATTCACATTTATATATAACATTTATTTATATACATCTATAGAATTTATATATGTATCTAATATTTAACGAAAATTCTCTTACATATAATTTTGATCCACTTAGAAACGGCGAGTTTGAAAAAATGTACGTGTATTAAAACTGGTACAGTAATACAAATACCTTCGAATAATTCTGTGCGACAGAATAAAAAATGCTTTATTTAATTAGAAAAATCACCATAATTGTGTGCCCCGCGTGGAGGCGGAGCGGCGGATCCTGGTCCAGCATATCGGGTAAGACCTCCCCGCCGGCGGCAGTAGCGGCTGCGCTGGTGGGGAGATCTAAATGGAAGGCGCTGGTCTCCTTCTGCGAGTCAGTAATGACCCGGAAGGAGACCGCAGAACGGGATCGGGAGAGGGCCAATCCCGTTCGGAGATGGTGCAGGCGGGCCGGTGGCAGACCGGCCCGCAGCCCTGTAGTTCTGGGCTCTCAAGAATAAGACTACGGTATCCCCTGCCTGTCGTATAAGGCGACTAAAGGGCCTTGGGTCTACAGGCTACAAGGGTGGACCCGAGAGAAAGGCGACAATGGTGGTCCCATGTCGCCTTAGCAGTGCAAGGGTGCTAGGAAAGGGTGTAAACTCCAACGGGGTGTGTTTCAGAGCACAGTGCAGAGGGCCTCCGGTGCGTTCCACTGGAGATCCCGGAGCCCCTCGTCATGCACCGAGGAAAGGGCCACCGGGGAGGTTTTAGTGAGTAAAACCCCACATAACCGCCGCCTTCCCCAGAAGGCGGGGTATCTTTTGAAGATTTCCTCCCCGTTAACAAAAAATAAAAATAATAATTCAATACTTCAAGGGTAGTTCGATGAGAGTTTGGTACGGTACTGATTAATGCTAGTATTAATTATTCCTACTTACTCACCCTGAGTAACGTATAGGTGTGGTACCTATGGTGTGGTGTAAATAAAAGAAGATCGTCAACGCGCTTACTTTTGTTGTGGTGTTATTTGTGTTCGTTAGTGATACCGTCATCAAACCTACAGTTATGCATCATGAGTAAGATGAGAAAGGAAAACTTGTTGTGAAGATTTCAGGAATCGCGAATCGAAAAACTAAAGGAAACTAATACTTAAAAAGATTGACAAAGAAGAACAAAAGCAACTGTCCGAACCCTGGTTCAGCCTTCTATCGGATCTAAACGTTCTCGCGAATATAGTGACGGCCAAGGCCAGGGTCTAAGGCGTCTTTGTGCTGCGTTCAACCTTAGCAGTGCGAGGGTGCTAGGAAAGGGTGTAAACTCCAACGGGGTGTGTTTCAGAGCACAGTGCAGAGGGCCTCCGGTGCGTTCTACTCTCCCTCACTATGCAACGAAGAGGGCCACCGAATCGAAACATAACTTCGCCTTGCCCTCAGAAGGCGGAGTGTTTTTTGAAGAGTTGAAGGGGTATATATAGTGTTACACGAAAAAAGGTTCATCACGGAGCGTCCTAACCTCTCAAAAGTCTGGTCAAACTATACCGGCGTATTGTGACCGATCTTCAGATCCTACCGCCACCCTAAAATGATGGCATGCCTTACCCAATTTATTGTATAGAAATACTAACTGGTCTTAGAGCGGGGCTCCCGAGGACCGTCGACGGTCACCTTGATGGCTTTGTTGTAGGTCGTCACTTGCGGCGGTGTCGTCGAAACCGTTATCGTCAGGGTAAACGACTTGCCTGCAACAATGGAGATGTTTATTCTTAACAATATTTACGCATTTATATTTAATAATTATTAGTATATGCATATATAATATCTAGTGAGGCACGCCGGGCGTATGTACGAAAGTGAGAGTTGGGTGTGAGAGAAGAGGCATGAAAAAGGATGTTGCGACTAGAATAGAGTACGGCTTCGATGGTGTGGGCCTGTAGAAAAGATCTATAAAAGAGAGACAAAAATAAAATAAATAATTAAAACACACTAGTCACTAATTTCATATTATCGCCGTTTTCCGATCCAAAAATGAGACCTTAGCGACTGTAATATCAACCAGTTTAGTGACATACTAAAGAAGAGTGACGTCAGAAGTATTCAAACCCCACAAACAGCTATGTTTGAATGTGTAGTAACTGAGAGAGGTGTGCCGGGACCGTGGAAAATCGAAAACGTGGTCGCTGGGTCGCTGCTGGGTCGATAGCGTGATTGCTTTTTGACATTCACATTTATATATAACATTTATTTATATACATCTGTAGAATTTATATATGTATCTATTATATAACGAATTTTGATCCACTTAGAAACGGCAAGTTTAAAAAATGTACGTGTATTAAAAACTGGTACAGTAATACAAATACCTTCCACTAATTCTGTGCGACAGAATAAAAAAATGCTTTATTTAATTAGAAAAATCACCATAATTTGAGGGATTTGCTGCCAAACCCTACTGCTTCAAACTAAAAAGCATTTTGTTGCTCACGGTAAGGTCTGCCAAGGCCTATGGCGTAGTTTCAAACGCACCATTCAACTATTGACGTTAACCATCTCCTGACTGACACAGGCTTAAGTTTATTTGGAAAGGTTTTTTTAATCTAACCTCGCATTTGGAATTATTATAATTTACAAGAGATTTTTTGAAAAATAACTTTATACAATTAAAAAATATTCGTTAAAACTTTCATTTCGATTGACAAGTTATAAATTTCAACTGTGGTCGCTACACTTTTAGCCGAACGGCCACTTTTTGTAGTTCGATTTGATCACTTGTTCGGAAAGTTGAAAATTTATTGCCGGTTTGTTTTCAATTTTTCGCCGCCGTCGAATTGTTCAGGTTTCATTTTAGGTTACCAGTGCCGCCGATAAAAGTAATTGACTCGACAAAATTAAACGATTTTTTGAGCAATCTACGATTGAACCACTGTTGCGTTTGTCAAACATTTTGAAATGGTAAATGCGTCGCATATACGACTCGAACAAAATAAACACTTGAAATGAAACAATCTCATTCGAAAGTGGAGAGTATAAAAGGGCAACTCATCCGAAACACGACAGCGCGCGTCACAAACAACGGCCCGACCACTTCATCACGGCATAACGCTGGCAATAAAAAAAACATTTCCATCTGCGGAAAAACCACAGTTAATATTAAATGACCGTCCGTCAAAGCTGTATTGTAGAGCGCTTTACTCGCTGCGGGATGCAGCCAATACCGATTTTGTGATTTTTCCATTTCCCTCCTCCCCCCGCCGGTGCGGGAAGGCGAGTGACATGTAAGCTTTAATGGGGCCTGAAGCGGGACGCTGGCTACACGCGAAAAAAACTCGAATGAAAAAAAAACCTCATTCATACGTGATTTCATGTGTAGGCTACTTTCTGCGGGCACGGCGTGTTCGTTAAAAATTGACCACGTACACGAGCGCGGCTTGTTGCGGCCTATCGCAGTTTATTAGCGGGCCAGAAGCGTTCGCACTCCTGACACTTATTCCCTTTAGGGCCACGTCACTTTCACTTTGGGAATTATATGGACACTTATATTTTTATTCTTCTATTGTACCGACTGCGTACAGGTCGAAGATCTATTACGTTGATTCTTTCGTTTCTATACTTAAGCATCAGCTCACTTAACTTCATTAATTCCATATTAACAACGGGTCGGCTTATACCAATAAATTACAGTTTTTCGATTTTAAGGGATAAAAATTTTTGCCCGTTTTATAAGTGATGGTTATAGTTGAGTGATCACTACCGCCAACGAACACAGATAACGCCAGACAAATTACAAGCGTCAATAGCCTAATGGTTTAGGGTACGGCCTGCGAATCGTAAGGTCGTGGGTTCGAATCCACTATTGGACTATTGCCGTGAACCATATCCTTTTTTTTGTTCACGGGGAGGAAATCTTCAGAAAGATACCCCGCCTTCTGGGGAAGGCGGCGGTTATGTGGGTTCTACCACTAAAACCTCCCCGGTGGCCCTTTCCTCGGTGCATGACGAGGGCTCCGGGATCTCCAGTGGAACGCACCGGAGCCCCTTTGCACTATGCTCAAGGAGAGACGTCCCGGGGAGGTTACCTCCCCGTGCTCCTCAGAAAGCGCAAGGCGACACGGGCCAGCCGATGTCGCCTTCTTCCCGGGTCCACTTTGGTGGACGACTCAGGCCCCACCCTGTCGCCCAGTGAACCCGAGGCCCTTTTAGTCGCCTTCTACGACAGGCAGGGGATACCGTAGTCTTATTCTTGAGAGCCCAGAACTACAGGGTTGATGTGGTGAACCATGTCCTAGCACAAGCTTAAGCTTAGTTGGAATGGTAATGGTAACAAGGTTGTAAGTATCTTCATCTTCTTTTATTTACGATGGATTAGGTCGTTCTACGTCGCAGACGGGCGTAACGCAGAGGTTTTCTACTTATTTATCGATTTTCTTTGAAGTCATGGTACATCCTCGTCGGGCATATTCAATTAACAGCAGAAACTATTGGGTCTGGACATATCAATTTTACTTATAATCAATATTAAGGAACCCCACTATTCATAAAAATATACAATGATGATGAAATCCAGGCCGATTTCGGCCATGGCGAGTCACTGGACAAGCATTTTAATTACACTTCGTTCAGGTAGTTGGGCTTAGGTTTTCTGCCCTCTCGTGTGCTCTTTGGTGGCTCGCGTAGCCAAGCTTGTTGCTAAAAGCACCAGAGCACTTTTCACAGGTCAAGGTTCCACCAACATAATTATAGCGGATACTAGTTGGCGGGTCTTCAGTTTATCTCGCTAATATCCATATAAAATATACATTCACTTATATATAACTTAAAAATTACATCTACTAATTTTTTTAATTAGTCATAGATATTACGGTTCCGTTTTCGTTTCACTATGGCTTATTTTACCTTGTAATTGATTTACCCGTTGTAGAATTACTTAAACATATTCGGAGCATTTCTAATAGAAAATCTGTCACATATACGACCTAATAAACTTGGTGAAAACCTGTCAACCTGCTAGGGTTAAAAACACAAGAGAGCTTCAAAATCATTTCAAACGTGTCCTACGTTCCCATCACATCCACTGTTGTGTATAGGTCTCCCCCTACGATTTTCAAAAGGATCGGTTCCATCCAGCGTCACCGCGACTTTTATGGATTTGTTAGGCCATCTTGTTTATGGACGTCCTACGCTGCGCTTGCTGGGGTCTACAATCGAGCACTTGGCAACATCTGCCATTTGTTCTACGTGCTACGTGCTATGTCGGATACCTTTGTTTGTTTACGGATTTCATTATTCCTGATACGATCTTATGAGAGCTTATTATTATTATTTCTTTGTAATATGGTGATTAAATATGCTTTCGAAATCAATAATAATAATGGTCGTTTATTTGCATTACAAAAAACGAACTAGCGTTCTCAAATATATTTAAGAAAATGAAATATTACACATAACTAAGTAAAGAATAAATGTTTGTGTGTGTGGATGTCTCTCTGTATGTGTGTGTGCACAATACACAACACAAGGTATTGATTTACAATGAGTAACTTCTCAAGTACGAAATGTGAGTATACACGTATACAATACAACATTAATATATCAAATTCAGGACTTAACATCAAGCCCCTATCAGAAACGAAAACAAATGGTTGTCGTAGCGTCAGAAGACACGGTAGGTCGGTGGTGAGTGATGTACTGTCGGCAGCTCAGTGAGGCGCGTACCAGCCGCGGCGTGCTACCGAGTGGCATGCCGCGCCTAAATAAATAACCCCTACTTAATGCCGCCGCCACACGATACAATCGCGCCGTTTTTACGAGCCGACAATATCCGCACTCGGCTGACAGAAATGACACCAAGTGTCCGGAATATGTCCGTACAGTCCTCAACTAAGACTTATGACAAAACTATCAAATTTGGAACGAGGTATATGTGATGGCGATGTTATTTATTAATACTATTAAACAATAGTAAGCGTCAATAGCCTAATGGTTAAGGGTACGGTCTTCGAATCGTAAGGTCGTAGGTTCGAATCCACCATTCGACTATTGCCGTGAACCATGTATGCTTAGTTGGAATGGTTAACAAGAATGTTAGCAATATTTTCTGGAAAAAAAATATTACTACCTTTCTTTTTAAAAAAAAATAGTATTAAACTATGACTCATGACCGTGAGGGACAGAAACCATTCTGACAAGTGTAATCAACAAGAAAAGATAAATAGAAAATAAACATACAAAATATCAAATAAAATACACTTTTACACGTAAGTTATAGTGATTTTCTACGTTTATAATCGAAAAATGCAAACTCATTGGTAAAAAAAGGATGGGATTCAATTCCATGTTATAAATTATATTAGATCTTAGATAATCTACTGTTGTGTTACAAAGTCTTTTTAACATACTAGCTGATTATAGTATTGTTTTTGTAGTAAGAATAACGTGAAGTTGAACAAAATTAAGAAATATTTATGTATAAATAAAAAAAAAACGAAATTAAAAAGAAATCCCACGGTTATTTATTAACAAAATTTGAAGTTTATTTTACATTTTCAAGAGAATATTTAAAATGTGGACACTATTTTAGTTTTAATATCATTGGTAATTAAAGTAATTCAAAAAATATATTTTTTTAAATTGTCCGACATTTTGGATCGAATATCTGGTAACATTCGCCATCAATGGCGTGAACGTGACAGCGTGAACTTGTGACAGGCATAACTGACTGACATGAACAATTATTTCGTTATAGCTCTTTTTATCGCCAGTGATGATTTTCTTCCAAACATTTAAGATGAACAATTGGTAAGTTGCGCTTAAGTTGTTCAATGTAGCAACCCTAGATTTTTCTTTTTCTTTTCAACCGACTACAAAAGAAGGAGATTCTTAATTCGTGTGTGTTTTTTTTAATCTTTTTACCGCATAACCTTCGTCTGGGTGAACCGATTATGACGATTCTTTTTTCATTTGAAAACTATTGCTTTGTGTGTAGGTCTTGTCCCATTAAAATTTAGTCGTATACGTTGGTCGGTTATGCACGATATTAAAAAAAGGTATTAAATAAGAGTAAAAAATGCTAAAACTAAAGGATGAAAGAGGCCAAGATACAACAAGGATTTAAGGACCAAAGAAAGTAAAGTACTTTACATACTAAATACACCTGAAATCGTTAATATCAAATTATACTCTAACTGGCAAGATAATAATGTAATTCACATAGGAAGAAAATGTTCTTTTATTCGAAATTCAATTGTAAACACATTTGTGTCGCAATTAGAGTGTTAGAAGTGAGAACGGGGAGTGTTTCAAGTTGCACCTCGCGACAATAGTGTCGCAGCTACGACGAACAATTGCCGCCCGGAAAGACAGGAACAACTGGATAAGACTACTAAAATCGACCGTTATCGTTTTGAAATTCATTATCCGGTTTAACGTAACGTAATCGTAGAGCCGTGGTAGCTCAGTGTCCGGGCGGTTGGTTCAAGTTGCATAGCACGCTAGCAACCCGAATTCGATCCCCAGTTCCGGCCCCAGTAAATTTGTTGTTTTTATGTGCTGATTCACCACGCGCTCGGCGGTGAAGGAAAAATCGTGAGGAAACCTACATGTCTTATATAAGACATACTAAGTCCGCTTAGGGTCGCGTGGTGGACTATTCCCTTATACTCTTTTTACAGACAAGGCCCGCGCCCAATAGTGGGACATCTATGTTATATAAATAAAGACAGTAACTTTAACTTTAACTAACCGGTTTAATTAGAGCAGGTGAAGAAAATATGCGCTATGTTTTACTACGAAATATGCTAAGTAATCTAATAATATATATAAAAGTAAGTAGTGAATCAACGTTCTCTTTCTCTTAATAGATACATTATATAAATTAACATTTTTTAACGAAGCACAAGGCACAGTTTTAGCAAGTGACTTGTTTGTTTGTAAGAAACTAAATTATTCAATATGAAAAAGTTAATAGAATTCTTTAGTTAATATAATAAACTATATCCATAATCAGAGTAAAGTCATTCGGCGGTATATTTTTAAAACTTTTTTTACATTAACAATGTGAAATGATTTATTAGAACGTAACATATGAAACTTGCGCGTTGTAAGGGGGTAACCTAAAGTCGATTTTTTTTTAAATATAATATATTTTAATCAAAGTACCATTGCTATGCATTTTTGCCATATCATAGATAGTTCATAGACCTCTTTACTAAAAAACCATTCGGAAGGGAATCAATAAAATCTTTAAAGGTCCTTGGGACTGGTCCATCGGATTTTGAAAAGAGGAGATATTTGAGATTAAAGTGGCCAGTACGACAAAACGCCAATTTCATATTTGTATGGACCTAATATTAAATAAAATATAGTGAAGATAGACGATTGTCTTGATATATGATGCCGATGATTTAAAGTTTTATAACACTGTCAACTCTTGTGCTGATACCAAACTTCTACAAGAAGATTTAAACCGCTTGGTTGCTTGGTGTGACTCTAATTACATGGATTTAAATATTTCGAAATGTTATTGCATGCGGTTCTCAAGAAATAAAAATAACGCATTGACTACTAGTTACAAAATAAAATCACAAAACATAGCGAGAGTACAAACAATAAGAGACTTGGGAGTCCTGCTTGACACTAAACTAAAATTTAAGGATCATATTGATAAAGTGTGCTCCAATGGTTTCAAAAATCTAGGATTCATTCTTCGCAATTGTAAGGACTTCAAATCACATAAAACCAAAAAACTCTTGTTTAACTCGTTTGTTCGGTCCGGCTTGGAGTACTGCAGTGTCGCCTGGAATCCATTTTACAAAGTTTATATCGATAGACTCGAGAGCGTCCAAAAGATTTTTTGGCATTTAGCATACTCTGCTAATTTGGGAAAGGTCCTTTCGTCACACCAACAGAGATTAAATTATTTCAGAATAGCCTCACTTGCGGATCGAAGACGCATGCTAGACCTCACATTCCTCTATAAAGTTGCAAATGGTATTTTGACACCCCTGAGCTTCTCTCCGCCGTAGCTTTTACTGTACCGTCGCGGTTACCTAGACCTTCACGATACCAATTGTTGAGAAGCAGTTTATTCAGATCGAACCTAGGTAAGAATGCGCCCTTAAATAGAATTAGTATAGAATTCAACTCTTTTTCAAAAACGGACGATATCGACCTCTTTTCTCCTAGTATAAGTATGTATAAACATTCACTAAACTACAAATAGTTTTTTTTTTAGTTAATTTTAATTTCAAATTTAGTTTTATTTTTACTTTTGTGTTCTTTTTATTTTTATCTTACATTGTCACTCGCCAATTAATTGCTTGCAATCTACGCCTATAACTGCGATGGCATTAACTTCACAACTTTTCACTGTTTTATGTATTGTTTGTTAAAAATGTTCATTGTGTTGGTGTAATAAATAAATAAATAAATAAATAAATAAACTCATATTGGCTAATAAGTGCAATATGGTTATGACATAGGCATTTTAGGATCATAAAATTGTTTGACTTTGACGTTTTGAGGGTAAAGAAAAAGTAACCACTCTGGGTTAAGAGGCTTGCAAGAGAGAAACTCGTTGGAACAAGACGGCTGCAATCCAACTCCCGAATAAGATCGATGTATAAGCTACACAAATCGACAATTCAACGCGCATTAACTGTTTGCCGTATCCTCCTTATTCTTACGCGGCGCGGCGTCGTACACGAAGTTCCCTAATAGCTGGATGCAATCCAATTTGACAGCTGTCAAATACACTCCTTGCCTTGTCAGTCGCGGCGATTAGAGCGCTGTGTCGCCCGATAACGATGTGCTAATGCCCTGAGCGCGCTAATTGACTGAATTAATATGCTGATGTTAGCCGAATGTCGCCAGCAATGTCGACACCGTGACACTCCTGCTATACATGTATTATAGCCGGATGACATTTTGAGCTTAAGCGTGTAAACATGAACGCGTCTTTATAATTATCCGATACAATATACAATTTCTCACAAGGCATCGTTGTGTTTGTTTTCAATTTTAAGTAAATAGTTCAAGTTTAACACAATTTATATTCATAATATACTTCTAATTACAAACACACACAGTTCTTAGTCCGTAAGATAAACTCGAAATTGGGTGCAGTACCCTAATATAGGTTAATAATTAGTTCAGCCCTGTAGTTCTGGGCTCTCAAGAATAAGACTACGGTATCCCCTGCCTGTCGTACAAGGCGACTAAAAGGGGCCTCGGGTTCACTGGGCGACAAGGGTGGGGGCCTGAGTCGTCCACCAAAGTGGACCCGGGAAGAAGGCGACATCGGCTGGCCCGTGTCGCCTTGCGCTGCGAGGACACAGGGGACGTGCTCTCTTCCTCGCTCGTCCTTAAGTACAGTTCAGAGGGGCTCCGGTGCGTTCCACTGGAGATCCCGGAGCCCCTCGTCATGCACCGAGGAAAGGGCCACCGGGGAGGTTTTAGTGGGTAAGAACCCCACATAACCGCCGCCTTCCCCAGAAGGCGGGGTATCTTTCTGAAGATTTCCTCCCCGTCAACAAAAAAGAAAAGTTTTTCTCCCATGCCTCTCATCCTTTATATTTATTACGCTCTTACATTCAACTAATTATACACAATTTATTTCTACTTTCATTTATTATTATTACAAAATATTTCTACTTCTAGTATACATTTATTCTTTTACTCTTTTCTTATGATTATTTCTTATTCACGCGAATGTTACTCATTGAACAAAACTTCTTTAACTAACACAGTTGGCAGAGAGAAGCTGGCCTTTACTGCTTCACCGGATTGAGAGGTGGCACAGCTCTTAGATCGCTTAGCCTGAACCTTAAAAGTCCTTTGACATGCCACCGTCATTGTTACAGTTTGGGTCTGCATTATTAATGACTTCTCAGAGACAAGAACAAACAGATCTTTAAATCTTGTGCTAGATCGTAGCTTTAATTTTAATTGAACGTCGAAAATTCAAAATAAGACATAACCGCGATAAAATACTTAAATGTACTTTTAATCAAAGACTAAAGTAAGATTTAGATAATTGCGTGTCAGTATCAAAGTAATAGCACGCGTCGATAGGATAATAGAGCGTGTGGTCGCGCGACGCCGCAGAGGGTAGTTACGCAACTTGCGGCCCGGCTTAGTTAGCGCAACTACCCCCAAACCATAAACGAAATGGTAGTTTTCCATCGCGGCTAACCGGGTAACCGGTCGGCTGGTTAACCGGGCGGGTCGGCGCCCGGGTCTGCCGGTTAACCGGGCGACGCCGGTCGCTGCGGCCGCGTTATGGTTGACAAGGGCCGGTTATGGCGGTCGCGTGAGTACGGCGCGGCCTACACGATGTTTGCGTGTCGCCCCGACGAAAATCCGTACAACTTTTAACATCTTTCCTACTCACCTTTCGAATAAACATTTTTTATTGCAGTAACTTTTTTTTAAGCTTTAAATTATTAAGCCTTCATTAATACTTACGAGCAAAATCTTGAAAAAAATGAACATAATTATGTATGCAAATGCAGAGATCAGGAACTGCCATTTTGAGAGACCGTTAATCAAATGTAGTACATATGAACAGCTATTATTTAAAATTAAACAAATAAAACAGAAGAATCGTTGACCCAGATGCGTAAGTAGAGATTACGGACTTCCTTAATTCACGGTCCTGGCACATTTCTTCTTGCACATCCATGCATGTTCGTCCGTCTCGAGTACTTCTGAAGTCCTTTAGTATATCAATAAACTTGTCGATAGGACCTAGGAGTCCTGAGACGTTCCTCACTAACACTGTCTATTTTTCGTCATTCAACTTCTCTACACGCTCATACCCGCTGCAGCGTGCCTTTCACTATTGTAATCACTAGACCCTGTGTCATTTACTCCTTTTTTCAGAGAATGAGTTATTGAAAACTACTGAGTTGCTAGCCTAAGCGTCCAGCTTAGAGTAAATCTGGGGTAACAAGTTCGAATCGTAGCCGACTTTTAATACTTAATTTCCAGTTTTCAATTGCTAGAATTTGTATTGACAGGGTCTCTCCTTATGACTCTTGAACATAACATGCCAAGAGAAAAGGAATAGCAAGAGGATTTTTTGTCATCTTTTTTACATGTCCATTACATGCCATGGCTCATCCGATGTTAAGTATTCACCACCTCCAGAGGAACTTCAGGTTAATTGGCGTAGCCTTTGATAAGGTTGCAGTCACCATTCAAAGGCGAACAAATTTGTGACTACTTTTATATCACCTTCTATCTACGTCTACCCGATTCAGATTTAAAAAGAAGAGAATGCCTAGTATTAAAATCTTTAAAAACATTGTTCTTAATGTTTTAAAGTGTAAATTTGAGAAGACAGAGAAATTGTTGTTTCTTTAACGGGTCCGAAAATGACATCGGTACCGTAGACCGTTCGCAATACAGTGAGCGTTCGTTTAAGTAGGTGATTTTTTTATAAAATATAATTATATAATAAATTGTGTGTGAGTATATTCTGTAGAGAAGGTTTAATGTAAATTATTATACGGTAGAGATGAAAGCGGCGTGTGGGAGTGTAACTGCAATAGCAATTAAGGCTTCCTTACGATCGTTCCGCGCTAACCGCGATATATGTTCGCAAAAGAACTCTTCAAAGGAAAAATTTTATTCAAATGGCTATGCGACCACAGGCGGCGCGGCCCCGCCTCCAGGGAAGACGTTGCTTTTCCGCCATTTTCCATTGGTTAGCGAGCGAGAAGGCGGGATCGCTTCTTCAAGAACCGGGACTAACTTTTCATTTGCACCGCTCTGAAATATTGCTTCAGATTAAAACACTACGGAAGTTCGAGTTGTGGTCGCGCTCGAGACGGTTTTTTGTTACAGGAACGCTTTCTACGATATCCATTGGACTTTTTACGTGCTTCTTAATATCCTTTAATACGTTTAAAAGGAAATGGAAGGTTAGCGAATAACTGTTCAAGGAAGAAACCATATGCTCGAAACTTTGGCATTTTTTTTCGCAGAAAATACTTATAGATAAATTTGAAAGGGAAACGTTTAGTGAATGTATATTTTCGTCTATATTTAAAAATCTTATTTTAGGCCGTGTTGTCTTAGTATCCGGACAGTTCCCTTTAGTCGCATAGTAAGCAAGAAAACCCGAGTTTGATCCCCGGTGCCGGGACCAATCAATTTGCTTGTTGCAATTTTAAGTGTTGATTTACCACGGCTGAGAGGGAGTATTTTTACACAGAATCAAATTGTGAAGTCTGCCAATCTATGGCACTATTTACGGTGTTGCGGCGGACTACGTCCTTATACTCTCTTTACAGTAAGGTGTTTAACAGTGGGATAAATATATAGGCTATAACTTTAACATTTTTAATTTTTAAGAAATTTTATACAAAAAATATTATTACAGGTAGATTAAAAATAGGTTAGGTTGATTACAGGGATTTAATATTAATAATATTTACGAAGAACCAAGTGCGATAAACTACTTTGGAGAACGGACACGTAGATACTTAGTACCGCGAATATACAATGACGTATGAACTTGCAGAAGACTACGAGTACCTGCAAAAAAACAACTTTAAGAAAAAATTTAAAACGTAGCTACTAAGTACACACGCTGCCGAATATTGTAAATAAATTAGATATTATATGTAAAGCATTTACTATTATTGTGTAGTAGTATGTATTAGTATTTATTGTATTTGCTTTCTTTATTGTATTTTATGGGTATATAGTGTACAGATTTATGGGTGCAGTTTTCGTCAATAAATTTGGCGAAATTATTTAAATAAATGTTATTGAATATATGTATAATAAATAAAAAAAAAGAATTATTTAGTGAAGTTATCTTATAGAAGTTTTAGGTACTACTATGCTCTTTAAGATTTACAAGTTGGTTATAAAAAAAATTAATTCACTTTTCCGAAATATAAACGAATTTAACGCGGTGAGACACAGTTAATATAATAATATTACATTATGATTAATAATAAATTGGCTATGTGGGGCAAAAAAATATTACACAGACACACCGTTTGAATTTTATTATATAATAATAAATAAAATTTAAATAATAAACACCTGTACAATAATTGTATGGAAGTTATGACTTACATTTAGAGTAAGTGCTCCGTTCCTATAAGTAACATTGTGATATTTTACAGGCCTACAACGTTTTCGAATAATCGAACATCGAACATCGAAAATCGACAACGAAACTCTTTTCTCGAAAATCGCTAAGGTCCCATATTGTTCCAGAAATTATTTGTAAATTAATTCATTTACAAATATTAGCACTTCAACGCATGGAAATACCTAATTTGTCACATAAGCGCACATTCTCACAAAAGTACGATTTTTATACAACTGTATAAAAAATATAAATAAAATAAATCAAGAAAATTATCACTATCCATACATATTAGGAAATGATTCAAATCGTCGTGGGAGAAAGAGCACCCTTACACACATGCCTTGATCCTCGTTTAAGTGAGACCGAAAAATGTTTATCACACTGCAACTCTAGTTCATGTACCAATTATTCGATAATGTTCATCATAAATATAGCATACACAATCTAATTTTAATCTAATTCTACACAAAAAAAATATACTTGCAAATATGGCAAAATATGAAAAAAAATTACTTACTAAAATTTGTGCGCGGTGAATAACTTGTGCAAAATAATTACTTGCTAAAATTTGTGCATGCTGTATGGCACCTACAAAAAAAATGACTCGCTAAAATTCGTGCGCAGTGTATAACACGTACAAGAAATTATTTTTTAAAATTCGTGCTTGGCGTATCGCATTGTACAAAACAATACTTGCCAAAATTTATGAGCTGTGTAAGGGCTACCACACTAAAAAAGTTTAAATGAACTGAAAAAACTGAGAACTTATTATATAGACTTTACTTCGTGATTATTATTGTTAAATAATTATAATAACTATTACGAATTATTTTCAATGTTCTCCTCCAAAGTCTTACACTATGAAATACAAATAAGCAAAATGAGCCTTATCCCAAGAATAAAACTTGAATTCTATATAAATAGCGACGAACAAACCATGCATAAAATAGTGAACGGGGGACGCGATCCGCCAGCAGGGCGATAGGGGAGCCACGTAACTCAGTTTGTTAGCGTGGTTACTGACGTTATGTTTGATATTCGAATGCTTACAATATCCAGAGTGAAAAATACTTCTCGTACATACACGAATATTACTTAACAAATAATCAAGACTGGACAGTAATCTACAACACCTATGACAAAGGACGTCAAGTGCCTTAGGCCCCCGTGAAAATTAACGCTATGAAGTGCTCGAAACGGCACAATTAATTCCTTGAAAATTACAACAGTTATATTACAACAGAAGGAAATAGATAAGGATAGAGAAAGAACAGTGTCTGCAGATAATAGAAAGAGTAGGGCCTTGCATTCAAAATTGGAAGTTAGAATGTGTCTAATAAGGTACGACTGGCAATACACAATGCTTTGCAGATTCCTACTCTAATGTACGAAGGGAGAGTTGGGTATGACGGAAGAAGCTTGCATTACATGAGTCCGAATGAAAAAGGTGAATGAATGACTGAATGAAACGGTATAGAACGAAGAGTGGCTGCATGTAATAAAAAGAATAGGGCTTTGCATTCAATAGTGGGAAGCTAGAATGTGTCTAATAAGGGACGACTGGCAATACACAATGCTGTGCGTATTCCCACTTTAATGTACGGAGGGAGAGTTGGGGGTGACAGAAGAACCTTGCATTACATTAGACCGAATCAATAAGGTTGAATGAAACGGTTTATAACGAAGAGTGGCTGTAGGTAATATAATGTATGGGGCTTTAAATTCAGCCGTGGCAAGTTAGAATGTGTCCAATAAGGATTGTCTGGCAACATAAATGCAATGGTATTTTATTCTATACAAAAATTATTTTTGGCACAGATATCACTATTAGATTAAGCAATAGCCTGTATTATATACACAATGCTGTGCATGTTCCTTTTTTAATGTACGGGAGTAAGAATTGGGTTTAACGGAAGAAGCATGTACATTAAGTACGCGAAGCGTGACTCTGCATGAATTGAATAATTGTGTATTAAAGGAAAGAGCCGCGAGGAGTGAGCCGTGGTAGCTCAGTGTCCAGGCGGTTGGCTCTTGTTGCATAGTACGCTAGCAACCCGAGTTCGATTCCCGGTGCCGGCACCAATAAATTTGCTGTTGCAATTTTATGCGCTGATTAACCACGCGCTCGGCGGTGAAGGAAAACATCGTGAGGAAACCTACATGTCTTAGAAAATTTTTCTAAGGCATGTGAAGTCTACCAATTCGCACTAGGGCCGCGTGGTGGACTATGCCCTTATACTCTCTTTACAGAGAAGGCCTGTGCCCAGCAGTGGGACATATATATTATATATATAAAGGCTGTAACTTTAACTTTAACTTTTAAAGGAAAGAGTAGATATAAAAGACAAAGGAAAATCTATGGGACAAAAGTGAGTAGCAGTAGTATGTCGGTAGGGGTAGAAACGTCCTAGGTGAAAAAAAATCTAAGTCCAGTTGTTCTATAAAATAACCACCAATTACACTATTCTACGATACTACCGATCTTGTTCTGTATTGGGTGCTATCTACTACTATTCTTTATTAGGCTTATTATCGTTGCCATATACTTAACGCAAATTTTTGTCACGAATGGTTTTGTTTTAAGAGATTGTGTAAAAGTTTATAGTACATGTCAACTCGATAAATATGTATTTTGTACTAAATAACAGAAAAATTACAGAAAATTCGTTATATACTCGTAATGTGAAATAGATTTTTTTTTTAGTTTCAGTTGTGTGATTCGTGTTTATTATCTTACTTTGATCGTTTAGATCAAAAGGTAAAAAATAATATATCTCTCAAGTATTTCAACCCTACTGGAATAAAGACAATCGATATCTTCTTTTAACCTAGCTAATTAGAATTTAAATGTGTATGAATTAATGGTACATCAATCACTTTAATTTTAGCAAAGTTTTTCCACGTAAAAATCCGAAAAATTAATAAAAAAACAGATGTTACTAACTGGGCTGATTAGGTGAGTAGAGCTTGTATGAATGAATTTAGTTTCTTAAGAAAAGGGCGGGACGCAAAACGGATGTCCGCATCTTCGCCCTCCCTACTTGACATTCACCCGAGTTTCTTAAGTTGTTCCGAAAAAGTTTCGAATACTTCCCAATGTCACGGACTTTTCCCTAACTTCAAAAGTTCCGGAACGTTTGATTGTTGCCATTCTGTTGCGGTTTCCTTGTTTTTGAGCTTTGAATTCGCACTTTTTAATTGGTAATGATTAGTGGTAGTCAACTTAGACTTGTTTTTGTTTAACTTACGATTTTATAGTGGCGGAGTTTAAGACGCTTAGCTCGATTGTATCGAGTTTTTGGTTTTTAGTTTTAGTGCCAAATTTGTGAGTAAGAATGGACTGAATCTTCACGAAAAGCGGATAATGATTGCCATTTCTGTCTACCCCTTTAGAGTTTTAAAATTGTGAGGATTTTTTCTCACGCATGTTACGGATGTGTATGTTGCCAGTTTTTTTTATTGAATTTAATCATTTTAAAATTCTTCATCTTTTTAATTTTTTCTTCTAATTACCAGTGAAAATGACCGCTGTAAGATTTCGAAACGTAGGGAATGTAAAACTAAGATGCGATAAAAAGTGAAAGATAAGAAGTGAGCTTAGTTTTATTAAATTAAAGTAAATTTTAGGTTTCATTAGGTTCTTTTTTTAGTGTATTTTAATGAAATAGTAATTTGATTAATTCTGGAAATCTTGATTTTATTATAACCAGTTTACAGTAATTAATCGGGGCTTTAAGATAGGTAACGACTTTTTGGAAGTATTCGAATGTGTTTTATGGTTGAATTTATGACATATTCATAGGATTTCGAATGTGTCGGTAGCGTATAACGTATTTTTAATGCGTTTTTTTTTAAATCGTTTTGTATTAATATTGAATGTATAACAATAACTGCACCTTCAGCACTCACCGCGACCGCTGCGACCAACGAATCTAAGATCGTTGAACTTTGCCACCTGGTTCTTCATCACAGCTGAACTGTTCCTCAGCTCCGCGCAGCAGTTCTCGTCGTTTCCAGCGCGAACGGTTACCAGCGTACCGTCGCCAACGTCACCCAGAGCTACTACCTTGAACGCCACCGGCAAGGTCTTGTTCGACCGCCAGTGCGGTGGCAGCACCGTACAGACGAAGTGAGGGCTGCCCGTTCTCACCAGCTCTCCCGGGTGTTCGGAAAGGAAGTCGCCCAGAGTCCTCTCCGCGAGTATATCTGACGTCATCTTCGTGTACGTTTCGTGGAGCAGTGTCGAGCTGGTGTCGGGCGACACTGCGCCACTGGACGCCCCCGTCAGGTGCATCCTCGACACCCGTGACCGCTGCGTGCTACACATAGAGTCCACTGTCCTCACCCCCGCGCTACATCTCACTTCACATCCCATACTGCTACCACCCTCATCGTAAGCGAGCCGACTCTCCCTAGCACTTTCATAGTAACACACGCGCTCGGCGTATCAATGTTTAGAAGGGATCAGTGACGAGATGCGAGCACGTTGCTAGGAAACGAGCGCGTGGCCACTTGATGCGGTGACGTCACGCGGCGGCCTTGCCACACTTTTTTTCCCGGTGAATGAAAAGTTCGGCGGCGGGCGGGCGGTACGCGAGGGGCCGATTTTTTCCAGCGCCGAGGGTGACTCCCCCGCGCGCTACGAAACTTTCTCACTACTTTCAATGACACCACTCCGCTCGGTATTTACGCGATCGTACGCACGTCGCGCTGTTGTGTATCGATGCGTAGTTTTTTTTAATTACTATAAAATTAAGAATTCGATTTTGTTTCGTGTATTCGGTGCGTGCATGCGATATACGTGCGTCGGTTAGCGCGCCGGTGCTGCGACTCGCGGCTCGTGGGGTGCTCGTTTGCGGTGTCCGCCAGCGGCGGCTATTAATACGCGGCGTACGTCCGCGCCCGTCGACTTCGGACAAAGTTTCGCGGGCGAGTCGGTGCGGCGGCGAGCGAGAGGCGGCGACGGCGCGGGCGCGGCGGGCGGCGGAGCGCACTTTGCGGTCGGGGTGGGCAGGGTTTAAAGCCGCCGAAGGATAAAACATACAAATAAACACGTGTTCGCGCCGGCGCGAGCGAGAGGTGCTCCGTGGGTGCGAGAGTGAGGGGGACAGAGCCGCCTCTTGCGGCATTTAGCGGCCGATCAGCCAGCCGGCACCCGCCTGCCGCAACCGAACTTCAGCCGCCGTTACCGTCGATGATGTTAACTTTCAACCATCAAATCCAGTTGCGTCATTTCGGGACGCAAAGTTCACGGTGATTGTGTTTATTAAGAAACTTTCGATTGATTTTTTTCCTATCAAACATGTTTAAAAAATTTTGTTATACGTTTTATTCCGTGAAGTTAACGTTTTAGATCATCCAAGTGCGTGCTGGTGTCAAAAAAACGTAAAGTCCCTATCGTTAAGAGTATAAATATAAAAAATTTTAACTAGATTTATTTGTGACAGTCAGACAGAAATTCAAAATTTGTAGTACCATCAATATATATATTTGACATTAAAGCCAACATAATTAGTATATTATATAAACAAAAAGCACTACAACGTTGTAAAAATAAAATGAACGTACGATTTCGTGATACATTTAAAATATTTGTGGAGGTAAAAATACCATCTTGAATTATTATATTTTTCCTATAAGAAATTATTTTTTTTAATAATAGAAAGGACCTCTTTCTTTGTATTCACTTACTGGTAGAGCCCTCTAACTCGTAAGTTCGTAGACCGCTACGCTGCTTCCTGCTACACGTATCGACATCAGGTATATAGAAGCTACATTTATAGATCATATAAACAGTTGACTCTATGAGAATTAATTTTGAATAAAGGAGGCGAAAAATAATATTGAATATTATTATAGGATTTTTTAATTGTATTATCTATTTAATTTCTGTAATATATCACAATAAAAGCAAATAATCGTGGCTGATAAGACTGGTTTATTAGATATTAAGAGACATTCGCGGTCCAGGATTATTTATTTCAGATAGAATTTGTATCAAATGTTTTATTAGAGTTTGTAGCTAGGCTTTTAACGTTTCAAGGCCCAGCTATGTACATTAGACTCTTTTATTGAAGATTTTTAAGATTGTCTTGAAAAAGTCGCTACAGACAACCGACTGACAAGTGGTTGGGTGATTAGCAGTAATAATTGATAAGCATTCAACTCACGATCTAACTTTCATTATTCGTACAGTAAAGTCTGATCACAGCGCGGGTGTTTTTTAAAGTAGAGTGAATAGACTTTTACTAGTGCGCCTTACCAATCATAACTGCATTTCCACTTAACATCAGGTGGGATTGTGGTCAAGTAATGTGGTCAATCTAAAAAAGTTTAAAAATAGCTCATTGAAGAGCATAATTCCTATGAATTCACTTTAAATGTACTTAATGAGACCAATGGACGTGAATCCGTCACAATAAAAAATTCATCGTTCACCTATTGCCCAAGCCGACCGCCTCTAGAAGAGCAACGGCCTAGTAACTCCCTAAAGAGGTGTACGCTAAGCGACCTAAGAACTGTGCCACCTCGCAAAAACCCCGTGAAACTGTAGAGGCCGTCTGGCTGATCAGCGTAGTACTTTGACAAAAAAAAACAACTATGACAGACCTTTTTTTCTTCACGTATCATCAAATGTTGCCTTTCATAGAATTTGGAATCGAACGAATAATTGTGTGTGTTCAGTTTAACTATAGTGATTTATATGTATGTAGATGTAACAGGATCGTAGCTTAAAGTGATGGGTGTCGCGTTATATAAAGTTAACAAAGCCTGTTAAGCGTTGCCTGGATACGTACCATCTCCTTGAGAATCCTGACTAGATTTAACATTTTAAGCTCATTACTTAAGTTGTAGGTAGTGGCTAAAATTTTATATGGCTATTTGAAGAAATATTTAAAAAAAAAATCCTATGGCTCAGTGGTAGGGGTGGAGAAGCTATATTTGACAAGATCCTAGCACACTTTTTTGGCTTATTTGACATCCCTATATCTTTGTGTACTTTGACGTTTTGACTTAGAACGTACTTCCACTGTCAACGCCACTAGCTCTCATTAAAGTCATTAAGTAATAGTATGATCGCCTAGACATAATATCTTCGGATATTCGTCGCTTCATGAGACATAAATGTTTTTATTGTATGTGTATGTGTTTAAACTCAAATCTTTCGTTCGGTGATTATGACGTTACAACGACTACCGTTTTTCGGTTTCTAAGGTACAGAAAATTATATAGAATGTTCTATGTTTAATTTTGGTGAAAAGCGATCAGTATTGCTGTCTAATAGTGTTGGAAGAGGAAAGGAGAGGCGAGCTTTTGTACCGCTATATATGCTTGTTCTTTTGACGGCTGATGGAAGAGGATTTTGTGGTCTTGGAATGGAGGCTGATGTTGGACGCGTATGGGTCAGAAAAGCTTAGGGCGCCATTATATCCACCGTTGATCTTGTTAATTTGTTCTAACAATCGGATACCCTAACGAACCTTATAGAATGCGGAAAGCGGAGTATTGTATATTATAAAGGCATTGGGGAAGGTCAAAGCTACAGTGATGTTGAACATAAACAGTTTAAACTGTAATAGAGACTTAAATTAATTGCAGAATATTTTATTTCGTAGATTACATACAGTACATTAAATGGCATTACGTTAAGAAAATCTTCAGCTACAATGCAATAAATCTCTAACAACAATGCATTGATATTAAACTTTACAACCCTCTTGCTACGCCTGATGTTGGGATCTCGATCCGTCGTTTGAATATAATCTTTACTGTGTGGTGATAAGGTGCACAGCAAGTGGGCTCGTTGACAAATCTCTCCCGTTTCGTTCCATGTCATGTCCGGTCCTCCTGATAGCCATTAGAGCTGCTCGGTGCAGCTGTCACTTCATTAAGCAATAGTATGATCGCCTAGACATAATATCTTCGGATATTCGTGGCTTCATGAGACATAATTTTTTTTTATTGTAGGTGTATGTGTTTAAACTACATACTATACTATTCTCAAATCTTTCGTTTGGCGATTATGACGTTGCAACGACTACCGTTTTTCGTCGTTTTTCTAAGGTACAGAAAATTATATAGAATGTTCTATGTATAATTTTGGTGAAAAGCGATCAGTATTGCTGTCTAATAGTGTTAAAAGGAGATGTGAGCTTTTTTGTACCGCAATATATTCTTGTGCTCTTGACGGCTGATGGAAGAGGATCTTGTGGTCTTGGAATGGAGGATGAAGTTGGACGCATATGGGTCAGAAAAGCTTAGGGCGCCATTATATCGACCGTTGATCTTGTTAATTTGTTCTAACAATCGGATACCCTAACGAACCTTATAGAATGCGGAAAGCGGAGTATTGTATATTATAAAGGCATTGGGGAAGGTCAAAGCTACAGTGATGTTGAACATAAACAGTTTAAACTGTAATAGAGACTTAAATTAATTGCAGAATATTTTATTTCGTAGATTACATACAGTACATTAAATGGCATTACGTTAAGAAAATCTTCAGCTACAATGCAATAAATCTCTAACAACAATGCATTGATATTAAACTTTACAACCCTCTTGCTACGCCTGATGTTGGGATCTCGATCCGTCGTTTGAATATAATCTTTACTGTGTGGTGATAAGGTGCACAGCAAGTGGACTCGTTGACAAATCTCTCCCGTTTCGTTCCATGTCATGTCCGGTCCTCCTGATAGCCATTAGAGCCGCTCGGTGCAGCTGTCACTTCACAAGCAACCTGACGCATGCTTTATTCGCGTCTTAGCTCTTAAATAATGATCTTTAACGCAAGAAACAGATAACATACTTCTTTAGAAGTTTTATTAATATAAAACAAAAGCCGACTTCAAATAAAATCGATTTTTCCGAGACGAGATTTTATTGCGGTTTAATCTTATAATGAAATAGCATACCTAGCTCGCTTCTCCGTGATAGATTTTGTTTTATTTTATATAAACAATAAACTTACACCATTAGATATTCAATTATTCATTTCTCTCCGTATTCATGCTCTTCTCGAGCAGTTGAAGATTATTACCTACACCCATGTAAATATCAGGAAATACAATATCATTCTTGTCATATATACAAAAACATATAGGGCTCAAGTTATTGTCAGAAATAAAAGTACGACGTATGACTTCTTTGACAGTTAAAAAGAGGAGTGCTCCGATTGTTCACCAAACACACTTCACACTCGCCAGGTCAATCTGAAGATTTTCTGAAAGTTTCATTGAAATCGGTCCAGCCGTTTCGGAGCCTATATGGAACATACCCACACACATTATCTTTTATGTATATATATATATATATATATATATATAGATTCCTGATGTTTCTAACACTTTAGAGCTTATATCCAGGTTCGAAACAAACACTCAGATCTCGTAGTTGGTTCCAGATGAGAACTGAGTCCACATACAAGCCAGACATTCTCTTAAATTAAATTATTATCTACTTATCTTTTTTGTTCGTTTGTACTGTGTGCACATTTGTTATTCTAAAAGAATGTGTAACTTAACTCATTATTATCCTTTAAGTTAAAATAACTTTTTATGCCTACGAAGTTTACGGAATGTGATGTATAGACATCTAAATTAATATGTTGCCATAGTAACGCACTTTACTAATATAAAAGACCTCAAAGCTACGGCAGAGTATAATAAAGCTATGCAGATCGGTCGGTCCGCTGCGCAAATATTGAACGAGGCTCCCTTACAACACAAAATCAAACCTTTTATTTAAGTCCGTGCACACGGAGGGCACATTGTTTGCGAGGGCTAAGGGCCTCGAGATAGTTCAACAACCCTTTGACTGACCAGAGAATAGGCAGCCACCGTCGATTTGAAATTTGTATTTTGCTTTACATTTGCTCCGAGCATTCTTTGTGGAACCCCAATAACTTTATACTTATATTATTAGGTTTCAAATTTACGTAAACAGCGGTTGTTTTACGCTTCGTCTAACAAATATCGAACATACACAAAACAAAAATGCCAAAAAAAATTGCCACGGGTACAATGTTGTCCTCTCTTTGAGTTACCTGTAATAGGTGTAAGAATATGTTTTTAAAACAAGTTCATTCACTAGTAAAAACAAAAACCAATTTCAAATAGAATCAACTGTATTACACGCGGACATATTTCGAAAAATTAATATTACGAAATATGAGTAGTAGAAGTACATCCAATTCTCTCTCGCAATTACTTAATACAAATTTAAGACTTATATGGTTTTTTCATGCATTCCATGCTCAGAATTGGAATTACGCTTGAAAAAGCTTTCAAATAAAAAATGTGATATTGTAACAAACATAAAAAAACATACAGACAAAGTGAGAAACTCCTCCTTTTTTTAAGTCGGTTTATAAATGATATAAATCACTGATGCTGTAACATTCAACTAGCTAAGTTGCGAAATCTTCTATAAAACTTGTATTTAATGAAGAAAACAACTTAAAACTATTGTTACTTTGCTTTCGTTTTGTTCGAAATAACGAAAATACGTTGGAGATTTACTCAGGTAGGTAAACATGAATATTTTATATTGTATTGGAATTGCAATAAATATTTAGGGGCTAAAATCGGGTATAACAAAAGGGCAGTATAAGCCGGGTAAGCAGTAGCATTTAGCCGCCAGATTGCAATAAACACAACGGAGTGGACGCGTAGCCCGCTGCTACGCCGGACACAACTGCCCAGCACAGAGAAGACCGTGGATTCGTAGTGTCACTTAAAATATGTATTTTTAACACATTTTATATTGCAATTAAATAAAAAAAAAAAACATATTGAAATGAGACTAATTTTAGCTAGCAACACATGACACCTAGCGATTGTTATGTATTATAACTACTTACAATTAAATAAAAATCGGTAAAAAATCTTTTAAGTTAAACGGTTTTATTTTATGTGCACTGAAAACTACAAAATTAATAAATAGTTACTTACCTACCATACCTACGTAGAGGTGGTAGATGGTAGTGGTTGTCATAACATGAACCATGTCAGCGGCCGAAAGGCAGTTCATGAAAGAACACTAACACCAGGGTTTGCTTGTTAGGTAAACTAAGCAGCCCACACTATAACAAGTATTTTGACCTTCTAGTTCAGAAATATTTTAGTACCGTACAGAATAGCTTTTAGGCATATTAAACTAAAATAAAAACGTGGGGCCCCTCTGAAATCATACCTATGGCAGAGCATATCTTATACTTTGGTAGATCATGAGCTCGGCGTTCGCTGGTGAAGCCGCCACGGCTGGTTATTATATTATAATAATAGTAAAATATAAGCTCTCACGTCGTTTATTCGGACGTTTATACGAGTATAAGAGACAGACTGTGAATTCATTGGTACAAGTTGGCTGGGATTTGAATACACCCCAATAAGTTTTAATGAGTTCTTTATTTACACGAATATTACCTGGAGTCAGTTTTTACTATCTATATGAAAATGTCATCATTATAATTCATAAATTTAAAAAGAACCTATTGAAACGAGACTAATTTTAGCTAGCAACACATGACACCTAGCGATTGTTATGTATTATAACTACTTACAATGAAATCTTAGTGATTTACCTGAACCCTATTATATCTTTAATTCATAATTAAAATTTTAGTTGATCGTCACATTAACTTGGCATTGTAAACAATAATTTAACTTTATTAGTTCGTAATCTGACTTCTAATTAATTTTGCATAAAGATTGTGAGGACACGCAGTTGTTGACGGTATTCGTTAAAAAAATTCTTTGTACAACGTTAGCGATGAAGCGAGGGCATTAGTTAATGGACTATTTTATTCCACAAGACCTACAAGTTATTATACTAATTTTACCAATCCTATGATGCAAAATAAAAATAGAATGCAAAATAAAAAAAGAAAACATAAAAGAAATAATAGAGGACAAAACAAAAAGAAATTGCTTTTTAAAATTATGTAGAGGGATAGCTAATAAGGTAATTAAAAAGAATAAGTAAATTAAAATAAGAAATAATGTGAAACCAGTGGTATATTATAGGAATACACCAATGGTTAACGAAAAAAGGATAATTAAAAATAGGATAAGCTTTAAAGTAAAATAAAGGACTATAATGTAATAGAAGACAAGCAATAATATGTAAAATACTAGAAAATAAGAGCAAAATGTAAATGTAGAATATGAAAAGTACATGTAGAGTAAGGAAATATAGAGTGAGACAATAGAATAAGGACGTAGAGTAAGAAAAATGTAATAGGTAGTAGAGTAAGAAAAATGTAATAGGTAGTAGAGTAAGAAAAATGTAATAGGTAGTAGAGTAAGAAATTGTAAAATGTAGATAGTAGAGTTAGAAATTGTAAAATGTAGATAGTAGAGTTAGAAATTGTAAAACGTGTAATAATGAAATAGAGTAGGAAGAGAGGTGAGTGGAAGAGAGTAGTGTGTGGGAGTGGGATTGGAAGAGGAAGTACGGAAAGGGGAATGCAAGGAAGAAGAAGAAGAAAGGACCCTAAGGTACCAAACGTTGGGGGAACGATGAAAAAAAAAACCACTCCTATGAACACTAGATCTGCAATGTGCTAAATTGTGTGTGCATTTATTGATATGAAAATAATAATTAATTTAGTTAAATTAAGTTAGCACATACCGGCTCCACTGTTTGTACAGAAGTGCAAGGTCCTAGTCCGTCGCCCTCGTTAGAGAAGCTCAAATTAATGCAGCCCATTCTCCGGCTGACGCCCGCCCAGTTGTTCTTAAATCTAATTACCAGCCCGCACACGCTCCCGCCACCGCGACCGCTCCCACTGTGCTCACAGACTGATTAATTGTACTACCTACACGTATAGTGTTACTTTGACAATAACATAGCGAGAGCCATTGAGGCGTTGTTTTGAGGCATCCGGGCGGTCAGTGCGAGAGAGCTTGCTTACTTGGATATTTGGGTCAGCTAAGGTTTGGTATATTTGAAACCGGGAAGGCTTCCGAGCACGGCGGCCATAACGGTCACCGTGCCGGAGCACAGCGACGCGTCCTATGCCGCAGTCATGTCAGCCGCTAAACAGCGGATTAAACTGGCAGACTGCGGCATAGAGACCGTCCGCACGAGGAGGGCCGTTACTGGGGCCCTAATCCTCGAGGTAGCGGGTGCTGACTGCTCAGCCAAGGCTGATACGCTGGCGGCCACCATGAGGGAGCGGCTGGTCGACCTGGACGTGCATATTGCACGTCCAGTGAAGACCGGCGAGCTGAGAGTGATGGACTTAGACGAGTCCATCACTCCAGCTGAGGTGGTCGCAGCGGTGGCCGAGCAGGGTGGCTGCCAGGCCTCAGACGTGAAGGTGGGGGAGATACATCGCTCACCTTTGCGTCTGGGGTCGCTGTGGGTGCGGTGTCCGCTCGGTGCGGTGCGTAAGCTGGCGACAGCGAATCGCATCCGCATCGGGTGGACGGCCGCGAGGCTGGTGGTGCTCGCCGCGAGACCACTGCAGTGTTTCCGGTGCCTGGAGCAGGGGCACGTGCGTAGCACGTGCACCTGCGAACAGGACCGGAGCACGCGGTGCTACGCTTGCGGCGAGCCAGGCCATAAGGCCCGGCAGTGCACGGCAGCCGCCCTAAAGTGCCCGCTGTGCGCAGACCTTGGTCGCCCGGCCAACCATCGGTTGGGGACCAAGGGCTGCGCACCAAAGAGAGGTAAGAAAGGGAGGGGGAGTAGGCAGGCTCCCCCTCCCAAGGCCACACCCAGTGCGCCGGAGGCCATGGAGGCCTCACCTTCTGTGTGAAGGTGAGGATCCTCCAGGGCAACCTGAACCACTGCCGAGGGTCGCAGGACCTGCTGATGCAGACCCTCGCGCAGTGGTCAGTGTCTCTGGTTGTGGTGGCAGAGCCTTACCGAGTCCCGGACCATCCTCGCTGGTTCGGTGACGACGGAGGCTCTGTCGCCATTTACTGGGGTGGTGGCGCAGGGGACCCGCCCTGTTCCTTACTCGTTAAGGGACAGGGCTACATTGCGGTGCAATGGGGTCCCCTGGCAGTTGTGGGCTGCTACGTCTCTCCCAGCTGTGCCCTCGCCGCTTACGAGGCGTACATGGATGCGGTGGGCGACTGCGTTCGCAGATGCTCGCCACGTCCAGTGCTTGTCCTGGGTGACTTCAACGCTCATTCCAGAGCGTGGGGGTGTGCCCGGGACAGCGCGCGAGGAGAGACCGTGCAAGAGTGGGCGGCGGGACTGGACCTCCGGCTTCTAAACCGGGGGTCCGTCAGCACCTCCGTGCGTTGGCAGGGGGAGTCGGTCATCGACTTGTCGTGGGCGACTTCCTCTGCCGTACGCATGGTGTCGGGATGGAGGGTGGCGGAGGAGGTGGTCACACTATCCGACCACCTCCACATCATGTTCGATGTGGCCCTCCGTCCTCCCGCAGGTGCTGCCCGCCGGCACGGTAGCAGCCGACCGCGGCGATGGTCCCTCAAGCGGATCGATGCTGATATGCTCGAGGCCGCTGCCATCGTCGCGGCATGGACAGAAGGGGTCTTGCCCGATCCCGAACAAGAGGCGACCTGGTTCCGGAGCACAATGACGTCGATTTGCGACGTCGCGATGCCCCGGGCCGGGTCCCCCAAGCTCCGGGCGGTGTACTGGTGGTCGGAGGCCATAGAGCAGCTTTGCGAGGACTGCTCACGGGCCCGACGCCGGTACACCAGAGCCCGTAGAAGAAGGCGAGCCACAGCCGACGAAACGGCGAGAGCTTATGCGGGGTATAGAGGCGCCACGATCGCGCTCCAAAGCGCGATCAAGGACGCGAAGGCTCGATCCTGGAGCGAACTCCTCGAGGGGCTGGAGAGGGACCCATGGGGGCGCCCGTACAAAATTGTACTGGGCAAGCTCAGACCTTGGGTCCCTCCGGTGACGAAAACCCTGGATCCTACATTCGTGGAGAGTGTGGTAGACACACTCTTCCCAAGGATCCAGGGACTCCAGCCCTGCACCCCCAGCGATGCCGTCGGACCGTACCATCTGGTCCGACGAGCTGGGGTGACTGCCGAGGAGTTGATCGAGCCACGGGGCGCCTCAGGGCCCGCAATACAGCACCCGGCCCAGACGGGATTCCCGGAAGGGCTTGGGTGCTGGCCTCGCCGCCGGCCTGAGGGGGAGACTTAGACGGCTGTTCACCAGCTGTCTGGAAGTCGGAGTCTTCCCTTCGGGCTGGAAGGAGGCTAGGATGGTGCTGATCAAGAAGGACGGTAGGACCGCGGAGTCTCCCTCCGCGTACCGACCCATATGTCTGCTGGATGAGGCGGGCAAATTATTCGAAAGAATAATTGCTGCCCGCCTCAACTCGCACCTGCGGCAGGTAGGCCCCGACCTGTCGGAATGCCAATATGGCTTCCGGCAGGCGCGGTCGACCGTTGACGCGATCCTCCAGGTCCGTCAACGGTCGGGGCAGGTAGTGACCCGGGGTGGCGTGGCGTTGGCCGTCAACCTGACGTGGTCAACGCATTCAACACGCTGCCCTGGGGAGCGATTAGGAGGCATTGGTGTATCACCACGTGCCTCCCTACCTGCAGCGCATCGTCGGGGCGTACCTGCATGGCAGGTGCATCCAGTACATGGGTCGGGACGTGTTCCATCGGAGGGAGGTGAACTGCGGGTTCCGCAGGGGTCTGTGTTGGGGCCCTGCTATGGAACCTCGCATATGACGCGGTCCTTAGGGTCGGTCTCCCCGCCGGCGTGAGTGTCGTCTGCTATGCAGACGACACGCTAGTCATGTCCGACGGGGAGGATTTCACCATCCGGCTCGCCGAGCTTGAGGTGGCATGCGCCGTGGACAAAATCCACGAGCTGGGTCTACGGGTAGCGCCTCACAAGACTGAGGCGCTATGGTTCCATAAGCTCCCAAGAGCTAAGGAACCGCCCAGCCGGTCGGTTCGCGTGGGTGACGTGCAGGTCCGGGTGGGGTCGGAGATGAAATATCTTGGCCTCACCCTGGACAGTCGCTGGGGCTTCGAAGTGCACTTCGACCGCTTGGTCCCCAAGATCGATAAGGCAGTGGGTGCTCTGCACAGACTGCTGCCTAATCTTGGGGCCCCAGGAGGGAGTCCGCCGCCTCTACGGAGGTCTCGTGCGATCCATGGCCCTCTACGGGGCGCCCGTGTGGTGTAACCGCTTCACGGGCGTCCGGCGCTGCAGAGCTAAGCTCCTTAGCCTGCAGCGCAAGATGGCCATTCGATCGCACGAGGATACCGTACGGTATCATACGAGGCTGCCACTATCCTGGCTCGGTTCCCGCCGCACGACATTTTGGCGGAGCTGGACGCGCGCGTTTACACACGCGTCCGGGCCGTCGGTGGCGAACCGCGCCGCCCCTGGATGCGGGAGAGGTGCGTCGGCAGGAGCACAGGCGGGCGATAGAGGTGTGGCGCGAGCGGCTCTCGGAGCGTCGTTCCTCGCGGCAACGCATCGTCTGTGCTTTCCTGCCGAACTTCGAAGCCTGGCTTCGTAGGAGGAACGACGCGCACGTCACCTACCGCCTGAAACAGGTACTCACCGGGCACGGGTGCTTCGGTGAGTACCTGAACAGGATAGGGCGCGAACCGACCGCGCAATGCCACCATTGTGGCTGTGACTGGGATTCCGCGCAGCACACGCTAGCCGTGTGCCCCGCGTGGGAGGCGGAGCGGCGGATCCTGGTCCAGCATATCGGGCAAGACCCCGCCGGCGGCAGTAGCGGCTGCGCTGGCGGGGAGATCAAAATGGAAGGCGCTGGTCTCCTTCTGCGAGTCAGTAATGACCCAGAAGGAGACCGCAGAACGGGATCGGGAGAGGGCCGATCCCGTTCGGAGATGGCGCAGGCGGGCCGGTGGCAGACCGGCCCGCAGCCCTGTAGTTCTGGGCTCTCAAGAATAAGACTACGGTATCCCCTGCCTGTCGTAGAAGGCGACTAAAAGGGGCCTCGGGTTCACTGGGCGACAAGGGTGGGGGCCTGAGTCGTCCACCAAAGTGGACCCGGGAAGAAGGCGACATCGGCTGGCCCGTGTCGCCTTGCGCTGCGAGGGCACAGGGAGGGAGTAACCTCCCCCCCCGGGACGTGCTCTCCTTGAGCACAGTGCAGAGGGGCTCCGGTGCGTTCCACTGGAGATCCCGGAGCCCCTCGTCATGCACCGAGGAAAGGGCCACTGGGAGGTTTTAGTGGGTAAGAACCCCACATAACCGCCGCCTTCCCCCCAGAAGGCGGGGTATCTTTCTGAAGATTTCCTCCCCGTGAACAAAAAAAAAAAAAAAAAAAAGGTTTGGTATATTTGGATTCCGGATACATTAGTTCGGTGGCCTTATTAGTATGCCAAGGGTGTTCACCTTCGTTGTTAATTCTCTTGATAAATGTAGTGAAATTATCTATAAATCTATACTAATGAATTCATAATGACATTTTTTGTGTCCGCTTTTATTAAAACAATTATAGAAGCGATTGTGGTAGCGCATTTCGGACTAGATATTAGTAAAGTAAAACCTAACTATATATATATTGTTTAAAAAATAATAACTTTCTTTAACAAAATCATTCCATTCGATATATACAAAAAACTTGGTAATATTTTTAATGTCTCTATGTTAAAAGTGGTCAACTGAAATGCTGAAACATTCAACGACACACACATACACCAGCGCGCACACAAGCACACACACACACGCTCATAAAAATATGATATAATTACAATGTTAGATATATAAATAACCATGGGAGGAAGGAGTGTCACCTATCGCATAGGAAATCTCTAGTTTAGGTGGCAGTGAAACTTAAAAAGAACTAATGCAGTAAAAAGTGTAATTAGTAATACTGTTTGTTATAATTTTGTTAATTAATAAGGGATATTTATTATTATTATTTGTAGATATGGAGAAAAATAAAAGGCTTTATAATTAAAAAAAGTAGTATTATTAAAAATTGTGGTTAAAGTTATGTTGGAAGGGGTAAGGTAACGACTCGAGATCTCCCGCAATTCTACATAAGTTTTTACTTAAGTGAATCACCCTACAGTCAACACAGTGTTGCCACACGAAAATGTTTTTTCCACCTATACTGTGAAGTCGAGTGTCTATTTAATCGACTTGGAAAAAGAAAGTTCTCAATTCATCTGCATGTTATTTTTATGTTTGCTTTTTTATGACGAACTACACAGATTGGCCAGAGAGGCTGCCCTTGACTGCTTCACCGGATTGAGAGGTGGCACAGCTCTTAGGTCGCTTAGCCTGAACCTCTATTGCTAGTAACTCGACACAAGGGTCCCCCCGGTGAGGGGTAACCTCGGCTTGGACGGTTACTATGTTACGCGTAAGCATTCCGATCCGAGGGTGCCCGAGAGGGCCGAACCACGACTCGGTCGGTTGCTATTTCACGGATAATCCAAAGGACATTCAAAAGCTAAACTAACTTTGGAACATATGTTTGCTAACTCAACATTTTCGACTGTCCCGTGTGGACACATTTACATTAGGTCCAGTTCTGACATAGGCATCCATGAGAAAACCAAATGTCTTAATAGTTTGGTTAGATTCTAATTAATTCTATTTCGTAATATTCCTATTCTATTTGAAGTCGGTTTTTATTTATACTCGTGAAATATAATCACAAGAACTGACGGTCACGTTACTAAGCGTTAGATTTTTGATGTGACGGTTGGGATTTCGAATACCTGTGTTATCCGTATTGAATTACACATTTTCCGTTATTTAAAACACAAGGCCTAAACTAGAGCTTTTTTATCCAAATAACCGTGTATTACTGCAAGAACCGCATTCTTGTCTAACAGTCCAAATTAAAATATTTAAGCGTGTACAGCGAAAAACATCTACGCTTTAAAGTCCGAGGGGAACTTTTTAAACTTCCGCAAGCATGTGAGGGCGCGGCTAAAACAGAAGTTGCACGAGAGTTTAGAATTGTTCCAACGGAAAAAGAAAGTTTAATTTTCTACATTTCAAAAGCAAAAGTCGGCCTCGCACTCGAGGGATAATGGCCTGAACGTGTCAGCCCTTTGTACAATTGTTACCAGGTTCACATAATTATTGAAAACTTATTTAGTAAAGATGTGATTTGAAACGAAAACCTGTGTTAAAAAATCTCGTCAGGTAACTCATAATATATTTAGCCTGCGAGAGAAGTTTCTGAGAGCTAAGTTACTCACAATAGAGTTTCAGGCCTAGTAAAAGATAACTGTAATACATAAAACAAAAATTCTAGTAAAAAATAATAACTTTGACAGCCTACCTTAGTATTTGAAATTAAAAAATATTATCAAACGTGACGGACCATTCATTAAACGCTCCTAGCGTTTGTCTGGTCCGCAACGTCTGTCGTAACGTCCGCAAGTCTCGTCCTGTTTTGATAATGAATATCAGATACACGCTAGATGTACCTTCGATCCGCGAGTTAGGCTCTTCTAAAATAATTTGATCTATGTCGGTGTGATGAAAGAATCTTCTCAAAATTGTAATGCCAAATGCATGCAATCATTTTTGGAAAAATTAATATTATTATAATGGACATGTTAGTGAACCACCTAACAAACGAGGATGCCGAAGACCGACTGACCTATATGTGACGTGACACCCATTCACCATACCAGATACAAATTTTAGACTAAGCCGAAAAACAGAAAGTAACTGCTAAGCGGCTGAGATTAAAACCCTAACCGTAAATCCAACGTTAACCCAAATTTTATACGTGATAAGATTACATATTAAATAGGTAAATATATAAATACTATACTTTAACGTTATCTGCAGTATAAAATGCGTTTAGTCTCAAAAATTCTAAAGTAACGAAATAATATTACAAGCATTGTTTCTGCATTATAGACGTTCTATGCAAGTAATTAAGGTTGTTTTACAATAGTATTAACTTTACGTGTAAATACCTGGAGCGTCGCCTATATAGGATGCCTCGCGTGGTTTCTTGGGTGAGGAATCCGTGCGCAGACAAAAAGTGCCTCGTCGGCGCTTCTAACGGAAGGGTCACCGGACTCGCCCTCGATGCTCGTTAACGAAAATAGCGATTGTCAAACTGTTGAGAAATATTTTGACTTCTCATATCAACCGTTTAGTGTCCTTTTTTGTCCGTGATTTAGTGTCTAGAAGAGTACTATACCAGAGAGTACTAGAGATAATACGAATGCGCTGTCAAACCCTTAAGGGGACAGGGTAAGTAAGAAAGGAATGCACTTGCAAAACCTTAAGCGGTACAGGGAAAGTAAGAAAGAATTTTTAGGGAATCAAGAAAGGCGTGTGGAGCTAGAGACTAGATCACGCGTGCTCTACCGCGCCTAAGTATCAGGTCAGTCATGGGAGGTGGTAGGAAATATAATAGAAGTTCTCTCTACTACTCTCTCGACTACTTTTACAAACATTATCGCGTTTTAATTATTATTTTTGGTTACCTAACCATCAAATTCCATAGTAGGGCTAGGAAAACCCATGAAAATGACCGCTGTAAAGTGTTCGGAACGTCGGCAATCCAGCAAAAAAAATATTTTCCAATAATTACAAACCATAAAATCAGTAAAAGTAGTTATTATTCAATGTTAATTATTTATAATAATGAACTTCTTTTCAAACAGTTAATTACTACGAAACTCCGTCAACATAATTAGTGTTTGCATACATTTATTAATTAATCATGTATATTTAAATTGTAGTAAAATAAGACAGTTTGAGCAGCTTAATTTTGTACTGCGTATAAATCTATATATAATTCTCTGACGCTTAGTTGCCTAATGAAAATGAGCCCTTTCTTCTACCCCACGGCACCCCGCACGGTCAAACGTCCCTCGGACAACTGCCTGAGGAGCCTTAATGTCGGCCCCGTGTGTTTCAAATGGAAATCGCACTTGCAATTTATCTGAAAGGGTTACGAAAATTACTCCCCTCCCTTAATATGTGTTTTATAGCTAATTTGGGAATCATACGGTCGCTTCCACCATTCCACATGTTTGTTATTGTAAAAATATTTTAGACATTGACCGGTAACATTACAGCATTCAGCATTACAGTATTTATAATTTCTACGTAAATGCTTTACCGCGATCCCACCTGATGTTAACCGGAACTACAATATTAGTAACTTAGCACATGTCTTTTTTTTTGTTTACAAGGAGGAAATGTTCAAAAGATACTCCCCTCCTTAATATGTGTTTTATAGCTAATTTGGGAATCATACGGTCGCTTCCACCATTCCACATGTTTGTTATTGTAAAAATATTTTAGACATTGACCGGTAACATTACAGCATTCAGCATTACAGTATTTATAATTTATAAGTAAATGCTTTACCGCAATCCCACCTGATGTAAACCGGAACTACAATATTAGTAACTTACCACATGTCTTTTTTTTTGTTTACGAGGAGGAAATGTTCAAAAGATACCCTGCCTCCTGGGGGTAAGGCGGCGGTTATGTGGGGTTTTTACTCACTAAAACCTTGCCGGTGGCCCTTCTTCGGTACACGGTGAGGCACTCCGGGATCTCCAGAGGAACGCACCGTAGCCCCTCTGCACCGTGCTCTTAGGAGAGCACGTCACAGGGGATGGGGGGTATTTTAATATGTCTATTTTAATCTTTTCTTGAAAAACTCAGATTATCCCATGATAAATGAAGGATGATCCAATCCTTTCCTTACGTATAGAGAGATAAATCATTTATTACACTAAAATGTATGTATAAAAGCGAACCTAATGCTATGTACAATTTTTCTTTCAGTAAATCTGTATATATAAAAGAGAAAGTTTGTGGGTTTGTTCCATATAGGCTTCGAAACGGCTAGACTGATTTCAATGAAACTTTCAGAAAATCTTCAGATTGACCTGGCGAGTAATTTGGTGACGATCGGAGTACTTCTCTTTTTGAACTGTCTAACAAGCCATAGGTCGTACTTTTATTTCTGGTATTAACTTAAGCCCGATATGTTTTTGTATAAATGAAAAAAATGGTATTGTATTTACTGATATGTACATGGGTGTAGGTAATGATCTTCACCCGCTCGAGAAGAAATCAATAAGGAGAGAAATGAATCATTTAATATATCGTAAGAGTTAAATTAAATATTTAATGATATAAGTTTATTGTTTAAATAAAATAAAGCTAAATCTAGCTGGGTACGCTAGTAACTTATAAATCTTTTTGTATAAATATGGCGATGGGCTCACCGCCTCACACCTGCTCGCGACCCTAAAAGCTAGATTAAAAGAGAATTTGGATTGCTGACTGTCTACCCTATTAGGATTAAAAGTATGTGAGAGCTTATTAATTTTATTATTACAAAACAATTATACCATTAAAGATAAAATAATGATCAATAAATTCAAACAAATGAATCAATGATGCCAAAATATGTAATAAATGTTTGAAACAAAATTCAATCAAACTAGAATCTAATTAGTCAGGAGTTTTAGGAATCTAATGAGGAATTCCAATTAGATATTTTGGTTGTTTCCTTTGGCGAATTCCGAGTCAAAACAATTATTGTTATCGGCGGCCACCCGAGCGGAGGAGCTTTGAATCGGTTGGGAATTATTTCGTAACGCGCCTCCGACCGCTCTCTGCCCTTTTTACAAGGCTTCTGTCTCACAGACACGCCGTGAATTTATAGCGATAAAAATATTTATCAAATAATTAATAAAATATACACTCGTGAGCAAAAATATTTAAAAAAAAAAATATTTTTATTTAAATTTTATCACCAAATGGAGTCAACAGTAAGTAATAAAATAAAAATAAAGTTGTATAATGTATACTGTATAATCCAAGTTTACGTAAGATATCATTTTTCGTTTAAGTTTATGTTTTTTAATAAAATAAAAAAAAATTAATTAAAATTTTATTTTAAGGATATTTAGTTGTCTATCATGCACAATTTATTTCAGTTAGCTAGCGTCTTTATCTTCCGAGATATTAAAACTTTCTTAACCGAACCTATATTTTTGCTCACGGCTATATTTTAGTAATTGATACGGGCGTACATAAAAAATCGAAATATGTACTCACTTTTTTAAAAAAAGATGCTAAGAATTTTTTTCACAAATATTACTAACATTCTGCTTAATCATTCCAACTCCTCGGCCTCGGGTTCATTGGGCGACAAGGGTGGGGGCCTTTGTCGTCCGCCAAGGTGGACCCGGGAAGTAGGCGACATCGGCTGGCCCGTGTCGCCTTGCACTGCGAGGGCACAGGGGGGGAGGGAGTAACCTCCCCCGGGAAGTGCTCTCTATGAGCACAGTGCAGAGGGGCTCCGGTGCGTTCCACTGAAGATCCCGGAGCCCCTCACCATGCACCAAGGAAGGGCCACCGGGGAGGTTTTAGTGGGTAAAAACCCCACATAACCGCCGCCTTCCCCCCAGAAGGCGGGGTATCTTTCTGAAGATTTCCTCCTCGATAACAAAAAAAAAGGTTGGACGGCAATATTCGGATGGTGGATTCGATTCCGAGAATTTCTAATACTCTCTTTTATATCTACCACCATACATGCTATACTTACGTAACATGTTTGAAATAAAAAAAATAAGCACTCTAGTCTTTTAACCCTCGCGGGGTAGACAGAGACCGACTTGGTTGTTAGTTTTACATCAAGCTTATCAGTGAGCCCATTTGTGAGAGGTGGCGATCCTATCGCCATACAAAGGCACACAAATTTTTAGCAAGAGATTCGATGGCATTCCATTGAAACAAGCCGAATAAGATTTGAACCCGCCACCAGCGTAATAAGAATCGCTTAGCCATTAGGATGAAAATAAATAATCATAAAATTTTCTGGCCAATTATTCAAAAGTGAAATTATAATTTCCTAAAAATCTATGTTTATATGTTTGTACTATGTGCCGATCTTTCTGTTCTTATTAGATTTTTATTTTTATGATGTATTCATATTGACTCGTATTAGAATCCATTGTAATAATGAAACTTATTTTAAACTTTCTAAGTAAGTTGACATGTTTCATGTGCTCCAATATAATTGAGGTTAACTATCGCTATGTATTATTTATTAATACAAATTAGAATAATATTAATTTTAAATTTCTTTATTTAATTTAACAAATTGAAATTGAATGTGAATGAAAAAATGAATGAATTGAATGAACTTTATTGAATGTTTTCCAGTCCTTTTTTTATGTAATTGTAATTAATTATTTATCCATTGAATGAAATACTGTCTTTTAATGATTCCTAAGAAATATAACTTCTCACGCGCGTATATAAGTACACGCACGTGTTAGAATCAGGAGCAGTTAATAATATACTTATTATCAGTATTATCGTTTTATTTAACTTTGATACTTTCATATTCATTGTAACACATACATCAGATATACTTTAGTAAATAAATACCATATTAACAACATCACCATAAATATAGGTATATCACCTTACTCATAGTACATGTATAATATATAAGACAAGGTAAATAACAGTAGTACTTAACTTATATACAGAGGCACTACCGACGAATAACACTAACAACACTTAAGCGACGCCACCGAAGAACAACTCTAAAAAACTCTTTGAAGTGTACCATTGCTCTTATACTATGTGGAGTCAACAACACGACTTCTCACAATGCTTTACATATTTAATACTCTTTGGTTGTAATAGCACATACATTAATAACTAATTATTCGTATTTTAACACATATATATTATATGTGACGAATGAAATGAAACTGTTATAAATAAAGTGTAACTGGCAACTGTATTTGACAGACATATAATCTAAACATCATAAAAAATACGCATGAAAAATTTTATTCTGTAACCCTGTGGGGTAACATTCGTCTCGCACCAACTGCCCACCGTGAAGACGGAACATCGACGGATATCTTTTTGAAGTGTAACCACTTCCTACGTCGTAAATGAGTTGTAATACTTGTACAGATATAACTAACTTTTAATTCACTTGCAATATAACTCAATATTTTAAATATTACTTTCTTTTTTTTAACTTTATTTTAAATATTGTTTGAGTCTGTAGTAATAGTATGTACGTGCATGTAATTTTATGTAGATCTATATCATAATATTTTTATTGTTAAATAGTATAAAATAAGGTTGTCTATTCGCGATAACCTCAAAAACTACTACACTGATTTTCATGCTATCCTCACAAAGGAATAGAGCGGTTCTCGAGGAAGTTTTTATTAAGTTTTTGTATACATTAAAATTATAAGGATATTTCGGAAAAATATAAGCCGTTAGAAAGTTGAAAAAAAAAACATCAAACAGAGAAGAACGAAACTTTTCTTCCACTATCTATATCAAATAAAGACAAATAGGTAATTTAAAGTAAAAACGAAATTCTATAACTGATATATACATTTTTAATAGTATACTAGCGTACCCAGCCCGCTTAGCCGGGCTAGATTTTGCTTTATTTTATCTTAAACACTTAATAAACTTACAACGTTAAATATTTAACTTAACTCACACAATATATTAAATTATTCATTTCTCCTTAATAACAACTACTAACCTCCACCCATGTACATATCAGTAAATACAATATCATACCCGTATTAATAGCAAAAGTTGTATTTGACAATTCAAAAAGAGGAGTGCTCCGATTGTCACCAAACTTTACAGGATTACTCGCCAGGTCAATCTGAATATTCTTTGAAAGTTTCATTGAAATCGGTCTAGCCTTTTCGGAGCCTATATGGAACATACTCACACACATTCTCTTTTATATTTATAATGTGTGTACACATAACGTTCGAAATATTAATTTCCGCCCGGCGACGCGCTCACGGCCGCTCGTTCCCTGTTAGATAGCATAGTGTGTATGCTCATTAAACCACACTCACAGCCGACTGAGCGCAGTTAAATTTCACCGAATTTTGTTTATACAACGCGTTGTTTATCGAAATAACTAACGTCGGCTTTAACGATTAATTCGCATTTGATCTGCACTTTTATTAAAAGATTTATTTACTTCTACTAATTAAAACCTTTACAGTCTAACAAATAAAAATGAGTTATAAGAAATTTATTCCACCCTTAAACTAAGTTTAGTTAAACCAGGAATAAATTAAGAATAAGCTGAGAATAGTTTACCATAAATAAATCCGGAATAACTATGGTTTATCTACGAAGAATAGACTTTACGTCAAAACCATACTAAAAAATAATTGCAGTCTATGTAGTAGTGTAGTGTATTTGTCAATGTGTGGCGGTTATAAAAATATTCTATACTTTATATATAGATAGAAGATAATCCACCTCCACGCTTGTCCATAGTAAGAGAACTTTCAAATAAATGTTCTAGAAATATTATACCACTTTTAGAAAACCGAAATTTTAATCGAAACTAATTATCGACATATAAATCAAAAGGGTTTTCCCATCTTTTAAATATTTTTACTTTTTTTGGAGTCTGAATGATATTTATTAAGTCATTTACTGTTTCTACTTCCTCCATTGCCCTTAATTCCATAATAAGTTAATTTAAATGAGCGAACACAAACACAAATCGTGGTATTTTAAATGTTATACTGGACTTAAGCAAGGGTTTTTTTTATGACGAGCTACACAAATTGGCCAGAGAAGCTGGCCTTGACTGCTTCACCGGATTGAGAGGTGGCATAGCTCTTAGGTCGCTTAGCCTGAACCTCTATTGCTAGTAACTCGACACAAGGGTCCCCCCGGTGAGGGGTAACCCCGGCTTGGACGGTTACTATGTTACGCGTAAGCATGCCGAACCGAGGGTGCCCGAGAGGGCCGAACTACGACTCGGTCGGTTGCTATTTCACGAATAATCTAAGAGACTTTCAAAAGCTAAACTAACTTTGAGTGCCACTTCGGGAAGCGTTGGCGCTGGGAGAAGAAGTGGCCGTAGAAACTCCAGCAACGCTCCTAACATCTAAGGGGTGGGGGTAAGCAAGGGTGTACGTCGTTATAACTTCGGAATAACGATTGTATGAACAAAAACGTCAACGTTATACCAGGTATAACGTATTCTTGGTATATTAGTACAAATTTTACTTATTCTTAATATATTCCTAAGTTTTTCTTTATACTACGTTTATTTGTAAGGCTGTTAATCTATGCTGTTAGATCGTTTGAATTTACTAATGTCGTGTGGTCAACTGTTGTGTACGGAAATTAAGGCTGAACTTTAATCTATGTTTACATGGAAGTTGTTATTGAAAGTACAGAATAGTATTAAATATTGATAATCAAAATCATCTGTGAGAGTATTTTAATATTCGAAAGAGCTGTCTCATTAATTTTGCTAGGCTATATCAGATGGAAAAGTTTTTAGTAATGTTCTTTTTCTTGCAGTTCCCCTATTCTGCTAGTTATTTCACCACAATGTTCTCTGTCACTTGTCTATTGCTGTCTCTGTTAACAGGTGCTCAATGTCAAATGCGCTATGGTAATCATGGCCATCAGTTTGAGTTTTTTCAGCAATTCTATGCTAAGCTAAGGTCATATATTTCGTAGTAACCTTTTATTCTTCTAGAGAGTAAATAGACGAATAGATATGCGGAGACAGATGCCGCTGTAAGGTTTATTAGGTCCCATATGTGACAGAAGTCTGATGGTGGTGAAGGCACATCACCATTCATTGGGTAAAATCTATTTAGAAAGTGATTTTTAGTAACAAAATTACATATAAAAGATAGTGCGTCCGCCTTACCATCTGAGATTAGATCTGATCTAAACATTAGACGGTTCTCAGACTTTTTCCGAACATTATAAAAAGAATATATTTATTTATACTCGTATATAGGAAGATAAAGTAAAAAAATACTGATAAATATAATATATTATGGCCATTCAACGGGGAAATGCCGCTAGCCTCTTGAGCACCCTGCCCTACGAGCGCAGTGATTTGGGGTCTATTTTTTACACAATTTAGTTTTATTTTTAGTTTGGTTTATAGTTTTGCCTATTATTTTTAGTTTTTAAGTATTAATTTTTTTTTTTTAGTTATCGATAGTGAAGTGGATAATTTTTAGTTTTTAGAGTGAAGTTTTTAATTTAATATTATTTAATTTGTATAATTGTAGTTAGATTCAAGTTATAATTCGAATAGATAATAAATGTAAATTTTTACAAATATATTACTAATAGTAATAAATATTTAAACTCCTTTCTCAAACCTCTAAGCACAAACGCTGCCATTAAATATAAAACATAAATCAGAATAATTTCCCTCAGGGGATCCATCTCAATCGGTGCGTCAGAACTGCCCCAATTCATACATCACTCGGTGACAGGCGGCCGGCTCCTTCAGTAATGAAGACAACGCTCTAACAAACTATAATTCCCTATCTCAATGCACCGTCGACAGGCATAAACAATTGAAATAATTATCAGGATAAGTCTCCCGGATCAACGGAAAGCCCTCGAGATTTTAACCCTTCTGAGAACCTCCTGACAGCGTCTTATGCAAATTCCCAAAGTTCGTAGCAGTAACAACTATTTTCATAAGCCATGTCTTATTAGAATATAATTTGAGCCTTAAAGCTCTGTGATACGGTTAGTTTTTAAATTAATCCAAATGTTGGTTAAGTCTTGATGGTTGTGGATCGATGTTAATGGTTGCTCAATTGGCTATACCTTCTATGGAACAGTAATTTATGTTTTGTTTAGTCGCTTCGAAATTATTAAGTTGAAGTAACGTACGAATATACTGTGGCTTATTTTTACTAAACAATATGGACATAATAAGAATCACTCAGTGACAGATCGTATAGTAACCGTCCAAGCCGAGGCTACCCCTCACCGGGGGGACCCTTGTGTCGAGTTACTAGCTAATAGAGGTTCAGGCTAAGCTACTAAGAGCTATGCCACCTCTCCATCCCATGAAGCGGTAAAGGCCAGCCTCTCTGGCCAACTGTGTAGTTCGTCCAAAAAAAAATGATGATCTCTCAAAAATATAAATAAAAAAAAAATCTATAATATCCGAGTGTTTTTTTAGCAAACCGCTGACGGTTGTTGAAGTTGGCCGCAACAGTTTCACTGAAGTTTGAAAAATGTGTATATATGTAGATGACAGTGCTCTTAAAAAAGTCCTAAAGCCTGAACCTCTATTCTCTTTGGGGAGTAACTCTGCGTCCTTAACCTTTGAGACCCTTGGGTTGGGTTTCTCTAATCGCGTTAACATACCGAACCGAGAGTGCTGAAGCACGACTCTTTCAATAGCCTATACCAGTTAGTATAATATAGTAAGATATATACTGGAAGAAATGCCTTATCACATGTAACTGTAACTGAACTAGCCAAAGTGATCTACCTTCGAAGTAAATACTATCTTAGGCTTCATCTTCATCTTCCATCATGCGAGATGGAAGTCAGACGTAACCCTATTTTATTTAAAAAAAATGGTTTTTGAGATACTTCGTGTGTTAAGAATTGGAGGGTAAATGAAGTAATGTATACACATTGTATGTACACTGGAATCTTAAGATTCCACGAGAATTCCATTCTTAGGATTCCACATTGTTCCGAATGGCAGTATGCATTAGGCTGGGCGCTGTATACTTTATGCCACATCGTTGCCGCTGTGGCGAAATGGTCGACCATCTGGGACACCACGGACTTTCATGCCAGCGTATTGCAGAACGCATTTCCCGTCACTTCAGCCTAAACGACATCATCCGCCGGGCTCTTTCCACCGCTAACATTCCATTAACTTGAGAGCCAAATGGACTATTGCATAGCGATGGTAACAAACCAGACGGTATGGAAGATGGGACATCGTTTAGTATGGGATACCACATGCGTCGATACTTTGGCACCGTCATATCTTCCATAATCTTCTGTTAAGGCTGAGCGGCCGCTGGTATTGCAGAAAACCTCAAGCAGCGCAATTATAGTAATCTCGATAGAGTTTCATATTATATTTCATATGTCGTTTGGGGTAGAAACTTTGTGTCCGTGGTGTCCTAGTTCACACCACCTTTTTAATATAATAGCTAAAAAGTTGGTCGACACACCTGGTGACCAGAGGGCTGGCTTATACCTTACACAGAGGCTACGCATTGCAACACAACATGGCAATGCTACCTTGCCATGTTGTATGGCTAGCCTTTGTTTTTTGGCACAGTTATACTTTTTGTAAATATTTTGTAAAATACCTATTTTATTGTATATCTCTTTTTAGTTAGTATCATGTATTGTTTTATTTGTAAAGTTTAGTTATATATTAAGTAAATTGAACGTACGTTATTACTTTAATTGTATTTATTGTAAAATTGGGACAATAAAGACTCTATAACTTCTTAAATAAAAGAAATGTATTACTTTTCGAAGTACGTTCTAATATCGGAAATGTTCTATTGATTCTCTTTTCTACATTTTCAGTAATCTATGACCATAAATGTAGAAAAGAGAGCATAAAAATCAATAAAACATCTCCGATTATATTAGAACGTACTTTGAAATGTAATACGTAACTTAATATACGGCCAAATCCTTGACACACTGTTGTAACTTGTTACCCCTCGCTTCATTAGACTGCGAGTCGATTCTTCAAACGTTAAATACGACGATCCCATCTAATAATGTCTCATTATTGTTAAGAATTATTAAAATTAAGGCATCCCCATATGAAGGCAACTCGAGTTGATAAAGCAGATTAATTAAAAAGCATTTCAGACGTTTAAATTGTGATGTTACGAATATATGTTTGTAAAATGAAATAATTTAGCAATGGGACAAGGGACTGATTGGGTTTAATATATTTGTTGTGTAAGTCCGTGAGTAAATAATGCCACTCATCATTCAAAGTTCATAGTACACAGTTTCGTTATTCGGGATTTCACCTTTCGTGAATTTATAGTCACGACGGAATAGTTATCACATTTTTTTTTGACGAACTAACACAGTTGGCCAGAGAAGCTGACCTTTACTGCTTCACCGGATTGAGAGGTGGCATAGCTCTTAGGTCGCTTAGCCTGAACCTCTATTAGGTGGTAACTCGACATAAGTGTCCGGTGACGGATAACCTCAGCTTAGACGGTTACCATAATTACGCGTTAGCAGTCCGATCCGAGGGCGCCCGAGAGGGCCGAACCACGACTCGGTCGGTAGCTATTTTAATAACAAAAATCTATTGGAACAATCTAAGCTAAACTAACTTATATGCCACTTCGGGAAGCGTTAGCGCTGGGAGAAGAAGTGGCCGAAGAAACTCCAGCAACGCTCCTAATCTTATCAAGGGGGTGGGGTTTTCCCATAAAATACTTATATCGCGCAAGGATTTTTCGCAACCTCCGACGGCCGCGAATGGACGCTTTGTAGATTTGTATAGTTATTACATTTTGAAATGTGTCGATATAAATAAATATACTACCACCTTAACGTTGAGGGGTAATCAGAGATTGTGACTACTTTTTAAATTGTCCTGGCTCACCTGTCTCGCTTCTTTCACCTCTATTAATGAACTTGAATAGAAAATATGAAACACTGGTTAAATATGTGTGGAGGGTGCTGAGGGGCTGGGTTCATCACCCAGAAGTGCTGGCCGCGCTACAGTTGCGGACGCCTGACAATTACGTATGCGCCGTCGTCCACCATTGTTCCTACTGCCTGTCTCCAGGACTAACTTGTCCAGGAACTCCCCGCTGTCACACGCGGTTGGGTTTGTTAATACCATCTCACTGCACATTGATATATTTTGTTGCACTGACTCTGTGTTTATCGAAGCTGCCTACAAATGCGTAGAAGGTGTTTGAGTCTATTATATTTATATATTATTGTCAATACATCAAGCAGCTTTTTATTTGTTTTAATTTTAATAATACATATTTAACTAAGTTTTTATAACACCATATTGGTATTATCTGTAACGGTGTTATAATTTTTGTTGATTTAAATAAATAAATAAATAAACTTGAAAATTATATTTTTATAAGGAACTTCGTTCCTATCTCAAGTCACACCACATTTAAAGACAGGGAGTCCTTATTATAGAGTCCAATCTAAAAGACATAATTACAGACAGTACGTATATTATAGCTTTGTAATATATTCCGTCTATTGGAATCCATCCAATAAGGAAGATGAAATCTCCTTGAATCCGGCCCCTCGCTCTCTCGCCTCGCCTTCAAGGACGGTTTAATTAACTTAATAAACACACATACACTCAGTTTCATTATGCGAATACGTCGAATGTTATGAGCATCTCTACACAATGAGGCGGAAGGATCCTTCTATTAATATGCATACGTTTAGATACAAACAAAAGGAGGTTAATATCCTTGCGTACCTTTCGGTCGTATTATAGCGATGATATATATGGTGATGATATATAGATATATATCTATACTAATAAAACTGTGCTGAGTGGACTCTATTTCAACTTCATAATTTATTTATTAGACAAAATTACAACATATACTTACATAACTATTAAGCGTCAATAGCCTAATGGTTTAGGCTACGGCCTGCGAATAGCGAAGAAAAAGAAATATTGCTAGCTTTCTTTTTTCAAAAAAAAACTATATACTTAAATAAGAAAAAAAAGACACAAAAAGAAAATGGTTTAAAATGTTTTCCACGCACTTGTACGATGACTCTAAAATTGCCAACGGTGTTACCTAATTATTTAAGATATATAATTATCATATACTATCGACTACGATCTCGACTTATATTCTGGTGATAGTGTGATCTGAAGTAAATTTTCCATTTGTTCTGCAGGACAATTGACCGTTTTTCGGTTTGTAATCACAAAACCTCTGTTACATATGGCAGCTAAAATAAGCTTGGTGAAAAAGGGACAGTTATGACTCTTTGTCTACCCCATCTAACTATTTTTTTTAAGTTTGTGTACTCGTATATAAGATATAAGAGGAAATAGAATATAAGCGCTAGAACCTCGAAATATAACTACGCTATTTCGGATATAAAATAGGGCGTCCGCTTGTTACATACAGCCTTTACCCTTTGACCAGATTTGAAGTCGGTTTAAATTTTTACTCAAGAGTTCCAAAAGAAGCTCGGAGATTCACGTGCATAGACGATACCTACTTTTAATCTAAAACCTAACAACCAAATAGTGTCCGAAATCATTAGCTACTGACACCAGAACTTTTCTACTACCCGACAGTATCCGGCGTTCGAAAAGATTAACGATCAAAAAAAGATACTAATAGATAATCTGCCATCACCTACTATTACACATATGTAATTCGATTCGAGCAAAAACTTTGGCGACTGCGCGTCAGACAGCTTGGCACCAATTTTTTGTGGGTACATCAACACTTAAACAAACAGCAGTGGACGGTGCACCGCTGACATGTGGCCATGAGATCGCGATCCTCATAAATCTGACTGCCGGAAATGGTCACGTGAACTACTCTCTGCAAATGATGTATGTAATAATCTCGCTTAAATGCATTTAATTGTTCGTAACAAGCAAATTGGAGCTTCACTTGACGTTTTCAATAGCAGAACACCGACACATAAACATATCTCGTAGAGGCCATTGGAACACATTCTAAATATATCCTCCTTCTATGCCACTTCTATCCTTACTCATTCGGCATCTTATCCCAGCGCCAACGCTTCCCGAAGTATTTAAGTTAGGCACCCTCGGAATGCTCATGTAAAAAGATTACAAGCCGAGCTCCCTCGACACAAGTATCCCTCACCGGGGGACACTTGTGTCGAGATACTACGAATAGAGGTTTAGGGTAAGCTACCTAAGAGCTATGCCACTTCTCAGTTTGGTAAAATAAAAGTCAGCTTCTAATCTATGTAATCGTTAAAAAATCTTCACCACCAGAGCATACCTTTCTCGATTCTAGTCACAACATCCTCTTGCAATGAATTACGTAATTTTGCCTTTTTGATTATTTACAATAATTAAATTAATCAGCATAAGAAAGAAGGTCTTAGTTTATTATTGTTATTTTAAAACACTATCTGTATCTCAAATGTAATAACTTCCACTATCCATTAATAGGAAGGAAGTAAAGTTTTAAAACATAAAGCTTTACTCAAACGACCGCAAAACACAGGGCCGTTATCATTACGGACAAACAAAACCAAAACGCACGGGACTCCGGTCCGTTAAATAAAACGATTACAGCCAAAATCTAACGGCACTTCAAACGGCATCCGGGCGAAATTACACCGCGCGTATAAACAGAATCATCATTGTAACACGTGTAATTTCGCTTTCCCGCCATTACTTTACGGGATACGGCCGCCACCGGCCCTCCACCACGGTGAATAATTGAGCGGCCTGTGAGAGATGGACCCGCGAAAATATGAAATGATTCTGTCCGGAGATTTGTGCCCGTTAGCTCGTACGTGATTCCGGCACCTGTACAAATGAGCCCTGCGCGCTCGTATCGTCGGATTTATACAGTATGTTATTTATACAGTGTGTGTTAACAGTAACTGACAGATTATTTGTTTTAGCTGTCGCGAATGTGGACCGCTTCGTTAAAACGCGTCATTCATACGGACGTGGGAGGATTTATTATTTGCGGGTTGATCATTAATTTTTTTGATGTCAATTTAGAACAATAACACTCAATAACAAGAGAAATGACATTAAGTAATCCGACTAGAGTAAATGTGCAAATGTTTGAACCGTTGTCCGTCCCGTCGCGTTAGAATGCTAACCTCGATGTAAGGAAACGCTCTAGCAAGCGTATTTACAAGTATCAAGAAAAATAGATTTTAAATCCCATCAATACCCACTGTAATGGTGTTGCTTAGCTACAAATTAAAAACAGTCAACAGTCATGTCATGTATGTTTTAATTGATATAAATATGAATATAAACGTGACCCAGATAATCGAGTATGGTCAGGAAACAATAATGGGTCTGAAAACAGAGATGGGCTCAGAGTTAGAGAAGATGTAGGCATATCTGAGGTCCGTCTTTTTCTTTTTTTTTGACTAACTACACAGATTGGCCAGAGAAGCTGGCCTTGACTGTTTCACCGGATTGAGAGGTGGCATAGCTCTTAGGTCGCTTAGCCTGAACCTCTATCGCTAGCAACTCGACACAAGGGTCCCCGGTGGAGGGTAACCTCGGCTTGACGGTTACTATGTTACGCGTAAGCATTCCGATCCGAGGGCGCCCGAGAGGGCCGAACCACGACTCGGTCGGTTGCTATTTCACGGATAATCTAAGGGACATTCAAAAGCTAAACTAACTTTGAGTGTCACTTCGGGAAGCGTTGGCGCTGGGAGAAGAAGTGGCCGAAGAAACTCCAGCAACGCTCCTAACATCTAAGGGGTGGAGGTCCGTCTTACTCGTATGTCACTAGAAGTGGGCGACTTGTAACGCCTCCAAATATATATTTAATATATGAAATTTTGTAATAAAATTAAGGTATTATATTAGTTAAAAAATGTTAAAGAAGATAGAGTTTAGTTTGTTTGGTTTTTATATAAGAAGAGAGATGTGGTGTTGCTTAGTTACATACTCGTATTAATAAAACAGTCAATAGTCATGTCATGTATGTTTTAATTGATATAAATATAAATATTTATAACACCCACCATAGTAGTAATTTTATTAATTACACTATAGCACTCTTATTGTATTTAGTATATAAAGGTAAGTAAAATATATGTTAAGAGAAGAGTTTAGAGGCATTGGCAAACCATACAGGACTGCATTTCCACTTGACGTCAAATAACAACGTACACGTGAATTTACTTAAAAAATATTTTAAGAAATCATTGTGTTTGTCGCAATCAAACTATTTTGTAGTTTGGCGACATACTTGAAGTAAAATACCAACTTCCACTATCCATTAATAGGAAGGAAGTTAAGTTTTAAAACATAAAGCTTTATTCAAACGAGCGCAAAACACAGGGCCGTTATCATTACGGACAAACAAAACCAAAACGCACGGGACTCCGGTCCGTTAAATAAAACGATTACAGCCAAAATCTAACGGCACTTCAAACGGCATCCGGGCGAAATTACACCGCGCGTATAAACAGAATCATCATTGTAACACGTGTAATTTCGCTTTCCCGCCATTACTTTACGGATACGGCTGCCACCGGCCCTCCACCACGGTGAATAATTGAGCGGCCTGTGAGATGGACCCGCGAAAATATGAAATGATTCTGTCCGGAGATTTGAGCCCGTTAGCTCGTACGTGATTCCGGCACCTGTACAAATGAGCCCTGCGCGCTCGTATCGTCGGATTTATACAGTATGTTATTTATACAGTGTGTGTTAACAGTAACTGACAGATTATTTGTTTTAGCTGTCGCGAATGTGGACCGCTTCGTTAAAACGCGTCATTCATACGGACGTGGGAGGATTTATTATTTGCGGGTTGATCATTAATTTTTTTGATGTCGATTTAGAACAATAACAATCAATAACAAGAGAAATGACATTAAGTAATCCGACTAGAGTAAATGTACAAATGTTTGAACCGTAGTCCGTCTCGTCGCGTTAGAATGCGGTTACTCGATGTAAGGAAACGCTCGCAAGCGTTCAAGTATCAAGAAAAATAGACTTTAAATCCCATCAATACCCACCATAGTAGTAATTTTATTAATTACACTATAGCACTCTATTGTATTTAGTATATAAAGGTAAGTAAAATATATGTTAAGAGAAGAGTTTAGAGGCATTGGCCAACCATCCAGGTCTGCATTTCCACTTAACGTCAGATAACAACGTACACGTGAATTTACTTAAAAAATATTTTAAAAAATCATTGTGTTTGTCGCAATCAAACTATTTTGTAGTTTGGCGACATACTTGAAATAAAATAATGTAACTTCCGATGTATCACAGTTATAATAAAGGAATATAATATAGAAAATATAACTATTATTATTTTAGATCTTGTGAGATTCAACGACGCCAAAACACAGGCGTGTCTCTTTTCTGCTAAAAGGATCTATTTGTGGAATGCACTGATCGTCTTCAGTTATTGGGTATTGAAATCTCATCGACCCTAAACTATGGACCATTCATCGAGTCTAAGGCTAAGAAAACTGCAAAAAAACTTAGGATCTTGGTCAAAGTGCAACCGTACTTCTCTGCGGGACAGCTTTTATTATTTATTTATTTATTTATTCTTTATTTGCACACAATACAAAAAAAAGGTACAAATGGGCGGACTTAATGCCAGTAGGCATTCTCTGCCAGTCTACCTTGGGGTTGTGAAGAGACAAAGTAACGGGTGCAAGCTATATGAGAAAATAATAAATGAAAGAAAACTATAATAAGTACATGCATACTTACAAATAAATTAAACATATAAACATAATAATTATATATAATAATAAATAGATATATATATAAATACATATATATAGAATTATAGATGGATAAGGACAGCAATTGACAAACTATTCCTTGCTTAGGTAAAGCTTCCAAAGTAAATGTTTGAAAGTAGATTTTAACACTTTATAAAGCTCAAGTCCGGTCGTGTGTAGAATACTGCTGTCACATTTGGGCAGGCGCTGCTAAATGCATCTCGCAGCTTTGGACTCGGTGGAGAGGCGGGCTAAGAGGCTATTTGGTGACGCAGCTGAAACCAATCTGCTCAGTCTTGAGCACAGGCGTAAGGTATTTCCCGAAGTGGCACTCAAAGTTAGTTTAGCTTATTGAATGTCCCTCAGATTATCCGTGTGAAATAGCTAAAGACCGAGTCGAGGTTCGGCCCTCTCGGGCGCCCTCGGATCGGAATGCTTACGCATAACATAGTAACCGTCCAAGCCAAGGTTACCCCTCATCGGGGGAACCCTTGTGTCGAGTTACTAGCGATAGAGGTTCAGGCTAAGCGACCTAAGAGCTGTGCAGGTGGCATATCTCCAGCCCTGTAGTTCTGGGCTCTCAAAAATGAGACTACGGTATCCCCTGCCTGTCGTAGAAGGCGACTAAAAGGGGCCTCGGATTCACTGGGCGACAAGGGTGGGGGCCTTTGTCGTCCGCCAAGGTGGACCCGGGAAGAAGGTGACATCGCCTGGCCCGTATCGCCTTGCACTGCGAGGGCACAGGGGGGGAGGGAGTAACCTCCCCCCCGGGAAGTGCTCTCCTTGAGCACAGTGCAGAGGGGCTCCGGTGCGTTCCACTGGAGATCCCGGAGCCCCCCACCATGCACCGAGGAAGGGCCACCGGGGGAGGTTTTAGTGGGAAAAAACCCCATATAATCACCGCCTTCCCCCCAGAAGGCGGGGTATCTTTCTGAAGATTTCCTCCTCGTGAGCAAAAAAAAAAAAAGGTGGCATATCTCAATCCGATGAAGCAGTCAAGGGCAGCTTCTCTAGCCAATCTGTGTGGTTCGTCAAAAAAAAAAGCGCGAAATATACTCGTATATCATATAAAGGCTGTAACTTTAGCTTTAATTAAATTAAACCCTTATAAAAATAGCTGCGCTATTAATCTAGAAAAATTAAAAAAAACATAGGCGAATTGATTCCTCTCCTTTTCCTTTTTATAAGTCAGTTAAAAATAAAATCTCTTATAGTATCCTCGGGTAAATAGTTACATACAAAGAAATTGTAAAGACTCTAAACATTTAAAAAATACAGAGCAATTGATAAAGTCTTCTTTTTTGAAGTCGGTTAAAAAATCTCTTAGAGTATTCTTATAGTGTGAGAAGTGTAAGGAGACAGATGCAATGAATTAATAAAGATGATCTCCACGTAATCTCTAAGGAGTGTCAAACGCGACAAAAAATAGTCAAAACAAATGGGAGCACACGCCGGCGCGTCTAAAGCGGGAAGCGAACCCGACACCTCGACCGCGGCCCACCGGCGCGCTTCCGAGACCAGTTTTTGTTGCCGACCAATTTATAGTTCCGGCCACCCTGTTCTGGACACGTGGATAAACTTTGTTATATATTTAGAAACTCAATAACTATCACGTTTCCATTCATCAAATGGGGATAAACAGAGACAGTGAAAAGCAAGTAATAAGATAAGAATTTAAAAATATAGAGAAACTAGTATGAGAAAAATGTACAAATGAACGTAAAATAAAAGAAAATTGTAAAAAGAGTAAGGAAAAAGCAAAAAAGGACCTTCAATTTAACATATTGGTGGAAAGGTAAAAAAAATTAACTTAAAGATCGTCTCATTAACTATAGTGATTATAACAGGGGGCGCTTAACGTGACTTAACACAAGTAAATTTACGAGTAAAATAAAAACCGACTTCAAATCGAAATCGTAGCTTAGCTTTTCCATTTTTTGACAAGAAATATCGTTTTATAAGATAGGATTTAAATTAATTTCAAATGTCTCGTTGACATGATGACATTTGACAGAATTTTATAAAAAGAAAATTATAATTTTCTTTACGTATATACTTAAAATAGATAATCTTTAATAATTTTTAATAGTATTTGGATAAAATAAGTTAACTAAACATAATCTTTTGTTCTTTATATCATCGCAAAATATGTCGGAGTTATCTGTTATGTCATTTTTATTTAAGGGAAATGAGATTATTATGCGAGCTAAAGTGTTAAATACGCCCCCAAGCATAAGCGGCAAAAACCGGAAGCTGTAATAAGAGCTTATGTATAAAAGTTAGTAGTCGCACCATTTTGTGGTAGATGGCGCTGTAATAAATTTTTTAAATGTTTCTTTAAACAGATTAACAAAAATAAATCTTTTCTTTTTTATTATAAAATACTATTTCCTTTGCGTAAATTTTACCAAGATAAATTTTATTCGTTTTTTAATGCGTTGAAAATGTTTCCACCTAATATCCATATAGATCCACTATGTTTTATATATATTTATTTTTAATAGAAAAAGGGATACACTGGCTTATATGACGTATTGGCTTATATACTAAATTCCGTCGCCTCGCTCGGAGGCCGAGACACGTTCTTGACGATCCGGACGCGACGCGATTACCATTGCACAGGTTAGAACTTTACAAATCCACAAAGCGTCCATTCGCGACCATTAGCTACGGGACCGATCGTGGTTCGGCCCTCTCGGGCGCCCTCGGATCGGAATGCCCACGCGTAACATAGTAACGGTCCAAGCCGAGGTTACCCCTCACCTGGGGCCCCTTCTGGCCAATCTGTGTAGTTCGTCAATAAAACCTGGAATTAAACTAAATAGTAAATAGGTAGATGGTAAAGTCTATTCGGGTTGGTGCTGTGGATAACATATGTGACTCTTGATGTCCGAAAAAGAGACTCGGCGAGTTATATTAAAAGATTGGAAGGAACCATTCTCCAATATATACATTGTGTAGTGCTATGTTAAGTCATATACGAGTATGTCCGAAGATTATATTAATTATTTGATTAACTGCGTAATAAACGTCTTGACGGATGAACCGAGATCTGCTTAAGCCTTGTTACGTATTTGGTTTAGCGGTAAGCAACTATTTTCAACTTATTATTTCCTCTACTTAATGATATGGCAAGTATTATAATTTGCATTGTTCTGTTCTTTACTTTCTGGAGGGTAACGAGATGAATGGCAAGTGAATTCATTTGTGCGGGCAAAGCGCCACCTATCAATAAAAATAGTTGATGCACATAAATGACGATGTCGAATTTGTTAATAAATACTATTGTTGCATCAAAAATGATATTATAACTATGACTGATTGGATTAAGTTTTTACGAAGTCATTCGATCGTGAACCAATGCGCCAATGATACATACAAATATAACTAATACATATAGAGAAGTGTGTGGGTTTAATAGTTTTTGTATTGTACAGGTCATAATTATTAGTTGTGGCCCTTTTTATGTTTTATTCAGCAGTGAACGCGCCAAAACCCGCCCATGCATAATTACCTCCCGTGAGGATCGAGGGTCAACCACCGACAGAGGTGGGAATAGAGTCGTGTTATTACTTACTTTTATTTTTATTGTAAATTATATGGAAATAATTTGACATTTTTAATGTTATATTAATGCACGCACCTTGTAAACAGGGACAAGAATGAGCTATTGGCGACTCGCACCTGTGTTTTATGAAAATGACAAAAAGTTAATTTTTCTTAAATAGTATTACATTTGCATTCATTTCATTGTAAAGTATAAATTTAAAATAAGTCACTAAACACTAAAAAATAAGTAACTCACCATGAAAGCTTTAGTGACACATAAATTAATAAATATATTATATACAATTTTTAGTGCATTGTTCAACCAACAGCAAGTCCTTAACCAAGATCCCACCTGTTGTTAAAAGAAATGCAGTGGTAAGGTAAATGGTCGTTAAATTTGGGTATTATAATAAGTACATTACTATTTATAAATCATTTCTTAGTATATTAGTCATCTGCTCCTATTTCCTAATTGATATATTCCAAACATTCTTGTAGCTACTCCGCTTGGGACAAAAAGATAGAAGCTTAATCTATTCTCTATCTAAATAAATGTCTGTGTCCGTGTCCGTGTCCGTGTCCGTGTCCGTGTCCGTGTCCGTGTCCGTGTCCGTGTCCGTGTCCGTGTCCGTGTCCGTGTCCGTGTCCGTGTCCGTGTCCGTGTCCGTGTCCGTGTCCGTGTCCGTGTCCGTGTCCAGTCCGTGTCCGTGTCCGGTGTCCGTGTCCGTGTCCGTCCGTGTCCGTGTCCGTGTCCGTGTCCAGTCCGTGTCCGTGTCCGTGTCCGGTGTCCGTGTCCGTGTCCGTGTCCGTGCGTCCGTGTCCGTGTCCGTGTCCGTGTCCGTGTCCGTGTCCGGTGTCCGTGTCCAGTCCGTGTCCGTGTCCGTGTCCGTGTCCGTGTCCGTGTCCGTGTCCGTGTCCGTGTCCGTGTCCGTGTCCGTGTCCGTGTCCGTGTCCGTGTCCGGTGTCCGTGTCCGTGTCCGTGTCCGTGTCCGTGTCCGTGTCCGTCCGTGTCCGTGTCCGTGTCCGTGTCCGTGTCCGTGTCCGTGTGTCCGTGTCCGTGTCCGTGTCCAGTCCGTGTCCGTGTCCATGTCTATGTCTATCATGAAAATTCAAAATAATTTAGTTTTTCACCCAGCTGCCTCAGTTTATTCTACAATTACACTATGGGTGTGTATCTGTGGTTCTCGTTATGAAGAGGCATTTAGCAAGCTGCAGTAACTTACCATTGAGACTAAACTCTACTTAATATTAGAGCCCCGAGTCCGCAAAACTAATTGTGTACAAAATTAACGTTCATTGGCATAGTGGTCGATAATTGCAAGTTTTAGCAGTCTCTTAGTTCATCGGTGCAACTATTATTTACCGATAGCGTATCAATGGCACACCAATCGTGTGTGTGTTAGTATTGCGTGTACGACTTTGGGTGATCCTGGGCACCGTTGAAAATCAGCGCCGTCGCATCCTAGAGACGATACATGCTGAGATGGTCTTCAATGTTGGCATCATGTCCTATTTGTTCGTCCCTTCCTGTAATTGTATTTTCTTTATTATTCTTTCTTTTTAATGTGTGTTATATTTTGTGTGTATATTATGATGCCAATAAATAAAATATGTCTAACGTCTATGTCTATTTGACGTAATTGGTTATGACGAAATGGTAATTGATGTGATTGTAATATAGCGGTTTTTTAACTACTCCACGTACGCCACTGTCCGTGTCCGGACTCTTTTGTATGCATTTATCGGTGAATTACAACGTCGGACTGCAGCTAAAGTACATACGTATATTAACGCTATTTTACATTCGTTGTTTATTTGTCTAAATGCATATATATGACGACAGTTATATGGATTCTTTAGCAGTCATTTTATATATGTAATGTAAATAAATATAATTAGTCTTTCATCGTAGCCTGAAAACTGGATACTCAATGGTACTTGATGGCCGAGAATTGAACCTCGATCCAACCCCGATAAATGGAAGGCGCTGGTCTCCTTCTGCGAGTCAGTAATGGCCCAGAAGGAGACCGCAGAACGGGATCGGGAGAGGGCCGATCCCGTTCGGAGATGGCGCAGGCGGGCCGGTGGCAGACCGGCCCGCAGCCCTGTAGTTCTGGGCTCTCAAGAATAAGACTACGGTATCCTGCCTGTCGTACAAGGCGACTAAAGGGCCTCGGGTTCACTGGGCGACAAGGGTGAGGGCCTGCGTCGTCCACCAAAGTGGACCGGGGAAGAAGGCGACATCGGCTGGCCCGTGTCGCCTTGCGCTGCGAGGGCTCAGGGGAGTAGGGATTAACCTACCCGGGACGTGGTCTCCTTGAGCACAGTGCAGAGCCCCCGTCATAGACCGAGGAAAGGGCCACCGGGGAGGTTTTAGTGGATAAGATCCCCACATAACCGCCGCCTTCCCCCCAAGCTTCCAAGCTATCACTGCTTTGACAAAAATATATGTGTCACATTAATTTAAAGCGGTCACTTCAAATCATTCATATACTGTGGGGTTGGATAAAAATTGATTAAGTGGAGATGGAATTAGAAACCGTACATCAAATACCATTTTCAAACGTCTATTTTTGAATATGAACCATTCTTACTACTATTAAGTGATACAGAATAATATATTTCTCTATCACACAATATCACAGTAAGTTATTCAATTCAATGTCGAGTCGGTGAAGCCGTTATACATTTAACCAAATTTATATTTTTTGGTTGCTTAAATAAATATTCGTGAAATAGCAACTGACCGAGTCGTGGTTCGGCCCTCTCGGGCGCCCTCGGATCGGAATGCTTACGCGTAACATAGTAACCGTCCAAGCCGAGGTTACCCCTCACCAGGGGGACCCTTGTGTCGAGTTACTAGCAATAGAGGTTTAGGCTAAGCGACCTAAGAGCTATGCCACCTCTCAATCCCGTGAAGCAGTCAAGGCCAGCTTCTCTGTCCAATCTCTGTAGTTCGTCATAAAAAAAAAATCGTCCAAGACGACAATCTTTCCAACTACCAAATTTGTAGGCAAGTTTATCCCATAGATTATTAAACTCAAATCATTAGATAATTCAGAACGCACCTTAGTTACATATATCCAAATGGTTTTGGAACTGCACGCCTTCGTCATCGTAACCCGAACCCTAAATAACCCGAACCCTTATTATATATACAGATGTGTACTATAGATATGCTGTAATTCGAGTAACTAACAAGGTTTATATACCACTTCCAGAAGCGTTGGCGATCTGAGAAGAAATAGACGAAGAGACTTCAGCAATGCTCCTAACATCGAGGCCAACGCTTCAAGTGGCACTTAAAGCTAGTTAGCTATTGAATGTTTTAATACTTTCCCCCATAAAGGCTGCCGACTAAGTCGTGGTAAAGGAGGTCGAACCTTCTCGGTTGCCGTCGGATTGCAATGCAATGGCAAATAGAGTAACCGCCCATGCCGAGGTTTCCTCTCAGAGACCCTTGATTTTCTAAAGAGGTTCAGGCCAATCTAAGAGCTCTACTACCTCACAAAAACCCAGTGAAATCGTAGACGCTGACTGGCTGATCAGCGTAGTTAAAACAGAAAAAACAAACCATTATGTAAATAGGTTAGGTATAGAAATATGTTGTAAGCATTAAAAGAGCTTGACCCTAATTTAAAAAAAAAAACAAAAGACAGTGCCTAATATACAAGGTTATTGGTAATTCGACGTATATCCGTTAGGAGGTGATAGGGGTGACTATTTGCAATAAATTTAACTCCTAAATGAAAAAGTGAACTATTTTGAGTTATCATGTTTTTTAGCTTTTTTTTTCGAAATAAGTAAATTTATTAAAGAAAAGTACGTGCATATAATCTAAAATTAAGCGATTCTATATAAAATGCAATTTAATCGTATAGAAAAAGCCTAACATTCCGGCAGAAACGAAAAAACCGTAACACGACACACGTGGAAATTGAATTACGCGTAAAAATCGAATAAAGAGGAGCACCACGGATATAACCGAATCAGCTACTGGAGGTAGGCAGGACGGTGCGCCGTTCATTAGGCTTGTTTGTAGAAAGCTTTTGCAGGCAAATGAATGGATTTATACGTCGGCTATTAAATCAACGCGGCGGCCGGCGCGCAAACACACGCCCACCGTCTGTGTTTGCCAAGGCGCCCTCTAATTAGATACCTAGCATTTAATACCTCTATGTTTAACATGTTTTACAACCGGTAACAATAATTATCATCATCTGTTCTCCCCCAGTAGTTCACACCTTATCAATCTAAAAAGCAACAAGTATATTTACGAGTAAAAACAAAAACCGACTTCAAATCCTCCTCCTTGTGTGGTCTTCCTCATTGCTGAAGGTCGTGACCACCACGAATTATGTTGCGGACGATCGCTCTCCACCTGTTACAGTCTTTATCAGTGTGTGTGTTTGTGTGTGCGACTTCAAATAGAATAGGAATATTACGAAATAGAATTAATCAGAACTTAACATTGTTAACATGGATTACATTGATTTAGTCGACTCTCTGATGTTATGGGGCTGTGTTGCAGAGGTCACGTTATATCAGGTGAACTATAAGCCCGTTTGGATCATTTTCTTTGAAAAGTCTGCAAGAAAGTCGGCTGAGATAGTTAGAAAGACTAGGTGATTCTTTGTGATTTCTGGTGCACTTTGGCCTAAAAAGCAGATTAGTTAACAGTTGGATGTCGTATACGAAGTGACAGAACTTGCAATAATTTGTCTATACATACAGAATGCCAAAGGACCAGCAAAATGGAACAGATAGTTAAAGTTATGAAAACAAACATATATGATTGCTATATCTCTTATATTAAGTCGAATGTTAAACATTGAAAGAAAACAATGTTTACAGATTTTATTGAAGTTTGAAAACAATTTCTCCGTTAAATAAATTCACCATTACATTTGATTTAATAAACCACAATGGTCATAAATAACACATTTACGAAGGATAATTTGTGTGGCTATTGACTGAAATAATGTCCAATTTCAATAGAAAAGGTGGATGAATGTTACCTACTGTTTGGGATCTAGTGGTTAATAAAATTAGAACTAAAACTAAACACACAGTGAGACTGTAAAAATTATCAAAATAAATATTCCATATTTTCAATATTTCATTATATAATTTAAACTTTATACGTTTAATTATCATATTATTTATTTTAGCTTATTTTTGACTTAATAATATATTTATTTATGAAATTTTTTTATCTATTATTTTATTGTATAAAATATATTTTAATCTAATTACTGTTTTATTCATGTATCATATTTATTATACTCTTATTGTCTGCATAAATTCTATATAAAAATAGTATTGCGCGCGCAAGTCTTTAGGTAGTTCCGGGCACCGCTAAAAAATCAGCGCTGTCGCATTCTTGCGACAGCATATGCTGAGACGGTGTCCGATATTGGCATCATATGTTTTGTATTATTTGTCCGTGTAACTTTCACTGTGTTTTGTCTATTTTTCATTCTTTTTTAATGTGTGTTATATTCTGTCTGTGATTGTTTTTGTATTGTGATGCCAATAAATAAATGTCTATAAATACTTAATATCAAACAGTAACTATGACACTCGAATGTTAAACGCTTCAGTTGAAATTAAAGTTAAAGTTGAAGACTCAGCGATTAGGCTATCGCTGTTCAAGAAATAAAAACAAATGTTATATTGTAAGACAAAGCCTATATTTGTACGCTATTACGAGTCGTGTTGTAGAAGTTTAAAACAAATATGCCCCGTCTAGTCCAATGTTGGAACACATTGGATGCGTGAAAAATGACATAGCATTTTTACTCAAACAGCGCGCATACAACAAACCTAACAGAGAAACACCGCAAAACCCGAAAACCTACATCCGTACGATTTTGCAAAAATAAACAAACGGGGGACGAGTGGGGCCGAGATAAATCGATATTCAACCGTTGAGCGGACAGCCCGTCAAACTTTTGCAATACAGGCAGCGGAGCAACGCTATGCAGTCTCCAACTACCGCACTCTAGGCCAGAGCTTCGAAAACTGTTCTAGCACAAATTGACCGCCTGATAAATTTTTTGAGCGATGAGAAAAGTTTCCTATTTTTTTTTTTAGTTTTTTTTTCAGAAATATTACTAACAATCTTGTTAACCATTCCAACTAATCTTAAGCTTGTGCTAGGACATGGTTCACGGCAATAGTCGAATGGTGGATTCGAACCCACGACCTTACAATTAGCAGACCGAACCCTAAGCCATTAGGCTATTGACGCTTCAAAATTTGCATACGCTATTCACGAATATGTAATAGAAAAAAAATGTTTTTTTGTGAGACTACATAGATGCTTTTACTGCTTCATCGGATTGAGAGGTGGCATTGTTGACAGGCATAGGTCGCTTAGGTCTGGAAAAAAAATTAAAAACAAATAATATAGTAATCATATTACATAGATTATTGTCATGTTACTCTCTCGTCTGTCTTTGGTACTAATCACCTTCAATAATTTTTATAATACATGCGCAAGAGGCGGTAGCTTAGTGTCCGGGCGGATGGCTCAAGTTACATAGTACGCTAGCAACCCGAGTACGATCCCCGGTGCCGGCGCCAAAATAATTGCAATTTTATGTGCTGATTTACCACGCGCTCGGCGGTGAATGGAAACATCGTATACACCAACAACATATCCTACCAGAAGGTTTGGTATGTTGAAGTTGCAGTTGAAGTTCAGTGCATGGCGAAGGGCTCCGGGAACTCCAGTGGAACGCACCGGAGCACCACTGCTCTGAAGAACGTCCCGGGGGATGTACCGCCAGTGTCGCCTTCTTCCCGGATCCATTAAAACGGACGACAAAGGGCCGCCCAACCTTGTCGCCCGTGAACCCGAGGCAGGGGATACCATATCCTTATTCTATCAACCTGGGGCTGACATATTATTCATCTCTAGGTCAACAGAGCGTCACGTCATATGTTATCGATAAAAGCTTAGTTCGATAGCCAGAATTGAATTGGTTTATTAAAAAAAAGTAAGATCTAAGCAAACTACAACACTCTCACAACCATCGACAGTTTCAGAAGCTGTGGACGAAGCCACCCGCAGCACGGTGAACCTCCGAAACTAAACATATCGTAATACACCCCGCTAACAATAGAAATTATAAATACTTTTCAAACTCAAACAGCGTAAATATCTCAAAGGAGATATTTTTTTCCACCAATAACTGGGTTAGTAATACGGCCAGCAACAAAGGAGGTTGTTGAACAATACAACCTCTCTGACACGGTATTACACGGTGGATATAATTAGTTATGGTGTACGGATTTAGATTTTGTTGTTGCGATAATTTTTGTGAATGCGCCGAATAAACATCTGCTCCAGATTTTCGAATTGACAAGCCGTCTCGATGTATTGAGATGTCATGTAGAAAACTGATATATCTGGTTCACAATGACGCCCAAAAAATGGTCAGTTACGGATGCATTAGCTTACATTTTTATTAAAAAAATCGAAAAGGTAACTCAGGATATAAACATTCTTAAATATAAATGGTAATTCAAGACTTATAAGTCCGTCCCATTTTTTTTCGTCATCATTTTTTTTTAATTTAAAAAAGCTAGCAATATTTCTTTTTTTACAAGAAATATTACTATCATTTTTGTTAGCCATTCCATCTAAGGTTAAGCTTCAACTAGGATATGGTTCACGTCAATAGTCGAATAGTGGATTCGAACCTATGACCTTATAATTAGCAGACCGTACCCTAAACCATTAGGCTGTTGACGCTACAAACTTAAGTTTATCTGTCTCTTAACCGTCTAACCTTATGTATATATTGTGATTGTCTTTTTTTGTTTTAGATATATCAACAGTGATCTTCGCGGTGAATTGCCTCAGCAGTAGCCACTCTACATCTTTGTAAGTTTCGATCCTTGCTCGTCTACGAAGCCCGCTCTTTACAGCAATTTAACATACGCACTTCGACATTGGCAAAATCTACATGGAAACGCTATCAACAAAAACAATTGATTGATTAACTGATGGTTTTTCCCAAACGCGTCAAAAGAAGTATTGCTTCTATTGAGATGTAACAATATTGTTCGTGGGGCAACATTAGGCTTATACAGGCAATACTGACACTATTATGTGACTTACTGACACGTTTATGGCCTCAGCCAGCCGTGCCTCTGTGGCTTGATCTATTGTCGAGTTCGGAGCATCGATACGGAGATGAATATGGCGCTCCTGGCAGAACGGAAGGCAGTTGTCTTCAAGCAGTTAAACCGTTAACCTTCTGAAGTAAGTAGTGCCGACGTGACACCCAAGTGAAGGAGAAGTGCGTGAGTCATTTTGTCTTTCTCTACATCTATAAACGTATTATTACTTGTGCTCTAAATACTTGTCGTTTGCCGTGCTAAAGTCGGACTTTGTGCGTGATAATGTGCCCACGTAGAATAACTTAAGGAAGATACATCCTTACAGTATGAATAGATTTTCTTCCAATTGTGAATTCCAATAAATCTTTTGAAAGTATAAAATAATTTTGAATGTATTTCCGAATTTACCTAACGCGCTAATAAGCTGTACATCCGTCGATAAAATTCAGTAAACGCCAGTCATCGCGTCACGTCGGTAGGATATTTTTAATAAATGTCCGCATGGCTGGGCGTACAGTGTGTTGCATAACAGTGATACGCGTTAATCTGTCAGATGTATCAGTTTGACGAAGGTCAGGTCGAGCGACTGACGAACGCGTGCCGGAACACGATCATTTATGCTTCTTTGTTTTCTTTTTTTTTCATTCTCTGAATTGCTTTTGCGTTTCCATGAGGGCTAAATTAAAAGGATGTTACACAAACAATTTCTCATGTGACTCAGAAGTTAGAAGAAGAAGAATATATTATTTAAGGTATAATAAGATCATTCTCAAAGAATTGAGAGACAGTGGTAGCGTTTAGTGAACTTTTATCGCACAAATTGCTTATAGAGTTGCAGCGTTATTCAGAGTACCCGATCTGACAGTAATTTAGGCAAAGAATGGGCATGGGGAAGTGAGATGGACATGGACTATAGATATTGTGAGCTGCCTTGTTCAACATCGCACACAACAGTTATTATTGACAGATTTTAACAAAACATCAAGAGTTTTAGAGGTATTTTAATAAAGACGAATTCTACAGAGGTTCACTTGTAGAGGGATTTTCCTCCAGCGTAACACACTTATTCTTAACTGTGCACTGATCTTCTACAGAGAGAGACAGTCCTACCCTTATTATCCTACATTACTAGAATAGGCATCTCTTTCTACCTAGTCAACTAAAGCACTTTTATATTAGTCAGTCCATTAACTTATTCTAATTCATAAGTATACTTTACAGATTATAATATTTACTAAACTAATATGTGCCATGTTTTTTTTGCAATGAATGGTCTGCGTCCACTGGCTTTGTGTAGCGCCTTCTTATAAGCGCTCTTACGGCCGTTTAAATAACATTTTACATCAATAACATGTTTCTTCCCTTCTCGGGAGCCCTCGGATCAGAATGCTTACGCGTAACATAGTAACCGTCTAATCCGAGGTTACCGCTCACCGGGAGGACCCTTGTGTCGAGTTACTAGCGAAAGAGGTTCAGGCTAAGCGACCTCAGAGCTATGCGACCTCATAATCCGGTGAAGCAGTCAAGATTAGCTTCTCTGGTCAATCTGTATAGTTCGTCATAAAAAACATATTACCTAAAAGATATAAACACAATATAAAGCGTTCAATGTATAGTAATCAAAAGAGATCTTTTTATATCCAACCTCTAAAGCAAGAATCACTTTATATCGACGTAACGTTAAAATGGCGTACGTACGAGTATCAAAACTTTCGTTAGCGTTAGGAGCCGAGATAACAGGCGATCGTTTCTGGCAAACGTATCCTTTTTTCAATATACGCGGGCTTCGTTATCGCATCTATAAAGTCGCGGTCTCACGGACGAAAAGCTCAGTCGAGTTTATTTTCTTTTTTAAAACTCTCTGCCAGTTTTGCATGAGTCGATCGTACATTCAAAAAGTTTACAGTTTGCGTATTATTTGAATGATGTTCCATGAAGGTCGGAACTTTGTTTATTTGAAAATATGTTTGGGTTAAAGTTACAGCAACAACAAATTTATTGGTACCGGCAACGGGGATCGAACTCGGGTTGCTAGCGTTCTATGCAACATGAGGCGACCTCCCAGACACTGGGCTACCACGGCTCGATTTTTTGGCTACATGATTAAATGATAAAAAATAAATGTGATATGCCGTTTGGTTTTTTAAGTAAAAATTTTAAAACGTACCTCTTAACCCTAGCCGGGTAGAGAAAAATTATAATTAAAATTCTCTATTTACCGTGTCATTGCGTCCATTAATAAAACAAATAAGGTTCTTACGTTCTTCTTATCCTAGTGGGTTTACACACAAGTCAGGTAAACAAATTCAATTGACATTTTTTGTACGTAATAAAATGAAAAAAGCTGGGATTCGAAATCCGGACTATAAGATCCGATGACCGCTCTGCCACGGTGTACGGCGATGAGCTTACAACCTTTCTTTTTTGTTAACGGGGAGGAAAATCTTCAAAAAGATGCCCTGCCTCACATAACCGCCGCCTTCTGGGGGGAAGGCGGCGGTTGTGTGAGGTTTTTACCCACTAAAACCTCCCCGGTGGTCCTTCCTCGGTGCACGGTGAGGGGCGCCAGGATCTCTAGAGGAATGCACCGGAGACCCTCTGCACTGTGCTCAAGGAGAGCGCTTCCCGGGGGAGGGTGCAACCTCCCCTCCCTCCCCCGTGCCCTCGCAGTGCAAGGCGAAACGGGCCAGCCGATGTCGCCTTCTTCCCGGGTCCACCTTAGCGGACGACAAAGGCCCCCACCCTTGTCGCCCAGTGAGCCCGAGACCCCTTTTAGTCGCCTTCTACGACAGGCAGAGTGCTGTGAGCTTACAACCTGTCCCATGTAGTCCGGGAAAATAATTTATAGATATGTATATGATTTTATTTGTATTTATCTATAAAATATTATTAGAAAATACATATACTTTAACATTTTAAGTGGCAGTGTGCAGGCCGCGTAGCTCAAAGCGATCTCGTGGGAGAGTCGTAAAGCGATGCGGGTGGAGCGCGGTCGCTTCGCGGGAACCACCGCCTCGCTGCGCTAGTCATGCGCTTTATTTAACCTAACTTTTGATACAATTTAGCAGTCTTATTTTGTTCTAAGCTACAAGAATTATTAGAAACACACACTTCTGATAAAGAAAATAAGCTCTCACATCATTTTAACACTGGCAGAGGGGACAGACACAGCTTTCGCTATCCAATTTTGGCCAACCGTATGTGACAGGATATAAAATACCCGGTGCATAACATTTTTTTATTTAAAATACCGGTAATTCATCAGTATAAACCAAGTGAGATTCCAAGCTGCGAGAATTAAAAATTATCTTCTTCTTGGTCGCTTCACTCTTGTCAGAGTGGTCGTGGTCATCATGATCCGGTGGGTTGGGCAGCAGACAGCACCCGCCGCACGACGTCTCGCCACCTCCGCCTGCTGGTCGTCAATCGGGCACATTCGTGGAGGGGAGCACCCACCATACTCCGCACCTGATCCAACCATCGCATCGGCGATCTACCTCGTGGTCTGCTTCCCTCTACTTTGCCCTGCACGACAAGACGCTCTAAACAATCGTTTCCACGACGGCTTACATGCCCAAAGAACTTGAGTATTCGCCGACGTACTTGAGTAGATAGACGCTCGTTAATACCCAGCTCTTCAAGTATGGAGGCGTTTGTTCGGAATTCGGTCCACGAAATCCCGAGCATCTTTCTCCAACACCACATCTCCAGAGCGTCTATCCTTTGAGTTTCGGCTTGTCGTAGGGTCCATGTTTCGGCCGAGTAGAAAAATATGGGAAACACTAAAGATTTTACGAGCCTGACCTTAGTGGCTTTTGTTATGTTACGATTCCTCCATATTTTCTTGAGCTTGTCCATTGCACTTCTGCTCATAGCCATGCGTCTCTTAACTTCATCTGTGCAGCCTCCTTGATTTGAGATGAGAGCCCCAAGGTATATGTAGGATTGAACGACGTCGCAGTTTGCTATTTTGGTTATATCCTGCAGGTTGTTGTTAGCTCTGTCGACAATCATCATCTTGGTTTTACTGCGATTTATCTTCAAACCAAATTCTAGGCTGACACGTTCCATTTTTAGGAGAAGTTCTTCCATGCGGCTACTACTAGTGGCAAAGAGGGTTGTGTCATCTGCATACCGTAGATTGGCTATTTTGTAACCACCTATGGTTACACCGTCCGTCCAATCCTCAAGGGTTATACGCATAATTATCTCTGTGTACGTATTGAACAGAAGAGGAGAAATTATGCATCCTTGTCTGACTCCAGCGGTCGGGTGAAAGCTGTCCGAGAAGACTTCATCTGTTTTCACCGACGCAGTTCCGTCTTCGTAGAGGCGCCTAAGCAGATGCACTAAATGGTTTGGTGTACCCATTTGCAGTAAGGTGTCCCACAATTTAGGCCATTTCACCGAATCGAATGCTTTTGAAAAGTCAACAAAGCAGATGTAAGTTGGCTTGTTGAATTCTCGATACTTCTCGATGATCTGGCGGACAATAAAGATCTGCTCTCGGGTTCCTTTACCTTTTACAAATCCTGCCTGTTCTGGTGCTATTTCCTTAGATAGGAAGCCTTTGAGCCGTTCATTAAGAATGTTCAGCATGATCTTACTGGCGTGGGATATGAGTGCAATTAGACGATAGTTGTTGCATTTTTTTGTTGAGCCCTTTTATGTAGTGGAACAAATACCGTGTGAGTCCATTCTTTGGGCCATATACCCGTTTTCCATATTTTGTTACAGAGTCTGTGGAAAGTGGATACACCAATTTCATCCAGAGCCTTTATGGTTTCTATCGGGATCTCGTCTTTCCCTGTAGCCTTTCCATTCTTCAGACGATTTATGGCCGCTCTAACTTCCGATTCTAGAATGTCTGGCTCTAACTCGGTTTCATTCTTGGGCTCAGTTTTGGCAAACTCCTCTGACTTGTTGTCTAGGAACAAAGACTGACAATACTCCTTCCAAACATTCGATATGCCTTTTAGCTCACACTGCACTCTGCCATCACTATCTTCTATGGCCCAGGAATTAGAAGATAAGGTCTTAGTCACAGAGCGAATTTTTTTGTAAAGATCACTGGACTCGTTTTTATGTGAATGGATATCAATTTCTTCGCATATTTTACTGAGGTAGGCATTGCGATCCCGCCTACACCCTGCTTGGATTTGTGCTGACAGTCTGTTCTGGTCTTGTACTTTTGCTCCTAATGCTTTCAACTTGCGCCTCTCTTCAACGAGCTTCAAAGTGTTGTCACTCATCCAGCGCTGGCGGGCGTGTGTTCTCGTAGGTGTGTTGGATGTCCTAGCGGAGTTCACTATCTACTAGCTTCTAGCTTGATTCCAGAGGCTGTCCGACGTTTCTGTCGAGCTATCTGCTTCATCCCACGATTGGCAACTTCGTTTAGCGAGATCGTAAAACTTTGCTTTGTCTGCTACTTCAATCCTTCTTTGTTTCTTAGGATTTCTAGCACTCTTCAGTTTTAGCTTCATCTTGGCTATTAAGAGTTGATGGTCTGATCCGCAGTCTGCTCCAGGTAGAGTATGCGTATTCTGGATGGAAGTCTTCCATCGTGACTTGATTAGTATGTAGTCAATCTGATTTCGGTGCCTACCATCTGGTGTAATCCAGGTCCAAAGTCTCCGGGGATGGTGTTGAAATTGACTATTTGCAATCACTAAGTCGTTGTCTGCTGCAAATTGTATAAGTCTCTCTCCTCTTTCATTCCTCACGCCCAGGCCGAATCTACCTGCATAGCTACTAAGCTGGTGTGCATCCTTCCCAATCTTGGCATTAAAGTCACCCAGTACCAACAATGATTCTCTGCTGGGAATTTTGGCTATAGTGGCTTCTAGGTGTTGTAGAAGTTCTCTATAACCTCATCACTCGCCGAGCTCGTAGGGGCGTAGACCTGCACGATGTTCAGGTTGACCGGTGACGCCTTCAGTCTGACACTCAGGATCCTGTCATTTACTGGTTCATAACCTATCACACAGTTCTTCTGGGTAATTGGTAGCGCTAAGGCCACTCCGTTTCTACTGCTATCTGGATTGCCCGACGTATAAATGATATGAGCTTTGGTAGTGAAATGTCCGCTGTTTTTCCAATGAGTCTCACAAAGCCCACATATATTTAAACCACATCTGGCTAGCTCACCTCTAGGATTTCAAGCTTACCAGGCATAAGAAGGCCTCGTACATTCCAAGTACCTATCTTTGGGTATGTCGCAGCTTCAACCTCATTCCAGTAGCAGAGTTTCCATGGGGAGCCTGGTTTCCTGCTAGCCCATGGCCGGTAGCCAATTTCACACCTCCTGCCCCGGACGCAGGTCGGCGCCGGTTGCTAGTCGGATCGCATGGCGAACGTACTCTGTGTGCTTGCCTGGTCATGATAACTGTCGGGAATATAGACGCAGTAGTTTCCCTTGCTTTCTGCGCCAGTCATTTTAGGAGGGATTTAACCCACAAGGCCGCTGATGCCTCTTCCACCCGAGCCTGGGGCCCGAGTGGGGAATGGTTATACCGCCATTGGTCGGTCGCCAGAGCCTTTCAGTTGTCTAGCAGGGAGTACCACGACGTGGCTTAAGTCACGTCGCCGCCATGTGGCGCGTGCAGGTGAGGTTGACATTTGGGTCGGTAAAGATGTTATAACCGTTCTCCTTACTCCCCATAAACTAAAATTAACAATAATAAAAATTATAGTCAACTAAATTAAATCGAAATGAGCCGCTAGCAATCCCAGATCGATCCCCGGTGTCGTCACCAAATAATTTCCTTGTTTCCAATTTAAGTGCTGTGCGGTCAAGGAAAACATGGAGAGGATACCTACATCTGCTAGAATATTTTCTGAGACATGTGGACTCTGTCAATTCGCAAATCGCGTAATGAACTATTCTCTTGTACTCTCTTTAGAGGCCTGTGCCCAACAGCGGGACATATAAATAGGTAAAAATTTTATAACGTTTTTTTAAGTCAGCGGTAAGGTATCGTACCTATACCTCCTTATTACGCGTCATTGGATAGTCTAGTAAGGAGATCGGAAATTTACCACCCTTAAATACCTATATAATATAGAATTTAAGTCTGTCAATTCGTAAACGTTCTTCTGTCTTTTCCATATCTATGAGATAAGGAACTAAAACTAAATAGACTATATATTTGCAACATATAACAAGCAAACAGAACACAACGAAGTTATATCGAAAGTTTGTTATCGAGATGTCGCATCCCTAGCTTCGGACGAGAAATTTTCTTATCGTCATTGATAAAGCAACTTTGTCACAGAGGCGGGCCTTCAATATGCGATAGCTCTGCCGCGCGCCATTTGTTTCTGCGTTAAGTTAACGTCTGGATCCAATTATGTAACGAGAGTTATGCTAGCTAAGTATTAAGCTGTGAGTCTTTTTTAACACAATTTAGTTCAACGGATTGACTCTGGCATAGTTTCTAGGTGACCTTATTATATGATACGCTACATCGAGACATTTAAAACATAAAGAACTAGATAAAAGAGCAAGAAAATTAACGTGCATACCTCTCCTATAGTTTAGCATTACAGCTCCAATAACTAACCCAGTTAGACTTTCCCAACTGTACAGTAAAGATCCAAACACTTTAACTCTCCAAACAAAACGATCTAAACTAAAAAAACATATAAATAAAGTTCTATAGGGCCTTTTTATTCTCAATTTAATTCACCCAGAAGACCCTATTCCCGTCCCGACATAGATTAGGTCACGAATAGAGACAACTGGAGCCATAGAGCAACCTATAGCTACAGACATGACCTTAGACAAAGATAGTCTCTGAGATTGATTACTCTATACAGAGGTGACTCACCAATATTATTTTTGTACCTTCGTTTTATACTATTTTTCAATATTTTAAACTAAAGTACTGTCTAATCATCGACATATATTTGACTCAAATCCATTTAATAAAATTCCACAAACTATTTTCTGTAAAGTTTGACGGTAAAACTGTCTGTGTTTAAAATATTTCTTTGCACTCAACTTCTCGTATAAGTGCAATGTACGAAGGTAAGGTTGAACATAGTACATATATCGTAAAGACAACGGATGGTCGAGCTAGTAGAGCGTATAATTTAGAGTTTATGGGGTCATTAGGCGGCAGCAGGGCGGCGGGCCGACTTTTTGTTCGAAGGCATCGCAATTAACCCGTGAAACGATAATCGATCGCTTCTTGCCCACTTTAAACTGTCACGCATTTGCTTTCATTATAAATGAACTTGAGCATCATGTTGGGGCGATTCCGTACAATTTTATATTAATTTGATATTTCAAAACAACTTACATTAAATAAAAAACACTTTCTATGAATTTTAATTTAGAAATAGGTATGCTGCCAATTTTTTTAATAATTTTTTTGTTTATACTTGTGTTAGGAGATGATACACGTCACTAGTCGATTGATGGGCTTGAATCTACGATGTTATGTTTCGCAGACTGTACCACGACAAGATGTTTATAAAGAAATGTAGTAATATTTAAATATATATATATTATTAGCATTCTTTAAAAAAGTTATAGTAAATTAAATATATATATATTTGACTCACCACCTATCCCATATGAGTCTGACCTTCACCAATAATCTTGTTGATCAATGGACATCAAAATCTGCCCCTGACTGTATCGCTAGGGTTGAAAATAAGCTAAAGCTTATTTATTTATAAAACAGTAGCTTACCCAACCTGTTTTGCCGGGCTAGATTTTGCTTTATTTTATTCAAACAATAAACTTACATCATTAAATATTTAATTTAACTCTCACAATATACTCGTATTAAATGATTCCTTTCTCTCCGTATTCATTCTCTTCTCGAGCGGGTGAAGATCATTACCTACACCCATGTACATATCCGTATATACAATATCATACCCGTAGTAGTAGTATCATAGTAAATAAAAGCTGTATTTAACAATTCAAACAGAGGAGTGCTCCGATCGTCACCAAACTTACAGCTCACTCGCCAGGTCAATCTCAAGATTCCCCGAAAGTTTTATTGAAAACGCTTTCTTTTTTATATATATAGATTAGTTAGAATAAACCAAACATAAAAGCTATTGAGCTGAAATAATTTATTTTCTAAAGGAAAAAGTTCCAATCAACGATGCAATGTATACAACGTTTCCTTACGCATTCTGATGTTCCCAGTGGCAGCTTCAATATCAACCGCGCCATCCAGCTGATGCAACCGTATCACGATTATCTCTCCGTGATCGACGGAAACATTCAATCACGTCTCGCTTGTTCCTCCCAGGGAAAGATAAGACGTTTGTTTCCTACGCGGATGTCGGAGGGGGTGATCCGGGTATACCAGGGCCCGGGGGAACGGGATCAGGAAGTGGCATTTGGCACGGGCAATTGACGCCGCTGATAGGATCGCGAGCTGAGTTTGCAGGAAAATAATCGGAGAGCCAGTGGCTTTTTTTTCCTTATAAATTAAATTATATTTTTCCGCCCTATTACCCTTTAAGTATCAAGCTGTGTATGATCATTTTTAAAGCAACTTCAAATTAGGATAAGACCCTCAATACGTCTGTATAAAACATACGTTATTTATGTTTGTTACCTAGACTAGGTGAACCGATTGTGATGATTCTCTATAACGTGACAACGTCTTATAAATCGGTATATCCTAGGATGCGTTCGCAAAAACGTTCGACTCAATGTACCGTTACTAGAATTCTCCGTTACCAATAACTCAACGCTCCGTAAGTAGAGATCGAAATTAGAGATAGAGATAGCGAGATAGCAGCAGATTGAACATAACACAAATTGTAAATACTCTAACTGTGATATAATAAATTATATATATGTAATAATGCCAATGTCCTTACTGTTATACATGTTACAGACACCTTTATATTCTCTATACTGTTCTCAAACAACACTCTGTTACTAAATTTGTTCCTTCACTAGCTACAGTAAAACGATCTAACTATATAATTTGTCGAAAACCACTTTTTAAGACCAGCTATTCGCATAAATTCTTCTGTTTTCTAGGCACTCACTTATATAAAAATAATAATAAAAAAATAAGTATATATTCGCTTTCTACATACAAATGCAAATTGGAACTGTCAGCTTGGTTAGAGACTCTTAATTACAATGATTCTGATTCTGATCTAGATACAATATCCTAATTCTGAAACACCCACACACATATAAGGCAAACACCATTCTGATTCTGATTTATTTATTCTACATTCAAGTAACTAGCTTTATTTATAAAAACACAAACTAGTTGTATGTATTACGCGCGGCAGAGGGCCTGGTATTCTGTCTGACAGGGCAACCTAGTACAGATACCAGTCTCTCAGAAAGGAGGCTTTATAATGTATTTTATATAATGTAATTCAATATGTAACCTTTGTGGAAGCGAAATAAAAAACTATATTATTATTATTAAAAAAATACATGCATATTGTAATTCCATGCAGAGTGCTCATTTAGGATTCGTTGTCACGAATTTAACTCCCGCAACACGCGCGTCCTCCCGACGTGCGCCGTAGGTTCAAATTCCCCTATTCTGGGGAGATTTTTGGTCATAAAACCCCTCTCGACCTCCGTCTCAATCGAGACCGAGAGGTCGAGAGGGCGTAGAAGATAGATACGTCGCGGCTGACGCTTGAGGGATTAGCCCCGACGTAAAAATAGTTATTCCTAAAAATCCGTTCCAAAACGGTACCCAAGACTTGACTTGACTTGACTTGACTTGACTTGACTTGACTTGACTTGACTTGACTTGACTTGACTTGACTTGACTTGACTTGACTTGACTTGACTTGACTTGACTTGACTTGACTTGACTTGACTTGACTTGACTTGACTTGACTTGACTTGACTTGACTTGACTTGACTTGACTTGACTTGACTTGACTTGACTTGACTTGACTTGACTTGACTTGACTTGACTTGACTTGACTTGACTTGACTTGACTTGACTTGACTTGACTTGACTTGACTTGACTTGACTTGACTTGACTTGACTTGACTTGACTTGACTTGACTTGACTTGACTTGACTTGACTTGACTTGACTTGACTTGACTTGACTTGACTTGACTTGACTTGACTTGACTTGACTTGACTTGACTTGACTTGACTTGACTTGACTTGACTTGACTTGACTTGACTTGACTTGACTTGACTTGACTTGACTTGACTTGACTTGACTTGACTTGACTTGACTTGACTTGACTTGACTTGACTTGACTTGACTTGACTTGACTTGACTTGACTTGACTTGACTTGACTTGACTTGACTTGACTTGACTTGACTTGACTTGACTTGACTTGACTTGACTTGACTTGACTTGACTTGACTTGACTTGACTTGACTTGACTTGACTTGACTTGACTTGACTTGACTTGACTTGACTTGACTTGACTTGACTTGACTTGACTTGACTTGACTTGACTTGACTTGACTTGACTTGACTTGACTTGACTTGACTTGACTTGACTTGACTTGACTTGACTTGACTTGACTTGACTTGACTTGACTTGACTTGACTTGACTTGACTTGACTTGACTTGACTTGACTTGACTTGACTTGACTTGACTTGACTTGACTTGACTTGACTTGACTTGACTTGACTTGACTTGACTTGACTTGACTTGACTTGACTTGACTTGACTTGACTTGACTTGACTTGACTTGACTTGACTTGACTTGACTTGACTTGACTTGACTTGACTTGACTTGACTTGACTTGACTTGACTTGACTTGACTTGACTTGACTTGACTTGACTTGACTTGACTTGACTTGACTTGACTTGACTTGACTTGACTTGACTTGACTTGACTTGACTTGACTTGACTTGACTTGACTTGACTTGACTTGACTTGACTTGACTTGACTTGACTTGACTTGACTTGACTTGACTTGACTTGACTTGACTTGACTTGACTTGACTTGACTTGACTTGACTTGACTTGACTTGACTTGACTTGACTTGACTTGACTTGACTTGACTTGACTTGACTTGACTTGACTTGACTTGACTTGACTTGACTTGACTTGACTTGACTTGACTTGACTTGACTTGACTTGACTTGACTTGACTTGACTTGACTTGACTTGACTTGACTTGACTTGACTTGACTTGACTTGACTTGACTTGACTTGACTTGACTTGACTTGACTTGACTTGACTTGACTTGACTTGACTTGACTTGACTTGACTTGACTTGACTTGACTTGACTTGACTTGACTTGACTTGACTTGACGAATTTAACGTCCGAGCGTCTTGCGCTCAGACACCTGAGATTTTTTGTAATATGAAAGCTAGTTATTGGTAAATTTGGTCCAATTCTGACGATGGTATCCATGAGAAAACCATATAAGATTAAATTTTCACATAGTATGTGCGCTACTAAGTAACGCAATACCTCGCTAACTGATTTCGATGATTAATTATTTATGGGAAAAGATGCACTTCAAGAATGATGAGAGTTAGGTTATGTTTCGTAATATTCGATCAAGTTTGATTCGATTTGAAGTCGTTTTTTGTTTTTACTCGTAAATATACTTGTTTAATAGTTTAATATAATAAAAATGGTACATTTTTTTACATAATGCGATGGCCACCAGGCATCAGGAAATATTAATTGATTGTTTGAATACTTTATTTAGTGGTGTCAGTCTCCTGGACTATGCGGTGTGAGTCAGCGCGCTGCGGTGTCGGCGAGCCGCGACATCGCTTCCGATAGAGTGAGTGATACTCCACCTAACTTAGCTGTATTTTATACGCTACATTACACTGAAAAACAATTCCATTGTGTTTTCCTAATAACACATGTTATATCTACTATCTTCTCACACGAATATTATAAACTTACGAATACTAATTATAAAGCGTTTTAATCGTTAATAGCAGATTGTATGTAAAAGGAATTTAAAACACGATTAAGCGATTATGAATTCCGCCGAATAAGTTTTATTCAATTACCCATTTTTATGCCAAAATAGAAGTATGAAGTTTGGCACAAGTAATATGGCTTATGTCCAGCATTGGATGTACCTACTACGGACATTATGATAAAAATTATCTACATTTTTATGAAGAAGTGCAGAAAGCTAATCTTATCTTTTTTTTAATTATTTCTAAGCAAGTGCTTGACTACGATCCCACCTGATGTTAAGTGGAAATGCAGTCCTGGATGGTAAGGCGCACTAGCTTAGTAAATGCCTACTCACTGTACCCTTGAAAATACCCACATTGTAATCGGAAGGAAAGACAGACGCGGGCAAACTATTGCAGTCCTTTGCTGTACGAAGAATGAAAGACGAAGCAAATCGCTTCGTTCGGGTTTGAGGATGTTCACAACAAAAGGATGAAATCCTGCGCAGTGCGTCTAGAAGTCCGATGGTGGAAAGGGATGGGGAATTAGATCATGTAGTTACTCTCCAAAATGCAATCTGTAGAAAACCGAAAGGCTAGCTACCCTACGCCTGTGCTCAAGAGTGAGCAAATTGGTTTGTTATATTGTTTATACTCCTAAATAAAGAAAAAAATACACAAATAAGAATCGCGGTAGCTCAGTTGTATTTGTTGTTTTTTTTTGACGAACCTATACCAATTATGCAGAGAAGCTGACTTTTACTGATTCACCGAAATGTGAGGTGGCATAACTTATAGTTCGCTTAGCCTGAACCTCTATCGCACAGTTTCCCGGTCGAAAAATCATTTCTGGGTAGTCAAATTTCGATTAAAGTACGATCTACGGCTATCTTAACTATAAAAAAATTCCCGTTGCTAGTAATTGACTTTTCATCGTATACCAAAAAATACAGTTATGACGCGAAAGCCAAAAAAAGCATTTATAAATGAAACAGAAAAACAGCAGGTTGAATATTAAACGTTGTTAATCGTCTTCACAAAACACAACAGCTGACACAAACGGTCTAAAAACTCGGAAATCCACCTGTTACGGTTGTAATTCACAGATCGGGGTGGAGTCCACCTCCGGCGCTTTTACATTTTATTTGTTTAGAACGCTATCAAAGTTAAATGACATCATTAGGTTAGCCGCAGGAGATGCGCGGTTCATGTCTTTATTACCCCATTTTATTGTGACGATAGTAAACCGTGACGTCTGAATGCACCCTAATGTTTCACATCTGACGCTGTTATTTCTGAGGTCCGTCTGTCTTCTCTTTAACCGACTTCAAAAAAGGAGGATGTTATCAATTCGTCTGTATTTTTTTAATGTTTATGAACACATAGTATGTCATTTAGTCTCTGACCTTGATTTTTTTTTAAATTCAATAAAGCGCAACCATAGACTTGTGTCCGTGCTATTTTCTAATTTACTTTATTTTATTAATAAGAGTGCTACAATATTTTTTGGTGGTGTTGGAGAATGCTCTGGTTCACGCATCGTAGACGCCATGTTGCATTGTTATTAGTTTCACCGCGACGCGAAGTATTTGTATTAATTGTATGTAGTAAAAAATAATTTTATTTAGTTTTTAAAGTGTAAAGTAGCAAAAATGTGTATATGTAGGTTTAAAATAGAAAATGATATTTGTTGCGGCCCTTGTCGTTCCCTGCAGTGGTTGTCCCGTGTCGAGGGTGCCGGCGGAGAGAGTAACCTCCTTGCGACGTGCTTCACAGCAGTGTGTACCACTAGAAATCCCAGAACCACTCGCCATGCACGGAAGACGGCCACCGGGGGGTTTTAGTGAGTCAATCCTAACATAACCGATGCCTTCCCCCGGAAGGTATCTTGTTGAAGATTTCCCCTGTCAACAAAAAAAGTCGTTAGCTTGCTCTTAACCATTAAAGGTTAGCTGGAAGAAAATGCTACATATCATTAAGTTCGCCTTTGTACACCTGTTTTAGCGCAATAAAGAATTTATCTATCTGATTTCGGGCTAATCGTTATTTAAGTATGTTAAATATAATTATTGCTACGATTTGGAACGGAGAAATTGTTTTTCCAGCCAACATTATTCACCGCAAAGCACGAGCATATCTTATGTACCAAACAGTTCTTATGTGGCAACTGTTACCTGCCCCCATGACCGCCGGAGCGTGCCCCCGCCCGGTCACGATACATTGATTCCCACCGTCCACCATTCCGCGTCGGTTAAAACATAATTGCCATCGGCACACACTAATTGGCGCCAATTTTATGCGTCGTTATAGTAACTTAAATCTTGCGTCGATAGTAAAGTGCGCTTGTTACTCTGCACTTTCCATATTTTTGCTGAGCAGAGACCTTGTCTATGAAAAGTCGGGATAGTCGTGCGATAGACGCGAGATGTGGTGTTGCCGACATCTGTTCCTGCAATGAGAACCAACGAGTTCATACTGAAGGAGCTTACGATAACCGTATTGGCGGATATTCGAAATATACCGTTATGCGGTCTTCGAAGCACTTTCTGGAGAAGCAGATCATTTTAGGCAAAATGGACGTCCACAAAGTGGTCTCACACAATCACAAAGACGTTGGGAGATAGCATACAGTCGGTGCGGTCCACTCCTAAGACCTCACTCAATGGAGGTTGCATTTACGTAGTCATGATCCTCAGCAGTGGAAGGAAAAAGAAGAAGAATAGGAATTTATGTAACATCCATCCGTACAAAACTTTTCAGCTTTGCATTACACATTTTCTAAAAGTTAGCTATTTCAATGTCTTCCGATAAAAGCTACCTGCCGAGTCTAGGTTCCTCAAGAGTGCCTTCGGTTCGGAATACTTACATGATTATAGGTCTGATAGCAGATCAGAGGACCCCTCTAGGGAGCCAATGCGCCGTGTTGTTCCCAAAAAAGGTTCAGACGCTGGTCGTCGGAGGTCGCTTAGACCTAAGAACTGCAACCCATCTTTTCTTTTAGTGGGATGCAGTCCGAATCAAAAAGCTTCCTTCAATTTGATCCTGGTAGGAACAAAACGAGGTATATTGGATCGATAAAATTTTCCACATTTAATTTTCAACGATAACATGAGAGTAAATGGGTCCAACACTCCTAATCAAGATAATTAAGGGCTGTGCAAAACAAAAATTTTATTGAAAGGCGTCGTCGTGTGACACGGCGTGAACACACAATGACACGGCAGGGAGTCGCGGCGCGCTTGCCCACATTACTCGCCAGGGTTGTCACTCACATTAAAAAAATATTCTTTAGTCATTGTTTCCGTATCAATAATCATAAATAGATGTCGTGGCAAACGAGTCACCGGATATTAAGTGATCACCGTCGTCCATTAACATCCACCGCACCAAAGGAGCTGCAGGTGCGTTGCCGACCTTTGAGATAGGAGTAGGCGCGTTTCTTGAAGGTCCCCAAATCTTAAAGGTATGGAAACACCGCTGATGATAGTTGATATCACAGGTTGATAGTGCGTGGAAGAAAGTTACGCGATAAACTTACAGTCGTGAAACGCCAAATATCAAGATGGTGACGGTGGAATTTGGAAGCCTGCCGACATATGCGGTAATGGAAATCGGTAGCTGGGATGATTCCGAACAATTCCTCAGAACACTGGCCGTGATTAATATGATAGAGAATGCAAAGAGCACCGACATCTTTTCGCAGACTCAGAGGTTCAAGTCGATCGGAAAGACCCTGATCGTCGACGATTCTAGCAGCTCTACGTTGTACACGGTCAAAAGTTCTACGAATAATGAAAGACGAAGCGAAGCGCTTCATACGGGTTTGAGGGATGTCCACAACAAAAGTGGAACAGGAATGGAGGAATTAGATCATGTAATTACTCACTCACACACTGTTCAAATTTCATGTCCATGTAAATAGTAAGTTACTACATATAATTTAACATGTAATAATGCGGTATGTAGTGGTATGTAGCAGCCCTAGTAGTGATGTTCACATTAGACATAGGCGAGGGAGCTTAAAGCTCGCGGCCCGCTGTCGCAGACGATGTGCCCGTGCGTTTGTGACCGCCCAGCGGTGCGGAAATCGCGAGTGCATTGTGCCAACCCTAGCGGGTGAGCCGCCCCGCCTCTATACTTCGTCATTTATTTTCGTGCTAGCCCTTAACACGGCCTGATGTTTAATATACAAATTAGAGGCTCGTTATTTTGATGTCGGTTATCATTTAAATGTCTTCTTATCTTGTAGATATTACAATTATAGTATTATATACCATTCATAACGGTAGCCTAATGGTATGATTAGGTACAAAGAGTAGAGACAGTAATCGCGGTGCCACATTTCATCAACCTTAGGTCCCGTATGTACCAGGACAAAAAACAAACAAAGAAAAAAACGGAGACTCTTTAAAACACCCGTTCGCAGGCCTAGATTCAAACTTGAAAACCCGTTCGATTTTACTGTCTCATGTCGTTTATTTTTGTACATCTACGACTCCTTTCTGATATGATCTCGTACAGACTCCATAGCTCGTTACGCGACTTTGAGCTTATTTCTAAGGATCAGATATAAAGTATTTATTAATGCCAGTGTCTATTACGACTCTGGTAAATAGTGATATATAATATATTCCACATAACAAGTTTATTTAAGAGTAAAAAAAAATAAGTATATGCGTGACAAATGGGCAGATGACTCAATATCACGCCAACCAATTTAGTTGGTTCATATTTTAATGAAATGGATGTAATTCAAGGGTAATTTCATGAGAGTTTGGTCAGGTTCCGAATAATTCTATTTCGTAATATTCCTATTATAATTCAAAAATACAATGAGAGCGGCGCGTTTAATGTTTCATTCGAATTGAATTTGGTTTTTTGTTTTTAGTCGTAAATATACTTGTACAATTGCAGTATATCCTCACATATGTGAACGCGAACAACGGGTGTGCTATATAATGTGCCCAACGGGTGGAAATTCGTCACTTTTAGCTGATGACGCTCTAAAAGCGCGAGCACCACTACACCGAACAGAAGACACAGGGAATGCATTTGTTCCAGGGATCACAATGATTCTTACGTTCCACCTCTAAGTCAGAACAATGTCGAAGTACTGTAAGATGTGTGTAACATTCCCGTCTATTGTTACCTCCCTGAAAAGAATACGAAATCATTATATTAAACCGACTTCAAATAAATTGGAGGTTCTCAATTCAACTGATTGTTTTCTGTTTGTTACCTCAGAACTCTGTGAACCAAGTTTAATGCCGGTACTTCCCGTATGCATTTCAATTTGGTCTAGTTCTGACTATGGCATACCACCACCTAAGAAAACCATATTAGTCCAATAAGAGATCGTCTTCACATGCGGTATGTAATGTTAAATCCATCTATGATTTGATTTGAAGTGGATTTTTGATTTTACACGTAGACATACTTGTAGTTGATAAGACTTCTGGTCAGCCCTGTGTCGAGTTACTAGCAAAAGAGGTTCAGGCTAAGCGACCTAAGAGCTATGCCACCTTTCAGTCCGGTGAAGCAGTCAAGGCCAGCTTCTCTGGCCAATCTGTGTAGTTCGACATAAAAAAACTTGTGACTAACGTTTTTTGAATCGTGACATCTATCTATTGGATGACATTTTACATGAAGTGGCGGAATATTATTTTGTTGGTTCACTTAAAGATGTTTAACTAAAATGAGGTTTTATAACTACTCGGTTGACCGGAATGACGTTCAATTGTTCAGCCAACGAATGACAATTTCAAACAGAACATACGTCAAGAGAGAATCAAGATGGCGCAACAATGAAGACGTGGCTTCGGCCTTTAAAGCTACCAAAATTCTCCAATTAAGACCTGGCTGTATGGCCTAAAGTCTTTTGCCTTTCCTATTAGGGATAAATTAATATTATCATCATCACCAGAACATACGTCATATCATAAACGTCAATTATATTCAATTACTGCATCTTTCGCAACAGAAAAAGCGGTTTTTCAAGTTTGTGTTAAGAGGTTTATCGTCGTATTATTTTTTGTTGTTATTATATTGATAGAAACAATTCATATGACAAAACAACGTTTGTGAGATCAGCTAGTTTATGAATAAAACTGTCTAATTTTAAATCTGCGAACATTTCCATCGAAACTTTGGTCAAACAGTTGCACACCAGTCTCAAAAAATCAATGACATTGTTTAATAAAAAATATATATACGAGGGTAAAACGGGGCGCAAGGGTACAACACTTAAAAAGCACGGATGTGAACATTTGTAGCGATAATTTGTGCCGCAAGCCCGTGGGGTGCGCCGGGCTGCCGTTGAAAGAATGATACATCATCAGACCAATAATAAATCACACATGATTCAATTAGAAAAATACAGCGGCCGCTCTGGCGGGAAACGGTGGGATTCAGGCGCGTCTCGCGGCGTCGCACAGTACGCCGGGTAATTTGACGTTTTGTATTGCGCCATCAATCAAACGCAATTAACAATGGCTCGTCGGCAGTCAGTGTGCAGAGTTTACGAGTTGTAAAATTTCATTTTTAAATAATTTGCTCATGAGAGACCAATGTGTGGACCGGGAGGTTGTAACGGTCAAATCCTCTCAACGCTATGAAAACGCAGTAGATTTATAGATCTATTTCGAGTATCTAAATGCGCAAAATTATCAAAGAATAGTTTTCATAAACTAATTTTTTTTTGACGAACTACACAAATTGGCCAGAGAAGCTGGCCTGGACTGCTTTACCGGATTGATAGGTGGCATATCTCTTAGGTCGCTTAGCCTGAACCTCTATCACTAGAAACTCGACACAAGGGTCGCCCCGGTGAGGGGCAACCTCGACTTGGACAGTTACATAAACTAAGTATAGGGGTAGGAGGATAGTTATTTAAAAATACATATTACTTTAATGTAAAATACCCCCAAAAACCGCTTGTTACGAATGGTTAAAAATAAACACGTTAAGAAGTGGTTACCTAGTGTCACATTATCATAAATTTACCAATCTTTCCTGGTATATTTCTTTAGAATCTAAGGTAGTATATGGGACCTAATTGAGAGGAAATCCTTTCAAACAAAAATAAAAAATCATAAAGAAGAAATGATGGCGCTTAACATTAACCATTCCAGCTTAAGCTGTTATGCTTAAAAAGTAGAGCCTAAGCTTATGTTAGAAGATTGACAATGACCTCCCATGGCCCCACCAACCTCGCGGTTATATGCGCCGAAACGCGGGAGGGTTCGCGTGGTCTTGCCATGTGGCCCCATCTTGACTCCCTACTAGTTCTTTGTCAAGGCCTTTCTTTATTACTCTCAACTCTCCCTCTTGGTACCAACAAATTGGTATTCTCCTCCTTTTTTAAGTCGGTTTAAAAGGTCTTCACACATGTAATATATTCTCAAGTATGGTATTCGAACACAACGATTTCCCGTGTCACATATTAATGTCGTAGCATTAACATATGAGGCTTCACAACACTCAATAACTCATTGGGAAAATGTAGCCGTAGAGGGTGCGGCTGGGCCGTGTCACGTGCCAGTAATGAGTCCCATGCAACCCTCCTCCCCCGTCGCCTGCCGCTCACAACCTCGCGTGGAATTTCGCACATACAGCGCTCTCGATTATTTTGATTTATGCTTATTTTTCCCCTATTTTATAACATTTCGTCGATTCAATGTTGATATTTAAGTACTAAACATTTTCCGTGTACATTTCAATGGATTTATTATACATTAAACCATCTCTCGCTATTGTAGGAACAATTACATTGACAATCATCAAGTACCGACATACACCGCGGCTTCCCAGTAAAACCGTGATCATAACTGGTACAGTTTCTTCAAAGAAATCTTCTTAACCGTTTCTTCAGAGATTCGCCGAGTGGCGAGCCTATCGTTTTTTTTTCAAGTAACTTTTGTACGTAATAAATGGAAACTTATTGGTACAAACCGGCTGGGATTTGAACCCCTGACGATAACGTCACATTAATCAAAATCAAATAGTCGTAACACTAATTGTTTTTTTATGGACTAACTACATAGTTGGCTAGAGAGGCTGGCCTTTACAGCTTCACCGGAATGAGAGGTGGCATAGCTCTTAAGTCGCTTAGCCTGAACATCTATTAGTTAGTAACTCGGCGATTCCGATCCGAGGGCGCCCGAGAGGGCCAAACCACGACTCGGTCTGTAGCTATTCCATTAATAAAACTATATCGGACAATCTAAGCTAAACTAACTTATTTGCCACTTCGGGAAGCGTTGGCGTGAGTAGTGACCGAAGAAACTCCAGCAACGCTCCTAAAAACGAATGGATGAGTGTGGATGAGGTGTACTTTACTATACACACTAAAATGTATAAGCATTGAAAGCATTTTAAGCTCTCATTAAATACCCTTTCAAGCTTAACCCCGCACAAAGGGAGCTCGCAATTATTTCCAGACAAACTAAAATCAATGCGCAATAAGAGTGAAATTCACTTCCTGTTACACAATAGGCAGCCACTTCACCTGTAATACGCGTATGAAACCTTTAATACGTGGTGCCGCGGGCGCTTACCGGATTTACTCTATTTGCACAATACTTACCGCCCGAGGCCGAACTGTGGGCAGAGCTGTTAATCTGATAGAGCTGGCATTAGCGTATTAAATTTACGCTGTAATGGGAACTTTGAAACTTAAACACATTTGATATGGATAAACAGTATATATATATATATATATATATATATATATATATATATATATATATATATATATATATATATATATATATATATATATATATATATATATATATATATATATATATATATATATATATATATATATATATATATATATATATATATATATATATATATATATATATATATATATATATATATATATATATATATATATATATATATATATATATATATATATATATATATATATATATATATATATATATATATATATATATATATATATATATATATATATATATATATATATATATATATATATATATATATATATATATATATATATATATATATATATATATATATATATATATATATATATATATATATATATATATATATATATATATATATATATATATATATATATATATATATATATATATATATATATATATATATATATATATATATATATATATATATATATATATATATATATATATATATATATATATATATATATATATATATATATATATATATATATATATATATATATATATATATATATATATATATATATATATATATATATATATATATATATATATATATATATATATATATATATATATATATATATATATATATATATATATATATATATATATATATATATATATATATATATATATATATATATATATATATATATATATATATATATATATATATATATATATATATATATATATATATATATATATATATATATATATATATATATATATATATATATATATATATATATATATATATATATATATATATATATATATATATATATATATATATATATATATATATATATATATATATATATATATATATATATATATATATATATATATATATATATATATATATATATATATATATATATATATATATATATATATATATATATATATATATATATATATATATATATATATATATATATATATATATATATATATATATATATATATATATATATATATATATATATATATATATATATATATATATATATATATATATATATATATATATATATATATATATATATATATATATATATATATATATATATATATATATATATATATATATATATATATATATATATATATATATATATATATATATATATATATATATATATATATATATATATATATATATATATATATATATATATATATATATATATATATATATATATATATATATATATATATATATATATATATATATATATATATATATATATATATATATATATATATATATATATATATATATATATATATATATATATATATATATATATATATATATATATATATATATATATATATATATATATATATATATATATATATATATATATATATATATATATATATATATATATATATATATATATATATATATATATATATATATATATATATATATATATATATATATATATATATATATATATATATATATATATATATATATATATATATATATATATATATATATATATATATATATATATATATATATATATATATATATATATATATATATATATATATATATATATATATATATATATATATATATATATATATATATATATATATATATATATATATATATATATATATATATATATATATATATATATATATATATATATATATATATATATATAGGTGTGTGTGTGCGTATGTGTATTAATGATTATATTGTTATATACTTATTTATTTCAGTAATTTACTAATAAATCAATATAATTTATTTATGATTTTCTAGATTATTGTGTAATAGCACAGCAATGATAACCTAATGAGCTTCCAATTGATAATAATCTCTTTTGTCTTTTTTTAAAGAATGCTAGCAAATTTTGATATAATTTTTTTTTTCTTTAACAACGTTAATCACCGAATATAAAAGATCGATGGATTAGAGCCGTTTAATGCTTTGTGATTTGTTCAACGTTTTGTCATTTTTTGTTTCAATTCGAAAATTCAAGTGATACATGAACAAACACACGTGTTACACGTGTTACATTATGAGTGTAATATACATGAAAATATGTATGTATAGAATAGGCATCTTCTAGATATTAAAACGAATGTTTGTCTGCGCAGATTTGCCAGAGAAGCTGGCCTTGACTGCTTCACCGGATTGAGAGGTGGCATAGTTCTTAGGTCGCTTAGCCTGAACCTCTACAACTATGTATTCGATCATGAGATAATCTTCAGCAAAATGTTTCGCATGAGTGTACGAAGGTTTTTGCGTTGGTACTAACAGATGTTTGTATGTAAAATAAAATAAAATAAAATATTTTTTAATAAAATAATTTATTTATTTTACATCAATTTTATATCAGTTTTATAGAAACTCGGTTGACCGGAATGACGTTCAGTTATTCAGAAAACTTCAAACAGACATTACGTCATATCATAAACGTCAATCATATACAATTACTGCTTCTTTCGCAACAGAAAAACGGTTATTCAAATAGTGTTTGTGTTAGGAGGTTTATCGTCGTGTTAGATTGTTGTTATTAAATTGATAGAAATAAATAATATGACAAAACAACGTTTGTGGTGTATCTAGTATTTAAGCTACCGTGTTAGTTGATTTAACCCTTCAGGTCCGATATACAACAGATGCAACGCAGCCGCCATTTGGCTGCAATTAAGGTAATTTTTGATTGTAAACATTTTATTTACTGTCAAGAACTGGTGCGGGAGAACGCGTTTCCGGCTGACAATGTGCCCGGGCACTGGTGGTACCACATGGTTGCTTGGGGGCGATAAGTTTTAACCAACTTCAAAAGAGATGGTTTTCAATTCGCCTGTATTTATTTTAATTGTTGGTGCACTCACAGCGTCATCATTTTTTATAAATTTGGGAACATCAAAACGATTACATAATAAGCCTTAATATAATAAAAACAATATTTTTCAGTACGCAACGCACTATTTTTTTACGCGGCGGAATCCTTTTTAAAGACCATCCTCCGGAACCCTGGGTGAGCCCGGAGAGATGTGTGGGAATCGGTCTGGGCGACCCCTACCCACTAAACATTCCGTGAATGCCATCAGCCGTTATAAGTGGAGTGCCCCGGATCTGTAGAAACAGGGCATCCCAACGACCGGTCGGTCCCGGCAAAGAAAGGACTTCTTTCTCTAAAGAGGACTTCTCCGGCAATTAGAGAAGTCCCGACGACGCCGAAGCATTAGTGGCAGCAAGAGGAGGCGTTGGTGCATCTACGCGAGTTTTAGATAGTCTTTTTATACATTTAATTATATTGAATTACAACCTTCGTTTCGAATTTGAATCGTTTTTTTATGTTAAACTGTTGATTTGATTTCGATATGCTGATTCTATATTCTATTCTATTTTGCAAAACCACACTCTCAGTCAAAACGCAGCAATATACTTACTTTACGTTAATTTTTTTAACGAACTACCCAGATTGGCCAGAGAACCTCCTCCCCGGTGGCCCTTCCTCGGTGCATGGTGAGGGGCTCGAGATCTCCAGTGGAACGCATCAGACCCCTCTGCACTGTGCTCAAGGAGAGGACTTCCTGGGGAGGGGGTGGCCAGAGAACTACTTCACCGGATTGAGAGGTGGCATAGCTCTTAAGCGTGAATCTCTATCGCTAGTAACTCGACATACGGGTTCCCTAGGTGGGAGGTAACCACGACTTGGTCGGTTGCTATTTCACGGATAATCTAAAGGATATTCAGTAACTACAGTACCTGTGAGTGCCAGTTCTGGAGATTCTTTTTACGTTGGTTATTATAAATTGTTGTGGCCTTGCCGACCCATTCGTACAGCATCAGAAGCAGTAGTGGCCCTACCACTGTTAAATGCTATAGATTAGCGATAACGGATGCTATAATACCCTATATGGTTCAACATGGACATAGACATTTATTTATTGCCATTACAATATAAAAACGCATCAGAGACAGAATATAACACACATTAAAAAAGAATGAAAAATATACAAAACACAGTTAAAGTTACACGGACAAATAATACTAAACATATGATGCCAATATCGGACACCGTCTCAGCATATGCTGTCACAAGGATGCGACAGCGCTGATTTTCAGCGGTGCCCGGGACTACCTAAAGACCGAAGGACGTGCGCGCGTTAGACTACTTTTATATGGAATTTATACAGACAATAAGATTATAATAAATATGATACATGAATAAAACAGTTATGAGATTAAAATATATTTTATACAATAAAATAATGGATGAAAAATTTCATAAATAAATATATTATTGAGTCAAAAATAAACTAAAATAAATAATATGATAATTAAACGTAGAAACTGCGTGCGCTTACTCCGCCTTACTTAAAGTGTGGTAAGACTTCGTATTAACAACTTTATTTATTTTTCTTGCAGGTTCTATCATCTCTAGAGTCCGAAATTTATTTTCCAAGAATGTCTTCAGTTGTTCAAGAGAAGGAAAGTTGTCAGGGTCATCATTGCTAATAGTCTCTTCCCATTGTTTGTGTGTTACTGCGTCCAATTTTGATACTATTACATGAATCACCATTGAGTCGCTCTGCACAGCATATAACCCGAGATTCTTTAATGCATTCACACATTCCACAGATGTATCCAAAAGCTGTTTCAATAAGTTTGCCGACTCAGAAGGTAAGGTTTTTGGCCGAAGAATTTTTATAAATACTATTTGCTATGTACCTTTTATTGTCATAACGCCTTTAAGGATAGACCAAGCATCAGCATAATTTTCTCCTGTAATAGCAAACTGTCGTAATAAAACTTCTGGGTCTCCTCAAATTACCTTTCAGATAGTGAAGCTTTTGTACATCTTCAAGTGTGTCATTTCTGTGTATGAGTGCCATAAACAAATCATGAAACGACTGCCATTCTGTATAATCACCGCTGAACGTGGGTATGGTAATACGCGGTAGCTTAACATCATTCTGCGTTTGGTACACTTTCTTCCCTGATTGTTCTAAATGACTTTCTTTATCTGGTTGTAATCTTTGTAATGCGTTCCGTAATTCTCCCTTATACGTGTAGAATAATTCCTCAAAATTATCATATATTTCGTGGTCGAAATAATAAAATGAATTTCTGTCTTCCCTTGCTATTTGTTGAATAATCTTGCTGTGCATGTCCTTAAAATCCTTCGAATAAACTTCTAAGGAGTCTAATCTAGACGTGAGGTACCCTATTGTAATTCTTTCCTTTGGTGACTTTTTAAAGTTTGTATAGGCCCTCTGCACCCTTTCATAATTATCGCATTGAATATTCATTTGTTGTTCTGAGGAATTCATCTTGTAATAAGCCCAGATATATAAAACTTATCGAAAATACAAATATATTCAAATGTAACGATCACGTAAAATTGTCAACTTGTTGAGGGTAAGAAAATATTGAACGATACCAAGCGCCGGCCAGCTCAACTCGCAGCTCGCGTTACACCAACACTTTTATATTATTATGTTCTTAATATAGTTCGGCACTTTGTTTATATAATTGTTTGTAAATTTAATATCGTATCAATACAATCGCACTATTGTACCTTCCACTTTATAACCCGACGACGAGTAGTAGTACGACTTTAATAACGATATTTCACTTTAATTCACTATTTTGAATAGTTAATTGTTCGTTAAATGCACAATACTAATTTATTGTAATAAATCCGGCTCGAAGGACCATATGTTAATGCACTAACGACGATATTTCTTGGCACTGTGTAATTTTGAAATAAAACAACGTGTGGTTCTTAAGACGGTTTACTTTCGACTTATTTCTCGCGCACAACTGTCAAACGTCAATCATATGACTTGACAATAAGCATGTAGGCAGGTATTTTAATATTATACACAGACACTCCAATTTTACTAAACAACCTCGGTTATTTACAATATATCACTTATTCTTCCATAACTTCGTTGTTATCAATTCAAAGGGTTTAATCGAACAAGAATTAATTAATTTAAGTAGACTAGATGTTTTCTAAAATAAATCTTATGGTACCGTTTTGAGATTCTTAACTCTATGGTGTAACCGGAAAGGTTCCCTTAAATTCAAGTGACCAATTACGAAGTTACATACGGTCTTTACCTCTTGCCAACTTCTGTAGAGGCCACTTCACCCGTTTTGTGTAGGGCCAACATTGAAAAACATTGAGGTTCGAGTGTTGTAAAGAACAGCGGGGACTCAATTCGTGTACTAATGCATTTCTATAACGCATCATCGACTCTAACGTATTTTATATAACAAATCTTTGTGATAGTGTAACGTCAAAATCACGTCTCACAATTAAATTAATAATTAATCTTTATTGGTCACCAAAAAATTATTTAAGAAAGAAATATGAAGTCCCTGACTCATGAGCTAGGTACTTTTGGACCCGTGTTTAAGCAATCAGCGTCTTCTCCCATTTTGAAAACACAGTAAAAGCATTAACGATACTGAGTAGATAGTATATATGTATATATATATATGTGTGTGCGTATGTGTATAAATGATTTTTTTTCTCTTTATTTGGGACAATAAACAATAGCACAATTGATATTATAAAATACATAATAGAAATAAAATATGTAACTGCACCACCAACAACATTATCCGCAAATTATTATCATTATTATTTTAACGTGCAACACTTTAAAAACAAAAACACTATCAACAAAATTTAGAGAAAGAAGAAGAATACGGAAATAAATGAACTAATAAATACTTATTAACTAAATTATATTGTTTTTTATTTATTTATTTCAGTAATTTACTAATAAATCAATTAATTTATTTATGATTTTCTAGATTATGGTGTAATAGCACAGCAAAAAAGTGTTTAATGCTTAGTGATTTGTTCAACGTTATGTCATTTTTTGTTTCAATTCGAAAATTCAAGTGATACATAAACAAACCTACCAATATCTCATTCAACAAGTATTTTTCCATACGAACGTGTTACACGTGTTATATTATGAGTGTAATATATATGAAAATATGTATGTATAGAATAGGCATCTTCTAGAAATAAAAACGAACGTTTGTCTACGCAGATTGGCCAGAGAAGCTGGTTTGATTGCTTCACCGGATTGAGAGGTGGCATAGCTCTTAGGTCGCTTAGCCTGAACCTCTACAACTATGTATTTGATGATGAGATAATCTTCAGCAAAGTGTTGCGCATGAGTCTACGAAGGTTTTTGCGTTGGTACTAACAGATGTTTGTATGTAAAATAAAATAAAATATTTTTTTATTAAAATAATTTATTTTATTTTACATACAATTTTATAAATCAGTTTTTATAAAAACTCGGTTGACCGGAATGACGTTCAGGTATTCAGAAAACTTCAAACAGACATTACGTCATATCATAAACGTCAATCATATACAATTACTGCTTCTTTCGCAACAGAAAAACGGTTATTCAAATAGTGTTCGTGTTAGGAGGTTTATCGTCGTGTTAGATTGTTGTTATTACATTGACAGAAATAATTAATATGACAAAACAACGTTTGTGGTGTATCTAGTATTTAAGCTACCGTGTTAGTTGATTTAACCCTTCAGGTCCGATATACAACAGATGCAACGCAGCCGCCATTTGGCTGCAATTAAGGTAATTTTTGATTGTAAACATTTTATTTACTGTCAAGAACTGGTGCGGGAGAACGCGTTTCCGGCTGACAATGTGCCCGGGCACTGGTGGTACCACATGGTTGCTTGGGGGCGATAAGTTTTTAACCAACTTCAAAAGAGATGGTTTTCAATTCGCCTGTATTGATTTGTATTTTAATTGTTTGTGCACTCATAGCGTCATCATTTTTTTTAATTTGGGAACATCAAAACGATTACATAATAAGCCTTAATATAATAAAACAACGTTACGGACCATCCTCCGGAACCCTGGGTGGGCCCGGAGAGATGTGTGGGAATCGGTCTGGGCGACCCCTACCCACTAAAACTTCCGCGAATGCCATCAGCCGTTATGAGTGGAGTGCCCCGGATCTGTCAGAAACAGGGCACCCCAACGAACGGTCGGTCCCGGCAAAGACCGTACTTCTTCCTCTAAAGGGGACTTCTCCGGCAATTAGAGAAGTTCCGACGACGCCGAATAGTGGCAACAAGAGGAGGAGTTGGTGCACCTACACGAGTTTTAGATAGCCTTTTTTTTCATTTAATTATATTGAATTACAACCTTCGTGTTCGCATTTGAATCGTTATTTTATGTTAAACTGTTGATTTGATTTCGATATGCTTATTCTATATAATTTTGTAAAACCAGACACTATTAAAATATGTACTGTGGAGTCAACATATCTTTAATTTCATGTTATGTTCTAAGACGAGTCAAAACGCAGCAATACACTTAGTTTACGTTAATTTTTTTAACGAACTACCTAGATTGGTCAGAGAACTAGCTCTTAGGCCGCTTAGCCTGAACCTCTATCGCTAGTAACTCGACACAAGGGTTCCCTAGGCGGGATGTAACCACGACTTGGTCGGTTGCTATTTCGCGGATAATCTAAAGAATATTTTTACCGTCAGTTAGCACGGCGAGTTAAGACGTGTGTGTTTTTACAGTGTTACAATCGATAATATCGTAAGATTTTTAATTTTCGGTTATCACTTTCACGTATAAAATTGAGTGTCAAATGTTCTGTTTAGGATAAAAGTGCAATAGAATCAGTACGATCTGCCACAGTAACAAGCATATGTTTTTTTTCTTGTGAGTTGCTCGTACCCGCATACCCATAATGAGTTGCTGTGCAGCGTGTCATAAATCAGTAAAAGCAGCTGAAAAATTGTATGCGCTCGCAGCTCATGTACCAAGGCGTATCACTACCTCTGTGTAAGTTTACCTCCAGATAATTACAAGAAACATAAATCTTGGGTATGCCCTTTATGTATCAGTATACTGCCTAAAGGTGGTGATAATACAAACACCCTGTAAAACTCACAAATGAGTACAACTCGGATGAAGACAATATAAAATTCGTACAGTTATCGGCGTCCAATTCTCAAATTAAAGAATACGTTCGAGAACTATTTGCGGAAATGCGGGTAGAAATTTCAGAAATAATAAAAATGGAATTTTCGAAAATGTTTCGCACAACAATTAATTCCGAGCTCCTACCTATAAAGGAACAAATGAACACCATCGACTCATCCGTTAAATACATAGGAAACCAATACGATGACCTGATAAAACTATGCAAGAATAACGCTGCTGAACTAAAGAAGATAACAGAAGAGAATAGCCGCCTTAAGGAGGAAGTGCGTAGTTGTCAGACTCGCGTCAAGCAGCTAGAAGATGAAAATGCTCGCCAGCAGCAGTGGTCCAGACTACAGAATGTCGAAATAGTAGGTGTACCCGAAATTAAAGATGAAAGTACACCAGACGTCTTCATAAAAATTGCAAGACATATCGGAGTAGACATCGACCCTAATGAGGTGGAGTTTGCACATCGAATACAGCCTCGACGAGCCATTAGTGCCTCCCGGACGCGCACTATTATTGCCCGGTTGAGACAGCGCGGTACGAAGGACGCCGTCGTGGCAGCAGCACGTAAGCGGCACGGCATCTCTTTAGTGGAGATAGGTATGGGGAGCGAAACAAGTCGTAAAATTTACATAAATGAGCATTTAACTACAAGTAACAAATCATTACTAAGAACATGTAAATTAAAAATTAAAGAAGGTAACCTAAATTATAAATTTATCTGGACAAAAACTGCCGAATTTATGTCCGTAAAACGAGACATCGCCCCCATATTAATTCTCTCCGATCAAGATCTAAACAAGTTGGTTTAATCATATTTATTATTTATAACCTTAAGCGTGCAATGTTTATTTTTGATCTTTTAATCCCACATACAAAAAAAACTCGAAGTCAATTTTTATTATCCCTTTTATACTCAGTACCGTGTAAATGTTTTTCTGACCAACAATTATAAAAACTACGTGTCAAATCGCCCGTTACTAATTACTCTCAAATGGTTTTATAATTCATGCCATTGTTATTTACTTGTAAAAATACTTCCTATAAAAAATTCTTTCAATTATATTAACTGTTACTTAAGTTTATACATAAAAGTTTGCCATAACTGTGCCTTAGTCTGTTTGAATTATTCTCCATATTTTATTAATGGAAAAACTTAAAAGAATACTTTATCAATTTTTATCAAAACGTGAGGGGACTTAGAACAAAAACTGACACATTTTACAATAACCTAATTATTTCTGACTATAATATTGTGCTTGTGACGGAGACATGGTTGTGTGAGGGTATACTTAATAGTGAATTAACTAATGCTAATTATGACATATTTAGACGGGACCGACGGCATCGTAAGGCGCCAGCGGGGAGTGTGATGGTTTTGTGTTCGGAGCAGCTATGTGCGTACAACCGACCGGAGTGGGATCATGATGACCTTGAATGCTTGTGGGTAACAATTCCAAATCGCGCTCTGTGTGCTACATATAATTTACATATTGCAGTTGCTTACATACCACCTGACGCCCAGCTCCCCCAGCACATTCATTCGTATCTTAGTATTTTATCGAATGTAATCAAAAATAATCCTGATGACTCATTTCTCTTGGCAGGAGATTTTAACCTTCCTCATATTAATTGGGACTCACTTGAGCCTCGGGTAATGAGAATGGGTTCTATTAATATGCAGAATTGCGCTTTATCATTCGTACAAGAAATGAATTATCTAGGCCTACAGCAATATAATTCTATTAAAAATGTAAATAATCGTACTTTGGACCTCGTTTTTTCTAATTTTACAATTAATCCCCATGACTTTTGTAATGCCATAGTTCCAGAAGACAACCACCATCCTCCATTATCCTTTGACACTAAGGAATTATCCTTACCCTCATTTGAAAAATTACCATGTAAAAGATATATTTATAAAAAAGCTGATTTCACAATAATTAATAAGAAAATAATGGCACAAGACTGGTCTTTCATTCAAAATGATAGTAACATTGATAATATTATCTTGAAATTTTATTCTATTATTAATGAAATAATAGACGATTGTGTGCCACAATCACTAATTTCAGGTAGACGGGTATACCCTCTATGGTATAATCGTAAATTTAATAAGAGAAAAGAATAAAATCCATTCTCATTGGAAACTACATAAAAATCCACTTGATTATTTGTCCTTCTCAATACTAAGATCAAGACAAAAGCGACTACAAAAAAAGTGTTTCGATTCATATATCAAATATTCACAAGAAAAAATAAAAGCAACCCCGAAACTTTTTTGGAAATATGTAACATCAAAAAAGAAAAAATCTTCTAATTATCCAAGTATTATGACGTTTGACCTTAAGAAACTTACAACCCAAGAGGAGATATGTTCGGCATTTAATGAATATTTTTTAAAAAATTTTACACCTCCTGCTGATTCCTATGGGCATCTCTCTAGTGATATTGAAACTGTAAACGATACAATTTCTAACATACAATTCAGCACAAACTTAATAAGACAATTATTAAAATCATTAGATCCACATAAGGGGGCTGGTAGTGATAAAATACCTCCCATATTCTTTACAAAAACTTATGAATCAATTACTCTACCTGTAACTCAATTATTCAATAGGTTGCTAATAGTTGGAGTTTTCCCAACTATATGGAAAACAGCTCACATAGTTCCTGTTCACAAAAAAGAATCAAGGTCCGCAGTTGAGAACTATCAGCCAATATCTATTCTTAACGTTCTGAGCAAAGTATTTGAGAAAGCAATTCATCATCTTATATACCCCACCATCATCAGGTCTATTCCAAATGAACAACACGGCTTCATTAAAGGTCGTTCCACTTGCACAAATCTATCCATCTACACAAATGATATTTTGATAGGAATGGATGGTGGTGGACAGGTGGATGCTATTTATACCGATTTCCAGAAGGCGTTTGATCGCGTGGATCATGTAATTCTATTAAGAAATTTGCGGGCACTGGGAATAAGAGGTAATTTACTCCGCTGGTTTGAGTCATATCTGCGTAACAGAAGTCAAGCTGTTATCATTGGTGGGTACTGTTCGAACTTTATTGAAATCCCTTCCGGTGTACCACAGGGTTCTATACTCGGTCCTTTACTATATGTAGCTTATTTATATGATATTGGCAAATGTTTACACTATTCTAAATTTATAATGTACGCGGATGACACAAAAATTTATAAGTTTATCAGGCATAGATTAGACTGTGAGCAACTTCAAAATGATCTAGATCGTCTCCACTCATACTTTGAAGCTAATCGTATAAGCGTTAATGCTAGTAAGTGTGCAACTATCAGTTTCACGCGTAAAAGAGCAAGATAGTGTACAGTTATAATTTTAATAATATCCCATTAGTTGATGTTGAAATTGTAAGAGATTTAGGTATACTTTTGGATGCTAAATTAACCTTTGTAAATCATATAACATCAGTAAGTACCAAAGCCTTTAAGAATCTTGGATTTATTTTAAGAACTGGCAAGCAGTTTACTGATATCACCTGCTTAAAAATGTTGTACTTTGCTTACGTACGAAGTACAATCGAATACTGTAGTAATATCTGGAATCCATATCTCAAAACACAAGAAAATATTATTGAAAATGTACAATTTAAATTCTTAAAACATTTAAATTACAGAACCCAACACTATAACAATGACTATATGGAATCTTGTAAACGCCATAAAATGTTGTCTTTGAAAGATAGACGATCCATTCTGAATATGCTGTTTCTTTTGATGCTTGTCACGGTGTTATTAACAGCACTGAATTAACGTCGACTTTCGTGCAGCTAAGAGCTCCTCATATCGCACAAACAAAACCAATCTGTTTCATGTCCCCGTTAAACGTACCAATTATGGTAAAAATTCAATTGCCTGCAGAACGCACAGAACGTATAATAATTATTTCTCTGAGATTGATATTTTTATAGGAAGTAAAAATCAGTTTAAAAGAAAATTAATACAGATTTTAGGTCAAAAATAGGGCACTTTTGTTTTATTTTGTTTTCAAAGAAGATACTTGTATTTAGATTAGTTGAAGACACATATATTTCAAACGTCTCTTAAAATAACTTATTATAAATAATGAAGTCCAAACTTGGCAGTATGTTTAATTGTACAAGATTGTAAATTTAACACCTAAGTGCTGTGTGACTTTGTAAATAAATAAATAAATAAATAAATAAATATTCAGTAACTGAAGTACCTGTGAGTGCCACTTCTGGAGATTCTTTTTACGTCGGTTATTATAAATTGTTGTGGCCTTGCCGACCCATTCGTACAACAGCAGAAGCAGTAGTAGCCGGTAGCGATAGCGGGTGCTATAAAACCCTAAATCAATTGAGATTTGGCCCTCTCGGGCGCCCTCGGAACGGAATGCTTACGCGTAACATAGTAACCGCCCAAGCCTAGGTTACCCCTCACCGGGGGGACCCTTGGGTCGAGTTACTAGCGATAGAGGTTCAGACTAAGCGACCTAAGAGCCATGCCACCTCTCAATCCGGTGAAGCGGTCAAGGCCAGCTTCTCTGGCCAATATGTGTAGTTCGTCAAAAAAAAAATCAACTAAGATACCACCGCGTATTTTTTTCTAATATTATTTGTAAAGCTATTACCTTTACAATTGACAAAATTAATACAGTATTTACGTGTAGACAAAAAAACCAACTTCAAATCAAATCATTAACGGATTGAACTCAAAAAAGCTTCAACGTGTGGACGATCTGTTTTAAGACTTATATGGGTTTGTTTTAGATGCCATTGTCAGAACTAGACCGAATTGCACCATCTTTAAAATTAAAAAATAACATCAAAACCGATTCACCCAGTCAAAAGTTTTGAGGTAAAATACAATCGTATCGAGAATCTCCACCTTTTTGAAGTCGGTTAAAAATCTAAAATAACGAGAAATTAAAATTAAGTCATCCCAGCCACGTCAATGAATCTATTCAAGATTCCAATGCCGCATTTTTTTCGTTACATTACCGGGCGGCTTTCCGACATCCCCTTCAGAGTAATAACCCAAAAGTCGGTAAATAGCCAACAAAAGGGCTCACAATACTCCAATGCCAATGTTTGGGACCAAAATAAAGGAATCTCTTTTGGAAGTGTACGCTTTATTGTGCGCAGGCGCATTGTTACACCGCGCAGCCATTTTACGGGTGAGGGTTGCACAAAACCGCCCGGTAGCTGTCGGTGCCAGCTTCAAAGCGCTCATGTTTACAGACAATATTATTTTTATTGCCGTAATTGAGTTGTTTCGACTGTTCGCCTGTGAGTGAGCCGGCGTCGTCAACCCCGAGGTGATCTTAAGCTTTCTAATTTTTATTATCATCTTGTTTTTTTCGCTTGCCTGTTTCTTTTCTGTTGACTCCTTATCTCTATGTTGAAAGTCGTGAATTATTTTTTATCTTTTATCGTTACTAACCGACTTTAAATAAGGATTAGGTTCTCAATTCGTCTGTATGTCTTTTTTAATGTTTGTTACCTCATGACTTTGGACTGGGTGAATTGGGAGTGGTGAGTGGAGTTCAATTTGGACAATTCTGACATTGGCATCCATGAGAAAACCAAAGTAGTGAGTGTAAAATTTGGATCATGTGTGAGCGCCACAAATGGACGAAAAACTCAATATTACGCCAACCGATTTCAATTTTTTTTTTATTTAATTTATTTAATACATTCTACAAATAAAATACAAGCGCATCCCAAAAACCTATCCCAGGTTTGTCTGGATGCTCAGCATTCAATCCTCGTCCAATGTCCAATGATTCATTGTCTTTGGAAAGCATGTAATTTTAAGATCAGTTTGATGAAAAATTGGTCAGGTTTTGATTAATTCTATTTCGTAATTAATATTCCTACTATAAATTGGAAATACAAAGAGGGCATACACATGTAATGGCGTTTAACGTTTGATTCGATTTGAAGTCGGTTTGTGTTTTTGCTTGAAAGTGCATTTGCTTAAATCTCGCGTCGCGATGATGTGTACCATTATTTTTGACTTTAAACTTAGTACCGCTTTATACGAAACTTAAGTTAAAGTTACAACCTAAATATGTCCCACTGTTGGGCACAGGCCGTCTCTGTAAAGAGAGTATAAGGGCATACTCCGCAACGTGGCCTTAATGCCGACTGGCAGACTACACATGTCTTAGAAGGAAACGTGTAGGTTTCTTCGCGACGTTTTCCATCGATTTCATCATGAAACCGATCTATTAGTCATATCAATTATCCTACCATTATAACCAAATACGTCAAATACTAACACACGATTAAAGTGCCAGTGGTACGCCACCGGTATATCATGGTGGCGCCAATGAACTAAAAGACTACTACAACTAGTAACTCTTCTTCTAGTATCCACTATGATGCCAATATTATAACTAAAATGTCTACATAAAATAAAGGTACCTATATTACATAAGAAATCAAATCAAGTTACATAATTATTTCTGTCAAAATATATAATAAGGCTTCAACAGAATTAAAAATGTTAAATAGACTAACACATATATAATAATATATAACACATATAATTATATCTCAATAACTCAAAACTAGTAATATTACTATGTGTTTTAGCTAAAACCTAGTGCTTGACCACATGGTGATTCAGTCGAAAGATTGTACGCGCTAGTTTAGTAACTGCCTATTCACTCTACTCTTGAAGGTTCCCACGTTGTACTTGGACGGAAAAACTGACGCCAACTTGTTCCACTCTGCTGTACGCACAATGAACGATGTCTCAAATCGCTTCGTTCGGACGCGCGGAACATTGACTATGAAAGAGATCCGCCATGTCTAAACGTCCAAAGCTAGAATGGGGATGGGGGAATTAACTCGTGTAATTCCTGTGCACACTCTCCAAAATTTAATCTGCAAAACAAGCGAAAGGCCAGCCACCTTGCACCGGTGCTCAGACTAACTAGATCTAAATGTAGATCTATCTTATCATAAATTATACATATTTCATAATTCCGACGATACTGATTGGTACAACCACGTTTAAATATTTTTAAAAGCTGGTAGGGACTTCCAATCGAACAAAATTTGTCAGATAAGAGAAAGAGTTTTCATTTTAAATTATCATTTTTCTGTTTCTTATGATAGTCAACAATTTGCTGAAATTGGTGCCAGGTGTATAGCGATAGATTCCTGATGACTTACTTGACTTATAGTCCTAAGTCCCCGCTGTGGGGCAGAGAGCTTCCACAGTGCGTCACCATTTCCCTCTGTCATGGGCTACGTGTTTTGCCACGGGCCATGTCAACCCGATCGGCTTCATGTTAGCCGCTACCGATCGCCGCCTCGTTTGCTTCCTTGTCCCTGGTGGGATCCACTCCCATTCCTAGTGAGTAGGATCCCGACGCAGGGCTGACCAGCGATTCTCTACAGTGTGCCAGGATTCCTGATACTTGTGAGATACAACTCGGTAAGAAGTGTATATTTATTAAATCTTCATCTACCCGACGAGCGCTGTAAATATGTCTCGGCTTATTTCATTTTAAAATACTTTCAAAAGAGCCGGTGTAACTTTATTATAACCTTACAAAATAATTAAAATGAATCCTATCAATGGCATGCAAATAACTTGTTTTATGACCTAACCGAACAGAAATTCGCCATTTGCCAATAGTGTTATAAAATCGCATTGTGTGTCTCCGACCTTATCTGTAAAGCTATAAACCCATTACCGACAAAGCGCGCTCGAAACGATCTTAGAAACAACATAAAAGTAACCGACTTTGAAACAATGCGCTTTGAGAGAAAATATTTTCTGGTTAGGTACCTCCGCTACCTGTTTGTTGGTAAGAAATTGTTTTATTAGGCCTTTGACCTTATTGTGGTTTTATAATTTTATTGCCCACGCCTTCTAGTGACGATTTACGAGAATTCGTTAATAAATCCATTTCTTTCGTTATGCTAAGAAAATAACTCAATGACTTCTTATATTCAGGGGAATGATATACATAGAACGATATAATGTTTGCGGATTGTAATATTATTTGATTTTATTTTTATTTTAACCGATTTCAAAAGAAGGAGGTTGTCAATTCGATTTCATTTTTAATTTTTCGTTGTTTTTTGTGGTATTATTTTAAATTAAGACCTTCATACATAACATAGTTTATACTGTTTGTAACTGGCTGGAATATTACTACATCTATTAGAAGAATAAGAAAAAAATTATGAACGTAGCGTCTCAGAGCGCGGGAAAGTCGCGAAGTTCTAGATAAGTTTCCCGGCCCGCCCGGCGCCCCGCCCCCGCGCGCCACCTCTCGCTCGCACCGCTGCCCTCTCGCTCACACCGCGGCGCGGCTAACCGCAAGCGGACAGCTCGCGAATTCTTCGCCGACACTTTATTGGAGCTCACCGACTGTTATGATTGGTAAAGTCGTTCATTTAGGCATTTAATGGATACTATACAGTATACAGATGATATAGACGTTTTAATATTTATACCTACGAAGATATAATAACTCTACAGATTATAATTTGAAATAATCTTAACAAAGTTGGCAAATTGGACTAACATTTGCCTATACTAGGTTGGATGGTTCACATCAATAGAATGGTTTGAATCTATTACGTTTCGCAGATTGTGTCATCACTTAAAAGGTAATTGGAGCTTAAAAGTTTTGGATCGATTAAAATAATATTGGAAATTTGGACTTTTAATTATGACATTCGGAATTTTCAACGATCGGAATTCCTCACCGGTACGAAGTGGCGCCCCGCGAGCCGCGGACCTCAGCCAAAATCATAATTTTTCATGAGCCCGTCGATAGGTTTTCGCGCCGGCCGCGGTTTCCCGCCGCCCCGTGGCCCAATTACCGCCGCCTCGCGATACGTCACCGCGGCGATTCAAAAAAATGCACCCGTCCCTCTCCCTCGAGGCGGGAGCGAGCCGCGGCATCCCGCTCCGACGGGAATTTTTATAAAAACGCAGAGACCGACCGCGGCCGTCCCGCTCATTCCCGTCGCGGCGTCACGCCGCCCGCACCCTTCGTCTCCTTCACGCTTTTTACGAGACGTAGGGGCCCGCCACCCGGGTGGGGGCGGCGACCGCGCGAACGCAAAATATTGACCATCGGAAAAAGTCGCGTCGTATCGCAGTCATCAGTCGCGACCGAGCCGAGCACGCGTCCCTCCGCCACTTCGGTACGCGTCGTGTGTCTTCGGCTTGCGGTCTTGGCGAGCGCGTTTATTTTTCCCCGAGTCCCCCGTCTTGCCCGCACCCAACAAGTGGCGCGTCTGTCGTCACAGCTCGCACAACTTTACGCGGCGCCGCGCGCGCGAGTACGCGACTTGCGAAACTAGATCGCGTGTTCGAAACTTTTGTGAACTTGTGTACTACTGTGGCGTGTTCGGAGTTCGAGGGTAGTTCTGGAGTCGATGCACCTTCCGCACGCGAACCCCGCCATCAGCATGGCCGACGTATACTCGCACATCCACGAGTACTACCGCCAGAGCCACGGCGAGCTGGTGCAGACCGGGTCGCCGGCGGTCTTGTGCTCCGCGCTGCCTGGACACTGGCGCTCTAACAAGTCCCTGCCGGTGGCTTTCAAGGTGGTCGCACTGGACGATGTTCAAGATGGTACGCTTGTGACCATCAAAGCTGGCAACGATGAGAATGTGATGGCCGAGTTGAGGAACTGTACGGCGGTGATGAAGAATCAAGTGGCGAAGTTCAACGACTTGAGATTCGTGGGACGGAGCGGGCGAGGGAAGTCGTTCACATTGACTATCACCATCAGCTCCTTCCCGAGTCAGGTGGCTACCTATTGCAAGGCTATTAAAGTGACCGTCGATGGCCCGAGGGAACCAAGAACTAAACAGAGTAAGTTACACTCTATCTCACACGTTAACACCACCATTTTACTCTTAAATAAGTTATTTTTTAACTCTTCTAATCACAGTCATGATTGACAGATAATTACTCATCAAAACTTTGAAGAGACAGTTGAAGTATTTGAAATGAAATACACAGTATTATAATATTTAACCATCTTACCAACGCTAGAATTTCTACGATGTATTTCAACATAATTTACGTCTTATATAATAATACATCAGAGCTAAACGCGATACGGAAGAATGCGATAGATAAAAAATTAACGCGCAGACAATTGTCATAGAGATTTGTTTTTTTTTTTTCAATAAAAGCCGCGTATTTCAATGCATTGCGCGCGCGCTGGCTTTTCGCCAGTCCACAGCTCGGAGGCCAAATTTGCGGCGCCGACTTCTAACCGCATTCGAACGCGTTTTATTTTCGATCCACTCGTTATAAAAATTAAGCGATTCACATCTCGAACGACGTGTCATCAAACTACGATAAAACGGCCAGTGTTTCTACGTTTGAAACCACGCGAATGGATTGACTGGCGCCATCAGCCGTTTTGAAAAAAGAACGTTACAAAGGAAGATTTTTTTACGTGCCATATCTAAATATTAATTAATCTAATATTTCTAGTAACAGCGATATTAGAGTTTAAAAAATCAATTTTTTACATAAATTACTTGTACCAAGGAGTTACTATAAGTTGTTAACTTGTTTGAAATGTCAGCTTTACAAGAAAAAGAATCGTGATAGATGATCCATTTAATATTGATTACAATAGATGACACACGGGGTAAAAAAAATAAAACAGGTATAAAAATGTGATACAAAAACAAAAGAAAATTATCAAAAATGTTAAAAAGGTGGGCGTGCTGAAAAGGGTTAACTCAGCATGTGCTGTACAAACATGTGACTCGGCGCTTAGTTTCAGCAAAAATCTAAAAACCAATCTAAAGGCGTACTCTATTGAAATTAAACACAATATCTCCTGATCTTGTGTAAAACGATTTCATTAAGTTATTATAATCAATTCTTAATCAACTAAGTACAGATCACACAAAAGTTTAATGTTTAATAGCCATCGATAAAAGTTGAAAAAAGCAGTACTAAAGCAAATTATATAATCGTCGTCTTCATAGATCCCCCGATCAGAAACTGGACTTTGGATAAAATATATGAAATTGATTGCATTCGGAGATATTTGAAGTTTCTTCAACCACTTCTCTTAACGCTAGTATACAAGTTATGTATCTCTTGAAATACGAGCTTTGCCATCTCTCAAATCTGATGAAACAGTCCAGGCCCGCTTTACTAGCTAATATAGGTAGGTTCGTCACAAAAGAAATATATGTCAGAATCATCCAATAACAATTATATTTAAAAAAACACTTTGCTAGTACCAATGGAAACTTTTTAGTTTTGTATTTTCAGCGTTGCTGGAGTTTCTTCGATCACTTCTTCTCCCAGCGCCAACGCTTCCCGAAGAGCCAGTCAAAGTTAGTTTAGTTTTTGAATGTCCCTCAGATTATCCGTGACATAGCAACCGACCGAGTCGTGGTTCTGCCCTCTTGGGCGCCCTAGGTTCGGAATGCTAAAACATAACATAGAAACCGTCCAAGCCGAGGTTACCCCTCACCGGGCGGACCCTTGTGTCGAGCTACTAGCGATAGAAGTTCAGGCTAAGCGACCTAAGAGCTATGCCACCTCTCAAACCGGTGAAGCAGTTAAGGCCAGCTTCTCTGGCCAATCTGTGTAGTTCGTATTAATTATAAAAAGCAACAAATATCTATTTAGCCCTTGCGCAAATCGCCAAAAATCGAACGCGGACACAAGAACAAAAACACTCACGCCTGTCAGCGTTCTGATTCTAGCGCACCTCTTTTGTTTCGTTCACATCCAAACATCGTACATGATTCACTTTAAGCTTACTTATTACCCATTACTTTTTTATTACGACACCAATATACCTCTTTCTAGACCACCCTCTACTGGCCCTACTACTACCATTCCTATGTGACTGAACAAAACTGTTTAAAACATCCTCCTCTCCACTCTCCATTCTCCCACACACTATCAACTTCTGGAAATAAATGATACTTGTGGTGATTCCTAGTGTTTCTGTGCGGTTTCGAGGCCTTCGAGAAACAAGCTTAGTCATTTCTAAAAGGCCGGAATAAACACCTCAGAGGCCCACACAACACAGGAAGCTATTCCAGTGCTGTGAATTTTCATTATTTATCACTTAAATTCTTATTTAAAATCAGCTTATTCCTGAGTTCGTTTGGCCCTCTTTCTATAGCAAATATACTTTTTCCTAATTACACATAACAAATTCTACTGTAAAAAAACCCTCCGATCAGATACCGGACCTTGATTCGTCCTATAAATTACTTTGATTGCATTCGAGAATATCTTCGAAGTTGTAAACCGGTACACGGTTATTCTGGTATATTTCAAAAGCCGACAAACACATGTGCAATTGTACGTACGAGCCGAGAATCACTCAATCACGCAGACATTAATTGTGGACCGTTTAATCTCGGAACAACACGGAGAGTTATTGTTAAGACGGAGGATGGCTCCCTCCGAAAATAGTACCGATTGTTTCCCGCCTTTATGAGACTGGCAACTTAAAGTAATGTGTTTTGACGTTGGGCTTATAAATGGTTATTGGTGTTTACGGAGCACGCTTTAAACGTTAGTGCTGGAGCGTTGAAATAATTGACGTTAGAGATTGTATTGCCATGTTAAGACAGTCGTAAGTTATCGAGCAATAACCGGCCAGTATTTTTATTAATTTACACAAGTCATTTTGAATATTATCCTATTTAGAACAGATAAAAAATATCCAAAGTCCAGTTCAGTTCTCGTTATTATTAAAAAAATAAACAAAATTGTAGTATAATATGAACGTTAACGTTTTGGATAATTATTATTCTAACGATTTTTCTATTTATAAATTTAATTCAGTAAGGCATATTTTTGAGTGCAATTTCTGTGTATGTTTGAGAGTGAATGAATGTGCAAATTGTGAACAATGTTCATTATTTACGAAGTGTAGTTATCTTAAATGAATGAATAAATGAATATACTTTATTGCGCAACAATTAAAAAGAAAATACATCACAGAAATAACAATTATAGAATTTTCATATTAGTCGGTGTAATTGCATACGCAATGGGCGGTCTTATCGCTAAAGAGCGATCTCTTCCAGACAACCTTTGTATGGACGGAAACTTACGTCTAAAAAGATTTTAGTGGGTCTGTGATCAAATTTATTTTAATACAAAAAACACAATATACATTTGTATATAAACATACATATCAATATATACACATACTATTAAAACTAATTTACAATAAAATAAATATACTAAACATATAACAGATATCTTAGATAACAGTTATCTTAGGATTGTTATTTTAAATTCGATAGTAAATACAATGCATGATAAAAAAGTGTTGCAGTTACAAAAATGCAAATAAAAGACGGCTTACGATCGAGGAATCGTACGCGATTCATAATATTTTGACACCACAGATCTATTTTCGTTGCAACAACGTTCACAGAGGCCGTCTGTGTAAACAGACCGTTGCGCCCAAACTTCGGCCAATAATAAAAAAGACAGTATGCGGAAAAACTAACATCCTCGGGCGATAAACATCAAAGGTTCCCCAGTTAATACAGCGATCAATCGGCGCGCCTAATGGCGGTGTAACGGCGAACTAATTAATGTTGAGAATAAAACTTGACTTAGTCCTGCGCTACAACGTCACGCTTTAGGCCGAGGATACACCCACGCTTCTTTTATATGTTATTTTGAATTAAAATTTCTTTATGCTCGCTTGACTTGGAGAGTAAGCTGTCGAATGTGTAATGAAAAGTGTGATTGGGCGAGGCGAAGGAATAATAAAAAGGAGACTTATATTTTATATATATATATTTTTTATGACGAACTAACTACACAGATTGGCCAGAGAAGCTGGCCTTGACTGCTTCACCGGATTGAGAGGTGGCATAGCTCTTAGGTCGCTTAGCCTGAACCTCTGTCGCTAGTAACTCGACACAAGGGTCGGGGATTATATTTTGTGTATATATTATAATGTACATATATATTTATACATAATATCTATGTGGTTTTTTGAAATTAAAGACAAGACTGCGTTTCTATATAAAGTTTAGAGAAACAACATTTAATGTCCGTATTCCAATTCTATCTTTTACATATAAATATAACGACACATTACACTATAGTGACATTTTACATTTCAAATTATAAACATACAAAAAAGAAATAAACTTAAGAAAAGAGGTTTTATATCTTTACTTTACGTATATATAGATGGAGTTAACACACTCGTTTTAATTTCATAACGATAAGTCTTTTCGTTATAAAAGTTATATGTGAGCAAATAATTTTTAAACTTCTTTGTGTGTCGCAACATTAAAAGGTTGAGAATCACTGAATTAGATAATAGAGATCAACATAAAATGGTTTATTAAAGTATCATCTAATAAAAATAGTATTTTTTTTATTTATTTTATTTTTTTTATTTGGAATAACAGTCAAAAGAGTAATAAATATGTAAACTATACCGTTATCCACATAATAATGACAATGCCCAAAATGTGTCTATTTTTTTTTATACAATTTCTAAGCAAGTGCTTGTCTACGATCCCACCTGATGTTAAGTGGAAATGCAGTCCTGGATGGTAAGGCGCACTAGCTTAGTAAATGCCTATTCACTCTACTCTTGAAAATACCCACATTGTAATCGGAAGGAAAGACAGACGCGGGCAAACTATTCTAGTCCTTTGCTGTACGAAGAATGAAAGACGAAGCAAATCGCTTCGTTCGGGTTTGAGGGATGTTCACAACAAAAGAATGAAATCCCGTAGTGCGTCTAGAAGTCCGTCTATTGGACTACACACACTTTATTATTAGTTATTAAAGCACATCACAAAAAAGGATAGACTGACAGATAATAATATCTACTATATTAGATAATATCCAGTCGATATTTTAAATGTCTTTTTTAAATTTATAAGAGTAAAAGGAAAGAAATCAAGTCAATGTTGTATTAGTTAAATTATTAAAAATACGCATTTCTAAACTTTCGAATACTAGACCGCATAGTAGAGAACGTCTCGTGTGAACAGACCCTGTGCTCTCCTCCTCAAACATAAATCTTATGCAGACGCCGCCTGCTACGAGATGGACAGACGTCGTCTGCAGTCATTAATCTTACAAATGAACGTACAATTTGTAAGCACCAAATGCCTAGAAATATCAACATTCCTGTATCCAAGGTGGTTATTTAGTTTGAATTTAAGGACCTAGCCACAGTAGCCCTAATGGCGAAAGCACCTACGTAGAAGTAAAAGTTTCTTATTGTATTTTGTGTAACATCCTAACACCTTGAAGTTATCCCTGAAGAGATAATTAGAGCATAACGCGCTAACTGGGTGCGCATCGTGGTATAACTCAAATTTGTCTAATTTTACAAGTTATACTCTGCGATACTTATAGAGGAAATTTATCAAAATAAGTTTTTATCCCTACATAACATCATTTATTCAAATTTTTATAAGAATATGTGTTTTTAGACAAACTTTGTTCATTTACACACTTAACATTTTCATTGTTTGTCTGTCAGTCTATCCTTCCGATCATAAATTTGTTAATATACATTAATTAAGGTGAAATGATTATGGCCAGGATGGGTACCTGGCCCCAGCATGCTTCGGCGTCGTCGGGACTTCTCTAAGCGCCGGAGAAGTCCCTTTGAGGGTGTCCTGTCGCTGACAGATCCGGGGCACCCCGCTCATAACGGCTGATGGCATTCGCGGAAGGTTCAGTGGGTATGGGCTGCCCAGGCCAAGTCCCACACGTCCCTCCGGGCCCACCCAGGGTACCGGAGGATGGTCTATAGATTCCCCCGCGTTAACAAAAAAAAAAAGTGAAATGGTCATGTTATACAGATACTTTTACAACGTATTGATTGTCTTATAGAGATATTTTTGCAATGTTACAGGTGAAATTGTACTAGTTAAGGTACTACACAAACTGTACTGTGTAACTCCGTAATTTGTGAACTAATCTTGAATATTCCTTTTTTGGGGGACAAAAAATCCCTTAAAAAAATTCAAAAAAAGTTTTATTGGCAATGTATACCAAATATATGAGGAATAATTAAAGTCGTTCTTGCTTTTTGTAGAAAAAATATTTTTTAAATTATTTCCAAAAATCATCATATCAGTTTGTTCATGAAACAATTTGTTCGTTAACGTGTGTAATGTTTCGTCCGCGGCTTCGGTGTTACAAGGCTCGACGTCTCAATACAATGAGTATTTAACACGCAACACTTGCAGCCGCGGCGGTTACCAAGTTTCATGGTGCGGCCACGGTCGCGTAACAGATGTAAACAATCTCGGGGCCGCGTCGTAAAGCCGTTTGATCTCCCCGCCAACACCCGCCCCGGAGGCGGCCGCCTCTAAAATATGGATTTTATGTCGCTGCTGGCTGCTAAAATACCACATCCACACCCAGCGACCCTCATAACCGACATACGAAGGAGTTAATTCGAGATATTACTATTCTGGGACCCCTCCCCCCACCCTTCGGTATTTTTGAAGGAGAGGTACTAGCTATATACCTCTATCCATAGTTAAAGTTAAAGTTAGAGCATTTATATATGTCCCACTGCTGGGCACAGGCCTTCTCTGTAAAGAGAAAATAAGGGCATAGTCCACCACGCGGCCCCAGTGCGGAGTGGCATACTTCAAATGTCTTAGAAAAGTTTTCTAGGACATGTAGGTTTCCTCACGATGTTTTACTTCATGAGAGCGTCCGCGAGTTCTCTCTTTTTGTATATATAAGTTACATAATAATATATAAAATACGGGCATATAATTTTTCGTATGTCTGTTTGTTCCGATTAATCTCTGGAACGGGTGGATCGATTTTGACGGGACTTTCACTGACGGATAGACAATGTAATAAGGCTACTTTAATATTAGAAAAAAATAAATAAATAGTTTATAATCGCGAGTAACACCGCGGGGCGCAGATAGTATTTCATATATTCAACGTGCGGTACGTCTCCGTCGCATTATTTACAAGTGACAAGCGCTTGCATCTCATCTCATATTTAATGCCTATTTTGACACTTACGTGTGACCGTTCGTACGTTTATTGTGGCGATGCCGGATTGGTTGGTTCAGATACGCGGTCGCCGTCTAGTGACACATCAAACAAGGCTATTAATATAATTCCTCTAAACAATAAAAATACTAGCTTTTATACGCGAATTCGTCCGCGTTGATTCGTATATTCATAGCTCATTTCGTAACAATGTTAGCCTGACCTCAAATCTGCTATTACAATTGTCAATTAGAACGTTCCAATGTCACGTATGAGTGATATTCTGTGGCTCGTGGTTTTCCTTGAGAGCCAATTTGACTATCGCCAAGTAATGTTTCAAGCCGGTATTTGAAATCCATTAGGATTGTTCTTACAACTAAATCGGATTATTGCATTTAAAAATTCATGGCCTGAATGAAAATTGTTGGGGGTTTTACCCACTAAAACCTCCCCGGCAGCCCTTGCTGGGTGCATGGTGAGGGGCACTGGGATCTCCAGAGGAACTCACCGGAGCCTTTATGCACTGTGCTCTTAAAAGCCCTCGCACTGCAAGGCAATACAGGCCTGCCGATAGCCCCTTCCTCCCGGGTCCACCTTGGCGGACGACAAAGGACCCCACCCCTGTCGCCCAGTGAACCAGATGCCCCTTTTACGACAGGCAGGGGATACCGTAGTCTTAGTCTTAAGCCCAGAACTACAGAGCTGAAACACTGAGCTAAGCTATGAAAGTCAAATTAAGGATCTAGTTGAAGATTCTCTACCACGATTGTATTTAATTCAGAAATCATTGATGTAATGCAGTAGCTGCATGTACTGACAATCAGATATCTTGTTGATCTTATTCACAAAGCGTCCATTCGCGACCGTCGGAGGTTGCAAATAATCCTCGCACGTTACCGCTATTTTATGGGCAGGCCCCACCGCTTAGATGTTAGGAGCGTTTCTGGAATTTCTTTGGCCACTAATTCTCCCACTTTGTGTGCCTCTCGCTTCCCGAAGTGGCACACAAAGTTAGTTTAGTTTTGAATGTCATTGAAATGGCAACCGACCGATTCGTGGTTCGGCCCTCTCGGGCGCCCTTGGATTGGAATGCTTACGCGTAACATAGTAACCGTCCAAGCCGAGGTTACCCCTCACCGGGGGGACCCTTGTGTCGAGTTACTAGCAATAGTAATAAGTTCAGGCTAAGCGACCTATGCCACCTCTCAATCCGGTGAGGCAGTCAAAATATGTGTGCGGTATATTGCATTAAAGATTGATATTAAAATAATAATTTATTAATAATTATTTATTGACCTTTCACAAATTTACATATAGCACATATAACTAAATATATTATAGTACAGTTTTACGTAGACTCTTAATTTTTTGGAAGACTGGTGTCTATCCAAGGGTACCCTGTCAAACAGTATGTATTGCATTAGTCGAATTTGTAAAAAGCACAAATTAGACTAATACATTTAACGTTTTACAAATAACTTTATGCCCGTCCGTATTATGTGTGTGTTTGCAAGTGTGTAAATTAAAGTCAACGAAACCGTTTACAGAAACTCGATTCAATCAAATTAACGGAATTTATACAAGTTATTGTTCGACACTTGTGCCCCAAAACGATTGCGGCGATATCGTTTAGAAACGCAGCCGTTACACCGTTCACATTAGCCCTATAGGGTCGGGGAACTGAATTTAATTGAATACTGGCATTAACAAACGGAATACGCCATTTCCCCAGTTCCATGTCCGACACGTTATTGTTCCGCGACACGGTAACTGCTCGGATTTCGTTACACCGTTGGGTCATCCATCAAGCTTTTAATTTGAAAGTATATTTACGAGTAAAAACTAAAACCGATCTCAAATAGAATCAGACTTGACGGATCAATCAATAAACGCTTCTCGCGGGAGCCCTCTTTCCTCTAAAACAGAAGTATCGTTCTTTTAAGTTCTAGCGCTAATAATCTTTTTCCACATTTGCTGTGTTTCATTATGAAGTATTCAGATAGTTTGAGATTATCAGAACCCTACTTAAATCAATTATTACGCATTATTCTTTACGATTTGTAGGAGTTCCCTAAGTATATCTTCTTATTAATATCCATATGCTACTTAATTCTAACCAAATCCAAGTATATTTACGATCAAAATCAAAAACCAGATCAAATTCAAAACGAATCGAACGTTAATCTAGAGGTTCAGGCTAAGCGACCTAAGAGCTAATCCACCTCTCAATCCGGTGTAGCAGTCAAGGCCAGCTTCTCTGGCCAATCTGTGTAGTTCGTCGTTAAAAAAAAATCGAACGTCAAACGCTATTACGCGCGGACGGCCTCTTTGTATTTCCGAATTATCGTAGGAATTATGAAACGGAATTAATCAAAACCTTAACCAAACTCTCATCAAACTACTCTTAAAGAATATTCGTTCCAATAAAAAATTAATCAACGATATCGGGAAATTGATTCTTTCATCCATTTGTCACGCACATACTTAATGTAAATTTAAGACTTAGATGGTTTTCTCATGAATACCATCGTCAGAATTGGATTAAATTGGACCAGGCTGGAAGCATCGGATCCTGGTCCAGCATATCGGGCAAGACCCGCCAGCGCAGCCGCTACTGCCGCCGGCGGGGAGATCTAAATGGAAGGCGCTGGTCTCCTTCTGCGAGTCAGTAATGACCCAGATCCTGTTCGGAGATGGCGCAGGCGGGCTGGTGGCAGACCGGCCCGCAGCCCTGTAGCTCTGTGTGTGTGTTCTGGGCTCTCAAGAATAAGACTACGGTATCCCCTGCCTGTCGTACAAGGCGACTAAAGGGGCCTCGGGTTCACTGGGCGACAAGGGTGGGGCCTGAGTCGTCCACCAAAGTGAACCCGGGAAGAAGGCGACATTGGCTGGCCCGTGTCGCCTTCCGCTGCGAGGGCACAGGGGAGGGAGTAACCTCCCCTCGGGACGTGCTCTCCTTGAGCACAGTGCACTGGGGATCCCGGAGGCCCTCGTCATGCACCGAGGAAGGGCCACCGGGGAGGTTTTAGTGGGTAAGAACCCCACATAACCGCCGCCTTCCCCCCAGAAGGCGGGGTATCTTTGTGAAGATTTCCTCCCCGTCAACAAAAAAAAAAAGGCTGGAAGCATCGGCTTTCTAATAAAAGAAAGAATCATCAACATCGCTATACCCAGCTGAAAGCGATGAGATAACAAGAAGAAGCAGACGAATTGATAACCTCCGCCTTTTTTTAAGTCGGTTAAAAATACCCGCGATACGGCTAGCTCACATAAAGTTCGCTAATCTCACGCTCACTAAAATAAAGCGATTAACGAACATTGTTACTGTCCAATAAAAACATCAGTACATCTGATTAACAACTAGCTATCGTTAAAGAACACTGATTTAGGCGATCTAAACCGTCTTGAGCAACGATAAACTTAACACAAAGAGCCACTATGTTTAGGACAAACGCGTGAGTGCTCGTAAAAAATCGATTCGGCGATAAAAAAAAATCGATACACCTGATCGTAGAGGGTCCGGATTAAAAACGTCATAAAACAAGAATAGCAACAGTGGCGTCTTCAGTAGGCTATCGATTAAACAAATAAAAATGCGTTTCGCTAGCTGAAAGGCGAAAGGCAATGTGACGTTCGGAGGGTCGTAAAAATGTATGGCACAGAGGAACCGGCAACTAGCCGTAAAGCTCGTTTTGTATACATGCCCCTTGTTATAGTCGGAGAAGTAAACAGCGCGCGGGCATGTCGCCTCCTTTACTGCCGGCCTTTGAGATGTGATTGCGAGTTGCGGACGTGGCCGAGACCTGCGCCCGTACTGCTTATTGTTAACAAAGTATCAATGTGTTTACTGTGCTCTATTTTCTCGTAAGAGCGACTAGGTTACGAAGTTAAAATAGTTAAACTTATAGCCGATATATCGACGCTGGAAAACAAAGACGTAGTAACCCAAAAACAATGGAATTGTTCACCAGAGACGAAAATTACTTTTACTGTTACTGGTTACTGCCTCCCCTGTGCCCTCGCAGTGCAAAACGACACAGGCCAGCCGATGTTGCCTTCTTCCCGGGTCCACCTTGGCGGACGACAAAGGCCCCCACCCTTGTCGCCCAGTGAAACCGAGGCCTCTTTTAGTCGCCTTCTACGACAGGCAGGGGATACCGTAGTCTTATTCTTGAGAGCCCAGAACTACAGGGCTGACCACGGCATTAACCTACAGTGTTCTTGTTATTTACTTCGTTTTACGGTACAAAAAGTAAAAAGAGAAGTGTCAGTCTTGAAAATTAAATTTTCTCTATTTTTCATCTAATTGTTACAAGTCATCAATAATTCAACGCGTCTTTTTTTCTGATTCAAACGATGTATAAAAGTGAAAATGGCACTATGTGTCACTTACTGCGTTTTTGCTTTCCAGCGTCGATATATATTTGTCTACTATTGGGCACAGGCTTTCTCTGGATTTAATATGGTACACCAACATCAATACACAACATACATTGTAGTAATAAACAAATTTACAAACGGTGTCCTGTTGTGTATGCCAATTACAGTACACAACATTCGCTATTAAAAAACGTAACGTTTTAATAATTAAGCATTACGTAAATATTATAAATAATGGCCAATTAATTTTGGGTAATTTTTAACACTAAGGGTGCGGAAGAACTTGCGCGAATTTAAAAAAATGTCAACCGACGTGGACTTAGTAATAAGGAGGTTATATGTAGAGGAAATTATTGGCAATGGCGAGTGTGACATTAGGTTGGTTCTAGATTGCGGCACATCAAAAATCCTACACCAACGACTCCTTTGATATTGGAATGGCACTCTAATGTGAATGTTTTTGAGTAGCTACCTTTTATTTCGCCATTGATAGCTTTATGAAGAAAAATTACATGTAACATTTGTACTAACTGTAAAGAGTATAAAGCATAGTATATATATGCGGCCTCAGTGCTAATACCGATCTGCACTAGAGCCGGACACTTTTTATGTGTTAGAAAATTTCCTAACATATGTAATTAAAAGGTTATAAAATTAGAATTGTATAGTACGCTAGCAACCCGAGTTCGATCTCCTGTGCCAGTTGACTACGCGCTCGACGGTAAAGTAAAAAAAATCATTCCTTTCCATTCAACCAGCATTATTCCATATCAATTTTATGAATTCCCTGATAGGCCAATGCCAACAAAATTTCCATGGTCCTGAATTGAATGCAAACCCTTTCAAACATAAAAACAAGAACGGTTCGTAAATGACGGCGCTACCAGTGTACACATAACAACATTATGTAAAGAAATTACAGATAAATTGAGAACCTCCTCCTTTTTAAGCCGGTTAAAAATAAAATTAAGAGTATACTATATACTAACTCTGGTCTCAACATTGTGTTATCTGTGATGACATCGCTGGTAATGTTTTGATACCTATGTTTTCGCGTGGTTTTTGAAACACGAATGGCTTCAGCCGATAAAGTTGAAGCTATTGGGCTAACAACGGCAACGGGCATTAATAACATAAATAATTAATTTCATAATATCACTTATGTCAGGATTCAATGTTAATTGAGGCACGGATTGTAATATCTAACACTCACATTGCAATCTGAGGGAAAGACTAACACGGACAATTTATTCCCGTCCTTGGTTCAAATTCCCCTATTCTAGGGAGATTTTGAACTCATAGGCCCCCCTCTCGACCTCCGTCTCAATCGAGACCGAGAGGTCGAGAGGGCGTAGAAGATAGATTCGTCGCGGCTGACGCTTGAGGGATTAGCCCCGACGTAAAAATAGTTATTCCTAAAAAATCCGTTCCAAAACGGTACCCAAGACCAGGGGAGCAGTTGCCCCCTGCGCTGATAACCCGGGTAATGGGGTAACACCCGACGCCCGTACCTGCGAGGTTCCCGTGAACCTTGTAGATGACTCGACTCCCCGTCCTTGTTAGGCATAAAAAAGGAACCAAAACGTTGTGTTAGAACGCACGAGATGTCCACAGCCCGTGTGACTTTATGTTCGAAGGGGGAATTAAAAACGTAATTCTTCCGACAACTCTCTAATTACGACAAACATAACCAAAAACATTATAAAAAATAAATCAAAATTGTATTTATGGATCATTTAAAATGTTAAATTGACTCTATTAAAATATATAATTGTCCCTTCAAGTGGCAAAATCCGACAAGAAAAAAAATATGCTTGTATTCCGGCCGCCATTGAGTGTAGTGAGTATAGGTTATTGTAGATTAATTGCATTTTTAATGTTAATTATATCTATATTAATAAAAGAGAACAAACCGGACTGGGACTATACCACATGCGCTGTTTGTTTTGGCAAAAATGGGAGCTTGTTCGACCAGTTAAGCAATGAAAAGTTGAGCGGTTATCTTACGATTTTCAGCAGTCGGAAACGAATCCGATACGATATACACGATGTAAAATTTATTGAATGAAAGAACTTAGATATACAGACGGACATTGTTTTTTTGATATGTACTCTGATCAGTCTATAGTTTCACCGGTTTTGATCTGACAGCTCACGGAGAGACAATTTGTACCGAAATGGCTGTAAATTTCGATCTATATTTAAATGATTTTTAGTAACTAATATTCAAATAATTAATTAAGCTTTCTTTCTCCAGATTATGGCTATGGGCATCCGGGAGCTTTCAATCCGTTTCTACTAAACCCTGGTTGGTTTGACGCCGCCTACCTCAACTACGCGTGGGCAGATTACTTCAGACCGCCGATGAGAGAGCAATCCGCGTCCCTATTAAAAGGTAAAATGCCACTCCATATCTAAATTTAGATATACAACTTATTAAATTTAACAACCATTAAGCAGACTTAGAACAATTTTAATAAAAATTAATTAAAACAAAGAAGATCTAATAATCAAAAGATCTTGTAAGGGACAAGGTAAAAGAATCACTAAAATTTAAAAAATGAAAGATAAATTGAAAAAAGAAATGTGTCTTAGCTCACATCTCTTTTTAACCCTAACAGGGTAGATATATAGCGATAGCAATTCGCTTTTTTCTAAAAGTTTATTAGGCCCTAAGCGTGACAGGGGGACATAAATACCCTGGATACAGTCTATCATCACACATACAATCACAACGAATCAACAGGAAATTGTTAGCTTGGGATTCGAATTTATCTGTCAAATAAGCACACTTAACTACTAGGCTATCATTACTAACAAGGTTATTCCGTTAATTTTAAAGCAACTGATAGATAAACGATGGGCAAGTTCTTCGTATGTTCTAAATTCGTAGCGAAGTCGTCTTAAACATGTACGAGCCTATTCCGCCTCCACCCGAATATCCAATCAACGGATTATTTGGTATCCGTTAATTTAAAAATTCTCGATTTAGCAAACAACACTCGAAAGCATGTCCCTCGTAGCACCACCCCTCAAGGCCGTATAACGCAAAGCGGCTCAAATAAAAGAAACTGCTCTTGAGCATTGCAAAACAAAGCTCGACCCGACCGAGGCGACCGCCCGCTGAAGTCCACGCCGGGGGAAGTGGGGCCGTCGAACAGAAAAGGTCTAAAAAAGCAACGCCTTCACGTTCGAGAGAGTGTGGAGTCAATTTTATTCCAATGTAGGCGACCGCGCCGGCAGCCACTTTTTGTTTCCGTCCATGAAACGCGAGGAGCGCTGTACTCAAACACCTACCCCGGACTTTTATTAAAGCCACGTTAGGCTCGTTCTCTCACATCCGCCCGTCAATTGCGAATTTTAATTATGCGCACTCCAATGTGAAACTAAAATATATACACTCACGTTCAACCCTGATAAAATGATAGACTTTTCAAATTTTTATACCAATTTTAAAACGTTATTGCAATGTTCAAGCACAAAAGCACAAGCAAACAAATTGTTAGTGATTAAAAATAATGATCAAAGAAAAACAGAATCAAATGTAATGGCGAGATCATCTCAATCAGGCGCGACGCCGATATTGGCCCCCGCCTCACCAAATTACCCCCCAGTTACGGCCCCACCCACCCCCGATGCCTTTTAAAGTGGTCTGCACACCACTGCCACTGCTGCAAATATAAAAAGTGCAAAACAGGCACGTTGCACCACCTCCGAGCTCTTTGTGGCCCAATCTGCGCCTCTATCGTGTCCTTTTTATGCGCCGAGCTTCTCTTACAAGCTCTCGAGAATCAAAGCTCGCGCGAAAGCACGATCTTTTTGAGTACGGCTAATGAAAATTTCACGTTTCGAGCTCTTTGTCCACTCGGTGTCGAGATAGCGGCGCTCCTTATCGCGAACGTAGCCCGCTTTGTAGCGAGCTAGTGTGTTCAATGCGACACCTAGCGCGTGCTCGGCATCGCTAATGTGCCGTCCTTTGCACCAAAACAGAGGCTGAATTACAACGGTATGCCGTGTCTAGATTGTAAAGAACTATGTCGCATACGGATAAATAAATATTGCACCCTCACCCTCCCGATATCGCACTAAAAAAACATCCCTTTCGTCGAAGCCGTCTTAAACGCCTACAGATTGTACATTATCCTTAGTACGATTATGCACCCTCGCTGTTCAGGGAATCGACGGAGTGCCAGCGGACTGTCCCCAGGGGCTCGTATCTCATATTACGTCATATTGGCAAATCAGGCAACAGAAGGACGACCAAAAAGCATGTTCTATTATGCATCACCAATTCTATTTATATTGAATACTAACGATTTCTTTTCTTCTACAGGCACTGCACCCATTTCCACGCCGCCTGTAACGTTACCTGGAGCAGAACTGTTTCCGTTCCCGCCAGCGATGGCTAACTTACCTCCGGCTGGATTACTGCCACCACCTGGAGCGTTCTTACCAGGAAATGGACTTCTACCCTTTGCACCGCATCCCGCTGACTTAACATTAAAATCCTTACCACCCGAACTCACCCTCAAGAATGGCGTTAACCCTTACGATGCATTGAGGCACTTACAAAGCAACGTATCATCGATGGACACATCCAGCGCTCGCTTATCTCCAGCGAGCAGTAGACAAAGTGGTAGCCCAAGAAGTATTCTAAACGCCAGTCCGAGATCGAAAGCGGATTCAAAATCAGAAATCAATTCGATGCATGACGCAACGATTTCCGACGAATCAGATGAAGAGCCGATTGAGGTTGTTAAATCAGCATTCCATCCAACAAGACCAGCGAATGTGGAACTACAAGAGATGAAACAGGTGCAAGCGGCCGACTCAACAGTATCCGATAGGCCGAGATTACGTAACGAGTTAAAGGCACCTTCTACGAGGACGACTAAAGTTCTTTCCGCCAGTCCAACATCCACAAAAATTAGCAATGGAACGATACCAACACATAAATCGGTATGGCGGCCATATTGAAAGTTCAGTGACAATTTAAATTAATTCAGTCTCCGACACAGAGACGTTGTTGAAATGTGATAAATAATGAGCTTGTAAATAATAGAGATCAGATATTTATTATTAGATGTAGCAAGATTAGGATATTATTAAATTTCATTTCTGAAATCCATAGTCATTAATAAATAGGTATTGTAATGAAATAGATGAATTGTTTGTTATGCACACTGTTAAAGCTTTTCAATATAGAGATAATTGACTAGTTATTATTAAAAATTATAATATTTTCTTGACATAGTTTAACGAGAACATTAATACGTAATGTAAGAATTGAGTCGAAATGTAAAAATTATATACGAAAGATGACTGATAATTGTAAACATCTTTTTACATTAATCGATGTAAATTTGTAAATATTGTTAATTGTATTTATTGGTAAAACAATGTACAATGGCCGTTTTAGAAATTAAAACTGTAAATTTGTACATAGTGTAGAATATTCGAGAGATAAAAGATGATTATGACAAATTAAAATGCATTTTATTACGAGTCCAACGGCAACAGACGGTCAAACAGAACACACATCAACAATGCAATGGTTCTACTTAATCTGTGGCAATGTTTACATTTTGGTTACAACCGTGCAACGTGCAAACCAGATGTTTTGAACATATCACATGACGATAGGATGTATTACATAGTAAATATATTTACAATACTGATATACAGTTTCCTTTAAAGACGTGCCGTATTCACAAAGAGTATATCTACTAGTAAAAACATACACTGACCCTAAATCAATTCAACAAACAAACAAACATTCTTATTATCCCACAATAATTTCAATGGCAACTTACTTAAATTACAATTATGAGCGGGGATATCCAAACCAGGAACAAACCTGCGTGATGGATCACCAGGCCTAAACCCCACGGATGTGCACAAAACTTTTAAAACTGATGACAATTAACATAAATATATATATATGTTAATTGTATATTTAAAATTAACATATATACTCGTATATGTATATGTTATTTGTGTATTGTTAAGTGTGTATGTGAATGTGTTTTTTATTTTTTACATACAAAAATATGTCTCAAGCTGATAAATATTTTAGTATTCAATTGCATTAATTTTCCGTTTCATTTTAAATTAAGGATTTTTTCCAATCAGATATTTTCATTATATTATATTATATTTAACATTAGAAATGTTTACACAACAGGAATATAATAGGAAAATATTAACAAATAGCATAAATACTCATATTACATTTAACAAAAAAACACACAAATACCGCACGAGACGTAAAGATGACATACAGTTGCCTATCATTAAAATATGCTTCGGAGTAGGTGACAAAATTTATGCTTTTGGTTGTAGTTAGATAGATAAATTCTTTATTGCACCAAAATATAAGTACAAAGGCGAACTTAATGCTATTTAGCATTTTCTTTCAGGTAGCCTTTAGTGATTAAGAGCAGGTTAAGAGTAACACTGCTGAAAATTGTATTTTATGAACCTTTTTTAATCGAATTATCCACTACTTTCTCCACATTACCCTAAGACGGCCAGACAATCTGGAAAACTGGTTGTTGTAGGGAAAATCAAGGGTAAAAGATCACGGGCTCCGTCACTTATTCGTTGGTTTGACAACTTCCAAACCATACTTGGACAAGATATACCAATTGACGCCATAAAAAAAGCCGGGGATAGAGCGGTGTGGAGGCAGTTCCTCGATACTTCTATGAAGGCACAACTTTCAGTGATGAAGAACACGGAGATGAAGAATGAATCTGTTAGAGAAATTAAACATTTTACACATATACATTTATATGTTGTTAGAAGATTCACTTTACTAAATAAGAAATGAATCAAGTTGCATATAGCAGAAGCAATAAGTAAAGACTCTTACCTACCATTATGACATCACTGGGTGAGATATTACTATATGTCGCTCTTATTTCGACGTTGTATTAGGGTTGGCACAATCCCTAAATTATATCGAAGTGTTAGGAGAACATATTAGTAGGTTATTAGGCTGTTTGATACGTCGATGTTGGTGACGGCGTGCTATCAATTGTGTTTGCCCTCGAACTGATCCGGTTAGCTGATTGCAGCGTCCCGACGCCCTCGCCTCGCGTCCCCGCGGTCAGCCGCCCGCTCCTCAAACAAGCCAGGCCGAGGCACGCATTCACGAATACTAGATATGGCATATATTATCCGTATTTAACGCTTCATTTATTTATTTTATTATTATTGAAGTAATAAATACTTCTTTAGGCGCGTTATGTGAGTGAATTTTTAAGATCCGTGCGCGCATCACTACAATACAAAAGACAATGGTTGAAGCTACATACTTCTTTAGGCCTGTTATGAAAAATGATGAATGTGAAGGAAAAAAAAAGTTTTTTAATAGTTTATGTAAACTTAAACGAAAAAGGATATCTTACGTAAACTTGGATAATACAGTTTTCATTAAACTATTTTTAAATTTTATAGAATATAATACAAACTTTGCTATTTGTAAAACAATTTTTAAAGATGTTAGAAATATTTTTAAGTCGATAAAAGCATTGAAAAAAAAATTATATTATATTCCTTATGTTTGTATCACTTTAAGGACGGGGAAGGGAAAAAAGCAATTATGATTAATATTCGAGTGAATAATTCAAGTGTAATTTGAAAATCGTCAATAGCCTAATGGTTGGTAATGGTTAAAACGTCAGATCGTGTGTTCATACAATTCGACTATCAACATGTAGCACCTTGCACGAGCTAAAAGCCATTTAAAATGTTAAATTTGGGTAAAATTTGTTTAAAAACAATCAATCATTGTGTGGAATTACTCATTTTTTAAAGAAAGCTAGCAATTTTTTGCCATAAATTTTATTAACATTCTTGTTTTAACCAATAAGCTTAAGCTTGTGCTAGGAGATGGTTCACGTCAATAGCGGAATGGTGGATACTAGCCTAAGATCTTACGATTCACAGACTGTACCCTAAACCTAAACCTAAAATTGTTGATTCGGAGTGCTTTTTGCTTCGCCTTTATTTCGTATGCAATTTTGAGTAGCTTATTTGGTGCCAAAATTTATAACGGTTTTTTTTTCAGAAACTTAGAAGAAGAAACTCTCTTATCCGTCAATAGTGTATATAGTATTGCGAACTTCGTCAGCATATAAATTATGTAGTATTGAAAATTCGATACATATATAAAAACTTTCAGCTTTAAAAATGCTTCAATAAATATATTTTCATCGCACGCCATGAAATCGCGGCTTAAGCCAGCTTCGCCCGCGGCTGCATCGCTGACAACATATATCGATAAGACCATGCCCGCTTGCTTTTATTGTTTCAGCCGTTTCAGCGGAAGACCCGGCCGACACCCCCGTTTGCCTTGCCCCGGGCGGATCGGCCGGTGGAAAAAAAAAATCCAAATGGACCCACTTCTAATGCACGTGTAGGGGAGCGTGTGCTAAAGTGAACGTGCAAAATATTGCTTCGTGCTTTGTCCATAATACCCGTATGCCCGTAACAGGGTTAATTGAGTATTGTGCTTCCGTCCAGTCCTATATGTTGTAGGTAAAAGCTTCATTACGAAGTTCTAATGATAAAACTGTATCTGTAACTCTAAACTGTAACTGTAAAATGTATCTATTCTCTCCCAGCTCGCCATAAAGACCAGATTGTCCACTACGTGTCTACAGCGCGTGCTGTCATATTTCGGGCAAATAATGCGTAGAGGGGATGGCAACCTTGAAAAGCTGGTCATCGTTGGCAATACAGAAGGCAAGAGAACAAGAGGCCGGTCGCCAACACGATGGTCCGACCAAGTAAAAGGTGCCATCTCTTCTCCTAATCTCTACCAACTGGCGAGGGCTGCCTCGGACCGTAACCCATGGAGGCAGATTGTTCATTTGAGGGGCTCTAGTGACCACGATCCTCAGAAATGAGGTAACGACAAAGAAGAAGAAGAATGATAAAACATTGGTGTAATTTTTTTGTTATATGAAAGAAGGCAAATATATTAACTTTTTTTTTCTACGACGAAGGAGGTAGTACTACATTGAGTTCTTATTTTATGAAATTATTTTGATTCTTTTGGGAAAGCTTTATTAATTAGGCACATTAAAAACCGGTGAAATAACTTCACTGGCTAATCTTTGAATGTAGGTTTGTCACAAAAATTTACAAAATGCTATTTATTTCGTCTCATTAACAAATTGCACTTCACTGTAAAATATTCCATGGGTGCGTCATTAAAAATATCCGATATTATTACTATTAATCAGAAATAAAAGGCTTCTCATTCCTGATATGATCTCGTAGAGATACTCCGAGCATAAACCTTTCCATAGTTCGTTGTTCGTTGTGTTGTAGACGAACGAAGGTAACCGACATAGTACACCGGGTAAGCAGGTACGTTGAAGTGGCAATTGGCATGGCACATAGCGCGTAGAATAGTTCTCGACTGGAGATCACGGACCGGCAAGCGCAGCGTAGGACGTCCGCAAGGTGGTCTGACGACCGCATGACGCCGCTGGACAATGCAAGACACTTACAACCGGTCCTTTTGGAAATCGTTGGGGAGGCCTATGTCCAGCAGTGGATGATTTACGACTGAAATGATGATAATGAAAATTCTTCTCATTCAAAACAAGCTTATCATCACTGTTGCGCCGTGTTGTTCCCAATAGAGAGTCAGGATAAGTGACCTCAGAGCTTTAAAAGTTAAACTTACAGCCTATATATATGACCCACTGTAGGGCACAGGCCTTCTCCGTAAAGAGAGTATATGGGCGAAGTCTACAACGTGGCCCTAATAGTGGACTTTGAGGAGACCCTAGTGCAAATTGGCGGACTTCTCATGTAATAGAAAATTTTCTAACACATGTAAATTTCTTCGTGATGTTTTCCTTCACCGCCGACCACGTGGCTTACTAAAAGCTGTGGCACCTCTCAAATCCGGTGAAACTTTAGCGGCCAGCATCTCTGGCAGCGTAGTTTCGTCACAAACATCATAACTTTGTTAGAAACAAGTGTGTTTACGAGCAAATACAAATACCGACTTCAAATCGAATTCTCCCGAAGTGGCACTCAAAGTTAGTTTAGCTTTTGAATGTCTCTTAGATTATCCGTGAAAAAGCAACCGAGAGTCGTGGTTCGGCCCTCTCGGGCGCCCTCGGATCGGCATGCTTACGCGTAACATAGTAACCGTCCGCCGAGGTTACCCTCACCGGGGACCTTTGTGTCGAGTTACTAGCAATAGAGCTTCAGGCTAAGCGACCTAAGAGCTGTGCCACCTCTCAATCCGGTGAAGAAGTCAAGGCCAGCCTCTCTGGCCAATCTGTGTAGTTCGTCATTAAAAAAAATCGAATTAAACGTTTAGCTATTACGCGCTGGCGTCCTCTTTGTATTTCTGAATTATCTTAGGAATATTACGAAATAGAAAACATCAGAACCTAACCAAACTTTCTTTTAAAGTACATCCTTTCCTTTAAAAAACGAATCATCGATCCGTTGGCGTGATTTTGAGTTATCCATCCATTTGTTGCACACATACCTAATGCAAATTTAAATCTTATATGGTTGTATCATGGATGCCATCGTCGGAATTGGACCAAATTATAATCAGACTACACTAGAAGCACCAGTTTGCAGATAAAAAAAATAATCGTAAAAATCAGTTTACCCTGTCGAAAGTAATAAGAATCATTACAAATAACATACAAACGAATTGAGAACTTCCTTCTTTTTTGAAGTTGGTTGAAAATAAAGAGTGAACACAGGCTATTCTAAATTTACATTGAACATTACACTTTTGATTCTGAACAAAACCCTGGTGTTTGCCACTCAACATTGATAGGGGGTGACGAGGCTCGACTGGACAATGGCACAGAAAGAAATCACGCCGATAAAATTTTAACGTACGTATAAAAAGGCCATAAATTTGATTTACGCGCCCCCGACCCCAGGAAAACGGGGTAATATCGAAATATAACATGAGATAATGTTGGCTTACAAAGTGGGGCTGCCAGTACCCACTTTGAATATCTGCGCTTCCGTTATACAAGCGCTTTAAAATGTATAATGTACATTGTCGTTTGAAAAAAAAGTACCACATTCGTTTAATTCCTTCCTTTTAACTGCTTTATCTAAATTTTGTTTCAGGCCAGTTGTCACTGGCCAATTTTGATATTATGTCTCATACGTGACCGGTGGCAAGTTCATCTCCATACAGCGGGCCGATATTCGAACTCCCGCCCATAACATTGTGGCATCTAACGCTTAGCCATTTTGTTACTAGTGTTTAAAACATGAATTGAAAAAAATATGCTATACATCTTCTTAACCTAAAACGGATGGACAGTAATAGCACGGGATATCACGGGATACCTAAGCAAGGAATAGTTTGACAATTGCTGTCCCTATCCACCTATAATTATATATATATATGTATTTATATATATATATATATATATATATATATATATATATATATGTATTTATATATATATATATATATATATATATATTTATATATATATATATATATATATGTATTTATATATATATTTATTATTATATGTAATTATTATGTTTATATATTTAATTATTTTTGTAAGTATATTAAATATGCATGCATTAATAATAGTTTTCTTTAATTTATTATTTTCTCACATAGCTTTTTTTTTTTTCACGAGGAGGAAATCTTCAGGCGGCGGTTATGTGGGGTTTTACCCACTAAAACCTCCCCGGTGGTCCTTCCTCGGTGCATGGTGAGGGGCTCCGGGATCTCCAGTGGAACGCACCGGAGCCCCTCTGCACTGTGCTCAAGGAGAGCACTTCCCGGGGGGGGAGGTTACACCCTTCCCCCCTGTGCCCTCGCAGTGCAAGGCGACACGGGCCAGCCGATGTCACCTTCTTCCCGGGTCCTCCTTGGCGGACGACAAAGGCCCCCACCCTTGTCGCCCAGTGAACCCGAGGCCCCTTTTTAGTCGCCTTCTACGACAGGCAGGGGGATACCGTAGTTTTATTCTTGAGAGCCCAGAACTACAGGGCTGTTCTCATAGCTTGCCGGGTGCAAGCTATGTGAGAAAATAATTACTTTGTCTCTACACAACCCTAAGGTAGACTGGCAGAGAATGCCTACTGGCATTAAGTCCGCCTATTTGTACCTTTTTGTATTGTGTTCAAATAAAGAATAAATAAATAAATAAATATCAGCAACATAACTCCCGTTAAGATTTAATGTATAAAAGATGAAAATAAATTGCTTTACCTGTGACACATCAGTGCGGTAAAATAGTGGTGGGGATGCATTTACTTTCTTAGTAAAAAAAAAAATAATAATATAGGTGACACTGTCGGAATATTTCGAACTCGAATGAGCATGCTTACGAGCGCCAAGGCAATTGTCTTTAATAACGTATTCGCGTAGCAAGCATGTTAGTATGCCCACATTTAATATAAAATAACAGAGTAAAGAGTACTGCAAACTAAGAAGGCATAGAAAAACTGCAAATAAAAGATAATTTTATGTATCTAACCTACTTCATGGGCTAAGAAATGTTTGCACGGAACGCTTTTAAAAATAATAAATTTCTTATAAGGCCGCGCCATGAACACAAGATGAGTAGAGGAAGCCACTTAAAAAGATTGGCACTCAGCGAACCGGCATAATCTATGCAAATTACGTCAAATTAGGAGTCGTCAACACGCTACGCCTCCGCTCCGTAATTTGGAAGGCAAACCCTCCTTTATTATTAATATTTATTCCATTCCTTCCGTCCGAACCGAATTGAGAGAAAAAAAATCCGTACAAAATATTTCGACCCCTTAATGAAACGAGTAAGTACCTATCGAGAGAAAACTCGTGGAAGCTTAATTTGCGTTGCCCCACTTTATTACACAAATTTATTCGGACCCAATAAATCATAAAACATCTGTAGAGCCTACGGTAAGCCGAAAGATGTTTTGACTCGACAATTTAGTAGAATGTAACGTCGGGAAGAAAGTGGACAATGGGAAATTTTCGACGCGGCAGGATGAAAGACAGCCGCAATAAAAAAAAACTATAAAAAGACCAGTAAATATTGTTCTTAATAGGTTAGAGTATCATAAAAATTAGTTGCTCGGAAGAAAGCTACTGTTGTACCATACACTATAGTTTATAAGAAATATCTACCTGTTCTAGAAATTGACTTTTGTTTTAAAATTTCTTTGTTAACCGACTTCAAAAGTAGGAGTATGATTCATTTTATAATGTTTGTGTTATTTTTTTTTGAAAGGAATTAGTTTTAATTAGGTCCCATATAAATTTCGCTAGCATAGGAGCTTGCGTTCCGTAAATATACCAGGGAACTTCTATCCCTAAACATAGCAATGTATAGCATAATATACATGTAAAGTACAGATATAAAATCTATTTACTTAAATTTATTCGTTAATTGTATTTTACAATAATTATTCAAATGTTTAATGTCACAATTGTCAGTGTCGTGACATTTATAATTATAAAAGAGATGGAGTTGGAATAAGGACTTTTTTTTTAGAATGCTATCAATATTTTTTCGCAAATATATTTAAAATTCTTGTTAACCATTCCAAATAAGCTTAGGCTTGTTAGTACGTACGTTACGTACTTAGTACGTATAGCACTGTATAGAATAGTGTACATCTTGGTTTTCCAAAATACGTATTTTTATGACGTGTATTCATATCATGATTTTTTTAATGTATTTTTTTATATTTTTTGACTATACATTTTTTTACTGTTCTTCAAAAAACAATCTTGCAAGCTTTTTGATTGCGTTATTCTTAGGTTTATAAACGATGTAACTTCGTAATATAACTGTGTAAAGATCAGGCTAAGCATCCTAGGAGTTATACCACTTCTCAATCCAGTGAAGCAGTCAAGGCCAACTTCCCTGGCCAATCTGTGCAGATTGTGACAAAAAAAATATAACCGTCGTACTTTGAATATAAAAGAGATTATGGGCGCGTAATATTGTTTAGCGTTTGATTCGATTTTAAGCAGAAATGCAGTCCCGGATGGTACGCCTTACCATCTACTATCACTAGCCTAGTAAATCAACTAGCCTATTCAGTCTACTCTTGAAAACATCCGCATTCTAATCGGAGGGAAAGACAGACGAAAATTTTTCCAATCCTTTGATATGTATAACACGAAAGACGAAGCAAAGCGCTTCGTTCGAGTGTGGATGTCCATAACAAAGGATGAAATAAAACAGTCGATTTGAAGTCAATTTTTGTTTTACTCGTAAATATATTTGTTTAATTATCAGCTGTTTTAAAATTAGATCTCGTCTTATATCGATGCCTCGAACGTGTACATAAACATACCTAAGCCCCCACCGAATTGACTCGGCTAACCCTCGTTGCATACACAAATTGCACACGCCTAAATGGGTTTCGGCGTCCATCCACTGGGCCGCTAGTCATTAACTCACGGAAGCAAGCACAGCGGACCAATTTCCCCGGCCGGTCGCCAATTAACGACACTTGGGCGACGCTAGCCGACGTTAACCAAAGGGTTAGGGTAAGATGTTTGTTATGATTTACGAGAGGACTGGGGGACGCCGTGCAGCGTCTTACGTGCTTCTGTCGCTCTTTCACGCACTTAATTACTTATTGATTCTTCTTTAGTGTAAATCAATTTATACTAATTTTGTAATCATTAGGTACTAAATCATCTTTTATACCAGCAACCGGCCCGGCAGCGGAAGCATTAATTACTTCTTGAGGTTTTGAATACATATCCTTATATCTCTTATAATCATATGTATATCATAATGAGCCTCTACATCGTGAAATGTGTAATACTATAACCTTGCATCGTAGTAGAGATCTAATAATTTTAGCTCTCCCCATCGGGGGGTCCCCCCGTGTGTCGAGTTACTAGCGATAGAGGTTCAGGCTAAGCGACCTAAGAGCTATGCCACCTCTCAATCCGGTGAAGCAGTCAAGGCCAGCTTTTCTGGCCAATCTTTGTAGTTTGTCATTAAAAAAAAATCTAGTAATTTTTAGGGAGTTTCCGTTTTTTGATTTCTTACGTACACGGACTTTCAAATTGCTAAAATTTGTGCACTGTGATATGTGATGTGAGATGTGCGATAGGCTCACCACCTATCAGATATGAGACCTAATAAGCTTGGTGAAAAATGGACAGCAAATGATTGCTTTACTTGTCTGTGGGTTGCTTGTTTATTCCACAAGTTAATAATGGGTGGAAGAAAATTACAATTCAGCGGAAATGCTGAAATTTAGCGGATATCATCCCAGTAGCTGGAATGATTTCGAACAATTCCCTAGAATACTTCCCATTATAAATGCAATAAATGCTTGGTTTTAAGAGATTACTAATTATCAGGATCAAAAGCAGCCTCTCCGACTAGAGAAGGTTGGCAGTCAGATCACTATATCTCTTAAAAGAGCGTTGCAGTGTTTTTTTACGAACTACACAGATTAGCGAGGGAAGCTGACTTTTAATGCTTCTTCGGATAGATAGGTAGCATAGCTTTTAGTTTGCTTAGCCTAAACTTCTGTTGGAAGTAACTCGGGTCCTGCGATGAGGGGTAATCTCGGCTTGGACGGTTACTATGTTACACTTGAGCATTTCGATCCAAGGGCGCCCGAGAAGGCCACTCACTACGACTCGGTCGGTTGCTTTTACACTTATAAAGAATATTCCCATAATAAATGTGATAGCTGTTTATTTATTTAATCTTTATTTGCATATAATAAAAGTTTACAAAAAGGCAGACTAATGCCAGAACGCATTCTCTGCCAGTCTACCTTAGGGTTGTATAGAAAATCATGGGTGCAACCTTAGATAAAAAAGTAAAATAATATAATATAATACATAGTTTTTGATTTCGCTTCCACAAAGGGTACATATTGAGTTACATTATATAAAATACATTATTAAGCCTCCTTTGTGAGAGAGACTGGTATCTGTACTAGGTTGCCCTGTCAGACAGAATACCAGGCCCTCTGTCGGGCGTAATACTTATATCTAGTTTATGTGGTTAAATTTAAAAGCAGTTTAAAGTTAAAAGCAGGATCTTCTTCTTCTAGTGCCTCTCCGATTAGCGGAGGTTCTCTGTTTACCATATTTCTGTCTCTTAAAATAACATTGTAACGTCTTATCTGGATGGAATTAACACTTCTCTCAGTCAGAAATTAACTAATTACAATCTAGACACGACACAGCCATTGATGTATCTATCCTGATACACTTTCTCAATTCTATTACAAAACATCTTATTGGGACTTGTAATAAAAGCTAATTTGTGGAACAGGGAACATTGTAAAGAGCGTTTTTGCAACAAGTAACGGTCTCGTTTTTTTTAAACTGCGAAATGTTAAAGCAATATAAAAATATCTTTTTCGTTTAGGTACCGCTATCCGGCGGCATAAAACTATTGCTCTAAAATCGGTAAAAAGTAGAGCCCGAAAGTAAAGCATTTTTTACGGCCATTAACAAAAGCTTTCGCCGTAGTTAACAGTTAAATATGTAAATATTGTGCAATTTGAACATTACGCACAGAAAGAATTGTAACGGTGTTTTAAAACATTAACTGTTTTACAATAAACGTTTATTGGTTATCTAATACTTACATAGGGTCAAAATTTCTTAGTTATTAGAGTAGTACTGTAGTTGGCAAGCTGTCACCAGGAATTTTTAACCATAATTTGGCGACTTTTTTTGACGAACTACACAGTTGGACAGAGAGACTGGCCTTTACTGCTTCACCAGATTTAGAGGTGGCATAGCTCTTATGTCGCTTAGCCTAGACCTCTATAGCTATAACTCGACACAAGGGTCCGCCCGGTGAGGGGTAACCTTGGCTTGGACGGTTACTATGGCACTCGAAAGCATTCCGATCGGAGGGCGCCCAAGAGAGCCGAATCATGACTCGGTCGGTAGCAATTTATTAACTAAACTAATCTAAGCTAAACTAACTTATTTGCCACTTCGGGAAGCATTGGCGCTGGGAGAAGAAGTGGCTGAAGAAAGTCCAGCAACGCTCCTAATCTAAGGGGTGGGACACAATTACCAGCCCCTCCAGTGTTTCACGAGCAACGATGCTCACAAGATCAGGTTTGCCATAAGCTCGTTTGTCTGTTTTCTACTTAAAAAAAAATATTCCGTTATTGCCAGTACCATAACTTTGCTCCCGTCTCCGACATTATTCGATTTAGTAACAGGTGAGGCGTCGAATTCGAATGAGGTGCACGCCCCGCGTTAACCTTACTGCGGGTATTTCAGAATTGAGTGGTTTTAGACATTTTTCCACCTCCCGTAATATACAGATGCCTTTTAAAAGAATCTAATAGAAAAGTTTCCCGTGTTGCAGACTCGTCTTTTGGTCGTCTTTAAAATAATAACGACATAGACAACGCTTTATTCTGATTCCATCAATATTTTTACTATTAGACCATAGATAAATTATTATAGAAATAGAAAATATCCAAGTTTACGTAAGGTATCATTTTTCATTTAAGTTTATGTTTTTAAATGAAATATAAATAAATTAATAAAAATATTTAAAATTATTTCAGTTAGTTGCGTTTTTATCTTTCGAGATATTCAAACTTTCTTAACCGACCCTTTATTCCGACCCTTTATTTTTGCTCACGGCTATAACAATAAGTGCGCGATCTTGCCTTCTACGTAAAATCTATTTATTCTCAAGATGCCATCTCCTACCGGAGTTCTATCATTAAGGCAATTTTAATTTTAAACACAGCGGCTTGCAGCAAGGATTCTGTGCTCACGTTGAATCATGACCGGAGATTCTTAAGCCACAAAATACATCTTCTTCCCGTTGGTCATTAACTCTACTTGTGTATACTACAGTAGAACGAAGTTGTGACTCTCCTCACCACAATTGCTGTAATAAGACGTCCGTAACTAACCTAATCACCGCTATTGTGAAGACGAACGCAATCCCCAATTAATTTATTACGTTCTGCGCCAATTGAACTCGAAGCGACAATTGTCTGAGGTTAAAATCAGTTAAAAAACGCGCTCTTTAAATAAACCATTACGACGTTATTTACAAAAGCGTAAGTCAGTCGTGTCTTGGATCTTATGGAGTTCACATGTACTCAATACTTACAGGGAGAATTACTCATTTTACGATTATCTGTGATATAGCCACCGACCGAGTCGTGGTTCGGCACTCGGGCGCCCTCGGATCGGAATGCTCACGCGTAACATAGTAACCGTCCAAGCCGAGGTTACCCCTCACCGGGGGGACCCTTGTATCGAGCTACTAGCGATAGATGTTCAGGCTAAGCGCCATGCCACCTCTCAATCCGGTGAAGCAGTTAAGATTTATATGATTTTCTCATGGGTGACATTGTTAGAATTGATGAAGCACCAGATTTAAAATAAAACCATCAACATCAGTTCACCCAGTCGAAAGTTAGGTAACAAACATATAAAAAATACAAACAAACGATTTGAGAACGTCCTGTTTTTCTTGAAGTCGGTTGAAAATGGAAACTTAACAGGCTCCTAATTAATAATTATGATAGAACAACGCCAATTGTCACTGACTTGCGTATTTTAATTAAAAAACATGGTCACAGATTGCCTGTTATCGATCGTCGTTTGTCTCGCTGGCCACTCGCGTCCGCCCATCACACGTCCGTGTTAACTCATATATGACTCGTTAATTTTCCTTAACGCCCGCGCCGATGGAGCCGCGGCGTACTAATGAATTTCAATTTGTTGGCGCTGGCGTACGTTGGAAAAAAAATCGAGATCGGCACTCACCATATATACAGTATACAGTTAGCTAAGCCGCTTACAATTAGGGTGATAGTTTTCAACTTTAATTTTAATATTTCAATATGTGGTCTTTTTGGAAGACTGAAATTTCTTGATCATATAAAGACTCCAAAGGTTTTGTTTAATATTTCAGACGAACGGCATGTGAAAGTGAATTTATTCCTCTGTAACTGTCCTTTTCAATTCACCTACTTCGATATTGATAACATGTTTTATTGTCTGATCGCCGTTGTTATCCAAAAAGCTTATCATAACTTTAACGGTACGGGACGTTAAAAGTCTAAGCTAAGGTGCAAGTATCTCATGATGTGAAGAGTAAACGATTGGAATAAGACGTCAATCTTTCTCTTTGATTTCCATAAGTTAAGAGAGAAGCTTTAAATCAACTTACATTACTAAAACTAAATTAAAAAAATGGTCTTGAATAACGGATGCCTGTTCGCGCTCTGGCATTTTAGATAAACATTTTATATTTGATTGTAACCTTCTTTTACCTTTATTTAAAATGTTCTTTCGTGTTCAAATTTGGAATGCCTTTGAAATAGAAACACTAATAATAGATATACAGATGAAAGGTCATGTATTTTTCATGTTGCAATTCCGTCCTAGTACGAGACAACGCCACGGACCACAAATATATTAAGAATAATCATCAAGATGAAATCTAGACTTGCTTAATGGCTGTTCGGAATTAAGAAGAAAAATTAAGGTTAAAATGGTAACATTACTTATTCCATTGCATTTTTTAAATTTTCAAAGCAAGTTTGACCATAACCCACCTGATGTAAAGTGAAAATATAATCCTGGATAGTAAAGCGCTACATTCTTCTCTTGAAAATATCTACGCAATTTTTATATTAGCTCGACCGAGTCGTGGTTCGGCCCTCTCGGACGGATCGGAATGCTTACGCGTAACATAGTAACCGTCCAAGGCGAGGTTACCCGTCACCAGGGGGACCCTTGTGTTGGGTTACTAGCAATAGTCGTTCAGGCTAGGTGACATAAGAACTTTGCCACCTCTCAATCCGGTGAAGCAGTCAAGGCCAGCGTCTCTAGCCAATCTGTACAGTTCGTCAAAAAACAAAAACTTTATACTTATTATGTAAAGAAATTGAACAAATAGCGATCCTTATAACTACGTTTATAGATATTAGCTTGTTGCATAATGTCTTTACACGACCGGCAAAAGCCAAGCATCGTTAAGGAGACGTCGCTTAATCTTCTAAATCCATCCCCAAATAGTCTGTGCCCCAAACACTCAGTCGGCGAATAAAGACATCCCGGATTAAGTCGACTTTGTCTTACCCATCGGCTAAGACGCTATTAGTGAACAACTCATTCGCTAACACACATTCCTCTAATCTTTATCATGTTAGGATTGCTATTGTTATGACTTATTGTTAATAAATAAATATATATACGAGTAAAAACAAAAACCGACTTCAAATCGCATGAAGTTGTTTGGTCACTAGTAGAAAAAAGATTGTACAAACAAAATAATAAAAGAAGGACATAAACATGAATAAAAATACAGAGTAAATAAACAAGAATATTTACGAGTAAAAACAAAAAACGACTTCAAATCGAATGAAATTGTTTGATCACTAGTAGAAAAAGATTCTACAAACAAGATAGTAAAAGAAGGATATAAACATGAATAAAACACAGAGTAAATAAACAAGAATATTTACGAGTAAAAACAAAACACGACTTCAAATCGAATGAAATTGTTTGATCACTAGTAGAAAAAGATTGTACAAACAAAATAATAAAAGAAGGACATAAACATGAATAAAATCACAGAGTAAATAAGCAAGAATATTTACGAGTTAAAACAAAAACCGACATCAAATCGAATGAAATTGTTTGATTACTAACAGAAAAAGATTGTACAAACAAAATAATAAAAGAAGGACATAAACATGAATAAAAACACAGAGTAAATAAACAAGAATATTTACGAGTAAAAACAAAAACCGACTTCAAATCGAATGAAATTGGTTGATCACTAGTAAAAAAACAGAAAAAAGATTGTACAAACAAAATAATAAAAGAAGGACATAAACATGAATAAAATCACAGAGTAAATAAGCAAGAATATTTACGAGTTAAAACAAAAACCGACATCAAATCGAATGAAATTGTTTGATTACTAACAGAAAAAAGATTGTACAAACAAAATAATAAAAGAAGGACATAAACATGAATAAAAATACAGAGTAAATAAACAAAAATAATAAAAGAAGGACATAAACATGAATAAAAATACAGAGTAAATAAACAAGAATATTTACGAGTAAAAACAAAAAACGACTTCAAATCGAATGAAATTGTTTGATCACTAGTAGAAAAAGATTGTACAAACAAAATAATAAAAGAAGCATAAAACATGAATAAAAACACTGAGTAAATAAGCAAGAATATTTACGAGTTAAAACAAAACCGACTTCAATCGAATGAAATTGTTTGATTACTAACAGAAAAAGATTGTACAAACAAAATAATAAAAGAAGGATATAAACATGAATAAAACACAGAGTAAATAAACAAGAATATTTACGAGTTAAAACAAAACCGACTTCAATCGAATGAAATTGTTTGATCACTAGTAAAAACAGAAAAAGATTGTACAAACAAAATAATAAAAGAAGGATATAAACATGAATAAAAACACAGAGTAAATAAACAAGAATATTTACGAGTAAAACCAAAAACCGACTTCAAATCGAATGAAATTGTTTGGTCACTAGTAGAAAAAAGATTGTACAAACAAAATAATAAAAGAAGCATAAAAACATGAATAAAAAAAAAAAAACAAAGTAAACAAACAAGAATATTTTCGAGTAAAAACAAAAATCGACTTCAAATCGAATAAATCGTTAAACGCTACTACGCGCGGATGCTTATATTTCTGAATTATCGTAGGAATATTACGAAATAGAATTTATCAGATCCTAACAAACTCTTATTAATCTAGCATTGAAGTACATCCTTTCCAAAAAAAATGAATCTTCGAAACGGTTGGCGTGCTATTAATAGTTCTTATGTCGCGCAAGTACTTAATGCAAATTTATGACTTATATTCAAGTTAAAAAAGAAACATCAAAATCGATTCAACCGGTCGAAAGTTCTTAAGTAACAAACATGAAAAATACAGTTTAATTGAGAACCTCCTCTTTGAAATTGGTTAAAAATAAGAGAAAGGATGAATTAAAATGCTAAGAGAGGGATACATAATATAAACGTGTCAATTTGTCTCGGACCCTATCCAGTGTTTATGTTTGTTTCTCTCATATTAATTTAAATTCACCGAGGTAAACCGACAGCGTACCTGTGTCAATATTTGATCATCCCTCTCAGAGGTGTCTCAGCCGTAATGCCATCATGGCGGACAAACAGCTCTAATCCTTGCTAATCGGGACGTCAAACTGACTACGCGTGTCTACGTGTGTGGAGGGGACGGACCGGTAACTTATGACGCATCCAGTGACAATCTACAGAGAATATACAGAATAGAAATTTGTTTGTTTGTTCATTATTAAAAAAAGATTGTACAACGAAACAGAATAGTAAAAGAAGGACAAAAACATGAATAAAATAAAAGATAATTATACCGGCATGCGTTGGAAAATTTTCTGTCACGTAAAGTAAGCCAATCCGCACTTACAATTTCTTCACAGAAAAGGACTATGGGGCATATTCATAATTATATAAGCTGTAACTTTTTTAAAAATTTCTTCTACGTCGTTCCATCATTTCTGAGGATCGTGGACACTAGAGAACCCCTCAAATGAACAATCTTCCCCCATCTGCTTCGGTCCGAGGCAGCCCTCATCAGCTGGTAGAGATTAGGAGAGGAGATAGCACCTTTTACTTGGTCAGACCATCGTGTTGGCGACCGGCCTCTTGTTCTCTTGCCTTCTCTATTGCCAACGATGACCAGCTTTTACGCATTATATGCCCGAAATTTGACAGTACGCGCTGTAGACAAGTAGTGGACAGTCTGGACATTTGTGCGCTTGGCAGTCCACGGTATTCGTATCATTCGCCTCCAGCACCACATCTCGAATGCAACCTGCTAAAACCGACCAACCCGCAAAAACCGTCTTCAGACGTAGTAGTTCTCAATAGACGCTCTCTCTTTCTTGCGAAATATCATAGTTAAACACGAAATTATGGCGTCGATTCTTTTTCTTCATCCACACTCGTGCTCTATGTCGTTTTGGAGGTACTTACCTAGTCTTGGATTGAAATAAAATTATGATAAAAAATCAGTACAATTCTAGTGTACGATAATGGCGGCATTAATAAAAGGCAATTGTATCGCTGCTAGAAACGCCCACCTGCTAATTAAATTAGATGTTAAGGTTCGAATTTTAAAATAGTTTTTTTAGAATAAAAATATTTTTTTTAAAGAAAGCTAGAGCAATATTTCTTTTTTTTTTTCAGAAATATATCTAACATTCTTGTTTACCATTCCAACTAAGCTTATGCTTGTGCTAGGAGATGGTTCGTGTCAATAGTCGAATGGTGGATTCGAATCGTAACCTTACGATTCGCATACCGTACGCTAAGCCATAACGCTATTGGCGCTTTTAATAAAATTGTTTTACATTTGTGTATCTGCGTGTGCATATGTGAGCGTGTTTGCGTGTATATGTTTGTTTTTGAAATGATGTTAAAAACTTAGGCTTACGTTGTCTGTACTTTACTGTTAGTTGAGAGAAAGTGTGTGGGTATGTTCCATATAGGCTCCGAACCGGCTGGACCGATTTCAATAAAACTTTTTGTTCACAGTTTGGTCACAATCGGAGCACTCCTCTTTTTGAACTGTCAAACAAGCCATACATCGTACTTTTAGTTCTGACATTAACTTGAGACCGATATGTTTTTGTATAAATGATAAGAATTATATGTATTTACTGATATGTAAATGGTGTAGGTCTTCACCCGCTCGAGAAGAGAATGAATACGGAGAGAAATGAATAATTTAATATATTGTGAGAGTTAAATTAAATATTTATTGATGTATATTTATTGTTTAAATAAAATAAATCAAAATCTAGCCCGGCGAAGCGGGATGGGTACGCTAGTTTTATAATAAATATTCGAACTATCTGTCTAACGTTAAATATAACAAGCACCCCAATAGCAAATTCGTCACGCCGCGGACCAGGAAGCGTTTTGACCAACACAATCCTTTCCCAGAGAAAGTCTATTGTGGTGTACTTTCTTTCTCAAGGCCGAGTAACATTACTCTTTGTATTACGGTAATACCATTACGGTGCCTTGTGTAATAATGTATTCATAATAGTTGGAAGGGTTGCTCGAAAATGGTTCACTCGGACCGTTAGCCGTTTGTTTGACGGTAACGGGACGCCGCGGGATGACGTGGTGACGTTTATCTGTACCGTTAATACTTGTACTGTTATCTATCACTGGAGCAATAAAACATCAGTTTTGAGCAATAATTGGAAAGAAAGGGTTATTGGAGGCAGCAATGCTACGGTGCCTTGCCTTTGTTTCCAAGTCAATCAGGAAAATTTAACGGGTTATTTACTGACTTCAAAAAAGATTATTTGTATTTGTGCACATTTTTATATTGTGACATTTATTGGCATAGGATCTTGGGTCTGCCAATCCGCAGTAGCATCGCGTGGCGGACTGTGAAGGCCTGTGCCCAGCAGTGGGACATATATAAAGGCTGTAACTTCTTTTTATTTTAGGATCTAGGGTTCCGGTTACCAGGGAACTCTTAACAATCGTTTAAAAGAGTGCTTGTTGATTGTGATGATAGTAGGTTAATTTCACTTATGATTATATGAATTAATATCCGTCATGTGTGATGATAATTCATGACTAGGTACCATAACTTCTATTATATGATAAAGGATGATATATATTGTAAAGCTTTAGCAATAAATGGCTTTCACGAGTGATAATAGCATTCTTTAACTTTTAATCGATTTGATTTCGGTTTTGATTATAGGAGCAAATAAAATTTATGTCACAAGTTAGTAACACATTAATATAAATAACAAATTTTAAACTATTTTACGATATGAATGAATTTTACGGACCTTTTCGCGGTCTTGATTTAAAATTCTGTAAAAATACGAGAAATGTTAGTAACATAAAATCAAATTTTAATCGCGATAAATTCCATACCATTTTGCTGTGTTCACGTCATTTCTAGTGATCGCCGTAGCCAACCAGAGAAATCACTGATGCTAACGGGCTGAATTTTTTAACAGTAAGGCCGTAGACACCTCACCTGGGCGAAACGTAGATATATCATTATTCCAATTCACACTAATATTCTGCTAGGCCTTATGCCTAGCAGAATATTGTCGTATCGATCCATTCATGTGATCGTCCAAACCTGTACTAATTATTTAATTTACAAATATTATTAGTCTGTAATGTTAAATGTCTTAAATATATTCACTAGTTGACTTCATACATTTAGGTAAATTTAAGGCAAGACAGCCGACAAGATGAGCCGTGGTAGCCCAGTATCCGGGCGGTCGCCTTAAGTTGCATAGTACGCTAGCAACCCGAGTTCGATCCCCGGTGCCGGCACCAATAAATTTGTTGTTGCAATTTTATGTGCTGATTAACCACGCGCTCGGCGGTGAAGGAAAACATCGTGAGGAAAATTTTCTAAGGAAACATGTCCTTAGAAAATTTTTCTACGACATGTGAAGTCTGCCAATCCGCATTAGGGCCGCGTGGCGGACTATGCCCTTATACTCTTTTTCAGAGAAGGCCTCTGCCCAGCAGTGGGACATATATATTATATCTATAAAGGCTGTAACTTTAACTTTAACTTAAGGCAAGACAAATGATATGTAGAACAATTGTATGTTGATATTGGTGACTATTGTTGCAAATGCATATAATAGTAATCGTTTTTTGCTAGCCATTGTCGCACTGCTTCTGTCGTTGTAAATTATATTGTGCTGCCACTGGTGTTACTTCTATTGTTTCAAATTCTTCGTAATATAAAAGAAACCTTAAGCTTTGACGTAGCATCTTTAAATTTTGCCGAAGGTTATCGACTCGTAAGAAAACTAATTTTGAACTCAGATATAAGTTAGGAATATGATAATAAAAAATCCAGTATCGGCAAAATAAATATATATTAGAATAAGAAATAAAATAGAAAAAAAAACAATCGTTGAATTCATAACGTCACAAACTTTTTTCAACCGACTTCAAAAAGGATATATGTATCTATTATCCTATGTCCCCTAGGTGGGGCAGAGGGTGTCCACAGTGTTCCTTCATCGCGTTCGATTTTGGGCTTCACGCTTTATCTCGCTCAATGTCTTTCCGATGTTCTTCGCCTTGTCTGCAACTGTACAGCGCCAATTCTGCTTAGGACGGCCGCGCTTGCGCTTTCCTTCGAGATCCCAATCATGGGCCTGCTTGGGTATGTGATCGGCACCTCTTCGGAAGTTGTGGCCAAACCAGTTCCATTAGCGACTTCTAAAAGGAGGTTCTCAATTCGTCTGTATGTTTTTTTTATGTTTGTTACCTCATAATTTTCAACTGGGTGAATCGTTTTTGATGATTCTTTTTTACTTGAAAGCTGGTTCCGTGTGGTACCATTTAAATTTGGTACAGATCTGAAAATGGGGTTTGAAGTCGGTTTTGGTTTTTACTCGTAAATAAATTTGATATTCACTAATATTACTAAGATTCTTGTTAAATAGCCATAAGCTAAAAGATTCTGTCAAGAGGTGATGACGCAGAAGGAGACCTTACAGCGGATAAACGCAAACAAGAAGAAAGCAATTCCTCCTTCTCCAACCTCCTTAATGGGACTAATGGCGGGAAGTTGGGGAACTCCCCGCCGGCTTGCACCGGCTCTACCCGTCTGAGAGGTACCGTTATAAGCAGGTCTACCTTAAGCTATTGACTATAGAATCTATATATGCAAATGCAGCACAGTTTGTTAGAAATACTGTCTTTAGATTACTATGAATTGTAACCAAAACATTGAATTCCAGCATTCTTTAAATTCAAACTGCAGTATTTAAGGCACTGAAAGGAATACCATATAATACCGAAGCAATGATCAGTGCGTAGTACAGTCGAGGGACACCTCAATCATTCTCCAGTAACACATAGATCCCCGTCGTCACCGATTAACGTGATAATTCTAAACGACGAAAACAAGCAAAGGATTCCCGCGGCTGCGTGAAATCGCAAAATAAAGGCAACACAAAAATGCACACAATACGTTTAACAACATTTAACTTCCAAACAATCGTACAAAGGGAACAAAATGATAGAAACAATACATCAACACTACTGAAGCGTGACAAAGAGACGAATTCTCGAAGCGTTCTCAGTAAGGACGTCACAATGGCAGCACATCCTGACTAATGAGATCCGAAGCTGGTTGCATTGTGGCACGTTTATTGCACCCACGCGACACCATAATGAAATTAGTTACACTGTATTTTGCCAACAAGCGTTTTCTACTGCACGTCTTAGTTCTACGAAGTGGTGGAAATGTATGAAGTTGTATGGTACTTAAAAAAATGTGCGCGTGCTTCGGATGCGTAAGTTTAAAAAAATATACACAATGGTAATATAAGGATCGCTAAAAGTTTGAAACAATAAACACTGTTAACTTGCCTAGTCAATACAATTTTAGTGGTGCCTGAACCGTAGATCGAATTTATACGATTTGGGGAGCTCCAAAAAACAAGCTTACTCCTTTCTCGAAGAACGGCAACGCACCAGCACCAAAAAATCCGGGTTGCTAACAATCACAGAGCTATGACGGATCTATTTGTTATTAATAGATGTAGGCTTTCACGTTATTTTAATCCGAACAGGGTAGACAGAGGTAGCTTTTATAGTCGCAGTCCATTAGAACTGTGAATCCATCGGAAATATTAGCATTATTTTTGGTACTTAAAAAATTGAAATCCGACTGGGAATCGACCCACCACCATTTTTTTATTATTATCCCTTTTTATTTGGACTTTGAAATTTCAATTATACCACAATCTGAATCTTGCTCAAAATTTACCAGCCCATTCTTCTCTGCTTCTTGCATTTCTCTTCCATATTTTGCCGGCGACCTGGTATATATTGTTGGGCCATCTGTAATGTCTGTCAAATGGTCTGTCTCGTTTTTGTTGGCCTTCTCTAGATATCTAGATACCCTTTTTTCATACCATTCTCTAAATGTTTTACACTATTTTATATTTATTATTTTATAGTCAAAATATGATATAAATTAAAACGATTTTTTTAAAAAATGGAGATGAAAACTCGATACGAATTCGTAATATCATGGCAGATAGTTCGAGTTATGCGTTTAAACACGATGCTGGATGTTATTCGCGTGACGTGCATTGCACTAGTTACCCCACGGCCTGCCGAATGTTTGCCGGGTGACGGCGACGCATGTCGAAAATGCTTAGTGGGGCTGCGCCTCATTATAATCCCTGCACGCCGCCCGCCCTCGGCCCTTCAGAGCCGATTCGACCGATATATTAACACGTCCGCGTGATATATGTCTGCATGTGGACATGCTGATTGGATTCCTACAACACGAAATATAATTTGTTAAAAACTAAAAAACTGTTCGATGATTCAAAACATACAAAGTAATTGTGCGCCTCCTTTTTTAAAGTCGGTTAATCAAACCGAATTCACAAAAGTAGTAGATTCGTCTATATTTTTTGTTGTCTATGCATAACGTCACTCAGCCTGTTCAGTGTCAATTCTGGGCTCTTAGAATAAAGCTACGGTATCCCCAAGGAAGGCCACCGGGCGGTTTTAGTGGGTAAGAGCCCCACATAACCCCGCCTTCCTCAGAAGACGGAGTAAGATACCCAGTTGAAGATTACCCTCCCGTTAACAAAAAATGGACCTTGGATTCCGAAGACATATCAGGGAGCTCCGGGAAAGATCGAGGTTTGTTGTTTGAGATATTGGTAGATTTATGACAATCCAAGAATAGTTAACTTAGCGACATCGGGCACGAATTTGGAAGAAGAAAGTATGAAACTTTGTAACAGAACGGTATTCCGGGAATAAAAGCGTTGTTGGTCTAGTAGCGTACATTTATTCGACACTTAAGGTAAGGCAAGGTTTGCATTTACGTAAATTTTTAACCGATTTCAAAAATAGAGGAGGTTCTCAATTCATCTATATTTTTGTTTGCAGCGCAATACAAAGAGGTAGCATTTGGAAAAAAAATAATAATATTACATTGATATATATTGTCGTAGACGTGTCCATACTGCGTTGCCGAAATCAGTGAGTGTTAAGAGGGCGGCAGAGAGCGCGCGGTGTCCCATTGTTATAATTTTCAATAAGGGGCGCGATCGAGGGGCATCTATCGATCCAACAGCACGCACTGGGGGCACATCTCCGGCCATCACTCCATTCTTCCTCTGCGGTGTGCATCCAACTATAAATAGCCGCCATTAAACAAACTCCTGCTCTAGAGGCTCCTGTAAGCGACCTAAGAGCTATGCCACTTTTCAATCCGGCAAAAAGTAAAGGCCAGTCTCTCTGGCCAACTGTGTAGTCTACACACTCAACAAAAAAAAACTCTAACCCATAGCGCAAATAAAGAAATCATTTCACTTCTCAGTTCCCTTGTATCAATGAGTTTCTAGGGAACAAAATCACTTGCTACAATGAATACCCGGTGATTTTTTTTTTTATGACGAACTGCACAGATTGGCCAGAGAAGCTGGCCTTGACTGCTTCACCGGATTGAGAGGTGGCATAGCTCTTAGGTCGCTTAGCCTGAACCTCTATTGCTAGTAACTCGACACAAGGGTCCCCCCGGTGAGGGGTAACCTCGGCTTGGACGGTTACTATGTTATGCGTAAGCATGCCGATCCGAGGGCGCCCGAGAGGGCCGAACCACTCGGTCGGTTGCTATTTCACGGATAATGCAGTTTGTTGTGTCTTAAATACCCGGTGAATGACGATGAGCTACCACGTGTAATGATAACCTTAATAATAAATTCGCCTTTCATTAATCGTACACCAAAGGAGTGGAATAGTTTACCCACCTCTGTCGTTCCCTCCAATTACAATGTGCATTCAAGAGTAGAATGAATAGGCATTTACTAAGCTAGTGGGTTTTACCAATCAAAACTGCATTTTCACTTAACATCAGATGGAATTTGAAGCGTCAATAGCCTAATGGTTTAGGGTACGGCCTGCGAATCGCAAGGTCGTGGGTTCGAATCCACCATCCGACTATTGCCGTGAACCATGTCCTAGCACAAGCTTAAGCTTAGTTGGAATGGTTAACAAGATTGTTTGTAATATTTCTGAAAAAAAATAATAAAAGAAATATCGCTAGCTTTCTCTCAAAAAAAAAGTTTAAAAAATTGTGATCAAGCACTTACTGAGAAGGTATTAAAAAATATTTTTGCGGGTAAATAAATAAATAAATAAAAAGCCTTTTTATTACATGTTTTTTAACAAGAAATAAAAAGGAACTAGTAACAAGAACCCCTCCGCGGTTGAAGGCCTCCTCCAAATAAGTCCAATTACTTCTATGTAGGACTACTTTTCTCTAATAGTTATTGGAACAAGCCGTGATTCGATGCCTTTATCGAGGTCGTAAAGTCTAACACAGACTCTATCACTACAACCGAATAAGCAGATATCGATTATATTTCTGTCTGTAACGACATGAAAAGAGCGAATAGGACGCGTGTTTGTAAACTTGTATCTCCCAAAATAAGGAACAAAAATACGTTATTATATTCAGTCTCATCAGGAAATATACCAGGTGCAGCTGTAAAAGCTTTCGCACTACAATGATTTGAATAACCTTGGGCAAAGGATGTTGTATGCCACAGCATCTTTCACCATATTTGAAGGATTGTTTGAAAATATTCCGACCGACAAAGAAGTAAAAAATAAAAACTAAATACAAGCTACAATTATTAGCATATATCTCGATGGTCGCTTAATTTCTCTACAGCTCTACAGATCAGGCATCTCTATAGAACAATTTGGTTTAATTCATTTTTCAACCGACTTCAGAAGAGGAGGTAATCATAGCTTTTTTTATTTGAGGGCTGGTGCTTCCAGTGTGGTCCCACTTTGAATTTGGCTCTAATCTGATAATAGTATCCATGAGAAAACCATATCAGCTTTAATTTGCATTAAGTTTGTGCGTTACAAATAGATGAATAATGCAATAGAGAATCGATTTGTTTGAATCATTTTTAATGGAAAGGACGTACTACAATAGTTTGATGAGAGTTTGGTTAGGTTCTGATTAATTCCATATCGTAATATTCGATCGAAGTTTGATCGATTTGAAGTCGGTTTTTGTTTTTACTCGTAAGTATACTTGTTATTATTTTTATTATTTATTTTACACGCGAAGCTACCTTAGTGATAGTGATAGAATGAATTTTCTATAAAAAATAGAATGAATGAAATTGAATTCGAGGCGTGAGCTGGCTTTGCCAAACTTTCTTGTAATTAAAGTTATAATTAGTTATGAAATCAGAAAACCTTATAGTAGACAGCGCAGATAATTCTGTTATACAGAGAAATGTTTTCTAGTCTAAAGTCTAGCCGGGCAACGTCTCAAGCAATATAAAACAGCTCATTTTACGATCCCTAAAACAATTTATTGCATACCGCCTCGCACCACGTGCAATATACGACACAGATCTCCTCTGTACGTGTACCCAGCCTCCCGGGCGCTGCTGAATTCTATTAAAACCCAAACAATACCCTTCCCCAACTAATATCTGGACTAAATCCCTAATAAGTATGCCATTGTGTGAGAGGGACGTGGCTAAAGCGACAAAGAACACGTTATAGCAATCTGCCGGGGAACTATAATTTTAAAATGACGTATAACTTTTATTATGTTTAATGAATTTAGACACAATTACGAGTGATGTAAAGTTGAAATTGAAATGCGCTGCGGTGGTTATTTTTGACGTTATAAGGGCGGTTGCAAGGGGCAACGTACACGCCGGAGTGTGGTGAGCGTCTGGCCATGGAGGCTCACCAAACTTGCCGCACTCCCCTACCAAACTAGATTTGCAGTCCGGTTATAATACGGTGGCGGCCATTCATTACGTCCGCGCTACTGTTTCAAACGTCATTTCAATTTTATACTATAGTAATATTAACATCGTTACGATAGTGTATTATATTTGTATATACATTTGCCTGTCCATGTAAATGTATCTTTTTTTGATTAAAAAAAAAAGAAAGCTAGCTTTTTTTTTAGAAAATATTACTAACATTCTTGTTAACCATTCCAACTAAACTTAGGCTTGTGCTAGGAGATGGTTCACGTCAATAGTCGAATGGTGGATTCGAACCTATGACCTTACTATTTGCAGACCGTTACCTAAACCATTAGGCTATTGATAATCAATTAGTTTGCTTTTAAGATTGTTTGCTTCTTACCCTTAGCAGATTTACTCATAACAGTATGCGGTATTAAGTCACATTAGATATAATAGAATTGGATACTGGACACCACGTTCTACTATGGATGAAAAATCGATGGATGATGCTCACCATTCATCATGTTGATGTAACCGACCTCTGACCGGCTTATAAACAGAACTCAAGCGGGATTGTTGTTACATATAAAATTCACCTATTTCAAATATACTAAGGCTCACAAAGCAGTCGAAAATTGAGAGTTATTTCATATTCAGAAAAAATGAACCAAAAATGTCACAACTAAAAACTCATTCAGTAAATCTGTGACTACTTTTTATATAATTTTTTGATTTATAACTCACATTATGCATATCATTAAATTTCACACCACGTAATATGTTAGAAAAAACAAAGTTTACTGTTCCTTTTTAAATACATTATCATATATCCCTTAGTCAACTAATAATATCTGGCATTGGATTAAATATCCCTTAGATATAAGTCAATATATTTGAGACCATTTTCCCCATGTATATTAACAGAGCAACGTTGTTAGCTTGGCTCTATAATAGAATGACAGAAATCTATCTATCTGTGTAATATTTTATATACCGTGAGAGTTAAAATAAATATTGAATGTTGTAAGTTTATTGTTTAAATAAAATAAAGCAGAACCTGGCCTGGAGAAGAGGGCACGCTAGTAACTTATAAAATACGAGTACATGTGTTATATGGTTGCTTGATGGTGAATGAATAAAGTAATCGATATTAAGATAAATAGATCACAAAATTTGAAATAAAAAGATGGTTCCGTCACTCGGTTAATTCATCATTATGTAAATCGTATGTAAATATGATTACCAAAAATCATGATTTTCAAAAAATCCTTCTGATATATGCCCGACGTCTGGTAACATACGCAATCAAGGCATCGAAACGATGGGTGGCAAGTCGATATCGACTGCTATCTGTCTACCCCGTTAACGTTTAAAGGACGTGAAAGCTTTTTTGCTTGAAAAACTACATATATTTTCGTATATCAAGCAATGGAATAATTTCAGGAAACATTAAAAAAAATAAAGACAACCGTAAAAAGTCCTTCTTCGGCCGTGCTCGTTGCATCCGAAACGGCAATTATACTGCATCCAAAGTGTCCCGTTCGGGGAGAATCTGAAGTAGAATCAGCGGTAAAGTGTAGTGTCAACAGAGCTAAGTGTTTTCCATGTCCCGCGTCTTTGTGGGGACTGAGCGGGGGAAAGCACGGCCAGCGCGACACCCTTGGCGAAAAACACGGTAAACGAAAAATTATAAATTAATTTACAACTGATACCAACAGTTCTATTATATATGCGTGGTCTGTTTAACCCATTCGAAATTACTTTATTTTAATTTTTTATTACTCATGACTATACTATAAATTCACTTGTAGCAATTTTCCATTCAATATTCAATTTCAAGTTGCGTAGTAAGCTAGAGACCCGATTTCGATCGCCGGTGCCAGCCACCAGTGAATTATATTTTGATGCAATTTTATGTGCTGATTTACCACGCGCTCGGCGGTGACAGAAAACATCGTAAGAAACCCTATCTGTCTTAGAAAATGTCCTAAAATATGTGAAATCTGCCAATCTGCACTAGGGCCGCATGGCGAATTATGGCCTTATGCTCTCTTTACAGAGAAGACCTATGCCCAACAGTACGACATATATATATATATATATAGGTTGTAACTTTATTTATTAGTAACAATTATTGCCCTGTATATGATTGATAAATTATGCTGAGTATTAAGTGGGAATAAAGTCTTAAACCGTAATCCTTTATCTGATGCCTAATGGTTTCTTCTCTTAGAAATATAAAAATGATGTTACAAAAACCGAATTACAACTGTCTTATTTCTTAAATAATATATTCATATTTATAAACAAAGTTATACGATACTAAATGATAACTTACGTTTATATATTAATTATAAAATTCTATAGATTATTAACATTCGATTTCATGAATATTTTTAAAATCTTTTTTATTGTATACCTATTTGTATTTGTGTATTGTACAACTTGTCTATATTTTTATAATATAATTATTAACTGTAAGAAAAATAAAAGTGTTAATAAACTGTTAGTTACCACGTTCTGCGCATTTGCAGTACGAATGGGAGCGCATTGGGGCTGGAGACAATAGCGGCTAACTACCCCTTTCTTGTAAGCCCGGCTGCGAGGAGGCGCGACTTAACCAAGCATACACTGCGTTTTGGGTACCCAATGTGGTGATAATCGTGCACGTAAGTGTATTCAGTATTTATTTACATAATTTTTAGGTCATTATATTGAAAGGCATTTGTGATTAGATTTATGGCTGTAGTTGTGGGTACATTCCACATCCACCATGTGGGAGTCAGGAGCTTAAACTAAGTAAACTTGTGTTATGAGTCTTCTGGCTCCCCCCTCCCCCCCCCCCCAATTAAGCAAAACAACAACAATTAGGCAAAACAAAACAGTTTTAATATCTATCTATGTAGATGAAGAAATTTTGCTGTTTTCTCGTAATCAATTTCCAAAAGGCATTTAATATTTTTTATATATATGTAAAGTATTGAAACCTCTTTACTTAAATTAATTTCTTTTTTGTATTTTTATAATTTTAAATGTTAAATGTCAATGTAATGTGTCATAACATTTATATATAATAGATAGAATTGAAATACGGACATTAAATGTTGTTTCTCTAAATATTATAAAGAAACGCAGTTTAGTCTTTTATTTCAAATATATATATATATAGACGAATTTATTATATATATATATATATATATGGTATATCACCTATCTGACGTACATGAATGTATATGTCTAAGGGATTAGATAATCTACTATCTTATAATCAAGTTGTAGGACATCAGTGCTTTACAAGTAAATTATAACGGAGCAAATAATTTAAAATCTTAGTACCTTTGAGACTAGCAACCCAAATTAGATCCTCAATTTGGGCACCATTGAAATTGTCAGCTGTGAATTATTTTGACATTCAGAATTATTTTACATGCTTGACAGTGAAAGAGATTTGTGTGTAAAATTTTCTAGGATATATGAAGACTTCCAATACAAAATCATGGCCTTATAATTTCTTTAGAGAACTGTCATCAACAGTACGACACTACAATGTTGCTATGGTAAAATATGTTCAGGTAAATCTGGGAAATATATTTGACATAAAGATTTTAATATTTGTCCTGCTTTACTTAATTATATGGTATTAATTAAATAACGAGTATTAAAGATAATATTTCTGATGAAAATATTAAACAATTAAAAAAATTATTGAAATAAATTATTATTCTTTGACTGAAAAGCTTACAACGATATTTATAAAATTTATAATCAACTCTTTTTATATTGACTAACTAGTTGGTAATTTATTATAAGAAATGGCATTGTTGCATGATGTTTCTAAATTCATTTTTATAAGAATAGCAAAAATTATGTTTCCAAAAACATCAATTAATACCATTGCTTCATACTGTACGCGCGTAGACATTTTATTACTTCCCGAAGTGGCACTCAAAGTTAGTTTAGCTTTCGAATGTCCCTTAGATTATCCGTGAAATAGCAACCGACCGAGTCGTGGTTCGGCCCTCTCGGGCGCCCTCGGATCGGCATGCTTACGCGTAACATAGTAACCGTCCAAGCCGAGGTTACCCTACAGGGGACCCTTGTGTCGAGTTACTAGCGATAGAGGTTCAGGCTAAGCGACCTAAGAGCTCTGCCACCTCTCAATCCGGTGAAGCAGTCAAGGCCAGCTTCTCTGGCCAATCTGTGTAGTTCGTCAAAAAACATTTTATTGGATAAATCTTTTATTTTTAAATTGTAACTTCTTTTTATAATTGCCATATTGTAACCTTTTTATATGTTTATTTGAATCGTTTTTTAATTATAATTAGTATGCTGTTTTAGACATAAATCAGACTATCGAATTTTAAATCATTCCAAAATTGAACATAAAATAACGATTTTAATAAACAACGAAGGTTACATTTCAATTTAAAATGTTTATCTAAAATGTCTACGCAATACACATATGCACGTATAACAAATAGTGTACGACTGTACCAAAAACTATAACTACACGGGGTCCCGCAGACCAACAATGCAGATTGGAAACGGGGGTCGTAACCGGATCGCCAAATTGAAATGTTTTATATCGGCCCCCCAGCATTATAAGGATAATGCCGACTTCTAAATTGATAACCAACTCAAAGCGTGTGTGCCTTCGTATGACAAATCTTTTTTTTTTAATATTCCTCTGACAAACGTTTCACGCATATTTGGTTAGAAGTTTAACCGTAACGTTTAAGGGCGAAGTTTATTTCCTTTTGTGCTAATTTGCATGTGACTTGAGCGGTATTGTGTTCGCATGTCATTTGCATGTTTTGTGAGTTTGATGTTTGTTTGTGCCACCGGATTACCCAGAAGTTATTTACTATGATTGATGGGTAACGAAGTGTGGTATTTCACACTTATTTATTGTTCACTGAACAACCATTGGTTGCTTTTACGAGTACTTCATATAATTTAAAAACGTATTTTGCTATGTTACATTGCAACATTCACCTTTGATCGTCAATAATTCAACGTAAAATATACCTATTTGTGATATACAAATAGGTATATTTTACGTTGAATTATTGAAGATCCATTTTCGAACAATTTTCTTCACCATCTACCGTCACTACTCACTCGAAGGACTTTAAGAGGTACGTCGACTACCATTGTTCTTAGTCAAATTTCTTCCATTCGAATGTCCTTATTTAAATATTATCTTATCTTATTTTTTTTTGTTTACGGGGAGGAAATCTTCACCAAGATGCCTTCTAGGGCGAAGGCAAGGTTATGTGGGGTTTTTACCCACTAACACCTCCCAGGCAGTTCTTCTTCAGTGCATGGTAAGGAGCTCCGGGATCTCCAGAGCAACGCACCGGAGCCCGTCTGCACTGTGCTCTTGGGAGAGCACGTTCCAGGGGGAGGATACTCGAACCCCCTCCATCTGCCCTCGCAGTGCAAGGCGACACGGGCATGCGGATGTCGCCGTCTTCCCGGATCCACTTTGCCGGACGACAGAGACCCCCACCCTTGTCGCCCAGTGAACCCGAGGCCCCTTTAAGTCGCCTTCTACGACAGGCAGGGGATACCGTAGTCTTATTCTTGAGAGCCCAGAACTACAGGGCTGAAATCTTATGTTACCTTAACATTATGTTGTGTATTGGTTAGGAAAATCGACGTAACTTCACTATGTTAAGCCATTGTAAAATCACTGTCGGCTTAAGTTGAAATCCATTACGTATTCATGGTCCACCATCGTTCCATATTCGTGTGTTTCGCGCGACGGAACCGCGCGTCGACCTGCTACTCCTATTATCGCAATGATATCGCGATCAATCGAACGCGGGGGCGAATCGGGGGGATGGGAGGAGGCTGCCGTGGCGCAAATAAATGTATCTGCCGGGCGGCGGGCGGATAAATACGCAAATAATACGAAACTACAAAAATCAAAACCCATCCGCCACTCCGCTGCAATGAAACCGATTGGTTGTTTGCTCCACTTAAATGATTTTTTTATACGCGCGCACTTTGATATCTTAATCGACTCGTCGAAGTTGGTTTGTAATTATCTATCTATATACTTATCATAATAGGTTGTCAAATATCTCCCTTCCGCCTTTTGTCTTTGAATTTCGCGGCTATGTACAAAGCGCTACAGAGCTCGTATCTAGCAATACTATACATAATTTGAAAGGTTTTGACATAACCTACAAAACGACGCTATGCATAATTAGTTTGGATATTGCGTTCAACAGTTATAGACGTGTAAACATGGACTTCACTAACGCCGAAATTCGCGGCTTGGCCACTGTTTGGGACGATTCACCGGCCTTCGACCACGACCGTTTTCGCTTGATATTGTCGTATGTGATCCATTTTCGTCGCCAGTCACCATCCGCTTCAAGAATGGGTCGAGTTCGTTCCGTTTCAGCAGCAAATCGCAGGCGTTGATTCGGTCCAGAAGGTTTTTGCGTCAAATCATGCGGCACCCAAACATCAAGCTTTTTGTATCCAGCCTTCTGCAGATGGTTTAAAATGGTTTGGTGACTAACTCCCATCTCCTGGGCGATGTCACGAGATGCCACATGCCGGTCTAACTCGATGTAGTCCATGATTTGATCGGTATTTGTCGTCACAGGTCTTCCGCCGGCTGGCTTATCCATGGTGTCGTTTTCACCGGCTCTGAATCGTCGAAACCATTCCTCCGTGGTTCGAAGTGATAGAGTACCATCCCCAAAACACCATTAATCTCACGGAACGTTTCTCTAGCGGATTTGCCTTTAACGAAGGAAAACTTTAAAATAGCGCGAATTTCGGCGTTAGTGAACTTCATGTTTACACGTCTATAACTGTTGAACGCAATATCCAAACTAATTATGCATAGCGTCGTTTTGTAGGTTATGTCAAGACCTTTCAAATTATGTATAGTATTGCTAGATACGAGCTCTGTAGCGCTTTGTACATAGCCGCGAAATTCAAAAGACAAAAGGCGGAAGGGAGATATTTGACAACCTATATATCATCATCATTCAGGCAAATCTCTGAAACGGCCTATCTGCTTTGTATAAAAATAATATATATTTCGTAGGTCTGAGAAGAAATATATTTTATGAAATGAAAAAATATTTCTTTTACAAACACACACATGATGTACATACTATATACAAATACATACAAATCTATTACATACATATTCATTTTAACTTTTCAGATCTTCGGCACACATCTCCTTGCTAGACTGCTGCTGTGTATTACACAGCATGTATTAGGGGGATATTGTACCTAACTCTGATTTTATCTTAGGAACTAAATATTAATAATTTATGTGAAAGTTTTAGAATTAAAAATATTTTTTTAAAAGCTTGTCTCGTCACGTACTATTATATTAAATAAACTACTCACGTCTTCCAGTTAATACTGAATTTTGGCACATTTTTTGTGGTAGAGCAACCTTCAGACATGACGTGCGGCCCGCGAGACCATTATCAAGCCTATAGCTATTTGCCCCGAAAAACAAACTCTCGCGGGATGTGCGGGGCACGGTGGGGGAGGGGCACAATGCAGCCAACTGCGCGATCACAACACCCCCTCCCGCATTTGCATTTGTACCGTATGCAGCTGCGAACGCATCGGCTTTGATTTTGACTGCCGTAAATATAAATTGATGTACAATTTTTTTAATATTAATGATCGCATACGGCCGTATGAAGGTTTTTTTTTATGAATATGAAATTTTACGTACGAAGTGAAAAGAGCCGCGTTTATTTGCATAGTCAAATTCTGTGCGGATGTAGTGTTTCGCCGTTATATTTGATGCTATATAGAAATAAAAGTTATGAAAATTATTCAACGGTCTATTAATACTAGCATTTCCGAATTATCAACTATTAGAGATCCGGCCTTGTTACACTTCGGCTTTTTTAAACTTTTATATCTGATTTATAAAGTGTTCAATTCGATATAGACTGTATTGTAGCTAAACAGGCGCGTATTGGACTTCGAAAGTGTCAAATGAGGAGATTCTACGTCGAGTCAACGAGATGCGCAAACTTTAGCAGACCATCTAAATGAGAAAATCGTATCGTAGTACCATCGGGTACTTAGGCACGAGAGATATGAACTCGTTCAACTTATATTAGTGGGTAAGTGGCAAAAAATGTTGGTCGAAGAAGGAAATCAAGGCCGCATAACATCAGAAAGTGGACCAGAATTGCGAGCTCCCATCTGTTTCCCCTAGAGACAGAGAAAAAGGGTGTACTGACTGCCAATCTTCCGTAGTTGTAGAGGTAGAAAAGAAGAAATTGGATGGCATGGATTGGCATGTAATTGGCATAATTACAACAGATTTGTAATGGAAAAATATTACTTTGACCAAAAATATAAATTTCCGATTAGCAATCTATAATCTATACGAATAAATACAGATACGTTTTTTCTGTTGCATATGAAATATTTATAGTATACTATACTACGATACCACTTATTTCATGCATCGTGATTTAAGAAAATGTTTTATAACTATCTAATAATATTACATAAAATCTACTATAATAAAGTATATTTATCCGTGTATAGTACAGTTCATCTAAGTTCTGTGTCATCTAAGTAAGTGTATATTTACGATTGAAAACAAAAACCCATTACAAATAAAATATACGCTAAAAGAAACGTTAGTATAAACGTCTCGGTGACGATTTTTTTTTGACGAACTACACAGATTGGCCAGAGAAACTGGCCTTGACTGCTTCACTGGATTGAGAGGTGGCATGGCTCTTAGGTCGCTTAGCCTGAATCTCTATCGCTAGTAACTCGACACAAGGGTCGATTACTAGCGACCTCAATGAGGGTAACCTCGGCTTGACGGTTACTATGTCACCGCCGGACACTGAGCTAGCACGGCTATTTTTTATTGATTATTATGGTTGTACATATATTATACAATGAGATTACTCATTTTGACATTTAACAATAAACAATTAAGTTCCATAATAATGGATATGAAAATGTCACTAATTTAATACGATTATTCATTGACAGTTCGGATGTCGTCGTATTCCGATAAAGATCCGAGTTGTCCCGTAGGAAAACTCTCACTATATCTGTATTTGATTTCGTAGTCGGTTTTTGTTTTTACTTTTTTTTATGTAAATACATAAGTGACCGGTACACAGATAAAGTAAGTCGCCAGTGACAGTAACACATGCGGCCGTCGGAGTGGAAGTCGCGCGTCGCGGCCGCTTGTCGCGCGTCAATTACAACTGGCATCGGTCGTTTCATTTATTCACACCGAATCGTGCTCGCATTTATTATTAGAGCAGCTTTTTCCAGAATCGTCTGAACTGACAAAGGCATGCTCGGTGTTTTCAAACTTACACGAATCGAATTCACATGTAAAATAAGCTACCAATGTAGACACGTTTAAATTAGTATAATTGTTATTTTAGCTTTGCATCAATACACATTACAGCTTAATTAAAACCTCATTTGTCAACCAAATTCAAAAAGGAAGATGTTCTCAATTCGTCTGTATGTTTTTTTTTATGATTAACAACACAGATTGGCCAGAGAAGCTGGCCTTGACTGCTTCACCGGATTGAGAGGTGGCATAGCTCTTAGGTCGCTTAGCCTGAACCTTTAACGTATAACTCGACATAAGGGTCCCCCGGTGAGAGGTCATGTTTGTTACCTCATAACTTTCGACTGTGTTTGAAAGCTGTTGCTTCCTATGTGGCCCAATTATATCGCTAATGGCATCCATAAGAAAACCATATAGGTCTTAAATTTGCATTAAGTATGTGTGTGACAAATGGACGAATAACTCAAAATCACGCCAACCGATTTTGATGATTCATTTTTATTGGAAAGGATGTACTTTAAGGATAGTTTGATGAGAGTATGGTTAGGTTCTGATTAATTATTACGAATTATCTTAGGAATATTACTAATTTGTAGTATTCTTACGATAATTCGTAATTACAAAGAGTGTGTCCGCCCGTATTAGTGTTGAATTTTTACTTCGATTTGAAGTCGGTTTTATATTTACTAGTAAATGTTTTTGATATTATGACTGTTAATTCAACGATGTATTCTCAATAATGATTAACGATCAAGTTCTTTCCGCTAATGCTACAGACCCAGACAGACAGACAGGGTTAAAGAAAGGACTTTCTCTTTGCATTTTGTATCGCATTTACCATGGGGAGTGTTCTGAGGAATTGTTCAGAATCATCCCAGCTACCGATTTCCATTACCGCACATCTCGGCAGAATTCCAAATTCCACCGCCACCATCTTGATGGCTGGCGTTCCACGACTGAAGGTTTTTCGTGTAACTTTCTCTGTCAACTTGTGGAATCAACTTTCACCAGCGGTGTTTCCCAATGTTTACGATTTGGGGACCTTCAAGAAACGAGCCTACTCCTATCTCAAAGGTCGGCAACGGACCTGCAGCTCTTCTGGTGCTGTGGATGTGGCGACGGTGATCACTTAAGATCAAGTGAGCCGTATGCTCGTTTGCCACTTTTCATAAAAACAAAGCTACCATCAATATTTAGAAGATAAGTTTACAAATGTATACCCTAAATACATTTAAAATCTGAACCCTGTATGCTTACTTCAAAGGCATCATATAATCCTAGATTACATGAACACAAATAGGTCATAAACGGGCATCCCTCTCCACAAAATTCAATAAAGTTTCGGGCAAACAAACATAAATCTGGACGGTTTTACGTTCGTTGTCCCAAATTATGTCATCAAATGCCACCTCCGGGCGATAACGGCTGTCACCCGTAGAGCGTGGCGCTTCAACAAATTTCCATACAAATCGGTTCTCCACGCCGGGAGTCACACTTCATAAATTTTAATTTTAATATTTCGCATTCGCCCCAGCCCCTGTGTCGTCACTTGTGTTTAACATCTCTCTATTTTTCTTTCAATTAAAGGTCATGAACTCTCACAACTTATGAACGTCAACCAATTGTATCAATCAACGTTACTACTGACGACTCTCCCGACCTCGTTGATTGCTTTTTTGAAGATACACTTTTATAAGCGTAGTCGAAGCTGTCATAATTGAGGTTAACTAATCTATATTATTTATTGATATAAATTAAAATATTATTTCGTTCAAGCGAATTGTTATATATGATGTACTATTATCGTTTCTTTTATTTATTTTGGTACCTTAAGTTAAGTATAATATTTCTATAAAAAGTAAAATACAGAAAAATATCACAAAAAATACAAAAACCTTACCTAGTGTTTGCCGACGGCAACGAAGCAGGGCCCAAACAACCGGTGGTTAGGGCGACATAGAGAGAAACCTCCTGACGATGCGTGCCGTGTCCAGGAGTACTGCCTTCTGTATCTGACCCTTGACCCAGCCATCCAGCGAAAGTCTCTTAAGATGTTGATCGAGACTTTTCGCTATGAGACCGCTATTATCGTAATTATTAATGTTTCTTATTATTATTAACGACTGTGTAGATTATAGCATCGAATTAGTTAAACTGTTATAATGTTGCATTTTTTTCTAATAAGCAAAAAAAATAAAATAATAAACTTTTCGCGTGAGTACATAAGTACATGCGCCTATTTTTTTTAAAAACCAAAACCAAATTAATTTCTAATCGATTTTATGGAGTTCCTTATCTCCAGAATCTACGGTCTATTACCGATAAAAATAAAATCACAAAATATTCAGTTTTCAACATAAGTATTTATGAAAATGGTTTATAAATAACGGAGCTATGAGAAAATATAAAGATATAAAAAGGAATTTTTGGTGTCAGTAAAACTGGTTTTCTGTTGTAGAAAACCGATCTACGGTAGCGTAAGTAATGCAGATGGTGTAAATGGATTTTGGAGATATTGTAAGAAAGTATAGGTTGTCAAATATCTCCCTTCCGCCTTTTTGTCTTTTGAATTTCGCGGCTATGTACAAAGCGCTACAGAGCTCGTATCTAGCAATACTATACATAATTTGAAAGGTCTTGACATAACCTACAAAACGACGCTATGCATAATTAGTTTGGATATTGAGTTCAACAGTTATAGACGTGTAAACATGGAGTTCACTAACGCCGAAATTCGCGCTATTTTAAAGTTTTCCTTCGTTAAAGGCAAATCCGCTAGAGAAACGTTCCGTGAGATTAATGGTGTTTTGGGGGATGGTACTCTATCACTTCGAACCACGGAGGAATGGTTTCGACGATTCAGAGCCAGTGAAAACGACACCATGGATAAGCCAGCCGGCGGAAGACCTGTGACGACAAATACCGATCAAATCATGGACTACATCGAGTTAGACCGGCATGTGGCATCTCGTGACATCGCCCAGAAGATGGGAGTTAGTCACCAAATCATTTTAAACCATCTGCAGAAGGCTGGATACAAAAAAAAGCTTGATGTTTGGGTGCCGCATGACACAAAAGGCGGAAGGGAGATATTTGACAACCTATTATTTTTTTTCCCAATTAAGTCATCTCTTTTACAACTGTTAACTATAACATTATATTTTGACAGGGTAATGTTTTACAAGTAGTTATTATACAAAGAAATAGTGTCACAATGGCGCATTTTATAATATTCTTTTACATATATATTAATACAATTACATAATTCGAAGTCAGAATACAAACCAATAGAGTTAAATTATTGTTTCCAATGTCAAATAAATATGATGATTAACTAAATAATTATAAATTTAAAAAAATAAAATCACCAATGAATTACTTAAAGTTACATATAATTCAAAGTATTTGCAGTACGTCACAATCGCTAGGCGTTTATGTATTGCTAGCTTTTTTTTTTGACGGGGAGGAAATCTTCAGAAAGATACCCCGCCTTCTGGGGGGAAGGCGGCTGTTATGTGGGGTTCTTACTTAATTAAAAAAATTAAAATAAAAACCTGTATAATATAATAAGTTTGATATGGAAGAGCGAGATCTTCTGACACAAGCATATTTCTTGCTTACTAGAAGGTCTCAGCCTAAATTTGTAAAAGAACGCATGTATCGAAATAAACATTTTTATTTTTGTTTTATTATTTATTTTACCCACTAAAACCTCCCCGGTAGCCCTTTCCTCAGTGCATTGTGAGGGGTTCCGGGATCTCAACGTGGAACGCACCGGAGCCCCTCTGCACTGTGCTCAAGGATGACTCGTCCTGGGGATTTGGAAGAAGGCAACACGGGCCAGCCGATGTCGCCTTCTTCCCGGGTCCACCTTGGTGGACGACTCAGGCCCCCACCCTTGTCGCCCAGTGAACCCGAGGCCCCTTTTAGTCGCCTTGTACGACAGGCAGGGGATACCGTAGTCTTATTCTTGAGAGCCCAGAACTACAGGGCTGATGTATTGCTAGCTAACACAACTTAGCTCATCATAATTAATTGCAGGACATAACATTTGGCGTATGGATGTGTGGAAGTGAATACTTTTCGTATTTATGATAAATGTCTCATTATTAGGATAGCGAAACACTATAGCACACAAATGTACATAGTTTATGTGTCTAGGAAGACGGACAGTAATGAAATCAACATAAAGCTGCTGCCACATTGGCGGCGTATCGGAACGATCAGTGGGATTCAATGGAGGTTATTTACATAGCAATAAGGTGGGGATAGCACCGCGACTCCATCGCGCCAGCTTATCTGCGTTATTGCTTGTGTGCACGCGGCTTATGGCCGGGGAGAAAATGAACCGGGGCGTCAAGGAAATAAAGACGTTTTAAACTACCCTCGCTGATTTATCTATGAATGTTAAGAAGGTTGCGTTCATTGTATGACTGTGTCTGTTGTTGTTTGATTTTTGATTCTATTTTGAAATTTTCCAATTCCATACTTATATATTACACTGGCTTTAAGATGACCTCTTCAGCTTTGCACAGATTTTGAAACAAATATTATTTATTGTTTGAAAGGGTTTGCTCCATTAGGTCACATAATTCAGTTACACAGATACACAAAAGATACTGATTTCGATGTCTCTGTTTACCCTTTTAGGGTTAAAACGTGAAAACTTAGTTTAACTACAACTAAAAAGTTTAATTTCAAATTTTCGCTTAGAATTTGCAAGATTATTTCGGTCCTTATCTACCAGTACATCTGTTCGTGCGCGCACATGCAGGTATGGTGTATCTGTTCATAATTTAAGATACGAAAGATAAAACCGTATCATTTGCTTAAAAAGCCCCCATGAAATTACACAACGCAACAATAAACCGGAATAGTGTTGGCAAAAACATCGACAAAGCTCCCCAATTTTTTTACGTCCGCATTATGGGATGATCCTTCATTGTGCCGGCGGCGTATAGATGGCGCTGATAAGGATGCTCATCGCTTTATTAAAATAAATCAACCAATATAACTTGACCTCGATTCTTTTCAACACAACGTAGGTTGTTAAAAATGAAACAGTTGAGTATGTAAAGCAGGTGAGGTCATTTTGAATTGGCGACATTGTACGAATTACTATCACGCGTCCCGATCTGAGGGTTTCATTCAGCAACTAGTGATGTTCACTGATACGAGATATATAATACCTTCCCACGAGGACTTGTGCACACGCGCGGCACTTCCCACGGAAAATGAATCTAACAGAGTCCATATACACCGACCCTTCATTTGCTAATCAATGCAAATATCGGTTACTAATGCGAAATAGTTCAAGCTAATAAGGATCTTTATTTTTTTAGACAGGCATTTTAGTGCGTATTCGCGTTGAAATCTTTGAGTCTCATTATCCTTTATATCTGCAATTTCAGAAGGGTTCTAAAATTAAAAGTTCATGAGAAATCATTTTTTATTTATAACAAAATACAATAACAAGGTCCACCTTTGCACAACGCCACTATTTCTCTGTTGCACCACGGATATATAATAAAATCCCATTCGACCTTAATTATCTCACAAGGCTTAACAGTCGTAAGTTCAAGGGATTGTTATTAAAATGGTTGCATAATCAGGAATACACCAACTTGAACCCAACCCAAATTGAAAAAATATTATTAACCTCATGATAAACACACACTCACTCACACAAACACACACATACACTACACATTCGCATAACTTCTCGACTATGACTGTAGTTCTTTCTCTTTTTTTTTCCTTTTGCACACATTTTTGTTTTTTTTTTCATATATTTTTAATTATTAATTATCGCATAATTTACTTAACTTATATTAAAAACTTATTGCACGCAGGACTTACTGTTTGTGACTCTGGAAGGCACTGTCCTGAGATACAGGTACACTGTACCTAGTTCAGGAGACAAAGCTCCTGTATATGTAACATGTCTGTTTTTGTGATATTAATAAAGTTGTTATTATTAAAGTTGTTATATATATATTTATAAAAGTCTAGCAGTTTAAGCTTATTTTTCTTTGTCATGGAATATACTTCCTACAAAAGGAATTTTAATACATGCGTTTATACCCGACTTTTAATGTAACGATTTAATCCCATCCTAAACTTAGTTATATGTGTAATATACCTGTGGGATGTAAATGCGGAGCTTCGAACATTTATTAAAAGTTACAGGGGTTGTAGGGTAGCCGCATGAGTCCTAATTAAGCCTCTTTTTACAAAAGGGCCGATGCGTCGGAGGGTCTCGACTTTTTACCCTTCCGTGTCCTTAATGAGCTGTTGTTAGCCACCTAAAGTGCAGTGCGGCTTTGAGGGATGTGAGCTTTTCCCTTTGGTGTCAAATGTTTTCTAACCGTGCTTGATAAATAAAAGTTGAATTTATTTCCACCGCATATTTTTAATCGCATATTTTTAGGGACTATTGCTAGTTCTCGTTGTGTCTAAGGTAACCTAACCTTATAAAATAAAATAAAACAGGGTCACATGAAGAGAACGTCATCTATATTCCATGGCCATAGAAACCAGATTCTTCGCTTCTTTTGACGGGTCAGACAGCAAAAAGAATAGGGTACCCACATTCACTTAATTTAAGGTTCATTTTCATCAATGACTTTCTTTCTGCTACTTCATTTTTATCATTAAGTCCAACCAAACGGTAAATCGAATGTTTTTTATGTAGAATTGTATATTTTAGAGACCGAGCATGAAGTTAAGTGATCACGGCCGTCCAGAAATACCCAACAAAGATGTTGCTGACTTTGATATAAAGAGTAGACCGTAGCGACAGTCACCGGTTACGCAGAAATAATGTATAAGACAGTAAAAGATTAATAACATTCAAGTAGTTGGTTGAAGACTTCAACGAGTGCGTCCTCCCAGCTATGCCTTACGGTGAAGAGACTTAGACCTCTGACCATTGGGCTGGTCTATAAGTCGCACAACGAGCGATGGAAAGAGCTAGCTAAGCTAAGCTAGCTAAACTAACTAGCTAGCTATGCTCAACAATTCTCTAAGTGATAAAATCCGACGGCAGATGGGGTAGGAAAGTGTAGGAGGCCGTGCGTGGGTCAGAGAAAAGTAAGGCGCCTTCCTCCAGATGGACCGACGACCTAATAAGCATAGCCGGAAGTAGCTGGATGCGGTAAGCGAAAGCGTATGTGGTGAAAGGAATTGTGGAAGGCCTATTTCCACCAGTGAATAGACACAGGCTAATGATGAAAGTAGTAAGCTTTTAAATCCATTTAGTAAAGTCTAACCATACGATCATAACGCAACACATTTGACCTTTCCAGAAAATTGGCACGGCTAGTTAAGGCGTCGTCCGGGCGTAGGAGGTAAGGAGGTGGGTATCAACGTCTTGCCCCCTCCTTTGGCCTGAATGTGGCCAAATTGGACGAACGGAAACTGGACACCGTCCGCGACTTGACCGGAAGTGCTCGCCTCCGCCCAACCGCCCGTCCGCCTTGGAAACTATTTCCATTGTTATCTTGCCGAAAATATTATTAAATCTTTTAAATACTTTAAAGGCCTCATCAGGCTACGGTTCTTTATCAGATGGTGAATTAAGGGTCTGTTCTCTTCTTAGGTGCCGACAACACATCAGGTTGCATCAACTCCTTTGGTGTTATTGATTCTTATGTGCAACGGTGATCACTTAAGATAAGGTAGTTTGCCGATCAGCCCTGTAGTTCTGGGCTCTCAAGAATAAGACGATGGTATCCCCTGCCTGTTGTAGAAGGTCTTTGATATTATTCAATCGGTAATATGTTTTTGAACGAACTACACAGAATGGCCAGAGAAGCTGGCCGTGAGTGCTTCACCAGATTGAGAGGTGGCATAACTCTTAGGTCGCTTAGACTGAACCTCTATCGCTAGTAACTCGACACAAGAGTCCCCCCGGTGAGTGGTAACCTCGGCTTGAACGGTCCCCCCGGTGAGTGGTAACCTCGGCTTGAACGGTTACTATGTTACGGGTAAGCATTCCGATCCGAGGGCACCCGTGAGGGCGGTATTAATATATATAACTATCGTGTTGTAACAGGAAATGGAAACGCGTCATCTCCCCCGGTCGGGCGGCGTTAGCGGGTTAAGTAACCGAGTTTACCGCGCCTTGGCGACAAGCAAGTTTATTGAGGTAGGCCCACGCCCGTGGATATCCTTCGTGATTCTGATTTGAACACGTTTTTGGCGACAATTCAAATATTTGTATTAGATTTTTGATTGAATCGCATTTCGACTACGTTAGAAAATGCTATCGTCAAAAAAGACGCAGAAAGTCGTTATGGATGTTTTGTTAGCAAAAAAGTAGACCGAAAATATTCTACTTATTTACTTAAGTAATTATAATTTGAATTGATCTCCCTTTGAATTAGTAATGCAACTTTTTTATATAGAGATAATATAATCTGAAATAGCACATAGGCTATTTATTTAATCTACTTCAAAAAGGAGGTTATTGATTGGTTGCAAATCGCAGGTAACACCGCGGAGCACAGCTAATACTATATACAAACACAAATATTATCTATATAGCAATTTAAGATTTTACGAACCTATAAATTGAGCAACTAACAATTTCAGATCTCGGCCTAGTACGTTTAAATCGTAACCGATACACAAAGATCGTTTAGACAAAGCCGAGTTGGGGAGTACAATGAATAAAGACCCGTCAAATCCTACATCCATTGCTCTGCGCACGATCGGAGCAGATGCATGGCTCAGCAACGCTCCAAATGTACGCCGCTTCATTGTGCCCTGACCATATTTCTGGAGCCATTGACCGGACTCAAGTCGTTCGTATGTAATAGTTATCGCCTAGTTTATACCCTCTTCTGTTTGTCCTCTTTCATTACGATTTACAGCATTTTAACTCTTTGAGTAGAATACACGTTTTTTAACGATTTAAGATTTTTTATGTGTCGAACCTATGCTGATTGATGACAGGTGAGTCGGCCTAGACCAGACCGCTGTCGCAGCAGGATATGGGAACTCGTAGACCATCGGCGGGGGTCACGGGTGGCTCACCGAAGAGCGCCGGATCCCAAAGCCCCCAATATACCGACCAGAAAGCGCAAGCAAGTGCAGTCCTGAAAACCGGGCTGAAGTTTTTGGAAAGTTCGCGTAACCTAAAAGGCGACATAAAGAAGGAAATTGAAAGGAAAGGAAACTGAAAGGCCCTGACCGTGCCAGCCAGGAAAACTAGAAATAGCATAGGCTAGCGACTATGCTCAGAGGAAATCGACAAAGGTCGACAATAACATTCAGAAGTTGTTATAGCCTTTGTTAAAATAAAAAAGCTACGCTGATTGGCCAGAGAAGCTGACCACAACAGTTTCATCGGCTTTGAGAGATCGCAGAGCTCTTAGGTCGCTTAATCTGAACCTCTATTGAGAACGACACGACGCAGAAGTCCCCGTGAGCAGAACACAATTCAATTGAATCTCAAAATATGCTTCGTTTGTATTATATTTAAGGTATGATAGCATAATGGCTCATCATTAAATATACGAAAAAAAGAATCTCTCCTGAAAACCAACATTCGTTAGGAGGCCATTTTGCATTGAATTCCTATCATGTCGTTCTAAGCATCTATTGTATTGTTTGTACCAAATAAATGTTTCTTTATTTTTCTTTCTTTGGCAATCTAAGCATAAGGTCCAACCACGGTAAGTCGAACTCTTCCAATACTTGAAATTTTAACCCATTGTAAGTAATAAAATAGGTCCAAAACAACCAGCCATTTCGTTACAAATTGAACCTTTATAACAAGGAAACTGGATTACACGAATTTTAGCGCCTTCCTTGAAGTTTGACTTACAGGGACTACTCTATATATAATAGAGGAACGCATTATCAAATTTAGAGAAAGCGATTGTTCTTTTTTTTTAACAAACCCACACAGGTTAGGCAGGGACGCTGACCTTGACTGTTTCACTGAACTAAAAATACGATTGAGAGAGATTATCTTTAAAAAAAGTAGTTTTAAAATATCTTTATTAAAGATAGTTAAAATTTTTTTAGTGTACAATCGGGAAAGCAACGTATATACACCTCAATAAAACAGTTTTCGTCCCTCGCCACAGAAAAACCCTAAAACCTAGTTATTAAGTAACAGACTGATGCATTGGTAGAACCTTTTAGCGCGAACGGTCGACACAAAAGCGCCCCATCAAACGTCCATCTCCGTGCTACGCCTTCGCTGCCTCTTTTTGCTGAACGAACGTCGGACGCAAAAAGACTGAGAGCATGTGCTGACCCGATCATTAAATAGATTGATGGTACCTGGGCGCAAGGCACGGGCGATAAATAGTGGCGATTCGGGTAATCCTGCCGGCGGGCGGCTGGCTGCCGATGGGCGGCATCCATTCTCTTTATTGCTCCGTGCTTTATAGCAGGCCAGGCGCTCCCGCCTTGATGCCTACGACGTAGCGCCTAACATATTGGCTGCGTTACTCGACAAACGCTGAGGGAGTACGCTTGCGATCGGATTTCGAACGAATTTACTTGCTTTTTTTTGTATGACGTTCAATGTCTTGTATAATCTGATTTAAGTCACCGAAAATTGTCATCGTAAATTTTCTTAAGACGATAGATTGACATTCAAGTAAAATCGTTTATATACATATAACATCTATTACTTTGTCTATTAAGTCGGCCTCGTCAACTAATGTCTTTAAATCGCGCGTACTTTTTCTCAAACAATGAAAAGTACAAACTAGTATACTCGTATATATTATCGTTTAGTTATTCCATGTAAATGTATATTATTATATTTATATTGACGTATCTAGGTATTTATATGTAAATGTAACCCTATTTTTAGCGGCACTACCCTTAGCCTGCTCTTAACCACTAAAGGTTAGCTGGAAGAAACCTGAAGTTGACAAAGTCGGCATTTTCGGCACTTTTTCCTATTTTTTTTTGACAAACTCTGATGGGCCAGAGAAGCTGACCGCAACAGTTTCACTGGCTTTGAGAAATGGCGAAATTCTTACGTAGCTTAGCCTGAACCTTTATTAAGAGCGACTAGGCGCAACGCCTTTTTTTTTTGTTCACGCGGGGGAATCTTTTTATAGACCATCCTCCGGTACCCTGAGTGGGCCCGGAGGGATGTGTGGGACTCGGCCTGGGCAGCCCCTACCCACTAAACCTTCCGCAAATGCCATCAGCCGTTATGAGCGGGGTGCCCCGGATCTGTCAGCGACAGGACACCCCAAAAGGCGCAACGCCTACCGAGACCTCGTTTTGGACTCTAATTACGTTAGCATTCTTGGCCGAAGGTGTTTGATGGAGCTTAACCACGACTTCCTAGGTTTAAAAGTTAGTCCATACATGTTCCACTGTTGGGCACAGGCCCTAGTACGGAATGGCTGACGTTCACAGCTAGTAAAGTTAAACACTAGTAAAATACCATTTCAAACATGCTATAGTAAATAAATTATTAAACTACTGCTTCTTATTTTTTAATTATACAGGATGTCCCGTAATTCAACGTCCAATGACAAGTGGGTGGAAGGTATGACAGCCTCGACAAAAATAGAAAAAAAATCAATGACATTTTTTTAAATGACCATTTCATTTTTTTTTATATGAAAAGTGGCAAACGAGCATACGGCTCACCTGATCTTAAGTGATCACCGTCGCCCATGAACATCCACAGCACCAGAGGAGCTGTAGGTGCGTTGCCGACCTTTGAGAATTTTTTGGAAATTGGAAAAAAAATCACAGGTTTTTTGGCTGAAAACCAGCGCTGTGCTACATGTGTGAGCACAGCACATGCTGAGCCAACCCCTTTTCGGCACAATTTCTTTTTTGTTCTTTTTTTATGTTGTTTCTGTTTACATTTGTTTATGTTGTTTTTTGTCTTGTTTTACCTGTTGTTTCTGTGTTCTTGAGCCGAATAAATGTTTTTTCAATTTCAATTTCAATTTCAAAATCATGAAAACTATGAAAAACTTTTTAGTATTGTACTTATATTTTTGTATTATTATATTGTAGGTAATGTCCATGGTAATGCAGCTAAATACATTTTCATTGTATAATTTCATATGTATGAGAAAAAAAATCTAAAACTAATAAAATGACAAACGATTTTAAATAAAGTCGTATAATTAATCACATCCCCGAATACCCGCAACATCCTCATCGTCCAAAATTCTGGATCAAAATTCACATTTAACGTTTATAATCAATTAAGGCTGGCCCAACTGACAAAAGCTTTATCTACTTTATGGTTTTTGGCAAAAAGGTGGCTGGCGTCAACGGCCAAAACAATGCCAAATTAGCGATGACTGTTAAAAATGACATTCGAATTGGCCGGGCCCGTAATAAATGTACGGGGCAGCGGGCGGCGACGTGCCGGCGGCACCTCCATATTAATACTGCACTAAAATACACTGTCACTTGCTTATATATGCATCAATATACTAAAAACACCTATTCTTTTATGCATATAAATCTTTTGAATGTTCAAGGAACATTAGTCACAAAATAATGTAAACACATTATAAAATTATTGAGAGATTTTTTATTTAACGTTTATTCTTACTAGCCGACTTCAAAAAAGGCGGTTCTCAATTAGTTGTTTTATTTGTGTTACCTCATAACTTTGTTTGTTTTAATATTGTCACTCGCCATTTATAAATTGCATGCAGTCTTCACCTATACCTGCGATGGCATTAACCTTTCAACTTTTACTGTTTTACAAATTGTATGTTAAAATGTTCATTGTGTTGGTGCTCAATTTAAAATGTGCATTGTGTTGGTGCTCAATTTAAAATGTGCATTGTGTTGGTGCTCAATTTAAAATGTTCATTGTGTTGGTGCTCAATTTAAAATGTTCATTGTGTTGGTGCTCAATTTAAAATGTTCATTGTGTTGGTGCTCAATTCGTGATATATTTATTTATTATAAATATATCACACCAGCCGATATTGATGATTCTCCCGAAGTGGCATATAAGTTAGTTTAGCTTAGATTGTCCCAATAGATTTTTGTTAATAAAATAGCTACCAACCGAGTCGTGGTTCATTCTCTCGGGCGCCCTCGGATCGGACTGCTAACGCGTAATAATGGTAACCGTCCAAGCCGAGGTTACCCCTCACCCTTGTGTCGAGTTACCATCTAATAGTTCAGGCTAAGCGATCTAAGAGCTGTGCCACCTCTCAAATCCGGTGAAGCAGTAAAGGCCAGCTTCTCTGTGGCAACTGCGTTAGTTCGTCAAAAAAAAAAGATATTGATGATTGATTTTTATTAAAACGGTGTACTTCAGGGGTAGTTTAGATGATAGTAATTAGGTTCTGAGTAATTCTATTACGTAACATTCCTACGATAATTCGAAAATACAAATAAGGCTTCCACACGCACTAACGTTCAACTTTTGATTCGTTTTGAAGTCAATTTTTGACTAAATGTACTTGTATTAGTACGGCACTACGTATATAGTCTATTTTTTTGTTGAGTTTTGTGTTTTTCTTTATATGTTAGTCACCGTAGTATGTAAGTAATATCTGTTACTAACAATATGGGCACGAGCTTGACAATTAAAACGATTATTATTTTGTATTATTATTATTATCAAATCTTTTCTATATTATCCTAAATGTCAGGTATGACGAGAGTGAGCCCATCGCTTTACACGAGATTCAAATTTCGAAAAGTTATTGAATTGAAGAGACCGAAAACGGTAAACACACATTACAAGTTAGCTGGGATCCGAAGCCTCATAAGTCAAACATCTACTATCACATTTTTATTTTTTATTAACGGTTTTATTGTTACTCTTTCAAGTTTATTAATGACCATGATCAAAATTATTAAAGCGGTTAATTAAAAAAAGAATTACTATTATATATTATTAAAAGCTCTCTGGAGACGGGATGTCGTCGCGATAGCTACCTGATCTTTTTGTGCAAACCTCGCAACACCTTAAGAGCTCACGACACGCCAGAACTGGCCACTTAATTAATGACCATGTCACAAAGTCGAGTTTGTTTTTTTCTGTTCCACAGATAACGAAATGCAGACATCAGGGTTGTGCCGTCATATGTATGTTTGCTGTCAACTCCTGTGTATTGAGGTATTATTTTTAGATTAGATTTATGTGGCATTTATAAATTTCCGCCCATTGTTAAAATCTATGTAAAAGGCGATGTGCGTATGTATCTTCCCTATGGACTCCGAGACAGATCGACTGATTTTGACGGTAAAAACACGTGCAAAGCATGGGCATATACGAATATTTAAAAACAAGACTATAGTTGATGTCGTTATGGAGTACCTACTAGTCTTGGGTTGTCATAAACCTACCAATATCACAATCAACAAGCTTTCATCCACAACAATTTTTAGGATTATCTCTTCATAACCCAAGGTCTTATGCCAGAAAAATTCATTTAGGGTCAAATTGATCCGTAAATAGTAGTAAATGGATAGTCATTTTTTTATGAACCAATAGAGACGACCAAAGGAATGCACGAACATTAAAAAAAAACAATACAGATGATTGTAAACTTCACCCTTTTTTGAAGTCGGTTAATGAACAGTCCACACATCTAGCCTATGATTTCTTCGTAAAACATTTTGATGAACAAACTGCTGTTTTATTCTTTTAAACTTTTTTATCGTGGAGGAAATCTTCAAAAAGATACCCTTCTGGGGGAAGGCGGCGGTTATGTGGGGTTTTTGCCCACTAAAACCTCCCCGGCTACCCTTCCTCGGTGCATGGTGAGGGGCTCCGGGATCTCCAAAGGAACGCACCGGGACCTCTCTGCATTGTGCTCTACGAAGAGCACGTCCCGGGGGGGGGAGTATACTCCCACCCTGTGCCCTCGCAGTGCAAGGCAAGACACGGGCCAGCCGGTGTCGCCTTCTTCCCGGGTCCACCTCCAGTCCACCACGACAAAGGCCCCCACCCTTGTCCTCCAGTGAACCCGAGGCCTTTTTTAGTCGCCTTCTACGACACGCAGGGGATACCGTAGTCTTATTTTTGAGAGCCCAGAACTACAGAGCGGAAACTTCTTCCATAAACCTTTTGCAAGTAATAAAATCAATGCACTAAAACCATTTAACAATATCGAGGGAAAAAAGAAGAATCGAGAACAAAAACCGACGGACTAAAAGCTACAAACATATGTGGGTATCAAACTAGCCGTCATTTTTTTTTCTTTTTCATAAAAATGGCGATCGCGGTCAAAACAGTCGATACGGGCGCAAGTTTCAAAAGCTAGCACTAGCATACATATTTTATAAGTTCGCTTCGGTTGTGCCGCGGTGTTTTTGCGCGTATCATGGGCTGCCAGTAGCCGATGCGTCAATCGACACATGGCTGGAATTTTTCCTTGTTTTTTTTTTTAATTCCCGACCGACAGGATTGTTTGTTAGCGGAAAGTGCTCCAGAAGTAACAAGGGCATGGTGGTGTGAATTACGATCTTTAGTATTTTTATGGCGATTTACAAAATTCAAAGCATTTGTTAGTTCTTCCAAATTTAAGCTTGTGCTTTGTGTCGTCCACGTGAATAGTTGAATAGTGGATTCGAACTTAGAACCTTACTTGTCTCAGACCGTACGGTAATTCTATGGATGGTTTATTAGTACAGTAGGGCTTTATATATATATATATTTATATATATTATAACCATTAATATTATTACGTATTTTCATTCTTAGTACTGCAATGGCTCGAAATTTTTGGACGAACTAACACAGTTGGCACAGAGAAACTGGCCTTTACTGTTTCAACGGATTGAGAGGTGGCATAGCTCTTAGATCGCTTAGCCTGAACCTCTATTAGGTGGTAACTCGACACAAGGATCCCCTGGTGAGGGGTAACCTCGGCTTGGACGGTTACCATTATTACGCGTTAGCAGTCCGATCCGAGGGCGCCCGAGAAGGCCGAACCACGACTCGGTCGGTAGCTATTTTATTAGCAAAATCTATTGGGACAATCTAAGCTAAACTAACTTATATGCCACTTAGGGAAGCGTTAACGCTGGGAGATGTATCTCGTAAACAGCTCTACCGATTTTCATTAAATTTTGTATGCAGGGAGTTTGGGGGTGATAAATCGAACTAGCTAGGATCTTTTCTTTTAGAAAATGTCATTTTCCGGACATGATAATTAGTTCATTAGATAGCGTTGCTAAGCCACAATAAGTCAATTAGTGTTTGGTTTGACGTTAGACCAAGAAAATAAATTGTTTACATAAATCTATATATATAAAAGAGAAAGTCTGTGGGTTTGATCCATATAGGCTCCGTAGCGGTTGGACCGATTTCAATGAAACTTTCAGTGAATCTTCAGATTGACTTGGCGAGTAATCATGTAAAGTGACGATCAGGACTCCTCTTTTGCCAAATAAAAGCTGTATATACTATGATGATATTATATTGTTTTATAACCCAAATTTGTATTGGTACATGTGTTGTGTATATTTTTGTCATTATGAACCAGATTGAAGTACAATGGAGAATAATAAAGTATACTAAAGTATTATTTACCAATATATACATGGGTGTAGGATCTTCACCCGCTCGAGAAGAGAATAGAATAGAATGAATAACTTAATATATTGTGTGAGTTAAATTAAATATTTAATGATTTAAGTTTATTTTTAATAAAATAAAGCAAAATCTAGCCCAGCGAAGCGGGCTGGATACGCTAGTCATTTATGAAATACATGTGTCAAATGAATGCTTAGTCATATTCACGTCAAAAAAAGGTATAGCTTGCGAAGATAGGCGTTATTGGGTTGCAACGTATAATGTCACACCATACAGAAGAATTAGATCACAAATTTATAAACAAAAATATGGTGCAGTCAGTAAAAATCACTATATAAAAATACCGAGCAAACCTCATCGGTCATCTAGGTACTTATAATGATATTACATTTTACATATAAATGACCGTAACTCAAATGAAATTTGCGACAGCATGAAAGGTTTGTGATAACGTTTGCCAACAGAAATAATGTTTACCCTATTTTGTGTGCTTTAGAATACTCAACATTATTCCTGTCTCTATAAGCTTTTTAAATTTTAATTTAGTAATGAAAACGTAATTTAAGTTTATCAATTAAATAACGTAAGATATTAAAATAAATAATTATATTTATTTATTTTCACAAAATCCACAGCATTTAAGCGCTTCATTATACACAAAATAATTTTAAAAAAATTACAGTATTTTTTTTTAAATTTTAGATGATAAAATATTTGTTTGTTGTCTTCAGTGATTTAGTAATGTGAATAAGTGTTCATTTTATCTATAACTTTTAAGACGACGTCTAAAATTGGCATTACGTACTATCTGTCCGTTCTGTCTTTCATTGTTGACAACAAATAACTAATTAATTTAAACCAGAACGGTAGAAATAAGTATTACTAAAAGAGTATTTACTCACTTTTCTAAAACTTGCAATTTAACTTTGATATTTCAGAAATAAAACAAATCGTGTAGTTAGTTGAAGCCGGTTTTTATAAAGACTTGTCCCGACTGTCATGTGAAAAAATTACTTAGTTAAGGGTCATATTTATCAAGCGTCAATAGCCTAATGGTTTCGGGTACGGCCTGCGAATCGTAAGGTCGTGGGTTCGAATCCACCATTCGACTATTGCCGTGAACCATGTCCTAGCACAAGCTTAAGCTTAGTTGGAATGGTTAACAAAATTGTTTGTAATATTTCTGAAAAAATAAAAAGAAATATTGCCAGCTTTCTTTAAAAAAAAAATTGGGTAATAATTAACAAAATAAAACCTAATAGTGATTTCTAATATTCTCTACCCTACATAAGATATTTTTAAATAAGGTTAAAATTCAACATACTTTGTATTTGCAAAATAAAATGATCCAAAAAGTATTTAAAGTTGATTTTTTTTTCATTTACCTGTGTGAAAGAAAAAAATCCTGTGAATCGTGTGTATAAAACCTAAGCAGTAATAACCAGGGGAAAAAAAACAGTATAGAATATCGATGTTGAGATATCGCCGGGAGCTATCGATTCCGGCCAGACACTGCGCCGGAAGCTCTTCCTTCTCATGCTGCATTCATACTCGAACAAAGGAGCGCAGTCGCATGACAAATTCGACAGCGACGATTGTCGAACAGAATGCAGAATAACCCACCTCTTTGTACGGCCATCGCTCGATGAAATTTATTAACACGTTATCTCGCATACCGAATACGCGAGCGAGGAAGTTTTTACGAGTGTTTACTTTGGGTGGCGGCACAAAGACTAAATCCGCGTATTGTTGCACTCGCGATACGCGATATTCGAGGCAGATATTAAAAGCACGTGTGGCCAAACAAAGGTTGCGTTATGCGGGGGATTATTCGCCAATTTATGGCGCTTTTTGTGAACTCTGTTGAAAACGCGCTCCGGAAATTTGGCTCCATTTCAACAAATGATCTTTTAACTATAAATACGCGTAATTTATTCGGAGCGACAAAAACGCGGTGAAATACGACGATCACCTAACGAGGGCGCTCCTGGGACTCGTTTATGGAATTTCATTTGAGTATTTAAGCATATTTGTTCACAGGCCATCGACAATGTTAGCGGCATTTGACATAATTTGATTCATTGTAATGTAATTTTTTGAAGCGTCAATAGCCTAATGGTTTAGGGTACGGCCTGCGAATCGTAAGGTCGTGGGTTCGAAGCCACCATTCGACTAGTGCCGTGAACCATGTCCTAGCACAAGCTTAAGCTTAGTTGGAATGGTTAACAAGATTGTTAGGAATATTTCTGAAAAAAATAATAAAAGAAATATTGCTAGCTTTCTTTAAAAAAAATTCAAAGCTTTCGGTGATAAACGAACGTAGTCCGAAATATAAACACATACAACCAGTTTGAGACGCGGAATGCGTGCGTAACATACGGTCATAAATTCAAACACACCATTCGATTATTACCGTACACCATCCTAGATTGTGTTGTAATAGTAACAAAAAATGTTAATAAATTTCATAACAATATATACAAATAAATAAAATTGGAGTGCCTATAAACAGTACATATACCAAAATATTTTTTTTTACTGTTGTCCGTCTGTCTTGTAGTCTGTCTGTCTCTAGTCTGTCTACCTATTTTGACGGGACTTTCACTGGCAAATATCTGGTGTAATAAGTTGTACCTTAGGCTTTTATTTTAGAAAATCTAAATAAAGAGATTTTAATCATGGTTATCATCGTGGGGCACAGCTAAATGAACACTGCAGCGACTTCCGATGTTGCATGAATGTGTCGACACCATCGGGACAATACTACGACCTCGTAGAATACCGACGAGAAGTAATATGATGGAGTAATATGAGTAATAGAAGTAAGAGAGTAACTACCTCATGTTAAGCTTCTGGTTTGGCTTGGGGAGCAAGATTCCGGCGATCCCACTCTATCTCTATAATCTATTATAGAGAATATAACAAACAAAAAACCTATTTTTCTTTGTTATTTTTTAAGCAATTGCTTTACCACGATTGCAAATGATGTTAAGTGGATATGCAGTCCTCAATCGTAGTGTTGGATGAGGAACAGGGCAGACCCTAACTTTCGAGCATGTTGGTGGAACAAGTTAGGAACAAAAAATCCTGTACAATAAGGCGCGTTAGCTTAGTAAATACATCCACATTGTAATTGGAAGGAAACACAGAGGCTGGCAAACTACTCCAGTTCATTGCTGTACGAATAATGTAAGACGAAGCAAAGCGCTTCGTTCGGGTTTGAGGGATGTCCACAACAAAAGCAACGCAAACGCGACAGTTGGCAACGCGCCTGCAATCCCTTTAATAAAGGCAAGTGGGCAGCGGGACCTCTTAAGACCAGGTCAGTGTTAATATATTTATTATTTTAATATAGAATTTTAATAATTACAAAAAATATTTAATTAATTTTTTTTTCATAAACAACAATTTTAGTCATAAGAATATAGTACACAGATCAACCTGGGGCATCCATTAGCGGTGATAAAATTTTACGATACAGCGATTCTTTCTAGCTAACCCGCCCGCCTACTGTTCTTATAATGTGACACGCTTTAATGTATGTTACAACTCCCTATACGTCTATCTAGCAGTATAAGAGACGATTTACATGCAGCTCACACATAATAATGAAACCTTTTTATTATACTTTGTTCTGACGCATAAAAAACCTGTCTGATAAAGTCGATTACATGTATTCACCTTTTCTAATCGACTGAGTTTTGTTAAAAAAAGTATGAAATTTATAAGCATCAAAACACTTATTTTCCGACTCGACTTACGTGAAATATCCTAGCTTATTTTAGATAGTGATAGTCTAGCTTACTAGGTAACCGAGTCATATGAGTTTGAGTCCAATGCAGTCGGCTTTCAACAAAGGATTGCCATAAAATCACTTGATATAAATGTGCGCCTGTATCGCGATGGGATCACCCCATGTCCCATGTCACACATGGATATCCTCTCTACCTCACACAAGGGTAAAGCGTTCGTGGGAGATAGTTTATTTGTATTTTTTAATCTTCACAATACGTTCACGGATTTCTATAGTAAACGAAAGTAGGGGTAATTTTTATTAACATAGCGGCATGTAAACCAGTCCTTAAATTCACCATTCCGTCACACTAATTTTGGACTGCATTTAGCCGGCGATTATTTCAGAAATCACCGTAGCTATGCACTAAATTACCCCTTGTTGGGCGGCACATCGAAATAGTCAACCATCTAAATGCAGTAAACAGTTAACACTCACAAAAATAGTTCAGCGGTGGTCTATTCGAGGGCGGAGTGCCCGTGATCTATGCTTGCCGGTGAACATAAAAATAAATGGTTAATATTTTATAATTACAAGGGGAAGTATCGTCACTTTCCAAAATTTTTGAACCGACTTCAAATGGAGGACCTTAATTTACAACTCATTCATTTACTACGAAAGCAATTATAAAATATTAATTTACATACCAGAGAGCCGTTGTAGCTCAGTGTCCGGGCGGCTGGCTCAAGTCACGTAGTACGCTTGCAACCCGAGTTCGACCCCCGATCCCGGCATCATTGTTATTGAAATTTTATGTGTTGTATTACCACGCACACAGCGGTAAAGGAAAACATCATGTGGTAACCTACATGTCTTAGAAAAAATTAGACTTTGACTATGCCCTTATACTCTACAGAGAAGGCCTGCGCCTAACAACGGGACATATATATTATATATATAAAGGATGTAACTTTAACTTTAATTTACATACCAACTATAAAATTTTAAATATATAAACTACAATAATCTTATAGAATAAGCTATTACGTAAGTAAAATATATTGCAGATAATGTTACCCTGATGGTGTTCTAAAGATAACTTACGACCGCAAAATCCTCAAAAGCCATTGTCCGATAAAATTCTCATCGCACAGAGACGTTATCATTATTACACTTCGTAACCATTGCCGTACTTAGTACGTCAACTATCTCGTGACATCTCAATCGACAGGTTACTGGGAAAGCGAAAAAAATCCCGTCAGTCGGCTCACCCCCCGCTGTATTGCCTTTGCGGTCACAAATGTAACGAAGCACACATAACAGAAAAGAAAAAATTGAAGAAATAAAGTTCGCTTTAGTAGAACGCCGTTCCGGAAGGTAAGGGTCCCGCTGTGTCGATGAATTTATTACGACTTCACTACGTCACCAAGTGGAGATTTCTATTAGGCTTGCCGTTTATGTTTTTGTAATATATTTATTTAGAAACTTCACCTTAAACGATAGGCCGAATCAGAAAGCTCACGGCGCAGGCTCGGCTTTCAACTAAACTGTTAAATGTTTTTTAGTCCACTCGTCAAATATACAGAAAAGTCTTACAAAAAAAATGACGATGAAAAGTGGATAGAAATTTCGATCTCTTTCTTTACCGCTCGAGAAGTCATGATATTTAAACTCTGCTACATTTTTTTACAAAACTACACAGATTAGCCAGAGAAGCTGATTTTCACTTTTTCAACGTATTGATAGATCGCAGTGCTCTTAGGTCGCTTCGCCTGAAGCTCTATAGTTAATGACTCGATCGGTTGCTTTCCAGTAGTAACCGTCCAAGCCGAGGTTACCCCTCGCCGAGGGGACCCTTGTGTCGGGTTACTAGCAATAGAGGTTCAGGCTAAGCGACCTAAGAGCTATGCCACCTCTCAACCCGGTGAAGCAGTCAAGGCCAGCTTCTCTGGCCAATCTGTGTAGTTCGTCATAAAAAAAAAAGGTTGCTTTCCCAATTGCAATTTTAGTGAAATCTCAAAGGTCTTTTAAACTCTGGCGGGGTAGGCAGTGATGGTAATCGTAATACACATTTCTTGACAAAGGTAACGACCTAATTGCTTCTAATATTAAAACGATAATAATGACGCAGAATTTTTGGAAAATTACGAATTTAATATTGAGCAATACTTATATTAATTTTCCTATAAATTTTGATTGGTTAAAACTTAACAACCGTTATAATATTTTATGCCAACCCATTATTCTGTTCCAATGTTCACGGTACTAATATAAATTGATGCCAAAATGTTTCCTTTTTTAATTTTTTATTCATAGAATTCGTCAAGAATAGTGTCCAGTTATATAATTAAAAAAACTAAAAGTAAAAAGGTTTAATGGTTATTGCAAACTGTTAGGCGAAAATTCGCAAATAGCTAAAAAGTAAACAATAGATGTTTTGACGTAAAACTTCGATTCCGCAATTTTTTTCCTCAACCCTAACAATTATGAAAGGGTAGTAAAAGAAAGTCGACGGCAATAAAACTAAACCTTTCGGCAGCAAACACGCCGCCACCGAAGGGTTACTATTTATTCCTATAAACCGACTGTTGCAAAACTACAATGTTAACTACGTGAGGGGGGGTTATTCTCCGACCATTCGAAAACGGTCGGACAAAGTTGACTTTTCAACGGTCGTACCATCGCGTTGCAGTTGTAAACGACATCGGCAAAAAAACTCCGCAACTCGCATTGAAAGCGCGCTCATAAAGTAATTTGCACAAATTCGCAAAAGGGTGAAATTCCACCGGACGCTCGAACTTTTTCAAAACCCGTTATGTATAAAATATGTCAAAAAAGTGTTACAATACACCGTTAGACATTTTGTTTTACAACCAATTCAATTAAAGTCAGTTTCAAAGCTTTTACAGCATTGTCCTAATGATGCCCGCACCGGGGATCGAACTCGAGTTGCTAGCGTAATATACGTGAGGCAAATCATTTACCACGTGCTCGGTGGTGATGGAAAACAACGTTAGAAAACTTGCTATATATTCCAGTGCGGTTTCATTATGAAACCGATATTTTAGGCACATCAATTTTTTTATGACGAACTACACAGATTGGCCAGAGAAGCTGGCCTTGACTGCTTCACCAGATTGAGAGGTGGCTTAGCTCTTAGGTCGCTTAGCCTGAACCTCTATCGCTAGTAACTCGACACAAGGGTCCCCCCGGTGAGGGGTAACCTCGGCTTGGACGGTTAATGGCACATCAATTATCATTTACATTACCAAATACGTCAAATAATAACACACCGCAAGATTGGCCATCGTAATGACGCCGTCGGTAAGCCATTGTAGCAGCTATGCACTATAAGATTATTTAAACTAGCATGTTGGTTTAGCAGAATCGGGGAATGTCTCTGATGAATCTGCATTGAGCGCGTGACTTGGCAGTCAATTAGTTTTTATTTGTACATAAAAATTTGAATCACAATTTTAGAGATTCGAACCCACAACCTAAGCTTAAAACGGCCCTTTATCACTCCGCTTTCACCGCTATATAATCGTTTATAACTAAATTAGAACCCTCCCATTGCTCCTAACGAAGGACTTGGTCGTACTTGATCCGACATAATTAGGGGACGTTGGGCTACCGTGCCCTGGAAAAGAAATAAACCGTTTTATAACTCAGACTTCCTTAACCCCACGTAAAGCCGCCTATAAAACTCATAGGAAGATCGGATCGACGATATGGGGCGGAAATAAATCGCCATTTAAAATCAATTTGTGTAAAGGCTGTTCCGAAAAGTAGTTCGGTGACGCGGGTCATCGGCAATAGTCAGCCCTTCTATTCAACGTTTTTCGCTTCATTTCTCCCTCAGCCACTCTTACTATTTGTGTGTTTAAGCAATGCATAAGCAACATTATTAGGCTTGTTCCGATTGCATAATGGCAAAATGTATCGTTGTAAAAGTAGCAAATCTAATACCCTTAAACGAGCAATTCCCATTTTCGTGAAATTTAGAGTACAAGGGGTCCTAGTGTAAGGCATACGAGCCTTCTATGTGAAGACAATATAGACATAGTCCCCCATGGGGCCCGTGCTCTCTGACTTGACACTAGATCTCTACAAGTTTGCAGCTTGATTTTATCCCCTGATGTGTCACAATGTATGCGCTCACTAAAAAATTACTCAAATCTTCTCTGTATGTGTGTATTTCAGTGAAAAACAAAGAAAAGAAAGTTGGCTCGGACTTAAGAAATAATTAGTGCTACCCGTGAGATGTCGGGGCGAATTGCTAGTATGTAATATATATAAAAGAGCTCGTTCAGGGAAGAATGTGCTGTAATTGACACTACACGTTTCTTTCTCTGATCTTATCTCCTAATGCGGATCGGATCCATGCTGATAACGTCGCATAAATGCCACTTAGTTTGCGCTTGCGCATATGCCACCGTTATAAATCTTATCCAACTGTTACGCTCTTTTCCTAAAGAACATCGCTGTGGTTTAAACTTTAGAAGCGTCAATAGCCTAATGGTTTAGGGTACGGTCTGTAAATCGTAAGGTCGTGGGTTCGAATCCACCATTTGACTATTGACGTGAACCTCTCCTAGCACAAGCTTAAGCTTAGTTGGAATGGTTAACAAGAATGTTGGTAATATTTTTGAAAAAAAATATTGCTAACTTTCTTTAAAAAAAAAATAATTAAGTTGATAAAAACTATAATGTTCATGTCATAAATTTTACGTCTTTTTTCTAGATAAATCTAGATATATTTGCCATCAGGATCGATATTGAACAATACGAGATCCCTAGTGCAGATCATCCATAAGGTAAATCAGCACTTACAATTGCAACAAACAAATACATTGGTACCGGGGATCGTACTCGGGTTGCTAACATTCTATGTAACATGCGGCAACCTCCTGCCGAACACTAGCTCTACCACGGCTCTATCTTTATTTATTTCAATTGTTAGAAGGGTTTGACCTTCATTCACATACATTTAAATATGAGATATATTAATAATAACTTTCTTTAATTTTGATTTGCTTTCATAATGCATAGTACGAATGAAGCTTCGCCTTGTTTCGCAAACGGAACCCTAGAAGCTTCGATAAAGCACACGTCGCGTTTATTCGGGATATCGGAAGGTGAACTTAAAGGGGTTACGGGGCTTAAGCGAGCAGAGTCGGGCGGCGCGCCGCGTATTGGGGCTTACCCGTGATTTACTCGTTACGTCGTCTCGCGGGCCGCGCGAACCTTCCGTTGTTCTTTTTTGTTTACTTAACGGATCAAGGGTTACCCTTTATTGGGTAAAGTCGGGGAAGTGATATTCCGCGACATAAAGTCGGTACGGTATTATCCGTGGCGCAAGATTTGTACACAATTTGCTCGGCGGGAGGGGACGTTATATTTTTCACTTTCTTCCATTGTTCGTGTCCTTGATCTCTCTTTGTTTACATTAATTAATTTATCTATAAACATTGGAATAAAAGTAGGAATAAGAAACAGAAAGATGTAGTGTTCTGCTGGTCTTGGATTCAAATCCAAGCGAACATATTTTTTTTGAAAAGAAGGTGAACGCGCACACAGCTCAAGTGATCCTAAGTGATACCGCTGCCCGCAAACAATCACTAAATTGATTGCAAGTTTTTTTTCTGGATGAACCATTCTGATTCGGCAAGAGGCCACAGTTTCGCCGGATTTTCGAGAGGTCTAGGTCGCCTAGCCTGAACCTCTTTAGGGAGTAACTAGGAGCAAAGACGCTCGAGAAGGCCGAACGGGTCGGCCGGTAGCTATTATCGGAACAGGCATTGCAAGTGCGTTGATGACCTTATATAAAGGCTAGAACTGAAGGCTTCTAGCTCATCAGAAGCCCCTGCAGTGACCTCACCGTTAAAGTATCGCACTACTGTGATTCTTTTATAATTAAGAATGCTTGCAAATTTTCACCGTACGAGTATTCTATGCGACGCAGGCCGTAGGTGCCACAAACCATTAGTCCATTGATACCTTGATTTCATGGGATGTAAAAAGAAATTCAGAACTGGTACTATACAAGCAAGAGACGTCGTTAATCATCTCAACTTGACTCAAATGGAGTATAAATAGCCACAATTCATTTACGTCCGTATGATAAAAACCCGTGAAATCGTTACACTCAAAATGTTTAAGAAACATTTTGTTCGCATAATATTTTTCCGACTTCAATACAACCGAGCTATTAACAAAAACGAATAGATAGGGCTGTGACACATTAGAAGTAGTCACATATTGACATATGACGCTGAAATAAATGAGTTTTAACTACCAGCATATGAATGTTACAATTTTTGTCTCTCTGTGTGTTCCGGCTAATCTCTCGAACGGCTCTACCGATTTTGACGGGACCTTCGCTGGCGCATAACTGATGTATTAAACACTTCTTTAACAGTTTTAATCGCCAGCCCTGTAGTTCTGGGCTCTCAAGAATAAGACTACGGTATCCCCTGCCTGTCGTAGAAGGCGATTAAAAGGGGGCTCGGGTTCACTGGGCAACAAGGGTGGGGGGCCTTTGTCGTCCGCCAAGGTGGACTCGGGAAGAAGGCGATATCGGCTGGCCCGTATCACCTTGCACTGCGAGGGCACAGGGGGAGAGGGAGTAACCTCCCCCACCCGGGAAGTGCTCTCCTTGAGCGCAGTGCAGAGGCGCTCCGGTGCGTTCCTCTGGAGATCCCGGAGCCCCTCACCATGCACCGAGGAAGGGCCACCGGGGAGGTTTTAGTGGGTAAAAACCCCACATAACCGCCGCCTTCCCCCCAGAAGGCGGGGTATCTTTTTGAAGATTTCCTCTTTACTATATTATATAGGGTGTAACTTTAACTAAAATAAAGTGACAACCCTAGTTGTAATGTTACATCTTAACTATTTCAACGCATAAATCAAACTAACAAGATATTAACGTCGAAACGTAAGCGAGCTCGGCGACAAAAAGCATTGTGCCATTGAAAGGATATGGGCTGCGGTCGAATGCCCTTTGCGTCCAACGTGAGCTCCCATACCATTTCTATCACGCGCTGACATTCTATTGAGCTGTGCGACCAGTCGTGGGGATTAGCGTGAATGACCCGGCTCAATATACACGCTATATACATATACATATATGTATCTAGTGACTGGATCATTGGCCGCATGAAAGTGTGTCTTTAAATCGTATGGGTATGAATACTATCAACTCAAACAGTAAAAATGACAAACTAGTATATATATCATTGGAACGAAGTTCCTGACGACAGACCTGGAGGCTTGGGTTTTGATGCGCGATTGAACTGAAAAAAATGTTAGACTAAACCATAACATTAATATATAACGGCGGCTGATAGCGTGACTGTTAAGAATGTAATTCAACTCTCTGATCACATTATCGTTTATCTAAAATATTTAAATGTATATTATTATATTGACATGTATCTGTATTTATATGTAAATGTATATTTAGCTATATATAATTTTATAACGCTATTTTTAACCGAACCGCCGATAGCCTGTTCTTAAACACCAAAGTTTAGTTGGAAGAAAATGCTAAATAGCATTAAGTTCGCCTTTGTATATATTCTTTGGTACAATAAAGAATTTATCTATCTGTCTGACTAATAATACCATAGTTTCATGTACACAATGAATGCATGAATATTACTAACATTCTTGTTAATGGTCGATTGGTGAATTCGAACCTACGACCTTACGATTCGCAGATCGTACCCTAAAGCAATAGGCTATTGCTCTTCCTTTCCAGTTTACGCAATTTTTTCTGTAACCAACTCATGGCCAGCGGCGATCAATCACTTATCATAAAAAATGACCATCAGAAAACCCTTTTACAGCAAATACCATATAATATAGAATCAAACGCGCTTAAATCTACACCATCTGTCCGTATCAATTCAAACTACATATAACACATAGGTACCTATGGCGCTGTTTGCACACAGAAGGTGCCCCGCAGCCGTTTTTTTACCCATTCAATGAACCGTATCGTTGTATTTTGACAAAAAGCGAGGACATGCCCCCTAAGTGGATTATTCCTTTGAAGTGATTTCACGTCACATTAATACCGCCTTTGTCTATTACAACACAATATCGCTTGTTACGTAGGTGTTGTTCAGCATGAATAAAGTTTTTTAAACTTTTCATCCGACAGACATACTTAAGACGGTTTAGAAGTGAAATAGGATTCAGACATCTGTCTCAAAGTTACGTGGATTCCGCGCTGCTTTGTGGCGTATTTATCTGTTTATACGGACTGTAATAAAAATAGTTTTATATAATTAGCTCTCACACCTTACCACTTTAAGCCTATTTTAGGAGGTAGACAGCTATATATCAGCGTTTCACCAACCTTAAAGTTACACTTATATGTGGCCAGGAGTAAAGCCTATCGCCATACATCAGGTACAAATTTTTAACGAACCATGGCGATCGGCTGTCTTTCGGATTACGGGATAATCTAGATTTTAAACTAACTAACTTTCAGCCCTGTAGTTCTGGGCTCTCAAGAATAAGACTATGGTATCACCTGCCTGTCGTACAAAGCGACTAAAAGGGGCCTCGGGCCTGGGCGACAAGGGTGGGGGCCTTTGTCGTCCGCTAAGGTGGACCCGGGAAGAAGACTACATCGGCTGGCTCGTGTAGCCTTGCACTACGAAGGCACAGGGGGGGAGGGAGTAACCTCCCCCCCCCGGGACGTGCTCTTCCTGAGCACAGTGCAGAGGGGCTCCGGTGCGTTCCACTGGAGATCCCGGAGCCCCTCGTCATGCACCGAAAACCCCACATAACCGCCGCTTTCCCCCCGGGAGGGGGGTATCTTTTTTGAAGATTTCCTCTCCGTCAACAAAACAAAAAAATTGAAACTAGATTTAAGCGTTGCCGCTGGCAGAAGAAACTCAAGCAACACTTTTATTATTAATGGAAGATAATCTATAAATGATAGCGGAAATAATAATAAAATAGGTATATTTACGAGTAAAAACAAGAAAAGACACATTAAACGCTGCTACGGGGACGCTCCCTTTTATATCGTAGGAAATTAGTATCGTAGGAAAATCACAAAATAGAATTAATCAGAATCGGTTTACCTGGTCTAAAGTTATGAGGTAACAAAACACATACGAATTCAGAACCTACTCCTTTTTTGAAGTCGGTCGAAAGAGCATCATTGTTTCATTTCGGTTTGTGTAAGTCATGAGAATCTTCTCGGGTATCGACGCGGGGCGTGCATTTCTCAACACGTGCAAAACAAACCCTATACCGCGGCGACGGTCAATAAATCAAGTATTATTATATAGGGGCTTGTTCGAGTGGCCGTATTGTAGCTTTATAGATGTTATGCCATTCATTACAGGCCATTAAACGCATTATAACGCGTTCACCATCAAACACTGACCTACCCCGTCCCCCTGTGCGCTACTATTGAAGTACAAAAAATTGGCAGGCCATACAAACTCGTGTGTCTAGTTAAATCGGTTGTTTTATACCTCAGAAAGCTTTGTTTGGGCGCGATGCGACAAGCCATTCAGTTATCTGATAATAAATGGTGTACTGTTGATAGGAAACCCCTGGCGGCGGACAATGTGCCCGTGATGATGGCTAACGCAAAAGCGTTTGGAAATGTGCACCGATTTTCTGTCGCCAATGTTTCATTCTTAAAAAGCTATTCCGCTTTCGTTACAATGGCACATTTTAACTTACCAATTTAGGCTTTAATATAGAAGATTTTTTAACAATACCTTACCTTGCTATACTAGACAGCAACAGAAAAATTTTGTGATTTTTTTTAAATGAGACTACACGGGAAGCACCAATTATCAAATAAATAAAGAATCATCAAAATCGGTTAACCCAGTTCAAAATTATGCGGTAACAAATATAAAAAGAGAACTTGACTGCTTCACCGAATTGAGAGGTGGCATATATAACGTAATAATACACGTCATGTAAGATCAATTGATAAGCTCTCTCTTAAATGCACTACCACAGCAAAAATGCATTCCTTAAACATAGGCATAGATTCATTTATCTGGATTTTTTTTTTATAAAATATGGCGCGAAATATAGACATTTATTCATTCACACAATCCCATTCCGCGAATGACTGTTGCGTTCATTCATCGAAACAAGATTAATAGTTCTCATGGCGATCGCATTCTTACGACGGACGGGACTTTAAGAAAAGTTTATGACGTGGAAATAACAATTTGCTGTTCGGTAAAGCTCAGAGGTTTTATTGTACTGCAGAGGGCGTGACCGCGTCGGACCCTGAACATGTTTTGATTTAATATCCAAATATTTACTTTTACCAAAAATTCTTTATTCAATCTCACTTCAATGGAACTCAGAACTTACCTGTAAGCTATTAAACATGTTAGAGAAATAAATTAATAATAACACAAGTATACTAGTAAAAAAACCGATTTCAAAATATTTCCGAAGTGTTATATCGAAACAATTTGTAGCAAAATGTCCCTTACTTTATCCTTGTAAAACTAACCATCCAAGCCGAGGTTACCACTCACCGGGGGGACCCTTGTGTCGAGTTACTAGCTATAGAGGTTCAAGCTAAGAGCTATGCCACCTCTCAATCCGGTCATTAAAAGTCAGCTTTTCTGCATAATCTGCGTAGTTCGTCAGAAAAAAACAAGTATTTTACTAGCAAAAAAACCAACTTCAAATTGAAGTGTCACAATTATATTACATAGATGTTAGAAGAGTACCTAATCTCGGCTTGTATATTGAGATATTGGCAGGTACGAGTATATGACATTTAGCTATGATTTATTTAAAAATAAAAAAAGAATAAACGTTTAGAATTTAGGTCAAAACAAATTCCATTTAAATGATTCCTGAATGTTTAAAAATTGTGTTCGAATAAAATTTTGTCGAAATATTTGAATAATGTGAAAAGACATAAACAAAATTATTTTTTAAATGATTTTCGATCGTTTTGAAGTATCTAGAAGTCCGAGTTTTTAGCTTAAAACCAAGTTCGCTTCGCAGCAAGCCAACCTGATGCTCCTCCTCCTCGCGTCGGTTTCCTCAATGTTGAGGGTCATGACCATCTCGTGGGAACAGTTTGTAATGATCCGTCGCCATTTTCCTCTATCTGCAGCCGCGCGCAGAGCATCGCTAACTGATGTGCTGAGAGTGGTGCGGATCTGGTCAGTCCAACGTGTCGGGCTTCGACCTCGCGATCTTGTCCCGTCAATTTTACCAGTCACAACTAGCCTTTCTAAGTTATTGCTGTTTTTTCTGGCAATGTGACCAAAGTATTCCAGCATCCTGCGTTGGCATATGAAGGACAGCCTAGCTTTGATTTTAAGTTCTTTCAGGATGGACACAATGGTACGATGTGCTGTCCATGGGATCCGCAACATCCTTCGCCAGCACCACATCTCGAAGGCATCAATGCGATCACGATCGGCTTTCTTCAGGGTCCATGTCTCAGCTCCGTAGGTGAATATGGAAAACACCAACCTGATGGTCAAGTAGTAAATTATCCTAAAAGTTCAATATTGTTATTAACAATTCGCCTTTAAATAATTGTTTATTAAACACAACAAATTATAAAAGTTCACCATCTCTATTCTATCTAGTAATATCGTAATAAATTTAAGGATAAATACGTAAAAGTAATGGTCTCTCACTATGGGCCTCATAAGCAAGCTCAAAGTCGCACAACGAGTTATGGAGAGGGCTATGCTCGGAGTATCTCTACGAGATCAAATCAGGAATGAGGAGATCCGTAGACGAACGAAGGGAACCGACATAGCTCGCCGAAAAAGCAAGTTCAAATGGCATTGGGCAGGGCACATAGCGCGTAGAACAGATGGCCGATGGGGCCGAAAAGTTCTCGATTGAAGACCACGGACCAGCAAGCGCAGTGTGGGACGTCCACTGGGTCCAGGTGCTCTGACGACCTCATAAAGGTCGCAGGACGCAGCTGGATGCGGGCCGCTTACAACAGTGGATGTTTTACGGCTGAAATGATGAATGGAATCAGAACTTTGTGTTACAGCGACATCTATTAATATCATAATAAAGACAAACGTCAAAAATAAGGACAAACAAACTTTGGGAAATATCTCTACTCTAAATATTTAGTGTCAACATTACTATTATTATGTAGTATTCTATATTATTTACTTGTACGTAATGAACCACTAAAATATTACAATTGTATATTTATTGTTTGTTAATAATAAGATGCCAATTCATTTGCGAACGTAAAATAATTGACTCGTGATTTAATTATAACTTTGTGATATTTGGTCAACTTGTTTCCATTTGAAAATTATTTGATACTAGAATTTTTATTACGTACTTACTCTAAAAAACATGCATTCATTTTCAAACAAAATACCTATTTAGTACCATCTATTGACATAAAACGAAAATAGAATTATATACTAATAATTCTGAATGTTCTTATTCTCTAGAATAGAAAGTAGATGGCGCTTCAAATATAAAGGCATTAACAAATTCAAAATTCGCCTTCACCAGCTACATCTATCAACAAATTGGATTAACTAAAACGATAATAAAAAATAACTATTCCTGACAACAGATGGCAGACTTTACTGCTATGTATATTTTTTAAACTATTTTAATGTTGTGACATCTGACTTTTGTTTCCTGTAATTTCGTTTAAATAATATATTTAATAACTTGAAGCTCTTTCTTTCTTCACAGCACCGGAGCACCTGTCTTTGCTCACCTTTGAGTAAGGATTCGTAAATAATAGGTTGTCAAATATCTCCTTCCGCCTTTTGTCTTTTGAATTTCGCGCCTATGTACAAAGCGCTACAGAGCTCGTATCTAGCAATACTATACATAATTTGAAAGGTCTTGACATAACCTACAAAACGACGCTATGCATAATTAGTTTGGATATTGCGTTCAACAGTTATAGACGTGTAAACATGGAGTTCACTAACGCCGAAATCCCGGCTTGGCCACTGTTCGAACCCACGACCTTACGATTCGAGGTCGTGGGTTCGAATCGGGCCGTACCCTAAACCATTAAGCTATTGACGCTTAAAGTATATGTTATATCATACTTTTGCCAAGTAGTTATGAGCTTGACCAGTAAATATTCAATAGTATAGTTGTATAATTAAGATATGAAAAGACAAAAAAAGATATACAATTTCTTTTGGATATCTTTTTTAAATGTTTCTAAATACTTAGGATATAAATCAAATGTTACAAAAGTTCTTTAAGGTTGATACTGAAGATAAAAGACACAGTTACGCGTATAATCTCTTTGAAGTCGTGTTGGTACCATAATGCGTTTTATTCGGTATGAGCAATCGGGTTTTACAGATACAATTTCCCTTAGAAAGAAGGAAGGAAGTACGGGAGAATCAATTTGATGTGTTTAATTTGAGAGCATTGTTTATTTAATGAAAGTACACTCATACAACATCCCATTAATCAACCGAATAAACCTTTTTAAACAAGATTGCAGTACACATCGTTAGCAGAAGCTTATATCGTCAATTATTTTCACAATTCAAATATTTCTAAACAAGATCAAAAGATTTCCGCTCGCCGGTATTTAAATGTTCGTAAAGCGATTAGAGACGGACGCAAACAAAGGTATAGCGGCGCGTGTGGGGCATTATCTCGGAGCGTGCTAATTATAGAGCGCTCCTTTAAGTTGATTTCGGCCAATTCTCTGTATCCTAAGCCAACTTCAAATCGAATATACAATAAAAATGTAAATATCTTCTACTTCTTTTGGTGCCATCTTCTATCGAAGGTTGGCGACCATCATGGCGATTTGGACCCTCGACACAGCAGCACGAAATAAAGAACGTGTGCTCTTATTGTACCATTGGCGTAGATTTTAAGCCAAGATGTTCTTCTCCTTCCCGAATTTCTTTTCCCTTGTATGTTTCCTTGGATAATGAGCTGTAACAAATCGTATTTGGGATTGCGCATTATATGCCCCAGGTATTCCAGCTACTATACACTAAAAATATAAAAATAAACGTCTTAAAATACTCTTGAAGTAACACTTGTTCACGCACGATTGACTTTGGGAATAAGCTGGTGAATGCGTTACGAAAAGATCGGGCGAATGGGAGTTGAGAGGTCGATAAAAGCAAGTCAAGATAGAAAGAGAGTTACGTTTCGTATAATATCTAAGATACAGTACATAGCTATCTGTAACACACTGTAGGAGCAAGAGAGAGCAGTGAGTGTACATTTTGTTTCTCTCTTCAACAATCGGATATAAATTATATTTTGTGTATATATTATACCATTTGGATACCAAGACGATTCCAAATGGCAAAAACAGCCGTAAAACGCTTGGAGAAGATTTGGAGAAACAGAAACATATTCCTTAAAACAAAAATCAAATTAATGCAAACCCTTATCTTCTCCATTTTCTCGTATGCTTCAGAAACTTAGACGTGGAGGTCTCGTGTGAGAGAAAAGATAGACGCATTTGAAATATGGTGTTGGCGCAAAATGTAAGAAGTCTCATGAACTGAGCGCCGCACCAATGACTCTATTCTTAATGAGCTAAACATCAAGACTCGCCTCTCCACGACTTGCTTTCGCCGTCTTCTTAATTTCTTCGGCCACATAGCTCGCCGCCAGCCAGACAGCCTTGAAAAATTACTGCTGGTTGGCTGCGTCGAAGGAAGAAGAAGCAGAGGCAGGGCGCCCACTAGATGGACGGACACTATTGGTGGAGCTACCAAATTAAAACTCCAAGCGGCTGTCCACCTGGCCCAAAATAGGAAAGAGTGGGGAATGCTCGTTCAAAGCAGCGCTGTTGGTGGTCACGACCCTCAGGTCTGAGAAAACGATTATAAAGAAAGATATATTATACATATATCTTTGTAGTTTTTACATCTATTATTAAACTCAAATACCGAATAAATCTTTACAACAAAGCATTTAGAAATTATATATGTTTATGTACTTCTGTCGTGAAAACAACACGTCACAATGAGTGACAAAATAAGTAGTTTGGAAATACCATTCCGAAATTAAAATCAACTAAAAGCGTACGACCATGCTGACTCAATATTCTGGACATTTCCGGTCAAAAACTTCAACATAAATTGTATACGACATTTGTTAGTGTTATGAATATTTAAATTATTAGGTACGCCCCGCCATGTTGCCAGCGATTAAAAACGATTTATTTAATTTTTTTCTAAAATAAAAGTAGCCTTTTTTTTTGTTAACGCGGGGAATCTTTTTTAGACCATCCTCCGGTTGGGTGGGCCCGGAGGAATGTGTGGGACTCGGCCTTACCCACTAAACCTTCCGCGAATGCCATCAGCCGTTATGACCGGGGTGCCCCGGATCTGTCAGCGACAGGACACCCATCGACCGGCCGGTCCTGGCAAAGACCGGACTTCATCCTGAAAAGGGGACTTCTGCGGCACTCAGAAGTCCCGACGATGCCGAAGCATACTAGGGCCAGGTACCCATTCTTGCCCCGCTTCGGATTACGGGGTGGCAAGAGGAGGCGTTGTAACGCCTCCTGCGCACTCGGATACGCTGCCGCTACGCCGCCGGAGGGAGGGAGCCTCTACGCTCGCCTTTCGGACCCGCTTGTCAGCCTCCTTCTGGGACATGACCGTCTCACAGGAGGCGACCGCCGTTCAAGGCCTGTCGCTCGAGACCATCGCAAGAGCGAGGCTCGGAAGTGACAGGAAAATAAAAGTAGCCTAAGTTACTCCTTGTTCAATCAGCTATCTCTCCAAGATCGGTCCAGAGATTAACCGAAATAAACAGATAGCCACACAGAATTTTAAAATAAAATGGTATTTTGCTGTTAAGGTATGTAGTAAAAAGCGTTTATTTTAATATTTATTTATTTATTTACAGGAAGATCAACAGCAATAAAATTTACAAAAAAGATAAAGTAATAATTAAGAAACAGACTGCCAATAACAGATCTTCACGAATACGAAAACTTTACTGTTACTTTATTGTGTGAGCAAAAACAATAATAATAAAAAAGCCTACTAACAATTTCCCAATTAAAGAAATTTCGATAGAATGCCCGTCTTATTGCTACAGTTGCAGTATTAAAGTTGTCTACTTCTGTACTTTTCGAACATTTATTGAGCGTGTGACCAGCGCGCCACATAAATGAATTCTGACGATAGTTGGAAGATGCCAAAGGGAGATGGATAGGAATATGATAGCGCGCTGATTTCTTGGGCACGTTCAATTTTCGAGAGAAGAGAGGGACAGTCAATGCTACCATTGATAATATTCAGAAAAAAGGTTATGTCTGCTACCACGCGACGAATATGACAAACAGACACTCCAATTTTATTTATTTGTATAAGTTGAAATATTTAATTCCTAAAGTTAATAATATAATTTAAATCTCTACTTCTGATGTCCGGTATTTAGAATTTAATAAGATTTATAAATTGTGACCGGCAGTTTATTGCTAATGCCCGGTCAATTGGTTTCCCCATTGCTCAGGCAAAAGTTCAAAGAAGTGACGTTAGCATATGACATGCTAAGTCTAGACACTTAAAACATTAACAACATAATAATAGAACAACAATAACAACTCACATATTTCTGTAGTTCAGCATTACGGCTCCATTAACTTATCCAGCACAGCTTCAACGTGTTATGACTTACTATAAACGATATTCAAAGTATAGCATAGTCCGCCACGCGCTCTAATGCGGTTTAACAGACCTCACATGTCTTAGTAAATTTTCAAACACATGTTTGTTTACCTTCACCGACGAGCGCGTGGTAAATCAACACTTAAAATTGCAACAATCAAATTCATTAGTACCGGCACCGGGGATCGTATTTGTCACATAATTGTATTATAGTTGCACTTTTGACTATCGAATGATTCGTTTCGAATGTTTAGATTAGCAGTGCATGTTAGATATCGATATTACATAAAATATCGATATATGGACGCGATATATCGCTTCCATCCGATACTATCGAATCATATAATATCGATATATTTCATCCAATATATGAAATATTGTAAGAAATTAAATAAAAAAGCATTCCGTTCTTTCTATTTGTGCTTGACAACTTGAATAAAAAAAATTCTAACTTGTGCTGCCATCACGGAGAGTGTAGTGTAGTATTTTACTACACTCCTACTTGGACTCGTTTTATAAATTTTATAATCTATGCATGTAGTCTGTACTGCTATCAGAATCAAATCAAATAAACTAGTCTGGACTGGTATCCGAAGCGAGAACCTCTCAGTTACGCGCCGAGTACTCTATTAGAACCAAATTTTTCTGGTATATAAAATTAAGCGCTAATTAACTATTATAAAGAAATTTCGATTTATGAAAAATATCGAAATTACACCCTCACGATATATTATATCGATAAATATATTGATATATTAGGTTTTAGTGGGTAAGAATCCCACATAATCCCCTCATAAACAAAAAAAAAAACTGATTAAAAGAATTTAATCATTGACTTCTAGTACACTAGTGAAATAATTTTTAGGTCTTGTAGGGTTGAATGAAATAGTCCAATAACTCGCTACAAAATACACTCGCTTTATTTAGACAGCGTAAGGTTGTTCAAGGAATTATTTTAACCCCTCTCCCCGCCGGCGACAGTAGCGGCTGCGCTGCCGGGGAGATCAAAATGGAAGGCGCTGGTCTCCTTCTGCGAGTCAGTAATGACCCAGAAGGAGACCGCAGAATGGAAGAAGGCGACATCGGCTGGCCCGTGTCGCCTTAGGTTAGTGAGGGCACAGGGGAGGGAGTAACCTCCCCCTGTGCCCTGGGACGTGCTCTCCTTGAGCACAGTGCAGAGGGGCTCCGGTGCGTTCCACTGGAGATCCTGAGCCCCTCGTCATGCACCGAGGAAAGGGCCACTGGGAGGTTTTAGTGGGTAAGAACTCCACATAACCGCCGCCTTCCCCAGAAGGCGGGGTATCTTTCTGAAGATTTCCTCCCCGTGAACAAAAAAAAAAAAGGAAAGGAATTATTTTAACGAATACCGTCACAACTGCGGGTACAAAGTTAATTAGAAGTCAGATTACGAACTAATAAAGATATAGAATCCATGGATAACTTACACAATTCGCCAAATGATGAAGCTACGTAACGAAGCCCATCGACGTTATCGCCTATCCAACTTAGACAAACACAGGGAATATTACAAAGAATTAAAACGCTGTGTCTCCTCTGCTATATATAATGAGAAACGTGCATATTTCAATCAACATATTAACAATAATATAAATAACTCGAAAAGACTTTGGTATAACGTCAAAAAAGCTTTAAACATTAATCGTAAATATCAGGATACTGAAATACCCGTTCACTTAAATGACCCTAATAAAATCAACTCTCACTTTAACACAGTGCCGGGTTGCACGGTAGCACCATTATCTTCTATCACATATTTTGAGCTGCACCGTTACGGAACATCTACATTTGAATTAAAACCTACTGATGAGAATACAGTTGCAAAAATTCTTTCAACAATTAGGTCAAATGCTTTGGGTATTGATAATATTTCGCTTGACATGCTCTTACTAACGCTACCATGTACACTTAAAATCATTACTAAAATAATAAATACTTCAATTTTAACTTCAACGTTCCCTCGAAATCTGAAAACTGCGTTAGTTACACCCTTACCTAAAAAATAATGTGTTAGATCTGAAAGATTTAAGACCCATTAGTATTCTGCCTTGTATATCAAAGGTGTTGGAGAAAATTGTCTACATGCAACTTTCATCCTTCCTTGAGGCCAACAATATACTGCCTTTGTTCCAATCCGGTTTTAGGAAAAATGTAGCACTTCTACGGCTCTAATGGATGTGGTAGATAATATCCTAGCGACACAAGACCTAGGTCAAGCTACTGTGTTAGTATTACTTGATTTTCAAGAGCATTTGATGCCATAAATATCTCATTGCTGCTCTCAAAATGAAATATTACGGTTTTGATTCATCAGCAGTTAATTGGTTTGATAGTTATTTGAGTAGCCGGACGCAATTGGTTAGTATTAATAGGAGTGATGGCACACAAAATCGTTCTGTCCCTTGCCAAGTAACTATAGGAGTACCCCAGGGTTCAATACTTGGTCCACTTATTTTCATTTTATACACAGCAGATGTCTGTAAAATAATTAAGCACTGCAAGTTTCATCTTTATGCAGATGACATACAGATATATCTGCCTCTCTGTAATCGTGACCCACAAACCACGGTAACTAAAATAAATGAGGATTTACATAACATCTCTACATGGTCTGAGGCTAACACTCTCGTGTTGAATCCATGTAAATCCAAATACATCATAATGGGAACTAGACGAGGTGTGGATTGTGTACATACAAATGATCTGTCTATTAAAATACATGACCAGCCAGTCGAACGTGTTTCGGAGACTCGAAATCTTGGTTTATTAATGGATGATGGTATTCGTTTTGAGAATCACATACTTGAAGTCTCACGTAGCTGCTTTTATAGGCTTAAAATTTTGTACCAGTTCCGTGATTTTTTAAGCGAGGACCTCCGCATTCGACTTTGTGATAGTCTTGTGCTATCGAGGTTTGATTACGCGGACACTGTTTATGGTCCAAGGTTATTGTCCAAAACCAGCAGGACGATACAAAGAGTTCAGAATGCGTGTGCTCGCTTCATTTATAAAATACCTTCTCGACATCATGTTCACCCTTACTTAAACAATTCCAACAAGTTAAGAATGTCCCTCAGAAAAGACTTGCATTTTGCAACACTTCTGTTTGAAAGCCTAAATATCTGTATGAAAAGTTGAAATGGCGGAATGAAGATACTACCTGTTTAATTAGAGCTAAAAACTGCATTTTACAAATTCCGCTACACCGATCTGCTGCGTTCCGGGGCAGTTTCAGATACTTGGCCACCAAGTGTTGGAATAATTTGCCACCGCCCATAAGAGAGAGAGTAAATCTGTAAACGCATTTAAAAATAAATTAAAACACCTGATGTTAAAGATACAAAAAGATAATATCCCCGCGACATCGGTGGCTTGTTGTTTTCAATATTTTCAATATTTAATTATATAATTTAAACTTTATACATTTAATTATCATATTATTTATTTTGACTCAATAATATTTATATATATATATTTTTTCATCTATTATTTTATTGTATAAAATATATTTTTATCTCATAACTGTTTTATTTATGTATCATATTTATTATACCCTTACTGTCTGTATAATAATATTCAATATAAAAGTAGTATTGCGCGCGCACGTCTTTAGGTAGTCCCGGGCACCGCTGAAAATCAGCGCTGTCGCATCCTTGTGACAGCATATGCTGAGACGGTGTCCGATATTGGCATCATATGTTTTGTATTATTTGTCCGTGTAACTTTAACTGTGTTTTGTCTATTTTTCATTCTTTTTTAATGTGTGTTATATTCAGTTTGTGATGTGTTTTGTATTATGATGCCAATAAATAAATGTCTATGTCTATGTCTAAAGTTAAATTATTGTTTACAATGTCAAGTTAATATGATGATCAACTAAATTATTAATTATGAATCAAAGGTACAATAAGGTTTAGGTAAATCACTAAGATATCATTAAGAAGTAGTTATTATGCATAACAATGGCTGGGTGACATGTGTTGCTAGCTAACACTAGACACTACACGTACAGTTCTAATACGAAGATGGTAGTACACGGAGTTTACATTTGAATGCAAGCAACTTGATTAGGGTGAATACCCCAATATATGTGTATGCAGTAAGGCAATGTATGTCTCAATAATTCTAACCTCCCTAGCAAACTGCGTAACTACGTAGATGGCACACAATCGCAAACAAGCAGGCTTGTTAGACGCCTTCGCTATACAATTGTGTCCGACATTTCCATGACAAATGGCCATAGATTTATTTATTTATTTGATAAGATACACCAACAGCATTACATAAGCATACATTGTTGTAATAATCAAGTTTACAAACTAAGTCCTGTTGTGTGTGCCAATTACAGGTGTTCTTTCAATAATTTCGAAGCGTCAATAGCCTAATGGTTTAGGGTACGGACTGCGAATCGTTAGGTCGTGGGTTCGAATCCACCATTCGACTATTGCCGTGAACCATGTCCTAGCACAAGCTTAAGCTTAAATATTTTAATAAATTATAAAGAAATAGAAAAATCAGTAATAAATTAATTAAATTAGCCAAAATTACTGCACAATTTTTAACACTAAGGTGCGGAAGACCTTGCGTGAATTAGAAAAAATGTGCGACGTGGACTTAGTCTTAAGGAGGTTATATGTAGCGGAAATCCTTGTCAAGGGCGAGTGTGACAGTAGGTTGGTATAATTTGATATATATCAAAATAACATTGAATAGTATAGTATATATACTATTAGTTATTATGTATATCTACTATTATTCATATTAATATTAGATATACATTTAAAATAAAAATCAATTAAGAAACAAATTAGAGAACTAATGTACACTTTGTTGTATAATAGGCGACGTTATCGCTGCCAGTGATAAAATGTATGAAGAGGGAACATAAGAAGTAATCAGGACGATAGCATACAAAGTTTTTTCATTCGTATATTAATCGGACCGACGTCTATATATTTTTTATTTTTTTTTTATTTTGTTTTATTTACTAGACAGAAAAACTTACAGCACCAGTACAGCTAAACCAATTTGGTGCTGTAGTCTACACAAATAATTAATCAAAATAATAACAATACAATAATAGTTAACATCACAACATAAAAAAATCATTTAACTCAAGTGACAACTCAAATATTCATCATCTCGATATATCTATAAGCAGCCTCTGTGAACCTCGGCTGGTCACACTGAAATATATCAATATGCTGTGAGAGAAAATTGACAATTTTGACAGCGCGTGATATGGGAGCATTCGTGGACAGGTTGGTCCTGGAAGTAGGCGACGCATATGAAGGAATTTATCTGGCGCTCGCAACTGCAACGCGGCCAGCACTTCCGGATTGTGCACCCAGCCTCGTAACACCCTCCATACGTCCTCAACTAACAACAACTGCGACCGATGCAAGCCGCTTGCAACTGTTATTCGCTTCGGATTTCAAACAAAATCAAAAGATAAACGCTAATATACACGAACTCTCTTCTTAATATCCGTCTCATAATTATATTACGAAATTCTGGCATCTATATTCTCTTTCTTCTTCCACGATGTTCATTATCGTTAAGGAGCACTCATCTAGTCTTGGATCATTCTTTCAAATGATTTTGAGAAGTTTCCTGGTATATCTTTTCATTTCAGCTCAAGATCCTATGCCATCAAAATTGACATCTCAAATTAAAACCAAATCCTTTGAAAAAAAATTACGGTTCATACATTACGATGCATAAGCATAAAAAATTAAAAAAAAACCACCCGAATTAAAAACTTCATCCATTTTGAAATATGTTAAAATGATAAGGTATTACAGAAGGATAACAGGTAGAAGTAATTAAAATTACCAATTTGCGTCGTGGATTTATAATTAAATCGCTTATTGAGTTTCCCGCATTGATAATAAAATATTTGGAAAATCCAAGTGACACGCCTCGCAACACAACGTTAATTACATTCAATACGGAAACTATTTTTTTTTTTTTATAATTTCTAAGCAAGTGCTTGACTACGATCCCACCTGATGTTAAGTGGAAATGCAGTCCTGGATGGTAAGGCGTACTAGCTTAGTAAATGCCTATTCACTCTACTCTTGAAAATACCCACGTTGTAATCGGAAGGAAAGACAGACGCGGGCAAACTATTCCAGTCCTTTGCTGTACGAAGATTGAAAGATGAAGCAAATCGCTTCGTTCGGGTTTGAGGGATGTTCACAACAAAAGGATGAAATCCCGCAGTGCGTCTAGAAGTCCGATGGTGGAAAGGGGATGGGGGAATTAGATCATGTAGTTCCTGAGCACACTCTCCAAAATGCAATCTGTAGAAAACCGAAAGGCTAGCTACCTTACGCCTGTGCTCAAGACTGAGCAGTTTGGTTTCAGCTGCATCACCAAATAGCCTCTTAGCCCGCCTCTCCACCGAGTGGCACCAAAGCTGCGAGATGGCATTCATATCACTACTTCTCCTCTTTCTTCTTTAGTAAAAGAAAGGAAAAAAAAGAGAATGTACCGGCCAGAACTTCGTTATACAACTATGATACTTCATCTGGGCGTGGGCTGTGGGTTCTGTCTGCTGCCCAATCCATCAGATCATGATAACAAAGAAAACTCTGAATGTAGGATCAGCTTTTGTGGGAAAAACAATCCTTGGGGAACGCTAATGGAACATAAAAGTTCTGCGTTTCGCCCGATGAATGAGACGGGTCGAAACCAGCCACCACTGTTGTTCTTTTCAAAGATTGGTTTAATTAATTTACCGAATCTGAGACCCACGAGGCAATCACACTTCCAATATAAATTTGACTATGACATCGACAATAGGTTGATTATCCGTGAAATAGCAACCCACCGAGTCGTGGTTCGGCCCTCTTCGGCGCCCTCAGATCGGAATGCTTAACCTAACATAGTAATCGTCCACGATGAGGTTACCCCTCACTGGGTGAACCCTTGTGTCGAGTTACAACCGATAGAGGTTCAGGCTAAGCGACCTAAGAGCTATGCCACCTCTCAATCCGGTGAAGCAGTCAAGGTCAGCTTCTCTGGCCAACCTGTGTAGTTCGTCAAAAAAAAGACAATAGGTTTGTCGTTCACTTCGCTTTATGCTGTGACATCTTACTGACAACAGCTTTAATAGGTGTTTGTGGATGGCGATGATTATTTAACGCTCATCTGCCCTTTTCCGTAAGAAAACACTGGCTGTGTGGTACGGTAGCGCATGGCTTTGATTAGGGACCCTCACCCAGTGACCGGAGACCGCAGTTGTCAATTTTTGCGGCGCCACAGCAAGGAACCGCAAGTATCGGCATCGCTACTAGATGGTCTGAAGCATGTCATCTGACCGCCAATAGATTTCTGGCTTAACGTTGACCGACTAATGTATATTAGATTTTCATTCTCATTTACTTATCATAAATTTATTTACAAGGGTTCCGCCTGTGGCGACTGGCATTCGCCGAATAGACAAGGAATATTTTAAAGGACAAAATTATTTTAGAAAACAAAATTATTTTTAAGACAGATGTCAACGTTTTTCCTTATGCCGTGACTTTTCTAAATTGTATTAATTAAACAAATTTATATAATTTCGCATCGCATATTCTGTGATACTATTATTTACCGGCGGCGTGACATTCACACTAGAAGAACAAAGAACACGCGTAAAAATTATAAAGGGAGGCATTCAGGTGAATGCGACTTTTCCAAACGCCGTAGTTTCACTATTTTTCTTATAATGATATAACAAATGTGTAATTATTTCAACAATTTGACTTTGGGATAAATGGAAATAACAAAACAATTTTTTTTGCAACAATTAAAAACTTAAATTTAAAATACGCGGATGTCATATGGTTGCTTTGCAACGGTCATGTCACAATGATATAATAATAATACATACATACAGAACGATAGTTAATATACATATAGATTGTGTCCCATTTCTGGATTCAAGTGGAATTCCGACTATACGGCGACCACTAGTTTGTATTAATAATAGGTATTTAACTTTAGCCGGAGATTAAAATCTCGGCTAATTCTAAAACCTTATTTTATTATATTATTTTAATATCAACAGTTTAATGTGACGACATTTATGAGTAGAAACCAATGAATGTCATTTGAGCCGGATAAATTTGACGAGTAATATACAAGTACGCAGTAATTTATCGTCTTCCTTTAAGTGACGTATGTGCGATATTTACTTGGACAACTGAAGCAATGAGATATGGTTCGGGCACGATTTGGAGTACTGTCGCGCCTATAGTACAAATTTAAGCTTTTTTCCTGGACAGTTTTTATCTAGAATAGTCTAGATCAATTATAATTTTTTATATCTAGATTTATTTAGTTTATTGGTGTCGAACAAATAAACAAAATAGGTATAAAAATATAACAAGAAACAGAACCAAAAAAAAATGATAAAACGACAATTGGAATACCCAGTAGTTTGTGTATTGGCTGAGCATTTGCTATGTCACAAACATGTAACTCAGTGTTGTGTGTATATAAATGAATAAATATGGATAAATATGTCGATGACTTATATTTATATTTATATTTCGACTTGCTTACGTGATGTTTAAAATAATTGAAAGTTTGTTATTAAAACTTTAAATTAACTTGACATGAAAGAGCCGTGTTCGTGGAGCTCAGTGTCCGGACGTTTTCCTCAAGTTAGTGAACTGGCAACCCTAGTTCGATCCCCGATGCCGGCACCAATAAATTTGATGATGCAATTTTATGTGCTGATTTACCACGCGCTCGGCGGTGATGGAAAACATCGTAACGAAACATACATACACAGAAAAAAATTCTAAGACATGTGAAGTCTGCCAATTCGCACTACGGCCGTACGGTGGACCGTGCCCTTAAACTCTCTTTACTGTTACAGAGAAGGCCTGCAGTGGAACACATATATAATGGCTGTAACTTTTAAACTTTATGACATTTGGTATTGAGTTTGTATATAGTAATCGAATTATAGCCTAGCTTTATTTGGAATACTTAAAAGAGAATGTTTATAAAATACTTAGGAGTGTTCTGAGGAATTATTCGGAATCATCCCAGCTACCGATTTCAATTACCGCACATCTCGGCAGAATTCCAAATTCCACGGCCACCATCTTGATGGTTGGCGTTCCACGACTGTACTGTTTTTCGCGTTACTTTCTACTTTCTTCCACGCACTGTCAACCTGTGAAATCAACTGTCATAAGCGGTCTTTCCAAACCATTAAGATTTGGGGACCTTGAAGAAACGAGCTTACACCTATCTTAAAGACCGACAACCTGCAGCTCCTCTCTTGCTGTGGATGTTCATGGGCGACGGTGATCACTTAAGATCAGGTGAGCCGTATGCTCGTTTTCCACGTTTCAAATAAAAAAAAACAATGATGAGTTAACATGAGTCAAGAGGAAATACGTGTTTTTACAAAACAAATATACTACGCCGAATGATCTGTATTGTATATTTTTTTTGTTTTTGTATGCGTATCACACATTGGAATATACGTTTAAATTTATAGGACCTGGATGACCGACCATTGCTTAGTATTTTTTAGTAAATCATGTTTTTTTTGTAATTATATTTAGATACGAATTACATAACGACGAAATATGAATAATATATTTCGATTTTACCGACATAATAATAAAAAAATGCTTTTTTTTTTCTTTTTTTTTTCGGAACTTTTGCCCTTTTGGGCATGTCAGCCCCATCATACCCTAAACTACGCACACACACCTTGGTCGCATGAAGCGAGAAAGAAAGTCATCAATGTTGTATGGCCATAGCCATCAGCTTCCTCGCTCCCTCTGAGGTCGGTTCAGATAGCATTAAGAAGACCCCACATGTTGCTCCCTCAGTTTTAGACTATGTATTAATGACTTTCTTTCCGCTAAAAAAAATGCTGCCGTAAATCTAATAAATAACCTACGTCTGAGAAGGATGCAATCGTATTCTGAAAATGTATTTGATTAAAACTATAGCGAATATTTGAATTGCGTATTACCACTCTATATATATATTGGTCTGCTGACGCGACTTACCCCTACGGCTCTAGGACTGAAGCTATTTGAGAGAGCAAAATTACGAAGCAAAATCTTTTCTCACTATATCTGTAGTAGGTATTATAGGGACTACACAGTGTATTACTAGTATAAAGATACATTAATATCCTGATATATAGCGTAAAATGTTAAATTTAAATATTTCCTATGACCGGAGCGAATTTACCTATATCTGATTGATTTTTAACATAGAAGGAAAACACCACACAGAAATTAAACAATTGTTCATGCGAGTGCGATCAACCAATCATCCGCCAGAGACAAGTAAAGTGTTACTAATAAATCTATCAAATATCTCTAGAGACGCAATTCTTGTATATATAAATCTGATATATATATAAAAGAGAAAGTGTGTGAGTTTGATCTGTATAGGCTCCGAAACGGCTGGACCGATTTCAATGAAACTTTTAGGGAATCTTCAGATTGACCTGGTGAATCCTGTAAAGTTTGGTGACGAACGGAGCACTCGTCTTTTGAACAGTTAAATACAGCTTTCATTTACCATGATGATATTCTATTTATAACCCAAATTTGTATTGACACATGCATTGTGAATATTTATATCATAATGAACCATGTTGAAGAACAATGTAGTATATTGATGTATAATAAATCCCTAAATGATAAGAATGATATATTTACTCATATGTACATATATCATTCTTATCATTATATGTGAAAATCAGCGCTGTCGCATCCTTGTGACAGCATATGCTGAGACGGTGTCCGATATTGGCGTCATATGTTTTGTATTATTTGTCCGTGTAACTTTAACTGTGTTTTGTCTGTCTATTTTTCATTCTTTTTTAATGTGTGTTATATTCAGTCTGTTATGTGTTTTTGTATTGTGATGCCAATAAATAAATGTCTATGTCTATGTCTACATGAGTGTAGGTGATGATCTTTAACCGCTCGAGAACAGAATGAATACGGACAGAAATGAAGAGAGTGAAATTAAATATTTAATGATGTTAGTTTATTGTTTAAAAAAAATAAAGCAAAATCTAGCTCGGCAAAGCGGGCTGGATACGCTAGTATAATCTATATCTTGGAACGGCTTCAACGATTTCCATGAAATTTTCCATGTAGAAGGTTTTGGGATAAAAATGTCGTTTTATCCGAGTAAAGGGCTTACTTCAGTAGATGGCGTTGCTGTTATCATTTTTTTCATAACGCGCCCGAAGAAGAATAACTTCAAAAAATCAAATGTGCATTACGGTCACGTACATATGTCCTGCTCTTTTGGACTCTACAACGTATATCGTCTTAAGTATTTCCCGAGTGGCTCGTTCTCCGACAAGTCCAAGATCCCCGCGGCGCTATTCCGTGCAACAAGTGTTCCGACGCGTCGCGACGCTGAGCATTTTTCCCGGCGAGTTGGCGCGTCTTAACGCGCGCGGGGCGGGGCGCCACGCCCAGTCGAGCGTACGCCCCTAAGTCTTAGACCTAATACACTACATAAATATCGATATCGAGTAAACTTACTATCTCCTAGTGATGTCATTTTATCGATAAAGAAAACTTACCGCTCGCCGTCATAACACCCGAAACTTTTTTTACCTGAAATCGTAATTATAAGTTAATTGTTCAATAGCAGTAACCGTTGATAATGATGTAATTTTATTTATTTATAACCGTTATTAATCAATTTGGCGTGATCAATCTAAATAGTCTTCATGTAAATAAAAATTTAGTGATAACGCACTTTTGCTCGTTCAGGATCGGGAATAATGAGAAAAGAGCGAGACAAAGAATAGCGAGAAAATGGCGTTCCAAAATGAAAAAGCTCATTATATTTCCTTGCCGACAGTGGGGAACAAAACAAAAATATTTAATGGAACAAAACTTTCGCGTGTCCCGCTCGCTCGCGTCAAAAACGGCATACGTGCGAATGGGAGACGAGCGCCTAGCATTTTCCCGGCAAATGAAGCGTGGCCAAACCGCAGATTGACCGCAGAGAATGGAGGCAGCGAGTGACAGAATGGCGGCGGCTCAGTAGTAGAGAGTCGCGCGACCGAAGCACACGCGTGCAGCCTCCGCGCACTGACTCATCCGACGCGACGAGCGCACTCGGTGAAATACCGGCCCGCGTAACTTACTGCGTACGTGTTAAGAAAAAATCATGACGCTCGATTAGGAAATCAACGGTGACGCAAATCTCGGGGGAAATATATCTCGAAAAGCCCGCGATCAGCTGATAGTGACGGAGGCTGCGCGGACGCAGCTACGTCGGTCACATTCGCGCCGGTATGGTTTCTCGTCCGGACGTTTCGCACTAAAACTGACGTCGTGAGTCATTTAAAATGACGAAAGTTAAGTTGAAACAGAAGTCTTCAAGGTCCGTCCAGGCTGCCGTGCGTTCACGTTGAGGAAAGAAGTTACATAAACTTAATGTTTACACTCGCCGCTACGTACTCGTATGTGCGAGACGAACCGTTAATATTCAATACTCTATTCGACTGATTAATTTAGTACAACTGTTAACATCCAAAGATCTCATCAATTACTCATTATATTAAGTACATTGGAAGGCTAAAAGACTAAGTGTGAACAATAAACAAGTGATAGTACAACGAACAATAAGTGGGGAAATTTTATTGGCGCTGCGCCAAGGAGTTTTGAGGAGGCACATTTGAATAAAGACAATTACTCATTATTCCTAAAAACCTGGTGAAAGCCTACACAAACGTGTATCATACAGCCACCAAGTGGCTTGAAGTGACGCTATCGGAAAGTTCGTAGTGACTTTATCCATTGCCGGTTATCGCAGGGTACATAACCGACACTGGTGATACGGGGTGTTATGGTTTAAAGGATGCACCTCCCGTACGAGTCGAGGGGCCGACGGCGCCGCGAAATGGCCGAGCTGGAGCCCTGGTGGCTACAATCCATCGTCGACGAGACTCTCGTGGAGCATCCTGACTTAGGTAAACCTAACTTGTTTACCATATTGTATGTCTGAACGCTTTTTTTGTTGTTTTCTAAGCTTGACCACGATCCCATCTGTTAAGAGGTAATGAAGTCCTGCTTAAGGCGCACGAGCTTAGTAAATGCGTGGTCATTCTACCCTTGAAAATACCCATATTGTAATTGGAGGGAAAAACGCATGCAAACTATTCCATTCCTTTGCTACACGAATGATGAAAGAAAAAACAAAGCACTTACGAGTAGTTCCGTTATTGGATCCCAGTGGGCCTTGAAGTCCGATGGTAGAAGATAGATGGGGGAATTATACCATGTAATTCCTGAGCACTCTCCAAAATGCTATCTGTAGAGCTGATAGGCTAGCCTTGTCTTTGGGCTTTCACTATTATGAGTAACTTATGGCTCCTGAGAGAGAACCTCGACTTAAGCCGTTGGCCCACTAGGCTGAATAGAATTAGGCTTGGTTAATTTTACAATTCCTAATATTTTTAACCGACTTCAAAAAAGGAGGTTAGTATTGCTGTATTTTTGCATTGTTTGTGCGGTTTTTTTCATTGATATATTTCAAATAGGTTCCATATTAGTTTTGTTGGCATAAGTCCTCGGGCCATTTAAAAACTATCTAAAATAAAACAATATGACTGTTTTATTTTTATTTTAAAAATTGATTCTAATTACTAAAAAGTCACATTCTTTTAATAGCGAACTTTGTGTACACTTTTTATTAGCATACACAGTTTTAAGTAAACTTGTGTTGTTTATTACTAATCTATGTTTGTGTAGTGCTATATGTGTTCCTTATTAAATAAATATCAGGTAACTTCTACAAATCTGTAGTATGGAGTATAAAGAAGTATAGAAGAATACATATTGAATGAGATATTTCTAAGTTTTTGACAATCCAAGATCCTAAATGAACCGGAACTTCATAATACAACTATATGGTTCTTTGGAAATAAAACAGGGCGTCCCCGCGTTGCTTGACGTCGGTTTTTTGTTGTTACTCGTAAATGTTCTTCGTACAACTCAACGGTGGTAGACAGAAATAGCAACTGTTTAATTTAGATTTGGGCAAATTTAGCTAGTGATTTATATATAATATATTTATGTAACAATAAGACAAAATTTATAGACATTACGACCTGTTATTTTTTTTCCATTATTGTCATTCCTCATTACTAAGGAAGCATTTACAGTTTTAAGAAAAATGTCATCATAATTACAAAAAGCTGTTAACGATCAAATATAATAACTTATAATAATTAAAAAATAATTACTAAGATTAGGAAAGAAATATTTTTTTTATAAGAAAATGATATTGTTTTAAAAATATATTTTCTTCTTCTATTATGTTAATAATTTGTTATAATTTAGTCTAAAAATACATATAATTTTTATGCGAGAGTGTGGATTGAGGCAATGAGATACGAGTGTACAAACATTCAAATATACGTAGTAGCTGGACATATTCATATGCAAACATTAAATTAGGCTTAAGGGCATATTATGGTAGGCTCTATTGAAGACTTTTAGATACCGTCGAAATAAGTCGTCGTTTGACGCGTCAATAGCCGTCAATGGTTTAGGGTACCGTCTGCGAAACATAAGGACGTAGGTCTGAATCCACCATTCGACTACTGACGTGAACGATCTCCTAGTACAATCATAAGCTTAGTTGGAATGGTTAACGAGACTTGTATTTGTGAAAAAAATAGTATTTTTTTTTAAATTATAGGTTAACGGCTAGCATTTTGTGCATAAGTAAGACATCGATTGCTGTCTCCGTCTAAAAAACAGTTAAAAGCGTTACTGCGATACCGAAAATTGAACTCCGATCGATGATCACCGCTCGCGTGCTATGATATTTAGAGGACTAGGCACTGAGCTGCCAGAGTATTTCTAAATTAAAGAGTATTTTTAAATTAAATTTTCGAACGAGGTTACAATTAAAGTAATGCGACATAAAATTCTAAATTCAATGATAATTATTCAATTAGTTAATGGATCGTTAACATCCCATTCACTTCGAACCTGTTTCTTATTATAACTCCATTATCTATTTATGCATTTGCAATTTGTGTAACGTTATTAGTTCAAATTGGTATCAATTTGTAGAATATTGCGTAATGTTTAAACGAAGCCTAACGAAGCCAAAGGTTGTGCGCTATAAGCATTATTTAAATCTATATAAATGCGAAATACCATGACTCATCACGATATCTCCAAAACTATGCACTCTATTTGACTTGGAATTTTACATAGAGTAAGATTTCACATTGTAACGGTCACAAACCGAAGCAAAAAAAACTTTAATGAACCGATTTTGATGGTCCTTTTTTATAAGCTAGTGCTTCCCGTGTGGTCCCATTTAAATTTGGTCCACTTATTTACTTCATTTATCTACTTATCTTAACTTTATATAACATATTATTTATTGTGTATCAACATTCATCTGAAAAAAATTCAGTGTGAAGGAAAAGACTTCAACGCTGATAATTTTATCCTGAAAATAACCATAATTAAGATCTAATGAAATTGCGAAACACAGTTTTGAATGTAGTCTAAGACACAATTGGTTGTCTCTTGAATTATGAATAGAGAGACATATTGTAATTAAAAATATAAAAATTGTTCGTCGATGTCGCTAGCAAAATCAAAGTAGAGTTTTCCTAGTAGACATAGATTTTTGTTAAATGCTCCATCTTAGCTATCTGTATTATTGCGTGAGGGATATACCTCAATCGCATACTTCAATACCATGTTGGTGTTTTGAGGAATGATTCGGAACCATTCCAGCTGCCAATGTTTAATACCGCTAATCATATCAGAATTCCAAATTCCACCAATCTCATCACCTCTACGTTTTCACGTAATTTTCCTTTACCCACAACTACCCTTTTAATCAGCTATTACCAGAGAAGCAATACGACTGTGCCGTATTATCAGCCCTTTATCATCTTAAAATATATTGCTGTTAATTTTCATGGGAGTCGTTTGTTAAGAGGAGAGCTGCAAGCTTGATTACACCTATTCGCCTTAAAAATAGGAAAATTATATTCTATTAATTTCTTACAGAACAACTCCTATAGATGTATGTGATAGTCACTTGATGGTGTTGCTTTTCGTTTCGTCGAAGTTCAAATCACAACGGTACTAAAGAAGTTTTACAAGACCTAAATTTGGAGTAATTAGTGACATATCTGTACCAAATATCGATGCAAGTATTTGTATGGCAGTGTGATTCGACATACAAATCAAGGTACAGCAATCAAGTACAATCACGTACAGTCAACACCGCGTGGATCCCTAGTACAGTCGCGTCTAAAAGCACTCATGGTAATGAGCTCATTGAATGTGCCCTAATGAGGTCACAGGTCGGCGGGCCTGATCTGGAGATCTATATTATGTTAGGCTCGTGTTTCCCAATTGTTACGCCAGTCAATATGTGCTCCAACTTAATTACTTTCACGATTTCGAAAATAATTCAAGTGATTGAAGCTGTCATTAGTTTCGTTTACATATTTAATACGCTTCAAACTTGAATAAATTTCAAATTTCTGTCCATTCGACTTATTTTAAGGCGATTTTAGAGAAAGGATTCAATTCGTTCGTATTTTTTAATTTTTAATAATGTTTGTGTCGTGTATGTGATGATTATTATTTTTTTTGTTACGAAGGGTTTGGTTTTTCTCATAGGTGGACATAATTAGGTGGTACAGAGAACTAAAAATCGTTGTTTTTTTTTAAAGAAAGCTAACAATATTTTTCTTTTCAGAAATATTACTGTCAGTCTCGTTAACTATTCAAACTAAGCTTACGCTTGTGCTAGGAGATGGTTCACGTCAATAGTAGAATCCCATTATTGTCAATTCTTAACGACACTGCGATATAACGATGACACTTCGAAAATAAAAGAACATCCGCGTTCAGCAACGTTGAGTTCGATTTAATATCAGTTTTTGTATTTACTAGTAAATAACTTGTGACGACGATGTCGCAGTTCCTAAGAAATTAATTAAAATTATGAAATTAATAACATTAATGGAAAATTCTTGGTACAGATATTGCCTTTTATAAAATAATTGTACGGTTCTCGGTTCTCGCTCCATATTTGCGTTGAGAGGTCATTCAGAGTACTGAATAGGCATATTAAAAATACTGTCGGAAATTCCGTTCAGATTATATTAGCGTCAACATTTATAATTAAATTCCTGTAAGTATTACTGTTAAATATAGACTGCATTGCTCAATAATTTATCCATGAGGCTATATCCTCTTGCGGGAAAAACGCACTATTAAGAAATTTTAAAATAACCACTGATTTCGAAACCACCGTTTGTCAATGTACGATGGCGGCACTGAAAATTTCGGGAATCAAGGACATTACTATTTAAAAATGTATTTATTGCCTTTCGAAGTAATCTCCGCGAAATTTGACACATTTTTTCATACGATAGAACTAATCATTGAAGCAACCATTCCATTCGGAAGTTTCGGTTCATCAACAGCATCAACGTTTTCTTGTGTGACTGCAGTTTTTGGACGAACTTGACGGGGATCATCACTGAGCTTGACACGTCCACGTTGAAATTCAGTAAACCAGCGATAAATTGTGGTTTTGGATGGGGCTTCATCACCAAATGCAGAAATCATCCGGTCAACACACTGTTTTTGTGTTAAACCACTTCGAAAGTCATAATAAATTATCGCTCTTGAATTTTCTCGACGACTAAAAAAGTTTGACAAGATCTTGTGACAAGACTGAGAATGTTTTTTTATATACATAAATGGTATTCGATTTTCAAAACCAAGTAGTTTGCAAATTAAAAAGATTTTAAAATGATAGGAATAGTGGAAATATTACATTCCCGATACTTTTAGTGCAACCTATGTATTGCTGACTGAAAATTATTGAATATTTTTTTGTGTTCCAACGGACAACAACAAAATTCTCTTCTTGTTTTTTGTTGTATTGTGTATGTTTTTCTTTTTTTAGTGTTTGAGAGAAATTTATTTCCTTAATAAAAATAATTGTTAATTTTAAATTTTTAATAAGAAATTTGTTATTCTACCTATTCTATTTTACCTTAAGTATAAGGAAAACACACAATTATATATATATTTAAGCTAAGCGTTACTGTTTTAGGATATTTAAGGAACAATATCAAAATATCGTTTACAATTGTGGGTTATTGGAAATCGCAATAATTAAGGCGAACTACATTTTGTAAGTAAATATTATAAAACACATTAATCGTGTTTGTAACCAAAGATTTAGAGAATAGGTGCGCTGCGGCCATGTTAGATGTGATATACATAGAGAATTGTTTTTTCATTTCTTCATTCTGGCTTCTGTTATTTATTAATGACATGCTTTTTAATGTTTTTTTAAAAGTATATATAGACTTAATATTTTGTATGTCATTACGAAGTTTATAATAGATTTTGACCAACGTTGTTGCACAAGCAACAGGCTCATAGGGCCCTAAATGGAGTCAAAAAAAAAGACACCTTCAAATTCAAATGTTTTTATATGTTTGTTACCTCGCTGAACCGATTTTGATGATTTTTTTTACTTGAAAGGTAATATGGTCCCATTTAATTCCATGGTCCAGCTCTGTCAATGGTATGTCTTAAATTTGCAATATAACTCAATGTCTCGCCAACCGATTTCGATGATTCATTTTAAATTGAAAACGATGTACTCCAAACTATGATGAGAGTATGGTTAGGTTCTGGTAGGTACGTAGTATTCCTATTTAATTTGAAATCGGATTTGGTTTTTACTGGTAAATATTTTAGAAAAAAAAATATTTATTTAAGAGAGAAAATTGCCCAAAGATTTTTTTCCTTTATTAATTGTAAAGTTAATAATTTTTTAAAGATTACGAAAGTTACAAGTGTTTACTTCTATTAGCAGTTCCTATGAGTGTCATTTTTTTCACAAGCACCGTTTTTTTAAAACAGTCACATGCAGAATTAATTTGTATCTTTAAACGATGTGAAGAAAGGTCATAACGGGGAAATAATAAAAAAATGTTAATAGCCCAACTGTGGTTTCTCTATTTACGGAAGCTATATACAAATAATACGGCCGCAAAGTGGCGAGGAATGCGGTTAAGCCGTGATAAAGGGTGCTTAGACATGACCAGCGCAAGGGCAATCAAGCTTTCTTTGCCGTCTGAGTATTCAAATGATTAAAAAAATCAAGATGCCAAGACCAAGCTAGGCGAGTACACCGCGAAATCGAATCGCTGTAATTATAAAATGACCCGCTTGCTTTGTCCCCGTTACTTTGTCTCTACACAACCCCAAGGTAGACTGGCAGAGAATGCCTACTGGTATTAAGTCTGCCTATTTGTACCTTTTTGTACTGTGTGCAAATAAAGAATAAATAAATAAATACGTAATGCAAATTTAAGACATTTATGATTTTCTCAGGGATCCCATTGTCAGAATTGATTCAAATTGAATGGGACCATACGGGAAGCACTATATTTCAAATAAAAGAAATATCATCAAAATCGGTTTTCCCAGTGGAAAGTTATGCGATAAAAGACAAAAGACGAATTGAAAACTACCTCCTTTAGTATTTAAGTCGGTAAAAAAAGAAACCCTAAAACTATTGTAGTCTGTGTTACATCAAAGAACTATTACTGCCACTTATTAGTATCATTGTTTCCTTTTAGACTTTTTTTATGTAATTATTTTAACCCATGTAGAAGTCAGTGATTCCCGAGTTTCGAAAACCGTTACGTAACCATTTACTAAACCGTGTACCCGGTGTAGGACAGCAGAGTCTATATCCCTGGTTATTATATTATTTAAAATAACAAGCTAGTTAAATACTTTATAATGGCTGCCATATCTGTCTAACTCTATTGGATAAAGTTGTTAGCTAGCTAAATCGTATAGTGATATTTTAGTGTATAACTCACGTTCATTTACGAAATATTAACTAATATTATATTTCGTTTATCGGACTATATTATTACAATATAAGTTGATTACACGAATTTTGATAGTTAAATAATATTTGAATAAAAACTTTAAATTCAATGTCTTTGTCTATGTACGACGAAATATTGGCCAAATATTATATTATTTAAATAATATAATATTTTGCCAATATTTCGTCGGAATTTTGAAGAGGCAGGCCATTACGGTACGTTGATCAGTGTAAACAAAGTGGTTATAAATGTTTTTTCCTTGTTCAATCACATTTTTATGACGTTTCCAATTAATCGTATACGACGCGAGCCACCAATTCCATACTAAACTGTCAACACCACTACGAGAGTCGTGATGTGATGTAAGAGGTAATTTATATAAGCACTCGAGCACAGTTGTTCCATATTTGAACTGACTTTAAAAAAGACGAGGTCCACAATTCGTTAATTTTTTAAATTCATTATATAAATACGTGAAGTAAATCTTTGTACTCGTTACGAAATTTATGCAGACGGAGAAATATTAAATTTCCCACACTTATAGTTTATATACAGAAGGAGTTCAGGTTTCACGGTTAAATCGCAATGATAAATAATGACTAACAAATTTAACGAATAAGTGCGATTTATGTGTGATTAATTAATTGTTGGCATGCCACAAACTTAATAGAAAAATAATTCTATCGTGTTATCTGTCGTCGTTTGTCAGCCATTGTGCTCTCTCTGTAATTTAACCAAATAAATTGTCTATTCCTTCAAGTTATGGTCCCTTCATAAATGCACAAATCAGTCAAAGCGCATATTTCTTTCCTATGCGAGTATAACACAATCTCACTGTAAATATTATTACTAATCCAATCAAAAACGATGACTTAATAGACCTACGAGTACCAACGTAGATATAATACAATAAATGATAAAAAAACAATTATAAGAAACGCTTGACGGTATATGACGTAACACCAACGTTGCCACGGCAACAACGTCATAGAGCTGAACTTGTTTTTAAATTGTGTTGTAATAATATTAATGGCCAGGAACGTTTTTATAAATGTTTACTTTGTGTTAAATGTCAAATTTAAGAAATAAATTTTACTAAAGAAAAACAGTCTAAGCTCTATCAGTTTTGGTTGTCCGCTTTTCACAACGCTTATTAGATCTGATACACAACAATTTTAACAAGAAATTTTTTATACATAGAAAAGAGAAAAAGACGACAAGTAATTGATACAAGCCGACTGGGATTCGAACCCTTAAAGTATCACTGCTCTTTTTGTAAAAAATATTTATTTTGCTTCTTTCTTCAGACAAATCTGTTTTATACATTATTATACATTCATATTAAGAGCATAGTGATAGTGTCATGTCGATTTTGAATTGAATATTTACGACACTAGTATTAAAAACTTTAACCCAGCCAGGGTGGACAGAGATAGCATACGCCAACCGCCAGTAATGATATACGCTAAATTTTTAATACAATTAAAATTTAAAAAGCCCGTTCGAGGCACTCCTGCCTCTATTATTATCCCCACTATCTTGCCATATCATAACGCGGACATTTTATCATTAGATAACGCAGTAGGTAATCTACGTTTAAATATATAACAGAAAATATCAAATCTATGGAAATTTTTTTAGTTTTAATGGTATCCATGAGAAAGCTATATAAATATTGAATTTGCGGTAATTATGTGCGCCAGAAATAGCGCCCCAACGACGCGCTAATTCAGAAATACAAAGAGGGCGTCCACGCGTAATAGCGTTTAACGTTTGATTCAATTTGAAATCGGTTTTTTTTTGCTCGTAATTATACTTCTAAGTTAACTAAGATAACAGCATGGTTCATAGCATTTTGAACTGGGTTCAAAAAATTCACACTGCACAACAAAATCTATGAATAAATGGACATATATGAATAATTACACGCAAAGCTAGGGCATTGTATAACCTTGAAAATTAGTTTGTTTCTTACGTGTATAATTTGAGAAAGTATAGTTAACATGTTATTGGTTATTTCAAGTCAGCTGTGCAAGCAGTCGTGGCCGAGCGGTTAAGGCGTCTGACTAGAAATCAGATTCCCTCTGGGAGCGTAGGTTCGAATCCTACCGACTGCGAGAGTAAATTTATTTTTCTTTTTTTCATTTTTATAAAACAATAATACATTTTAACATTATACTTGTGATTTTTGACCATTATTTTCTTATATAACAAAATTAACTCTAAAATAAAATTTTCTATACGTTAGTTATCTCGTCATACATTTTTTAAATTAAACGCTCTTAATATATATATATATATATATAAATATATATATATTTTTTTATAAATATTTTTTTGGATTTTTTCATATGTTCCTTACGACAAACGGATGGTTTTAATAATAAAAAAAATGCATAGCCAATAAAAAATAATAACAAAACTTTTTTTCATTTCGTGACCCATGTAGAAATCTTAATCAAAATCACCGTGTAAGGAATTTGTAGCAGAAATAATTACCGCGAATGATGGTTATCCAATATATCGTCGTCGATCAGCTGCAGATAATGGAAAATCGACAATTGTAAAAGTATACCAACAAAATATAGAAATTGATAATCGTTAGATTGTTCCTTATCCACTAATTATTAGACATAGACATACAGACATTTATTTATTGGCATCACAATACAAAGACACATCACATACAGAATATAACACACATTAAAAAAGAATGAAAAATAGACAAAACCCAGTTAAAGTAACACGGACAAATAATACAAAATATATGACGCAAATATCGAACACCGTCTCAGCATTTGCTGTCGCAAGGATCCGACAGCGCTGATTTTCAGCGGTGCCCGGGACTACCTAAAGACGTGCGCGCGCAATACTACTTTCATATGGAATTTATACAGACATTAAGATTGAGATATAAATAACGTCATCACTCGGAAAACATTAGACAAAAGGAAATCTGTCCGGGCAGCTAGTACTTGAAAACTGATTTGAGATTTATCGCGACTAAAATGACTTAAACAAAAATAATTCTATGAAACTGTATGGCAGAATATTTTAAAAAATTTTCTATTTTCTTAGCTCTCTAACAATGAAATGGAATAAGGCGGAAATTGGAAGTTAAACACGTTCTTTAAAATTCCTATAAAATTAATTAAAAATACCAAACCCAAAAATACCTAATGTAAATAAAACAAACATGCATATTTACGAGCAAAAACAAAAACCGACTTCAAATCGAATCAAACGCTATTACACGCGGACGCTCTCTTGTATTTCCGAATTATCGTATGAATATTACGAAATAAAATTAATGAAAACCTAACCATACTACTCTAAAAGTCCATCCTTTTCAATAAAAAATCTTTCCATCAAAATCGATTGCCGTGATATTAAATTATTCGTCCATTGGTAGCGCACATAGTTTTAAGACATATGGTTTTGTTTTCGATGCCACTGTCAGCAAGCACCAGCTTTCAAACAAAAAAATAATCATTATAATCGCTTCACCCAGTCGAAACGAGCGAAAGCGTCAATAGCCTAATGGTTTAGGGTACGGCCTGCGAATCGTAAGGTCGTGGGTTCGAATCCACCATTGGACTATTGCCGTGAACCATGTCCTAGCACAAGCTTAAGCTCAGTTGGAATGGTTAACAAGATTGTTAGTAATATTTCTGAAAAAAAAAAGAATTATTGCTAGCTTTCTTTAAAAAAAAAAAAAAACTTATAAGGTAACAAACATAAAAAATAAATACAGACGAATTAAGAATCTCTTTTTATGAAGTCGGTTGAAAAATACAAATTAATTTTTTTTTTCTACAGTTCGAACTGGGAGTCCCGACTACATGTGTTCATCTCTACCGCTGCACTGGAGGTCTAACAAAACACTACCGGGCGGCTTCAAGGTAGTGGCCCTCGGTGAAGTACTGGACGGTACGCTAGTCACTGTCCGAGCTGGTAACGATGAGAATATAACCGCTGAACTAAGAAACAACACCGCCGTCATGAAAAACAGAGTAGCCAAATTCAATGACCTGAGGTTCGTCGGCAGGAGTGGACGAGGTTAGTGTTTCATTAATGATCTCTCAATCCGGGATAGAAATCGTAACTCACATTACACGTAAATCTGTTACACAATAACAAAGATGGAATTAACCTATTTCTGTTTTAATATTAGGATAAATAATATCATAAACGTATGTGTGTTAACATTAATTGCCATGGACCACTTTCTGTCAAGAAAGGGACTTAACAAGATTGGTGAAATGTGAAGAGCTATTACGATCTCTGTCTATCCTACTACCACCAAAAGGAGGTGAAAGCTTATGTATTAAATTTCATATTTTTGTAATTTTTAAATTAAAAAATGGAAGCCTGGAGGCTAACAGATCAAACAAAAAAGACATTAAAATAAAAACTAAATAAAATATATTTTTTACTCCACAAGTGTCCACAGTCTAATGGTGGTACGGCTTGCGAACTGTAAGTCGCAGGTTCGGATCCCATGACTTATCTTCTAGCACAAGCTTAAGCTTAGTTAGAATGGTTAACAAGACAGTTTTTTTTTCGTTCCTCGGTTTAAAGATGAGAGTCGTTAAATTCTTGTAATTTGCTCTGTTCGAGTTTATCTAAATTAGCCGTTCATTTCTGACAGCCCCAGCTTGTTAGATGGTTGTTGTCATACCAGTCCCCTTTCTTTCGCTCTTGAAATTTGAACATTCATCATCTTTCTTATGTTCCTTCAATGCTTTTATTACTCACAACAAACAATCTGTTTACTTACATGTGTTTTATTTCGCTTATCTTTATATAATCGTGTTCTCTTTATTCTATTCAAAATGATATTAGTTCTACACATGAAAGGTGAATAGTTCTTAGATTAAAGCACAAAATATGTTTACAATGTCACAAGAAGGGTGTAAATAAAAGCGACATCGCAACGGATAGATGTCAAATATAGATCAAGAAGCTAATTCAAGAATGTCCTAGCAAGCCAATGGGCCGATAAATATCAGACGTAACGTAACCGATCGCACGGCGATCCGGTTTCAGGTGCAATATTCGGTGCACGAGAGGTGACAGCCAATACCTATTAAGGCTGGCGTCCACGAGACGTTAACTCGCGTCGAATCCAATCGCAAATTCGCTTAAGGTATATGTCATACGGTTAATTTTTCGTTCAGTTTCACTTTTCAGTCGAAATGAAATGTCTGAACACAAAAAGAAATACGATGGCTGAATGAAATCATTATCGAACCATATTGACATTCAGCATAATTTTGTTTAAGGACGAACTACACAGATTGGCCAGAGAATCTGGCCTTGACTACTTCACCGGATTTAAAGGAGGTATAGCGCTTAGGTCGTTTAGCCTGAACCTCTATCGCTAGTAACTCGATATAAGGGTCCACACCGTGATGGGTAACCTCGGTTTGGACGGTTACTATGTTACGCGTATGCATTCCGATCCGTAGACGCTCGAGAGGGCCGAATCACGACTCGATTGGTTGCTATTTCACGCAAAATCTAAGGAACATTCAAAACTTTTTTTTTTGTTAACGGGGAGGAAATCTTCAAAAAGATACCCCGCCTTCCGGGGAGAAGGCGGCGGTTATGTAAGGTGTTTACCCAGTAAAACCTCCCCGGTGGCCCTTTCCTCGGTGCATAACGAGGGGCTCCGGGATCTCCAGTGGAACGCACCGGAGTCCCTCTGCACTGTGCTCAAGGAGAGCACGTCCCGGGGGTTACTCCGTCCCCCCCCCTGTGCCCTCGCAGCGCAAGGCGACACGGGCCAGCCGATGTCGCCTTCTTCCCGGGTCCACTTTGGTGGACGACTCAGGCCCCCATCCTTGTCGCCCAGTGAACCCGAGGCCCCTTTTAGTCGCCTTATACGACAGGCAGGGGATACCGTAGTCTTATTCTTGAGAGACCAGAACTACAGGGCTGGAGGGACATTCAAAACTAAACTAACATTTAGAGTCTCTTCGGGAAGCGTTGGCGCTGGGACAATAAGTGACCGAAGTAACTCCAGCAACGCTCCTAACATCTAAGGGCCTAACCATAAAATAGCGGTAACACGCGAGGATTCGGTCGCTAATGGAGGATTCGACATCATTCACTTACACTCCGAATGAACGAAAAATGAATAGTCTGAACATAAAAGAGATCGTTCCTTTTTATCTTGCGTCTTGTAGCAGAGACGTACCGTTCAAAGCTGTGAACATAGAATGAAAGAAAAATGAAACATTTATTTGAGTGAACATTCACCCAAGTGAACCGTCTGATACAACTCTTACCTGAGATCAGTACACAGAATATAAAATTTTAAAAAAATAACCTATGTTTTCAACCGACTTTAAAAATGGAGGAGTTTTTCAATCCGTCTGTATTTTTTGTGTTTGTTACCCTGTAACTCGACTAAGTTAACCGTTTTATACGATCCTTTTTATATTTGGAAACTGGTGGACTAAGTATTCCAAATTCAAACTGCGAAACAACGGACACGAGGCGTGCATCATCTTGTAACTTTCCCTCATGCATCTCTGTATCAGAGAGGTAGGATTTTAATTTCCAAACCGCAGGCGGCAGTAAACGACGTTCGTACTTTACAGTTCCATTGTGTTGCATTGCGCTCGCGCATATCCAAGATATTGCCGACCCACATGCACGTGTAAAACTGATGTCAGGCTCTAGAACATTCCACCTCACAACTGGTCACCTCTCGGGTATAAAACACGATTACATGTTGCAAGACCTTGTTCTGTTAGAGGTGAATTTGTATTATGCCTGGCTTGTGTAGACGGCTCCAAAGATTTTCAAGAAATTTAGTATAAGACCTTAAATCGCATATCGCAGTATGAGGTGATGCGATAAATCGATCTAGCTAAGATTCATTTTTAGAAAACCTCGTTTTATCTGAACCTGTGGTGTAAACTAACTCACAAACTTTACTTCTGATGGCCTTACAAAACAACACTAAGGCAATGAGTGTTTGGTTTGATATTAGACCAAAACTGAAAAAGTTAAACTAATAATTTGTAAGCTGGCAACACATGACACCCAGCGATTGTTCTGCATAATAACTACTTCCAATGATATCTTAATGATTTACCTGAACCTTATTGTTTCTTTTAATTCATAATTAACAATTTAGTTGATCGTCACATGGTCGGGATCACGTTTGAGTGATTTTGGTAAATTCCAAAATGCCAAATGGGAAGGACGAATTTCGCTTAACGTATGTTCCACCGCTCGTTCCTATAGGCAGCTATGCGTGTTTTCACCTCACGCTGTAATTTATGTAGCTGCCAACGGTGACGCACGGTAGGGTACAGATCGTAAGCCCTAGTGGCTGCGTTCTTGCGTCTCATGAGATCACGGATTTCAGAAGGCAGGACCCATCGCTGATCGTCAACGACGGTACCTCCTGGGAGCAGTCAGTAATGACTGTCTGAATGTCTCGTGAGCGCGTGCGCTGCGAGATTAGTCTTGAGTGGAGAATCTACGTTCTCTGGAAACGCTTCTAAGTGGGGAGCTGGCATCTTCAATTGGGACTCAAGTTTGTGCCAGTCGATGACGGTTTTGTTTGAGGGGCGGTTTGGGCAGAGGGCCCCAGCCGCAGAATTACAGGGCGGTGATCCGAGTGAAGCTCGTGTATCACGTACGGGTTGGTCACTGTGAGAGTGATATGACGGAGAATAGCAATGTCTAAGACATCCGGTGTGTGATCCACGGTATGGTAAAGGAGAGTGGTGGGCTCATATGGTCCCACGATCTCGAAGTCGAGAGTATCGACCAGAGATTCGAGGGCCAGCCCGCGCGGATTGGTCATACGGGAGAACCACCGAGGATGCTTGCTATTGAAATCGCCGGCTAGGATCGTAGCATCTCCGAGAGAGAGGAGAGCTTCGAAGTCCGACCTAAGAATTTCTTTGCTGCGGTGACAAGGAAGATACACCGAAGCAATAGTGATAGGGCGTGGCCTGTCATGGCTAACTGGCAGACCGAGGCCTCGAGGTGCGCTAAACGCGGCGTGGCGATCGGAACGCAATGCAAGGACCTCCTATAGTAATGAGAGTGCCACCACCTTGGGCGCCGGCTCTATCATTCTAACGATGTTATAATTCGCAATCTTAGGATCGCGAACGGAGGGTTTGAGGAAACGTCTCCTGCACTAACATTACGTCGACTTGATGTTCGCGGACGAAGTTCGCTACTTCGTCTTTTGTTCCCTAAGCCCGTTCGCATTGAAAAACGCGACGGTCAACGAACGGGGTTTGCATCTGGCCAGGAGTCATCGAATCGCCATAAGGACATCCTGGTACATAAGGATAAGGGCCGCTTTCGAGCCCAAATCCTTAGCATTAACGTAAGCGTTGGCGAACCTAATTAGGTCCCTCGATGTTCACTGAACGCAAAACTTCGTTCAGTGCCTCGAAACGGAGGATAACGGGCGTCACTGTGGACGCCAGAGGAGACACTGGCGCGGACGGACGTACCGGCACCGGGCGCGTGGGTGACGCGGAGAGCTGGTCACAGCGGCGGCGGCGGCACCACTCGCTGTAAGTGGAGAGGAGTTTGCCACGCGGGGCGTAACGGCGGAAATGCGGACGGTGGCGGCACCGTCTGACGTCTAGCGACGGTCGCGGTTTTGACGGCCGGCCGTTTACGTTGGGGAGCATTAGGGCACCCCTTCCAATTGGCCGTGTGGCCCATCTGCTTACACAATACGCAAGATGGTTCCTCTGTCTGGAGGGCTCTGACCTTCGGACGAGGACAATCGCGTGTGCCATGATCGCCGAGGCACTTAACGCAGCGCGGGCGCGAGAAACAGTTGCGTGCGGAGTGACCGTACAACTGGCATTTGTGGCATTGCCCGGGCAAGCCTGTCTTACGCGGGTCTCCACTGAGATGCGCGCGAACCGACATAGGGTTTTAAGATCGAATATGCGCTTCCCCTCGGGGTGCGCTCTAACGTAACCTGGACCATGTCCAGGGAGATTTATTCCGCTGCCTACGCATGCGGTGGACGCTTAGGACAGGAGACCCTGGTCCTTAAGGTCGGCGGTGATGTCTTCCACGGTAACCTCTGCGGGAATCCTTTGATTACTGCACGCAGGGTGCGCTCTTCCGGGAGCGCGTATGTGAAGAAATGAATATCATGCTGTTGCATGAATGCTGTTAATTGGCGGAAGGAATTCGCATCTTCCGCCTGTACTCTAATTTTGTCGCCTGCCAGTGTCGGCACTAGCTTGGCGTGCGGCATCGCCGATTGGTTGCAGGCCCTGCGGTCTATCCGTCAGATAGACCGGAGGTGGCCTCGCGTTGGCGGTAGGTCCGGTACGGGGTGCGGCGGTAGCACGAGGCACTGCGGCAGTACGGGGCGCGGGCGCAGGGGGTGCGCGAGAGGACCGGCTGCTGCCGTCTCGCTTGAGGGGTTGGGGCAGAGGCCGCGACGCCGCGGAGTCTGCAGGTCCCTTGTGCGCTTTGGTGGCGGTGGACTGGCCGATGGAGAGGAAGTGGCCGATCGGCGCTTCTTCCTCTTCTTTAGTGACCTCTACAAAGAGGCCGTCGCCTTCGATCGAGGCGTCACTATCTGAATTATTGACGACCTCCATTCGAGGCCGGGCCGGAGCACGGAGAGCACGTGCTCGGCGGCGATGGACGCCCTTGAGGAGGGCCGCGAAGTGGCTTCAATAGCCCGCTCGTATAGAGCGCGGTAAATCTCCGGGTGTTGCTCCCGGAGACTCTCCGCTACGTGGTCGTTAACACGACCCATAATAATTAATCCACGCGATTGGGTGGGTTTGGGGCACAAAACAGGGGTCCCGGTGGGATGCCGGGGTGTGTGGCTCATTCTCCCCGCCGGGTATAGGCAGGAGGATGCGTGCCTGATTGCGTCCGAGGCGCCTTCTTATGAGGCACCTCTGGGTGTGTCCTTAGTCTAAATAAAACTACCCGGGCACTAAATGGCTTAACGAGAGTTGACTGTTGACTATGGCAGTATACCAAAGGCCAAAAATCATAAACGTATGTGTGTTAACATTAATTGCCATGGACCACTTTCTGTCAAGAAAGGGACTTAACAAGATTGGTGAAATGTGAAGAGCTATTACGATCTCTGTCTATCCTACTACCACCAAAAGGAGGTGAAAGCTTATGTATTAAATTTCATATTTTTGTAATTTGTACATTAAAAAAATGGAACCCTGGAGGCTAACAGATCAAACAAAAAAGACATTAAAATAAAAAATAAATAAAATACATACATTCGATTATATATGTATGTATTTTTTACTCAGAAAGTGTCCACAGTCTAATGGTGGTACGGTTTGCGAAAGTCGCAGGTACGAATCCCATGGCTTTTCTTCTAGCACAAGCTTAAGCTTAGTTAGAATGGTTAACAAGACAGTTTTTTTTTCGTTCCTCGGTTTAAAGACCAGAGTCGTTAAATTCTTGTAATTTGCTCTGTTCGAGTTTATCTAAATTACCCGGTCATTTCTGACAGCTCCAACTAGTTAGGTGGCTGTTGTCATACCGGTCCCCTTTATTTCGCTCTTGAAATTTGTCTTCTAGAACATTCATCATCTTTCTTATGTTCCTTCATTGCTTTATTTTACTCACAACAAACAATCTGTTTACTTATATGTGTTTTTATTTCGCTTATCTTTATATAATCGTGTTACCTTTATTCTATTCAAAATGATATTAGTTCTACACATGAAAGGTGAATAGTTCTTAGATTAAAGCACAAAATATGTTTACAAAGTCACGAAAAGGGTGTAAATAAAAGCGACATCGGAACGGATAGATGTCAAATATAGATCAAGAAGCTAATTCAAGAATGTCCTAGCAAGCCAATGGGCCGATAAATATCAGACGTAACGTAACCGATCGCACGGCGATCCGGTTTCAGGTGCAATATTCGGTGCACGAGAGGTGACAGCCAATACCTATTAAGGCTGGCGTCCACGAGACGTTAACTCGCGTCGAATCCAATCGCAAATTCGCTTAAGGTATATGTCATACGGTTAATTTTTCGTTCAGTTTCACTTTTCAGTCGAAATGAAATGTTTGAACACAAAAAGAAATAAAACAAAAAGAACGATGGCTGAATGAGTTCACTAACGAACCGTATTGACATTCAGCATAATTTTGTTTAAGGAGGAACTACACAGATTCGCCAGAGAATCTGGCCTTGACTACTTCACCGGATTGAGAGGAGCTGTTAGGTCGTTTAGCCTGAACCTCTATCGCTAGCTCGATAAAAGGGTCCCCACCGTACTATGTTACGCGTATGCATTCCGATCCGTAGGCGCTCGAGAGGGCCGAATCACGACTCGATCGGTTGCTATTTCACGGATAATCTCAGGGACATTAAAAACTAAACTAACTTTGAGAGTCTCCTCGGGAAGCGTTGGCGCTGGGACAATAAGTAACCGACGAAACTCGAGCAACGCTTCTAACATATAAGGGCCTAACCATAAAATAGCGGTAACACGTGAGGATTCGGTCGCTAATGGAGGATTCGACATCATTCACTTACACTCCGAATGAACGAAAAATGAATAGTCTGAACATAAAAGAGATCGTTCCTTTTTATCTTGCGTCTTGTAGCAGAGACGTACCGTTCAAAGCTGTGAACATGGAATGAAAGAAAAATGAAACATTTGAGTGAACATTCACCCAAGTGAACCGTCTGATACAACTCTTGCCTGAGATATCAATAGACAGAATATAAAATAAAAAAAATAACCCATATTTTCAACCGACTTTAAAAATGGAAGAATTTTCAATCCGTCTGTATTTTTTGTGTTTGTTACCCTGTAACTCGACTAAGTTAACCGTTTTATACGATCCTTTTTATATTTGGAAGCTGGTGGACTAAGTATTCCAAATTCAAACTGCGAAACAACGGACACGAGGCGTGCATCATCTTGTAACTTTCCCTCATGCATCTCTGTATCAGAGAGGTAGGATTTTAATTTCCAAACCGCAGGCGGCAGTAAACGACGTTCGTACTTTACAGTTCCATTGTGTTGCATTGCGCTCGCGCATATCCAAGATATTGCCGACCCACATACACGTGTAAAACTGATGTCAGGCTCTAGAACATTCCACCTCACAACTGGTCACCTCTCGGGTATAAAACACGATTACATGTTGCAAGACCTTGTTCTGTTAGAGGTGAATTTGTATTATGCCTGGCTTGTGTACACGGCTCCAAAGATTTTCAAGAAATTTAGTATGAGGTCTTAAGGGCGATAAATCGATCTAAGATTCATTTTTAGAAAACCTCGTTTTATCTGAAGTGAACCTTTGGTGTAAACTAACACACAAAACTTTACTTCAGATGGCCTTACTAAACAACACTAAGGCAATGAGTGTTTGGTTTGATATTAGACCAAAAACTGAAAAAAGTTAAACTAATAATTTGTTAGCTGGCAACACATGACACCCAGCGATTGTTATGCATAATAACTACTTCCAATGATATCTTAATGATTTACCTGAACCTTATTGTATCTTTAATTCATAATTAACAATTTAGTTGATCGTCGCATGAACTTGGCATTGTAAACAATAGTTTAACCATATTAGTTCCTAATCTGACTTCTAATTAATTTTGTATAAAGATTGTGAGGACGCGCAGTTGTGACATTACTCGTTATAAATAATTATTTGTACAACGTTACGCTGTCTCAATAAAGCGAATGTATTAGTTGTTGGACTATTTTATTCTACGAGACCTACAAATTATAACAAATTGCACTGGTGGTTTTTTAATAAAATATACATACCTCATTTTTTTATGTTGGTAAAATCAAAAAAAATATTCATATTTCAAAAAACAAAAAAAAAATACTGTTCATTCAGGTGTTTTTATTTTTAACCGACTTAACAAAAGGTTAGTCGTCATTCTATAAACTGTCTCCCATTACCACTAACCTTGGCTTAGTAGTAATAATACAAACTCACCCAGTAGAGTTTCTTTAGGGATGTTCTTAGTTCAAATATCGATGACCATAATTAGGCGTGTAACTAAATACTCGTAATTCGTGGAGTTAGTGACATGGTCATCACAACACCGCACCGCTAATGCGACTTGATTTGAGCGGACAGGGTCGAGTTGAGGGCTCGTTGGGGCGTACCAAATTATCGATATCGATATTTTTGTTATTTGTTTGTATTGGGACAGTCAGATACGTTTTTGTCATATGTTTTATGCTTATTATAATGATGAAGACAGTTGCAGCAGAATTATATATATGAATTGAGAGTCGTGGTAGCTCAGTATCCTTGCCGTCGCCTCAAGTTGCATAGTACGCTAACAACCGGAGTTCGATTCCCGTTGCCGGCACCAATAAATTTGTCGTTGTAATTTTATGTGCTGATTTACCACGTGCTCGGCGGTGAAGGAAAACATCGTAAGGAAACCTACATGTTCTAGAAAAAAATTCTAATGCATGCGAAGTCTGCCAATCCGCACGAGGGCCGCGTGGTGGACTATGCCCTTAAACTCTCTTGACAGAGAAGGCCTGCGCCCATTAGCGGGACATATTTATTATATAGATAAGGGTATAACTCAGCCCTGTAGTTCTGGGCTCTCAAGAATAAGACTACGGTATACCCTGCCTGTCGTAGAAGGCGACCAAAAGGGGCCTCGGGTTCACTGGGCGACAAGGGTGGGGGCTCTTGTCGTCCGCCAAGGTGCACCCGGGAAGAAGGCGACATCAGCTGGCCCGTGTCGCCTTGCACTGCGAGGGCACGGGAGGGAGGGAGTAACCTCCCCCCCCCGGAAGTGCTCTCCTTGAGCACAGTGCAGAGGGGCTCCGGTGCGTTCCACTGGAGATCCTAGAGCCCCTCACCATGCACGGAGGAAGGGCCACCGGGGAGGTTTTAGTGGGTAAAACCCTCATAACCGCCGCCTTCCCCACAGAAGGCGGGGTATATTTTAAAAATTCCTCCTCGTTAACAAAAAAAAAGGTGTAACTATATATTTATGAATAAATACAGAATTCGATTTCCTCTATGCAATTATATTATATACAAATACAAGTATATCTACGAGTAAAAACAAAAACCAAGTCAAATCAAATCAAACGTTAACGTTATAACACATGGACGTCCTGTTTGCATTTCCAAACAATCGTAGGAAGATTACGAAATATAATTAATCAGAACCTAACCAAACTGTCATCACACTACCTGTGAAGTCCTTCCCAAAAGAAAATGAATCATCGAAATCGGTCGTGATATTGAGTGAGTTTTCAAATTTCAATCAAAATTAGTTATAAAATACGTGTGTCATATGGTTGCATAGTGTTAAATCATTAAAGTAGTCGATTTTCACGTCCAAAAACGATATAGCGAGTGGAGATACGTTTTATTGGGTTGCAACAGAATTAGATTACAAAGTTTAAAAGAAGAAGAAGTGCAGTCACTCGGTTAAGGCCAGAAATCACTAACGGGACCAAAGAGCGGGTTGAATATAAAGTTAGACGAGCCATACATTCTGGAGGTGATTTAACTTCGTTTATAAGATTTACGGCAGTATTTATTTATTATTATGTCCGTAAGATCGATCAATATTGTTCATATTTCGTATCGTTAAGTAATTAGTTTCTAAATATAATTACAAAAAAACATGATTCACAAAAAAATGCCGAGTAAAGCTCGGTCATTCACGTCCTTTTCTAGTGATCTAATTACACAAAACACTAAATACCAATATTTTCTTTCTCCGTCTAACTTAATGTTAAAGTATAAAAAAATCTTTATTAGTTGTCATCAAGCTGAACACGTAATTAAGCACGAGTGTTCGCTCGTAAACGGCATGACCAGAATGCGACCAAATCATTTTGTGTAGCGGTCACCGTCGTATTACGCCTCATTCTAAACCTCCATACGTTTTTTTTTACTCAGCGACTTTTTATGTCTCTGATTGTTGTTTCGTGTCGCTTTACCTGGCTACTTTCGAAATTTGATATTTCTTTTTATATGAATTTTATTAGATTTGTATGTAGGTAGTTAAATTATTATACAGATAAATAAATAAACATCAAACAAACATTTTTATTATACCATAATAATATCATTAGCAACTGGATAAATTACAATTATGGAACTGGTGTCCAAAGTAGGAATGAATCTGTCAGATGGACCACCAGGCTTCATGGATTTGCACTGCTTTTAAAACAATTGGAGAGAAAATCTCGCCCTCGGATCGTAATGCTCACGCGTAACATAGTAACCGTCCAAGCCGAGGTTACCCCTTAGGAGGCTTGTGTCGAGTTACTAGCGTTAGAGGTTGAAGCTAAGCGATCTAAGAGCTATGCCACCTCTCAATCTGGTAAAGCAGTCAAGGCCAGCTTCTCTTGCCAATCTGTGTAGATCTTCAATAATTAATAAAATACCGTATTCGATTGTAATAGGTAGCCGCACGTTCCGGGCAAGGATCTACCCCAGATAACTATCGATATTTTCAAGGTATTACGTTAAATCTTAATCGTTAGGGTCGCCTTTTTGTACATAGGCGATCTATATTTAATTCTTAATAATATTTAAATATAATTCTAAACGAGCAACTGGCTAGCTTTGCCAAAACTATCTTCTGCCATTAAACATATTTATTGTGTGTGTATTCAAGGAAAATCCGTTAGCTATTTCAAAACACAGCGATACGTTTCTAGTACGCGCGTATCTAATTGAGTTAATACATAACAATAACACAGTATTTTGTGTTTATCTTTCATTAGCAAGAGCTAGCGAGGTATTCCCCGTGCGCCGTGTTATTGATCTATTAACAGTTACGTCCTTTTAAATGTTTAATTTTTTTAGCATTTTTTTCTTTATTTGGCCTTTTTTGGTTCGCTTGTGCTGTGTCGAAGCAGGTCGTCGACGTCTCCGTGAAAGCGCTTCAAGATAAGCACGACCTTCAGAAATGAAGAATACGATAAAGAAGAAGAGAGGTTCGCTTGTTCCACAATCTGAGTCTTGCTCATGAGTTATTTAGTAGTGAGTGCTTTTAGTAGTAACTTCTGTCACTCATCCATATTCAATTTTGTTTAGTAACTACTATGCACGCTTTGTTAATTCATTTCTTACAAAACGAAATAATATGAGAAAGAAGTACCTTATACCATTTCTTACAACTAATAGATGATTTGTTATTGGATTTCTCAGTTATCTATATATATATATATATATATATATATATATATATATATATATATATATATATATATATATATATATATATATATATATATATATATATATATATATATATATATATATATATATATATATATATATATATATATATATATATATATATATATATATATATATATATATATATATATATATATATATATATATATATATATATATATATATATATATATATATATATATATATATATATATATATATATATATATATATATAAAAGAGAAAGTGTGTGGGTATGTTCCATATAGTTTCCGAAACGACTGGACCGATTTCAATGAAACTTTCAGATAATCTTCAGATTGACCTGGCGAGTAATCCTGTACAGTTTGATGACGATCGGAGCACTCCTCTTTTTGAACTGTCAATCAAGCCATTCGTCGTATTTTTATTTCTGACATTAACTTGAGCTCGATATGTTTTTGTATAAATTATAAGAATGATATTGGATTTACTGATATGTACATGGGTGTAGGTAATAATCTTCACCCGCTCGAGGAAAGAATAGAAGAGAATGAATAATTTAATATCCTAATCACCTAACTGCGATAATACATCCTACGTCCATGAACATTTAAATCTGTACTAGAACATAATGGTGAAAGTGACAAGCAGATATTGATACTCAAAGATTGAACCCCCTGTCCCCGGTACATGTTCACCACAAACGATTTTCGCGAAAATCGTGTCATAGCGAAACTTATATGTCTGAACGAGAATCGTCCCTCGCAAATGTCACTCACGATTTACGCTCGATCGTAAATCAAAATGGCCGCCGTCCCCCGTGCACCCCACCGACCCGCGCCCACCTGCGCCCGCGCACAATAATTGAATATTTCACGCACCTCTCTCAACACCTCCAGAAGACGGTCGTTGGAATACAATGTTACGTTTATTGCTTCTCGCGTATTGTGTTAGGTCCTAAACTGTTGATGACTGATCATGAGAAATGCATTAAGCTTCATGGAGATTTTAAACGCAATATTTCACATCGTTCGGGACACGCCTTTGGCGTTTAGCGGCCAATGGTTTATGATGATTTGTTTCCGTATTGAACTGTTGCTATTAGGATATTGTTGCTTTGTAATGGTTGAGGATAGGGATATAGATAGATCGATATAGCTTTACTGTACCAAATGATTTTACACACCCATTATTACCTTTTACTACCAACGCGCTCCATTAACTCGAATTATGAAGCAGTATAATGACCATTTCGCCAACATTGATGTGTAATTTCTTTCCTTTTACTAAAAACTTTTAAAAAGACACAGGATAGATTAAATAATAATAATAATAATAACTTTATTAACACAAAAACAAACATGTTACAAATACAGGAGCTCTGTCTCCTGAACTAGGTACAGTGTACCTGTATCTCAGGAGACAGTGCCTTCCAGAGTCACAAACAGTAAGTCCTGCGTACAATAAGTTTTTAATATAAGTTAAGTAAATTAAACGATAATTAATAATTAAAAATATATGAAAAAAAAAACAAAAATGTGTGCAAAAGGAAAATGTGCGATGTGCTTAAATTACAAATAATAAAGTGTGTGTATAGACATATTGTGGACATTGTTATTACGTGGATAACGGTGTAGCTTACATATTTATTACTCATTTTACTTTATGTATTTTTTACCTTAAGTTTTCAGTATGTTTTTTTTAACGAACTACACAGATTGGCCAGAGAAGCCGGCCTTGACTGCTTCACCGGCTTGAAAGGTGGCATAGCTCTTAGGTCGCTTAGCCTGAACCTCTATCGCTAGTAACTCGACACAAGGGTCCCCCCGTGGGGGGTAACCTCGGCTTGGACGGTTACTATGTTACGCGTAAGCATTCCGATCCGAGGGCGCCCGAGAGGGCCGAACCTCGACTCGGTCGGTAGCAATTTCACGGATAATCTAAGGGACATTCAAAAAGCTAAACTAACTTTGAGTGCCACTTCGGGAAGCGTTGGCGCTGGGAGAAGAAGTGGCCAAAGAAACTCCAGCAAAGCTCCTAACATCTAAGGGGTGGAGGCCATTGGCAGAATTCTACAAAACTACTACTAGCGATAGAGGTTCAGGCTAAGCGACCTAAGAGCTATGCCACCTCTCAATCCGGTGAAGCAGTCAAGGCCAGCCTCTCTAGCCAATCTGTGTAGTTCGTCATTAAAAAAATCTGCCAATGGCATCCATTAGAAAATCTTAATTTAATCTTAAATGTGCATTAAGCATTTGCGTGAAAAAAGTACAAATAACTCAATATCACGCCAAATGATTTCGATGATTCATTTTTTCGTAAATGGTGAGAGTTTGGTTAGGTTCTAATTAATTCTATTTCATAATATTCTTCCACTAATACGGAAATACAAAGAGGGCATCCGAACGTAAATGCTAACGTTTGATTAAATTTTTGATAGTAAATATACTTGTTATACTTAAATAACGCCTCCAATTTCGGAAACGGAAACGGGAAAATTTTAGTAAAAAGTGTGTAAAAAAATCAGATGAAAAACAACGCCGTCGCATCCTTGCGACAGCAAATGCTGAGACGGTGTCCGATCATATGTTTTGTATTATTTGTCCGTGTAACTTTAACTGTGTTTTGTCTATTTTTAATTCTTTTTTTATGTGTGTTATATTGTCTGTGATGTGTTTTTGTGATGCCAATAAATACATTTATCTATGTCTAAAAACAACAGAAGTGATGGAGCAGTTATAACAAATATTCCATTGACATATCGACGAGCAAGTCTTAACTTGTTCAGGAAATACCAGTCGCTTGATAGCAGCAATATCGGTGGGAACCGTTTCTGAAATTTCGTTAAAAAACATCTGTCATACTAAAGATAACATCTGCTCGTGTAAGGAAATACTCTAGAGATAATTTAAAAAATCTAATTTAAAAAAGTCATTCGTATTTCCGACTTTTACAGTGGATTGTTTGCAATGATTTTTTACTATTTTGAATATTGATTTGCAGTTGTTACTATTCAAATTAAATATAGTCTATGTTATATTTAGATGACATTTTTTTACTTGCGAACAACTTTTTTTTTACAAATATTGCTAATTTCGTTAACCTGGAATGGTTAAGTTTACTAGGATTAAGCTTGAGCTTACGATTCGTAGACCGTAACCGTTAGGCTATTAACGCTTATCAATAAATAAATATCTACGAGTATAATAATTACTTTCTGGAAGAAGCAATAAATCGGTTTTTTAGGGTTTATTTGAAGAGGACAAACAAATTTTTGTTAGTTAAGATTTCAAACTTCGATATATTCGTAGCCGTTCGAATCCCAGATAACTATTAACAGTTATGTTTATGTATGCTTGTATCTATATATATATTTATTTTTATAAATATAACAATATTTTTATATTTAATTTACTTTAATTTTTTTTTCTCTAAGATTGCACTAGTGACTTTGTCTGTACACAACCCTAAGGTACTGACTGGCAGAGAATGCCTTCTGGCATTAAGTCCACCTCTTTGTACACTTTTATTATGTACAAATAAAGATTATTTAAATAAATAACATTTACCAATAGTCATAAATCACTTACGTATATTTCACGGTCACTAATTACATAGTACGATTGAATACAAAAGGAATGGATGAACTAAACGATTCCGACTAGACGGAGCTTCGAAATCAATCATTTGCACTAAATCGAGTGCGCGCTACACACGAATTATCTGCATTAGACATGTTAATCCACTCATTTTAACTGTAATTTTATTCCGTATTTATCGGTGCATTCATTACTGGCAACCGCAAATCGGACGCCCAAAAAGCACTCCATTTTCCACCGTCCGCGCTCGAGCCAGTCCGTGCGTAGCGCTTTGCGCGGGAATATGCCGTTGCCTATAGTGATATAAAACATTTAGACACACTGTACTATTCAATATGGCGTAGAATATGTCACAGATACAATATGTAGGGCAATTAAGAAAAAAAAAAGACGGTATGACTCTTATACCCTGGAAGATGGGACGGCCTTTAGTATGTGATGCCACATGCGTCGATACTTTGGCACCGTCACATCTTCCAGAATCTTCTGTTGAGGCTGGAGCAGCCGCTGCAACTGCAGAAAACCTCAAGCGGCGCAAATATAGTAACCTCGATACGGGTTTCATATTTGAGCCGTTTGGGGTAGAAACTTTGGGTCCGTGGGGTCCTAGTGCACATCACCTTTTTAATGTGTTAGCTAAGATGTTGGTCGACACATCTGGTGACCAGAGGGCTGGCTTATACCTTGCACAGAGGCTTAGCACTGCCATACAACGTGGCAATGCTACCAGCCTTCTGGGCACGCTGCCAAGCGATGACGGTTTGGCACAGTTATATTTTTTGTAAATATTTTGTAATATCTTTTAAATTGTAAATATTTCTTTATTACTTAGTATATGTTATAATCATTAGCTATTAGTAAATCACTGTTTCTTTTATTTAAATAAAGAAAAAAAAGAAAGATTTATCCATGCAAATTTTAAAACAAAAATTTTGCCTCCCATTTCAAGATACTTGATAGAAAGGAAGCATTATTTTTTAGGGTATGTCTAGGTAATTTTAATGTCTTAGTCCAGTATAACAATTCAGCGTATGGCTATTAAAACTATTGAAGGATTTGTCAGTTACAAAAAGTACGTTTGTTACTTACATGATTTTACAATATGTCACTGTCGATTCATATAAGTAGAAATACATAAAGAATAATAACAGCTTATAAATGTCTTGCTGCGAGGATATGGGCTTGTACACTTTCCCTCTAAAAGGTGGAGAGGCGGACTAAGAGACATTTGGTGACTCAGCTGAAACCAATATGCTCAGACTTGAGTACAGGCGTAAGATACCTAGCCTTTCGGTTTTCTACAGATTGCATTTTGGAGAGTGTGCTCAGGAACTACATGATCTAATTCCCCCATCCCCTTTCCACCATCGGACTTCTAGACACACTGCGGGATTTCATCCTTTTGTTGTGAACATCCCTCAAACCCGAACGAAGCGATTTGCTTCGTCTTTCATTCTTCGTACAGCAAAGGACTGGAATAGTTTGCCCGTGTCTGTCTTTCCTTCCGATTACAATGTAGGTATTTTCAAGAGTAGAGTGAATAGGCATTTACTAAGCTAGTGCGCCTTACCATCCAAGACTGCATTTCCACTTAACATCAGGTGGGATCGTAGTCAAGCACTTGCTTAGAAATTATTAAAAAAAAGAGTATTACAGATTTCCCGTTTTATAGAAAAACTTATTAGACATTCCATTTTTGTAGGGCAATAATCATGTTTTTCTCCACCATTTTCTCCTTCACATTTTTTCAACCCATCTAGTTTTTTTTTTATGGGATATAAACTAGTGCTTGACTTCATAGTTACCGGAGTTGTTTTCCTAACTGGGCTTGCCGCTGGCGGGATGGTGAAATGCTAACGCGACCCTATCTCGCCCTATCATGTCGGAGATCAGCTCACCGTGGGAGGTTTTAGTCGGTAGGGGCCTCTTGTAGGCCGAGCCCGACATAACGCACCCGCTACCCCTAGAATGCATATGTAACACTACGGTGCATATAAGTAAACGCATTTCCTCCCACGTTAAAAAAATGGTTAACAATATTGACAGCAATATTGTGAAAAAAAATTGCTAGCTTAAATCTTAAAAAAAAAAGAATAGCCTAAATGATAATCGTCTAGGTAGGTAATTACTCCAGGGTGCCTAAGTAATATATCGATAATTGTTTATGCTTTGTTCCAGGTAAAAGTTTCTCATTGACAATTACGGTATCAACGTCGCCCCCTCAAGTTGCGACATACCAAAAGGCGATCAAAGTGACAGTCGATGGGCCAAGAGAACCTCGCTCCAAAACGAGTAAGTCCAATTAATTGTTAATATATAAAATAATTTTGTAGAAAACTGTTACTGCATCCGAGGCATTGAAGATGGCGCTACACAATTATATAAATATTTATTACCATGCATGTGTTAGAATATTTGAAAGTAAAACCAAAAACCGACTTTTACGGGAAAAGATAAATATGCAATTTCCATATTTACACCATTTACGCCATTTTGCCACAAGAATTTAAACACTTATAAAAACTAAAAAAATACGTTCACAAAATTAGAATACCAAATGAAATAAGGAATAAATATTAAAATTATAAACAATATAAAACAGTAAATTTCAAGTCAGCACGCCGAAACACAGTCAGTCAGAACACCTATAATAATTAAAGCATTGTAATAACCAACTGAGTTTGACGTGCGAATAAGTTATGAAATGAAAAAATAAAATTGAACCTACCATTGTACAACGAACTATAACATGTACCTTTTTTTTGTTGACGGGAAGGAAATCTTCACAAATATACACTGCCTTCTGGGGGGAAGGCGGCGGTTATGTGGGGTTCTTACCCACTAAAACCTCCCAGGTGGCCCTTTCCTCCGGGATCTCGGGTGGAACGCACCGGAGCCCCTCTGCACTGTGCTCAAGGTGAGCACGTCCCGGGGGGGAGGGAGGTTACTGCCTCCCCCCCTGTGCCCTCGCAGCGCAAGGCGCCACGGGCCAGCCGATGTCGCCTTCTTCCCGGGTCCACCTTGGTGGAAGACTCAGGCCCTCACACTTGTCACCCAGTGAACCTGAGGCCCCTTTTAGTCTCCATCTACGACAGGCAGGGGATACCGTAGTCTTATTCTTGAGAGCCCAGAACTACAGGGCTGACTGTAATATGTACCTTATTTATGTAATAATGCCTTTTGTTTGATTTTGGTGTACAATAAAGTTATATCTATCTATCTACCGTCAGTCATCATATTCACTGGTAAAATTCTTTTTCTCTCTTATTTATATTACTCTTTTTTTAATTAAATTAAATAACTATAACATCTTTATTACATAATGGCCAACGTGCAACGCCTGGACAAACCACTACGGTTTTTATGGCGTCAAGAAATATCTTCTTTATTATGTGTAAATTGTTTGATTTTAAATAAATAAAATAAACAATAAAAATCTTACGAAATAGAGTTAATCAGAACCTAACCAAACTCTCATCAAACTACCTTTGTACTACATCTTCTCCAATAAAAAAATTATCATCGATCTGTATTAGATTATCCGTGAAATAGCTACCGACCGAGTCGTGGTTCGGCCCCCTTGGGCACCCTCGGATCAGAATGCTTACGCGCAACATAGTAACCGTCCAAGCCGAGGTTATCCCTCACCCTTGTGTCGAGTTACTAGCGATAGAATTTCAGGCTAAGCGACCTAGTGAACATTTTCTATGTTATAAGTAGGTATAGGTTTCACCATGATGTTTTCCTTCTAAAATATCGACAGATAAAATTGAAACAAACAAATTCATTAATAACAGCACCGTGGGTCCAACTTGAGTTGCTTCTTTGTCATTCCCTCATTTCTGAGGATCGTGGTCACTAGAGCCCTTCAAATAAACAATCTGCCTCCATCGGCTTCGGTGCGTTCACTAGCTGGTAGAGATTAGGAGAGGAGATGGCACCTTTTACTTGGTCAGACTATCGTGTTGGCGACCGGCCTCTTGTTCTCTTGCCTTCTGTATTGCCTACGATGACCAGCTTTTCAAGGTTGCCATCCCCTCTACGCATTTTATGCTCGAAATATGACAGTACGCGCTGTAGACACGTAGTGGACAGTCTGATCTTTGCGAGTTGGGAGAGAAATCCAACTATAGTATACATTATACAAAATTTATTTACCTGTTTCCTATTTTTGCACTATCTTTAATTCACTCGCATATCGCGATGTATTTTGATATAATCATATAGGAGCAAATGAATAGTGGATACCAAACCACATACTAAAGCAAACATACGTCCATTTAAAACATATTTATTTTGTTCATTTACGCTCCGCATCACTATTACTAATGCACAATAATAATTATCAACATTAAATGAAAAACTAATTTGATTGGACATGTCACGGGCTGGGGTCCAATTTGTTATTATTCGATGCACTGTTGCAAAAACCGCAGTGCAGACGTAAACAATTAAAATATTCTATATTTTACACCGCGCCGTCGCTTATATATATATATATATACATATAAATATACTGATAGAAAAACCCTATACATTTATCATGATTAACAATAAACACCGATAGCCTAATTACTAGAATTCGACCCACAATCTGAGTATTGTTACAAGTAGTCTTTAATTTTTGGGTTTCTTAAGTGCAAGAGTCATTAGAATGTGAGATTTCTATCCATTAAACCACTGATACGACTGAACGCACTGATGTAATTCTGCTCTGAGCGTGCTTTTGTGGCTCTACAACCCTTCTCAAACAAACTTCTCATCCTGGTTTACATCGTCCAAACAAACTTTGGTTTTTCTCCACCTTGACATCTCTCAGGATTGGTCGTCATGAGATTAACTAACTTGGAGATGTACCACGTCGATAGTTCAATGGTGGGCTTCAACCTATTTTTAACCGAATTTGAAAAAAGACCTCATTCTCTTCTGTATTTTTGTGATGTTTGTGCACGCTCATATCACTTTCATATATGGAACGATTTCGATTGTTTTGTTATTATTTTGGAAAGTATTTGATTTTAGTTAGGTCTTACTTAGGTTAACGAAATTCATCGTTTGGCATGGGGCCGGGCGGTCGCCTCAAGTTGCATAGTACGCTAGTATTCCGAGTTCGATTCCCGGTGAAGGCACCAAAAAAATTGTTGTTGCTATTTTATGTGCTAACTTACTATGCGCTCGGTGGTGAAGGAAAACACCGTGAGGAAACCTACATGTCCTAGAAAAAAAATTCTACGACTTGTGTAGTCTGCCAATCCGCACTAAGGCCGTGTGGCGGACTCTACGCTCTTATGCTCTCTTTACAGAGAAGGCCTGTGCCCAGCAGTGGGACATATATAAAGTTTGTAACTATCTATACGGCCTTGGGTTCCGAAGATGTGTGTGATATTGGTAGATTTATGATAATCCAAGACAAGTACTCCATAACGACAACGGGCTCTAATGTAAGAAGAAAGAGGATTAGACGCCAGAACTTCGTAATATGTAAACTTACTTAATCAAAGAGGGCGTCCGCTCTAAAAACCTTTGAATCGATTTGAGGTCATTTGTTCGGCTTTCCACGTGTTTTACGCTTTTATCCCTAGACTAAACTATTAGGCTACCGACTTTATAGTCCCAAAAGCTCGGCTAGGTTTAAAAGAGCGTGAGTTTTTTGTTAAATAATAAACGCTTGTGGGGACATTTAGAACAATCAATGTACGACAGTAAACACGCGTCTATTTTTATCAATACATTTAATAGGATACGGTGGTACGCCGCGAGCTTGTTATCACGGCAATAGATAGTGGTTTTCTTCCCACGGGAGCCCTAGTGGCGATAGCACAGGGGCGTTTGAAGGACGTCAATAAAGTTAGGACAACAGAACGATTGTTATTAGGAATTTTCTTCTGGACTTTTTTTATTAGAAATTCGGTCCCAAATTGAATACTAAATAAAGCATAAAGAGTAAGGTTAAGTAATGATATATTGGGCACTGGCCAATTCATACGAAAATGAGAAAATGAGTCTAGAATTTTTTTATTCAAATTAAAAAAAAAAACAATTAATAAAAATCTGTAAAACTATAAACCCAATTTATTATACTTATGTTAATATTTGTTAATAGCCTCGTTATATCTCGCTCAGCTGTTCAATTGATCATTTATTATGTATCTCCTATCCGAAGGTCAGGGTTCGTACAACGAAATTCCTTTATTTTCATTCGGAATAAGAATTAGGATTGCTATTTATACCTTAGAAAAATGTTAACTGGCCTTGAATTGTCATTTTGACATTTGTCCGTATACATTTTTGATTTCGAATTCCATTTCGTAGACCTAACATGGAAGAATACTGCTTCTACTGAGTGGCTTTACCGCTGATAAAATGTGGTGAACTTATCAAACTATATTGCGGTCAAGCTTGTTATATATTTATAAATCAAGATTTCGGAAATAGTGATACGCGCCATCTATGTAGTGACAGCGCAGTGGTCACGCTTTCGCATTAGGTTTCACGATACGCAGGCTTCCGAATTCGAGACCCAATACCAACGCCAACAATTTTATATGTTACCATTGCATACTCAAATATTCTTCCGTTTCACCGTGTACAACATAGAATCGACGATAAAGGGCTTTCCGATCGCCTTGACCCAGTTCTGCGAAGATATGTCGGAGCTCCATGCATTCTCTTTCATATCCAGTAGTAATATCTCCCGATATTGGGGACATAATTATTCGGAATCATCACAGCATTTCCAGAATGCAAGCCAGCAGAATTCCAAATTCCATCGACAACATCGTGATGGTTGGCGTTCAACTACTGTACGTTTCTAGCATAACTTTCTTCCACGCACTGTCAACAGCGGTGTTTCCGAACCTATAAGATTTGGGGACCTTTAAGAGTCTACTCCTATTTAAAAACGCATCTGCAGCTCCTTTGGTGCTGTGGATGGATGGATCACTTAAGATCAGGTGACCCGTGAGCCTGGAATTAGAGGTTCAGGCTAAGCGACCTAATAGCTAAGCTACCTCTTAATCCGGTAAGTCAGTAAAGGCCAGCATCTCTGGCCAACTGTGTAATTCATCCAAAAAAAAACGTGAGAGCGTTTGCCACTTTTCCTTTAAAAAATAACTACTTATACACGAAAAATAAGAAGTAAAACTGAATGCAAGCAGCGGCAAAAAACACTCAACTCAGCATAAATTATTGTTAGTGTGTGTATTGTGGACTTAAAAATTTTAAAAAAATAAATTTATGGCCTATTTTTCAATTGTGAATAATAAAAAAATACAATAACAATCCACTTAATTAAGTAAAATTAAATTGTTAAAGTGACAACGGCACCGCGAATAGTGATGAGGTGGCGGTTAATGAATAACACAATTCCTCACTTCCGTCGATCAACATCCGGGCAGTCATGCGAAACTAAGACGCCGTTCAAAAATACCTCGAAATATTGAAATCGACTTACGAGCGGGGGAAAATTACGTTACGCCATATGGAGCGGCAACGCCGGCGGCGAACAATAGTGAAATTATATGCAGTAATAAGTCCCAAACACGCGAGCGGCACAACTGCTCCCGGGCAGCACCTTTGTGAGAACGGAACCTTGCGGAATACATGGAGCTACGCATTTCCAGTGCTCCTGTCTCACCTTGCACCAGATGTTATAAATATAATTGTAAACAACAAGCATATTTACGAGCAAAAACAAAAACTGACTTCAAATCGATTCAAACATTATACAGTATTACGCTTCTTTGTGTTTCCGAATTAGCGTAGGAATATAATTAATCGGAACCTCACCAACCTATCCTTGAAGTACGACCTTTCTAATAATAATCATTTCTAATGAATCATCGAAATCGGTTGGTGTGATATTGAGTTAATTGTCCATTTATGGCACACATAATTGATGCAAATTTGAGTCTTAGGTTTTCTCTTGGATGCTATTATCAGAATTGGACTAAATGAAAATGGGACTACATGGCGTATCAGCGTTCGAATAAAAAAGGAATCATCAAAATTGGTTCAACCAGTCCAAAGTTATGAGGTAACTGACACAAAAGTAAACATATAGCCGAATTAAGACCTTCTAAAAAGTCGGTTGAAAACTTTCTAAGACATGTGAAGTCTGTCAACTAAATGAAAGGAAAAACGAAAACTAACTAATATTAATATTTTAATTTCTTGATATTTAAATATAAATTTGACTACGAACGAAGGTGCTTAAAACACGATTACTGGACTTCCCACTGCTCATATATTATGCTTTACATATAAAAGACGTATACGGAATAAAATAAAAACATGAATGACTTTGTGTTGCTCTGTAATTCAAGAAACCCGATTAAAAGTTACTACTAAGTCCTACTTTAGCTAAACTATAAATTAAAATATGACATCTTCTATACTTTTTCTATTTGACATCACTGACAAGTCTTTTTTCATTGACATCACATCAAACCTCCATAGACTCCACTATGGAGGTTTCATACAAGAAAATAAATATTATTTTTAAACATACTTAAAAAAAACGTTATTCTATTTTGTGTACGCTATAGAAAAACAAATGGTAGGTAGACAAATCTAGTTAACATTCAAAAAGGAAGAAAACAAACACATCGAAAATCCCGCTTAAAGTCCAAATATCCCAAAACAAAACGGGAATGGGGCAGACAAAAGGCAAGTACGTACTTAGCCTATAAGCCCCAAAGTCCAGTGGACAAGAAGGAAAGATCTCGCGTGCACAAGGGACTTAAAAGTTTGACTTAATAGACTTAATTTGTAGGTGCCCGGTATAAGCCGCTCCGAGTGGCCCTCGCTAATTGGGTTGTGCCGTTCAATAATAGAATATATCGACCGTCTTAGCAAGCATAAAATAATGTTTATTTTTTTATAAAAAATAATTGTGTACATGTTAAATTGAATATTTGTCCTGTGACTATTGGATAATTGTCTATTTTGCCTGTAATGTTACATCATTTGTTTATTAATTAAAATTATATAAAATGCTTAATTATTTTCAAGGCGAGACGATTTAAGGTAATCTCGTAACCTGTCCTTAATTCGTCTGTATGTTTTTAACCGATTTTGATGATTCTTTTTTTTATTTGAAAGCAGGTACTTCCCATGTGGTCCCCCATTTCATTTTGCTCCAATTCTGACATTGGCATCCATGAGAAAAACAATATAAGTCTTAAATTAGCATCAAGTATGTGCGTCACAAATGGACGAATACTCAAAATTATGCCAACTGATTTTGATGATTCATTTTTTATTGGAAAGGATGTACTTCAATAGTTTTTTGATGAGGTTCTGATTAATTTTATTTCAAAATAATCCTACGATAATTGTGAAATACATAAAAGCGTCGATGCGTAATAACGTTTGATTCGTTTTCCGGTTGGTTACACTTCTGAAACTAGGTAGGAGATGATTCACGTCAATAGTCAAATAGCGGATTTGAACCTACGACTATGTTTCCTAGATCTCAAACATTTGCTATATGTACTATATGTTTTCTATTAAAGTAATTACTTTTAAGAAATAATAATTATAATATTTATCGATAAATCGCAGTGCAGCCCTAGTACTATTTACGTCGATAATTAACCGGCTGCATTTGTTTGCGTCGATTTCAAGACATAATTGCGGTATCGATATATTTCGTTGTATTGTATAAGCTTATAGGCTAATTATGTGCACACTTTTTCTACTCGAACGGGAACTAAAGTAATTGGGACGGTGCCTTTTGAGCGCGGAACTAGCGCCATTTTGGTTCCACAAAAAATACACCTTTCCCGCCTAATAAGTTGATTGACACGATACTATTTATTTGGAGTCTATCACATCCTTTTCAACCGACTTAAAAAAAGAGGAGGTTCTCAATTCGTCTGTAAATACGTATATATTTTTTTTATGTAAGTTACTTCATAACTTTGGACTGAGTGAACCGATTTTGATGATTATTTCATTCGGAACCCATTTCAATTGGTCCAGTGCTGACAATGGCATCTATGAGAAAACCATACATCTTAAATTCTCATTAAGTATGCTTCCCAAAGTGGCACTCAAAGTTAGCTTAGATTTTGAATGTCGTGGTTCGGCCCTCTCGGGCGCCCTCGGATCGGAATGCTTACGCGTAACATAGCAAACGTCCAAGCCGAGGTTATCCCCTCACTGAGGGGACCCTTGTCTCGAGTTACTAGCGATGGAGGTTCAGGCTAAGCGACCTAAGAGCTATGCCTCTCAAACCGATGAAGTAGTCAAGGCTAGGTTTTCTGGACAATCTGTGTAGTTCGTCATAAAAAAAAAATTAGGTATGTGTGCGACAAATGGACGAAAAACTCAATATCACGTCAACCGATTTCGATGATCCATTTTTTATTGGAAAGGATGTACTTCAATGATAGTGTGATAAGATTTAGGTTACATTCGGACTAATTCAATATCGTATATATATATGCCTACGATAATTCGAAAATACAAAGAGGCCATCCGCGCATATTAAAGTTTGTTTCATTATGAATTTGGTTTTTGTTTTTACTCGTAAATATACCTGTATTAAGAAGAAAAAATCGTACAGCGCTCTCCGTGTTCAATATAACAACGCGTTCAGGGTTCTGTTGGGGTTGCCCCATTTCTGTAGTGCATCGGGGATGTTCGCGGATGCACAGATGTCATGCTTTTTTGCGACAATGCGCAAGAGGTGTGCATCTCTGGTGCGCAGGGTGTGGACCAGCTCCAACAGCATCCTGAGCATGATTGCTCAAAGGCTTGACTGTGTTTATGTAAACAGATACTGCGCCGTCTCACATGGGGTAAGGTATTCATAAGCATAGTTCAGCCTTTAGTATAATATTATATTTCTTTATTTTATATTATAATCAAATAGTTATAATAATAATTTTAAATTTTATCTTATAATTTAGTCTAAGGTTGTTATTTGGTAGTTGTTTGAAGTAATGATGAGTCTTAGTTAATTTTGAATAAATGAATAATAATAATAATAAAAATCGCCGGTAACACCGCAAGGCGCAACTAGTCTGATGATATTTTCGCCTTGGAGGTTCCCTACCGATACACCTTTGCATAACTCTGCAGCTCTTGATGTTAAAGTGTCCGACGATAGAGGCAAGCTAACCTAATGTTAGTGCTAACTGATATGTTATCAGGTACTAACGTGACGACGCACAGGACGATCGACTTCCACCGGCAGTACATCTCGTGTCCGCCACTGCCCCTCCGCGAGGAGTACAAGAATCCGTCCAGGAACTTACGGACCCTCTCGCACGAAGAGAGGGAGTATAAAACCAACGCCAGCATACCTATTGGAGGTAATTTATCTTTATACTTATTCTTATAATGAAGCGTACCCAGCCCGCTTCGCCGGGCTAGGTTGTGCTTTATTTTATTTAAACAATAAACTTACATCATTAAATTATTTCTTCATATTCATTCTCTTCTCGAGCGGGTGAAGATCATTACCTATTATCATTACCTTGTACAGGGATACATACGCGGCGCTATAACTTACCTTGAATAGTTTAAAATCCTTAATTATCATCTTCAATATACTTCAGTATAGTTTATAATACTTCAACATTCTCCATTGTACTTCAATATGGTTCATAATAATATAAAAATACACAACGCACAATAAAATATCATAATAGTAAATAAAAGCTGTATTTGACAGTTCAAAAAGGGGAGTGCTCCGATCTCCACCAAACTTTAAAGGGTTCTGAAGATTCCTTGTAAGTTTCATTGAAATAGGTCCAGCCGTTCCATAGATTAGGCGAAAAAAACAGACAGACATACCGACATAAAATGTAAAAAATGTTATTTTGGCTTATGTGCCGTATACACATTCATATGCATGTAGTAAAGGTTATTTTGATGTTAAAACAGTCACTCCAATATTTTTTTTTTTAAAGAAAGCTAGCAATATTTCTTTTTTTTCCCTGAAATATTACTAACAATCTTGTTAACCATTCCAACTAAGCTTAAACTTGTGCTAGGACATGGTTCACGGCAATAGTCGAATGGTGGATTCGAACCCACGACCTTACGATTCGCAGGCCGTACCCGAAACCATTAGGCTATTGACGTATACTATGTACAGATACTAAGAAGCTAAATGTAAGCGGAGCTTATTTTCTACATCATTATCTGTAAGAACGTAGCATCCCGGAGTGGACTGAGCTAAACGCATTAAGATACACGCTCATTATTGCCACACTCACAATCACGACCGTGTATTAAAAAAAAAACCTTATACCATAAAACGTATAACTGCAAACTTATTTACCGGCGGCTCCTTAGACAATGACTACACAATTTAACAGACATGACATACACATCTATACAAATAAATTAAATGGGAGTGTCTTTTTGTAATATTTTTGTTTTTGTTAAAACAAAAATAGACTTCAAATCGAATCATACGTTAAACGCTATTACATACGGATGCCCTCTTTGTATTTCCGAATGACCGTAGAAATGTTACAAAATCAAAATTTATCAGAATCTAACCAATGTTTCATCAAACTACTTTTAAAGTACATCCTTTCCAATAAAAAATGAATTATCAAAATCCTTTGGCTTTTTTTTTATGACGAACTACACAGATTGGCCAGAGAGGCTGGCCTTGACTGCTTCACCGGATTGAGAGGTGGCACAGCTCTTAGGTCGCTTAGCCTGAACCTCTATCGCTAGTAACTCAACACAAGGGTCCCCCCGGTGAGGGGTAACCTTGGCTTGGACGGTTACTATGTTACGCGTAAGCATTCCGATCCGAGGGTGCCCGAGAGGGCCGAACCACGACTCGGTCGGTTGCTATTTCACGGATAATCCTTGACGTGATATTGGGTTATTCGTCCATTTGTCGCGCATTTATATAATGTAAATTTAAGACTTATATGGCTTTCTCGTGTGATTCCATTGTCAGAATTAAACCAAATTGGACACCACCTTTCAAATAAAATAGTTATCAAAATCGGTTCACCCAGTCGAAAGTTATGAGATAACTATTAGCCTGTCCAACATTTCCCGAAATGGCACTCAAAGTTAGTTTAGCTTTGAATGTCTCTTAGATTATCCGTGTAATATTAATATAACACTTCCGGTAAATTCGTAACAGTTGTATTCCTTCATACAATAAATCACCATACAGTTTACACGTAAAGTTCTTAATCTAATATTTATTGAATTCTATTTTACCATTTAAACCTTATCTTTAAAATAACAAACACAAAAATTAAATTAAAAATTTAAAATATTTTTTTATTGAACCCAATAAAATGCTTATATTAAACATAACTCTTAAAACAATGTCATTATAAAATAAAATGTCTAACACTATTTTAGATTCTCTAACGTCTAAACTAGGCCGAGCCTGTATCTTAGATGTTAGCCTCTTCTAAAATGTTCCATACAGTTGTAAGTTTCAGACGTGTGCTCAATTGTATGAGGGTATATTTTAAAAGATTATAAGTATTCATCGTCACTCGCTTGACCTCGAGTACGTAGAATGGGTGACCTAGACTGGGTACGTACGGACTTAAGAAATATTATATAGGAATTTTGTATTCGTGCGTCGTTACAAAAAATGAATTTATAATATATATATATATATCTTCAAATTTGGTGCAGTGGTTCGGAAGTTATACGCGGAGAAACATTTCGACGTTCGTCTTGATTTATATAGATATTACACGAACCGTCATTTCTTCCGTAGATATTTATATTGTATATACTCGGTAACTTTTTTATATAAATCCATTTGAAAATTGCTTTAAAGTTAACAAGATAAAGTCATTGTAAAATTGTTAACGTCCAGAACTGATTGGACAGGTGTTAAAAATCCAATTTCATATTACGTCCGTTTACAAACACCATAATTGCTTTGTCCTTTTGTTTCTCACAAGCAGAACCTGAGGAAATCTATTGTAATTCAGAATTACACCGCGTTAACATCAATAAAATTAAATGTATAACTAGTTATATAATATATAGAATATAAAATTTATTTTTACATAAATAAGCTCTTACGCAGCTTACAATGTGATTTTCAAGAATAGAGTGTATAGGCATTTACTAAGCCTGCGCCTTAACATCCAGGACTGTAAATCCACTTAACATTAGGTCAAATCACGGTCAAGCATTTGCTTATAAAGTATGTAACAAACATTCAATTGATGTTATATATAGATATTATAATATAATTGATTTATTGAAAAATGATCATAACTATTTATTTCTTTGGTTAGTTTATTTTCTTTTTAGAAATTAGTTAAGTAAAATTGTTTTCGTTGCTTGAATGCTGTGTTTTCCTTTAATAAGTGAGGCAATTACAGTATTTGTGGGTATATTAAATTAGCTTAGTATAATTGTACTTACTGTTGGAAAACCTTGAAATAAAATTTCATAACTAATACATCAAACTCATATCAGTACCGGTTTTGTAATACGTTAACTACGATGAAATTAAAAATCAAACTATTTGAATAACACATGAATAACGAATGTTATGAATAACAACGTAAAAACACTTATCTAGTTATATAAATGCTTAAAATTTTATTAGAATTTCAGTTCATAGTAAAAGGTAAACACTAGTGAATTCGCTTTATCATAAATGGCAGACAACGAAGCAATACAGGGATGTAATTATCAAGGGTCCGCAGACAATCGGAACCGTCCTATTATTTGACTTGATAGAACACCTTGCCGGCTCGATAGTTTCCATAGATTATATATTGCTAGATTATGTACGTAGTCTCTATACTAAAATTCTGATTATCAAAGATAACTCTTTATTGTTTACTAATAACAAAAAATATAAGAGACGCAAAATAAAGTGATGGAGCGCGCACATAAGAATTTTTTTTTTATGTTCATGGGGAGGAAATCTTAAACAAGATCCCCGCCTTCTGAGGAGAGGCGAGGATCTTCCTCGGTACATGTTGAGGGGCTCCGAAATCTCCAGAGGAACGCACCGGAGTCCCTCAGCACTGTGCTCTTGGGAAAGCACGTCCCGGGGGGGAAGGTTACTCCCCCTCCCTGTGCCGTCGCAGTGCAGGGCGACACGGGCCAGCCGATGTCGCCTTCTTCCCGCGTCCACTTGTCGTCCAGTGAACTCGAGGCACCTTTTAGTCGCCTTCTGCGACAGGCAGGGGATACCGTAGTCTTATTCTTGAGAGCCCAGAACTACAGGGACAGACAACCTTTAGATGGACATAAATTTGTTTCTAGAAAAATTGACAATCTCCTATAGATAATAAATAATCAGTAATTATGAAATAAAGGAAAGTTATTATGATTTAAGAAGAAACAAGTTTTACGGATTTTATCGCGATTCAATTGTGATTATTAATTCACGACGTTGCGAGCACTTTACAGTGTCCATTGACACACGGGGAATGACGTGATTGACGTCCCAATGTCAGAGTTGTTATGTTTGTTAAAACCAACTACCTCCTCCATTTAATAATTAAGTTAATTAATTTAAAAAAATACGTATAATTTTTGAATTCTTACATTACTTTATTCACCGTAATAACTACTTATTTTAAACATATTGCTATGATATATGAGCATAAGGTAAACTGCTGACACATTTCGGACACTTGCATTGTCATCTTTGTCTACCAGGGTTGATTGGAAAAAATTTAAAGCTTGCAATTACTTTAGACAGTTGACACCAATACTTCATGATAAAAAAAACAGATAACTTAAACTTATTAAGGAATATTTTATTAATTTTTTATTAACAGTTCAAATAAAAAAAAATCACGAATAATGAATGTCACATAATTCAAACAAAAATGTATATATTATTTCACTGTAACTTCATTATCTTAGGGTTCTATTCCAAGAATCTAAGATAGTGAAATTTCACGTAAATAGAAATGTATAAAATATTTAGTTGATGTCTATAAATGAAATCTGGAGACGAGTCGAGCTGAGAATCAGGTCGTCAACCTCGAGAAGGTCTACGAGAGAAAATAATAACAATAACTTCAAATGCGATCCCGAGAAAAAACCGAGGCCGGCACAATGTCATTACGGCAGCGGCGTATCAACGTCGTCCATAGACTTATAAAACTTTTAGAAGTTACAAAGTTTTCTCATCTTACTCGAAATGTCAACCCTCTATATCACGAAAAGTCAGCCATTTTGGTATAAATTCTCCCTTTGTAACTCGAATATTTTGAGATATCGATAACTTAATGCTTTAGGGCACGGTTGTAAGCATTCAGACATATCTAAATGTATAGTGATTGTTTAATAAAACGGTGGGTAAGTCACTGAATATCAAAAAGTCTAATTCTTCTCTGTACACAAACAATTAAACGAAAGATAAAACAAAAAAAAATAACAAAAGACGCGGGGAAAAACTTTAGTCAACTGTCAAATTTACAGATACAGATAATCAATAAAACTATGTATAGCGAACGGGTATACGGCCGGTCGGTTTGGTACAAATGTCATTTGATGAAATATTGTAATGTTATGATAAGTGATAACGCTGTCCACTAAAAAGGTATAACATGTTAGCAATAAAAGTTGTAAGGTTTCCGTTCGTGCTATAGCAGAAGCAACTGCAATGTATAAAAATTGACGTAACGTAAATGTAACGGAGTCTAAAATACTTAAGATTTTTAATATTTAAGGTCTATGACACTTTAAATAGATAAACACTAAAGACAACTAGTAATTTATATAATTTTAACTGTTTTGCACACTGAAGAATTTAAAAAATAACTTCTTTAAAACATTTTACAATTATGATTGATTTTAAAAATGCTACCTTCTTCCGAAAACAGCTCAATGGTCAGTATAATATAACATCGCACCTTATTTCCGGTTCGGTGTTTTTGATTTGATTGATCAATTTAGATGATCAATAAAATATCGGGCGCCATGATTGCCTACCGACAGGCTACCACACAGAAATCGAACGCAATACTTCGAGATCATTTCAATTTCTTACTACAATGCGCGGCTGTTATAAAATCACAACGAAAAAACATTTTGAGCTTGCTTTGTACATCGAAATGGAATGTAGGTAGGCGATAATCGCTTTCGTATTGGCGTCGGACGCATAGAGCTGCGGTTTGACTTACACAAATAGAGTCGATCTTGGAGCTAGAGCGAGGGCCCGTGTGAAAATTTGATAACGAATCTATAGATCGATGGGGCTGCAGAAATCGAGGGGCAATAGCTGCGGTTTCAATCCGTATGCTACTGTGGGATGTAATAAGCGGAGCGGATTAGCCGCCTTCGTACACCGCCGCTGGGACACTGTCGCCAGGTCTTTGTTGTTACTGCGGGACAGTCTAAACAATGCAATAAGTCGCCATTTGTTTATGGTTTGTTTTTAGTGGGAGTCTTTTATTTCTGATCTTATTTATTTATTGAGAATATGTTATTTTATTTGTATATGTTGCATTTTTTGGATTAACTAAAACTATTTTCAACTTAATGGCAGAGCTTCGACTTAACAATTTTATGACCGAGGGTCCTAGAAGACCAATGATTTACCTTTTTAGTACCCTTACTTACAAAAAAAAATGTTTTTGGGACGAAACATATGTTTTTTTTTATTTTACTCAATAATTAGAAATTACTAATATTTTTTATTTTACGCTATTTGTTATTTTCTAAAATACTATATACTATACTAAATAAAAACCAGTCAACAAAATTAAAAAAAAATCGTAAATATATATATAAAATTAAGTAATTTTTTTTGCTAATAATGTTGCTTTTAGATAATCCGAAGAAACTTCATTTCTACCAGGTGTCCCATGACATGATACTTTTAAAACCCATACTCATCAGCCAGTAGGCCTCTAAAGGTTTGAAACACCGGGTGCCTAAAGACCGAGCTCTTCAGACCTCTACCTTCCTAAACCTTTATTAAAGTAACTCGAGCTTAGCTAACCTTAGCTATGGTTGTGACTCATTTGTACCGGAGGATGGTCTATAAAAAGATTCCCCCGCGTGAACAAAAAAAAAATGGTTGTGACTCATTTCGCAAAAGATCGTAGGGCAGTATTTGTTGGCAGTGTTGCTTTAGTCGGACTATTATAATAAAAACTCTTTTTTATAAGACGTAGAATAACATTCCGAGCGGTAGTTCGGCCCTCACGGACGCCCTCGGATCGGAATGCTTACCTCTCGGGGGACCCTTGTATCGAGTTACTAATTATAGCAGTTCAGGCTAAGCGACCTGAGAGCTATGCCGCCTCTCAATCCGTTGAAGCAGTCACGAACAGCTTCTCTGAACAGCCTGTGCAGTTCGTCACAAAAAACTACCTATATGGTCACTTTAATCATAATACGACAACCACAACGGCTGCGTGTAGGTGCCTTCAAATTCAGGGAAGGGTAATCGGAGTTTACGAAGTCTGGCGGTTAACCGTATACTGGTAGGAGAAGGGGTTCTATAAGAAAATCCAATATTTTCCCCCGTCGATATGGCCATCGCAATCGTAACGGACGCCCCGCACGCGCGCTTCATTCACATCTCCTACGGCAATAAACACAGAATTCAACTGATTGCAAACTCTAAAACCACCTCGGTTTGCTGTAATAACCAATAGAATCAAAGGAAGGCTTGCCTGAAATCGTTTCTATATTTATTATCACCTCCAAAAATAATTTAATATTAATGAACAAGCGTTAATAGACTAATGGTTAAGGGCACGGTCTGCGAATCGTTAGATCGTAGATTCCAATAAACCGTGAGAGACGTGAACCATCTCCTTTCTTTTTGTGGGGGGGGGGAGGGAATCTTCATTCAACAATATATTCAAAATAAAGAACCATCATCACCAAGAATGTTATTAATATTTGCTAGCATTCTTTAAAAAAAAACTCATTCGGCTATGTAACCCTCGAAATGGTAGACAAAATCTCTATTAAAAAATAAAGTTACATCCTTTATATATTTTATAAATATATACATATGACCCACTGTGTTGGGCGCAGGCCTTCTCTGTAAAGAGAGTATAAGGGCATAGTCCGCCACGCGACCCTAGTGCGGATTGGCAGACTTTACATGCCTTAGCAAAAAATTCTGTAAAGACATTTAGGTTTCCTTACGATGATTTCCTTCACCGCCGAACGCGTGGTAAATCAGCACATAAAATTACAACTAGGGTTGCTAGCGTACTATGAGCCAACCGCCCGGACACTGAGCTACCACGGCTCTATAAATCTCTATTGCTATCCGGTATTAAACGCACTAAGTTACAGTTAAATATAAAATTCCCTCCCGGTGAAGTTATGAAAGACGAAACGAAAGTTTAAAAACGTAGCGACCAATAAATATTTAAAAATGTGACTGATATATTTTTTGTCTTAAATTTGAAACACTTTAAAACGTGAAACTTTTAGCCAATCAATCTTTAGATTCGTATATAACCCAATTTGATAGTCGATAAGGTAATTTAAAAATGTCTTCATAGACAACGATGCCGCTGTCGATCTAACAAAAGAAAAAACAAAATTATAGTCCTTGGCTGGTAAGAACGTACACACTTATCCGATATCGATGAGGACGGATAGAGCTTTCTTGAGGCATTAAAACTATTAAAATATGGGGCGTGGCGCTGCGGGTAGAATTAAGCTCCCCAGCCGCAAAACCACAGCTCCTGGATGAGCTGGACATTAAGGCTCGCACACACCCTCCCTACTTACCATACATCAATTTCATAATCCCATATATTTTTTTAAACATGTTTGGAAGTGGAACATTTTTTATCTGTGCACAAATTTTATGTCATGCTATTTTAAAAGAATTTGATGATTTGAATAAATTAAATTACATTACGATGTAATTTAATATAATTGTAATAAATAAAAAAAAATAATGTATTCTATTTACGACTCTTAATGTCACGTACTTTACGTTACGAGAAATAAGGAGTTAACCATTTTGGTGGAAACCAAAAAGTTATTAATTAGCTACTGCATGTAACCTCTGTCTACCCCTCCGGGTGATAGGCATGATTTGTATGTATATTTATATTTGTCAACATTACAAATTTAAGTGTATGCTTTATTTACTTTGCGGTCAGCAAGCGGAAAAGTGCCTAGCGAATTTTCGAAGCCACTCTTTCGAGAATGTTCCCGTCCATATTAGATCAGTCTGTGATTACCGTCGCACCGTTGCAACACTGTTCAGCTTTATTATTCAGCTTTATACGCGCTACCCCGGTCATTAGAGTCGTTCACTATTTTCCATTGTCTCGATTTTCTAGCATTCGCGATAAATTTGTAAGTGCACTCGTAAATGTGGCAACCGCAGATCGACCCCAACCATAGCCTGGAGAAAGCATCGGCTTTTTACCCTAATACCAAGGAATTAGAGTAAACATTTAGTTAGCCCGTAAGTGCCACTACTTCTTCTTCTCCTTCTTCTATGCCTTTTCCCTTTATTTGGGGTCGGCCCTTCTTGTGTTGCGGCGCCAAGACAGACGGTCTTGGGTTATCCGTACCTCTAATTGGGCTCGCTGCATATTATTGGCAACGGTTGTCCACCACGTGGCCTGCGGTCTTCCTCTGCCTTTCTTCGTGTCTGGTATAGCAAGGGCCCTATGCACAACGTGCTCCTGATCATGCCTCATCACATGCCCATACCACCGCAAACGACTTTCCACCATTTTCTCCACAATGGGTGCAACTTTGAAGGAGCCTCTGATGTATTCATTTCGAACTTTATCGAGTCTCGTAATTCCGCTGCCCACCGTAGCATTTTTAATTCATTTGTGTGCATCTTTTGTTCTTGTGCCACTACTTATTTGTATAAAAAAGTTGATAAATTAATTTAGTGGAGAAATTAAAAAAAAAAGAAAAGTAAAAAAAGTTTAGTTGGGATGGTTTTGATTTAATTAGTGTAATGACCTCGGGAAGGTGCCGCCTTAAGCCCAAGCTGAGGTACTTTCTTCTAGGTTACGTTACCGAAAATTTGTAAAAGAGCCACTTTAAGAACCTAAATGGTCGTAAAGTCGGAAGAACGCAATAATTTTTTTGAAAAAATATACCATACATAGGACGTTAAACAGCCACGTATGTAGCTCAAGAGAACGAAAAGGTTAACACAGGCAATCAGGAATAATTAAAAAAGTACCTTATGTAGAGGTGCATCAACTTACAACATTAGCATAAGCAAATAAACTATATTATTATTAATAATAATATAGTTTATTTGCATCAGAAAAAGTTGAATACACCTAAAGGTGAGTCCCTTAACTCCCGAACTAGCATATACTGTATTTCAGGATCAAATGTTTTCCCCCGTCATTTTGACGGTAATCTTGAACATTAATAAAGGGATAAAAAAAGTAATGTAAAATTATTTAATTTTGTACAAAAAACGTTTATAATTGTAATGATGTCATTATTTATTCTCAGTCAACGGAACCCTAAAATAAAATAGAGCTTCTATGATGGCGAGCACGTATCTCAAATGGAAGCATTAAAGTAGCTGATCGTTCCATCTCCATCAGGTGGTGCGGAGTTATGTCCCGCATTTGCGGTCGCCGGCAGGATACGAGCGTGTACTGTAATGAGCAACACATAACGAAACCTTACAAATAATTCAACCCACGAAAAAAACGCACCGAATCACGTACTCCATATCCTTTGAAGGAAAATGGGTATCAGATAGCACCGTGTAGACGCCGTCCCCTTCGCCCCCACTAATCCCTTAAACGAAGGAGCGGGATGCAGGAACAATAATGATTCTCGTTTACACACTTTCGATGTGTAAGGCTCAATACAATCAATTACATTTGTGCGTGGTACACGAACGCCTTCTGTCGGCTATGGTTTATAACATGCAAATAAAATATTGTTTATAAGTAGTATTTTACACTGAATTATATTTATACAACAATACTAATGAATCTACACCAACAATTTATACTTCGATAACTTAAAAACTACACACCGACACACCCGACACACTATACCTGATAGACGGAAAAAGAATCCCTTTCCAACCAGGGATACGGATCGGGGTCAGGTTCGCGCATCCTTACCGTGCACGAGGCCCAAGGCCTCACGTACGGATCAGTGGTGGTCATCAGAACAGTGACGAAAAAACTGCAACTGCACGACAGCGTCCAACATGCTGTAGTGGCGATATCCCGACACACCGTCAGCTGTGTCTATTATATAGATGACTGTGACGACGCCACAGGAAGACTGATGACAAAGGCAAAGGCCGCATCAAGGGAGAGGATAGTGGACTACAACCTGAAAATGGCCATGAGAAACAGGGACACAGCGGTCGCGGAGAAGCTAATAGCAATGCAGCGGGGCGTCTGCGACGTGTGAACCCAAAACGATCTCTGGCCACCTCCAAATTCAGGCATTATATATATATAAAAAAAAATAAGGAAAATAGTAACTGTAGAAGTGGCACTTTTTAACAAATGCAGAGTAAACAATTTAAGTGTATTGGAAAAGACCACGGACACAGGTCTGTGGTTGCAATATAAGAATAAAAAAAAAACTTAAAAACTACAATAAAAAATAAGCATAAATAAGTAGGGAAAATTGTCATGAATAAATTAACTATTTCGGAGTTTCTTCGGCCACTTCTTCTCCCAGCGCCAACGCAGTCATATTAGTTTAGCTTTTGAATGTCCCTTAGATTATCCGTGAAATAGCAATCGACCGAGTCATGGTTCGGTCCTCTCGGGCGCTCTCGGATCGGAATGCTTACGTGTAACATAGTAGCCGTCCAAGCCGAGGTTACCCCTCACCGGGGACCCTTGTGTCGAGTTACTAGCGATAGAGGTTCAGGCTAAGCAATCTAAGAGCTGTGCCACCTCTCAATCCGGTGAAGTACTAAAGGCCAACTTCTCTGGCCAATCTATGTAGTTCGCCATAAAAATAATATATAAAATAATAGAACTAATTACCAATTCAACACATAGGGGAAATGACACGACTCAGCCTTAAATAAGAACACGCGTGTGCTCTGAATTGACAATGATTTGATTATACTCATGACGGGGCAGGAGTGCACTTCTTAACACACGAACTGGTGAGGTTACTGCTCACTTTATAAACTCTGCCCATTCATACTCCACTAACTATTCTATCGATTATTATTTTTAAGAGTCAATAGCGTAATGGGTTAGGGTACAGTCTGCGAATCGTAAGATCGTAGGTACGAATCCACCATTCAACTATTAACGTGAACCATGTTCTTGAGATCCCGGAGCCCCTCACCATTCACCGAGGAAGGGCCAACGGGGAGGTTTTAGTGGGTAAAAACCCCTCATAACCGCCGCCCAGAAGGCGAATGGGGGTAAGATTTCCTCCTCGTAACAAAAAACTTGGAATGGTTAACAAGAATATTTGTAATATTTCCGAAAAAAAAATTATTCTATAAATTTTTTTTTAACTATTCTTTTATTTTCAACCGACTTCAAAAAAGGCGGGGGTTCTCAATTCGTGTCTATTTTTTTTTGTTTGTTACTGCATAACTTTTGACTGGGTGCAACGATTTTTTTTATTTGAAAACCATTGCTCCCCGTGTGCTCCCATTTCAATTTGACCCAATTCTGATAATGGGATCCTTGAGAAAACCATAAAAGTCTTAAATTTGCATCAAGTTAATGGCGGACATAGGCATAAATGAACGAATAACTGAATATCACGCCAACAGTCATTTTTTTTATTGAAAAGTATGTACTTAATTTTTTTTTTATGACGAACTACATAAATTGGCCAGAGAAGCTGGCCTTGACTGCTTCACCGCATTGAGAGGTGGCATAGCTCTTAGGTCGCTTAGCCTGAACCTCTATCGCTAGTAACCCGACACAAGGGTCCCCCCGGTGGGGGGGGAGCGTTCTTTAAGAGTAGTTTGATGAAAGTTTGGTTAAGTTCTGATTAACTTTGGTACAAAAAAAGGTTGTCTTTGCCGGGACCGGCCGGTCGTTGGGGTGTCCTGTCGCTGACAGATCCGGGGCACCCTGCTCATAACGGCTGATGGCATTCGCTTAAGGTTTAGTGGGTAGGGGCTGCCCACCCAGGGTACCGGAGGATGGTCTATAAAAAGATACCCCGCGTGAACAAAAAAAAAATGGTACAAGAAAAGGTGTCCGCGCGTAATAGAATTTAACGTTTGATTCGATTTAAAGTCGGTTTTTGTTTTTACTCGTAAATATACTTGTTTTTTTTTAAATACTACATTTTAATAGTACTTAGTAAATACGATTGTTTATTAGTAAACATGAAATACCCTATCAGACAAATCAACGTAACAGTTTCGAACGCCCGATATCGATCCCAGTTCCGCAAGATTACGTATGAAAAATAATATCACGAGACGTTTTTACGGAGCGCGAGTAGATGTGCCGGTAGGTAGGAGATGTGATAGGTAACGCTAGCCCACGTATCGCGTGTACCAAGTATAATATTACGCGATCGGCCGGCTGTATCAACGATCGTCAATCGCCTGGATCCATTCCGTGTAACAATACCTCCGTTGGGGCCATTAAAACAGCGAACAGCTTTACATCTTTTTAACGCTATATGTCAGCCGCTTAATGTTGCGCGATGTTTTTTAATAACTGTATTTCATTTCTTTGTAGGGTTATAGCACTTGATAAAGTAATTGTAGGGGGTCAAGAAAGTTAAAGAACGATCTTCGAACTTCATAATCAAATCAAATTTCCGCCTGGTTTCTTTGTGGTAATTTTTTTATCAGTTTCTTTGAAAGTTCCTAATTTTTATTCATTGTTGGAAAGCTACGGTTACGTTTTAAAAATAAACTGCCAGCCAAGGATTAAACTACTGGAAATAAATATCAAAAAATATTGAAATAATATCGCTTTTCGTCTTACATTTTTAAATAAACAAATTATAAATTTTAATTATAAAGTTTATTTGCAACAAAAAAAGTTGATTACATAAATATGCAACGATAATTATTGTCTTAATATTGATCAATATATAACCACTCTTTAATCGATTTTATAAATTGGACGAATAATTCAGTTGTATAATGTTAACTTATTTAAAAAAAAAACAAAAAAACATGATAACTCAAAAAGCGTTAAGTAAAAACGTTTAATTACCGCCTTCATATATATTCCTTCTGTGTAATGAGAGTAGGATATAGTCCGCCACGCGACTCTAGTGCGGATTGGCAGACTTGTAGGTTTCTCACGATGTTTTCCTTCACCGCCGAGCGCGTGGTAAATCAGCACATGATATTGAAACAACAAATTTATTGGTGCCGGCACAGAGGATCGGTCTTAGGTTGCTAGCGTACTGTGCAACTTCTATTTCAGGTAACCGCTGTCAATGGTTACTTTTGCATAATGTATAAGCCCGTGCCCCATGTGGATGCCCCACCCCTATCATCTCCCACTAAAATCTTTGTACAGTTTCTGCCAATACAAAGGTTGTCTGGAAGAGATCGGTCTTAGCGATAAGACCGCCCATTGCACGTGCATTTACATCGACAAAAGTGAAAATTGTATATTTATTATTTCTGTGATGTATTTTTTAAAATTATTGTGCAATAAAGTATATTCAATCATTTATTCATTCCTAACGTAAATACGACTGTTTATTAGTAAACATGAAATACCCTATCAACGTAACAGTTTCGAACGCCCGATATCGATCCCAGTTCCGCAAGATTACGTATGAAAAATAATATCACGAGACGTTTTTACGGAGCGCGAGTAGATGTGCCGGTAGGTAGGAGATGTGATAGGTAACGCTAGCCCACGTATCGCGTGTACCAAGTATAATATTACGCGATCGGCCGGCTGTATCAACGATCGTCAATCGCCTGGATCCATTCCGTGTAACAATACCTCCGTTGGGGCCATTAAAACAGCGAACAGCTTTACATCTTTTAACACTATTTGTCATCCACTTAATGTTGTGCGATGTTTTTAATAACTGTATTTCATTTCTTTGTAGGGTTAGCACTTAGTAAATACGACTGTTTATTAGTAAACATGAAATACCCTATCAACGTAACAGTTTCGAACGCCCGATATCGATCCCAGTTCCGCAAGATTACGTATGAATAATAATATCACGAGACGTTTTACGGAGCGCGAGTAGATGTGCCGGTAGGTAGGAGATGTGATAGGTAACGCTAGCCCACGTATCGCGTGTACCAAGTATAATATTACGCGATCGGCCGGCTGTATCAACGATCGTCAATCGCCTGGATCCATTCCGTGTAACAATACCTCCGTTGGGGCCATTAAAACAGCGAACAGCTTTACATCTTTTTAACGCTATATGTCAGCCGCTTAATGTTGCGCGATGTTTTTTAATAACTGTATTTCATTTCTTTGTAGGGTTATAGCACTTGATAAAGTAATTGTAGGGGGTCAAGAAAGTTAAAGAACGATCTTAAGTTTCGTTCGATTACGAATTTCCGCCTGGTTTCTTTGTGGTAATTTTTATCAGTTTCTTTGAAAGTTCTAATTTTTATTCATTGTTGGAAAGCTACGATGACGGTTACGTTTTAAAATAAACTGCCAGCCAAGGATTAAACTACTGGAAATAAATATCAAAACATATTGAAATAATAACGCTTTTCGTCTTGCATTTTAAAATAAACAAATTATAAATAAATAGTTTATTTGCAACAAAAAAAGTTGATTACATAAATATGCAACGATAATTATTGTCTTAATATTGATCAATATATAACCACTCTTTAATCGATTTTATAAATTGGACGAATAATTCAGTTGTATATAATGTTAACTTATTTAAAAAAAAAACAAAAAAACATGATAACTCAAAAAGCGTTAAGTAAAAACGTTTAATTACCGCCTTCATATATATTCCTTCTGTGTAATGAGAGTAGGATATAGTCCGCCACGCGACTCTAGTGCGGATTGGCAGACTTGTAGGTTTCTCACGATGTTTTCCTTCACCGCCGAGCGCGTGGTAAATCAGCACATGATATTGAAACAACAAATTTATTGGTGCCGGCACAGAGGATCGGACTTAGGTTGCTAGCGTACTGTGCAACTTCTATTTCAGGTAACCGCTGTCAATGGTTACTTTTGCATAATGTATAAGCCCGTGCCCCATGTGGATGCCCCACCCCTATCATCTCCCACTAAAATCTTTGTACAGTTTCTGCCAATACAAAGGTTGTCTGGAAGAGATCGGTCTTAGCGATAAGACCGCCCATTGCACGTGCATTTACATCGACAAAAGTGAAAATTGTATATTTATTATTTCTGTGATATATTTTTTAAAATTATTGTGCAATAAAGTATATTCATTGACTTATTCATTTCTAACGGAAATACCAATGACCCTGTATAATAAAATGAAAATAAGTAATAAATTAGCAGGCTTCTTCAACGTAAACCAAAACATGTAACTTCGTGGCCACACCTCTAATCTCGGCGAGTTACATTATCCACAGCGAACGTGTCTTAAGAATCAGACGCAGTGAACCAGACAACATTACCGTTTGAGCTTTATAATAATTTCAATATTTACGAATTGTCGAAATCAGTAGCTTTCTTGTTGAATGACGATATTTGAACAAGTTATGTATTTAAGCCTTAAACAGAAGCCATGAAGTTACAAATTTATTAACGAGTACAAACAATAACCGACTTCAAATACAATCAGTGACGGGTTAAAAATTAAATTCTAAACGCGAAAGCTCTCTATTAACGATTATTTATTTAATCTTGGATTGTTATACAAATACATTATCAAGACATACTAGGAGTGTGGTATATCTTCAGAACGCATGTTCCTTTTTTTTGGACGGGGGGGAAATATTGGTGGGTGGCACTTCCTCGGTGCATGGTGAGGGGCTCCCGGATCTCCAGAGGAACGCACCGGAGCCCCTCTGCGCTGTACACTTCAGAGAGCAAGTCCGGGAACTTAATCCCTCCTCCCCTGTACCCTCGCAGTGTACGGGACAAAGGACCCTTGTCGCCCAGTAAACCCGAGGCCCCTTGAAACCAAAACCTTTCAAATAAAAATTCGTTTTAAAAATCGTATTAACAAATATAGTATTGATTAAAAACAAAAAACGATTTTAAATGAAATCAAACGTTAAATTATTTTACGCGCGGACGTCCTATTTGTATTTCCCAATTATCGTAGAACTTAACCAAACTCTCATCAAACTACCTTCGAAGTAAATCCTTGCCAATAAAAGGAAATCATCGAAATCGGATGGCGTGACATTCAGTTATTCGCCCATTTATCCCGCACATATTTAATGCAAATTTAAGCCTTAAATGGTTTTTTCCTGAATGCCATTGTCAAAATTGGACAAAATGGTGGTCCCACGGGAAACACTAGCTTGCATATAACAAAAATAATCATCAAAATCGGTTCACCCAGACGAAAGTTATATATGGTATAGTTATTGACGAATTGAGAAACTTCATTTCTTTGTAGGGTTAGCACTTAGTAAAGAACTTGTAGGGAGTATAGAAAGTTATAGAACAATCTTAAGTTTCGTTCGATTACGAATTTCCACGAACCTCCTCCTTTTTAAAATCGGTTCAAAAAACAAATTCATTTCATTCCACTTTGCACAGGCTTAGGCCACATCTCGGTAAGTATAAACTAATTATCTAAGCTCACACATATCTCAATTTTTTTTATGCGTGTAAACTAGCGCTTGACCGTCATGGTCCTGGTGTTAAGTGGTGATATAGTCGAAAGATGGTACGCGCTAGTTTAATAAGTGCCTATTCACTCTACTCTTGAAGGCTCCCACGTCGAACTTGGATGGAAAGACTGAGGCCGGCAACTTATTGCACTCCTTTGCTGTACGTTTACGTTTTTACGTTTCGTTTGGTTTATCTGTTATCGTGAGTTGCTTAGTAGAGAGTAAAATATTTCTGAAATGTTAATGAAAAACAAGTTATTTACCTGTGTTTTAATAATGAAATAGAACGTATAATAACAAATACATGGAAACGGCTTTGGTCTCTTAGGGAAATAATGAAGGATAAATGTATTCAAATGAAAGGAAAAAAAAGTATACGAAATATGCATTGTGCCATGTTTATTATACGGGTGCCAGACTTGGACGTTAACAGAACTACAAAAGATCAAATTAAAAGTCTGCCAAAATGCAATAGAGAGGAATATTTTAGGGAGAAGAGATAGAGTGAAGATACAAGAAATTAAATTAAAAAAAAAATTAAAAATTTGGACACCCAGCCTACAGACGAGTTAAATGGCGTTGGACAGGGACACATGCTAAGAGAAAGTTAAGAGAAATGGACGAAGTTAGTAACTGAATGGTACCCAAGAGATAGCAAAAGTAATAGAGGTAGACTAATTAAAAGATGGGAAGACGAAGCTCGTCCGCTGTGGAGTCGGTTAGCAATACAAATACGTGAAAATCTTTAGAGGAGGCCTTTGTCGACAGACAAGCCAATCCACAACCAGTTGCCGATGATTAAAGTAAGAATTATCAAATCAATTTAGTTTATAGTGAGAAGCCCAACACTATTTTATTGTAAAAAAACTTTGAGGCAATAAAGGCTATTTTATTTATTTTAATAAAGAAAATTACTGGTCGGTAAAGCCATAAAATAACAAAACCGATTTAAAGAAATAAAACAATACGCCTCAGCGCATATTTCACTGAAGCTTTATAAGTCTCCACTTAGCTCCCATAAGAATATTCTCACCCCTCCGTCGGGATCCATCTCGTTGTTTTATTAGGTTTTTGTTGCTGATCATTTACATCGTAACTCGGCGTAATTCGATACATCCTGCGCTTGACGGCCGCCAGTGGAACCTTGACGAGCCGTTGAAAAGGGACTAACTACCTTTTGCAAGGGGCTTGCTTTACGCAGTGTTAAAAAATAATTGATTTTTTAAATGTATTTAATTAGTCTAGTTGTCTATGATTTCTTATTGCGTAGACTATATATTAGAGCAATTCTATGAATTTTAGCCCACTTAAATTTTAAACGAATTCCATTCGTTTATCCACGTTAGATTGTAAATTTTAGTATTGACTACATACGATGTGATAATTTTTTTTTTAAAGACCAGATTCAGAAGGCTGTGTTGCTCGATACCGCGCGTGTTGTCCACCGATTACTCTCTTGTTTTCCCTGACCCTCGGCCGTTTGGTCTTCCCTGCCGAGGGAATCTCGTCTGGTTGAATTTATTTGTTTTATTCTGTTATGTCTATAGTGTATGTAAATTTTATCTGATATATTATGTAGTTTCTATAAAAATATATAGAGTTATGTAAATTTTGTAAATTTTATATATACTAACCAGACGGAGATACTTGTTAAAATATAAAATGAAGCATTTATTCAACACAGAAATAGACAAATCGAAAAATAAGATCTAGCTACACGTATGTATGTATATAAGATTATGTATTATATTTCTTCTCAAAGCATAACACTATGTAATATGATTTTTTAAATATTATTCAATTAATAAATTTAAAATAACCGTAAAAAAATATTTCACATCAATTATCGACCAATAGTCGGTCGTCTAGTTTCGGTTTCATAGTGAAAATTCAATGACAATAGCAAACTTGGTTTTAAGTAAAGACATAATTAGAAGTAAAGTATATATGTCTTACTGATGGGCACAGGCCTACTCCGTAAAGAATAAATAAGAGCATAGCTTTTTTGCGACAATGCGCAAGAGATGTGCATCTCTGGTGCGCAGGGTGCGGACCATCTCCAACAGCATCCTGAGCATGATGGCTCAAAGGCTTGTAAACAGATGCTGCGCCGTTTCACATGGGGTAAGGTATTCATTAGCATAGTCAAGCCGTTAGTATACTATTATATTATATTTTTATATAATTATTATAATCTAAGGTTATTATTTAAAAGTTATTTAATGTAATGATGAGTCTATGTTACTTAATTGAATAAATATATTATATTATTATTATTATAGTTCACCACGCACCCTTAGTACGGATGAAAAGATTTTCTAAGGCATTCAGTTCATGTACTCTCACCATTTTTCCTTCATCGCCGAGCACGATATAAGCCAGCACATAAATTTTTAACAAACAGCTCAATTAGGACACAAACTGGTTATCGAACTTGCTTCAGTGTACAGCAACTTGAGGCGACCACCACTAAGCTACCACATTCTAGTACTTGAGTGCTTTTAACTTTTTGCTGCTGGCTGTACGAGCTGCCAGCTGACGTGCTACAATATAGCAAATGTTATAGCACGGATAATTGTTTGCCACATGGTTTGCGTTCATGAAATGTGTGTAACAAGAGCAGGCGCGGCGTGATCAAAGGAGGCTAATTACTGCCCCCGCCCTCTAATCAACGCCTTTGATTGGCTGAGAGACGTATTTGTATTCGACAAGTTCAATTGACACGCTAATGTAGCTTTAGCATCTAAATAGTGATTAAAAGTTTTAATACAATAACATTATAATTTTGTTTGGTTGTGTGTTTTGTTAACATAAATTGTTGGGTGACGCTGGAGCGTTTTCTAAAGGACCAAGCGATCTACCGGCTTGCGGCTCAAATGATTTAAAGTGATTATTGTCAATGGGGTGGTAGCTCAATGGCTCAATATGCATAGTATCTAGCAACCCTAGTTCGATCCCCGGTGCCGGCACCAATGAATTTGTTGTTGCAATTTTGTGTTGATTTACCACGTCCTCGGCGGTGAAGGGAAACATCGTAAGAAAGCTACATGTCTTAGAAAAATTTGCTAAGGCTTGTGAAGTCTGCCAATCCGCACTACGGCCGCGTGGCGGACTATGCCCTAATACTCTCTTTCCAGAGTGCCCAACAGTGGGACTCATATATATGTACGGCTGTAACTTTCACCTTAAGTTTATTGTCACCCATGACATACCAAAGCAGCCAGTTGTCGGTATTTGAATAAGGTTTTCAAATTGGACGCTTTTACAATTTGGGATAACAGCGTAAATGCATCTTCAAAAAAACCACCATAATACTATTAAGGATTAAAAATCTCAGCAAATAAAATTGCTGTATTAATTCGAAAGTACGTGGTGCTGTCGTAGTGGCCTTCACGACCAGTTATGACAGTCGGATCAGCAGTGCCACAATTCGTGATTCGCAACTTTTTAATCTATGCATAACGACTATAAATAATTGCCAACAACACTAAATAATTTAAATCCAAACGGAACGATTTCAATCGATACATCGACACGGTATCGATAAACCACGATAATGACCACCATATAAGGTTCGTTGCAATTTCGTTAAATAGACCCCCGTACGATCTTTTGATGGCCTAGGTGTGGATGTTAATATGACATTACCTACGCGCAGAGTGGATGGAAACCGGGGTGTGGAGGGTGCGCGGGAGGGAGGGCGGTAATTATCCCACGTCAGCGGCAGGCCTAGACTCCCTGTCTGTGCTACGCAGCTACTCGTAGCGGCTTTCATAACACGAAAGTAAACAAGCGAAGCGTGAAAGGCAATTACTTTTAAATAAAAACTGAAAAATTATTATGTCGTCCATTTTTTTTATGAATAGAGGTTAAAGGAACGAATAGTTTCCTATACTGTAGTAATAATTTATGTTCCTCGTAGCACTTATCATATTCCGGATAAGGGAGCGAAAAACGTAACTAACCTTGAAGATTTTTTTTAAAGAATGTTAAATTTCTTTATAATAAAAGAGAAAGTGTGTGGGTTTGTTCCTTATAGGCTCCGAAACGGCTGGACCGATTTCAATGAAACTTTTAGGGAATCTTCAGATTGACCTGGCGAGTAATCCTGTAAAGTTTGGTGACGATTGTAGCACTTCTCTTTTTGAACTGTCAAACACAGCTTTTATTTAGTATGATCTCTATCGTTTTATAACCCAAATTTGTATTGACACATGCGTTGTGTATATTTATGTCATTATGAACAATATTAAAGTACAATCGAGTATATTGAAGTACAAGCTATACGTCATACTTTTATTTCTGATATTAACTTGAGCCCGATATGTTTTTGTGTGAAAAAAAAGAATGATATTGTATTTACTGATAAGTACATGGGCGTAGGTAATGATCTTCACCCGCTCGACAAAAGAATAGAAGAGAATGAATACGGAGAGAAATGAATAATTTAATACATTGTGCGAGTTGAATTAAATATTTAATGATGTAAGTTTATTGTTTAATTAAAATAAGCAAAACCTAGCTCGGCGAAGCGGGCTAGTTACACTGGTTTCTTTATAAAAATACCGAACGTTCTTGCTAACTATTAAAAAAGCTTAAGGTTGTGCGAGGAGATGGCTCATGTAAATAGTCGAATGGTGAATTTTCAACCTACGACCTCGTACGAGCTTACAAATTGTCTATTACGTATAATTGAGTGTTAGATTGCATTACATCCTCTAATCTTTCAGTCCGCGATTCGAAACCCTACCCGTGATTTTTTGTTTCGAATTTTTTTAACACTAACATTACCGACATGGCGACGGGGTCACCTCCTGCCTTTGTCTATCTCACTAAAAATGGTTAAGAACTTAGAACTATGTTTTATTATTATAAAATAAAAAACGAAAAAATCTTCTTTCTGTAGGAAAAAGAAATATCGTAGCCTAAAGTTACTGAAAATTAAAAGCAACAGAACTAACAGGTCCCCTTCAGGTTCAAAAACTAAGAAGTTTATTTGCATAGTTATAAATGTATAATGATAGTGTGAGTGACCGTATCTCTCGTTAATCGGTAATCGTAATCTCTAGTTAAGGGTGTTAATGCTTTGATTTATTAATATAAATCAATCGCATCAATCACAATTCTCTCTTAGGGTTTTTTTTTGATGACACAGATTCACCACAGAAGCTGGCCTGAGCTGGATTGAGAGGTGGCATAGCTCTTAGGTCGTTTAGCTTGAACCTCTATCGCTAGTAACACGACACAAGGCTCCCCCCGGTGAGGGGTATCCTCGGCTTGTACGGTTACTATGCTACGCGTAAGCATTCCGATCCGAGGGCGCCCAAGAGTGCCGAACCACGACTCGGTCGGTTGCTATTTAACGGATAATCTAAGGGATATTCACAGGGCTTAAACTAATTTTTCCCTTTTACAGCCGCGGCTTGACTACTAGCACTGAGAAATACTAATAACTAACGACTAAAGCTCTCTTTTGTCAGTGACATTTGATTAGATGTCGGATTTTATTTTTACTCGTAAATATACTTGTATTTTTTGACTATATAAATTAATCAATTTATATACTAACTGTAAAAATAAATTCGATGTGAATGTCATAAAATCTAATCTAACATTTAATTTCGACGTCAAAGTTACGCGCCTGTTTCGAACACGGAATTATTACACATGACAAAATCTCGCCGTACCACAGCGGCGGACGCGTCGCACGCTTTTATTTAGACACCTAATTAAATATTTAGTAAGTGCGTATCTCATTTATACATTAACCCGATTTTAATTTCATGTCCGAGCGCACTAAATTAGGAACGGTGAGCTGTTGCACCGCAAAATGGTTTGAATTCGTTTTGAGCTCGGAGTTGCCACTCGCGCGCGATCGACGCCGGTCGAACTTATTGTAACTGAACTGAATTGGATCAGTAATAATTTTCATAAAATATAGCGTCGAAACAGGCGTTTGGGGTAAATTATTCGCTCTGTCCATAGACATTCGTCAATATCTAGGATTTTTACGATTTACGATCGTATCTTGAAATGTAAATTTAGTTTTTCTGTTGGAGACCGAGGTACTATCTTTAGAACTCTTGCTAGAAGAATGCGAATGCGAATAGTCTAAATCCGGTCACATTCCTCGGGGCAAATCTCTCATTCAACATTCGAACATCGCTTCACCGCTCTCTGTTGCCAAAAGATTCTGTTCTGACGTCAAACCAGTATTATACAGTCACAACTGGCATACTTCCCTAAGACTCTTACCGTCGGAATTATTTTAAAAAACACAGAAATTAATGAGTAATATCGAATATTAGCTCAGGCGTAGTGACTCACAACGAATAACAGTCCTACCGGGAATCGAATAGATAGAAAAAGCTTACTAAGGTCTTGTATCATTGACGTCAAATACATGGAAATGGTTTTAATTTAAATATGACTTCAATTTAATCTTCCAAACATTCAAAATGCCACAATTGTCCCAAAATAAAAGACGGGTTAGGAGTTCTGTTCCCAATTTCAACACGATGTTCGCTAGACGACAATCATATTACATGTCACCATTCTTATACAGATATTTCAACGATTTAAATCAAATCCTTAAACTAAATAGAAGGCAACTAAAAATAGTAATCAGAAAAGGTTTGATGAAACTTGGTTACTCTGAAACTGAAAATTTATTAAAAATTAAATGATTAGTAATATTCTACACATCTACATACCATACGCACACATACACACACGCACGCACACACACAAAGTCACATACGCACACTACAAAACTATCATATATTCCTGTTACATGTTTATATACACATCTAAACTCATACTTCTCCAAAACCAATTAGCTTAAAACGGTGTTTTAATTAGCTATGTACACTACCTTTGATAATGTAAAGGGGTGGAGGGTTGATTACTTGAGACACAGGATCCGTCCTAGTTCAAGTGTCAATCCACCATAATCTTTCTGTTTTTATGTCTCTTGTTCCAAATATGTATATGTTTTTAATTATATAATTATCTTAAGTAACTACTGTGGATTATTGTGAGGAATAAATGATTTATTATTATTAAAAAATCTCAACTTATTATTAAAAAGTTTCATAATAAGTTTCATAATAGTTGGTTACAATAGACACGATTTTCTCGTCTCGTCGTCATTTACTAGAGTCTAAGGTCCAAATCTAGCAACTTTAGATTCACTACGCTCCCGAGCTAGTTTGTGCATTTTTAATCTAAACTCACAAACATATCGCTCTCCGAATCCTGAGCCACGTCCTCGACTACCCAGGTGTCGTGACGCACAATTAGGCTAGTATGAAACAAATTCTTAAATTATGCCGCAAACATATCGACTTTTCCGCCGCGTCCCATTTTTTTTTTTTGGACGAACTAACACAGTGGGCTAGAGATGCTGTCCTTTACTGCTTCACCGGATTGAGAGATGGCATAGCTCTTAGGTCGCTTAGCCTGAACCTCTATTACGTAGTAACTCGACACAAGGGTCCCCCTGGTGAGGGGTAACCTTGGCTTGGACGGTTACTATTTTACGCGTTAGCAGTCCGATCCGAGGGCACCCGAGAGAGCCGAACCACGACTCGGTCGATAGCTATTTTATTGGCAAAGCCGTGGCCCAATCAGATTATTTCCTATCATATAAGTGCGTTGCTCTAGTTTCTTCTGACTCTACTTTCACTTATGCTGTCAGGTGCGGTGTTAACATGAGTAACATAGATAGTTTATCTTAATTGTACACCAAAATCAAATAAAAAGCACATTACAGAACTAAGGTACAATTCCATCTATTGTACAATGGGCGACATTATCGCTAAAAGCGAGCGATCTCTTCCAGACGACCTTTGTATGGACAGGATATAAATGTACACAAAACTTTTTTTTTTTATAATCTCTAAGCAAGTGCTTGACTACGATCCCACCTGATGTTAAGTGGATGTATCTGTGAATATGATTGTATCTCTACAATGTCTTGTAATACGATTGAAGCTACAAACCGAGACGTGATTCTGTCCTTTAGGTCACCTAAGGTTACTTTATATTAGCGACGAATACCTGATTCATAAATTATAATTGATGAGTAAAAGAAATTGAAATTAACTAATTTCTCACCATTTATGGAAAATCCGATGTGCAATTATTGAAGAACTTGTGACGCGTCCAGCGCGTTATAATTATAATTCTATGTTTTCAAACGGAACATTTTATATTACTGGAAAGGGCGATTCATTACTATGCGGGAAATACCGCTGTCTTTCGTTTGCGTCAGTGTATAGTAGAACAACGACAACAATGACGGTTCTCTTAATTGAATTCACATAAATAGGATATGACACGGTGCACGAACTGTTGTGATAACATTTGTTTGTTGTAGCATTGCTCAAAGTTATATACGTCATTTAGTGGGAGTGGTGCGTAACAAGATTAACGTATTACAAAATAAACACAATTTTTTCATAGAAAACTAGCGTACTCAGCCCACTTCGCCGGGCTTGATTTTGCTTTATTTTATTTAAAAAATTAACTTACATCGTTAAATATTTAATTAACTCTCGCAATATTTTAAATTATTCATTTCTCTCTGTATTCATTATCTTCTCGAGCGGGTTAAGATCATTACTTACACCCATTTACATATCAGTAAATACAATATCATACTCGTAGTAGTAGTATCATAGTAAATAAAAGCTGTGTTTCACAGTACAAAAAGAGTAGTGCTCCGATCGTCACTAAACTTTACAGGATTACTCGCCCAGGTCAATCTGAAGATTCCCTGAAAGTTTAATTGAAATTGGTCCAGCCGTTTCGGAGCCTAAATGGAACAAACCCACACACTTTCTCTCTTATATATAAAGATAACGTACGACTCACTTATAAATTGAATTGTCACCGTCGTCCAAAAACATTCACAATACCGAAAAAATCGTGTATTGCTCTACTCTTGTAGATCCCTAAGTGATAACTGATTCCTAAAGTTTATTGTGTGTTAAAGAAAATTACTTTGGCGCAGTGGTGCAATGGCAAGTCATAAATTTAGGGTTCGGTCGTGATATCTCTTCTTCTTGTTCCCTCATTTCTGAGCATCGTGGTCACTGGAGCCCCTCAAGTAACCAATCTGCCTCCATCGGCTTTAGTCCGAGGCAGCCCTCACCAGCTGGTAGAGATTAGGAGAGGAGATGGCACCTTTTCCGTGGTCAGACCATCGTGTTGGCGACCGGCCTCTTGTTCTATTGCCTTCTGTATTGCCAACGATGACCAGCTTTTCAAGGTTGCCATTTATCTATCATGCCTCTACGCGTGATATGCCCGAAATATAACAGTACGCGCTGTAGACACGTAGTGGACAGTCTGGTCTTTATGGCGAGTTGGGAGAGAATAGATACATTTGTGCGCTTGGCAGTCCACGGTATTCGTAGCATTCGCCTCCAGCACCACATCGCGAATGAATCTATTCTCTGTCTATCTCTTGCTTGTCTCGACCATACAGAAATATTGGGAATATTAACGCTCTAACTAATCGAGCCTTTGTTCTGCATATTCGTCGATTTTTCCAAATACTTTGCAAACGTGTCATTGCATCTTTAGCCATTGCTATTCTTCGCTTAATCTCCGGTGCACAGTTTCCTTCATTTTTTATGCTTGAATCTTATTTTTATCTGGGACAAATGAAATTATCCAGTGTCAATGCCGGGGATGCGGTCGTGATATGCGGTAACTAAAATTAGCAATTCGAATTAAAGTCTACTAGCCTAGTAAATTAGGCTAGCTAGTAGTCTAGTGAGAGAGACTGTAATAAGATTTTGTTTATTCCTCTATCTTTTTCTACTCTGTAGGCGGTTATCAGTGATGGTTATTACATATCTTATCAGATCAGCTACATATTCTTTTGTAATCCCATCAGCTACATGCCTCTAATAATCCGACTCAAGCAACTGATCGTGGTTCCGCCGTGGTTCTATCGGGTACCCTGACGTCAAAATGCTACTGGCCAAAGGCTCAAGACGAGGTTCTTCGTAGGGACACTTGTCCTGCAGTACTCGAAACACAGACCGACCTCAAAACTTTTTTATGTTGGAGATTCCCGGCTATCAACATAAGACCTAAAAGTATTTATTAAAAACCTCATAACAGTAAGTCTAAGGCTATTGTCGTTCATTAAGGATACAAAAAACTTAGATTGTAATGATTCATTGCATGTAACAGTCAATAAATGCTCACACATACCGATATAAATGAAGCAAAAATTGTATCCCTTACGTTGCTCTCAATAAACTAAATTTTATGTCTAAAATCATAGTTCAATGATTATGAATTATGTTATTCTCATCCTTATTGATTTTGGAATAAGGTATCGAATCTGTTTAGTATGCTGCGAGTGAGTCACCGTTGATAAAACAAATCATTTTATTAACTCGCGCAGTTGTAAATTGTAAGCTTTGTATGTATATTTGAGGTCCACGCGAGGTGTAGCACGTAGGCAGCGCACATCCTAGGGTCTAAAACGTCACTAATACTTGACTCTGTTAGTGATTCATTCATTGTTAAATTATTCAATACTATGATACTTATACGATAACATGCAGCGTGTTTCAGAGAAAATTTCGTATATAATACTAGCTGCGCCCCGCAGTGTTATCTGCGATTAAAACTATTTATTTCATTTTTTAAAATAAAAATACCCCAAGTTACTCTTTATTTCACCAACTCGAAAGTGAAAGTCCCGTCAAAATCAGTCTAGTTGTTCGAGAGATTAGTCGGAATAAACAGACAGACAGACAAAATTGTTAAGAATGTGATTTTGGTAATGTTCCGTATTTACATTCATGTGCATGTAGTAAAAAGATATTTTAATATTACAAACAGACGCTCTAATTTTATTTATGCGTAGATAGTTTTTGTGATCTCATGATATCCGCGTGATGCCTGGATAAGCCAAATATTCAAAAAAGTGCAGTAAGTACTCGTAATAAAAGTGTATAATGAAATTCACCAACAGTACGTGTGTTTTACGTATGCGTGAGCTGAAGACGGTGCACATAAAATTTCTGAGTTTTTTACTACCGATTTGTCATCAGTAATAAAATCCAAAATGTGTTTACGTATTTTCCTACACTTTAGAACAAAATTTATGAACAATTTTGTAAGAATTTAAGAAGAGTTAATCATGAATAGACATTAACAGTACGATATAATTAGATTAGATCTAGATTGTTTTTGTTTATGGCGTTTCCATATAGATTTCGCTGATGTCGAAGTGTGTACGTTAAACTGCTGTAAAAAGCGGGCTTCGTGACGGACAAGAATCTAAACTATAAGGTTGTGTGGTTACTGCTGAGACAATTCCGCGCGATGCTCACTGTTGATATGTCTAAAACAATAGAAACAAACACAATATATACATAGGGTTAGTTGTTTAAAAGACAGACAAACTAAAGTCTAATGTTATTTTTGTTAAGGAATGAACATAAAATATAAACAAAAGGAGAGTTAACAAGAGATAGTAGGGATTTGGCGCGGGATATCATTAGGAAGGAGGTCGTAGAGAGAAGAAGATAATAAGGGGCAATTGAAAAAAGGTGATTAGGAGTCCCTTCTAGTCCACTTTCACATTTAGCCAGGTGGACGGGGGTACACGCATGCCCATACGATATAATTATAAAAGGGTGCGGTCTATAAAGTCGCAGTTTCGAATCTGTCACCATTCGAATATTGGCATAAACTATCTCCTCTCTATTGCTTAATAAATTGTAAAGATCTTTGTCTCATTTCATAAAAACGTTACGTTCCAATTGAACATTTGTTTTTTTTTAATGACGAACTACACAGATTGGCCAGATAGGCTGACTGAGCACTCAACTTCACCGGATTGAGATGTGGCATAGCTCGTAGGTCGCTTAGCCTGAACCTCTATTAGGTAGTAACTTGACCTACGGTATCCCCTGCCTGTCGTACAAGGCGACTAAAAGGGGCCTCGGGTTCACTGGGCGACAAGGGTGGGGGCCTGCGTCGTCCACCAAAGTGGACCCGGGAAGAAGGCGACATCGGCTGGCCCGTGTCGCCTTTCGCTACGAGGGCACAGGGGAGGAGGGAGTAACCTCCCCCTGGGACGTGCTCTCCTTGAGCACAGTGCAGAGGGGCTCCGGTGCGTTCCACGTGAGATCCCGGAGCCCCTCGTCATGCACCGAGGAAAGGGCCACCGGGGAGGTTTTAGTGGGTAAGATCCCCACATAACCGCCGCCTTCCTCCCCGTCAACAAAAAAAAAAAGGTAGTAACTCGACACAAGGGTCCCCGATGAGGGGTAACCTCGGCTTGGACGGTTACTATGTTACGCGTAAGCATTCCGATCCTAGGAAGCCCGAGAGGGCCAAACCACGACTCGGTCGGTTGCTATTTCACAGATAATCTAAGAGACATTCAAAAGCTAAACTAACTTTGAGTTCCACTTCGGGAAGCGTTGGAGAACATTTCTTCATTGGCGCCAAGATTACTTTCAATTCAAAATCTCGTCATCATTTAGCACATCACAACAAACATAAAACTACAAAACCATAATAAACGTCGACTAACTTTACACCGACGTTTGTATTCATAATTTTTCGTATACTTGATCCCACTTTCGTTGAATGGCGGGCGCTAAAGCGTGAATCAGCTGGCAATCCCAAAGCGTGAGCGACGCTAGTTCCGTACACGTGACCTCCATTTTAACAACCGCCATTGACAATGGCAGACAGATACAACGTGCTACCCAATATGTCTCTACTTAACTAATTAAACATGACGGTTAAATAAACATAAAAATCTAAAGATATTTTATAACTATACGCTTACCCACTGATAATTATCAGGAATATGTCAAAAAGTGTCGCGAAAACTTGCGTCTGAAATCGAAGTAATGGAGGAAAAAAAACCTAAACTTCGTATTTATTTTAAAATTTTACTATTGCTTACTATTCGTATAATAAGGATTTAATAAGATATATTTTCTAAGAGATATTTTTATATATTTTCGTCGATTGTTGATACCTTAGCAATGGTTTGTAATAGAAAATAATTTTTCTTCAAGCCTAAAACCAATACGGAAACTGCTGTGTCTATCCTGTCTGTAATTTTTGCAATAAACTGCGTTATAAAACCGCTATCGATTTATATTATATATAGATATATTAATAACTTCTCCGTAACACGCTGCATTTATTGACATAAGTATCGTGATTATCCCTTCTGTACTTCTGCCAAAAAAAGTCTCCTCATTTACTACAATAGCAATTATTATTATTCCAGAGAGCAGTGGCAACATCCTTGGGGCAAGTGAGTGGAACACTGGGTACCCATCAACAGCGAGTGTTTACCCAGCATACGGCAGCGTACCTTTACAACCGCCATACTACAAGCCTGATCCAACTATTCACATACCTACAGGTAACAGGATTGAATATCCGTAGTTCTCCTTAAAATTGTCAGCCAGGATTATAAATGAAAAGGTGATTGATACTCAATGGTGAGAAGCAAATATGTTTTAAAAACAGCAAATCACACGAAAGTGTATTAGATGTAGACGAAACGAACTTATAATATAGTCTCAAGTCGAATGTTGGCGACACTTAATCATAATAATTCTTATAACGTCTCAATTTTTTTAAACAAACGTTTTATTATTTTCAGTATTACCTGAAATGCCGCTGTGCCACACGGACTACAGTGGATTCCAAACTGGGACTACGTGCTACAAGAGCAGCCCTAGTGGTTCTGGATCAGCTTTAACGGATCTCAACCCGCCTACACTAGCCGGCCACGGGGCTACGGCAATGCCCAGTCAATCCCGATGTGATCCCAACTACTACAACTCCTGGCCAACGAACACCTACAATTACAACAACTACCAATACAACAATATCAACAACAATCCAACATGCCTACAATCACACACGCCGTACATAAGTCCAAACCCGCAAATGATACTACCTAATCTGTACTCAACCGTCAATCAAAATCAAATACATGTTCACCTGCACAGCTCTGCCGATAAACATATCGAACAGTACATCCCTAGCGAAATAAAAATTAGTGATATCGATGGCGGCATCTCTATAACAACGGAGTTGCAAGGTGCAGGAGAAGCGAGCGGACTTGTGCAGTCTTGTGAGGGAACCGACGATGTAAAACATGGACTATATGGTGGCGGCAATCAGGAAGTGTGGCGGCCGTATTGACAGTTCAACAAATATAGATATTATGAAAATAAACATTCCATTGTACATATTGTGATATAGTTATTCCAATTGCAATCAATGATAGATTTAAAATGTTTAATTATAATTTTAGAATCGATTAATGTTAAACATTAATTAGATGTTAAGTGTTAATAAATTGAATATGATAAGTTAAAACGAATAGAAAATTACAAATTATTTCTGGTTTTATTGCCTAGAGCGTATAAGAAAAAATTCTTTTACAGTTCTGTGAAAATATTAACCTTACCCACCTCTCACTCACACATCAAAGTGGACACAACCAAAGGAATACCTATTGCCAGGAATGTCTTCATTGAGTCATCACACATTTTAACTGCAAATAAATAGATGTGGAGCCCCATTCGTAGAGTTTTAGTTCCTATCGTTACATGTCCCTATCAAAAATACCTTCTCTGCTAAGCATATAACAAATATTTTGAATCTTCTAATAATCATTGACTAACAAGTTATTTTCAATCAGCTTGTCCATTTCACTAGCCTTGCGAAGGAAGTTTACGTTTTTTAGATTCGATTAAGTGTTTACCCCTTTACAGTTGTAACCGTCGTCTTTACAAAAATCTTCTTGTTATTTCTACTTCGCGAATGACGCAAATACAATCTCATCACCGGCATACAGGATACTTCTTATTTTAAAATTGAAAACTTTGTCAATCACAAATCGTCAAAAGTCGTCTATGAAAAGATTAACGTCTTTATACTATACCATTGTGAGCAGGCACTGTGCTAACCCAATCACTAGAATCCCGATTAAGAAATTTAAAAAATTTAATGAGGTCACTACTCAATTCGGGCATAGACGATTTTAACCACCAACTATCCCCCGACCCTATATCATTAGTCATTTCTCATGTTACAAAAGTCCAAAAATCTTATGATTTTTCACTAAAAACCTTTTTACTCTCTAAATATTCAGAGATTTATAGCAGGCTACTTGCTAAGATTTCTCTAACTCTTAACATTAAATCGTATTGTTATACTGGTCCGCTTCAGAAGGTTAAAAAAAATACAATACACTGAAACATTTTAATAAAGTTACAATTAGATTGTAAATTAAAGATGGGTTTAGAACAATGATTACTACACGGAGTCTGATCTTCAACTGACGGCTCCCTTGGATACATACAATAATGTTAATACTAACGCAGCCTTTCTATAATGTTAGGGACGTGGCAGCTCTATACGATACAACTTGTATTTAAAACAGTATCATACCCAAGACAAGTATACTTTAATCTCTTTCAAAATACATACATATCTCACTTTTTATATAAATAATAAATAAAATAACAACATCACATCCACCACGCTTTAAATACAATTAGTTTTAATACAAAAAAATATTTTATAAATATAAACTGAGAAATAATTATGAAAGTAATAAAATAGCAATTAAAGTAAGTACCTATATATTATTCTTCAATACTTTTAGAATCGAGTTTTATCATTGAAAATTAATTTGAAAATGCAATTTTTAATGGGCACCCTGGCAACACTGACAAGTGCTACGTGATAAAATGGCGTCAAGTTTGTAGAAATTGCTTGATTTCTTTAAAAAATACATGATTTAGTGACAGTTGAAAGTGTTGTACTTAATTAAATTTTTTTTATAGTTTTATAGTTAGTTTATTGATACGCACGTAAAACCCGTGAGTATACACCGTTGTATTTGTCAGTTTTATTTGCGTCGTTGTTACAGGTTTCTGATAACGGATTCATGCAACTTCCACATCTGTAATGGAATTAATGGCAATCATTTCATTACAGTTGAAAAGCATCTTAACGTAATTGTCAGAGTGCAATGTCCGAGGAGACAGATCGGCATGGGGAGACGACCAGCGATGGCGTCGCGAGTCCAGCGCGGGTGTTGTTGACCCCGCATCAAGTGGACACTGGTAGCATTGAGTCGCTCCGCGCCGCGTGGAGAAACCAGGACTTGTACATAGATCATCTCGAATCGTTGAACAAACAGCTGGAAGGTATTTACGAAAAGGTTACATCGGCTTGGTAGCATCGTGGTCGGCGTATGTTCGACTCGCGATCCCGTCTGTGCAAACTTTTTTAGTTACTTATATCGACAATACTTTAACTAAAATATCTAGTGATACTGATACAATATGTTTCAATTGTTACTGTGATGTTGAATTCATAGTTTTAAAAAAAGAATATGTGATTCGGGGTGTATTTAGGTGATAGTTTGAACACAGAAGAAGGTGTTATGCTGTGTCAGAGCTGTGCAAGTGGAGTGATCAGTGGAAGTGCAATGTACCTTTGCGGTATGGGCTCAAGTGTATACTCCAGATTAACATGGAGCTGTGACAACAGTGCTTTCGGAGAAGTCTTAACGTGCAGGAGTAAAAAAGTTAACACTCCTAGTTACCAGAATGAGAAAGTAAATATGTTTTTCTTTATTTATTATCATAAGGTTTTGTTGTTACCATAAATGTATGTATTTTTTCTATTTCATCAGTCTTACAAGCTAATCATGTTATAAAATACAATATTTATATTTGCTTTAATAATTATTAATTTGATAACGGCAAACATTTACTTTTCATTAATATAAAACATTTAAAAAAAAATATTTAACATAAGGTAAATAATTACCATAAGCAAAATTTAAAAGAGAAACTTTAGGGTTATTATTAAGTAACAAATGTATATTTAGTCATAATTTATTATTTCTTAGTATAATAATTTACTACTTATAGTACCAGGTGTATATTTTGTTCATCATAAGTTTAATTTGTTGATTATATTTAGTCATGTTGTTTGTTGTAACTACAAAAGCTTGGAAAACCCAGAGCTTGTGAAATTCTTGAAGCAGGGTTAAAAGCAGCAAAATGGGTAGGCAGTGACTGAGTGGGTGTGAATAATGGGGTAACATTTGACATTTAGTGGAGCACAGCTTATATTGTAGAAAGTCATGCTGCATAAAACTTTGTTAGTGTTAAACATAGGTTGAAATTGACCTGACAGTTTCTCTTTTACGAATCGGCTTTTGGTGATTACTTATTATATTGAGTTCAATGTTGTAAAAAAATGACTGAATATTATTTTCTTTATTTGCATTGATTGGATTATTTTACATTTTTTTGTAGAAATTTTGACAATGTAATAGACAAAAAAAAACAAATTTCCATGGCCCGTAACCATATTATTCTAAGAGCACATAGCATGTGTCAACTAAGTTTATGTATGTTATTTGTTTAAAAGCTTTAGTTTTATCATTATTGCAACTAACACAGTGTATATTATATATAACTTTGTAGTAGATAAATAATGCTTATGTAGAAAATTGTATACAATCTTATTTCATAAAGGTGGATGGATAATCATTGCATTACAATACATAATAGAGCTTACTTCTTTTTAAATGCTTATAATTATTTGGTGCATTGGACATCTATTTATATTATTTATTTACAAACCAGTTTCCAATTGTTGTTTTACACTAATGCTAGGAAACATACAGATGTTTGCGCTGAATGAAAGTCAATTATGTATATTAGGGGTCAAAACGATTCCGTGTATAGTATGACAAAATAAATATTTACTGGAGAACATCACATTTTTGGTCCTTTCCTGGATCCTGGAACCAAAAATGTGATGTTCTTTCTATGCAATCCTAAAAATTGTATTATGACACTGTTCTTTCGATGGTTAACAACTGTTATACTAATGATGTAATAATTAACTAATACTGAAAAATCTTCAAAATGTGAAATATTATGAATGTGTAATAAATATATACAGCTTTTGCATAATTTTACATAGAATTTGTTTGGACCCTTCATATATTGAAAAATTAAACCATTATTTGTAATCGTAAAATCAATTTGATAATTGTTATCACTGTAACTCTGTTAATATAAAAAAAATCTTATTAATAATAATAAGCAAATCAGTTCAAAATATTACAACAAAAAAATAAACTCATATCAATAATAATAACAAAGAAAAAAGTTATATCATTTAAAAATGCTGGAAGAGTCCAACACACCAGGGCTATTTGTTGCAACACTTTACCAACAGGGTTGACTGCTTTGGATGATACCAACTACCCAAGGAGGTAAATAGTGCCGGTATTATGCAGAAACCCAGACAAATCATGTGAATAATCAGACCAAATCTGCAGGAGATAAAAGAATAAAAAAAAGAAAAGAGAAAACAAAATGTTGTAGTTTGCATATAACTTGTTATAAAGATATACCTTTGATATATATAGGAGGATTAAATGTGAATTTGATTATTAAACAATAAAAATCAAATCTGATTATGAATAAAAGAAATGATTGAATGACATCTGAAGAAACATATCAAGTTGCTTTTTTGAAATAAAACAGATATAATGGTGATTATAACACTGATTTTTTTTAAAGAAAATAGATTTTTAATGCACTTCCAAATCATTAAACAGTTGTATGTTATGGCATCCTATATGAATGAGCATAATTGCGATAATGCTGCTTGATGCAGCTATCATCAAAATTCATCATAGACTTTTAACCAAACTGGATTTTGAGATGTATCTAAACAAATTCAGATCAGTTCATTTGTTCTGCAAACTGCTGCAGCATTGCATTATATTGACTCTTCAATGTGTCATTGGCATAGTGTCCTCAAGGACTCAATCAGGGCTTTGTAGAGTTAAAGTAAACATCCTACTAATAGACAATATAAATATAGCTATTGTGACTAATTAAATGTCTTAAATATACATTAAATGCATGCCATACAATATAGAATACATAATAGAACTTTAATTTATTATTGTAAATTTATTGAAAATGATAAAGTTAAAAGAGATATAATGAACATAATTATATTGTAAATCAAATAATAATGTAATGTATTACGAGCAAAAATAAAATCAGATACCAAAGACACAAAATCTTAACTTGAAAGAATTCCTCACAGAATAGAAATCTTTGTTAGAATATATAGACTGAATAGACAGAAAATATTGCAGAAATTTTATTTTATTATGCATTATGTATATCTTTAAGTCTGCAAAAAGGTATATACATGGATTTTTACATGCATTTTACAGTAAGCCTTTTAACTTCAAAGAGCTTTCAAAAAATTTAATGTTTTATTTAGACAATAGAGGTACGAGTATTCAAGTAATGGAGGTTTTCAACTTAGAGCATTAAAATCTATATTATGTGGAAGGTTGTGGGTAATCTCAGCTGACTGAAATTACTTAATTAGCTATATTTGAGGCATCTGCAATTTTATTATAATCCAGTATAATGTGTCAAGCAAAGTTCCATCCTGTTAGGCATTGCATTATGTTACTTTAAGAAATGATCTAACAATATAATAAAATTGTAAAAGCTCCTGCATAGTTCAACTATAGCTATACTGTTAGGCAATTAACTCAATAATCTCTACATGATTTGTGTAATGGCTGCAAATTCTGCCATTTACAACTAAAATTTGTAACCTTTGAATACCAGATTATTTTTGACAAATGCTGAATATTGGTACTTTTTATGTTCGTATTCAGTCAAATAATTTATTATATACGAACATAGTATTGTAATATGTATCTGCAGAGCTTTGCCACCTCATATCCGGTGATACTGTACAGGTCAGCTTCACTAGCTAATGTGTATAGGTTCGTCACAAACATGTAAGGATAGATGTATGGATGGAGATGAAGTGAAATAGGTGCCATACCAAGTGGGGGTCTCTTATCGCAGCCTAGACCTTCGAGTGACGGGCGTGAGTGTTTGTATTTTACCGAATATTGAAATAGTATACAATAGAGGTGCGAAATGCAACAGACGCTAACTGCTTGTAACATTCATAGACTCACGGTATGTATACTTAAAAGAAAAAATATATAATTAAAATTAAATCAACACTATTTAACTCTAACAAACGAAAATGTTTGTCGAATATTTTAATATTTTTAATATTAATCAATATATCACAACTATTGATTTCACTGATTGAATAAAATGAACAATTGAAAGGCCCACACACACATTCCTTTAGTACCAATATGTCTACTAATGTTCTGGTAACTAATGTACCGCTGGGTACATTTTGATATATTGGAATTTAGTTCAGCCCATAATTGATATATAACTCTACAATATACATAAATAATATTTTATGTAAAGAAAATACTATAGTATCTCTATGCATAAAACTCAAACACTTCTATAATAAGTCAAAGTATTCTGCGCTTTAATAAGATCTCGTAAACATCTGTATTTTTAATTGTACTAAATATTTTGGTATAAATTACTAAATTATTTACATTAAATTAATTGGTATTGGCTACTGTAATAACAAAAGTGGTATTTTTTTCTTCATAAGACACCTGCTATAAATTTTCTTGCACCTTGGGTTGACTGGCAGTAAACATAAATCAATGAAATGTTTTTCTTTAATATTATAATAGAATTTTTTTTTTTTTTAAATTAAAATAACATGCAAGGAGTTCGTTAATTTATTTTTAAATACCTAAACATTTTAAAATGCAATAAGATGATACAACATGTAAGGAACTACCAACCGAATACTTTATTATAGTATCAACAGAAATAATAGCTGTTGAAAAAGATGCCTTGTGCGTAAGAAGCAGCAAGTCTCCCAACTTTTGCCACAAATTTGATAAATAAGGAAGGAATGTGATCCTCTATCTAATAAGTTATATATATATAAACTTATATTCAAAAACAGATATTTTATTTAAATAATACTGCTCCCCATAATTTAAAAGTTTTTGTACCCCTTGCAAGAAAAATTTTATGTATTTGTATAGATTATTTTAGAATTTTCCTTATATCAACTATATGCATGTGTAAGTGCCGTCAAAATCGGTGCTTCCGTTCCAAATATTACTGACAAAAATTGTAAAAAAATGTCATTTTGGTATATGCATTCATATACATGTAGTAAAAAGCGGTTATTTTTATTTCACAAACAGACGCTTCAATTTTATTTATTTGTATAGATGAATTTAGATGAAACATTCAAAATCTGATATGTAACATATTAGATTTAAATATAGCGTCATCAACATTTACTGCAGTGTTGCAACATTTAACAAAATATACCATTATTGAATTTATTTTTATTATCCAAATATATTTAGAAAATTAAGTAGGTTACTAATTACGATGAAGTTACTTTAATATATATTATTAAGAAAAAAATGTATTATATTATCAAAATTGGAAATTATATTATTTGCACCATTTCCTTTGGGGATAAACTTACAGCAGTGATTAATAGATGTCTCAGTCTACCCCAGATAGGTGTTAAGAATGTGAGCTTATTTTTTTATACTTATCATGTAAAATTATACCACTATAAAACAGTTTTATTTCAACACTATTATTTATATTACAAAAAACTGTACTTTCTTGTTTTTAGTATGTTTACAGACACTAAAAACCATAAGCACTAGGAGCCCACCTACTCTCCTATGTTTTTAGTATTATATATAGACACTGATAATTTGTATTGCAATGTTTTAAAATTTTTTATTTTGTGTTATATAAATTCATATTGCTATAACAAATTGTATTTAGTTAAGGTGTTGTCGATTTGATTTCTGTATTTAAGTGCTAGAAATAAGCATTTTATAATAATACAATTATAATTAAAATGGGCACAAAATATCTAAGTTTCCATTTAATTGTCATGAATATTAAAATATGTAATATTATAAATGTAACATTATTGTCATATGAAACGTCAGAATTATTTTTATTTAAAATTTTCGATAAATTTAAAACCTATAATGTATGTATATGTAACATTTTTAAAGCAATACTTTAATTTATACAGGTAGTTTGGAAAAAGCGAAAGAGATAGAAGATAAAAATAAACTGCAGTATGCGGAATCACAGCATAGAGAGAAGGTACTCGTTAGAAGACTGGCTGCCAAGGAACAAGAAATTCAAGATTATGTAGTAAGTGAACATTATCTTTTAAATCCAACCTTAAGTATAATATAACTGGATCCATTCCAACCAAAAAAAATACAAAGTAATTTTGCCCCAATTAAATTTAAAAAATTTACAAAATAAAAAATAAGCTCACAAATCCTTTTAAGGACAGTAGACAGACAGCTCACACAAAGCTCTAAATATTCAATGTAGTTTAAAACTATCGCAAGGAATCAATTCCACATCGGGACAGTTAACAATATGCTTAAAGGTGTAATTATATTTCTCAATTATTGTTATTAATGAAAATTTCCATTATATATGATCCTCCATTTCTCTCCTACGACTATCATTTTAAGACACTTTTTGCCCTCATTTGCTGTCACTGACTCGGCAGATGTGGTCGGCCCACTCCCACAGACATACATCTTAAAGTAATTGATTTTTTTCTCTTTATTTGGGACAATAAACAATAGCACAATTGAAATTATAAAAGACTTAATACAAATAAAATATTTAACTGCGCTACCAACAACATTTTCCACAAATTATTATCACTATTAATAGTGACACTGTGACATTTGCCAAGTGGTGGATGATGTGCACCTCATAATGAGGGAATGTGCCAAACATGAAGGGAGCAACATGTGGGTGTCTTCTTAATGCTGCTGTCTGACCTGACCTCAGAGGGAGTGAGGAGGCTGGTGGTGGTGGCCACTTTCTTTCTCGCTTCATGTGACCAATGTGTGTGTGCGTAGGTTAGGGTATGATGAGGCTGATATGCTTAAAAGGGCAAAAGTCCTCAATAAATAAAGAAAAAAAATCAGTATTATTTTTTTGATTACTGACTTTAAGAGCTATGTCGACTACATTTGTTCTCCATCGAATTTCTTAGTTTCGGATTCATTTCCTTAAAGAAATGTTGAGCATAGGTGATTCCATGGCTTGTGGTGCCACTTTAAGTTTGTGGATCAACCCAACGATAGTCCAAGTCACTCCACCGTAAATCATAGCTTATGTCTTCAATCATTTAATTTTCCAAATTAATGAACCAAATATATGCCAAGTCAAAATGTTACGACTAACTTTAAAAATTTTCAACTTTTCCAGAGTCAAATAAATGAATTGAAATCATCACATGCAAGTCTCCAAGGGCGACCGACACTCCTAGACCCAGCTGTAAACGTGCTAATCTTAAGGTTAAAACAAGAGCTTACTTCTACAAAGGCAAGGTTAGAAGAGACACAGAATGAACTCTCGGCGTGGAAGTTCACGCCCGATTCTAATACAGGGAAGAAGCTTATGGCTAAATGTAGACTACTACACCAGGAGAATGAAGATCTTGGTAAGATGACCTCGAGTGGCAGAATAGCTAAACTAGAGGGTGACTTAGCGTTGCAGAAGAGTTTTAGTGAGGAAGTAAAGAAATCACAATCGGGTATGGCTCAACATTAGAATATATTTTAAAACAATGCTAACAATATATTTCATTTTATAAAATTTACTAACATTGTTGTTGACCATTCCAACTAAGCTTAAGCTTGTACTAGGAAATTTTTTTTTAATCGACTTCAAAAAAGGAGGACAGTCTCAATTTCCCTGTATGTTTATAATAATCCGTTACCGCCATTTTATGAGCAGGTCCCTTTGATGTTAGGTGCGTTGATGGAGTTTCATCAGCCACTTCTTCTCCACAACGCTTCCCGAAATGGCACTCAAAGTTAGTTTAGCTTTTGCATGTCCCTTAGATTATCCGTGAAATAGCAACCGACCGAATCGTGGTTCGGTGATCGGAATACTTACGCGTAACATAGTAACCGTCCCAACCGAAATTACCTTGTGTCGAGTTACTAGCGATAGAGGTTTAGGCTAAGCCTCGCAATCAGGTCAAGCAGTCGAAGCCAAATTCTCTGGCCAATCTGTGTAGTTCGTCATTAAAAAAAAATCTTTTTGTTTGTTAAGTTTGTTTAAATTCTGATTAATTATGTTTCGTAATATTCCTATGATAATTCGGAAATACAAAATTTGAATCGATTTGAAGTCGATTTTTGTTTGTACTCGTAAATATACTTGTATTTATTATAGAAATATTTCAGTGTTTAAATAAGCTTGTTAATACAATACTTGTGTCATTACAGAACTGGACGAGTTCCTCCAGGAGTTGGATGAGGATGTAGAGGGGATGCAGAGCACAGTGTTGTTCCTACAACGAGAATTGCGTGCGACGCATAGCACCGTCAACGGGAACCGCGTATCCACACCCCCGGACAAACGGACTTATTCCGGAAGTGAGTGTAGCGACACACCAGTCGGCAAGCGGAGACGTGCCTCCGTCCTCTCCCTCGACTACAACGAAGAAGAGGAACCATTAACAGTGACAAACGGAGATGCAGACTAGCCCAGGACCTCGGTGTTCTACGTCCGAACACATCTGTATGAAACTAGTGGAAATTGTGGAACGCTATCTGTTAAGCATAAATACGGCAATTACGTTAATTCGATAAATTTCTCCGATGAATTGAAAGTGGTGAGTGATTTGTATATTAATATTGTTGAGGTGTAACGCTGGTCCGGCGTCCAGTCACACGTGACACTTGTGAACGCTTCCCATTAGCATATGAAGTGTATTATATGAAACAATGTACTTTAATTAGAAGACAAAATTATATAGACCCGTGTCATTACAATTGACGATGAATTGGTGAATGATTGTGTCCGTTGTGAACATGTTATAGAGGAGTTGTTAAAACTATAGTTTGCGTTACTAGCACAATAGTGGACCATGTGATCAGATGTATTAGTGAATTGTTCTTGACATTATTTTTTTAATTATTATAAAATGATTATTGTAACAGACACTTAAGTTGATATATAATTTATGTAATGTGCATTAATTGTGATATATATTAAAGGGATCCTATGATATATAAGCAATATGTAATATAAAGAATTATATTGAGTTGCCGTTATACCCTAACATTGTTTATATGCTTTCGAATAAGGATGTAGCTGGTAACACTAAGCCTAAAAGTATTTGATGCGACGTATCATTTTTTTTTTCTTATTAAATTTTTGTGACTTTCTAAAGAAAATGTTTCTATTTTTAAATTACAATGAATGTATTATAGAGCTATGTTAATAAACATATTACTGGCAACAGATTACGTGACTATTATTGACAAGTGAAAACATCCCTCACAACGGATTTTTTTTTACCAGATATGGCATCATTAAACTATAACCAATTAATCAAATAATGCCTGTGTCTAAAAAAGTTACATTATATCTCTCTTGTTCGTGGTCACCATCAGGATTGCATCTGGAACGGATGATCTGCCTCCACCGGCTTTTTTAGCTTCAAATGTCCCATTGTTGGCCACATGACATCTTTTTGAAGAGAGTATAAGGGTATAGGCCGCCACTTAGTCCAGGTGCGGATTGGCAGACTTCTGGCCTTAGAAAATTTTCTAAGACGTGTAGGTTTCCTCACCTTAAATTGCTTAACTTAATTCGTTACTGTCGGCACCGGGTCATGAGGCGACCGCCCGGACACAGCTATCAAAGCTGTGTTATTAGTCTATACATGATAAATTTTTTTTATAATTGCCTCGCAACAGTACATTTAAAATCAGCCTGTGAGTAATATAGAAGGAGGCTCTTTGCTACGCACTCTTATCTGAGGATGCGCAAGAGTGCCCAACCACAGGTCGATCAGATATTCCAGTCGTATCACGAAGCTGTGCCCGCGCTCCTCGTGGAATTTAACAAAATAGTTATTGACTTTTTTAAATTAATGTACATTGCGTATAAGGATGCTGCATAATCCACGGCAGCGGATTCAGCCAAATATCATAATAGTTATCAAATAATAAAAGAAAAAATACTTTTCCCTATACATTTTTGTAAATTATTACAACCCTCGTGTCGCGTCAGGCGCAAAGTGCCTATCGCGTAACCCTTGTGTTATAATCTGTAGGTCTCGTAGAATAAAATAGTCCAACAACTAATACACTCGCTTTATTGAGACAGCGTAACGTTGTACAAAGAATTATTTATATCGAGTCAAACGTCACAACTGCGCGTCCTCACCATCTTTATACAAAATTAATTAGAAGTCAGATTAGGAACTAATAAAGTTAAACTATTGTTTACAATGCCAAGTTCATGTGACGATCAACTAAATTATTAATTATGAATTAAAGATACAATAAGGTTCAGGTAAATCATTAAGATATCATTGGAAGTAGTTATTATGTATAACAATCGCTGGGTGTCAGGTGTTGCCAGCTAACACTTGTGACTACTACAGTGAATATTTATAGATAACAACACAAACTACGCCCAGCCCAATTGCACTCAATTTGCACTCCCGCCGGACTTAGCGGGGGTAGTCAAGTGCTGTTTATAATTCTAGAGGAATTGGTGGGATGAACTAAGCTATTCCCTTATATTGAAAGTCCCAAAATCGGGCCATCCGTTCCAGAGATTAGCACACAGACAGATAGACAAAAATTGAAAAAAATGTCAATTTTGTATACGTACCGTATTTACATTTTTTACTGCATGCGTATGGAATGTAGTAAAATGGTTATTTTAATGTTAAAAGCAGACACTTTAATTTTTTTTATATGTATAGATTACGCGACGGTCATTTGTTGAGCAAATCAGAATTGGGTTAAAAATTTATTTGATATAGTAACAGTATTTTACGCCGGCCCACCAGTACACTAAGGGCTAACGCTAAGAAGGGATAGGTCTCAAACAAATACACAAAGCGTCCATTCGCGACCGTCGGTGGTTGCGAATAATCCTTGCGCGTTACCGCTATTTTATAAGCAGGCCTCACCCCGTAGATGTTAGGAGTTTCTTCGGCCACTTCTCCTAGCGCCAACGCTTCCCGAAGTGACACTCAAAGTTAGTTTAGCTTTTGAATGTCCCTTAGATTATCCGTGAAATAGCAACCGACCGAGTCGTGGTTCGGCCTCGTACAAACCGAGTTTACCCCTGACCGTGGGGACCCTTGTGTCGAATTACTAGCTAATAGAGGTTCAGGATAAGCGACCTAAGAGCTATGCCACCTCTCAATCCGGTGAAGCAGTAAAGGCCAGCCTATCTGGCCAACTTGTTCGTCCTAAAAAAGAAAAAAACATCTCAATCGTTTCTTCCGGTATATTGTATATGGTAATGTATGGAACATTTAAATATAAGAGAGCTTGGATTTCTTTAAAAAAAAAGTTTTACGACGTAAAAGCATGACAGTTACAATCGGACAGGGGTCTAAGCAAAATGAGTCACATTATACCGGTTACGAAGTCTCCGTTTAAGATTCAATAATTTTCCACTCATTTTGTGACACAAATGGCAGCGTAAATTTTTTTTTATTCTTTCTTACCTGCTAATTATGTATTAAGCATGAAGAACTATTTTTTTTAATCAAGTTTTAGTAACTTAAAGTAACGTCTTATTATGAAACTGACTTATGTAACACTTGGTGAGCTTATCGCCTTAATGGTCAATCCAACAAAACTGCTTCAAACAGAATTTTCGAGAAAGCTAATGATTATGAACTAATACACGAGTTGTGACTGACCTAGTATTAGATTGTAGTGTTTTGTTGATCTATTTGACGGTAAACGTTTGAATTGTCAACATTTGACATTCAGCAACCACATTTACCGGTTGAATCGCAGAAATATTATTTCATACCGCTCTCCCTTATCTACCTTATTCGCGATCGCGATACACGGGTCCCGATTACGTTAGTGACTCATTTTATGTCATTAAGATGTTAATATTCTCACAAATTTAATTTCTATGTGAATAGTGAACTCGCTTAACTAGCTTTTACCGTAACTTGTACGATAAGCCAGCACCGTAAGCCCAGAGAAATTGGGGCAAACAAGAAACCTATAGCAAATTAAAGAACACTTAGCTAATCAGCACTTTCTACAGCTCACTCTGTGGAAATTTGCCCTCATACCAGAGAACATGTGTATAAAATAATCTCTCGTTACCATGAGGCAGTGCTTGCCATCCATTACTATGTTATTAAAAAATAATAATAATTTATTTGTACTTTAATATTACTCTTAACACAATATGATTATAAAATAAGGTGAAATTGAACCTTTTCTTTGGATTTTCTAACGTCTAGCCTGAGCCGAGCCGTATCTTAGACGTTTAATTTGGTTTTAACTTTTTTTCTTGTTGACGGAGAGGAAATCTTCACAAAGATACCCCGCTTTCTGGGGGGAAGGCGGCGGTTATGTGGGGCTCTTACCCACTAAAACCTCTCCGTTATCCCTTTCCTCGGTACATGACGAGGGGATCCGGGATCTCACATGGAACGCACCGGAGCCCCTCTGCACTGTGCTCAAGGAGAGCACGTCCCGGGGGGGGGAGGTTACTCCCTCCATCCCCCCCCGGGACCTGTGCCCTCGCAGCGCAAGGCGACACGGGCCAGCCGATGTCGCCCTCTTCCTGGGTCCACTTTGGTGGACGACGCAAGCCCCCAGCCTTGTCGCCCAGTGAACCCGAGATCCCTTTTAGTTGCCTTGTAGGACAGGCAGGGGATACCGTATTTTTACTCTTGAGAGCCCAGAACTACAGGGCTGAACTGGTTTTTAACTCCCTCAACGTGTATGGTTAGGGACTTTAGTTTTATATTTTCTTTCAGTTTGTTTACATTTTTTAATTCTAATTATAACAATGTCTTATTAATTATTTATTAAATAATTTCATATCATTAATTTAATTCAGTTTTCAATGCAATACGAATAAGTACATCTTTATATCTATTATGATAAATTTTGTTTTGTAATTCTTTCACCCATACATATCTCCGTCTTTATTCTGTCGCCGCCGTATATTGGGGACTCCATCAGGATATGCGTAACGTTTTCTGCTTCGTTGAGATCGCAGGATATCTGAGACGTTAGCCTCTTCCAGAATTATACGGTAAAACTTCGATAGAGCTTTGATTGTGCACTGGGTATGGATATAAATTTCTGGCAAGTAATTTTTATTGACCGTATAAATCCGAACATGAATATATTTTACCCTAATGATTAAGGGTCTGCGAAACGTAAGGTGGTAAGTTCAAACCATTCGACTATTGGCGTGAACCATCTCCAAACGCAAGCTTAAGCTAATTAGGAATTTTTGCAAAAAAAAATTGTTAGCATTCTTTTATAAAAAAAATTCACGCTAAAAAGCTTAAAAAAAATCTCAACGGCATCGTAAATCGATGCGATTATAACGTTAAATCGGAATAATTCAAGAAAGAAATTTCTGCACCGTTTAACAAAGGTTATCGAACTTAGTGCAAGGCGTTAAGCCCAATAAGTACAAAATCGACGATGGTCTTATAACGGTGCGACTGGATTATCAACTGCCAACTTTAAAACCTAGCAAAATTGCAGTTTTTATTTTAAGTTAAAAAAATATATGTTTATGGTCTCTCGCTTTAAGTTCTTTTTTGCCTACGCTAGTAACCCGAGTTCGATCCCCGGTGTCGGCAATAATAAATTTGCTGTTGCAATTTTGTGTGCTGATTTACCACGGCGGTGAAGGTTCAGGTTTTCATCATGACCTGCATGTCTTAGAATTTTTTTCTAAGACATGTGTACTCTGCCAATCCGCATTAGGGCCGCGTGGCGGTCTATGCCCTTATACTCTCTTTACAAAGAAGGCCTGTGCCCAACAGTGGGGCATATATATTTTATATAAAAGGCTGAACTTTAAGTGCATGTACTTAAGCACGATCCCACCTGGTGTTAAGTGGAAATACTTTTTGTGATGGTGAAAAGCTGTGATTGATATCTTGGTCTCCTTCTTCTACAATCTTGGATTGGGTCTAAGAGAGATTTGTTTTTCAATTATGTAGCCTGGTAAAGAGATTCTCACACCGCGGTCAGCAGCTAGGACTTTCTTCTTTCTTATTCTTGGATTGTCATAAAATATCACAATCAATCAGTATTCTTTCATCGTATGAAAATTGTTTTAAGTGTTCCCTGCTGTTGTTTTGTCCTAAATATTTTCAAAATCGGTTCATAAATGAGAACATCCTCTTTTAAAGTCTGTAAGAACATTAGTAAAATGCTCGTTGTATATAAATAAAAGTCATTTTTTACTTAAATATACTGTTTATTCAATACATCTAAGGCACCGCAATAATTACTTATCTCGTAAGGTAAAAATCTCATGAAAATATTGACTAGACATTAACCTCACATATAGCACAACTTGAAGCAGAATATAAGAAATAATAATTTTGTGCGTTGTTCATATAAAAACATCACAGTTTAACGAACGAAAGGACACCTTCGTTAATAAAGAAATATACCGTCTAATTAAGCAACTGTGGTCCCAACAAACCTCCTTGGTGAGCCTAATGTAGTAAATGTCTCTATTAGATTTTACTTACTATAACGTATACATTCCGAAAACGGTATTGATAAACATTCACAAGTGTTTAAATTCCACTAATGATAAAAAATATCACGGTGATTACTTACTAAAAACTTATTAAGACGGTATATGAGTAATCCGTTCAATGTGTTCATCTTTCCGATGAATGCGAGGTTTAACGACCCTGGGGACACCTAAGCTAAGAACATTTTTCTTCTTTACCTCTCCAACTAGTGACAATCCCTACACGCTAGAGACGTGTACCTATCCAAACGTCCTTTCTCCAATTCCCAGCGAGGTGACTTAAGGGTAAAATCTCCCCTTGTCAAAACATCGCAAAGCACGGCCTCCAATACCACGCAGCCAAGTTATTCCTAACCAGAGTGGCGGTTACGACCTTATCAGGTGGCTGGATTCAGAAAGCAGATCCGTGTATGGAGAAAAATATTGAGGGAAGATCTATTTGTAGTAGTGGGCTTATTGGGTACTTAGTTGGGTTTATAATAGTAGTGGGTGGTGGGGGTAGTACTGATACGGGCTGACAATGATGACGATGAATAATCTAAGGCATCTGAACAATCTGTGATTCGGATCTATCAAGCATTCTCCTAGAGATCTAGATCAAAACCTTGAGGCAAGGATCTCTCTGATGCTGAGTCAGTTTTACACCCCTCAATCAGTGGCAGTTTATTCCGTACTAACAACGAGAATCAATCGCAGTGTTTCCGCAAATTCCCACTTCCTTAAATTTCTTTACTCATCAGAATGTTTAACAGAAAACCTTATTTAAATGTGAGAGATCTAAACAGAAAGAGACCAGACTCTATAGGCTTATTTTGGTTTCATCGTTCTCTTTTGCAAATTCAACGTATATTCTTAGAACTTGGATTATCACCTCCAGCTCTATAGTCCGGCTCTCTCATTCCAGCGTTACATCTTAATTTGTCATCTGCGGCTCGTACACGTTCTTCTAAAATTTCGACCGTTCGATTCAATAGTTTAATTTCCTCTTGCAAAGGATACAACTGCATGTTCATCTGCATTAGTTCCTTTTCGTGTGCCAATTGTAAAGTGTGAAGCTGTACGGGATAAAAAATCTATATATAAAGTAAGTAAGAAAGACAAGAGTAGAGTGAATAGGCACTTACTAAACTAGCGCGTACCATCTTTCAACTATATCACCACTTAACACCAGGTGGAATCATGGTCAAGCGCTAGTTTACACGCATAAAAAAAAAAACAATATATTCTATGGTCGTTATTTTCTTGTTACTTTATCAGTACGATTAGATTAATTACATTAAATCCGAACTCAATTAACAAGTTGTTTATTTTATTATAAGGCAATCTATAACAACTTACATCTTGAATCCGTTTTTTCTTCAATAATATAAACTCCTCATTTGTTCGCTTGAGTGATTCAAGCAAGTTCGCTTTTTCTTGTGCTAATGTTTCTCTTTGCTTTCTAGCGTCAGACATTTCCGCTTCAAATTCATTAGTGACCTTAGCTAGTATATTCTCAACGGATTTAGTTTGCTTGCATGGTGTTCTCTTTTGTGGGTGTAAATTAAGTAACACTGAAATTTAATCATAACATAATTAAGTTAAAATTGTAAATAGTCTTGTAATAATTTTCCCCCATCAGCTCTATGTGGTATGTGCCCTACCCATTGCCACTTCAACTTGGTTACACGGTGGGCTATATCGGTTACCGTTCGTCTATAGATCTCACGACTTTTGAAATGATGTCGTAGAGAAACCCCGAGCATAGCCCTCTCCATAGCCCGTTTTGCGACTCTGAGTTTACTTATAATTCACTTTAAATGACGAAGCCGAATGCAAGCCGTTTACAACCAATTTCGAAAATCTTGTAAGCTTATGTCCAGCAGTGGATGTTTTATGGCTGAAATGATAATGATGAATACTTGTAATGAAAATGACAGTTGGATCTAAAGAAGAAAGAAATTAACTGCAACTTCCAAATAATTTATCAGAATTTCCATGAATAGTACTTACTAACCTTCTTTTTCTTTTTGCAAACTCCTTAAATTTTTTCTTAGCTCCTCTGTTTCTCTATTTATCTTCGCAATCGTACGTTGCTTTGCCGTCAATTCAGCCTGCAGCCCTTTTATTGTAGCCACGAGGTAACTGTCTTCTTTTAACTTGTTCAAAAACAAGGCAGAGTTTTGTGATAATCGACTCACTGCAGAAGACGGTCTATCAGATTTAAAAAAAGTTTGAGTACCAACAGAAATTCTACTTTCACTGCATGTCTGAACAGAAGAATCCATTAAATTATTCTTGCTAACTTTGCTTTTAAGATCTGTATTGATTTTACGGTCTTCCATTAATTGTCTTTCAACATCAATAATGTGACTCTCATATTTTTGTTTCATATCAGTAAACTTTTCTTGTAACGTTAGAAGTATGCTTTGAAAGTGATTTTCTTTATCTTTTAATTCTTGATCTAATCGAGCAATACGGTCTTCTAGCAATTTCTTTTTGTTGTCTTCAACTGCCGATGATTTCGAAGCAACTAAAATTAATAAATATCGAAATGGATATTATCGTCAATTTATAATACGTATATAATAAGTTCTACTCACCAATAAGAGCCGACACTGAATCGGGATGTTTTCGTCTTAAAATCATTTCCAATTCCTTCACTTGTCTTTGAAGATCATGGATAACTATGACATCTTTCTCGTGTTGTGTAGTTAAGATCTTTCTATCATTTCTTTCTTTATTTAGTTCAGCCCTTATAAAAGTCTCATTTTCTTTTATAGTTTTTAACTCCGAATATCTGCTTTCATACTCCCTAGAGAGCTTGTTGATAATTTTTTCACATTCAGTTAATTTTAAATCTACAATATGCTTGTCATTACTAACTTTGTCTAATTTTTTTCTTAGTAGTTTATTGTCGTCTATAAGCTGTACATTTAATAACTCAAGGGATTTCACTCTTTCATTTGTATCCTTTAATTCTTCAATTACATTTTCATGATTGCATATTAAACGTTTCGGAGAATTTGCTGTCGACTTTACTTTATGAACATCCCTTTTCTTCGAATCAACGACTCCAGCGGAAAAAGGTCTTGATTTTGTCTTACGACGATTTTCTGCATTTTCCTTAGTATACGACTTTAATGTATCATTAACCTATAAAAATTATCAATAACAAAATCAGATGACATAATTTTAAAAGTTCAATGACAAGTAAAGCGTGAAGAATATAAGCTAAATTTACCTTCCGTTGTGGCCAAATTAATTTGCATTTTATTTACATAAGTCGTTGACTTGTGATATGTTACTAAAAATCAATTCGATACATGTGACTAAATGACTATATTTTATTAAATATACCTCTATAGTACGATGTTTAGGATATTACATCTATCAAGTTAGTGTAAAATATTTGTAAATAATCGCTCATTTTGTTTGTATTATGAAATAACTGCAACTCAGAGGCAATGACCGGTCATGGCGCCTTCACTACGTTAAGAAGGTTGTCATTCTGGTTCCAAAACAAATATAAAAAGCTCGATGTCGTGTAATTAGGGGTACCTTTCTTTACAGTTATATTGAGTTTTTAAATACAACAAAAATCTCGCAATTTATATACCCCACTACCAAGGATTTCTATAATTATTATTACCATGATTCTTTCTTTTTATCTTGTAATATATTAAAATAACACTTTTTGTCTATACTTTTAAAATTATCATTATTAGAAGATAACATTTGTTATATAACATAATTATATGTATTACTTATGTATTACTCTACGTAGTTTTTACATGTCATAAGTTACTGCACGATTAGATCTTAGTCATCTGTTATATACAGCGCGATATCATTGAAATAGAGCTTATAAGTCGAGTACGGGCTGCGCAAGCGCATCAATGCGGTCTTCGACGCGTTGACCGCAACTTCGACATCAGTAGCCATGGAGATGTGGTCGCGGACGGTCGTGCTCCTGCTGGTGACCACAACGGTGACCTGCACGCCACTCATAAACGATCTCGCACCCGACAAAGGTACATTTTTATAATCTATTATATATATTGTTTAACCACATTTTATTACGTGTGACAATTTGGTACAATCTGTTTATTTTATTTGTTAATAACAAAACACACCGTTTAGGTAACGGTATTACTATCCTAGCATAAGCTGTGCGTTAGACTTAGGACTTAAATGGTAAGTTGTAATCTCAGCTCACTTGTGTGTATCAATGTATTGTCGTTTTCAACGTTACAAGTACACAACGATACAGTTATACTTATATTTTCAAATTACACAACAGTCTATCTGTTAATGAAAACGTGTAAATTTTTTCGAAAGGTAACACAGGTTAGTTTAGTAACAAATTATTATGCTAAACATTGTCCACATTCTAAAATGTTATAGTGAATTGACGTATATGAACACAACATGAATGAAACGGAAACTAAACATGTACACTCAGACATATTTAGCGGAGCGTAATCTAGAATAAAACAACTTTTAGAAGAGAAGCAAGCACGTTTAATTAATTTAAAAGTTAAAATTTATGTAACAGTCTATTTAGGTACCAACAATAGATTCACACAGTCCTTTTAAGGAGAGTTTTAGAACGTATTAGAGCCATGAGGCCGAAATATCAAAAGACAAGCTCAGAACGGTACAATTAAATAGGTTATGTTTCTCTTAGCTGCGGCTCCCTACAGAAGACGACGCAGAGCCTCCCTGAGCTCTAATTCAAACGCACGCTAATAATTTCATACGTTTATTAAACAAAATCCAAATGTATACATATTATTTTTTTTAGAAAATTATGTTTTCTTCATTTTCCTTCCTCCTCCATTACAAAAATATGATATCAGACATCACTTTAATTAGAAATATTTAGAAATACCAATAACAAGAATAGACAACAAGAATAGGTAAAAAGTTATACTTTTATAATTACATAAGTTACCGGAATTTAAATGTTTTATTTTAAAACTGGAAGTGATACTTATGGTTGGGTTTAAGAGACATGATTAAAGCCTTGATTCTGCCAGACCAATTTTGTGCCAGAATGAACGTTTAGTACAGTTATCGATTTTTGCTAATAGAGGTTCAGGCTAAGCGACCTAAGAGCTATGCCACCTCTGAATTAAGTTAGTTTAGCTTTTGAATGTCTCTTAGATTATCCGTGAAATAGCAACCGACCGAGTCGTGGTTCGGCCCTCTCGGGCGCCCTCGGATCGGCATGCTTACGCGTAACATAGTAACCGTCCAAGCCGAGGTTACCCCTCACCGGGGGGACCCTTGTGTCGAGTTACTAGCAATAGAGGTTCAGACTAAGCGACCTAAGAGCTATGCCACCTCTCAATTCGGTGAAGCAGTCAAGGCCAGCTTCTCTGGCCAATCTGTGTAGTTCGTCATAAAAAAAAAACGATTTTTGCTAGTTTTGGTAATGTGCCACAGTTGTAACATTATTGTTTTCCGATGGCGTACCTACTGACACTCCAATTTTGTCATGACATCTTTCAAATATGCCGATACATCTCAATTAATTAATCAATATCAAAAAATTCAATAAAAAATTACAAATCAAAAAATTAAATTAGTACATTACGATTTTAAGAACAATGACAATTGAATTGTAATAAGTTGGTTTCATAGTGACATATCATTGGCAAATAGCAGACATAAAACCCTGGTGGTCTTAAAGTTCGGTCTCAGTTTTTTACCAACGTATTTCACATCGAATACTCTTTACTAAAAATTAGTGACTACATGGTGATAAGCGCGTTCTCTATCTACGCCGATTGGGTTAAACAAACCTTATAGTTAATCCCTTAAATGAAACGCCTATTACAAAGCGTCACCTTATAACAAACCGCTATGTGACAAGGGTATGTTTTGAATACCGAAAAAATATTAGCAAAAAAAAAAATACTACATATTTTTTAATGACGAACTACACAGATTGGCCAGAGAAGCTGGCCTTGACTGCTTCACCGGATTGAGAGGTGGCATAGCTCTTAGGTCGCTTAGCCTAAACCTCTATCGTTAGTAACTCCACACGTGTTACGCGTGAGCATTCCGATCCGAGTGCGCCAGAGTGGGCATTATGATAGGGGATAATAGGTCGGTTGATTTCACGGATACCAATATTACATTAATGATTAAAATATATGATAAACAAAGTCGTAACACCAAAACATTTTTTACTAACCAATTAATATGTATAGGAAGAAACGGTGAATTTACACGTGATGAAATGGACGTTTCTTTCCTTAAACTTTCCATTTCAAGGTGTTTCCTTCCATATACTTAAATGGAAACAAAATAAAAAGTGACATCCGGAAGTTATACAACTTTGAATTCCATACATCAAATCGACGTGACACGCGAGCTTAATACATAAACATTGCAAGTACTTGTAACGTAGGTTGCAAACGATGTTTTTTTTTAATAGAAATAAAGATACGTCGGCACGTGGCTTCTGATTCCACAAACTGTGCTGATATAATATATTTTATCTTTATATCACAGAAGGCGTCTGTAAGTGTAATTTTCTGTAGTCTAAAGTAGAGTTTTAATTAAGAAAAGGTCTTGCTAATTTAATTTTGTGCGTTTATACAGTGTAATAAAGTTATCTCAAACAAACTCTGATGATAATACACTTTTATCAGCTCGATACGTATGTATAGACCTAACGGGTTATTTAAACGTAATTGTCACTTGACTATTGTAAAATTTGCACACGTCTAGGACCGATGACAATACAATAGAAACATTAATAAATCATGTTGATTACGTTCTGATCAAGATTTTTTTTAACTAGCAATATATATTTTTTTAATATTACTTTCGTGTTAACCATTCCAACTAAGCCTATGCTTGTGCTAGGAGATGGTTCACGTCAATAGCCTATTCTAAGCCATGACTTTACAATTCGCAGACCGTACCCTAAAGCATTGGGCTATTGAGATTATCTGGATGAAAGGATTCAGCTAAATCATTTTAAATAAAGAATGCTAATTTAGGTCGCGAACTAAGGTTTCGAGCCCTGAGACTGATGAAGCTGCAAAAGTCGCAATGGACTAGATGCAACGGCATCATCGATATTCATTCTTATTTATCAGTACCAATAAGCTTAAGCTTGTGTTAAGAGATATTTATAATATATATTTACAAAATATAGTTTGCCTTAATTATTTTGCAATTCCCAATAACCCACAATTTAAAACAATATTTTGAAATTGTTCCTGGACACGTTTTAAACCTTTTTTATATTTTATATACATATAACTTAAACTTACTCCTAAAACTGTAACGCTTAGCTTAAATTTATATAATTGATTTTTTTTTAATGACGAACTACACAGATTGGCCAGAGAAGCTGGCCTTGACTGCTTCACCGGATTGAGAGGTGGCATAGCTCTTAGGTCGCTTAGCCTGAACCTCTATCGCTAGTAACTCGACACAAGGGTCCCCCCGGGGTAACCTCGGCTTGGACGGTTACTATGTTACGCGTAGCATTCCGATCCGAGGGCGCCCAAGAGGGCCGAACCACGACTCGGTCGGTAGCTATGATATAATTGAATTTGTTCTTATTCTTATTAAGAAATAAATTTCTCTCAAACCGTAGATGGTTTATAAATAAGACCGTACTTTTAACCTCCTAGGCTATGGGCGCTTTAAGATATTGTCAAATCATGAATTGTATAAATAATTTTAAAAAAATAAACTGTCAGGACTTGTTAACCCTAGAGAGGTAGACAGAGACATCATGTCCCATATGTGACAGGGCACAATTTTTTTTGGAAGAGATTTTTTTGTATATACCAAACAGAAATAATGGTAATTCATTGGTACAAGTCGACTGGGATTGAAAACCGCGATCATCAGATCGTAAGTCAACTAAGTCATGTAAGTTTAAACAATAAAGATTAAACAGTAGTTACTAGTTTAGCCACTACATATTGCCATATAAGCATTTTTGGTCGTTTTAAACTAACACGAATGAAATTAAAAAATGTTTTTTTATAAAATTCAACCGTACAAAATACATGCAAAAATCGTTTGTAAATATTATTTTCTATCTATTCAACATATATGGAAACGATGCTATACCGTTAGACTGGCCAAGATCAGGTCAAGCGCCGTTGGAAAACAAGCATGGACCAGAGAAAGTCAAGCGTGTCACACAAAGAACGAGCAATGCATTCTAATCGTATTTTCTACATTATATGCGTCACATGTCCCTAACTATACAAATTAATAAAGTTGGAGCATCTGTTTGTAATATTAAAATAGTCGCTTTTTCCTACAAACATATCGACGCTGGAAAGCAAACACATAGTATATATTTTTACGTCGTTGGAATCAGAAAAAAAGACGCGTTTAATGATATATGACTTGTAACAATTAGATGAAAAATAGCGAAAATAGGATTTTCAAGAAAACTCTAGGTTAATGCCGTGGTGCAAAAAGTAAAAAATATTGTGTCTAAAAACGACAGCTCTAGGTCCACAAACACGAAAGTTATAATTTTTTTTTAAAGTTGAAATGTTTTTCCTCTCTGGTTTGTTTTCCAGCGTCGATATGTATAGACGGTACATATACCGAAATAATGTATTTTACAATTTTGCCTCTCTGTTTGTTTAAAAGTTTTCACCTGCTGGACTGACTTACTGTAAGCAATTTTTTAACTTCATATAATATAAGTAACTAACTTTTATGGAAGTCGCGGGCACAGCTAGTCTAATAAAACTGTACTTATCGATGGTAATAAATCAATTGAAAAACTATTGTAACATTTTTCACTATTGAACTAGATCGATTCTAATTGTAATTGATAACAAATTGTTTTCTTATGTTATGTGAATGTTAATTTTTGGATTTCACTTTCATAGTAATATTATATGTTAAAATGTTTGGCAAACCTGTGGTAAATGAAAGACAAAAGATTCAGTCGCTATCAAGGCATCTAAAACCATTACATTCACTGTGCATAGACCATGCACTTCCATTCAAAAGACTACAAAAGGTTTTTAAAATATACGTTTTGTAGAATTGTTAGGTTTATTAACATACACACATTATAAACACATGAATAAGTGTACCGAGTTAATAGAAAACAATTATCATGGCAATAGTAGTAGCACACATTTAATAGCTCTCAAGGTAACGGTATATACTATATAAATAATACAGGTTAACAATTACAGGTTGCCTGGAAGAGATCGCTCTCAGCGATAAGATCGCCCATTATACAACGAACTGTAAAATGTACCTTACTTATGTAATGCCTTTTGATTTTGGTGTACAATAAAGTTATATCTATCTACTAGCTATACCCGGCAAACGTTTTCTCATCAAAATTATTTTAAGTGATCACGATTTTCAGAGAATCACGTTTGTTGTAACAGTATCAAACAGTCAACATTAATCAATATCGATCGGGAATCTCGCTCTAAATAAACAAAATGTTTAAATTACTAAAATGACTAACAAAAACAGGGTTGGTGAAAGAACGGTGAATTTAAGTGTTGTATGTGTTTATTAATGCCACTTTATAAAAAAATTATAAATAAAAAATTGTCCAAAAAGATAAATGTTAGGTAGTAGGTGTGTGTTAGGTACTTAGGGCTAAGCAAAATAGACAGTAGTCGATTCGCAGACCTACTGAATATGCACATAAAATTTGATAAAATTCGGTCAAGCCGTTTCGGAACAGTATGGTATAACTAACATTGTGACACGAGAATTTTATTTATTATATATATCCCATAAACACGGTTCACTGGGAATCTATATCTATATCGACGCTGAAAAACTTAGTAAGTGGCCATTTTCACTTTTTACGTCGTTGGAAGTAGACAAAAAAAAGACGCTTCGAATGAAATGACTTGTAACAATTAGATGAAAAATAGCGAAAACGGGATTTTCAAGATTTACTCTTCTCTCTTGCTATTTTTTGTACCGTAACTCTTGGTTAATGCCGTGGTACAATATTTATTCAACAAAAAATAATATTGTGTCCATAAACGACAGCTCCAGGTCCACACGAAAGTTATAATTTTTTTTAAAAAAGGTAAAATGTTTTTCGGCTGTGGTGGACAATTTCTTTTGTGGGTTACTACGTTTTTGTTTTCCAGCGTCGATATATTTTTTAACACGAATGTTTGCTCAACAGAATGGCCTGAAAGGAATTCGGTAAAACAACCATTAGATGACGAAACCGAAGCATCAACAATACCAACTTTCACGGATAAGGAAACACCTCTATCGACAGCTGATCCAATCGGGAACTTTGATGAAAAAGAGGAAGTTGTTATCGACGCTTCACCATCTGTGCTCAGAAGTGCTGCATCGGAAAGTAAGGTAGACTACACAGGAGCACAGGTTTGGAAGGTGTCCACTGAGAGAATCAATGTCAGGGGCGTAATTTATCGATTGAGAAGAAGAAACCGTAAGTTTTTAGTTTTATTGTTACGTAGACATAGAATATTGAAATGAAACATAGAATGTTGTTTTGTATATATCTATATATTTAAAAGAGAAAATGTGTGGGTATGTTCTAAATAGGCTCCAAAATAGCTGGACCGATTTCAATGAAAATTTCAGGTAATCTTCAGATTGACCTGGCGAGTAATCCTGTAAAGTTTGGTGACGATCGGAGCACTCCTCTTTTTGAATTGTCAAATTCAGCTTTTATTTACTATGATGATATCTTTTTCTTTATTTTATAACCCAAATTTCTATTGACATTTGTCACTATGAACCATATTGAGGTACAATAGAGTGTACATGGGAGAGAAATTAATTATTAAATTAAATATTTAATAATGTAAGTTTATTTTTTAAATAAAATGAAGTAAAATCTGGCCCTGGATACGCTAGTTATAACGAGTTATAAAAACGAACGAGAGTTATTAAAATGTAACTCTATTTCTACAGTAATATCTACATGGGGAGGAAATCAATCATCTATCGATATCCTAGTGAAATCCAATGCAGTGAATAATGTTACGCGAGTCTTCAAGAGGGAGAGAATACCAATTGAGGTGGTCATAGACGATCTACAACAAAGAATCAACGAAGAGAATCCTCCTCTCGATGCTAACGAAATAGAGCTTCAAGACCGGCGAGGTTTGTAAAATATTTTAACAGTCATGTTAGCTAAATAAACAAACCGAGAACAATCTTCCAAGGATTCGAATGTCATTTTGTTACAGCAAGAGCTTACAATTTTTGGCGTTACAGGGCTTCTTATCGACGTCCGAGTTTGGTAGGTGCCTACATGGGTTACAATTCTATCGATCTACCAATGGAGTATTGGCGGTATGCGAATTGGGGTTTGTCGCAAACTATCCAAAGGTTTTCCGTGTGACCTAACGAGTTTTGGGAGTTGGTGTTGTTTTATGTATGAAAATGATTATCGCATGTGTCTGTTACTTCGTATTTGGTAACTAATTACAAGCACACCTGTTACTGAAATTCTTTGACACTGTGACCATTTTACATCGTTAAGTAATTCTTCCTAATCCTAAATGATGTCATGTACTTTGGATTAGGATAAATTATATCTAACCGTAAAATGCTAATAAAAGGACTAAGAAATTAACTATATAACTATTCGTCTTGCTCTAAATATCAAAATGACGATTTAAAACTGTACTTTATAAATATTTTAAAAATGTGTTGTGATTTTTTTTCTTTAAGGTCACCGTATGACGTGGAAGCAATATCACCGAGTGGAAGACATTCACGGTTTCATGGACTATCTGGCCAAAACATATCCAAAAATCGTTAGCGTAAATTCCATCGGGAAATCTTATGAGGGACGCGATTTGAAGGTTTGTTTACCAGATAATTTTCAATAAACAACTTATAATGACTTTAAAAGAAGGAGGTTGTCAATTTTTTTCATAAACTTTCTAAGCCAGTGCTTGACCATGTACCCACCTGATGTCAAGTAGAAAAGCAGTCCTGAATAGTAAGTCGTACTAACTTAGTAAATGCTTATCCACTCTACTCTTGAAAACACCAATATTGTAATTGATACTTCGGTACATTGTATATTATGTTACCTCGTCATTTATTAACCAATTTCAGAAATTATTTTACTGTTGAAAAGGCTTTATTTTCAAGGAAGTCTAAAAGTATTTTATGGGAAAACCCCACCCCCTTGATAAGATTCGGAGCGTTGCTGGAGTTTCTTCGGCCACTTCTTCTCCCAGCGCTGACGCTTCCCGAAGTGGCGTATAAGTTAGTTTAGCTTAGATTGTCCCAATAGATTTTTGTTAATAAAATAGCTACCGACCGAGTCGTGGTTCGGCCCTCTCGGGCGCCCTCGGATCGGACTGCTAACGCGTAATAATGGTAATGGGGGGAGCCTTGTGTCGAGTTACCACCTAATAGAGGTTCAGGCTAAGCGACCTAGACTATGCCACCTTTCAATCCGGTGAAGCAGTAAAGGCCAGCTTCTCTGGACAACTGTGTTAGATCGTTCAAAAGGAGGAGGTCTCATTTTAGTGGCATTGGATTTGTAATCCGAAGATATATCAGGGAACTCCGGAAAATTGATTAGAATTTGCTTCGTCTTTCATTCTTCGTACAGCAAAGGACTGGAATAGTTTGCCCGCGTCTGTCTTTCCTTCCGATTACAACGTGGGTATTTTCAAGAGTAGAGTGAATAGGCATTTACTAAGCTAGTGCGCCTTACCATCCAGGACTGCATTTCCACTTAACATCAGGTGGGATCTTGCACTTGCTTAGAAATTATATAAAAAAAAAGTTTAAAAGGCTTAATTAGTTGTCGTTTTAGTGCAACAGGATAAAACGTAGGAAGATGCTCATTATATCGATGATAAGGTACTATTACTATGTCCACATTATAGGTGTTACGGATATCGGACGGAAAACCAACAAATAAAGCGGTATTCATTGACGGCGGTATCCACGCACGAGAATGGATTAGTCCGGCGACGGTTACATATTTTATAAACCAATTCGCCGAGAACTACGATGTAGAAACAGATGATATCAAGAATATTGATTGGTACGTTATATTAAAATTAATAGTATATTATATACTTGCTTCCTAACCCGACAGACTTTGTCCTGTCCAAATTTTAACAAATTGGAGATTATTTTACGACTTTTTTAAAAAAATAGCCAATGGCTTACACGGAACATCGAAGCGATTTAGAGAAAACTAATTTGATAAGACAAATCTTTGTCAATTGAATGTCTTTTTACTATTTCGGCATATTTGCTAGGACAATAAACTGTGTTGTATAGTTTTCAGATATACACCTAAGACAAAACTTACAGATTGTCTCTAAAGAAATGATTTCACCTTCAGGTATTTCCTGCCCATTGTGAACCCTGATGGCTACGAGCATACTCATTTATCTGACCGTTTGTGGAGGAAAAATAAAAAACCGAGCAGAGTTATTGGACGTTCTTGCGTAGGAACAGATCTTAATAGAAACTTTGGGTAACTACCAATACTTTACTTCAATGTACCATAATACAGTTCACAATAACAATAGAACATATTTCACTACACCATGGAGAGACAATCTCTTAAATTTGAAGGAAAACAAAGTATCATCATTTCATGGTCGGACGAGAAAAGATCGATGTGACAATCTACGATGAAGAAGAAATTCAAAAAATAACGAGAAATTCAATACTGGCGACTTCAATTACCATTAATTCGTAAAGTTATTTTCAAATCGTCACCTTAAAAAATCCAACTATGCTTAAAATAGGAGAATTCAAGTTTTAAGCTAATCCTACATTCTTTATTAATTGAATGTTCGTTAAATTTGAACACCAGGTATCGGTGGGGAGGTAAAGGTTCTTCCAACAACCCTTGCAGTGAGATCTACCGCGGCAGTAGCGCCTTTTCCGAGCCGGAGTCGAAAGCTCTATCAGTAAGTTAATCATTTATATAACTTAGTAATCTAATAAGATAATACAATCCAATTGAATAGAATAGAAAAAACATTTACTCGACACAAGAACACAGAAACATAACAAATATGAAAATGGCAAACAAAAACACAACAGTGATTAAAATTAACGAGATACAAAAAAGAACTTGTGTCGAAATGAGGTTGGCTCGGTATGTTCTGTGACACAAACATGTAGCACAGTGCTGATTTTCAGCCAAAACTAACAAAAGGCGGACGCTATTGGAAGTTACTATGTTACTATATCGTAATAGCTTTAGGGATCAAAGTAATTCTTCATTGACGATAGTATATAATCGATTATATATAAGTAGATAATATATAAGTATCGAATCGATGGACTTAACTGAAGTTAAGTTTTACGTCCATTAAGAAGTATCCTAAGGAAGTAGGGTAATTGTGTTTCGATAAGGAAAAAGGAACTATTCCACAACGCGTATGGGCGTAAGTATTCGTAACCATTATCTTAATTTGTCTACCTCACAACATAATAATAGACAGATACCTAAAAGGTACTTAAGAAGGGATTATCACTGCTCATTATGGTTCACTGAAGTGTCCATGATTTTACATAACACAAGTATCTCTCTCTGAGCCGTGGTAGCTCAGTGTCCGGGCGGTTGGCTCAAGTTGCATAGTACACAAGCAACCTGAGTTCGATCCCCGGTGCCGGCACCAATAAATTTTATATGCCAATTTACTACGAGCTCAGCGGTGAAGAAAAACATCGTGACGAAACCTACATGTCTTTGAACATTTTTCTGAGACATTTGAAGTCTGCCAATCCGCACTAAAGCCGCGTGGCGGACCATGCCCTTATACTCTCTTTACGGAGAAGGTCTCTGCCCAGCATTGGGACATATATATTATATATATAATGGCTGTAACTAACTAAGTATCTAATGTATTAGATATTTTACATGAAGACATTTAGTAAGCTAGTTCGCCTTACCACCCAGGACTGCATTTCCACTTAACATCAGGTGTGAGCGTGATCAAGCATTTTCTTGGAAAGTATTACAAAAATAGAGGCACAAGAGGGACGCTGTCAATGCCTTTGTGGGGAAGTTTAAAAATCAAAGTATTTCCACACCACCACTGGAGTTGCAAGGGCTTTGCCAACTTTTGAGAATAAAAATATTATTTTCTTGAAAGTCCCTAAACCATAAAGATTCGCAAACTGATTTTCCATATCATATATAGGGTTAAGAAAAACGTACAAAAGTGGAATGCCAACTATCAAGATGGTTTTTCATAAACTTTAGCGGGTCTTCGCCCTTTCATAGTCGATGTTCCGCGCGTCCGAACGAAGGGATTTGACTCATCGTTCATCGTATAGCAAAGGAATGGAACAAGGTGCCGGCGTCAACCTTTCCGTCCAAGTACGACGTGGGAGCCTTCAAGAGTAGAATGAATAGGCACTTACTAAACTAGCGCGTACAACTTTCGACTATATCACCACTTAACATCGGGTGGGATCGTGGTGAAGCACTAGTTTATACCCCATAGAAAAAAAACTAACGGTAAAAACATTCCTAGCGACATTTTCATATATAGACATAGACATTTATTTATTGGCATCACAATACAAAAACACATCACAGACAGAATATAACACACATTAAAAATAATGAAAAATAGACAAAACACAACAGTGATTAAAATTAACGAGATACAAAAAGAACTTGTGTCGAAATGAGGTTGGCTCGGTATGTTCTGTGACACAAACATGTAGCACAGTGCTGATTTTCAGCGATGCCCGGGACTTCCTAAAGACGCGCAATACTACTTTAATATGGAATTTATACAGACAATAAGAGTATAATAAATATGATACATGAATAAAACAGTTATGATATTAAAATATATTTTATACTATAAAATAATGGATGAAAAATTTCATAAATAAAAAATATATTATTGAGTCAAAAATAAACTAAAATAAATAATATGATAATTAAACGTATAAAGTTTAAATTATATAATGAAATATTGAAAATATTGGAAACAACAAGCCACCGATATCAAGGGGATATTATCTTTTGTAACTTTAACATCAGGTGTGAGCGTGATCAAGCATTTACTTGGAAAGTATTACAAAAATAGAGGCACAAGAGGGACGCTGTCAATGCCTTCCTGGGGAAGTTTAAAAATCAAAGTATTTCCACACCACCACTGGAGTTACAAGGGCTTTGCCAACTTTTGAGAATAAAAATATTATTTTCTTGAAAGTCCCTAAACCATAAAGATTCGCAAATCGCTAATGATAACTGATTTTCCATATCATATATACGGGTAAGAGAAACGTACAAAAGTGGAATGCCAACTATCAAGATGGTTTTTCATGAAGTTTGGCGGGTCTTCGCCCTTTCATAGTCGATGTTCCGCGCGTCCGAACGAAGAGATTTGAGTCATCGTTCATCATACAGCAAAGGAATGGAACAAGGTGCCGGCGTCAGCCTTTCCGTCCAAGTACGACGTGGGAGCCTTCAAGAGTAGAATGAATAGACACTTACTAAACTAGCGCGTACATCTTTCGACTATATCACCACTTAACATCGGGTGGTGAAGCACTAGTTTATACCCCATAGAAAAAAACTAACGGTAAAACATGCCTAGCGATATTTTCATATATAGACATAGACATTTATTTATTGGCATCACAATACAAAAACACATCACAGACAGAATATAACACACATTAAAAAATAATGAAAAATAGACAAAACACAGTTAAAGTTACACGGACAAATAATACAAAACATATGATGCCAATATCGGACACCGTCTAAGCATGTGCTGTCGCAAGAATGCGACAACGCTGATTTTCAGCGATGCCCGGGACTTCCTACTTTATTATGGAATTTATACAGACAATAAGAGTATAATAAATATGATACATGAATAAAATAGTTATGATATTAAAATATATTTTATACTATAAAATAATGGATGAAAAAATTTCATAAATAAAAATATATTATTGAGTCAAAAATAAACTAAAATAAATAATATGATAATTAAACGTATAAAGTTTAAATTATATAATGAAATATTGAAAATATTGGAAACAACAAGCCACCGATATCAAGGGGATATTATCTTTTTGTAACTTTAACATCAGGTGTTTTAATTTATTTTTAAAAGCGTTTACAGATTTACTGTCTCTTATGGGCGGTGGCAAATTATTCCAACACTTGGTGGCCAAGTATCTGAAACTGCCTCGGAACGCAGCAGATCGGTGTAACGGAATTTGCCTTCATTTCTTCTCATTTATCTTCATTCCGCCATTTCAACTTTTCGTACAGATATTTAGGCTGTTCCGAGTTTATGATTCCGAACAGAAGTGTTGCAAAATGCAAGTCTTTTCTGAGGGCCATTCTTAACTTATTGGAATTGTTTAAGTAAGGGTGAACATGCATGATAAAGGGTCAAACTGATCAGAAATAGCTTAATTGTTCATGAATAGAGTTACTCGCTTTTGTGAATTAATCATTTTTTTTTAATTTAGGATTTTATCAAGAGCAGTGCGGCCAACTTTACAGCGTACATAACATATCATAGCTACGGTCAGTACCTATTGTACCCATGGGGCTATGACAACGCAGTACCTCCAGATCATAAGGACTTGGATGATGTTGGCAACAGGATGGCAGCGGTAAGTGTTGTGGTAAACTACTATTATAAATACTAATGATCAAGTAGAAGCTGTATCAAAAAACTAAACCCAATTTTAATCACTGTTTTAGACCAATATAATTACTATCCAAATGGTAACTCACCTATCTGTTAATAATATCGGCATAACGGTCCCATGATATGGCATATAGTTTCTTAGTTGCAAGTAGTTTTATTCCCTATGCGTTAAATATTTGTATACTAACTAATATCTAGTTAGATGTATACAGTGGTACCTCGATATACGAGTGTTTTGAGATACGAGCCCCGACGGAGCGATATTTGGTTTTAAGATTTGAGATACGTGGAATCGCACACTACACCGCTATCAGTTTCTCCCACCTTAGTCTAGACCTCAGTCTGTCCGCCATGTAGTTCTGGGCTCTCAAGAATAAGACTACGGTATCCCCTGCCTGGCGACTAAAAAAGGCCTCGGGTTCACTGGGCGACAAGGGCAGGGGCCTTTGTCGTCCGTCAAGGTGCACCCGGGAAGAAGGCGACATCGGCAGGCCCGTGTCACCTTACACTGCGAGGGCACCCGGGATGTGCACTAAGACCCACAGTGCGGAGGGGCTCCGGTGCGTTCCTCTGGAGATCCCGGAGAGCCTCACCAAGCACCGAGGATGGCCCGCCGGGGAGGTTTTAATGGGTAAAAACCCACGTAACCTCGCCTCTCCAGAAGGCAGGGTATCTCGATGATTTCCTCCCCGTAAACAAAAAAAAAAGGTCTGTGTGCTTGTTTTCCTCGTTTTCGAAGCATTTTTTGAACCCAACTTGGGTTCGTGTTGCTTTGCTTTTTGTACATTGACAAAACATTTGTGGCATTTTAATTTCAAATTGCATTAAGATACGAGCAATTTGACATACGAGCGAGGTCATGGAACATATTAAATTCGTATGTCGAGGTACTACTGTATATGCAATATTTATTTCAACACCTTTTCCATTGCTATTATATCCTATAATGCAGATATTATTTAGCCATAGTCAATTCACTAAGGTGATTCATTAACACAATCACGTCATTATGTGGTTCATCAATTGTTTGTTTCAGGCCATAAAACAAACCCGTGGGTCATCATATCAAGTAGGGTCTTCCAGTGGACTTCTGTACCCAGCCTCAGGTGGCTCTGATGACTGGGCCAAAGGTCAAGGCATCAGATACTCTTTTACAATTGAACTCAGTGACACTGGACGCTACGGTTTCATTCTGCCCACATCATTCATTGAGCCAGTTGCCAGGGAATCGTTGAATGGACTACGAGTACTTGCTGCTCAAGTTGCTAAAGTGTAATAAATCTTATTACTATAAAGGCAGCATTTATTAGTTTATATGATCTATTTATTATGATATTAATTTTAAAGTACATAAGTAAACAATATATTTATTGCAATGTAATTTTGGAAACTATGCAATTAAACAGATTGAATTATAATTAGTGTTTCATTTAATAATTTTCCTCTTTCTCATCTATTAAACCTTATTTCAAATATGTAATTTTTTTTCAAATCTCCCAATGGTAAATCATCCATTTTTGGCATTTCTTAATAACAGAATTGCCTAACAGAAATGGAAATGGCTAGAATAACCTACATTTTCATCTCTATGCAGACTTGTTCCTACCTGGTACAGGATAAAAAAAAATGGCGCAGGGACTGAAGGTGGATAAATCTAACTTACATTTTACCATTTTCGTCTTAGACATAAGAAATAAGTGTATGTGTTTTAAAAAAGACTTGGCTTAAAAGTCTTGTTACCAAGCCATAAAATATTCATCAACAACTACCTGGTACAACCAACCCGTTTGTGCTACAATTAACAACCAACCAATTTACAAACAATCTAACATGTTTATTTAAAAATACTTAATGCTATAAATAATAAGCAAAATTGTATTAGAAAATTCCTAAATGTGTTTTCATTGTCTTATACCCATTTACATCAAGGTATTTGAAATTTTGTTAAAAAATGTATACTTATTTAAATATGTATTTTACCAATTATGTATGTATAAATAAATGTCCTAGACCTAGACTAACATACTATTTAACAATAACTTTCCATGAGATTTTTTTTTAATGAAAGCTAGTAATAGCAATAGAATTGATATTGGCTGAAAATAAAGCAATATACATACTAAATCATATATTTTACAACAATAGAGAAACACAAGCAAGTCCGGCATTGACTTATCACCATTGCCTGTTAATCTTTATTCCTGTGAGGTTGCAGATATGCTTTCAAACTTTGAGAAGAGAGCAGACCCTTTTATCCAAGCTCCTATGTCATATCTATGCAGAAAAGCTACTGACGGCTGATATCACAAAATATGCAATTGTACATAGTATGCAATAATATGAAAAAATAAATTATTCAGGTACTAATAAAGTAAGGTAATTCAGAAGACGCCATCCAACTACAGTGCCGCCAAAGACAAAAATCTATGCTGCGATTAAAGAAGTCATAATAAATAAAATGATACATCCCTTCATAAGGTAGAAAAGATACATATAATAAACAAGAATGCTATACCCTACCTTCAGAGATCCAGTGATTTTATTAACGGTGTTGATATTATTTTCTTCAGGTTTTGTAACTTTTATCTGGGGTACTTTTTCCTCGGCACTAGATGCAACGCCGTTAGTTATACCAATCACTGGACTATTGTTTAATAAATTTTGAGTCTCTTGTGCTATGTCTTCAGCTCTTTTTAAAATTAACTCCACGTCCTCAACATCCTCTCCTATTTCGGTATCTTTATTTTTAACACAAGATAGTTTTTTTATTTCGTTAAATATGTTTTTTATCTCTTCGTCGCTACCTTTAAAAGCTTCGCAAGATTTTTCAATTAGCAAAAATTCCTCATTAAGTATGTCTTCACTGGTAGGTCCATTACTGGCCAAGGAATTGTTAGCCATTTTTCTTAATACGGCTGTAACTTTAGATAGGCATTAAATCAAAACTTATGCTTTTCAAATGAAAATACAACAATTTAATCAAACACGTAGTTGCTTAGCAACCGCATTGTTTTTTCCCTTAACATCTTCTATGTGCTGGCAATACTAACGTAATAATCGTGCATTAAGACTATTTAAATTCTAAACCTACCTAAAATATTTTTTTTTGGAATTTTATGACCTGGTATTTAGAACCTTTAGGTCAACTCTTATTTTCCTACCTAAAATAATTTCTAACATCATAACTAAGCCTCATTTAAGTTCTACTGATGACAGCTAGTCTATCGCCTTATAGTGAATAAAAAATTTTGTACGTTTTTTTTCGTACGTAAGAAACTGAGAAACGGAAACTCATTTAGTCAAATAGCTAAAATACAAGCCCCTGATCATAAGTACATAGAGTCTCACACTTATCCATTATCACCGATTAGCTTATATTTTAAATTTCTACGTTAAAAAATATGGACATGCACTTTATCTCAAAGAAGTGAATAAAATGAAAAGTGTATATTATTACGTTTTAAAGAACTATATAAGCAAATAGCATAACTATTCCAAAGAGAGTCTTATTTATTTAAAACTTCCGTGAATTTGGGTTAATTTGGAATTTAACCAGTTAACTCCGGGTATACTCAATTACTATTAGTAGGAATAGGGAGACTCTACCTACTAATAGTAATTGAGTTCATTATAAATACCATCTTGAAAAGCATTCAAATATTATTGATTAACTTTATGTCATGGAAGGCAAAAGTTATAAGATTCTATGTTGACATTTTCTTAGTTTATCTGTTATTGTCAATTTGACAGCGGTGTATTTATACTTTGTGTATATAAGTAAAAATATTGGTTATTTATCTTTAAATACAAAAAAAGTCGCCTCAAAGAACAATAAATTGTGTGCCATCATGTCAGTACCGCCCCAGGCGTTCGTAAATAAGAATAAGAAACATTTTCTGGGTATCCCTGCACCTCTAGGTTATGTAGCTGGTGTTGGTCGAGGGTAAGATTTTGATAATTAAGTCGACGTAAACTGTATAACATCCAGATCAAGAACTTTTAATGTTTCAGAGCAACAGGCTTCACTACACGATCTGATATTGGACCTGCTCGAGATGCCAATGATGTTTCGTGAGTATCATTTTCAACACTTATTGATGAAAATCCATAGTTACACTATTGAGACTTATTATTGAATAAACTTTCCAGTGATGATCGTCATGCTCCACCAGCTGCAAAACGTAAAAAAACCGAAGAAGAAGATGACGATGAGGACTTAAATGATTCCAATTACGACGAATTTTCTGGATACAGTGGGTCATTGTTTTCAAAGGTTTAAAATTTTGACGCTTTAACTATGACTAGTAAATTTGCATTTTGATCTTATGAGAAATGTAATTTTTAACATTTATTTGATTACTTAATCAAATTTTTGTTCTCTCTTATTAGAACCAATACAACTGCATGTCGATTAATTATAGTTATAAAAACTTAATGCTATATACAAAGTTATCAACTTGACTGTGCTTAACAGGATCCTTATGACAAAGATGATGCAGAGGCGGATGCAATATATGAATCTATTGACAAAAGAATGGACGAAAAAAGGAAAGAATATAGAGAAAAACGCCTCAAAGAAGACTTAGAGCGATACCGTCAGGAGAGGTAAATATTCTGTCATTTTATATAGTACTATAAAAGATATGCAAATGACATATTCTACGAAGATTATACAGTTTGTAAACAATTAATTAGACATATTAATAACGCAGCAATGTTTATGTATATTTTCTATGACTATAAAAAGACTGCAAGGTTTTTTTTATAGTAGAAGTTTATGTAAGCAAAGAAATGCAGCCTGCAGTAATTTGTAAACATTAGATAGCAATATTATGATTATTTTAATTATGTTGTTTCCATGTTAAATAAAGAAAATTTTCATTACAGACCAAAAATTCAGCAGCAATTTTCAGATCTAAAGAGAGAACTGAAAGTTGTGACAGAAGACGAATGGGCGGCTATTCCAGAAGTTGGTGATGCTAGAAATAGAAAGCAGCGAAATCCTCGGGCTGAGAAATTCACCCCATTACCTGACAGCGTCCTCTCGAGGAATCTCGGCGGAGAATCAAGCTCATCTATTGACCCAGGATCTGGTCTCGCCTCAATGATGCCGGGTGTTACGACTCCAGGGATGCTTACACCATCAGGTACCATATTTCTAAAACAAGTTTTATTTGTTTTTGTAGTTACTATATTGTATTATGTACTTAATAAGAGGGAATTTGAAACTACATTAATGAACACATAACTGAACTGAAATGTATGTAAAAAAATCTTTTACAACTTTAATGTTTTGCTAGATATTAGTTTTTTTTTCAGAGCACTACCTGAACCTCATTAGACAGTCAAAGGGTGCACAAAAGAGAACTTTTAAAACCTTACATCTCTTTAAAACCTTAAACCAATTATGAGATGTGTGACAGTAGCTTACTATCTCGATTTTTTTTATGATATTAATATTCTTCTTTTGTTATATTACAGGTGACTTAGATTTAAGGAAAATTGGGCAGGCAAGAAACACTCTCATGACAGTGAAATTATCCCAAGTCTCTGACTCGGTTACGGGACAGACAGTTGTTGATCCCAAAGGATACTTAACAGATTTGCAATCTATGATCCCGACGTATGGTGGTGATATTAACGATATTAAAAAGGCCCGTTTGCTGCTGAAATCTGTGAGAGAAACAAATCCAAACCATCCTCCAGCATGGATAGCCAGTGCTCGTCTTGAGGAAGTAACAGGTACATTCTTCTTCTTCTATGCCTTTTCCCTTTATTTGGGGCCGGCCCTCCTCGTGTTGCGTCGCCAAGACAGACGGTCTTGGGTTGTTCGTAGTCCGTAATAGAGGTCTATTTGGGCTCGTTGCATATCTTTGGCAACGGTTGTCCATCACGTGGCCTGCGGTCGTCCTCTGCCTTTCTTGTTATCTGGTATAGCAAGGGCTCTATGCACAACGTGCTCCTGATCACGCCTCATCACATGCCCATGTATGTGGTAACATACAACAGGTACATTAATAATATCATTAATTTAATAAAACTTAAGTGTTACATCCTCCTACCTATAAAATCTCGGAAGGCAGTACTGTTGTTAAATTAGAAATTAAAATAATTAATTAAAATTAAACGGCTGAAAAAATGATGGGTATTCAATATACAGTAATGTACACACAATGCTGCTTGGCAGTGAGATGGCTTGTAAGGTAGTATTTACCACCTGTAAAATTGTTTCTCTATTTTTAACAGGCAAAGTGCAATCGGCCCGTAACCTGATAATGAAAGGCTGCGAGGTGAACCCCAGCAGTGAGGAACTGTGGCTGGAGGCAGCTCGGCTGCAGCCACGTGACACTGCACGTGCTGTTATCGCACACGCAGCCCGAAACCTTCCTCACAGTGTCAGGATTTGGGTGAAAGCTGCTGACTTAGAACAGGAGACTAAGGTTGGTTAAACTCATAAAAAATACAATAATTGTTGGGATAAATTATCGTAGATCATTCTGACTATCAATTGTATGCAAAATAATTGTGCCCTGTGTATGCAATGAGCTCACCACCTCTTACATATCACACAACTAATAAACTGAAAGAAAAGTGGGGAGTAATTGCTGTTTGCTGGTATGTACAGGTCGGGATGGCAGGTAACAAAAATACTTCAATATATATTATTTACGTTTAAAACGTTAGTTTATATATATATTCTCTACATATCTTTCTATATTACAGTCGAAGCGCCGTGTGTACCGCAAAGCATTAGAGCACATACCGAACTCAGTGCGCCTCTGGAAAGCAGCAGTTGAATTGGAGAACCCAGAGGACGCCCGTATTCTCTTATCGAGAGCAGTGGAGTGTTGTCCTACCAGTGTTGAGCTCTGGCTGGCTCTAGCGAGACTGGAAACCTATGAGAATGCAAGGAAAGTGTTGAACAAAGCACGCGAAAATATACCCACTGACAGGCAAATTTGGGTGACTGCTGCTAAGCTTGAAGAAGCTCATGGTGAGTTTTAACATCTACAATTTTTTTTTTAATTGACATCACCATCCCTCCACCTACTCTTAGGGTGTCCCAATCCGCATTTGCCTCTCTGCATAACATGACATGTATGTTTATATAAAATAAAAACCTATGGTTAAGCATTCAACTCATAATCTTACGGTCAGGAGTGAAAATTGACTTCACTATTCTTCAAGTTCAAAAAAATCCCCTACTAAAATTTATGCCTGCCATGCCCTTATTTATGCGTATGGCGATAGATAGGGTGACCATACAACAATTGAGATTTTATTAACTTGATTTAACAAAGCAGACTTTACAGCTATTGGTTTGATATATAATGTATTTGAATTCTCATATTACAGGCAACACTCACATGGTGGAAAAGATCATAGACCGTGCTATAACTTCACTGAGTGCCAATGGTGTGGAGATCAATAGGGAGCACTGGTTCAAGGAGGCCATGGAGTCTGAAAAGTCCGGTGCAGTTCATACCTGTCAGGTATTAACATTGGATTTTTAACTTATTGTCTATATGTACATTAGACAAATATACGTATACTTAAATACACTCATTTTTTTAAAAAGAGTGTTACAGTTTCATTCTGATTAAAAGAGAAGTTTCCTTCTTCTATAAAAACCATACTGCTCATCAGTATGAAGCCAAAACCGAATGGTTCTTATTGTTATTCGATGCGAAAGCTGTCTCTGTCTACACCACTAGGGTTAAAAGGATGTGAGAGATTATTATTATATAGGATAATGTATATTATGTTTTATGTGCTAAATAAATGGACTTTTGCTGAATATGAAATAAAAAAATGTCTTTCAGGCTATCATTCGGACGGTTATTGGGCATGGAATTGATCCGGAGGACCAGAAACATACTTGGATGGAAGATGCTGACGCTGTAAGTAGCTATATTATATTCTTTTGTTGCACTCTCAAAGCAAAAGACCGTTTTAAAATATGCTCCATTTTTAAACATTCTGAATTTCCTACCAATTAAAAAAAAAATGGATAAATTTTATAAAAAGCTTATAAAATCGCTAGTTATAGAAGATTGTCGCCAACGAAATAACTCAGTCCAACATACCCAAACTTATATCTTGAATGAAATAGAAATATCCTGACAGTCAGGTCGTAACTTCAGATCTATTTTATACTAGCTGCCCCGCGGTGTTGTACGCGATTGAAAACTATTTATTTTAATTGTTCTATTTAAAAAGTAGTCTAAATTACTACTTATTACATCAGCCACTGAAGGTCCCGCCAAAATCGGTACCGTCGTTCCAGAGATTAGCCGGAACAAACTGAGAAACAGCCAGAATTTAAAAAAAAAATCTTATTTTAGTATATGTGCTGTATATATATTTAAAGCAGTTATTTTAATATTAATAACAGACACTCCGATTTTATTTATTTGTATAGATTAATTTTTATATTAAAAGTAAAATTTCAAACCCACAGTGTGCGAACGAAGGTGCGTACGAATGCGCACGTGCCGTGTACGGGTACGCACTGTCCGTGTTCCCTTCGAAAAAATCAATATGGCTGCGTGCCGCCTACCTGGAGAAACAGCATGGGACTCGCACCAGCCTGGAGTCTCTACTTCAAAGAGCCGTGGCACATTGTCCCAAGTCCGAAGTACTATGGCTCATGGGAGCCAAGTCTAAGTGGTTAGCTGGTAAGTAAACAATTTTTTGCCAGAAAAATTCACATGGGACCAATTTTTTTTATTTGTTTTCTAAATTGAAATACGATTTTTAGGGGTTCCCTGATATATATATTACAAACTCGAGGTCATTTGCCAGTAAAATTCATATGGGACCAAATATTTTTATATATTTTTTAAAATTTAAACCAAACTCTTTCGTACAAAAAAAACTTCATAATCAATTTATGATTGTCGCTATGAGTGCTCGAACATAAATTAATAAAAAGTTGAGAACCATCTTTTTTGAAGTCGGTTAAATACTAAACTACCGACTGCGATCGGCCGATACGATTACCAAAACTGTTCCATTTTCCAGGTGATGTACCAGCAGCTAGAGGTATTTTGTCGTTAGCTTTCCAAGCTAACCCCAACTCTGAAGAGATCTGGTTGGCCGCCGTCAAGTTGGAAAGTGAAAATAAAGAATACGACAGAGCGAGACGCCTGTTGTCAAAGGCCCGTGCTTCAGCGCCCACCCCCAGGGTGAGTTACAAATAAATAACCTCTTAATTCTAACCCTTTTTAGTGGGATAGAGACAGCAATCATTGCTCTTCGTCAAATTAACTAAGTTATATACGTGAAATTTGTGTATAAGTGGTGAGCTCATCACCATAAATAGATTTTATTCATTTTTTAACAAGGTTTGAAATCCCGAACATTTGTTATTCACTAGTCTGTACTTGAAAAACAGAAAAAAGCAATCCATTGGTTCTATCTAGAATTCGATTTAGCGAACCAACATATCCTACGTGGAACCGCTAAACTACTAGGCTATTACAGCTTTTTTTCAAGCAAACATATAATTTCTAAATTTATTAATCACCTAATACATTCAACTGTCACTCACGGGACTTAATACTCTTGGGAAATGTCTGCTTTGCTGCCTCTATCTACCCCACTAGCGTTAAAAGGATGTTACACAGTTACATGTGAGAAACTCTTTTATTTTCATTGTAGGTAATGATAAAATCAGCTAAACTCGAATGGGCGCTGAACAATTTGCAAGAAGCGCTTAACTTGCTTGACGAGGCGATCAAAGTGTTCAGTGACTACGCCAAGCTGCACATGATGAAAGGACAGATTGAGGAGCAGATGAACAAGGATGAGGACGCACATAACACTTATTCACAAGGAGTAAGTTAATTTTTCAATTAAAACTTACTAAGGTGGTGAACACATTGGAAAATATACTTAGATAAGAATAACATATGGAATTAAAATGAATTTAAATGCAAGGCAATTTAAGGTTAGCTGAAGCTTTTTTTTATATATTGACGAACTACACAGATTGGCCAGAGAAGCTGGCCTTGACTGCTTCACCGGATTGAGAGGTGGTATAGTTCTTAGGTCGCTTAGCCTGAACCTCTATCGCTAGTAACTCGACACAAAGGTCCCCCCGGTGAAATTGCTGAAGCCTCAATAGCCGTCATAGGTGGCTTTCCTTTAAAAAAACAGCTAAGGACATCCTGCAAACACTTGTCACAACCCTTAAACTACACACCAATACTAAAGATTAGTTATTATATATGTGCATATATTATAAGTTACAGTATATTCTGTAATTCAACTTCGTCGTAGATGACTGATGAAATTTTTTTTTTTATATGCATATTTTATGTCACTTTTCCATTTAATCGACGATATATACAGGACATATTATGTTGTAGGGTTATTTACCACTACCGCCAATCGTTAGTATTTGACGTATTTGCTAATGATGGAATGATAATTGATAAATCTGCTTCATAATGAAACATTACTGGCAAATAGCAGACCTGGGTCGTTTTGTTGTATTATAAAAGTTAATTAAACGCCATTTTGCAGTTAAAGAAATGCCCAACGAGCGTTCCGATGTGGATACTGCTGTCGAGGTTAGAAGAAAAATTAAAACATATGACAAAAGCCAGGTCTGTGCTCGAGAAGGCACGCTTAAGGAACCCTAAGAATCCGGAGCTGTGGTAAGTTATTTTAGACAAATAATAGTTAAGGAATATAAAAGATTGCTGGCCACACTTAAAATCTGTATACTAAAGCCTGAAGGTTAAGTCTCTCACGAGATTAGACGTAGGACGACAATTGTCATACCAGAGCCCCGAGTCTGCTACGACAATTGTGTCAAAATGGACGTTGCTAGGACGGCTACTGTGTTAAGTTAATCGGTTCCTTTGTCGTCCGGTAAGGTGGACCCGGGAAGAAGGCGGCATCGGCTGGCCCGTGTCGCCTTGCACTGCGAGGGCACAGCGGGGGAGGGAGTATCCACCGGGAAGTGCTCTCCTTGAGCACAGTGCAGAGGGGCTCCGGTGCGTTCCCCCGTTCGGAGCCCCTCACCATGCACCGAGGAAGGGGAGGTTTTAGTGGGTAAAAAAAAAAGTTAATCGGCGTTATGGATGTCCATGGGCGACGTCACTTTCATATATATATATATATATATATATATATATATAGGATAAATACTATTTAATGACAACTAGCACGAATATGGTCTTCCTAGTAAATGAATTAAGAAACTCGAGCTTTGTAATATACCCATGATACTTTGCAAATAAAAGAGTGTCAGTTGCATTTCTATCATTTCGTTTTATAAGCTCTCACGACCTTTTATCTCTTCTAGTGTGGTAGACAGTGATAGCATTCCCCGTCCGCTTTTCACCAAGCTTATTAAGTCCCATATGTGACAAGTTAAGTATCCATACACGGGGCACAAACTTTTAGCATGTGATTTTTTATTCTAAAACACCATGCCTACTGGCATACGAAACCGCTAACCATAGGCTTCGCTATCGCTTCTATAACTGTTTTTTTTTTTTTAATGTAAATATAATGTTATTGGTTAACCGACTTCAAAAAAAGTAGGTTCTCTATATTTCTGTATATTTTTTATGTCTGTTACTTCATAACTTTACTCTACTTTGGGTAAACCAATTTTGGTGATTATTATTTTATTTGAAAGCTGATGGTTCCCGTGTGGTTCAATTCTAACAACGGCATAAGTCTTATATTTGTATTAAGTTTGTGCGCGACAAATGGACGAATAAATCATTTTGACGCCAAACGATTTCGATCATTCTTTTTTATGGAATGTTTTTTTTTTGTTGATAGATCGCAACCACAGACCTGTGTCCGTGCTCTTTTCCAATACAATTGTTACAAATTGTTCACTCTAAAAAAACTCACTCACTAAAAAGTGCCACTTATACAGTTACTATTTCTTTTTTTTTTATAATGCCTGAATTTGGAGGTGGCCAGAGATCGCTACGGTTCACGCTTTGCAGACGCCCCGCTGCATTGCTATTAGTTTCTCCGCGACCGCTGTGTCCCTGCTTCTCATGGCCATTTTTATGTTGTAGTCCACTATCCTCTCCCTTGATGCGGCCATTGCCCTTGTCATCAGTCTTCCTGTGGCGTCGTCACAGTCATCTGTATAATAGACACAGCTGACGGTGTGTCGGGATATCGCCACTATAGCATGTTGGACGCTTTATGGAATGTGTTAATGTATTATCTATCTGTATTTAATGTATTATAATATTTTAATGTTATATATTATTTAATGGAAGTGGTTTGATGAGAGTTTGATTAGGTTCTGAATGATGTTACTCGTAAATATAATTTTATTAAACAATTATTAATGACATAGGTTAGAGAGCGTAAGACTGGAGAGGAGGAACGGCAGTGTGGAAATATCCAACGCGGTGATGGCGAAAGCGCTACAAGAGTGCCCGAGCGCTGGCAGGCTGTGGGCTGAGGCAATATTCATGGAGTCGCGGCCTCAGAGGAAAACGAAGAGTGTGAGTACTACTACTTAAGATATAACTCGTAATCGGACTCAAGTAACTGACAGAGTCGTGGCCATTATGTTAATAATCCACCTATACAGAGTAACGACCCAAGAACGAACCGAGATTTCTTTGAAAAGATTCTGAATCTGATGGGAGAAAGGAATCTTCAGAACCAAGCCAGGTCAGGCTAGTAATCCTGTAAAGTTTGGTGACCATCGGAGCACTCCTTTTTGAACTGTCTAACAAGCCATACGTCGTACTTTTATATCTGACATTAACTTGAGCCCGATATGTTTTTGTATAAATGATAAGAATGATATTGTACTTACTGATATGTACATAGATGTAGGTAATGATCTTCACCCGCTTGAGAAGAGAATAGAAGAGAATATATACGGAGAGAAATGAATTATTTAATATATTGTGAGAGTTAAATTAAATATTTAATGATGTAATTTTTTTGTTTCAATAAAATAAAGCAAAATATGGGCGAACGCTAATTATTAATACAATACGATACAATTGCACGCGCAATGGACGAACATAACTCCGTCCATATATCGTTTTGTCTGGGACAGATCGCTCGATCGAGAGGCAGTAATTTGTGTCAGAATTTTTGTGGGATTAAATCCAATTATTTTCATTTGTGCAGGTGGACGCGTTAAAGAAGTGCGAGCATGATGCGTTCGTCCTGCTGGCAGTGTCGCAGTTGTTCTGGACCGAGAGGAAACTGAACAAATGCCGCGAATGGTTCAACAGAACGGTAAGAAATTACAAGCAATAAAGTTTTTAAAGGCCATTAAAAGTGTAATACAAGAATATACATACGAATAATACCGTACGAAATATAATCTTAATGTGGGATTGAGGTCCAAAATGAAAAACACCATCGAAAAATACGGAACGGAAGAGCTCGCAGAAAGCAGTTATTTTTCCTACTTATTGTTATATTTTGGCCTTTGTGTTACTCCAATGTGTAAACTATATTATGGGAAAATTTCATCGGTCCATCAATCCATTCAGTTTGTGCGTGTATGCACTTTACATACATACTTACAAACATTCACATTTATAACATCAATGGGATAGGCTATATATAAAATAGGATTCGTCCCCTGAAGTGGACCCGGGAAGAAGGCGACATCGGTTGGCCCGTGTCGTAAGGTTTCTCTGTATGTCGCACTAACCACCGATAGTTTGGACCCTGTTTCGCTACCGCCGGCACTTTAGGCTAGGTTTTTTTCAAACCAGTAATTCTGGGCTCTCAAGACTAAGACCACGGTATCCCTTGCCTGTCGTAGAAGGCGACTTAAAAGGGCCTCGGGTTCACTGGGCGAAAATGCTCTCCTTGAGCACAGTGCAGGAGGGCTCCGGTGCGTTCCACTGGATATTCCGGAACCCCCTTACTATGCACCGAGGAAGGGCCACCGGAGGGGTTTTTAATAGGTACAAATCCCACATAACCCCCCCAGAAGACGAGGTATGTTGTTGATTTCCCCCCTGTCCAAAAAATTATAGGATAATATGTTTGAAAGTTGTGTTTTGTTTTAAATAAAACAGGTGAAAATAGACCCGGATCTAGGCGACGCGTGGGCGTTCTTCTACAAGTTCGAACTGCTGCACGGCACGGAGCAGCAACAGGAAGACGTGAAGACTAGGTGCAAAGCGGCGGAGCCTCACCACGGCGAGTTCTGGTGCCGTGTCTCCAAGCACATCGACAACTGGTGTTACAGTACTGAACAGGTATTGCTCCTCGTGGCGAAGAACCTTGCTGTGCCGACGTAGGGGTAGTAGACGTTCGTAGCCTTTATTAGCAACCTAGGTAGTGATTGCTACAGGTCTCTGCTCACACCGGATAACGAGCGTGCTGACGCAATTGTGTTATAAATACAAGTGATAGTCATATCGTCATCTTTGATTAAAAATGTAGATAACAGTAGTAAGTAGGTTAGTTAATACAACTATTGACTACAAAACACACAACGAGCCCACATCTGCTAAACTGCTTAATCAATTGTGTCAAAATGAACATTCAGTGGCATCATAGTTGTTGATTTTGACTTTGGTACCTAGTTCAGTTGTGCCTCTATTGTTTTTCCAATAGCTTCTCACTGGTACTCCAATATTGATTCAATTATTGCTATCTGTTAATCTCTTACATGATGACACCTTTCAAATATGCCTATAAATTTATTCAAAATAAATATTCAATTAAAAATTAATATCAAAGTCATATGTATATTTAAGAGTAATTTTTTTTTTAATTTTTTTAAAGAAAGCTAGCAATACTTCTTTTTTTTTTAGAAAATATTACTAAGATTCTTGTTACCCATTCCAACTAAGCTTAAACTTGTACTAGGAGATGGTTCACGTTAATAGTCGAATGGTGGTTTCGAACCTACGACCTTACGATTCGCAGACCGTACCCTAAACCATTAGGCTATTGACGAACCAAAATAAAAGTAAACATTGACTTCAAATGGAATCAAACGAAGGTATTTTACTAAATTGTATTAATCAGAACCTAACAACAACTCTCATCAAACTACCCTTGAACTCTTTGAAGAATTTTATTAAGTTTATCTTAAAGCAAATTTATTGACTATATGGGATCAATTTAAGCCAAACTAACATATATGCCAAAAGAAGTGGCCGAAGAAACTCAATCAACGCTCCTAATCCTATCCAAGAGGTGGAGCTTTCCCGTAAAATATCTCTCTCGCGCAAGGATTGTTCGCAACCTCCGACGGTCGCGAGTAGACGCTTTTAACCTCGATTGACCCCAACACCCGAGTAATCAACGCAAGGGGCTCCTCTGGACAGTTTTTTTCTTATTATTTGAGAATTTTGCCCTTTTGGGCATGTCAGCCCTATCATTACCTAAACTACGCACACTCACGTTGGTCGCATGAAGCTAGAGAAAAGTCATCAATGCTGTATGGCCATAGCCACCAGCTTCCTTGCTCCCTCTGAGGTTCCACACAGCAGCATTAAGAAGACACCCACATGTTACTCCCCTAGACTGTAGAAGATGGTTTTGTAGGAATAACTATTTTCAAGTAGAGACTTAATTCCTCAAAACGTCTCCCTATTCATTAATACAGATTTAGCGTATTAAGTCGTTTGTGGCAGTAAGTGGATTGCCATCGACAATTGTTGTTTATTCAGGTCATTTTTTTTAAGGAATAATTTAGAAAATTGTAGTTTTAGATGATAAGTTTATTTAATACACTGTATGGGAAAATAAATATTATTTTTAAAATTGAATTGTTTGATTTAACATTGACACTACTTATTATATTATTGTCGTTTATTTGGTTTCATAATCTTAGCTTATGTTTTCACAATATTATTATAAAAAGTACAATACAAAATATTAAAGCATTATAAAAGCTTTTTTGTTAACGGGGAGGAAATCTTCTAAAAGATACCCCGCCGCGGACGGAAGGCGGGGGTTATGTGAGGTTCTTACCCACTAAAACCTCCCCAGTGGCCCTTCCTCGATGCATAGTCAGGGGCTCCGGGATCACTTTCGCCCAGTGAACCCGAGGCCCCTTTTACTCGCCTTCAACGACAGGCAAGGGATACCGTAGTCTTAGTCTTGAGAGCCCGGAATTACTGGGCTGAAAATTATAAAACCCTAGCCTAGAGTGCCGGCGGTAGCGAAACAGGGCCCAAACTACCGGTGGTTAGTGCGACATAGAAACCTTACGATCCGTGTCTAGCGAAGTTTAAGATGTTGATCGAGACTTTTCGCTATAAGACCGTTTGCAGAAACGACTATCGGGATAATGGTCGTCGAATCCACATTCAGTGAGCCAAGTCGAGGTACTTAGTGATGTTTTCCCTTTCAGCCTTCACGAGGTTCGTCATGTGGGATGGTAATATCAACGAGTACCGCTTATCGCGTTATCGATCTGTCAGCACAAATTATTATTATAACTATGATTCTTTAGAAATAAGAAAAAGAGATCGTCGGCATTTAGTAGCGTTCTACGTTTGTTCCGCCACATTTCAATCGAAGTAAATTTACTAGTTATAAAAATTAAACTTGTTTTATAATAAAAAGTATAAGATCAATATCTACAATCTATTTTTATGCAACAGATGAAAATGAACGTTTCCAAGCGCGCTATAAACACCTTTTACACATAAAAGTTCTATTAATAATGGTCGTGTTTGTGCGCTTGAATTGTGATCTTGCGCTGGCGGCGCGCCAACACGGTGCGCATGCGCGTTGAATAGCTTACACCGAATTTTTTCACTTCTTTCCAATTCTGCGTGCGTAAACTAACTGTATAAGTTTATAGTGATGTTCAACATATAATTATATAAAACTGTAATATAATTAGTGTTTTATACCAGTGTTAGTGTTGTGATAATGTCGCCAAAGTGTCCAGTGCCTCCGCTTCAAGACGTAACGTTGTCTCTAGTCGGTAGACAGTTGATACACGCTCTGTCTCGCGTTTCTTCCGACGAGGACATCGCTCTACCATTCGCAATGGTGTCCTCTTACTACGAAAGCATGGGCGCGACTAACGACATATTTCAAGACCTACTTAATTTGATACTCAGCTCAGAATATCTAGAACCGTCTGTACGATATTTATCAATGAAATTACTATTGAAAGAGAATGTTAAAAGTTTAGCGACGGGTATCTTTCCTTGTCCGTATTACAGGAAAGTCCTTGAATTGATCACGGAACAGGGACGTCATCTGACGGCGCTCAATTTAAAAGGTGTATGGGTTAAAGATGAACATCTGCCGCTTTTCTATCAGCTGATTAAGAACCTCACTAATTTAACCACCCTCAACATCCCATACATAGCTAACGACGAAGTGCTCAAGTTTATAGGCGAACATAATAAAGTGTTAAAGTTGCTCGATGTATCCGGCGAGACGGATATAACGGAGATTGGTATTGACGCAATGCTGACAGGTAACCCACAACTCGCACAGAGTCTAACTGTAGTTAACATAGGAATGTACGGCGAAGAAAATATAGATCATACGGACGTAGCATTATTGATAAGGCGCCTGCCCAATCTGACTAATCTCGGCAGCTATTCGTTCGTCGGTAAATCAATCTATCATATATACAACAACGATTGTCCTCCGGGATTTAAAACTAAATTACAATACATGCATGACGCAAGAACTAATTTAAGGACGATGAAGGCAATAGTCGCCCTGTGTCCCATGATTGAGACCATTTATTTAGAGGAGCCAGATCAAGGATCACTTCAGTTGATAAAGGACTTGAGTTATGTAAATAAAATCAAATTAAATAAATTCCAATGTCACGAATTGCATCAATTGTTGGATAAGATCGGTTATAAAATAGTTACGCTCATGCTGTCTGCTTCTTTGGGTTCGTTCAACTTCACTAGGATAGCGGAAACGTGTACCAATTTGGAAAGTCTAGAGTTCTATCAGATACAAACGGCAACACACGAGGAGGAGGTCCCGTTTAATAAGTTGGAGCATTTAGAAATAATACACGGCAACCTTTCAATGCCGTGCCTAAAGTATTTAATGACTTCGAGCCCGAAATTGAAAAAGCTGATCATCGGGGATGAAATTCTTCTTGATGACAATGATATGTCAAGGTAAGACATGTTAATCTGTATTTAAATTTATTCTATTACATGTTAAGGTTCACAGATATGGACTTAATGCCATAGTGACGTTCTTTACCTGTCAACTGTGGGTAAACTTATTGGGTAGGTGTAGAAAAAATGTAGACTGCATTTTTATGCCAGCTTTGCGTTCCCTCGAAAATCGAGTCGTCGGGGATCGGGGATGGTGAGCATAAGTCTCACTAGATGTTAAGTAACCGCCAGGAACCTGCCGTAAAGTAGACCTACAGTTCCCCGTCTAGGGAACTGTAGGTCTACTTTCATTGTCAAGAAGAAAATTGTAGCACGATCTAGCAATTGTTTTTGGTGTACCTACTTGCATTATCGCTATTATATAGTCAATCAATCGTATTGGTTCCTCATAACCTTAACAGATGCCGTTACAAAAGAATGTTAAGTACCAATACGTTTTTAATTATTCCAATTATTAATTTATTCCATTGAGATGAAAATGTTTGTTTATTTAAATAGGAATCTTTTTAAATAATATAATTTTAGCGTACCAAATTCGCCCACACAATATAAAATTTATGATAATATTGTTAAGGCGACATTTTTCATTATTAAAATTCATCAATGTTTATCATTCCTAAAAAGCTTTGTGAAAAGGAGATGGGGAAAGCGGTTTGTGTCTACCCCACTAGGTTTATTACGACGTGAGAGCTTATTTCATATTTATTTTATTTTTAATTAAACTTACAATGTTAATATTTTCAGAATGCTACGTCGATATAAGTTCACGAATTTAGAAACGATATGGTTTCCGAACGCACCGCGTCTGTCAGCTGAAACCGTAGAAATGCTGATCGAGTGCTGTCCAAAACTCCAGAGTCTCGGCCAGCTCAGCGGATGGAGGTTCACTCCCGACGAGATGATGCTTATGAGGGCAATCTACGCGAGCACCAACACTGATATTGTGCTGTCTCCACTTGGTATATTCCAACAAGGCAGTTAGGCTATTTCTGGTGGCATTTTTAAATTTACGATAACAGAAATATTATTGAGGACATATAATTTAACGGGTTATTGACTATTTAATCTCTTTTGATTTGTTCTTTGTTCGTATTATAATACCTTCTTATCATATAGTAATATATTATTTATTAAATAAAATGTGCTGGGTTGCCGTTGTATTAATCTTTTTTAAAGTCAATTTTACTTAACAATAAATTGCCGACTTTATTAATTGTATAATTTATAAAATGATTATTAAAAAGCAGTAAATCCCAGTGGAACGTTAAGCTTTTGACTTAACGTTCAAGAGCCTCGCTCGTCAGACCAAACGGTCATCAGAACTTAAGAATTAATTAAACAATTATAAAATACTCAGGGTATTCTAAGTAAACAAATGTTAGCAAAATTAATGTTTAGTGATATTTGTCTATTTTCGCTAGTTTTGGTAATTTTGTTTTAATGTAACTTCATTGCTACTCTTTTATTTTGACAGTTCTTTAGTCAACTGACTTTTTAATGTGACGCCATTGTGTAAATGTAACTATTGACGTGACAACGTCTTATAAATTGATGAATACTGGATGTCATTCGTGCAAAATGTCCCGTTATGCTCGAGCCGAGAGTTCCCGAGAATTGCCGATAGTGCACAATGCGTCAAATGCATCGTTCAAGGTGTGTAAGCGAGAGTGCGGCATGAGAGAGATAAAGAACGCAAATTTGTGCTCAGTGAAGTTGAAAAAATACTTTAATTTTGTTGGAATAACGCGTGTACCTAGGATACCTTAGCGCCTTTCGCCTAGACACTTGGGATTTTTTTACTATGTGTATAAAAGTAGAATGATCTAATTCCACCATCATCAGAACATCTAGACCCATGGCTGGTTTCAATACAAAAAAATGAAGACATCTTTCGGACACGAACGAAATCTACTACGACGTACGAGATGTTCACTTCGTCTTTCCTGCTTAAAGTAAAGGGTTGAAATAATTTTTTTTTTGATGATTTATTATCATTAATAATTTAATTAATGCTTAAAAATTGTTCTGTATTAAAAGTAAGCTTTGGTCACACATTGCTATTGAAAACACACATCTTTTATTACAATCCATTTAGTGCTTAGTTGGCATGAAACTGTTGTCATAGACAAGACATGAACAAGCCACAGAAATTTGACTTCGTAACAAATCCGACTTTTGACAATCTGTCAAATCTACATCAAATCGACATAAAGTTTTTTATAAATGTCTTCGCACACACATAAAGTTATCACTAAGCGAGAGCGCGGCATGAGAGAGATAAAGAACGCAAATTTGTGCTCAGTGAAGTTGAAAAAATACTTCAATTTAGTTGGAATAACGTGTGTACCTAGGATACGTTGTCACGAATTTAACGTCCTAGCGCCTTGCACCCAGACACTTGGGATAAAAGTAGAATGATCTAATTCCACCATCATCAAAACATCTAGACCCATGGCTGGTTTCAATACAAAAAAATGAAGACATCTTTCGGACACGAACGAAATCTACTACGACGTACGAGATGTTCACTTCGTCTTTCCTGCTTAAAGTAAAGGGTTGAAATAATTTTTTTTTTGATGATTTATTATCATTATTAATTTAATTAATGCTTAAAAATTGTTCTGTATTAAAAGTAAGCTTTGGTCACACATTAAGTTATTGAAAACACACATCTTTTTATTACAATCCATTTAGTGCTTAGTTGGCATGAAACTGTTGTCATAGACAAGACATGAACAAGACACGGAAATTTGACTTCGTAACAAATCAGACTTCTTTGACAATCTGTCAAATCTACATAGAATCGACATAAAGTTTTTTAAAAATGTCTTCGCACACACATAAAGTTATTATCACTCGGCTACGCCTTCTATGGGTGGCGTGTTCTCTTGATTCTGTATTTGTTTGTTTTTTTGTTTCATTCTTAATTTGAACATCTTGCATTCGTCCGCGCACTTTGTCGTTATAATACTCCTATAAACAGAATAATAGCGATTATCGTTACAGTGAATTTCAGTATATAAGCTATACTAGTAATTGTAAATTATTTACTAAATTTGTTACCAAAAAGAAAACACGCATACTGAAGTGACTAAGATAGTATAATATCGGCGAAATCTTACAAAAATTTTCACAAAGGTGAAATATGATATAAAATATGAACTAACTAACCTCACTAAATTCTCCCTGACCTTAAATCGGTTTGTAATTTCTATGATGACGTCAGAGACAATTTTTGGATCGAGACACATTTTTGCCGGTTTATTTTGGAAAGCAGGTGACCGTTTGCCCGTTAGTGAGTGTGTTGCCAGAATTCTGCAAAATAAAGTACAATTTTATCATTAAAAAATTTACAATTACAAAAATTGGTTATGATCTTTAATTTAAATTTCGGGTGAAGAAAGACATTTGATACGACATGCATGGGACTGTTATATAAAAAACGTAAATTAAAGAATACAAAGCAAATAATTTTAATCTTTTGTCATGGGACATGACACTAGAAATGTATTTACTTCTTTATTACTAGGAAGATTAACAGGAAATTTTACAAAATAAGTATACTGATTATTAGAAACTGACAGCCAGTAACATATCTTCACGACAGTTACAATTTTACAATTATTGTGTGAGGAAATACATAGTCCAAAAACAATAAAAGTTACGAAATTGGGTGTAGTATTAAAAAGGTGTAGTAAGGAATGCTCGAAAGGTATACTAATGAATAAATTAATTTATAAATACAATAGATTGAATATAATAAGAACAATTTCAAACACAACATAACTACCAACTTGATATATGTCGTTTAATGCATATATACAGACCTCCTCGGGAACGTGGCCAGCAATAGTGTCCTGGTTGCAATAGTGTAAGACCTCCAATTTACTTTTCGATATTTGTCTTTGTGTATTAACGTTTTTCCACTGCCTATGGGTATCTAAAAATATATCATAAAAAAAAACAAAATCTAAATTATATCAGTGATAGTTTTAACTTTAATAAAACGATGATATTTATAGTTATTTTCTGCTAATCATAAACGTTTTGATATATGATATGTAGAAAATAACGTTAATGACAGATAATCCATGAGAGATTAAAACAACTATGAATGGGGCACCAAATGTTTCAGTTATTAAAACACTCAGTGTGTCCCTCCGCGATTTGAAGGTCCCGGGTCTACTATTTGCCAATGATGTTTCACTATGAAACTAAGCTATTATAATACAATTGTCATTTTGCCAAAAACCGTAATGAATTGTTTTTTAACTCTGATATGTAATATTCAATTGATTTTTTAAATTATTTTATGATGATTGAATATTGATTAATTGATTGATATTCTACTGTAAAACTTTCGGAATGTCGGGATTAATGGAGATGCGATAAAATCCATTTTTTAAATATTCGAGTTAATATAAGAAATTATTTTGTTTCGATTTTAAATTATCTATTTTAATATATATTTACCCATTCCTCATCTGTTCTGTGATCCATCGTTTCGCTCCGAAGAACAGCCCTGTCGTATTTATTCGTAATAAGTATATTGTCATCTGAACGATTGGATTCTACGCTTTGACTTCTGTCGCTTTCCTCTCCTTCAGACATATCGATGGTTTCGTTAATGGCCACTGAAACGTTCCCATCATTTCCATTACGTTGGTTTGGTAATATTCCTGTCTGCGATTTGAGATCTTTTATCATTTCGAATAATTCTCTAAAAGTAGCCTTTATTTCTAGTATTTCCCTCAGACTGTTTTGCAGGCCATTTTTGATTGAATCGTTTGGAGGTGTGTTCTTTCTAGTGGAATCGGGTAACGACTTTTTGACAGGCTCTCTCCTATGTACCGTATCAACGTATTTACAACGTTTTTCTTATCGACGATATTCGTTTGTCGCGGTTGTAAGACATTTGGTACGATAGCGTTCGGTCTGTGGATTGGTATTGGTCCTTTTTTGTTGGTCCTTTTATTGCAGTATTGTTTCATTGTCTGAGACATTTTCTCCTTTTTGTCGTCTACCTGTAAATTATATATAGAATATAAGTGAAGAAGGATAAAAAATAGTAAAAATATTATATATGGAAAGGACGTTGAGTCAAAACCGCCCAAGTTGAAATTTCCTATCGGGAGCTACTCTCGGAAAGAATTGTAAAGGCCAAATTGTACACGATAATGAAAAATGGCCTAAAAATTATGCATATACCCATATATATAAAATTATATATGGGATCAGTTATAAAGCAACTGTAACGGATTCTACAGTAGCACTGTCACGGTAACAAGTAACACGGTCCCACCAGCCACCAGCCGTAATAACTTGGTAACGCGTCGACAATTTTTATAAACAGCACCTGCGTTTTGGACTTCAAACCATACATTTTTAAATTAAGTGCAATAGTAATTGTGCCAGAATTCAAGCCATTGTTACTAAAAAGAACCCAATTACCTGCGTGCTTTACCTGTTTTTTAACACTGGTAAAAAAGTTAACGACTCTAGCTAAGTATCAATAAGTAACAGCAGATATATGTATGTAGACGCATGTTTAAATTGAGAATTAGGGTATAATAATATAAGTACTAAAATAAAATAAAATATAAGTATTTTGGCCACATTGCCCGAAGGCAACCAGATAATCTGTAGAAAATGGTTGTTGTATGGGATGTGTAAGACCACGGGCCGATCACCTACCCGCTGGCCTGACCAAATTAAAAACATAGTGGGACTCGGCATTCCGACCGCCATGAGAAAAGCCGAGGACAGAGCAGTGTGGAGGCAGCTTGTTGACGTTTCGGTAAAGGCGCTTCATGATAAGCACGACCTTCAGAAATGAAGAATACGATGAAGAGAAAGAAGGTTATAATGTGCCCACAGTCCCATTATGACTTGCCAAACTTGTAATTAGTAATGCCTTTGAAAATTTTCTTAGACATGCAGGCTTATTCATGATGTTTTTCTTCACCGCCGAGCTCTTGCTAGATCTGACATTACACTACCACAGCTCCTTAGTCTTAGATAATCTATATTTTTAAAAAAAATGTGAAATAGTTGTAGCGATCGCATCAACAGATTAAGTTACAACAGAGTAAGTTTAAGAAGCGTCAATAGCCTAATGGTTTAGGGTACAGCCTGCGAATCGTAAGGTCGTGGGTTCGAATCCACCATTCCACTATTGCCGTGAACCATGTCCTAGCACAAGCTTGAGCTTAGTTGGAATGGTTAACAAGATTGTTTGTAATATTTCTGAAAAAAATAAAAAAATATTGTTAGCTTTCTTTAAAAAAAAAGTTTTGTTTTTCAATCCACCATAATTGAGGCTAAGGCAGATTAGGTTCGATAATAGATTAGTTAGATAATACTATGCGCAATGAACAAGCGGTTTTTTAATTGCAAATGAAGTACGCTGATGAGCCAGGCTACAGTTTCACCAGGGTTTTTATAAGAGGTAGCACAGCTATAGATAGCTTAGCCTGAACTCGGGAGCTGGCTTATATCGGAAAACGCTACATATATGTTATGTTTAGTATTTTTTCACTAAGAGTATATCTTATGCTATCAAATTATACTAATGAAAAATAGTGATTCAGTACCTCAGACTCGTCTGATGAAACGTTATCATTACTTGGTTCCCAAGATGAGGCACTTGAAGAGAAATCCATGTTTTCCTGTTGTCCGCTCGCTCCGTCGTCCTCCATATCGTGGTTTATCGATCGATCTTTCGGGACGCTTCGTCTATCTGTTAATAGAATACTTATATAATTAGGATGGCGCACTTAAGAAATAAATAATTTTAAAATTTTAATGTTTCATGGTGTACGTGACATTCAGGCTCAATCTATTGATAAGTGATAACTGATCCTCAAAAATTAGTAAGGATGGAGTCAAACTGCCCATTATCAAAAATAAATAGACTCACTCTACTGGAACGGCAGATCTTTACGCGGCGTTTCTTATTTGAAAAGTATCAATCTATAGTAATTTTTTAGAGGATTTTTGATGTTTGAAGCTTCTAGAACTTCATCGGTTAGAATTGATAGTTTAGCCTGGCTGAATCTGAATTATTTAATCTACATAAATTTAATCAATGTTCTAAATTATTAATAAAGAACGAAATTTTACATTAGAAAAGATGTTTTAAAATATGTATGTAACATATGAGAAAACTCATTAAGTTGACAATTAGATAAACTACAACTATATTAACTAATAAGGCATTATTCAGTTTACTTTAATTTTTTTTTTGTTTTAAAAAGGAAGCTAGCAATATTTTTATTTTTTTTTGAAATATTACTAACAATCTTGTTAACCATTCCAACTAAGCTTAAGCTTGTGCTAGGATATGGTTCACGGCAATAGTCGAATGGTGGATTCGAACCCACGATCTTACGATTCGCAAACCGTACCCTAAACCATTAGGCTATTGACGCTAAACAGCCTGGCCATAAAGTAACAAATTCTGATTTTTTATTTTTTTTTTCAATTTGAAAATGGAACACGTTTTTTTTTTAAAATCAAGAGGAATGATTAAAAAAATGTTGCACGATGAAACTTTCTATACGCCTATGAGAAGAACCGTTAGGTCGTTTGTTAGGAATCGTTCAAATAAGTAGGGTAACTCGATCCACAGTGTCGTTTTGCTTTTAGGGTCCTTGTACACTATTAAAGTGTGATAACAGCAGATGAACGTTGTGCAACAAAAAAGGGAGAAGATTATTTAGGTGGAGATTTCATTTTAAACATTATTAGTAGGAAGCTAAGGTCTGTAAATATACTAGCCAACTATCTATTAAAATAATAATTTACTAAGCCTAATTGTATATTATGTCACGTGTTATTTCGATAAAACTTAACTTTCGGCCATTATGACGGTGTGTTCTACGTGTCGCGTGTGACGAATCGAATAGTGTATAGGCACCCTTACTTCTACTGTGTGAAAATTTATATTTACAGTTATTCTTAATTAAATTAATATGTATTATTATAATCAACATATAATAACAACATGTACTAAATATCCTAAACGTTAAGCATACAGTGTAAATAATAAAAAAAAGAATTGTTGTGACTAAATTCCCGCCTTAAATAATTTTTAGAATTCGTAGCCGCTAACGAACTAAGACGTTTATGAACTTAAAAGACATTTATAAACGTATCTTGGTAAATTTTCCTTCTTTTTCTAAAACGTGTGAGGTGCGCATTCACACGTTTTAGAAAAAGCACTGATGATTTCTGGAAATTGGAGAACAGTAAACCACTTACTGGGGTGTTTCCTGTCCCTGGTATTTTTGGTGTCACTAATCGTCGGCATCCCGATCTTAGAAACTTCATGTTCCACTTTCACCATTGATCTGGAATTCACAACACGACCACTGCTCCATTCCGCAATAAGCCACTTCTCGATTTTACCCTTCGCAGACATATCTAATAGACCATGTCACACGAACTAGTTCCGATTGAATGAGGCCCTTCCTTAAAGTGCATTACATCGGTCCCAGGTAAAAGTTTCATTACGCACCCTTACTGCATTATTATTGCATCCCCCGCCCCATCTTTGTCGGAACAATAAGTTTTGCCAACGGCCCGGGCGATGACAAAAACTTGTCTTTTTTGCAAGACATTTCTAAGTAAGTTTCTACGGCGAAGATTTATTTCATTGTGCCTTCCGCATAGTTCCTTTGTCAATAGGCGGCGCTAAATGAATGCAAAACAATGGCACAAATATTTTTTACCTTTTACATCTATGTTGTTAGGTATAATTAAATAAAAGGGATAACAGATTATTTATCATTTTTTAACATAACGAATGGATTTACTTCTTTATTCGAGTATTTTAATCGTAAGTAAAAAAGAACTTAAGCATTTTCCTAATTACAATTTATCATGCTAAATCAGCTGCACAAAAAGCTCGCCTCACTTCTCGCAACATGGTTTTTCTGCTGACACGTTTGATTCTTTAACTCGTATTAGAATAATTTATACCGGTAGGTGTACTAATATAAATTATTCTGCCATTCAAACAATCGAGCTGACATTCTTAGTCAATTTTTTTTTACTTTTGCTTACATTGAGTGGTGATAATAGAGTAATCTTAGTAATTTTTACAGTTATTTATTAATGTTATATCAATTTAAAATGTTTATTTCACAGACGTAAAGTACTAGAACTTACAATGTAGCACATGCGAAGTGCCACAAACAAAAAAAGATTCACGTGTGCTCCTTTTTATACTATCATAAGGAAATTACAATTTATATGATTTATACAAACATATTATTCAAAAAATTAAATAATGACGTACTTTTAGGCTAAATAGGAATAATTTGAAGATTCGGGCAAAAATGGTTAAATCTTGGCCAGTGGCTGTACGATGTCTTCGTCTTTGCCGAGTGAGAAAGCTTTAAAGTGAGGTTAACATTACTAGTCTTGTAAATAATAAAAAGCGTTTAATTTTTAAATTAATATTATGAGTTAACAAAATAAGACCATGGATGCAAAAGTTTTAAAAAGAAAGAAAACCACAATCAGTAAGGGTAAAATAAAAAAAACAATAAAAAACGTCATCTGTAGACCTGATCCAGTTCCGTGGTAATTTGAATATTTATTGTATTGAAAGTGCTTTCGTTATCCTATTTATGTTAAAATAAATTTATAATGTAAAGGACTTGGTATCTGCTATATATAAGTTAGAATATAGGATATTTTTGTAATTGCAGGCCAGCAATATCGGAAGATGAAACAAAACAATTGGAATCTATACTAAATAAATACAGAGTAGATATACCAGAATTCAAAAAACCACAATGGAAAGATTTAAAAAATATACCAAAATGTGAGAGACCTAAACAACCACCAGTTAAGTAAGTTCATTGTGATTCTTAACCCAGAATATGCATATTTATTTTCTTTCTAACCTAACCCAGAATATGCATATTTATTAACTTTGTATTTCTGTTAGAACTGTACTACTGCTTAAACTTATGGCAACTTCACTTTAAAGAAATAGAGGCCTAATTAATAATGTCTAGTATGTACTTAAAAAAATGGAAAAATCCTGAGTAAACGACCACCTGGCAGAAGACGTATTTCGTGGCTCAGAAATCTCCAGACATGGTTCAACATGAGCACACAATCCTTCCATGCCGCTGCATCAAAAATTAGAATAGCCTTAATGATAACCGACCTTCGGTAGAAGATGGCACTTCAAGAAGTATAAACTTCGAGCCTCTGCTTCCCTTACATTTAGGACGCATAGCAGTACATATAAATGCTTATTTGTTAACCTCATCATTAAGATTCCTTTATCCATTTCCATTGCTGACCTTTGAGATAGAAGAAGGGTCGTTTCTTGAAGGTCCTTAAATTAAAAAGGTTCAGAACATAGGAACATCTGGAGTTTAAATCGAAGGTGACTTAAATGTTGCTTCGTAAAGCTAATAAAGCTAGTAATATGAAAAAGGGAAATCGTGCTGGGTCACCCCATCTCGGAACAAGTCTGCCAGGATTCAAACAAGTTTGTCTGCATGACCAATAGGCCATTTACCTCAATTGTAAAAAGTAAACTAGGAAAATGTCATTATTTACAGGAAAGTCGAGGGGCTTGTATTCGGACTATCAGAATGTCGAAGTTTATTAGAAAATAAACAATTAGCAGCTTTAATATTGGAAGGTGCTATTAATCCGAAAACTATTGTACATCCATTATTAGAAGCATGTAATAAAACTCAAGTGCCTGTCATATGTTTGACAGGATTAAAGATAATTACCAAAGCCAACTTTGGTATATCCACAAGCTGTTTAGGAGTCAAGTTTAATATTTTAATGGATCTAACAGATAAGATTATTCAAATATCACAACAGCACAAGCCCCAAAGTCACAATGGAATATCTCATATAAGCCATGCAATCAAGGAAGCAAAGGATCATAATAATGTAAAAGATATTGGTATGAAAAATATTATAGAAAGCAAAGGAACTGTTGTGTCATGCTACCCATATTTGTACAGAACTGATAAGAAAAGAGTATTTGTACCGGCCAATACTGAAAAGGCAGATACAATCGGTAAAGAATTTATTGGACAAGATTTCATTGAATTCTCCTCTAAAACTGAAAAGGTAAAGGACAGTAAAGCGTACATGAAAATGGTAGTGAAAAGAATATCAAATAATCCAAACAGAGTGAAGGTAAAGTAATTGGATATACATGCTGTTTTAAAATAAAAGTCTATTTCAAATATGACAATTTATTTAATAATAAATTTAGTTTTACAATATAATGTCAAAAAAGACACAATAATCTTATTTAAGACATTCCTCCATAAAGGGATGCTTAACTTCAAGTACTCAAAAATTGTTAGAGGATTTCTACACCTAAATAATCTATTTAGAATATTCCTATCACATTTTCCGAGTACAGGATATTCAAATTTCTTCAAGAACCATGATCATGAATTTTCAAATATGTAAAGTACAGAATGTACTAAGAAACTAAAGAAATTATACTAAGAAAACTTTTCAGCAGAACCATAAATATATCTTTTTTTTTAAAAGTCCTTAGATGCAACCTGTATTCACATGATGATATGTGAACTTAGAGAACCATGATTTTTGAAAAAATTTGAAATACTTAATTTAGACTAAAAAGGCATCACTCCATGAAAGTATCAATGAAACAATATTGTCTTGCATGGAGTTCAACAAGCAAGTAGATAACATATATCTTACATTTTCATTTGATGCATTGCATTTAAGGTTTATAACAGTTCAATTCAATACAAATCAAACAACAAATTGTGATTATGATAAATCTATAATAATAATAATGACTAACTCCCATTATATATCTGGCCTTAATTCTCACCTAAAATATACTAACTAGCAATGACCACAGCTGTATCTAAAAAAATATTTTTATAAAAAAAATCATTCCTTTACTATAGGTTATCACTAACTGGTTACTATACAATATTTAGGTGTCTAGTCTTGGAAAATGACATTTAAATGTGATTATGTATGTGAAATGTGAATTTAAGTGTGATATTAATTCCAGTCATTTATAGTAGTTACTTTATGCTTGACATTCCTATGTTGTAGTTATTGCAGGCTGGTAAAAATTGTAATAAACTGTGTTTAAGAGAATAACTATAGAGCCTCAATATACTGTGACCGCATTAGGATAGTCGGCGCGCGAGTTGAATGCAGTCAGGGCGTGAGGTAAAGAGCGGGATCATTTCCCCCCCGCTGTCTGCACGTCAACGCTCGCGCGTCTGCATACAGTTATTGTACGCTTCCCTTGTTATCGCGTCAATAATGAAGTTACTTAATGATTGAGTCTGTCGAGTCCATCAAGTTCTGTTACAAAAAAAAACAAGTTTTCATTTACTGGCAAGCACGACAAATGTTTTAGACATGTGCGATTATTAAATTTTAATTTTATTTTTATGATGGAAACCTAGTGTAAAGTAGTAATCTTAAGGAATTGTTTAAATCTATCGACACACTCATTATGGCCATCAATAATTTTACTTAGGTCACATCACTATCGCCATTCCTGTGATATTACTTGATAGATGGGTACAAAAATTATTAATTGACATTGCACACCTAGATGTAAACAACAAAAACTACGACATTGGGATGTCAATGACAGAGAAAAGACAGGTCATAAGCATTATAGTATACTTTAGATGTTTCCCTATACTTTAGTAAAGCATATTGCTTTCCTTAAAGTATAGAAAAAGTTCTTACATACTAATTAAACTATTTTTAATTAAACAATTTAGTACATAGTACCAATAATGATTTATACCTTCACAAAAGATTATAATTACACATTTAAAATATATCAATGTGTTCATATATTTTGTTATATAACAAAATTCTTTGAAATATATATATTTATCTATTATAATAATATTAAGCTCTCAAGTCCTTTTACCCTAGCTGGGTAGACAGGAACAGCTTTCGTTGTCCGCTTTTCACCAAGCTTATTAGGTCCCATATGTGACAGGTGGTGAGCCTATCTCAATAAACCGGGCACAAAGTTTTAACGTGTGATTATTTGTACTTAAAAAACCGAAAACGTGAATTCATTGGTACAAGCCGTGTGGGATTCGAACTCGCAACTATCAGATCGTAAGTCGCTTATCCACTAGGCTATCATTTATCTAAACTGACTTAAAAATATAATGTTAGTGGCATAACAGAAAAATACATTTTTTTAAATTAATTGTTAAGTGGACAGAGTATTTCATTGTATATATATTTTAATAATATATTATATTTAACAATGTAACATGATAATATATATAACAGTGAAAAGGAATTATATGAAATGTGATTGTGAATTTGTACATACTTAAGAATCTAAACCCTAAAACGAAATTATTAAATAATGGCATACGCTTCTTAGAAGTGTATGATGAAAACAATAACTCAAAATGTACATAGTAAACGTTTACTTGTGAATTGTCCATGGACGCAGACAAACTCAAGTTGTGTTCAAACCAAACTGATTGTCAGCCGCATTGTCTCTGATTCTGGTTCACAATATCAGCCCTTTCTTTTTGATTGTCGACCATGAAAACAATTGGGTCTTTCCAATCTTTTTTATACTTTCTAAGCATGTGCCTGACAACGATTCCAACTGATGTAAAGTGGAGATGTATACCTGGTATTTAGTAAATGCCTCACTTTACTCTTCTACGCTAATCATGGACTATCAGAATGCAAAGAGATTTGGTCTTTGGCAATGTCACATTTACCACGGTGAGTGGTTTTGCGTAATTTCAGAATTCCATTGACCTCAATCATTTTAATATCTGGCCAATATGACATAAAGATCCAGATAAGACCCTACTCCTGTCTCAAGGCCACAACATTTGTGGACGCTAATGGGCATTGATGATCACTTTAGTTGTGTGTCCCCTAACATACTGTGACTTTCAGAAGTCCTTGACATCGTCACGTACGTACGTAAAAGTGAATGGGATGATGGTAGTTTTGATATACTCTATTTTTTAATACTTTCCAAGCAAGTGCTTTGCCCCAATCCCACCTGATGTTATGTGGAAATGCAGTCCTGAATAGGAGAGGATCTTTCTTCTAGAAGTTATATATGAGGAAGAGTAACACTCAGCTTACATAAACATACAATACCATGCCCTATTGTTGTTATGCACTCACATGGCATTGTATATAAAAATGGAAGATATTAAAGTGGTGGAAAGGACCACGATGACCCTGATCACAGTCAGCGACAAACACGTACGCGGTCTTAATGAAGCCGCCATGAATCATTTTAATATACCATATATTACAATGATTGATTTTCAGTCAATTTACCCACATTGTTTTAATTGTTTTAAACGTCGCCCTTAAATTCCAAAAACGGTTTCCGTATTTTGGATATGCCAACGGCGAGTTTGCCGACAAGTAAAGACAATTGATACAATGAACGTATCATCTCAATTTCGAGTTGAAATTGAGGACAGTTCGAGCACAATTAGGTAATGGTTAATGAGGCGAGAGTCGTGGTAGTGGCGCCTCGCTTGGTCTGTACCGATCTAAAATAATTGCGCACATTTTTTGCGCATCAATCTCGTCGGGGTAAGTGGCCATGGCTTGCGCAACTTGAGCTTCAGGGAATATGCCTGCGAGATGGAAATGCATGCGACGCCGCGCTTCCCAATGTTGTAGTGCGCCTTCAGAAGCGCACGGGGAAAGCGATATGCCGTTGCCGATAGATGCAGCCGCTCCGACAGGCGCGGAGGCAACACGGCCAGCTGTGGCGTGCAATCTTGGATCGCAAGCCGGATTTAAGGTGAGTTGCCTCGCTAACTTTCTGTGAGTGTTTGAATGGGCTTCTTGCTGCGGTTGCGAAGGGCCGGGTAAGATTTGAGCGCGGTCGAAGTGTGTCGCTAGTGTTGCGTCGGGCAAACGCGGCGTGGCGGAGTGAGCGCGCGCTAACGGCCGTTTATTATCCACCGGCCTACCGGTCGGGGGTAGACTGAGCGTGTGCAAATCGCGAGCTTTTATCGCTTTAGCCGCTCGTTCGGATAGTTTCTCCGCAACGGGTTTGTGAGGACGTCCGGCACGTTCGGGGTGATGGAATTTGCATTTATTCCCGTATGTACATTTACGGCCGTACGGGCAAGCGGGTGGTGGGTCCGTTTTAGATGGGGAGCGCGCAGAAACGCATCCAAAGTGGGACCTGATCTACCGAGAGGATCGTCTGGAGGCATGAAGCGATCGTTGACGAATGAAAACATGAGGAGACGTTCTTCGACGACCTTCCTGAATTCGGGACTCTCAGCAGCGAGGTCTCGATAGTTGTCATTGGAGACGACTATGCCGTCAGTTTCGGCGGCCAGGCGCAGTATGTATCTGTCATCGTAACAAATGAGACGTTTACCGCCGAGAAGTCTGCTTGGTGTATACACTAAAACTCGTTCTCTCTCGAGACGGTCGAGCGCATCTCTGTCGGCCACGGGGTTGTCCGGTCGGGAAGCCTCTTTGCGCCATTTCGGAACAAATACGGTTATCTCCTTGTGCCCTCTTGCCCGGAACCAATCCACGCATATCTCTATGCCGCGACTGGAGAATAGTTCTTTGTTGCCATGGCTGAAATTAAAAAATGCAGTGTCAAAAGATACAAGATTACACTATTTATATCCGTCTTAAAATCGTGATCCACTTTGTTTTAAAAAAACGAATGTGCTTTGGACCACACGACTGAAGTAAAACTTCTTTAGCTCCATCTATATGTATGTATATACATATTTTCAAGAGCAGAGTGAATAGGCATTTACTAAGCTAGTCTTCCATCGCCTTCTCATCCAAGACTGCATTTCCACTTAACAACAGGTGCGATCGCAGTCAAGCACTTGCTTAGAAAGTATAAAATATATATAATTAAATATGCGCTTGCATTGCTCTCTCTTGCTCCTACAGTGTGATAGAGACAATAGACCTCCCTCAACCTTCGCCTCGCCAGATTACACTTTACGTAACGCATTCACCAGCTCACTCCCCAAACCAAGCATGCGTAAAGAAGTATTCAAAAATATATCACAAACTCAACGATTACATTAAAAATAAACATAATTTAATTGTTTAACTTGCTAACACGTAACTAAAAGTTTCTTTCGTTACGTAAACGAATTACAAGGAATAATGTTACCTCATAGCGACGTTGCTGCCGTCGATCACGATGTGTCGCAAAGGCGCGCGTTCGGGCGGCGGCTCGGGCTCCGCGGGCGGCGGCGGCGTCCGTGCGCGCGGCGGTTGTTTAGCCGCTAGCTTTATCAACTCAGCTAATAGCTCATTTCTCGGCGGATCGGCACCGAGCCGCTGTAGTGCTGTACGCGCAAGTCGTTCCGAGTACCCCAGTTTGACGGCGAAATCGATTTTAGCCTGTTAAAAAATCGTTATATTAATACGTGAAACGCGTGATAAATACGTGATACGTGAAAAATTGCGGGGAAGAGTATGAAATTTTCCAATACGTATAGTTTATATACAGAAAAAGCAGAATAAGATAAGAGAAAATTTATACCACATTAAATTATGAACACAAAATGGATTTAATCATTAAAAAAAAAACATTACCCACGCTACGGTTTTATTTTGGTTTGGCAAGTTTTTAGTTTCCTGCCCCCCACCAAGACTCGTATTCGCAGCGTCGTCCTGGCAACACTAAGATTTTGGTAATATAGTCTAATATACGTTTAAGAGTGTATGTGGGCTTGAAAGTGGTGTCTCAAATTTGTTCTAGTATAAATCGAACAGTATGTGATCTGAAATGTCACTATTTATAACGAGTTCAAACATGATCACACATCTTAAAATGTCGATAAAAAGCGGATATCGATTCCTTCTAAATACTCCGTTAAGGTTAATAAGACTTAGATCTTGAATTACTGATTGCTATAAAATTAATTTAATTAAAATATACAATAATTAGCATATCTCAAAACGAAGCGAGTTCTAATGGACACGTTCATTTTAAATATTGAACTAAATTCTACACATCTACATAAGTATCGGTGAAAGTAATAGTGCGACATCATTCGCGAATATCCCGATTTATTATTAATTGTCCACTCGCAGATTACGTCATATAACACACAGTTTGTATGTATTGACTTCTCATGTTTAGTCTTCTAAATCCCCTCACTGAGGACGTCAGCAGCCTCCAATTGAAAGTCCTCACAATGGTTTTCTTGAAGTTCTTAGTGCAGTCCCCTATAGCTTTCTGCAGGCATTTTAGGGGTAATTTAGTCCCCCCAACGCCGTTGCAGCCTCTTCCAACCGTTTGTCAGACTGTGTGTATTATGCTAATGGTCGGTCGCCAGAGCCTCTTCCATTATTTATCTTCTCATATTTACGATAATTTAGCGTGTCTTAATCTTCTTTTTGAATTCTCGATGTTTCGAATACTTTACAACGGTTATTATCAATCGGGGACTAAAGAGTTTGATATCCCTCAACTACACAGATTGGCCAGAGAAGCTAGCCTTGACTGCTTAACCGGATCGAGAGGTGTTATAGATCTTAGGGCGCTTAGCCTGAACCTCTATCGCTAGTAAATCGGCGCAAAGGTCTCGTGAGAGGTGAACTCGGCTTGAACGGTTACTATGTTATGCGTAAGCGTTCTGATCCGAGGGCGCCTGAGAGGGCTGAACCACGACTCGGTCGGTTGCTATTTCGCGGATAATCTAAGCGACATTCAAAACTTAAACTAACTTTGAGTGCCACTTCAGGAGCACAATTATCTTGGAGTCTCGAAATAGTGTCATGAAATCAAAAATAATATTAAAACACGATAACCTCCCTAAAAATAATTTGAATTCACCAGTTTGTCTATTTTAGCAGTATGTTATCTGTGGAAATTGCGAATAATTAACGTTATCTACATTTCTAACGCTGTGAACTCTGAATACATAGATTATTATTTGACTTCCAGTGACGCACGTTACGTATTCTCTTGACATACGAGTGCGTCAGTCCCATTGCGCCAATGATAAATAGCTTGATAATTTCCTTCATCGCATATTATGACACACAAAATAAATTAACCTATTTCCAATCCGAGCTGAAACTTTTTTAGACGACTTACTGATAAAAGGAAGAGGTTCTCAATTCGACTATGTTTTTGGAACGAAGTTCCTTATGGGGCGCTGTGGGGGGGTACCCTAGGAAAAAACCTGGGCACTAGGGCCAGCCGATGTTGCTTTCTTACCGGGTCCACTTTGGCGGACGACAGAGGCCCCCACCCTTATCGCCCAATGAACCCGAGGCCCCTTTCAGTCGCCTTCTACGACAGGCAGGGGATACCGCAGTCTTATTCTACGAGCCCAGATCTACAGGGTTAAAACGATAACCACGGTACCACTGTTGCACCGTTAGTTCCTTTGGAGACCCCTCCGAAGGCCATCGGGGAGGTTTTAGTAAAAGTCTCACATAACCAACGCCTTCCCCCAAGATTTTTACCTCGATAACAATAAAACATATCGACCAACAAATTATTAAATCGTGATTTAGAACCTGTTTGTCAACTTATCAACATATTTATGATTATTAAATATTTACTGCACATACCAAGATAAATACTCGGAAACGGGGAGCTTATCTTTGTAGTATAAGTTAACCATATAATGACCGCCGAAATATGTACACGTGGGATACGATAACACGAAAGTCTCGTTACAAAATGCCCGTACTCCACATCCGGCTGTCACTAATGGCAATTGATAAGCTAACTGCACCGCCAAACTTTCACCGTTTACTTAATGTTTCTCTTGCAGTGTACACATGGTATATTCAAGTTTCTACAGAAGTTCTTCAAAATAGTTTCGTGAATAAGGGACCTCCTCCCTCCGCAGACGGCGAGTCGGGGTGCGCAGAAGGCGTTTCCAACGCCTCCTCTTGCCGCCCCGTAACTCGACGCGGGTCAGGGTGGGTACTTGGCCCTGTTAATGCTTCGGCGTTGTTGGGACTTCTCTAATCGCCGGAGAAGTCCCCTTTTAGAGGGAGAAGAGCGGTCGTTTGGATGCCCTGTTGCTGACAGATCCAGGGCACTCCATTTCTAACGGCTGATGAATTAGGGGTTGGGTTTAGTGGGTAGGGCCCGTCCAGGTCGAGTCCCATACATCCCTCAGGGCCCACCCAAGGCACCGGCGGACGGCCCGTCAAAAGGATTCTTCCGCGTTGACAAAAAAAAGATGATTAAGCTGGTGAATGCGTTACGCAAAGTGTGTGGATATATGTTAGTTATTATAGAAAGAGAGAGTCACGTTTCGTATATCAAGACACAGTACCGACCTATTGTCTGTAGAAAGCGGAAACGCGGTGGCCAGTACCTAAGATATATGGACGTTCTGAATAGACATATGAAGAGATGCAAAATAGAGCCCTCACAGTGGGAGACAAAAGCAGCATTGCGTCCTGAGTGGAGGCAACTTGTCCTCCAACAGGTTGATAATTTCGAATTTTCGTCGATAATAAAGTTGAGCGGCGTGAAGACGACACAAATCGAGATAAACTGAAAACCCGCCAACTAGTGTCCATCCACTATAATTATGTTGGTGGAACCTTGACCTGTGTGTCCTAATTAAAATGCCTTTTCAGTGACAAAGTCGCCATGGCCGACATCGGCCTGGACATCATCATCATTGTTTGTATTACTGTAGGAGCAAGAGAGAGCAATGCGCGCTCATATTTTCTTTTTTTTTTTGAACAACCGTGTATACATGTTGTGTATATTTTATACATATATAAAAATACATATAAATGGAGCTAATGAAATTTTACTTCTGTCGTATTGTCTAAAGCACGTCATGGATAATGCATTTATTTATTTCAAGTAACATAGAATCATTTGTTATTAACATTTTTGCTCAGAAACTATGTTAGTAGGAAGAATACATTAAATTTAAACATTAACCCCATTCTCGGATAATGCTAACGCGTAAAAGTAACCGCTCAAGCACGGGTTACTTCACCCTTGTGTCGAGTTACCAGCCAAAGAGGTTCACAGACTAAGCCACCTCCGGTGAAAGAGTCGCGGCCAGCTTCCCAGGCCGACATTTGGTTCGACAAAAAGTCTTTGAGCGATGATGATCAGTATAATGTGAAGGTGGTCCACACCATGTGAAGATATGCACACCTCTTGCGCATTAGTCGTAAAAAAGCATGCCGCCTATGCATATAGTCGTATCAAATGGGCTGGAAGACAGGATGATTTTTTATTTGCCTACCCAATCCAGTAAAAAATTATCTCGATTTGAAAAGCCCAATTAAAACATTGCTCTATTATCTCTTATAGTGGTCACATTTCTCAGCCCTGGCGGAACAGAGAGAAAGATACTACATTGGAGATTTAACTATCGGCTGTCAGAAATGTTATATGTAGAACAGTTTCAACTAACGTACACAGATAGCAATTCGTGTAATTCCACGCACTGAATCGAGGACACAACGATTAGCGATGCAGCCTGAATAAGATCCACGTAATCAGTTTAACGCAAATTATGAAATTTGAAATGAAATATTTATCTTACTTTTTACACACACATTTTAAATTACCGGCATGCACACACACAAAAATATTGGATACATATTATCAAATGTTATTATACATATTATATAACAAATTCTACAAACATTTTCTTAATTAGTTTTCGTCCTTCGGTACACATCTCCCTGCTAGACTAATATATAGCCTGTATTAGGGAGATGTTGTACCTAACTCCGAGTTATTGGACTAAAGTTTGTTATATAGCTTTTGTGGTATTCGTGTGTTTTTGCAAAGAATAGTGTGCGTGGGTGCATGTGAGAGTAATGGAGCATGGTAACACTGATACTAGAAGCGTTATGTACATAGGTGTTAATACAGAGCTGATAATTCATAAGCACGCGTAATATAATTCATTTAAATCTTAAAAAAGGAACAAGGAATAGGATGAAAGGAATTTTTGAATTCCCACAAAAGACTTCCCAATTAGTAGAAAACCTACGACATTTGGGTTTATCTCCACTATTGTAAAACTATTACATTTACACTCTTTTTATCGCATCTTACCGGGTAAAATACAGGGTATATTATTTCAAAATTTTTAATGGAATAAAATGTATCTGTTATTTGAAAACCATACGATAGTGGCTCAACTGAACTAACTGAACTTTCACAGTTGCTAATGCAGACTTGGACGTCAGGACCGTACCAAGTAAAAGTCCAAGATATTATGAATATTTGATAATTAATAAATTAATATTTGTCTTTTATTATCTGTATCCAAAAGAATTTTCAAATTCATATATAGTAAACAGTCGTAAGATTATTAACTATGAGTGATTTATAAGAAAATAGTACGAAAAGACATGTGTCTTTAAGGAAGTATATTTACGAGTAAAAACAAAAACAGACTTCAAATCGAATAGGAATATTACGAATCAAAATTAATCCTTCATAAACCTTTTTTTTTTATTGTTAACGAGGAGGAAATCTTCAGAAAGATACCCCTCCTTCTGGGGGGAAGGCGGCGGTTATGTGGGGTTTTTACCCACTAAAACCTCCCCGGTGGCCCTCCCTCGGTGCATGGTGAGGGGCTCCGGAATCTCCAGTGGAACGCACCGGAGCCCCTCTGCACTGTGCTCATAGAGAGCACTTCCCGGGGGAGGTTACTCCCTCCCCCCCTGTGCCCTCGAAGTGCAAGGCGACACGGGCCAGCCGATGTCGCCTTCTTCCCGGGTCCACCTTGGCGGACGACAAAGGCTCCCACCCTTGTCGCCCAATGAACCCGAGGCCCCTTTTAGTCGCCTTGTACGACAGGCAGGGGATACCGTAGTCTTATTCTTGAGAGCCCAGAACTACAGGGCTGAATCCTTCATAAACCTAACCACATTCTCATCGAACTACCCTTGAAGACATCGTTTTTAAATTCATCGAAATAGGTTGGCGTAAAATTTAGTTATTCGTCGTATTTGTGTACATGCTTAATGCAAATTATATAGTTTTCTCATGGATACCACTGTCAGAATTGGACCAAATTGAAATTGGAGCACACTTGAAGCACCGGCTTCCATATAAGAATCATTACAATTGGTTCATCCAGTCGAAAGCTGTGAGTACAAACGAATTGAGAACCTCTTCCTATTTTGAAGTCAGGTGAAAAACCAGTAAGGACTATAATCGGTATTATCTTCCGTTACCTGGTTAGGCTGCGGTGGCGGCGCTAGCGTCACATACTCGGCGAATTCAGCGGCGAGGGTGTCCGATGGAGTTCGGGACGCCGCCCTGTGCCCTCCGTCGTCGTCGCACTCCGAGTCGTAGCTGGAGTCCTCGCCTCGTTCGCCCGCCCAGCCCAGGGACGACTCCACATATTTCTGCAAAAAATAAAACCTTAGTTAATTTTATTACTAGTACTACTTTATTATAAGCGTAGTCTGCCGATTCAAGCCGGGTCGTAGTTCGACCCTCTCGGGAGCCGCTAACGTGGCTAAGCGACCTACGAGCTCTACCACATATAAAATCCGGTGAAACTGATGTGGTCAGCTTCTCCTGATCAAGCCAAATGAACAAAGTGTCTGTTCGAACTGTATCGTCTCTCTAGTCCGTCGCCTTTGAATTTAACGTCGATGTGGACTGTAAGTATTCTTGTTAAGAGTTCAAGCTGAGACTGCATCTAATGAGCCCTCGCTAAGATAATGATTTTATAACTGTTACATCTGCGTAATGGCGGTTTATAATTTTTTTTACAAATATATTGGAAGTAAAGCCGGATTCCCTCCTAATGCACGGCGCAAAACTACGAGACTACAGGTCTCTTTTTAATCAACTTTAAAAAAGAAATTTTGGGGGGTGTAAGCTGGTAAATGCGTTACGAAGTGTGATCGGACTAGGCGAAAGGAACTTGAAAGGGGATAGAAAAATGAAGATTTACATTTCGTATATTACCGTAGGGGCAAGAGAGAGCAGTGCGCGCGCTCATTATCTTTCTCTGCTAAGCAATCGTATATAATATTATTATTTTATATATACATTATACATATATTAAGCGTCAATAGCCAATTGGATTAACGTACGGGCTGCGAATCGTGAGATAATGGGTTCGAATCCGTCATGCGACTATTGACGTGAACCATCGAACACAAGCCTAAGCTTATTTGAAATGGTTAACAAAAATGTTAATAATATTTCCGAAAAAAAATTATTGTTAGCATTCTTTAAAAAAAAACAAAGAACAAAACAAAGAAGTACGCTCGTTTTTTTTTCGTTTGTTTAATTCTAAAATTATCCTACATGCCATTACTAAAATGAACACCAATTTTATAGACAACATAATGAAATCATTGAGTTTCATATATCAAATAATCAATCCTTTGTACATTTATATTTATTGAATCAATTAATATTATGATATTATCGCTTGAGTTACTAAAACCGCACTCTAATACCGACACGTCGGCCATTACAGCTCATTTCGTTAATTCTCCTTATCTGTTTACATAGCACCGTCATTTGTTATTATTAAGTGAACTTTGTTTCAAAAAGCTTTGTGTTTTAAAGTTAGTTGTATAAGTTCCTATGGGGCTGATGTATACTTTAATTCTTCTACGTTTTATATAGGAGACCGTGTAAATTATACGCCTAACTAATGTTAAGTGACACACCTACTGGGAGAATGACCGCATGAATAAGGAGAAAGAACGAAGTTACGAGCTCCGAACGTATTATTGTAGGAATATTACGAAATAGAATTAATCAGAACCTAACCAAACATTCATCAAACTGCGCTAGAAGTACATCTTTTCCAATAAAAAATGAATTATCGAAATTGGTTGCTGTTATATGGAGTTGCAGCTTGCAGCTCAGTCTGCACAGGCGTAAGGTAGCTAGCCTTTCAGTTTTCTACAGATTGCATTTTGGAGAGTTTGCTCAGGAACTACATGATCTAATTCCCCCATCCCCTTTCCACCATCGGACTTCTAGACGCACTGCGGGATTTCATCCTTTTGTTGTGAACATCCCTCAAACCCGAACGAAGCGATTTGCTTCGTCTTTCATTCTTCGTACAGCAAAGGACTGGAATAGTTTGCCCGCGTCTGTCTTTCCTTCCGATTACAATGTGGGTATTTTCAAGAGTAGAGTGAATAGGCATTTACTAAGCTAGTGCGCCTTACCATCCAGGACTGCATTTCCACTTAACATCAGGTGGGATCGTAGTCAAGCACTTGCTTAGAAAATATAAAAAAAAAGTTATTCCTCCATTTGTCGCGTACATACTTAATGCAAATTTAAGTCGTATATGGTTTTCTATAACATGCCATTGTCAGAATTGGACAAAATTAAAATAGGTTAACTTTTTTTTTGTTAACGGGAGGAAATTTTTGAGGAGGTTACTCCCTCCCCCCTGTGCCCTCGCAGTGCAAGGCGACACGGGCCAGCCGATGTCGCCCTCTTCCCGGGTCGACCTTGGCGGACGACAAAGGCCCCCACCTTTGTCGCCCAGTGAACCCGAGGCCCCTTTTAGTCGCCTTCCACGACAGGCAGGGGATACCGTAGTCTTATTCTTGAGAGCCCGAACTACAGGGCTAAAAAAAAAATAGGTTCACCTAGCCCAAAGTTATGAGATAACAAACATAAAAAACATACAGACGAATTTACATGTCTTAGAAAAATTTTCTAAGGAATTTTTATTTTCTACATACAGATTTCCTCACGATGTTTTCTGAGCACGTGATAAATCACCAAATAAAATAGCAACAGCAAATTTCACCTCAACAAACTGTACCGGGGTGCCGGCACCAATAAAATAAAATTAGATCTGTTGGAACTCGGGTTGCGTACTATGCAACTTGACCAACCGCCCGGACACTAGGCTACCATGACTCCTAATTGCTGTGATTCGTATGAATAAATTTCAATGACATGACTAGCGTTAACGAAACGTTTCTATCACACTGAACGCATGATATCTCCGTGATGGTATACCTAAGCAATCAATAAGCAATAATGACTGCACGCTGTACTGGCGCTTGCGCAGGACAGGGTCACCAGGGCGACGAAGCGGATCTACCAAGTGATCATTGACCTTTACGGTGTGTTCACAACTCTCGAGCGCGCCGGTTGTAATTCATTTCGAAACGAAATCCGCAAAAGTATCACCCACAGCGCAATACAACATTCAATGGACCTATATCGCTCCCGAGTTTCTAACACTAAAACCAGTTATCGATTTTACTTAAGCAAAACTAAAATTAATTCTTAGTCATTGCAACATCCGTGTCGAGACTGGCGTTCACTCAACTTGGCCGAGAATCTGAGATCGAAATTCTGATTACGGATTATGTGTCGCCGCGCACTTTTGCCAGCGGGTAGAGCGGCGCATTTCAAATTCGGTCACTATACTATGTACTCGTGTGAAATATAAAGAAGTTTCTATGGAATAGTTCACGTAATGCTACATAAATAGATTAAAAACATGAGTGACTATAATATTTAGTTTTAAAATTGAAATATAATGATAAAAATGCTGTCATTTAACCATTGTGATTTTTTTTGTGACGAGCCTATGCTGACAGCCAGGGAAACAGCAACAATTTCACCGGTTTTGAGAGGTGGTACAGCTCGAAGGTCGCTTAGCCTGATGTTATCTTAACCTCTAATAGGCAATAGGCCGCAAGGACCGCTGAACCCCGACTCTGTCGGTAGTTTTTATAGGAAAATTTTGTAACATGTAATTTTTTTGTACTTAAGAATCCAATACAATTTTTATACTTATTGATAGACCATATTCCCGGCGTATATTAATTATAATGCATTCTTCACGCCTCTTACCCGGAGTGGTAGGCAGCATCACGGCTTTGTACTTACTACTACTAGTGCGATGGTTTATCCATATAGTTCAACCGTACCGAGTGCGATCCTATAGTTTATCTGTAATAGCTTTCTATCTCTCTGGCTGATAAAGTGTCCTTTATTATAATTATTTTATAAATAAATAATAGCGACTCCACATTTTGAAACTTAACTCACACAACCAAGGTTTAGGATGTTGTTCGATTTACATATAGAGCAAAAATCACTGAAAAGAATTGTTAACGTAATACTTTAATTTGGGTTTTAAAACAGGTCGCCATTAACATAAACGATTATTAAAGCGGGTCGTCTGCACTTTTAAATAACGTTAGGAATGTTGATTTTAAATAAATTAAGTACAGGTTTGTCTACAGGATAATAATATGATTTTTGCATGAGTGAGAGTCGTATATACTTTCCCTTTATGTACAGATTAAAAACAACTTGTCACTTTGCCTCCCCGGTCGGAGACCCAAGACAAGGTGGTAGAGTTTAGAATCGGGCGACATGAGGAAGTGCAATTTTTTCCAAGGTGATGTGGAGGACAGAAAGAAGTGGGAAGCTGACCCCACCACCATGTGGGACCAATAGCAAGGAAGAGAGAGAGTAAAGATAAATGTGCTAATGCGTAGAAAATATTGACTGAATTTTATTTCTTGATTAAGGCAAGGCTGAGTTTGAGAAAGATCAAACTATTCTTTGGAAGAGTTACAAGGTCAGCTTACTCTTCGGGAACGCAGTAGCATCGAGTAATATAACAGAATCCTCCAAAGATTTATAAAACGTTGGTTATTGATGCCTTAATGACTTCGTTCTTGAATGTCACATAATCTCACAAAAGAATAGGCATTGTAAATTAACACGACTTCCTGGATAGAGTAACAGACTGGACATTGATATTGATATACTGATAGGTGCTCACGATTGCGCCGTATGATTACAGAGGCTTGTTCAATTATTAATGTTGGAAATGATCTCATCTATAATAATGGAAGAATACATTTATGTTAACCAATTTTGTTAACAACTTCTCTATGCGCGCTCGACTCGGAAAATCAACTGGTGAGAGCGTTACGAAGTGTGATCGGGCGGGGCGAATGCCAATTGAGAGGGAGATATAAGTTAGTAAAGATGTAAGAGAGAGTAGGGGCAAGAGAGAAAGATCTCAGCACACTTTATCTTTCTCTCGTAGCCAGTTAAGTTTCGTAAATCTCTGTTATCTGTGTCACACTGTGGGAGGAAGAGAGTGCGCGGGCATATTTTCTTTCTCTCGTGATCAAGCGTGTATATGTTATATATATAAACATACATACAGATCGAGTTAAAGATGTATTACTTCAGTCGTGTGGTCTAAAGCACATTCGTTTTTCTATCCAGTTTGTCTAACTTATCTACTTCTACCTTTACATGAAATGTTAGGCACTTTCGCCGAGCTACTTCTAATGAGGTTCAGGCTAAGCGACCTAGCTGTGACACCTCTCAAAAGACCCGGTGAAACTGTTTAAGCCTCCTGACTAATCAATGCAAGTCATTCCTAAAAAACAAAGCTCGGTCGACTCTCTAACCGGTGAAGTTACAGCCTTCGGGCTAAAATCCATCCCGAAATTAATCATCCAACATTAGCACTTGACGCAGAGACGGAAGCACGTCTTGCGCCTCGAGCCGGATGTGACTTTCTAAAAAAACACGGCCCCCACACCGCAAAGAAATTACTGCCGTCGGATTTAAGTCGAAAGTGTATCTCATTATATGGAAATTTTCTGTATTTCAATAGAAAAGTGGATCCTCATATCTTAATAGTTTCAAAGATTTCATCACCTTTGAACGTCTTAAATAATATCTTAATAATTTAACTCGACTTGATTTAACTGGATTTTTAGCGCTATAACCCTAATTCGATCAAATCTAATTGATATGAAATACATGACATCTATATAATTACTAAAACTTTTTATAAGAAAAACAAGCTGTACTCGTTGTTACTCCACTAAAATAAATTTGAGGGAAAGACAACATTTAGGGAAGGGGAGAGACATTCGCTGTTCGTTTGCTGATCGCGTTTCAGTTCAACTGTCTCGGCAATATATGGATTATTCATTTGAATGATAGTGGCTGGTGGATAGTGGCGCCATCAGTCAGTACTCATGCACAACAGTTAGGACTCAAATCTTCGCCGCCCTCATCATCATAACTCGCTAAAATACGTGTTCAATATACATATCTGTCTATTCCCAACAAGTAAAATGGCGTCAGACTTATTTTTATATACTGTGTGCTTAATTTCATGGAACAATATCGATTATTATTAAACAATAAAGTTACGTAATTGCACATTAATCGCGTCAAACTGCGCAAACTAATACGTATATATTTCTTAGAAAAATTACGTATCCAAAGTAAATAATAGTGTACAGAATAACGCATTGGAAGGAACTGGACTGTCTCGCTGTTCAAAACAAAGAGAATTCTCGCGAGAAACCGCTGGTGGGAAAAAAAAGCATTGGATTCTCCCACTTTGGCCATGCGCGTTTACGCTCGCCGCGGTTTTGTTTACCTTTTTTTTCCTGCTTCGTGGTCGTATTACGCAGCAACGTGCCTGCATCATATAAAGTGGAGCAATATTTATTAATCTTAACACTGCTTGTGTGAAAACAATTAGTTTTTCCTGACTGCCAGTGTTTTTGAATTAATTTAATAAGAAGGAAATTATTAATATATAATATGTAAATATATAATAGAATAATTATTAATAAGAAGGCTGGTTTGGAGTTTTTAAATTATACTAAAAAAAAAATAAACACGAGGTGTGTTCCTTTTGTGTTTGTTTCATTGCGCTTTCAAGTTTTGAACGTAAAACTGGCAGCTTATTTTTATATTTTAAATTTCGAATGCTATTTAGTAATAGTTTTCGAAGAGGAGTTGGAGTGTCAATGTGCCTATCAGATCATACACAGATGTCTATGATCTCGATATGAGCTCTACTTTTAAATATACAATGAAGGTATGGAATGGAAGACAACCTTAGCTATAGTAGTAGGCTCATTATAGCCACGGTTGTCTTACCTTCCACTCCATTCCACACCCACACACATACACAAATTCCACGTCAGTTTCGTAATGCTACATTACACATACATTGACTGAACAGCCCAGTGGAGTCCATATCAGTGCGGTGGTATTTTGCAGTGTAAAGTGCTGTCCTACATGACTGGATATACTCATGAAAATAACGTCGTTATCGGAAGGAAAGAATGAACACAAAGTATTCCACTCGTTTGCTGTACGAATAATGAAAGACGAAGCAAAGGGCTTCGTTCGGGTTAGAGGGATGTTCAACAATAGGACAAAATCCAGCAGTGCGTCGTACTGAATAGATGTTTAGTATTTATGTGATAAGTACCGTAGCTTTACATCTGCGAAATCCACTGAGCATATCAAAGCGCAAATGGAACGGTGCAAGACGAGATGAAAGGACATTTCCTATGTACGGTTGCGAACCTTGAATAGGTGTTTGAGATTTGTATGCAAATCGACGATATCGGTTGAAAGTTGTATACCTCTCGCTTTAGGAATACTAACGCTATCGGTGTAAGCAATTTTTATAAAAGTTTATCGAGATATAACATAACATACGAACTTCTCAAATTAACGCGAATATTACTCATTGAAAATAAACTACTTTTGCAGATTTTACCGAGTTTTGCTCTCGTACTAGAACACATATTCCAAGGCTGATGTCTGCCCTGCGAGGGCCGGATTTGGGGAGAGGCCGGCGGTTATCCGGGGCCACAGGGTCGGGACTTCCACAATAGTGCCTTTGAAACTTTTCAAAAAATGAAAAATGCACTGTGGGAGTTTGTTTCAACTTTTTCATTGAACTAATTTGAGAAACAAAGAACTAATTAGTTTCAAACTAGATAAGCAATGATTTTGTCGTCCACTTGTCTTTTATGTCCCGGACCTCCAGACCTCTAAATGCTGTCCTGTTGATCCGTGAGGCTAATAGAAGATGGCTGGCTACCACCTACTTGGTATCCTGTAATCTTCCAAATTAAATCTAAATCTAAGCACAATGTAAGAGTTTGTGTGGATCGGATCAAAACTTGACAAAACAATAATCAAAATCAGAATCTTTTTTTTTATTTTCTTGGGACATATGGCTTAAATAGCTGCGTATAGACGCCGAGAGGACATTGTCGTATAATGACGGAATAGCACTGACTAAAACCCCACGGTTAGAACTTCTCTTAATAGAGGTTCAAATTGAGAGGTTGACCACTAAGTCATAAAGATTATAACAGTAGTAAGTCCGATAAAAAAATGGGTATCGACAGTATCGTCGAATTGAGTTAGCAATAATTTTTACCCGGAAGTATTACTTATCAATTTACAAGCAAGTTCCCGATTTGATAATGTCTCATGTACAGTCATAGCAATGTAAATCAATCTTAGCACGGATGGTAATATTACAAAACAAAACATCATAAGGCGTTTCGCTACATTTTGTGCGCAAGCGACTGTACTTGCTAATGTTTGGACAGTGTGTTAGCTTGTTAAACAATAAATCCTAATGGCACCTCACGTCCCAGTTTAAGTTTGGAGGTCGTACGAATTGCTCGCTGCCTGCGGTCGACACTAGTGCGCCAGGGTTGTCACCCTAACTTAAATCTGCGAGTCAAATATTCCCGATGTTTTTTCATCAATAGGAACATATACCATTGAAACACGATACTGAGATATTTAGATATATATGACTGATATAGATATACATGACTGAGATATTTTTAAACCAGTAGAGATAGATAAAATCGGCAACCATCTTTCGCTTTTCACCAAGTTTTTTTTTATACTTTCTAAGCAAGTGCTTGACTACGATCCCATCTGTTGTCAATAGGAAATGCAGTCCTGGATGGTAAGGCGCACTAGCTTAGTAAATGCCTATTCACTCTACTCTTGAAAACACCCACATTGTAATCGAAGGGAAAGACAGACGCGGGCACACTATTCCAGTTTAAAAATTAAAGTTAAAGTTCCAGCCTGTCATGTCCCACTGTTAGGCACAGGCCTTCTCTGAAAAGAGAGCAAATGGGCATAGTCCGCCACGCGTCCCTAGACAGGACTTTTTCTAAGACACGTAGGTTTCCTCACGATGTTTTCCTTCACCGCCGAGCGCGTGGTAAATTTATTAAAAACAAAATCACTAATACAACTATACATGTTGACTACTTATTGTAAAAAATTGAATAACCCATACAAGCTAAGCATACACACTACGTATAAAATGTCTGTCATATACAATAGGCAGCCCTGAGTGAGATCTAGAAGGCTAAGTATTGCATCAGCTGTTCGCAAACGTAGGACACATTGCGTGAGTTCCGCTATCTTTTAAATTTTAAATATACCTCGAACAGGTCACCACTATGTCAATATCCACAATTAAAACCCATTTAGGTTCTCGTAACGGTTATGTTAATACTATTTGAGCGATTTACTATTAATATGTCAAAAGCTAGCATAATTTGCGTCAGCGGTGTTAATAATGAAGTAACTTTTAACGTTAAAAAAATAAGGCACGGTCTAGTGTAATAGTCGGTAACCTTTTAAACCAAAACTGTCAAATATAGGAATCGGAATACTTATACGTAATATGTTAACCGTCCAAGCCTAGGTTACCCCTTACCGGGGGACCCTTGTGTCGAGCTACTAGCGATAGAGGTTCAGGCTGAACGATCTAATAGCTATGCCACCTCTCAATCCGGCCAAGCAGTCAAGGCCAGCTTCTCTGGCCAATCTGTGTACTTCGTCATAAAAAAAAAAATCGTAAATCGAACGGCGAAGTACTAGGATATCATCTCGTTGAATCTTCAATATAATTGTATTAATCACCGAGTTGATTCATATCGATTGTAAATATATAAATTCAAGTCGATAAAAGACACAGAAAATTATACCAAAACAATTATAATCTTGTAATTCAAGCGCGTGTTTAACAATTATACGTAATTGTTAGACCACGAATGGCGTGTATATATATTCAATATATGTTCTATGAATCACTATACATCCAAGAGAATATAGGCGCCAGAAAATACGATACTTCGCAGAGAAGAGAGAGGAGAGATTTTCCTCATGAAAATTGGGCCGCCTGCACCGCATTGACCCACCTATCTACCTCCTAGGTACATACGTTTACTTTTGCATTTGTGAATCTTAAGAGACTGGTCATGGTTGTGAGAGCTGTCTTGGTTTTTTTTTCAAATTATCCTCTTCAACAGGATGTAAACGCTTCATAAATGAAACCGTTCACGGACACGAAAAAAAAAATTCATAATTGTGATGGAATAATAGATAAGTTTATAATTTTATGTATTTCGTATTCGTAACCGGTTTGAACTGCGCGCTAAATGCCGAAATGTAAATACTTCGCTAGTTCCGGTAGCGGGTACGACAGCCGTGAGATCGACCACCTCTCGGGTCCGGTGATGTTGCGAAAGCCTTAGTTCGAAGGCTATCGTTCTTTTCCTAGCACAAAGGCAATCCGTAAAAAGGTTCCACATTGTTTTCAAGTAATACTACTTTAGGTGCGTTATAAAAAAATGACGACAATGAATAAATTGTCCTTATATACTTTTCAAAGCACTCCTATATTTTTGAGGTTAACTATCCGTTAAAGTTACAACCTTTATATATAAAATATATATGTCCCACTGTTGGGCGCAGGTCTCTGTAAAGAGAGTATAAGCTACCACGCGGCCCTAGTGCGAATTGGCAGACTTCACATGCTTTACAAAAATTTTCTAAGACATGTAGGTTTCCTCACGATGTTTTCCTTCACCGCCAGTAAGGTACATTGTTATTGATTATTTATCTGCGACATTTCATTATCAACAGAAACAAATTGACATAAGTCCACTACAAAATATTTGAAAATAGGATATATATAAATAAATTTATTTAAATATTTATTTTTCAGTATATCTTTATAATAAACATAATAAGCCAGTTTAAATACCTTGTGTCCATGACAATGCTATGTTGGGGACTTTCTTTCTCGCTTCGTGCGACCGCGATGTGTGTGTGTACTTAGGTTAGGGTATGATGGAGCTAACATGCCCAAAAGGGCAAAATCCCCTATTAATAAATTAAAAAAAAACATCCATGGCCCGCGCCCGAAGGGAGAGAAACGCGTTAACGACCCGCCCCGTCCGCTATGTGACCGAAGTACGCGTTCACGCGAACCCATAAGGATTTACCTTACTAATAGAGCTCTACGGCTAAGTTTCTCTTAAAAATAACATAATAAGCTCACCCAAAGTTTAATAAATCGATTTTTCAAATCGTTTTTGGAAAATAAATGCGCGCGCTACCGGCGTAGTAAACGGACAATGTAAATCGTTAAATCTCACATCGATGCATCGGATACGATTAGTTCCGTTTGCCCGTTGGAGAAATTGTATCGCGCGTTCTGAACAGATAACAACGGCCAATGGAGTGGATGTGAGCGTGCGACGCGGGCTCGTGCGATGTGACGTCACCGCGCAACAGGATGCGACACACTTAGTTCACACACGCACAAACCCATGTATATTTTACATAGAACGCGTATCGCAATGCAATTTTGAACGCGTATATAGTATGCCCGGTCTATCGCTATCATAAGGTCGATGGATATTTACTTATGTTTAGGCGAATAATTACCACTTCACTAACAACTACAAAATCTAGCTTCTTTCTCCGGCTCTTTTCAACCGACTTCAAACAGAGGAGGTTCTCAATTCATCTATAAGTTCGTATGTACTTCAAGGGTAATTTAATGAGAGGTATTTAGTCCCACGATAATTCGGAAATTTAAAGAGACCGCGGGTAATAGCGTTTAACGGTTAATTTGATCTGAAGTTGGTTTTTGTTTTTACTCGTAAATATAATCGCAACTTGTCTTATGAAGGCGATGAACATTCACAGTTAAGTTTCTACACTTCTACATCTTGTTGAGGAATAATATATTTCTCTAAAATATAATAAAAATTAGTTTAAACCAATTATATATGACATATTATATTATATCATATTATATTTTTCAATAATTTCCCTATCTATATGTATAAAAGGGAAAGTGTGTGGGTTTGTTCCATACAAGCTCCGAAACGGCTGGACCAATGTCAATGAACTTGCAGGAAATCTTCAGATTGAACTGGCGAGTAATCCTGTAAAGTTTCGTAACGATCGAAACACTCCTCTTTTAGAACTGTCAAACAAGCCATACGTCGTACTTTTATTTCTGATATTTAATATTAGATTATTTAACTTAAGCCCAATATGTTTTTGTATAAATGATAAGAATGATAATGTACTTACTGATATGTACATGGGTGTAGGTAATGATCTTCATCCGCTCGAGAAGAGAATAGAAGATAATGAATAAGGAGAGAAATTAATAATTTAAAATATTGTGAGAGTTAAATTAAATATTTAATGATGATAGTTTATTGTTTATATAAAATAAAGCAAAATCTAGCCCGGCGAAGCGGGTTGGGTACGCTAGTATTAAATAAAACGATATTTACGGATTTTATCGAGCTTTTATCTTCTTTTTGATTTCACGACGTTCGACAAATGTTCAACATTTTACGGCGGTCATTCTCACGTGCTAGGGCGTTTGACATGCCTTATCATAATTGTGGTAGGTTACCGGTTTGTCTTAGAAAAGTAATTCTATTGAAGCTGCATTTAGTTAAATTAATGATTTCTAAAGCGAAATAGAACGTAATATTCCTCAAAAAGAAACAGAAGTGTACAAGCTTGACTGTGAATAAGGACTATCTTATATGGCACCCTCGGATCGGAATGCTAACGCGTAACATAGTAACCGTCCACCGGTACCGCTCACCCTTCAGTCGAGTTACTAGCGATAGGGGATCCAGTCTAAGAGACTTAAGAGCTATGCCACCTCTCAATCCGGTGCAGCAGTAAAATTTAGCTTTTTTGACTAATCTGCGTAGTTAGTAGTGGTAGTATGTGTGTGTATGTGTGTATGTGCGTGTGTTTGTTACTGTATTTGCACAATAAAAATATCAATTTATAATTATTAATTTTTCAATTGCTTCATAATTATACTGTTTAAGCCATGTAAGTACTGTCTTTTTGAATTTATTATTTGTATAACTTCTCACATTGTGTTTTTTTTTTTGAAGAATATTGTAAATGTATGGAGCTAAGACATCGAAACGTTTTTGTGCAAAGGAATTTCACTCGGGGCACAGGACATTTATTAAGGCGTTTTAGTGCGGTATGGTATGTTGTTGTTTTATGTGTTATGATTTCATATATTTACAGTAACACGGTCGGGCATCGAAGCCGCAACTCTACACTACTAGCGCGTGTATGACGCGTAATCGGCATCGGTGACAACAACAAAACCAATAGCGGAACCAGTGCGGTATTTGAAGTGAAAGGACAATCTTTAATTACCTTGACATTTTTTATTTTGGCAAGCGTTGCCCGCCCAAATTAGTTATGCCATATACGTAACGCATATCTGAATGAGATTTAAAATTATATTATCAATATGATTTCTATAGCGAGCATCCGTGACGTTGCCATAATTATACGACGCCTTTATTTTTTTTTGCCGTCGATGCTGGCAACAATAAAATTGTAAGTTACAATTTTGCTTTTTTACCATGCGCTCCGTTGTGAAGGAAAAGATCATGTAGGACCTACATGACAGATAAATCTACTATCTGTGTAAAGCTGTATAGCGGACTATGCTTCACAGGCTTCCTTCTAAAAGGCCCCAGTTGATTTACCATTTATAGGAACTTGGGACTCAGCCCTGTAGTCCTGGGCTCATAAAATAAAGCAACGGTTTCCCCTACCTGCCGCATAAAGCGACTAAAAGGTGCCACGGGTTCACGGGCGACAAGGATGGCGTTTGTCGTCCCCTACAGCGGGCCCGGGAAGAAAGCGACTTCGGGTGGCCCGTGTCGCCTTAGAACTGCGAGCGTGCTAGGGGTGACACTATCCTCCACCGGCACAGTGCGGAGGGGCTCCAATGTGCTCCACTGCAGATCCTGAAGCCCCTCGCCATGCTCCGAGGACGGGCCGCCGATGGGGTTTTAAGAAGATCCCGAAACCCGGCCTTCTCCCCAGAAGGCTTCCTACACTCTAAGAACTCGGGCTGAGTTCCTTTCAACACGCAAGTTGAAAAGCCTTTATGTAACGAAAGCACGTCAGTGGTGCGACAATAGCTGCCTAAGATAGGCTAAAAATTTATAATACTAACAATCTAGCTCGGCTAAGGCGTAGTATCAGAAAATCAATGCACTCCTTCCAGGTTTTAAATTTTAAAAAAATCAAACATTTACGGTCATTTATTAGTATGAATAAACCATTTAACATGGCACAATATTTAAATATCAAGAATATTCACCCAAGTTACAAAGCCAATTTCGAAACTGAATCAATCTCTCGTCCAAATTTATGTGCATTCATATTCTAAAGTCGGTTAAAATATACACTTATCATGCAATTCGTGAATTATAATCACACGTTTGACCTTATCACGAGGAAACGGTTCGTAAATATAATATTTTTGTTTGAAATCTATTAATGTCGCGCGTTAATAATAAAGACATGAATCAAAGTTAATCTCATTGAATCGACTCTTTGGCTGAGCACTAACATTAGGCCAGACTTAATATCAGCCGTTTGTCGAAAACTATATCGTAAATTAACGGTCGATTGTAACGTAGATAGAATGTTGTTTGATTAATTGTTAATGAAGGCATTTTAGGTCATTTAAGCGTAGATTTAATTTTAACCAACTTTAAATAAGGGAAGGTACACAATTCGTCCGTGAATGTGCAATCATTTATTCGATCATTCAGACCAAAGTTTTTTTTAAATTTTTTTTTATTAAATAATAATAACTTTATTCAAATATTTCCCATCATAAAAGTCCCTGTCTCCTGACCTAGAAGATACATGTATCTGAGGAATCAGTGCCATCTCGCATTGCTATCACATCAACAAAGAAGCAAATTAAATTTAGACAAAATACATAAAAGTTAATCTTCTTCTTTATTCTTTCTTTATTCTTGTTCTTCTACGTTGAAACGTTAACTATATGTATTAATATTTAGCGTTTCAACGTAGAAGCGTTTAGATAGATTAATTTATAGTTCACAATTTAAACTAAATACAATCAATTAAAGTAAAAATTACTAAATCTGAAATATGATGTCAATATTGGACACCGTCTCAGCTTATGCCGTTGCAAGGATACGACAGCGCTGATTTTCAGCGGTGCCCGGGACTACCCGTGCGCGCGGAATACTAGCTTTACATGGAATTTATACAGACAATAAGAGTACAATAAATATGATACGTGTATAAATAGTTATGAGATTAATATATATTACATACAATAAAATAATAAATGAATAAATTTTCATATAGAAATATATTATTAAGTTAAAAAAATAAATAATAAATTAATTAAGCATGTAAAGTTTATATTATATAATGAAATATTGGAAACAACAAGCCACCGATATCAATATACAATACAGTTACGTGTAGAACGGGCGTAAGTCAACAGACGGCGTCGCTAGAGCCCGGGGCCCGCTCGGCCGTCGTATTGACATTACATCAGAGCAATAATCATACCGGATACTCTTGATACACGTTCCAACGAATATTAGAAGGTTGTCGTGTCTTGCCACTCTTTTTATCGCCCCAATCGCACCCGACGCAGTGCGCTTTAGCTCCGCGATTAGTCGTCTATCATTGTTCGCCGACCGCACGTTGGACTTGAATATACAGTATTTTCGAACACATAAAGTTAAGTTACAGACTATATATACAGGCCTTGTCTATAATGTAAGGGCATAGTCCACGACGCGGCCCTTGTGCAGATTGGCAGACATCACATATATTAAAAAAAATCTCAGACATGTAGGTTTCCTCATGATGTTTTTCTCCACCACCGAGTGCGTGGTAAATCAGCACATAAAATTGAAACAACAAATTTATTGGTGCCGGCACTTGGGTTGCTAGCGGACTATGAAAGGGTTGAAACAAATTGAAACAACTATTGGGTTGCTAGGGGAAGCTATATGTCAATTTTATTATTGTCCGATTTACACAGAAAAAAGGACACTTATCAGGCAGTCATTTGTGAATCGATTTTGATTTTTTTATTTCTCTGAAATATAAAACCTGAGGACCTCCTAAACATTGTATGTAACGAGCAGTCTGCTTGTTAATTTTTATATTCGATTCCTGAAAATTATTGACCATCTTTAAATGACTCTAGATTCCTAGAGAATACCAAAAGACTTTCTTCCACAATTGAAAACTTACCTACTTTCAAAGCTATATAAAATTGTTCTTCTTTTGCTTTCATTTCCGATCTAATCTACACGGATAAAAATTCACACAGTGTTACTGCGTAGTTTGACTATTTTTTTAAATAAACCCCAGTGGGTGGTTTCTCATTTTTGTACTACCAATGCTACGACTTCAAAAGCAAAAATATCAATACGTTCTCTAAGTAAATTATCTCTAATGTAGGAAGTATGAATACGTATTAAGATACGTACATATGTACGTCAAATGTACGTACATTTGAGCGTGTGTGCGTAAGTTTTTACATACATGTTAGTACATATGTCAGCCATTGATCTAAGTCAGAATAAATCTATTCCTTATCGAATAACAATAATGTTATTAATTATACGCAATTCAATCGATTCTCCATTGTCAGGAAGCGATGGTGTTGAACTTGATCGATTTTTTCGCATCGTTTTAAAAACATTTCGCAACAATGTGTTTCTCGAAGTAATTTTATTTATTTATAAACTCTTTATTGTTTACACTTATGAAATAAAATAAAAAAAAAAAAAAATTAAAATACATAAACAGTGGGCGGCGTTATCGCTAAAAGCGATCTCTTCCAGGCAACCTTTGGATGGAGAGGAATAATAAGAAGAAGGACGGAGTTTATAAAAGTAGAAATACTTAAATACTGATAATAAATATTTACATACATACATACATATAATATAGGTATTATATGTATTGTTTATTTTATTTATTTTTAAGACAGAATTATAACATCATTACGGTACAACTAATACGATGCTATAACTAAATAATGTAATAATGTATATAAAAGTTTTAAACTACAAGTAATAAATCGTTTTATATAAGAAAAAAGAACAATAAACAGTTAAAAACAAATAGAAATTAATAGATGCTTTCCACGTATTTGTTCACTTTGACATATTGCGATTGATTCCAAACAAAATAATCAATTAGCTCCTAATTTATATTATGGTGTGTTACAACACTACATTAGTAAAAAGACGATAAAATAATAATATCAACCGTTAAACGTTATTACGCGCGGACGCCCTCTTTGCATATCCGATTTGTCGTAGAAATATTACGAAATAGAATTAATAATAACCTAACTTAAACTGTTATCAAACTACCCTTGACGTACATCCATTCAATAAAAATGAATCATCGAAATGGATTGGGGTGATATTGAGTTATTCGTACATTTGTGGCGCACTTGATGAAAATTTAAGACGGGAAGCACCAGCTTTAAAATAAAAATAACAACAAAACATTAAAACTGTTTTAAAAAATATTTTTATCACATTTACGTATGGTGTGTAAAAATATATAATAAGAACAGCCTGTATCGGACGCTCACACGTATTGAGGCGTCTTCGCTTACGATGGTTGTGCGTTCGTTTGGAAAGGATGCTCGCAACGGCTCGTGACGAGGTGTTGCGATGTTCTCTTTATATCACTAATACTGTAAAATGGACGAGAACTGAATGCTGAGCATCCAGACAAACCTGATAGGTTTTGGGATGCGCTTTATTGTGTAAATTTTATTTGTAAAATGTATTAAATAAATTAAATTAAAAAAAATGGGTAATCATTAGAAGAAAACATAGACGAATTGAGAACCTCCCCTTTAAAGTCGGTTGAAAATCCGCTTCGCGAAAACATCGCTTGGTTCCTATGGGTCACGGCCGTGCCGTTGCTTAGATGATTTTGTTTTAATTTTATTTTTTTAATTAAGACAAGCGTATGAATTTCTTCTAGTCGTGGTGTTGTCATAACACACCTAAGTATACCTAATCTTTTGCGTTGCTGGAGTTTCTTCGGCCACTTCTTCTCCCAGCGCCAATGCTTCCCGAAGAGGACTCAAAGTTTAGCTTTTGAATGTCCCTTAGATTATCCGTGAAATAGCAACCGACCGAGTCGTGGTTCGGCCCTCTCGGGCGCCCTCGAATCAGAATGCTTACGCGTAACATAGTAATCGTCCAAGCCATACTTCACCGGGGACCCTTGTGTCGAGTTACTAGCGATAGAGGTTCAGGCTAAGCGACCTAAGAGCTATGCCACCTCTCAATCCGGTGCAGCAGTAAAATTTAGCTTTTGACTAATCTGCGTAGTTAGCAGTGGTAGTAGTAGTTAGTAGCACGCACATACACACATACTCACACATGAGTATGTGTGTGTATGTGTGTATGTGCGTGTGTTTGTTACTGTATTTGCACAATAAAAATATCAATTTATAATTATTAATTTTTCAATTGCTTCATAATTATACTGTTTAAGCCATGTATGTATTGTCTTCTTAAATTTATTATTTGTATAACTTGTCACATTGTGTTTTTGAAGAATATTGTAAAATGTATGGAGCTAAGACATCGAAACGTTTTTGTGCAAAGGAATTTCACTCAGGGCACAGGACATTTATTAAGGCGTTTTAGTGCGGTATGGTATGTTGTTGTTTTATATGTTATGATTTCATATATTTACAGTAACACGGTCGGCATCGAAGCCGCGACTCTACACTACTAGCGCGTGTATGACGCGTAATCGGCATCGGTGACAACAACAAAACCAATAGCGGAACCAGTGCGGTATTTGAAGTGAAAGGACAATCTTTAATTACCTTGACATTTTTTATTTTGGCAAGCGTTGCCCGCCCAAATTAGTTATGCCATATACGTAACGCATATCTGAATGAGATTTAAAATTATATTATTAATATGATTTCTATAGCGAGCATCCGTGACGCTGCCATAATTATACGACGCCTTTATTTTTTTTTGTCGTCGATGCTGGCAACAATAAAATTGTAAGTTACAATTTTGCTTTTTTACCATGTGCTCGGTTGTGAAGGAAAACATCATGTAGGACCTACATGACTGAGATAAATCTACTATCTGTGTAAATCTGTACAGCGGACTATGCTTAACAGGCTTCCTTCTAAAAGGCCCCAGTTGATTTACCATTTACCAACTGGTATAGGAACTTGGGACTCAGCCCTGTAGTCCTGGGCTCATAAAATAAGGCAACGGTATCCCCTACCTGTCGTATAAAGCGACTAAAAGGTGCCACGGGTTCACGGGCGACAAGGATGGCGTTTGTCGTCCTCTATAGCGGGCCCGGGAAGAAGGCGACAGCGGGCACGGGAAGAAGGCGACTTCGGGTGGCCTGTGTCGCCTTAGAACTGCGAGCGTGCTGGGGGTGAGACTAATATCACTGCAGATCCTGAAGCCCCTCGCCATGCTCCGAGGACGGGCCGCCGATGGGGTTTTAAGAAGATCCCGAAACCCGGCCTTCTCCCCAGAAGGCTTCCTACACTCTAAGAACTCGGGCTGAGTTCCTTTCAACACGCAAGTTGAAAAGCCTTTGTGTAACGAAAGCACGTCAGTGGTGCGACAATAGCTGCCTAAGATAGACTAAAAATTATATAACAATATAGCTCGGCTAAAGCGTAGTATCAGAAAATCAATGCACTCGTTCCAGGTTTTAAATTAAAAAAAAATCAAACATTTACGGTCATTTATTATTATGAATAAACCATTTAACATGGCACAATATTTAAATATCAAGAATATTCACCCACGTTACAAAGCCAATTTCGAAACTGAATCAATCTCTCGTCCAAATTTATGTGCATTCATATTCTAAAGTCGGTTAAAATATACACTTATCATGCAATTCGTGAATTATAATCACACGTTTGACCTTATCACGAGGAAACGGTTCGTAAATATCGATTTTTTTGTTTGAAATCTATTAATGTCGCGCGTTAATAATAAAGACATGAATCAAAGTTAATCTCATTGAATCGACTCTTTGGCTGAGCACTGACATTAGACACAGACTTAATATCAGCCGTTTGTCGAAAACCATATCGTAAATTAACGGTCGATTGTAACGTAGATAGAATGTTGTTTGATTAATTGTTAATGAAGGCATTTTAGGTCATTTAAGCGTAGATTTAATTTTAACCAACTTTAAATAAGGGAAGGTACACAATTCGTCCAGGAATGTGCATTTAGAACGCAATCATTTATTCGATCATTCAGACCAATGTTTTGTTTTAATTTTTTTTTATTAAATATTAGTAACTTTATTCGAATATTTCCCATCATAAAAGTCCCTGACTCCTGACCTAGGAGATACATGTATCTGAGGAATCAGTGCCATCTCGCATTGCTATACATCAATAAAGAAGCAAATTAAATTTAGACAAAATATATAAAAGTTAATCTTCTTCTTTATTCTTTCTTTATTCTTGTTCTTCTACGTTGAAACGTTAAATATACGTATTTATATTTAGCGTTTCAACGTAGAAGCGTTTAGATAGATTAATTTATTGTTCACAATTTAAACTAAACACAATCAATTAAAGTAAAAATTACTAAATCTGAAATATGATGTCAATATTGACACCGTCTCAGCTTATGCCGTTGCAAGGATACGACAGCGCTGATTTTCAGCGGTGCCCGGGACTACCCGTGCGCGCGGGATACTAGCTTTACATGGAATTTATACAGACAATAAGAGTACAATAAATATGATACGTGTATAAATTGTTATGAGTTTAATATATATTAAATACAATAAAATAATAAATGAATAAATTTTCATATATAAATATATTATTAAGTTAAAAAAATAAATAATAAATTAATTAAACATGTAAAGTTTATAATGAAATATTGCAAACAACAAGCCACCGATATCAATATACAATACAGTTACGTGTAGAACGAGCGTAAGTCAACAGACGGCGTCGCTAGAGCCCGGGGCCCGCTCGGCCGTCGTATTGACATTACATCAGAGCAATAATCATACCGGATACTCTTGATACACGTTCCAACGAATATTAGAAGGTTGTCGTGTCGTGCCACTCTTTTTATCGCCCCAATCGCACCCGACGCAGTGCGCTTTAGCTCCGCGATTAGTCGTCTCTATCATTGTTCGCCGACCGCACGTTGGACTTGAATATACAGTATTTTCGAACACATAAAGTTAAGTTACAGCCTATATATACAGGCCTTGTCTATACTGTAAGGGCATAGTCCGCGACGCAGCCCTTGTGCAGATTGGCAGACATCACATATCTTAGAAAAATTATCTAAGACATGTAGGTTTTCTCATGATGTTTTTCTCCACCACCGAGTGCGTGGTAAATCAGCACATAAAATTGAAACAACAAATTTATTGGTGCCGGCACTTGGGTTGCTAGCGGACTATGAAAGGGTTGAAACAAATTGAAACAACAAATTTATTGGTATTTGGACAACCACCCGGACACTGAGCTACTACGGCTTGGAGAAGATATATGTCACTTTTATTATTATCTGACTTACACAGAAAAAGGAGGTCATCCTCTGCACTTATCAGTCAGTCATTTAAGAATCGATTTTCATTTTTTATTTCTCTGAAATATAAAACCTGAGGACCTCCTAAAATTGTATGTAACGAGCAGTCTGCTCGTTAATTTTATATACGATTTCTGAAAATTATTGACCATCTTTAAATGACTCTAGATTCCTAGAGATTACCAAAGACTTTCTTTCACAATTGAAAACTTACCTACTTTCAAAGCTATATAAAATTGTTCTTCGTTTCCTTTCATTTCCGATCTGATCTACACGGATAAAAATTCACACAGTGTTACTGCGTAGTTTGACTATTTTTTTAAATAAACCCCAGTGGGTGGTTTCTCATTTTTGTACTACCAATGCTACGACTTCAAAAGCAAAAATATCAATACGTTCTCTAAGTAAATTATCTCTAATGTAGGAAGTATGAATACGTATTAAGATACGTACATATGTACGTCAAATGTACGTACATTTGAGCGTGTGTGCGTAAGTTTTTACATACATGTTAGTACATATGTCAGCCATTGATCTAAGTCAGAATAAATCTATTCCTTATCGAATAACAATAATGTTATTAATTATACGCAATTCAATCGATTCTCCATTGTCAGGAAGCGATGGTGTTGAACTTGATCGATTTTTCGCATCGTTTTAAAAACATTTCGCAACAATGTGTTTCTCGAAGTAATTTTATTTATTTATAAACTCTTTATTGTTTACACTTATGAAATAAAATAAAAAAAAAAATAAAATTAAAATACATAAACAGTGGGCGGCGTTATCGCTAAAAGCGATCTCTTCCAGGCAACCTTTGGATGGAGAGGAATAATAAGAAGAAGCGACGGGAGTTTATAAAAAGTAGATATACTTAAATACTGATAATAAATATTTACACATATACATACATATAATATAGGTATTATATGTATTGTTTATTTTATTTATTTTTAAGACAGAATTATAACATCATTACGGTACAACTAATACGATGCTATAACTAAATAATGTAATAATGTATATAAAAGTTTTAAACTAAAAGTAATAAATCGTTTAAAATAAGAAAAAGAACAATAAACAGTTAAAACAAATAGAATTAATAGATGCTTTCTACGTATTTGTTCACTTTGACATATTGCGATTGATTCCAAACAAAATAATCAATTAGCTCATAATTTATATTATGGTATGTTACAACACTACATTAGTAAAAAAGACGATAAAATAATAATATCAACTGTTAAACGTTATTACGCGCGGACGCCCTCTTTGCATTTCCGATTTGTCGTAGAAATATTACGAAATAGAATTAATAAGAACCTAACTTAAACTGTTATAAAACTACCCTTGAAGTAAATCCATTCAATAAAAAATGAATCATCGAAATGGATTGGGGTGATATTGAGTTGTTCGTATATTTGTGGCGCACTTGATGAAAATTTAAGACAGGAAGCACCAGCTTTAAAATAAAAAATAACAACAAAAACATTAAAACTGTTTTAAAAAAATATTTTTCATAACATTTGCGTATGGTGTGTAAAAAAATATATATTAAGAACAGCCTGTATCGGACGCTCACACGCATTGAGGAGTCTTCGCTTACGATGGGTGTGCGTTCGTTTGGAAAGGATGCTCGCAACGGCTCGTGACGAGGTGTTGCGATGTTCTCTTTTTATATCACTAATACTGTAAAAATGGACGAGAACTGAATGCTGAGCATCCAGACAAACCTGGGATAGGTTTTTGAGATGCGCTTTATTGTGTAAATTTTATTTGTAAAATGTATTAAATAAATTAAACTTAAAAAAAATGGGTAATCATTAGAAGAAAACATAGACGAATTGAGAACCTCCCCTTTTAAAGTCGGTTGAAAATCCGCTTCGCGAAAACATCGCTTGGTTCCTATATGGGTTGCGGCCGTGTCGTAGCTTAGATGCTTTTGTTTTAATTTTATTTTAAAATGTATTAAGACAGACATAAGCGTATGAATTTCGTCTAGTCGTGGTGTTGTCATAACACACCTTAAGTATACCTTATCTTTGCGTTGCTGGAGTTTCTTCGGCCACTTCTTCTCCCAGAGCCAACGCTTCCCGAAGAGGACTCAAAGTTTAGCTTTTGAATGTCCCTTAGATTATCCGTGAAATAGCAACCGACCGAGTCGTGGTTCGGCCTTCTCGGGCGCCCTTGAATCAGAATGCTTACGCGTAACATAGTAATCGTCCAAGCCATACCCCTCACCGGGGGGACCCTTGTGTCGAGTTACTAGCGATAGAGGTTCAGGCTATGCGCCCTAAGAGCTATGCCACCTCTCAATCTGTGTAGTTCGTCATAAAAAAAACCTAATCTTTTTTTAAACTAACCGTTGCCGTCTCTGTCCACCCCGATTAAGACGTACAAAGCCCTATAATATAGCACAGATACAAAAGGAAAACTTATCTAAACGCGTTCGCGGGTGAGACGAAGCTGCGATATTACACTTTCACTTGGTCGAGTTACACCGTATTTCGTAGTCAACAGTAAATAAACTCTACAGTGATTACTTGATGCCTGTAGAGGCACTGCGCTGAATGACAATGTCCCCAACATCCGCATTAGACACTTTCGCCAAACCATAACTTTGAACAAGTATATTTACGATTAAAAATCAAAAACCGACTTAAAATCTGATCAACCGTTAAACGTTATTACGCGGAAGAACAAAAAAATTGAACGTCGCAAAAATTCTACCATCAACGGTAACGTCAAAAGAATAAATTTTTAAGACAATCTATCACCCACCCGCTCATTGTCCTAGCACAAGCTTAAGCTTAGTTGGAATGGTTAACAAGATTGTTAGTAATATTTCTGAAAAAAAAAAGAAATATTGCTAGCTTTCTTTTTTAACCCTAAACATAGCAATGTATGGCATAATATGCATGTAAAGTACAGATATAAAATCTATTTACTTAAATCTATTCGTTAATTGTATTTTATAATAATTATTCAAATGTTTAATGTCACAATTGTCAGTGTCGTGACATTTATAATTATATAAGAGATAGAGTTGGAATAAGGACTTTTTTTTAGAATGCTAACAATATTTTTTTTTCGCAAATATATTTAAAATTCTTGTTAACCATTCCAAATAAGCTTAGGCTTGTTAGTACGTAACGTACGTGTATAACGTGTATAGAATAGTGTACATCTTGGTTTTCCAAAATACGTATTTTTATCACATGTATTCATATCACGATTTTTTTATGTATTTTTTGATATTTTTTGACTATACATTTTTTTACTGTTTTTCAAAAAACAATCTTGCCACGATAATGGATAATTACGAGCAAAACCAATAACCGACTTCAAACCCAATCAAACGGTAAACGCTATTACGCGCGGACGCTCTCTTTGCATTTCCGAATTGTCGTAGAAATATTACTGAAATAGAATTAATAAGAACCTAGCAATGCAGGAGTGTTGTCGGTCAAGAGAATAAACTTGAGAATCCAATGTCAACGTCATCGGCTCCAACAGCTGTACGTAGCAAAAAATTACACGAAAAACATACGGTAGTGGCGTTTAGTTTGGGTTCTATTGTTTAATTATTACAATACCTACACAGTTGCAATAATTGTTTGAAATAATCGTGAATATAACCTCCAAACAAAGGAAGACAAGGCTGTTGTTTCACGCGATTGACGTCCACGGAACGCGCAAACACAAACGCAAGACTGGAAAAGGTATTTGAATCCGGTATCCTTGACTCATAAGACAGAATCTTATCGATTAATCAGCTTCAAAATTATTTAAATAATAACTTTATGCTAACAAAAACGAAACATCTTAATTGTGACGCAAATAAAATTATTATGAGATATAAAAAAACTTTTTCACCATTGTTTTTTCGATTTTTTTGCTTTAGATCGTACAAACATGCTAAGGACATATGCCTTGACATTTCAATGCTTATTTTTACGGTCATCCAACGAGAGAGAGAGATTAAATATATCTGTGATGGTCCTCCTTGCGCGTTACCGCTATTTTATGGGCAGGCCCCACCCCTTAGATGTTAGGAGCGTTGCTGGAGTTTCTTCGGCCACTTCTTCTCCCAGCGCAAACGCTTCCCGAAGTGGCACTTAAAGTTAGTTTAGCTTTTCGAATGTCCCTTAGATTATCCGTGAAATAGCTACCGACCGAGTCGTGGTTCGGCCCTCTCGGGCGCCCTCGGATCGGAATGCTTACGCGTAACATAGTAACCGTCCAAGCCGAGGTTACCCCTCACCGGGGGGACCCTTGTGTCTAGTTACTAGCGATAGAGGTTCAGGCTAAGCGACCTAAGAGCTATGCCACCTCTCAATCCGGTGAAGCAGTCAAGGCCAGCTTCTCTGGCCAATCTGTGTAGTTCATCATTAAAAAAAAATATATATATATCTGTCTTTCCGACTAACACCGTATTAACTCTGCGTCTCCACAATCCATTGCGGAGACAACTTTCTAAACATCTACACAATTTAATATGAAGATCACCATATTGCTTGAAAGAAAGGATTTAAATCCCTTACACCCAACTATTATATCATTAGGTTTTCATAGCATAGCTGTATGCATTATTTTTTAAGGAACAAACAAATTCTTTTACAAGAGTAAACGCGCACATAACTCAGCTCAGTTCATTGTTCACGTATGCGCAAGAACCAATCCTTTTTTCTGAGAAGAGTTAGGTCCACGCTACGGTAGCCCTACCCACTTTTTTTTAACTTGGGAGGAAATTCGTTTATTTATACGTCAGGGGTAGCGGGTGGATTATGTTGGGCTCGGCCTACAAGAGGACCGACTAAAACCTCTCACGGTGAGCTGCCCTCCGCCATGATAGGCCGAGATGGGGTCGCGTTCCCAATTCCCCGCCAGCGGTCCCACTAAGGAGGTTGAAGAGCCTTCTCCTTGCTCCTCTTAGTCTGTCAGCCCTACCCACTACAAAACAGCTGAATGAAAACCACTTTTTATAAATTCATTAACAGTATCCAGAACAAGTTTAACGGCCGAACGTCGGATTTGTAACTATGGCATCATATTTACATAACCATAAGTCAGTTGACGTATTTTCGTGTGAATAAGATCAAATAAAATTTCCCATCGGCACCACAACTATTCTAAAGCGTTTTTGCAATATATCGTAATATAAAATAGTACTCATTCACAATAACTAGATACTAATAAATATTCTACACTCGTGAGCAAAAATAAAGGGTCGATTAAAAAAGTTTGATATCTCCTCCTCCTCTCTCTCTCCTTAAAATAAAATAAAATATTTTTATTAATTTATTTATATTTCATTAAAAAATATCAACTTAAACGAAAAAGGATATCTTACGTAAACTTGGATAATACAGTATTTATCATTAAATTTTATTTTTATTCAAAATTTGCCGCCACATGGAGGCAACACTAAGTACTAAAATTTAAAATAAAAAAATATTTTATTTTAGGATACATGACTTAAAATAATATAAAATGCACAATTTATTTCAGTAAGACAGCGTCTTTATCTTCCAAGATATTAAAACTTTCTTAACGGACCCTTTATTATTGCTTACGGGGCCATATTATTATCCTTGTCGTCGCGAGAACGAAACGTTTGAGATGCAATTTTTTTTTCTCATAGATTACCCTGATTACGCTTCTACACTCTCTACGGGTTTTGAAGGGTGGTCGAGCTACTGGGTAGATTAGCGCAAAGGTCCCCGAGAGGGCATTGCCTAGGGCACTTGGCATCCAGACCAATAGTGCGCCAGAGCGGGCTAACCACGGTTACTTACTTCAGTGCTGCCTTGATAGACCAATAACACCAACGTCTATAGTATGGTACTCATATTTGCAGTGACTTTTCCAATAAAAGTTACCGGACTTATTAAAACATCTTCAAGGCTGTCAAACTTGTGGTGTTGTCGATTTGGAAATGTCACGCCAAACTCGGTGATCGACCTATAAACTAATGAATATATGGCAACTATTTATACATATGTAATCAAATTCATTCTGTAACTACAATAGCTAGAATAGATGATGAGATTAGATAGAAATGATTCAGGGGCCGCTCGGTTTTTGTGACACATTACTAATACATAGTATATAAAAGAAGGAAAAGCTATCGACAGTTTGTAAATTTTAATTTTCCTTCCTCCATTTTGGTTTTACCGAGATTACTAGCACAAAGATGTTTATACCATTAGAATAATAGCCGCAGTCAAGATTAATTATAATTAATAAATTATTAAATATTATATTGAAATGAAAACTAATTTTACTGATGCCGTAACTGCGGTTATTAGGCATAATATAATTTCGCAAAGTTATTTAATAATATATAAAACGAAAAATATCCTGATTTTAATAGAGATGTGTGGGATGGACCCTACCATCTGGTTATTACCATAATTATTTATTATTTATAATTACTATAATATAAAATATTATCAATAATGATATAAACTCGTCAGCAAAAATAAAGGGTCGGAAAAAAGGGTCGGTTAAGAAAGTTAGAATATCTCGGAAGATAAAGACGCTAGCTAACTGAAATAAATTGTGCATGATAGACAATTAAATATTTTTATTAATTTATTTATATTTCATTAAAAAATATCAACTTGAACGAAAAAGGATATCTTACGTAAACTTGGATAATACAGTATTTATCATTAAATTTTATTTTTTATTTAAATTTTAGTACTTAGTGTTGCCTCCATGTGGCATGCCCAATTTATTTCAGTTAGCCAGCGTCTTTACCTTGCGAGATATTCAAACTTTCTTAACCGACCTTTTATTTATGCTCACGGCTATATATTAAATATTTGTATTATATCTAAAATCAAGCCAAGCCAAATAACCATTATGATTTGATTATATTAAGATAAAGATTATTTTCCGCAAGTAAGAACAGATAAAAATAATAATTAAACCCATCCTAAAAGGATGACACTTGTAAGTATAATTAGCACTGTCAAAAGGTTCAAAGGTCAAAATCAGTCTACAATAAAAATCTGTACATTTAATATATTTATAGAACAATTTTCAGACATGTGAAATCTGCCAATCCCCACGAGGGCTGTGTGGGACTATGCCCTTATAATCTCTTTACAGAGAAGGCCCGCGCCCGACAGTGGGACTTAGATATTATATATATAAAGTCTGTAACTTCGTTAACTTTTAATGATAATTGCTATCACTGTAACAGAACGCTTTCATAATGAAACGTGACTGGCAAATAGCTGTCAATTTTAGGTGACTACGAGAAAATTTCGTTTGTATTATTAGGTACAAATTTTGAAATATATTTTTTTAAGAGTACTAAAGTCCGCCGTAGCAATTAACGAGTCACGCTGTTGGTGCTGTGTGTTTGCTCAGGAATTAGTATCGTCGCTTGACACTAATTTGAAAATTAGTGCCGCCGAACTGGCGACCGACGAGTAATACGCTTTGCTAAACGTGACGTAAAAAACATGTTTCTATTCAATCATTACAAGACTGTGTCTCTTTAATCTTTATAGGTGTTTTTTGTTAAGTGTTGACGATAAATTAAAATAAAATCATAAGCCCGTGACATAGAAATGAACACAGAGATTGCATTGCGATCTCAACACGGTTTTGAATTGGCCTCCTCCACATCTATACATTAGAAAGATAGGTAATCCTTAATTGCCCTAGATTTGTATCATACCGCCACGACTGCGAACACAGAATCAACACTTCCATGACAAAAACTTCTATAGCCCCAATTGTGTGCGACAGAAATAAAAGGAAGGCTTTTTAGAGTATTGAGTCCACCGCAGTACTATCCATGGCCAATAATTTTAACTTTTGGCGGCATGCTTACGCGTAACATAGTAACCGTCCAAGCCGAGGTTACCCCTCACCGGGGGGACCCCTGTGTCGAGTTACTAGCGATAGAGGTTCAGGGTAAGCGACCTAAGAGCTATGCCATCTCTCAATCCAGTGAAGCAGTCAAGGGCAGCTTCTCTGGCCAATCTGTGTAGTTCGTCATAAAAAAAAAAGCGACAGAAATAAAAGGAAGGCTTTTTAGAGTATTGAGTCCACCGCAGTACTATCCATGGCCAATAATTTTAACTTTTAAATTATTTTCATTCTTAAATCACTTTTTCTCTTATTTTTTTATGCAATATACTATAAAACAAGACTGCTGCAGAACAAATAGCAGCAGGTAACTAAATAAATTAAAAAAAAATCCTTCATTGCGCTAAAATGTATTTTAAAAAGACCTTAAAGCATTTTCTTCAAGCTAATCTTTGGTGGTTAAAAGCAGAATTAGCGTTATGGGACGTCGTAGTCCGCTACAGTGGACGAACGAAGGTAACCGATATAGCTCACCGGATAAGCAAGTTCAAGTGGCAATGGGCAGGGCACATAGCGTGTAGAACAGATGGCCGATGGGGCCAAAAATTCTCGATTGGAGACGTCGTAGAAGTTTGGACGTCCTACGACGTCTCCAATCGAGAATTTTTGGTGCAAGTTAGTCTAACGACCTCATAAAGGCCGCATCTGGTTGATTCGATTTCAATTCAGTTTTTGTTTTTACGCGTCAAAATACTTGTAGCACTGCACAACTGCACATCTGCATCGTATGTCCAAATCAGCTATAGTAAATATTACCATATTACTAAAACCCTGATGATGGCATGGGAATTCACACAATGGGTTTAGTAGTACATTCGAAGTCTTTTCGAGTACTCCGATTGAAACATCTAAGTGGCCCTGTGGCTTATTTGGGTACCAGACAGAATGTATAACGACACAATCCGAGGTTTCCTCTAAGCGACCTTATTAAGCTGTTGATAATGGAGTTTAATTTCGTGCGTTCTAAAAGCTTGGTCTCAATTCCTTGGTTTTGAAAGGTTTTGGGGTAACAACATTAATCAACTATGCGTCTATCTATTAAAAACATATGTCGATGTGAGAAGTCGCGTCGAATTAACAAGCGACTAAGTAGAGAAAAATTATTGTGATTAGATGAGTTTCTTGGTATTTTCCGCATTCCGGTTTTGGTTTAAAAAAATTCTCGTTGAAAACTAATATATTTTCTATTACAATTTATTTGTATAGCTTATATTACTATACTAATAAATTCAGTTTTTCATCTTCCTTTTATCTGGCATTAACCAATATCCACTTAAGAACCTCGCGTATTATCATTAGTCGAACACACGGTTGATTAAATATTAAAGCATCTAATAATTCAGCATTCATGACGCATTAAAAGGCTCATTTATTCTAGCAGAATAAAAAAAACAAGGATACAATTACATAACATCCTCCAGTTTGTTTTCCTCGTGCCTATCACGATCGTTCGCGACCGCAGACCCACAAAAACTCTTACTCACCGACACCAGCGGGCGACCACAACAAAACGGCATCGCATAACAACATTCGAACACCGACGACGGCAATTATCATACCTACGTGACGTTAACGAACCGGCTTCGCTTCCGGGATCGTTACTTGAATGAACATCAGAACGAGCAGCGAACGTCGCCTCGTGGAACTCGCGCCTAACCTAACATCCGTGACTAGGGGATATTTTCAATTGTGCTACACGCTCAGGCTCACCTGTGAGTTGTCGATCGTAAACATGGCAAGCGTGTCAGTGTGGCGGCGTGCTAGCGCTGGGCTCCATCGCATGTGCGGACGCGCCGTGATACGCGGCGATACTAGCGGCCGCGCCAGAGGCTCCTCTCGCATGTACGCCGTACGCACGCGCACGCGCACAGTGAAGGGGAGCGGGGCAACGAGATCCGGGTTGTGCGCCCACTGCAACGTGCGGCCCCCAAACAAACGCGCACCGCTGACCTCTGCCGCGGCGGTGTTTCGTTGCATCGGACGTTAGATCCGGAAAAGTCGACAACCCTAGTTACTAATCTTCGCGGATTGGCGAGATTATAGCAAAAGCATTCAAACAATGGAAGTTTTCTATTGATCGAATAGATTGTTGTTACCATTTGAATATTAAAATGCAAATGGTATAATTAAATGTGGAGGGAATGCAAATAGATTTATAAAAACGCATTGACAATAATGAGCTTGAGCCCAAAATGTCATGTCAGAAGTATTCAAAAAGAGTAAATTATAACTAAAACCAGTATATTTCCGCATATAGACTATGTTAACCTATTATTTTAATAATTTGTTTGAAATCTTTACAATGTACTTACTATTCATTTTTTTTTTAAAGACGCACTACACAGATTGGCCAGAGAAGCTGGCCTTGACTGCTTCACCGGATTGAGAGGTGGCGTAGCTCTTAGGTCGCTTAGCCTGAACCTCTATCGCTAGTAACTCGACACAAGGGTGCCCTCGGTGGGGGGTAACCTCGGCTTGGACGGTTACTATGTTACGCGTAAGCATTCCGATCCGAGGGCGCCCGAGAGGGCCGAACTACGACTCGGTTGGTTGCTATTTCATGGATATTCTAAGGGCCATTCGAAAAGCTAAACTAAATTTGAGTGCCACTTCGGGAAGCGTTGGCGCTGGGAGAAGAAGTGGTCAAAGAAACTCCAGCAACGCTCCTAGCATCTAAGGGGGAGTTACTATTCATTTAGACTAGTAGTACAGCCTTTGCAAATAAGACTAGTTTTTACGTTATTATAAAATGCACTAATAACTTCTTATAGGTGTATGAAGTGATGGCAATGGCAAAAAATATTGTTCCAGTATCTCGGCCATTACTCAATGTTGGATGATAAAACAGCTTCCACTCGTTTAATATTTAATATTATTGATGTTTATTGATGGCAGTGGCAGTTACCACTGCTGTAATATTTTCTAACGCTTAACAAAAAACAACTTAAAAAAAGTTATTGGAACATGCCACTCTATGTTCAATCTTTATTTTTTAATATTTATATATGTCACTATAGATCACTTAAACACTGGAAGGATGTTAATTTTACATTATAATTTATGAAAACTTTATGATAATGTAATAACGTAAAATTTAATTTAAGATTTCAAGTTATTAATATTTAAAAACTATCTAGTGATAGCCTAGAGGCTAAGCTTTCAACTTCACAAATTTGGATCATGAGTTTGAATTTGTACAGGCTTTCAGTAATTCTGTTTTTTGTTTTGCTAAAATTAGCGCTCAGTGTATAATGATCAACAGATCACCTGACTCTACAAGCACTATAACTAATAACAGAACTTGCTGCCACTGTTATAGGCACTTAGTAAAATAAGAAACACCAAGTATATATAATAACAAATAGTTTAATAGACTTTATTTTAATAACAATTTATTGTGTCCTATAAGAATAAGTCCTTGACAAACCTCCAATGATTTTTAGATAAAATACAACATAGGAAGTCTCTTTTTAATCTTTTTAGGATCGTCCTTGCAGTGTTGCTACCAAAGATTCAAGTCAAAAAAGTCCCTAATCCTTGCCATCCCAATTTTAAGATAATCAAGGTATTCTAATGAGTATGATACATACATATTTTTTCACCCAATCTCAACCTGTCATTGTTACAATTTTACAATTCGGTAGTATTTTAAATTTATAGATATTCATAATTTTTTTGTGTATATTCTTTAGTAATTATTAAAGCTATATCAATAATAGAAAAATAAAAATAAAATATATTTGTTATCAATCAATAATTAATAAATTGAGAAGAAATTCCTTTAAAAATTCATAATTTAAATGATATTTAACGAATTAAAATTGAAATTCGGCAATTAAGTATAAACATATAGTATATTCTAATTTTAAAAATTTATGTAATACATAGAAATATTTAATTATAATTATATTAATAAAAGACAACAGTTATTCAGAAATTGTCACTTACTTGAATTCGGACGACAAGTTCTTGAGGATTAAAGTTTCCATCCACGGGATTTAAATTGAATATAACATTAAAAAACATGTATTCAGGTTTCTCTTTCGCGATCGCCGATTTGCTCTCGGATAGTGTAACATAGTAAAAAGTTTCTACTAAATTAAGATACTTGCTATAAAATTCGGTTAAATAAGTTCGCGGTACCGATATTAACAGATCTGTATCGTTTGACATTATTCGATATAAGGCGCGACAATAAGTAACTCTTCGCTATCGCAATTTAATTGCATAATTCGTATCAAAACAATTAATTTTAACACTCTTACAACACAACACAGAATCCGCTTTTGACGTTTCTCTACATCAATTAGCACAGATTGTCCGCAGACGTCTATTTGAAATATTCAGAACATTTTACATTCACTCTTCAGTATGGTCTCCATTTAGATTGTGTTGCTATTTATAAAAAAAACGAAATAATTTGGTAGCTTAAGTTTTATTCTCATAAATAACTAAGTATCACACAATTTTTACATTTATACGCAATTATTCAAATATTTAAATATTGTGTAATAGTCATACATTATTGCTGTAAATTTCTTTCTATTTTCTTATGATTAATACTAATTATTTATAACACGTCTATGTAAAAAAACAAAAGATTTTGCAAATACTTTATATACAAACTTACACCTTAAAAAAGCGAAAACGCTTGTATTGCACTAAGAAATTAGTACTCAGAATTTTTAATAGCGATATTATTCAATATTGTTCTACTGTACTGGGTTGTCACATACCAAATAATTTTTCATTCCTACATTACTGTTTACTAGTAATTGACAATATTTTTAAAAAATCAAACTTCAATGTAAAAAATTGCAGAATGCCATTCTTCTCAATGTTCTATTTCTTACATCAATCAGATAAGCAGGAATCGTCTGATTCATTCGATCGGTCTGACGGAAAAATATTTTCTTGATTTCTAATGCTGCATTTTCGTTTGTTCTTTCTTATACGACTACGGAGCATTTTGCTTTCATCAGCACATTTTGTTGTTATACTAGTCCTGTAAATAAGGAAATAAATAAATAAACCGAATTACTATATGTTTAAGGAATCTATCATTCTAAATAGACAACCTGTTGGCTTACTAATGTAGATGAATTTTAGAATTACGGTATTGCATGCAATTTAGAAAAATGTAAATAATTGTTGATTATTACAGCTTCAGATAAATCGTCGCGACGAAGAGACGCTCAACCTCAGAAAATATAGATACATAAGCAGCATAAGGCCTCAAATGTGAATGAAGCCTGTGTGTTTTGTATTGTACAAAAGTCATACCTCACGACACTCTCTGGAACCCGACAATTATCGACAACAGTTTGCACGATATCATTCACGAGCGCGGGATCCAATTGTTTCTTCGCAGGTTTGTTTGGAAACGCCGGCGAAGGCTTTCCTGTAAGCGAATGTGTTGCCAGTACGCTGAAAATAAAATATATTTTAAATATATGAAACGTAGCTGTAGTAATCCATCTGGCGTCCTTATTCATTTAACGTACCTTCTTGAAAATACAGCTCTCAATAGTTTTCTCGTTGCATTCGTGTAAGAAGTCCAATCCATATGTTTTAATATACGATTCGGAACTAATGCGTGACCATCACCAATTGGAACCTGAAAACGTAAAATTTTTATGACATCATTCATTTCATCATCGTCAAACGAAAACAAAGAGAAACAAATTAATGAAATATTTTATTTTACCAAATCGTCCCTAAAATTTGATTTGTTCTTCGTTTTTGACGGTGTCTTGTCATAAAAATGATGTTCGTGTGGTGTCAATTTTTTTTTAGATTTCATTTTAGGAGATTCCTGGGGAAGAAAAGGAGATATATCTATATTAGTTTCATAGAAAAGTTTACAAAAATTTTTTTGATTAGCACATTGGCATCAGAGAGTGAGTGACGATTGTAAATAATTGTGATGCTAAATTAGACACTGACTTAACATGCATCGTAGGGTTCAGTCTTGACTTAAAAATAGAAATAGGTTTCATATCCACTCAACCTAAGCGCAGTAGAAAGGTAGCAATAGGTATTCATTTTCACCAAGGGTCCATTGGCTGATGTGATATGACATTGGCTGATCCGCGTTAACTGGGGAATTGGACCCCTAGACCCCTTTAGACCTTCAATCGAACACTTAGACGCCATATACTTACCCAATCAGTTTCAGCATAACTGGAATTGCGTTTACGGTTCAACAAAGAACTTCGTTTACCCGTCACTTTTTCAGTCGCATCCCCATTTGATCTTCTTATATTTGGTGTCATCATGTTATTAAACATAGCCGTGGAGGTCGAAGCTGATTTTGAAAGTATGTCGTTTGACACCATTGCGACCTTATCATCCAAGGTGGAATCTGCTTCAGGTGTTGGGTCTCCTGTTTGCGTACTCACGTCGCAACCCTTTTGTCGTGTGATTTGTTGATTTTTGTTAAGCATAGTTTCCTTGCAGAGTGATTCCAATTTTTTAATCACGCTCATTTGATGGGCTGAATTTAATTGATCGCGATGATTGAAGTAATTAATGCCACGACAATACTTGCATACCTGAAACAATAGAGTCAGTTTTTAATAAAGGGAATTTTTCCTGAATGCTTTGTTGCCCGCTTTATTAAGCACCTCATTCTCGTGTGTAGTGTACATTTTTTCTGAGTAGAATGCACACAAAATTACGAGGAGGCGGGTCGTTCTAATGGTATTGTTAGTTTTAAAATTACAGAAGCGTTCAAAAATGTCAAGCATTTTTTACATAAATATCTGTCACCTAAAATGTAAAGGTTATATAATCTATTCTGTGTTTTTTATTGTCGGAGTCTGACGAGACTAATTAGTTCCTAGTAGAATATCTGCGTGATATCCTGCCTCGCATATTATATAACCACTTATACAAATAACTACTTCAAGTATACATAATTAAAATTGAAAACGTGAAGGAGTCATACCAAAACTACGGTTTTTGAATATGGCTTATTAGGTGGCGTCTCTGGGGACGTTGGTCTGGGAGTTGATGAACCTGGATCTGCCTGAAAAATGTTTATACTTTTAATTTTAATATTTTACTACCTTGCATAAATCAATAGTGAGAAATAATCACAAAATATTCATGAATTTGATAATAAAATAAACAAAAATCATCTTCGCTTACATGATCATCATTCAGTCTTTCTACATGACCAAATCACCATACATATATATAACCTTTCAGGTATTTATAATTCTAGCGGGCTAGACAGAGACTGCTTTCGTCGTCCGTTTTTTCCCATCTTTTTAGGTACCATATGTGACACAAGTGGGCGAGTCCATTCACTTTTTGTTCTTAAAACATATTGTAGAAAAAAGAAGGAATAAATATTGCATGTCTTTTTTTAATAAGAACTTACCGTCTTTGGAACCAACAAGGCGCTCAAGATTAGAGTCTGCATTGCACTCCAGTCTTCTTCGCTTATTGGTGAACTTTTAGCTGAAAAAAGGACATTTTATAAAACACATCACATATTCACGTCAAATTGTCGTATCTCTTCACAGACAAATTAAAACTGACTACGGTTCAAGTGATAACAAGTGGTGTATTACACAAGCTAGAAACGAACTCAAAATCAATGGAGTAGAAGTTTGGCACTATGATGAGCTATCAATTTGTATACAAATAGATACTATATTTTATAGATTTTTTCTATCTATACAACTACAACAACTATTTAAACAACTACATACAGATATAAAAATTGTAGTAGTTCACTCTTTTGGGGGCACAATCGGGGTTCCCTTCTCAGGAACCTATGCGCTTAAATACTCATTTCAACTGAACACACACACTACTTATACTGTGATATAAAATCCTTCAATGCAAAAATATTCTTACAAGATTCAGGCTGCTCTGATTTCTTTATTCCTCGTAAGGAAAGAAGGGCTTCTGCCGCAGCTATTTCTGGCAAATTTGAGAGGGTGTCGCCGGGCCTTTTGATCTGTAATATATAAAAATTCAATAATAATAATTTTAAAAACCAAACGCAATCCGAACGCTTGATGGTAGTTAGTGCTTAATCTATACTTGTAGTATTAAGCAGATTTTACATATTTCCGTGTTCCTAAGACACTTCTCTTGAATCTTTATAATATAAACTATGTAACATATATATTCATATAACTTTATACACATATACTTTACATATAACATAAAATTCTCTAAAAATCGCCTAGATATTGGTCGGTTTTATGAGTTTTTTTAGTATGTCACCAATCCTCGTGAATAAACGTTCCCTTAGAACGTCCCATTTTAACATTGATACTCACATTTCGATAATTTTTCTACACGTTTTTTTATGACAAAAAAAATGTGATTTGGAAACTGTCGTAGGCTTGTATCTACATCGCGAGCTTATTAAACAGCTATTAAATTGTCATTGCGTTAGATTCGTGATGTTTTATTATGTAACGCGTATGTTTCCGAGTATAACAAAAACCGACTCCAAATTAAATCACACATTAATCGCGAATACGTGCGGACGGCCACTTTTATTTCTAAAGTATCTTAGGTATATTACGGAAATACATGCCTAAATTCTCTTTCTTCTTCCCTCAATTCTCAATCCTCATTCTTGTTTTTTTTACATTAATTTATAATAAAGTAAACTATTACTTACGACTGACATGATCACTTCACTCTTACTGTATAGAAAAATCTTGTACTGTTGCCCAACACTACCTTCACTATGGTAGTTAACTGTGCAAATATTCAATGAACACTAATTGAATTCCACCACTTACCTCTACAAATCACCTCAGTAAGGGAATTTGGTGAACGCAAAATTATAAGCCCAACGGATCAATACAATAGACTTCGCTGAACTAAACTACCTGCATCTTTTGTTTAAATAAATCTTCGAAAGTCATTGACAAACAAGTTTCTTGTATGATGTACTAATAACATAACGAAGCGAAATAAAGGGTAATAAATTTTATGCCCTGTAAGAAAGCGGAATGTTTCTTACTGGCAGTTATTGGAATTATATAAGCGCGGCTTATAGTAATAAAAATGATCATCATTGTATTTCAGACAATAGTGATTTATTTTTAATGCTAAATAATAAAAAAAACTTCGTTAGTAGAGTTATTTTTTCGAAGTTAGATTACGTTACGGAAACGTGGTTCGACGCTAGGTCAATTCTATTGCCTCTTAAGAACTTTAAAGTATCGACTTAAGCTGAGGTTCTCTTGACAGGGATTACCAACGGTAATCACGAGTCAACGGTAAACGGTAGTCGGTAGTCTTAAAACATCATAGTTTAGGTCGCCTACGTAACTTGAAATATCGAATACGAATTCGAAAACCATTAGAAAAGAAATTCATAACACAGTTTTTAGTTCATCTCCATTTTCGCTAGGGGCGCTGCTAGTATATGTATCTACTTTGAAATCGAGTAAATCTTATGGACAGGCCCCACCTCTTAGATGCTAGGAGCGTTGCTGGAGTTTCTTCTTTTTTTTTTAATGATGAACTACACAGATTGGCCAGAGAAGCTGGCCTTGACTGCTACACCGAATTGAGAGGTAGCATAGCTCTTAGGTCGCTTAGCCTGAACCTCGCTAGTAACTCGACACAAGGGTCCCCCCGGTGGGGTGGAGTTTCTTCAGCCACTTCTTCTCTCAGCGCCAACGCTTCCCGAAGTGGCACTTAAAGTTAGTTTAGCTTTTGAATGTCCCTAAAATTATCCGTAAAATAGCAACCGACCCAGTCGTGGTTCGGCCCTCTCGGGCGCCCGCCGATCGGAATCTTACGCATAACCGTCCAAGCCGAGGTTACCCTTCACCAGGGGGGCCTTTGTTTCGAGTTATTAGCGATAGTTCGTCATTAATAAAAAAAAATCGAGTAAATACTTAGGGAATGTTATCGAAAGCTTCGGCTGGTGCAGATAATTTTTAAAATAATATTTACTTGAATATAATTGTACGATTTAGATAATAGATCCCGTTACTTATTTCTATAATGACGACTCTATTGTTCATTTTTTTTTCTATTTTAGGGTCGATCCCAGCTGAGGCTTACTTACATAGGGCTGTTTGGAACCCATTTCATTTTTACCTGCGAAATATTACAACGACCCTTTTAGTTCAGTCGAACACCGAATACTATCGAAGATTGTGCACTTGTGTTATTTATAGATTATATTTATAATGTCCCAACACCTTTGGCTGCTCGTGGAATGGGCTGATGAGATCGTCTTCTCCTCCTATGGAATAGTGACCGCCAATTCTCTAGTTAGTGATGATGGTGACGTTCATGTCGGAAAGATGGTACACATTAGGAACAAACACGGAAACGGTGCAAGACGGGCGCAGATTTTAAGGATGTCCGGTGAGTTTCGTAATATCATCAATATTTCATCATTTGATTTCTCTATTTATCTGTTTTACGTTATTTTGTTAATTAATAGAAATTACTAGTGTTGATGATTCGAAATATTTTTGAAGTTAGTAAATGGCCAAGCAGACGTTGTGACTCTGCTCTTTCCGGTAGGATTAGTAGGATAGTTTGATTTTCTTATCATAATTAAATGTAAATATTAACACACATTAGAGCAATTCTTTGAGTTATAACAGCGGTGAAAATCACACTATATTTCCGTCGCTATAATATACGGAAATATCTATATACACGAGTAGGTAGAAAGAATACTATATTTATTGCCAGTAACATAACGTCCAATGTCTACTTTTCTATGTATATATATTTACACATAGGTATTTTTTTTAAATCAGTAATTTAGATTTATGTGCTATCGTACGATATAAATTTACATTTCAATTAACGAGTTAATGATTTAAATTTGACTTTATTTTTGTACTACCAACTATTAATAAAAATAAGCGTATTCTTAATACGATAATTTGATAAATATTAACTGTTCTATAAATATCGTTTGCATGTTTGGTTGTAATGTGCAATATCTGGATGAAATTGGAAAGCATTTCCAGCCACGTGTTAAAATGGTTTATTAAAAAAAGTCAAATTATTTTCCACCAAACTTCACCGGAGTGAAGAGGCCGATCTTTAAGAGCATTGAACTTGATCACTATTATGAAAAAGTTAGCGATGTCCGAGCTTCTATTATTAATAGCGAAAATTATTTGTTATTGTTATTCAGTGAATACCATAGCATCTTCCAAGTCGCCATTGAATTACCTATATTGCCGTCGGTTTATTCAAACTGATCATTATGTTTTTAGATAACAAGAAGTACATTAAAGAGTTAAAAACGTTATTGGAACGGCAAGACCAACAAGTAAAGAACGTGGTTTCGTTATGCGTAAATACAATAAAAGAAATGAAGAGTATGCCAGGTAATCTGGTAAGTACATAACGCTTATTGTATAGCAAACAGAGCTCTTTTAAAGATAATAGAACCCATTAAAACGTTATCATGCTACTTAAAGCATAGTAAGCAATTACTGTAAGACCAGAACTTCATCATCCTTGCAACATTGTCAATCTGTGATGTTGTTTTATGTTTATATTTTGAATTGTCTTACAATAAACATTAATATCCATGACCATGGTATCCCAAAACATGTCTGCATCCTTAAAATGCCGATGAGTTTATATGCGTCTGGTGGGTCAAGCAGAAGAGGAAAGTGTGGTGTACGTTATGGCTATGAACATGTCACAGGGCTACCAACCTCTCATAAATGTATCTCTAAATGACAGATTGCCAGTGGTTAATACAAACGAAAACTCTTTAATTTAGGGATGGACTAGGTTTTAACAATCGACCTCTATTAATAAACACAAGTTCGTATTTGAAACTTTCAAGTTACTGTCTAAATTGCACGTGTACTAAATGTTAACAGGATGACTAATATTTTAATATCTAATATCATTGTTGTACTTTTAAAAAGTCAATAAGTGTGAAAAGCGTAAACTAGAGATAGGATTTTCAAATATTCAGCCCTGTAGTTCTGGGCTCTCAAGAATAAGACTACGGTATCCCCTGCCTGTCATACAAGGCGACTAAAAGGGGCCTCGGGTTCACTGGGCGACAAGGGTGGGGCCTGAGTCGTCCACCAAAGTGGACCCGGGAAGAAGGCGACATCGGCTGGCCCGTGTCGCCTTGCCGAGCTTTGGGAGCCCCCTGTGCCCTCGCAGCGCCAGTAACCTGGACGTGGTCTCCTTGAGCACAGTGCAGAGGGGCTCCAGTGCGTTTCACTGGAGATCCTGAGCCCCTCGTCATGCGCCGAGGAAAAGCCACTGGGAGGTTTTAGTGGGTAAGAACCCCACATAACCGCCGCCTTCCCCAGAAGGCGGGGTATCTTTCTGTAGATTTCGTCCCCGTCAACAAAAAAAAAGGATTTTTAAATAAATTGAGCTATAGAGGTTTGAGTTTATTTCTGAAAAGAGGTCTCTTGCTCAAAAATAGTCTGGGAATTCCTGGGGCTATAAATTGAAGATGTGATAATACAGGTAGTAGACCTGACGAGTGAGACCTCCTTCTACTTCCTTCTAGTTCGTTGTGATCCGAGCACTCCTTGTAAATTATTAATTCTAGTTGAGCTACTGTACATCCCAATGTAACACCACAGTTTTTGTCACAGTTTCTGGCAGAAAGAAATAGCGTCCGTCAGTCAACAGCAAGTACAGTTGGCTGTCGTACTTCTCAGCGCGCTAGCGTCGACACCGATGACACCTCGGATAGCGACCAGGAGGTATGTAAAGTCCCAGCCTACATATGTCAGCCTATATAGTCACATATCTCTTCCGATAAATTAATAAGAACAAAGATAGTATGAGGGCACAGTCTCTCATACGGCTATACCGCGCGTTGGCGGACTTTACATGTCCTAAAATTTTTTTTTAAGATATGCAGGTATCCTTACAATATTTACCTTCACTACTTTGTGCGTGCATAGCTGCCGCGGTATCACGACAGTGGATATCAGTCGACTCCTATGATATTCCCATTCTTAAGATTTCATGATAATGTATAGTTTGAGCAATACCCAATTTTATTAATTTTTATTGTTATTTCCAGTCAACTGTGAATAATTTCAATAGAACAACAGTCCAACAAAATCACCAATACAACAACTCAGAATCTACCCTTGCCGTGTACAACCAATTGAGTCATCACGGCAGAAGCCCACTGCCTCACACCAGTACCCCACTTCCTGGGCAATCCGTCAACAGAAATATAAAGCAAAGCTGTGACAAGAGCACACAAACAGGTTCCAGCGAAAAATACCCACGATTGTCATCTATCGAAGACGTGGAAGTTGTTCTTCAGAGACTTTACAAGCAGTTTGTCTCCCTAATGGCACAGCTACCCCTGGATGATACCATGTCTATGCTGTCGGAGACATCTGACTGGGAAAGAACTTTGCCAAATCACCTCGCAAACGAACTTACTGGTTTAAAAGACGAATGGTTAAACCAAAATGTAAACGTGAAAAATCTTGAGCCGTCGGAAGCCGAGGGAATTCGCGTGAGGCGAGCTTCGGCGCACACCACTATCAAAGGAGAACCTGTCACTAATAATTCAGAAATGGTATTAATAGCTTTTTAAAACCGACTTCAAAAAAGACTAGGACACGAATGTGGAAGAATACAGAGGATATATGTATTCTTATATAATACAAAGTGTATTATAACAATGTAGCTTCGCAAATAAAAGAGAAATTAGGCTTTTATAATTGTACATATGTATTTATTATACTTTTTAATTCTTTATTTACACTTAATAAATATAGTTCGAAAAGATGGAATGAATGTCTTAAGGCATTTTCTCCTAGTCTACCTTGGTGTTGTGTCCCAAGTCGTGTACGAAAATGACTGAAATACTAGAACATAGACTACAAATGGCTTTTATACGATTTTTTTGTAATTGTATAACGAAGCTCTTTAAAGCTTATGGAAGATTAAGTTGGTAGAATCGATACATAACGAAAAACTATTATGTTTTTCGCATTCGTCTTTCTGTCCAAACATGCGCTAGTCGTTCGAAAAGAGTACTTTTATTTGTATTGAAACTTTAATAATTACTATAACAATATACTTCAAAAAAAATTATATTCAAATTACAGGTCGATAGGCTTGTCACTATATGGTTATAAAATATAATTTTAGGTTCCAATTGGGATTGGAAATGCTCTAGTACCACGCAAACTGGTCGATGACTTGGATTGGTCATCATATACAAGCGTAACCAGACAATTATTACAAGCGGTGTTTCCACGCAGGTATATATAAATTTAGTAGGTACAAGAAGTCATTATCATGTTATTTTATACTTACGTTGAAGATTGGTATCAAAAAGTAATAGACTATCTATGCACATGATTTTCTTATTTCAGAGTACTGGCAACTCATTCTCTTTCCGGAAAACAATCTCCAGCATTCGCAAATAAACCACCGAAAAAACGACTCGATCCCAAATTAGTGGACGATATCGTGGATACTGTTTCGCACAGATGCAATGTTGATAGAAGACTAGTAAGGTAGGAATTATAAAGCATATTTTAATCGAAAACAATATATTCAAGAGAGACTTGTAATAGTCTAGATACAACTAGAAGTAAAAAAGATGTGTCAAGAGTTTTGTAAATCGTAATCCCGTAATTCATGCTATATTTTGACATTATTAAAATGTACAATGTTTCCGTTATGATTATTATATATACTTACTACCCAACATTTATTTAGTCATAATTTATGTTTTAGTTTAATATTTATAAAAAAATATTTTACAGGAGCTGCATTACCACAAAATGCACCGACGAAGCCAAATTATACAAGAATCGCCAACAATTCAAACACATGCGTAAAATCAATCAAAATCAAGAAAACTCTCTATTGTCGTCGGAATCATCAAATGACAGAGACAATTAAATACGAAATATTTTTAGCAATTATATTTGTTCTTCTTTTTCCGCTGTTTTTTTATTTTATAAAAAAATACATATAATGTTAACAACAAAAATGTAAGATTTTATTTAACCTGACACCATGGTATGGTAGATGCAGAGAGCTCGAGTTTGGAGATGTGTTTAGCCTAAGTGTCAAACTTGATTACTGAAATAATTTTACAATATACCTCAGTCAGATCATAAAGATTTATTTATTTACAACGATTCTCACAAGATAAATAATTAAAAGCGAGTGACAGTGCCTTTTGCAAATACGGCAAAACTCAACATCGCATTTTTTCTATGACTAGAGTATTCTCCAACCACACCAACGAATTAACACTCTAATATTTTCGTAAATAATATTTCATCATTAATTTGCAAGACATATAAACTATTTTATTTTAATAACGCACAATAATAATTCTTAAATTGTGCGTTATAATTTTAAAGCCATTAAAATGTAGATAAATGTTGGTCCATTTAGTAGATTAACAAAATTAAAACTGGTATTACTTGTCAAAGTTACTGAACTGACATTTATTGTCATTTTGATATATGGTATTCAGCCAATCAGTACAGTACGTAATACTTCATAATACTATATTCACTCAACACCAAGCAATCAATCTCGTGTATACTTGCATAGGTTATAATTTACAATTTTCGCTAGAAAGTGCACAAAAATGGATGTAATAGAAGACATAGACTTTGTGTCATCTGAACATGATCGCTTAGTAAGTGCAGTTTCGAAATTGGATAAAACTCAACATATAACTGGACCGACACGTAACGAACCAACAAATACGAATTCAGAGTTTAATTTAATCAATAGATCAAATAAACTTAACCTAGACAATGTTGTTAAAGTATTGGAGGACACAGCGCACCATGTTAAAATAAGTAAAAAATTAAAGCAAACTCAGAACTTGTCCAATATTCTTTCTAAGCCAATAGAGAAACCACAGGCGGAAAGAATAAAAAGGACCATTGCTTATGATCAAACGAAGAAAAAAGTTGGACGATGGGATCCGGTTGTTGCGCGTAATCGTTCAGTAGATCTTGTAACATTTCCTTTAAGAAATGTTAATACAAAACTTCCCAGGTCAAATAATTTTTTGTCCAAGCTGAAATTGAAGTCGCCGCTTGAAAGAGATCTAGATGAAGTGGATCCACCTGCTCCTGAAGAGCCGGTGGAAGAAGAAGAACCTGTGTACCCCATGTCTTATGAAGAAATGCTTGAACATAGACAGCAACTGGCAAAGATAAGAGCCCAGCAGTCATACAAAGCAGCAAAGGCAAAAAGACAGAGTAAAATTAAGAGCAAGAAGTATCATCGGTTAGTTTTGGAAATTACTATTTAATTTAAGATTCCATCTAATTGTATATCTACTTATTTATTTTATTGTTTTCTCTATACTATTTGTACAAAATTACTGATTATGCATAACTGCAGTGATGATGTTGTCACATCAAATTAGAATATATCACACTATTCCCGATCAGAGGTTACAAATTTTCTCAACATGCCACCAGACCAAATGTCTTGTCAAATCAGGGGGCCTGCCGTCCAAGGTCTATATCACCTACTCTCTTAAACTATTATTGCCTGCCAACAATGGCTGGATACTGGTTCTGCAACTACACACTATCAGATGGCAGTTGTCAGTTTCAAACCGTAAAAAATATTGAAATGTTGGAAGTGATAAAACTAACAACGCTTGACTGGCACGCGATGACGGTTGGCCAGCCGTCAGGCAATTTCTTGCTAGTTTGTATTTGACTTGGCCTTGAGGCCGCGGACTGTCCAGCTGTTATCTATCAATGCAGACTGTATTGGGCAAGTGGCCGCACACTCATGGTTGATATAAGTTGTCTGATCAAAACCTGTGAGAAAATTTTGAGTGTGTTGTCTATTGCAATTAACTGACCTTGTACAGTGCTCTCAAAATAGTTAATACTCTTGTCGTTGTTTGCTGTGCTCACAAATGTGGACATATTTCAGTCTTTTAATTAAATTATATAATAGACTTACATAGGCTATGCAGAGTTACTGGAATATGTTGCTTGTTAACATTTTCGTTTTTAATTTTATTTTACTCTCAATGTTACCGATTTCCATAATTAATTAATTTTTACATTATAAATTCAGGTTTTATAGAATCTCTAATTATGGTTCTAAATTTGCTTTTAAAAAGGAAATAGGGATACCTGTAGCTATATTATTTAAATATTGCTTTCATTTTTATTTCAGAATATTAAAAAAAGATAAACTAAAGCAACAGTTAAAGGAGTTTGAAGAACTGCAAAATAAAAACCCCGAGGAAGCTTTAAAGAAACTTGAAACACTTGAAAAAGCCAGAGCTTTAGAGAGACATACACTAAGACACAAAAATACTGGAAAGTGGGCTAAAAATAAGCTAGTAAGAGCCAAGTATGATAAAGAGGTAAGGTACATCACTATCTCAATATAATGATTATGTTTTTATTTTTAATTCAATGTCTGGCATATGAAATACCATTTACTCACATATTATGAAAAACATTTAATCTAATTTTGCTTATTAAGACCACAACAGGTGGTAAGCAATCGTCCGCCACATAATTCATGGTGGTCATGACCCTCAGCAATGAGGAAAACGACACAAGGAGGAGAAGGTGTTAAATGAAAGATAAAGTGAAACCACAAGTTGCATATTGAAACTGTAAACACTAGCATAATAAAATATTTCTTGTGTCTCAATGTAATGGAAAGTTCAATACTTGCTACAGTAATCTGCATATTTTATCATGACTACAGCATATATTTCATCCATGATTAGTAAAACCAATTTAACCTTTGTCATAGGCTACTGGATTATTTATTTGCATTATTTATTATATCAAAATTGTAATTGATGTAAATTATTTTATTTACAGGTAAGGCAACAGTTATCTGAGCAATTGGCAGTTAGTAAATCTCTTACTCATAAAACAGTTGATGCAGCAAATTCAACAGATGATGATGATGAAGATAATCAAGAAATTAGAGATTTAACTTTGTCACAAGATCCAACAAACCCTTGGATGATGAAAAGACCAGATAAGACAAATGTCGACGCGGAGTTTGATTTTGGGTATAAAACTTATCTTAAAGGCAAAATGTTAAAACGTAAACCAGACAGTGATTCCGATTCAGATGAAGAAAACATGGAGAATGATAAAAGCGTTAAACTAGATAATATACTAGGTATATTAAAGAAGAGTGTAAGTAAAATAGGTCATATCAATGAAAGTAAAACACAAAATAAGAATTCAGATGTTAGTAATATGATAAATGAACCAGCAGAAAAGATAATAAGTTTAAAGAAACCGTTAGGCAAAACAAAGTCGTGTAGAAATAAAACTAAAATAGTTGCAACATCAACTTGGAATGTTGATATTGTTAATACAAACCAAAATCAAAAGCAAGCAAATGCTGTGGAAGATATTTCTACCATATTTCAAACTTTTGAGAAAAGGGTTGTTGGAAAAGTGGCCAAAAAGCTAAAAAGGCTGAAGAAAGATATTAATAAAGTAGAAAAATTACCAAGCTCAGACAAAACAAATGAAACTGAGAGACCATCAATGGAAAAGCATGGTGTCGAGTATTTTAAATTTAAAAATCAACACCAAAAACCCATCATTGATGAACCACTTCTAGAAACAAACACTAGAACAACTGAAGCAGGAAATGAAAATAAACCTTCATTGAAGCTTCTTACCGCTATTGAAAAACAAAATAATACAAGTACCGATATTGATCCAAATCGGTTTATTGAAGTCAAGCCTAAATACTTGAACACTTCATTGCCAACAGATGTGAATGAATATGATGAATTGGATGATGACGAACAAGTTGTACCAAAAATAGATATAGAAGAAGTATTTGAAGAAGATGATGTTGTTGCTAGTTTTAGACAAGAGAAAGAAGATGAGATCAATAAAGATAAACCTAAAGACATTGACTTAAGTTTACCAGGATGGGGGCAATGGGGAGGCAAGGGTGTTAAAGCATCTAAGCGAAAAAGAAATAGGTTTATATTAAAAGCACCTGCCTATGTTCCACGTCGTGACGAAAATAAGGGTGATATAATCATTAAAGAATATAAAGATCCAAAACTTGCCTCACACAAAGTTTCAGATGTACCATTTCCATTTACCAGTATTAAAGACTATGAGGCTTCAATTAGAGCTCCATTGGGAAACACTTTTATTCCTGAAAAAGCCCACAAAAAAATTATTCGTCCAAATGTATTGACAAAAGCTGGTGCCATCATTGAACCAATGGATGAAGATGAGTTACTTATTAGCAAAAATCGAAAATTTAACAATGAATCTATTATAAAATTATTGGGAAAAAAATAAAATAGATTTTGTATGTAACTATATTTATTTCTTAGTCTTATTATAAACCAACTCTTGCAGGTGGCGACACAAGTATAACACCATCACCTCTTACAAATAACATAGGAATATTCCGTTTTGTTGTTCTATATACTTCTTCATATGTTTCTTCGTCAATTTCAACTGTTGTAATGGTTTCTTCTGCATCTCCTAGTACCATGTTTAAATGTTGGTCATATGCCTGCAATAAAATATGAACATAATATGCATTCAAAAGAGCATCAATATATTACAGTATAAGCAACAGAAATTGCAACTTAAAAAAAAAATTAAGTGGACTACCTTACTGCAAATATATTATATAAAACCCAAATAAATACATAAAATGTTGTATGAGTTATATCATGGAACACAAGTTAAAACTGAATACAAATATTTCGTCTAAAATATACGGAACAAAATTATTTAGTAAATTTTTACTGAGTAGTAAACGGTTCATACATGTCGGTGAGGTGCTATGATAATGATGTTTTTATACTGTTTGAACAAGTGCTTGACCACGATAAGTGGAAACACAGTCCTTGATAGTATCTTAGCAATTGTTTTATTTTCTTAAAACATTATCTATAGTTCTTAACATAGAGCTTTATAACATATGAAATCTTAATATAAATCTGTAAAATTATTCAACTATACTGAATATGAATAATCAGCGCCACTTTATTTCATTTAAAAGGGTCTGGTATTCTAGAAACATGATGGTAATTGAAGAGAAGAATAGTTGAAGATTTACATGATTAGGGACAAAACTGTAACCAGAATCATGAAAGTTTTTTTACCATAGTTCATATCACCATAAACATACACAAGTTAGTTTTTTGTGAATTGGCATCTAAAAAAATAAAATCGGTACAAGACCATACTCGAATTTTGATGAGACGTTTAACCACTATGCTATCAATGCTACCACTTCTACTATGATTTCCTCATCAACTTTAATTTATCTGTTTGTTGATTATGGTAGAACTGCCAATTACAACTTTTGTTACTAAGACTAATATTGATGTAATTTATGTTTTGACATATGCACATTAAACTTTACGAATATGTGAAAAATTTAATAGTATTACTTACATGTAACTTCCCTCGCAATTCACGTTCATTACGCATTTTAACATAGATTCTCTCGTCTAAACTTAGCTTTATTAGATCTAAGGGTTCCTTGACAATCAAAACGGAAACCTAAAAAAAATAAAACATTTTTTTAATTTAACTGTTTCGTAAATGTAGTCAAAGAAATTAACGGGTACTTAATTCTAATATTTACATTTTCGCCGTCATCCGCCATAACTGTGCTTTGTAAGCTTTTAGTTAAATCGGTTAAAAATAAAAAGAAAAACAATTGTTTATCAGCCGTAGGACCAATATTTAGTTACGCAGAAATGAGGTTATGTTTGTATTCCTAAATAATTTTTGTTTCGCATTGTCGCGTCTAAGTTAAATGTCAAAATAAAAAATTGGTTTAGTTTGTGTTCTAAAATCGATAAATGGACATCTCTAGCTATTAGAATTTCCAGTCTGTCTGCTAAAAGTACTTGTCACAACACAAAGAGACAGACATGATATTTTAATGTAATAATAAATTAAAGATTACATTACTTGTTAGTTATGTATTTGGCGTCTTAAATTGCCAGAAGTGTTAATAAACATGAAATATAACTACGAACTACTTTATCTTGCCATAATATTAACAACAACAAAATAAAAAGACTAAGTCAGACTTACAGACTTATTAGTGGATTGACAAGTCTCTGGTACTAAGGAATCTGTAGTTAAATTTTTAACTTGCTACGTTAGTGCAAATGTTATCTATATAGTGCTGTTTTGTCATAATCATAACCTAATGTGTTTGTGTTTTGGATGTGATTTGTGTATAATTAATTGAAAGTTTGTTAAATAATAATTACTATAATTAAGAGTTAAGATGGTTAGGAGCGGGTAAGATCTATTAATACTGAATGACAGATAGATGAAGTGCATGGCAATTAATTACTTTTGTTTGGTTCAACAGCCGAGATCGAGATAGGGATCGCGAGCGTAGACGCTCTCACAGCCGTTCTGCTACGCCTGATCGTAAACGAAGACGTTCTCGTTCACGGAGTAGGGATCGCAGCTCTAAATCCTCTAAAAGAAAACGTAGCAGAGATAGAGATTCTAAAAGAGATCGAAGCAGGGACAGGGATCGCGATAGAAAAAGGTATGTTTTATTTAATTTGTGTCTATACCTGTTTCTTCATTTTACATAATAGTGACAAGCATAGTTTAGGTTCCATGTACTACGATATATCTTTATATGCCTGCCAGAAACATTAATATTTTAAATTAAACAATGTGTTAATGACAATATTTAAAAAATCTTATTCAGTGATAAGCGGGATGACAAAAGGAATGGGACTAGCAGTAAATCGTCGAGGAAAAAGTCTCCAGAAAAGGACAGAACTAAGGAAAGGTCCAAATCTAAGGAAAAATCATCCAGGACAGAGTCTGGAGACTATGATTTAGGTTCTGTTGACAAGGTATAAATTTATATTGTTGGTTTTATTATATATGTATTGTTATGCTTATATGCTTTATGTTTGCATAAATTTGTTACCATAATATATTTAATTTTTTTCTATATATTTTAATTTCAACACTGCTTGTCTTAACATTTACAACACCATAGAGGTTGCAAGTGTGCTGCTGGTTGTAGTAAACTGTAGTAATTTTTAATGTGGAATATGGAGTTCAATTTTGATGGACATGTTTGAAATTTGGTGAATAGATTTAATGCAAAATAATTCCTTGGAATACTATATTATCCCAGCTCAGCTTAAAATGGGTGTCATATTTTTATTCAAAGGAGTTTAGCTGGCAAACAAGCAGATCAGCAGATCTTAAGTGATGACTGTTCTCTATATAGACCACCCAAGTATTTGTCCATTTTTTTCTAATAATTTAAAGTTTTAATAATGAAAACTAGAAAAGTTTGTTTTTTTGAAAGCGCCTATTCACCAGGCAAATGTCAAAATTCAATTCAGCAAAATGCCTCTTACTAAGTTAATAAAAGTTCAATTGTTTCTGCTTTGATTTATAGTGCACTTGAGTCAAAAAGTTTTCATTTTTTACACATAAAAAACTTACTACATTTTTTGCCCTGTGAATGGCAATATACTGACATATAAGAAACCAATAAGGTTTTTATTGAAGAAAAGCTGCCAATGATTTCTATGTCTCTTAACTCTACTAGAACAAAGAGCTTCTTTTTTTGTTTTGCTTATTTAAAGGAGGAAGAACAAAGTCGTTTAGAAGCTGAAATGCAGAAAAGACGCGATCGGATTGAGCGTTGGCGTGCTGAGCGGAAACGTAAAGAATTGGAATCAGCAAAGAAAGAGGTACAAAAGGGTAGCATAGTCACGAATATTCAAGCACCAACAACTAAGAAATGGTCTTTGGAAGATGATTCTGGTGATGAAGGTATGCTACATATACACAACAAATATGATTTTTAAGAATTTTTCTTTTTCCTTCTTTGAAATTAGAGAATCATTTTATGCACACATCACATACCATATACATTCATCTTTCCATCCACTATGTAACTGTAATAAATTAAATATTTAATAAGCAAAGACTGATTTTGTTTCTTTGACCGTATAAATTAAAATAAAACAATAATCAATTTAAAAACTATAATGATTCCTATATATTTTAATAGGTGAAGATGCAGAAGCTAAAGAGAAACAAGCTGCAGAAGAAAAGAAACAGGAAGAAGATGAAATTGACCCATTGGATGCTTATATGCAAGAAGTGCAGCAAGTAGGTTGTTGTCTTAAGTAAAAAATAATGTTGTGAATTTGTGTATGTTTATTTATGTTTTTTTATTAAGTAAAAAACAGTTAAATATAATACAATGGAAAAGTTTAATTTGAAACATAAAAAGCCAGAGCTACATACATTTAGGTATTGCAATTGTTCTTAGTGGTAGTATGTAGCTTCTTTGACTTAATTTTTTTTTTCTTATACAAAGAGATACATTTATTGAAAGTAGAACAACCTGTTTTTTGGGTTGTATTTGGTTGTTATCTTCACGCACACACTCATGCATGGAAAGAGACTGATATCTCCTGACTAGCATTTCTTACTGGCCACCCTAAGCGGCACAGGGCCTGCCTCTTGTCACATTTTGGGGCCGAATAAGTTCGGATAGGGTAGTCATTCTCTTGTCGCGGCAATTTAATGGACATCTTGGGGCCACTCACCCGCTACCCCGGCGGATGCGTATAATTTAATGAAATGAATAAAACCATTTCCTCCCATTTTAATAAAAAAAACTTATGCATATTCTTTATAATAATTTCAGGAAGTCCGAAAAGTAAATCAAATAGATCAACAACGTGGCCTCATAAGTGTTCCATCTGCTGGTGGTGGTACCGGTGTAGTTATACTTACTGGAACTGCTAAAAAGAAGGTCACAGAACAAAAGAATAAAGGTACATATTATTACATTACAAATATAACAGTTATATTAATTAAAAACATAATCATTTTTACATAAGAATAGATAATTATGGCATTGAACATGCTATCTACATTGTATGTTCTATATTCCTCCTATAGCATGATTGTAATCCCAGCTTGGTTGCTATAAAAGTATTTGCTCTGCATGTTTTGTATTAGTCAATAAAATAATGGTAAATGGGTGAACAACAATTTTACGAAATAAAAAGCTTCCATTCCTGGTTATTAACTTAGGTAATAGTGACCCGCTCTTACTTCCCACCAGTACCCACTAATTATTTCTGTAGATAAAAAATTCTCTTTGTATATGATTTGTGTAAAATCCATTCTTAGCAAGCTTCTGTCTTTTGAAATGATAAATTTCAAGTCAGTCGGATTTTTAGAGATCTTGTGATGAGTCAGTCAATCAGTGTATTAAATAATCCCAACAGGTGAATTAATCGAACAAAATCAGGACGGTTTAGAATATTCGTCTGAGGAAGAAACGGAGGATATTAAAGATGCAGCTGCCACACTTGCATCAAAGCAAAGAAAGGAACTCGCTAAAGTTGATCATGCCAGTTTACACTATATGACTTTTAGGAAAGCATTTTACACAGAGGTAAGTTATAATGTATCAGCCCTGTAGTTCTGGGCTCTCAAGAATAAGACTACGGTATCCCCTGCCTGTCGTAGAAGGCGACTATAAGGGGCCTCAGGTTCACTGGGCGACAAGGGTAGGGGCCTTTGTCGTCCGCCAAGGTGGAAGAAGGCAACATCGGCTGGCCCGTGTCGCCTTGCACTGCGAGGGCACAGGGGGGAAGGGAGTAACCTCCCCCCCGGGAAGTGCTCTCCTTGAGCAGTGCAGAGGGGCTCCGGTAGATCCCGGAGCCCCTCACCATGCACCGAGGAAGGGCCACCAGGGAGGTTTGAAGATATCCTCCTCATTAACAAAAAAAAAGTTATAATGTATATTAATTATATATTATGGAGCATATAGTCTAGCATAATCAATGTATGTACAATGAAAAAGAGGGTTGAGAGATTTGATATGTTTGCTTTTATATCTGTAATATTGGTTACATCAAAATAATACTCAACGTTTGGGTCTCAATTACTTCCTGTTTATAAACCCATTCTTTCTCCAATTAGTAATAGATACAGGCTTATATGTAATACACAGAGTATCGCAATGAAAATAGGTATATCTTAATAGTTTAGTGGAAGCGAATCTCTCTGCCCCGAAACAAATGCACTATTAAATGTATAATTTAAGACGGTTTCCACCCGTTATGTGAAGATGTCTGTGATATAGTATATGCCTAATTGCTCTTCTTTTAAAGACCCTTGCATTGAAGTTAAAAGAAAATATTAATTATTTATTTTACATACTTGTAATTAATTAAAAGTAAGTATGATACAAGATCTATGAGATGTCATTGCTTTTCCATAGTAATCTAGATTTGTAGATCATCTTAATTCAAATGAACTTGATTTGAACTATATATATGTTTATGTTTGAAGGTTAACGAGTTATCTAAAATGACCAATGAAGAAGTAGAAGCTTATAGAACAGAGTTGGAAGGTATACGTGTTAAGGGCAAGGGATGTCCAAAACCGATAAAGGCATGGGCGCATTGCGGTATAAGCAAGAAGGAGATGGATATATTAAAAAAACTAAACTTTGAGAAACCTACGCCTATACAGGCTCAAGCAATACCCGCCATTATGTCCGGAAGGTAAGCTTTTCTACTAAATGGATCTACTGCAATAAATTAATTAAATAATGAAGTGTAGACGACCGTGGCCTCACCTAATATTAAATATCGGCTCCCATAATCATCCACAACACATGAGAAGTTGCGTGGATGGCCAGTCTTTTATACTATCAAATAATAAAGGCTTATCACTGCTATGTACCATACAATTAATTTCAAGAGGATAGAGAACGTCATATTTACACCCTTTAAACTCCTGTCTAATATCTTATGTCCATTAATAGCATTTTTGTAAATATTTTAACGGAATTTTTAATAGTTTAAAATGGTTATTGTCCTGGAGACTTTTACTACTTTACCAGATTGAGAATGATAGAAATTTATTTATAATAGTATAACCTTTTTTTTGTTGACGGGGAGGAAATCTTCACAAAGATACCCCGCCTTCTCGGGGGAAGGCAAGGTTATGTGGGGTTCATACCCACTAAAACCTCCCCGGTGGCCCTTTCCTCGGTGCATGACGATGGGCTCCGGGATCTCACGTGGAACACACCGGAGAAACAGATCATAGTATAACCTAAACCAATATTATATGAAATACTAGCTGCGCCCCACGGCATTACCCCCGATTAAAAAGAATTTCCTTTATATTTTCTCTATCCCTTGTTCCAAAATTTCATGATGATCAGTGGAGTAGTTAAAGAGTAGCTTGCAGATGGCAGATTTTAGGATTCAGGATAATTCACACTATATTTTTATAAATTATAGCATATGTGTTATTTTGATGTGTAGGCTATATTATTGCAAAGTTTCATCAAAATCGTTTTTGCGTAGTAACTAGTTCAAATTCATGTATCCATATTCTTACAAACTTTCGCGTTTATAATATTAGTAGGATTTCACACTTTAAGACACTTTAATTGGGTTACAACAAAATAAAACGTTTTTTTTTATATGAAAAGTGGCAAACGAGCATACGGCTCACCTGATCTTACACTTAACTTCTTACATCTTACACATCACCGTCGCCCATGAACATCCACAGCACCAGAGGAGCTGTAGGTGCGTTGCCGACCTTTGAGATAGGAATAGGCTCGTCTCTTGAAGGTCCCTAAATCGTAAACGTTCGGAAACACCGCTGGCGACAGTTGATTCCACAAGTTGACAGTGCGTGGGAGAAAGTTTAATTTTAAAAGTTTTAAAGGTTAATTGTTTTCAAGTTACATTTAAAGGAGAAAAAAATAATGTTTTTTTGTTATATTAACAGAGATCTAATAGGTATTGCTAAAACTGGTTCGGGAAAAACTCTAGCATTCATCTTACCAATGTTCCGGCATGTTCTTGATCAACCATCATTAGAAGACACAGACGGACCGATATCACTTATAATGACGCCTACTAGGGAGCTGTGTATGCAAATTGGCAAAGACATCAAGAAGTTTGCAAAATCATTGGGATTGAGGGTTGTTTGTGTGTATGGTGGTACCGGTATATCCGAACAGGTTAGTGTTATATGTAAACAAAGAATATCCTTATAATTATGATTTTACGGTAATGGTAACACCTACAGTAATAACTATAATACCATGCTGCATTTTTTTGGGCTCTTCTGGCGTGGCCTGTTTGTACAGAATGGGTAGGCTGATGCCCTAACCTGATCATAGTCTTATACTACAGATTTTTTTTTATTATTGTACTATATAATTCTATGTTATGTATAAAGGTATAAGAAATAAGTGTATAAAAGTTAATAAGCTTATTTATTACCATATTAATCAAGCTTTATTTTTAATCTTATTTCTATAAAATTTCTAGTGTCTAATCTAGTCCGAGCCTTTATCTGAGCTTTGTTGCTAGCAATGAAACTTTCAGGGAATCTTCAGATTGACCTGGCGAGTAATCCTGTAAAGTTTAGTGACGATCGGAGCACTCCTCTTTTTGAACTGTTAAACAAGTCATATGTCGTTGTTTTAATTCTGACATTAACTTGAGTCTGTTATGTTTTTGTATAAATGATAAGAATGATATTGTATTAACTGATGTACATGGGTGTAGGTAGGTATTGATTTCACCAGCTCGAGAAGAGAATAGAAGAGAATGAATAATTTATTGTATTATGAGAGTTAAACTAAATATTTAATGATGTAAGATTATTATTTAAATAAAATAAAGCAAAATCTAGCCCGGCGAAGTGGGCTGGGTACGCTTTTAATTCTATAAAATTTCTAGTGTCTAATCTAGGCCGAGACTGTATCTAAATACTAGCTTCTTCCAATATATTACACAAATACAAGTGTGTAAATAGTGGGTATATTGTAAATAAAAGTTGAACTGTTCATTTAATGTATTTAAAATACGTATGCTATACGTATGATATACTCTTTCATTGCGGTGTAATTTTTCAGATAGCAGAGTTGAAACGAGGTGCAGAAATGATAGTGTGCACACCGGGGCGTATGATCGACATGCTGGCGGCCAACTCGGGCCGCGTCACCAACCTGCGTCGCGTCACCTACGTGGTGCTGGACGAGGCGGACCGCATGTTTGACATGGGATTCGAACCTCAGGTAAAATTAACTTTAAAACGAATTAATTAAGACTTTATGGCTTCACTTAAGGCCATGTTAGCTCAGTGTCCTGGTAGTTGTTGCTCCCCGGTGCCGACTAATTTAAGTAAATTGGTCTTGAAGTGTAATTTTACTAACCACAAGTTTAAAACACTTACGTGAGTAAAAAATTAATTGAGTTTCATTTTTATTAAGGTGATGAAGATCATAGACAACATACGTCCAGACCGACAGACTGTGATGTTCAGTGCGACTTTTCCACGACAGATGGAGGCACTGGCCCGTCGTATACTACAAAAGCCTATTGAAATTCAGGTACAGTTAAGATTTTCATTTAATTCAGTGATTATGTCTTGTTTTCCATTACCATATAATTTGTTTATGCATTCATTAGTTGTACAGTGATCATAAATTTAGATGAGACATTTATATCTAATGTTATTCCACTGAATTCCTGAAGTTAGAGAAAAAAAATCAATAAACTTTTAATTTGAAATAAATTTTGAAACTTAATGTTTCATTTAATAACAAAAAAATATTTTTATTTATATATATATATATATATATATATATATATATATATATATATATATATATATATATATATATATATATATAAGAGAAAGGGTGTGTGTTTGTTCCGTATAGACTCCGAAACGGCTGTACCGGAGATTGACCTGACCAGTAATCCTGTAAAGTTTGGTAACGATCGGAGCACTCCGTTTTTTATCTGCCAAATACATAATATACTATGATGATATTATACTATATTATTGCGTTGTTTCAATACAAAGTATAATAAAGTATACTGAAGTTAATGATTAAGGATTTTGAAGTATTCAAGGTAAAGTATTATAGTGCCGCAAATGTATCTGTCTACTGATGCTGCTGATATGTACATGGGTGTAGGTAATGATGTTCACTCGCTCGAGAAGGGAATAGAAGAGAATGAATACGGAAAGAAGTTAATAATTTAATATATTGTGAGAGTTAAATTAAACATTTAATGATATAAGTTTATTGTTAAAATAAAATAAAGCGAGATTTAGCCCGGCGAAACGGGCTGGGTACGCTACTTATTAATAAACAAAACCCATATTATATATCATTCCCAGGTCGGTGGCAGAAGCGTGGTTTGCAAGGAAGTGGAACAACACGTGGCCATTCTTGAGGACGACGCGAAGTTCTTTAAGCTGCTAGAGCTGCTCGGTCTGTACAGTCAGATGGGCAGCATCATTGTGTTTGTGGACAAGCAAGAGAATGCTGACAGTCTACTAAAGGATCTGATGAAAGCGTCATATCCTTGCATGAGTTTACATGGAGGTAATTGATAAAAATTGTTGAAAGGTGAAATTTAATAGAAAAGGGAGTTTAAATATCCTTACTTTACATATATTTAACGTATATTATTTTAAACTTCGATGCCTTTTGAGTTTGAATAATATAATGACACTAAGATACGGCGAAAAATCTATTAGAGCGACGATCTGGGGCCCGACTTAGTAATCCCTGGAAAAACAACCGACCGAGTCGAGGTTCGGGAATGCTAACGCGTAATAAAGTCAATGAGGTTGCCCCTCACTTGGGGGACCCTTGAGTAACCAGGAATAGAGGTTCAGGATAAGGGACCTAAGAGCTATGCCACCTCTCAATCAGGTGAAACAGTCAACGTCAACTTCTGTGCCTAATCTGTATTGGTTTGTCACAAAAAAGAAAAGGTAAAATGGGACACAAGTCTGATATTGTCACTGAATTTTCACTATGACACATCGGAAAATAGTCATTGGGGCACAAATGAATTAGCAGATTACCATAACTAGCAAAAACTACAACCATGATGTCACATTCACTTTGAGACAGTTTACCATATTCAGGGCATTAAATAATGCTTTTTTTAAAGAATTTTTTGTACATTAAAAATCGATAATAACGGCACTTCATTGGTACAAGCTGTAATGTACAACCCGTCACCATAACATCGCAAGACGAACCGCATAGCCATTTAGCTATCACTACTTCTAATTGCGATTTCCCATCAATCTCCTAACGCTGGCCTGTTACAGGCATTGATCAATTCGACAGGGACTCCACGATTGTCGACTTCAAGTCGGGGAAAGTGAGGCTGCTGGTGGCCACCAGTGTAGCGGCGCGTGGTCTGGACGTGAAGCAGCTGGTGTTGGTCGTCAACTACGACTGCCCCAATCACTACGAGGATTACGTACACAGGTCAGTTTTTGAGGTTAAACTTCTTTCCGCGCGCTTCATTTGGGGAGTAAGCTGGTGAATGTTTTACGAAAATTATAATCCGGCAACGTTAAGGGAAGTTGAGGGGGAGATATCAGTCAGTGAGGATAGAAAGAGAGAGAGTTATTTTTATAGTGTATGCGCAAGAGAGAGAGATCCAAGTACACATTTCCATTCTCTCTATCTCTGTAGGAAGAAGCAAGAGAGAGCAATGCGCGCGTACATTTCTTTCTCTCTTGAACAATGGCGTACATCCTCCTCCTTGCTGAGGGCCGTGACCTCCACGAATTATGTGGCGGACGATCGCTTTCCACCTGTTGTGGTCTTTGGCGGTGTGAAATGCATCGTGGACTCTCCTGTTGGTGTTGGTGCTTATTTGGTCTGTCCAACTAGGGCTTCTCCCTCTTGGTCGTTTTCCCTGTACTTTGCCTGTGACCAGGATTGTTTCCAAGGTATCGGTTTTCCTGGCTATGTGACCGAAGAATTCGAAAACCCTACGGAGACAGACCATTGACAATCTGACAGTGACACTCACTTCCCGGAGAATTGACGCATTTGTGCGGTGGGCTGTCCAAGGTACTCGCAACATTCTCCTCCAGCACCACATCTCAAATGCGTCAATACGAGATCTATCTGCCTTCTTGAGGGTCAGGTTTCCGCTCCGTATGTGAATATTGGGAACACCAGATATCTCACCAGATCAATCTTGGTTTTTAGTGAGATTGATCTACATCATTAATGGCGTACATATATTGTTTATATTTTATACATATATAAATATATAAACACAGTATGTAACTTATATTTTGCTCAGATGCGGTCGTACTGGGCGCGCGGGGAACAAGGGCTACGCATGGACTTTCCTCACCCCTGAACAGGGTCGTTACGCCGGTGACGTGTTGCGGGCCTTCGAGCTCGCGGGAACTAATCCGCCTCCGGAGCTCAGGCAACTGTGGGACAAATACAAGGAGGCGCAGGAGAAGGAGGGCAAGAAGGTCCACACCGGTGGAGGTTTTAGTGGCAAAGGTATGTTTTCAACTAACATCAAAAAAGAATGAGGTTTGTAATTTTTCGTTATTTTTAATGTTTCTTACCTCATAACTTTAGACTGGTTGAATCGATTTTATTGATTCTTTAGATGATTATTTGAAAGGTGTTGGCTCCCGTGCAATCTCATTTATCCAATTCTGAAAATGGCATTAAGTACAGCCTATATATGTCTCACGTCACCTCTCAATCCGGTGAAGCAGTCAAGGCCAGCTTCTCTGGCCAATCTGTGTAGTTCGTCATTAAAAAAGAAAACGAATACATTGATGCCGGGAATCGCACTCGGGTGTTAGCGCTTAACACAGAGCTACCACAGATCTTCAATTCTAAATCCGTCGACGAAAGATAGTCGACGTGTAAACGAAACAATATAAAGAGTACAGTGTTGCATTAATTATTATGAGTCTGTTATCAGGTTTCAAATTCGACGAGTCGGAGGCACAAGCCGCGACTGAGAAGAAAAAGTATCAGAAGGCGGCGCTCGGCCTACAGGACTCTGATGATGAGGACGTGGAGGGTGATCTGGACCAGCAAATAGAGACGATGTTGGCCGCCAAGAAGATAGTTAAGGAAATCAAGGTATGATTTACTTTAATTTGATAAAATAATTTAATTTGAAAAAAAATGATAGAATAAAAATGAGGTAAGTACTCCTTAACAACGAGCGCAAATGTAGAAGAAGACCGAGAACATCTAGCACCAACCAGAATTTCCTATAACTTTAGAAATAAAAGAGAGCGTCTGCGATCCTTTCTCATTACCGCTATTTTATGTGCAAGCTATTTTAAGGGCACACCCTTTAGATATTAGGAGCGTTGTTGGAGTTACGTCTACCACTTGTTCCCCCAGCGCCAACGCTTCCAGAATTGGAACTGAAACTTAGTTTAGCTTTAGAATGTCCCTTAGATATCCAAGGAATGTAGCCTGGCCGACCCGGGGTCCGGCCCTCTCGGGCGTCCTCAGATCGGAATGCTTATGCGTAACATAGTAACCGTCCAAGCTGAGGTTCCGGTGACCGAGGGACCCTTGTGTCATATATATATATATATACCAATAGAGGTTCAGGCTTAACAACCTAAGAGTTATGCTACATCTCAATCCGATGAAGCAGTAAAAGTCAGCGTCTCTGACTAAAATGTATAGGTTAAACAAAAAGCGGTTATGAAATTTGTTCTTAAGTGCTGTTGTGTGTTGTTGTTGCACACCAACGCACAAAGGTAGAGAAAGAGAGAGAGGTAGAGTACCGTTTGTTTTTTTCTAGCCGGGTGTAACAACGCCTGGGGCTCCGGCAACGACTGCCAGCACGGACGGGAAACTGGAGCTGGCGAGACGCCTGGCATCTCGCATCAACCTGGCGAAGGGCCTGGGCGCCGAACAGAAGGGCGCCACACAACAGGCTGCCGAAGCCATACTCAAAGGCTCGCCTTCCACCCATACCCTCATCACTGTATGTAACACTGCTTCTTATTATACTTTTTATACAGAGTCACGTCGATGTTAAAATAAATATAGCTTTATTATATTCTATACAACCAAAATTAAGTTTTAAGTACAAAGTTCAAATTTAATTTAAAATTAATTAAAAAGGTGGTATGAACCCGCCTTCCCGCTCGGATGGAAAACCAGAATCTTTCTTGGTAAAAGCCTCCTCCAAAGAATTCCAATTTTTCTCTCTTTGGTAAAAGCTTCCTCCAAAGAATTCCACTTTTTTCTCTCTTTAGCAGTTTCATGTCATCCTCATCCAGTCATATTCCTACGATTTCATCGGACCATCTGGCATAAGGCTAGCCTTGCGCTGTAGTGCCTCGTGGTCCCAACCATTTTGAAATGTTTTATATCCATCTATTGTCCGCGTGTCCATGTGTCCAGCCCATTTTCATTTACGTTGATGGGAGAAAATTAATGCATCGGTTATTTTCGTTTTTCGGCGAATGTCTTCGTTTCTCACTTTGTCCTTTATCTTTATAACTAAGTAACTTTTTGGGTAGTTTGTATTTTGGCTTTGATCGTACGTCAGGGATTGGCAACCATAGGCAACGTATGGGAAAATTTTGTAGTCCATAATTATTTTCTTGGTAGCCAACGGAAGCTGTAATTTAAATATATCTTTGCGAGTGTTTTGAGATGAGAGCAAGATTTGAGATACGAGGAATCGCACACTACACCGCTCTAACAGTTTCTTGGGTGTTTGCTGAAGAAGACATACATAACATATATACATAAATAAAAATATTGTTTTATAAATTCGGATAGGCGAAGACAGTGGCTGAACAGCTGGCGGCGAAGCTGAACACCCGACTGAACTACCAGCCGCGTGACGAGAGCAACTCGGAGCCGGCCGAGGAGGTGTTCCGGAAGTACGAGACGGAGCTCGAGATTAACGACTTCCCACAGCAGGCGCGGTGGAGGGTCACCAGCAAGGTGAAGAAACACTACACCATTTACATAGCCTTACGTGTAGAATTGATGAACGAGGAAAGAGAGACGTTGTAGGTGAATGTGTGAGAGAATGACACAGTACATACTCCTACATATAAAGTAGTTCTGGGCTCGTAAAATAAGGTTACGGTATTCACTGCCTGTCGTAGAAGGCCACTAATACGGGGTTCAAAGGGCCTGGACGACAAGAGTGGCCTAGTAGAATTAACCTAGTTGATAAAAGAATACTTCTTTAGTCTTGTATTATCTCAAACATACCAATATGACAATCATCAAGCATTCTTCCACACGATTTTTAGGAGTTCCCTGGTATATCTTCAGAGCCCAGGGTTACCCACTATACCAGGGTTAGTCACCGCTACATATACGTCATGGAATTTAAATATATTTTCATAATTAATTGCAATTAATATGTCTACGACCTGATACCCTTGTTTACTGGATGGGGTCAAGAGAGTCTGGTGCGCGATAACCCTTGCATATTTATCTGCGAGTGCGCCCTCCGTGTGACCAGTGCGTGCAACCCTCTCGGTCAGTCAACATGCTGCTAAAACTTGCGATTATCGGTGCTCTTATTTTCCTCTGCGTCAAGTTGTTGAAACAAAGGAGATGTTATTATTGCCATTAGAGAAACTTCTAGATATAAGGTATTGCCATTTTTAAAATTTAATAACTTATTATCGTAATTGTATTATTGTTAATATTTTTAATTGATTTCTGATGAAATTTTACGTATAGGATAGTACACTCAGTCCGAAAGCCATTTAATACTAGCCCTTTTAAATTCTTTCTTCTCCCATTCGACTAAACCCAATATTTACGAGTAAATACAAATACGTACTTCAAATCTAATAGGAATATTTCAAAATTGAATTAATCAGAATCTAAGCAAATTATCTTTGAAGAGTACTCTTCCAATAAAGAAAATGAATCATCGAAATCGTCTAGTATGATATTTAGTTAATCGTCACATTTGTCACTTAGACGGAAAGCAAATTTCGAATTGAAAACAGAATCATCAGAATCGGTTCACCCAGTCCACAGTTACGGTAGGGTACGGTCAGCCCTGTAGTTCTGGGCTCTCAAGAATAAGACTACGGTATCCCCTGCCTGTCGTACAAGGCGACTAAAAGGGGCCTCGGGTTCACTGGGCGACAAGGGTGGGGGCCTTTGTCGCCCGGGACGTGCTCTCCTTGAGCACAGTGCAGAGGGGCTCCGGTGCGTTCCACTGGAGATCCCGGAGCCCCTCGTCATGCACCGAGGAAAGGGCCACCGGGGAGGTTTTAGTGGGTAAGAACCCCACATAACCGCCGCCTTCCTCCCAGAAGACGGGGTATCTTTCTGAAGATTTCCTCCCCGTAAACGGTACGGTCTACGCATCGTAAGGTCGTGTGTTCGAATTTCGACTATTGACGTGAACCATCTCCCAGCACAAGTTTAAGCTTAGTTGGAATGGTTAACAAGAATGTTAGTCATAGTTATGAAAAAAAAAGGATTTTTACTAGCTTTCTTTAAAAAAAATTCTGAAGAATTAAGAACCAACTCCTTTTTTGAAGTCGGTTGAATTGTTAACACTGATTGCATTTGACTCTTGTCTTCAATTAGTGTGTTTTACTTTTCCATTAATATTAAATTATTATTGACAGGAGGCGCTAGCTTTAATCAGTGAATATTCGGAGGCGGGCATAACGGTGCGAGGTACTTACGTGCCTCCGGGCAAACCGCCTCCCGAGGGTGAGAGGAAACTATACCTGGCCATAGAGAGCTCTCAGGAACTGGCGGTGGCCAAGGCCAAGTCGGAGATCACGCGTCTCATCAAAGAAGAACTCCTGAAGCTGCAGACCTCCGCCCATCACATGATCAACAAAGCCAGATATAAAGTTATTTAACAGTTACACATACCATGTACCAATAAAACGCGCCTATTAGTTATTTGTTTTATTTATGTTGCGTCAAGTTTATGCTATAGTTCAGTCCTGTAGTTCTGGGCTCGTCGAATAAGTCTACGGTACCCCCTGCCTGTCGTGGAAGGCGGCTAAAAGGGGCATCGGGTTCACTGGGCGACAAGGCTGAAGTGGACCCGGGAAGAAGGCCACATCGGCTGGCCCGTGTCGGTGTCACTGCGAGGCCGTGCCTCCGAAGAGTACAGTGCAGAGGGGCTCCGGTGCATTCCTCTGGAGATCCCGGTGCCCCTTATCATGCACCGAGGTATGGCCGGCGGGGTGGAGGGGGGGTTTAGTGGGTAAAACCCCCACATAACCGCCGCCTTCCCCCAGAAGGCGGGGTATCTTTTTGAAGACATCCCCCGCGTAAATAAAAAAAAGTTTAAGGGTTTTGTTGTATTCATTGTTTTAAATGGTTGATCGTTATTGTTATACCGAAGTCTTTTGAAATATACCGGATTGCTAAGATTTGAAGGATTGATATAGATGTAAAATGTTAACTCCGTTATGTACTAAGTTTTTTAGAATGTTTGTGGGGTTGTCAGTGATTTCGTAAATTTGCCTGTTAGGTTTTGTATAAATATATATGCATGAGTACGTTTAATTTTTGTGTCTTTTTTTACACGGGAGGAAATCCTTCTTTCCTCTCATTAAAAAAAAGATGGCGAATTATGTCAGGCGTGGTCTTAGACAGGCCTGAACATCCCGACGCGCCCCACCATGCACCGAGGATGGCCACCGATGGGGTTTTAGTGAGTAAAAATCTCACGTGACCGCCGCCTTCCGCTGATAGAGGGGCGTTCCCCCTTGCCCGCTTTGACTCATATCCTCCTTACAGAAGGAGACCATATACTGCAACTATCTCTTTCCGCCGAGCATTGCATTCACCTGCCAATGACTTCTACAATATATTATTCTAGTGGTACTAAAAGCTGTGGCTGCGTTCGGAATGCATCGGCTTTCTTCGGAATTCTTCGTAGCGATACCTCAGCGCAATTGCCGTTAGAATGCTCTTGCATGTAAATTACCGAAGTGCCATGCCGTGTCCTCGGAGGGCCTTATAGACAGACCATATATACAAACAGATATATGTACCAATATAGAGATACTAGAAATTACTGATTGCATAGTCTAGATAATAAATTTGTGATGTGATCATTTTTCTTAGTGACAGTAATAAAATATTTGCATTTAACATTTTTTAACTAAACGATTTTGACGCAATATAGAAGAAATTCAAATTCAGCCAGAGTTTTGTGTTATTAATGAATACACAAAGGCGTTTACAACTTCCCTTAATTAAAATATTATCCATATCTGATCAGGTAATCTACCAATAAAAATGGATAACTATCGTTAGCTGGCAACACATGGCAACCAACGATTGTTGTGTACAATGATAAATGATATCTAAGTGATTTACCTGAACCTTATTGTATCTTTAATTAATAATATAGTTTTTCATCATATTAACTTGACATCGTATTGTTTACGAATTTAACTTTATTAGTTCGTAATCTGACTTCTAATTGATTTTGTATAAGAATTGTCAGGATTGGGTGGTGTGACGATATTCGTTAAAATAATTTTTTGTACAACGTATCTGAATAAAGCGAGTGTATTAGTTATTGGACTATTTCATTCCACAAGACCTGCAAGTTATTACACTATGTAATAAACCGTTATTAAATTAATTTTCATCTAAAATATTTCCTCTATCTCCCTGCCGTTACCTATTAGGATAAAAACTGTAACTAATTGTGTTGCCACAGAAGTTCTAGATGGAAGAAGTTGTTTAATGTTCCGTGTAAAGTACACCAGTATTTGCCAATTTTTTTCCAACTACATACCTAAGTATGTTGCTTGTAGTTATTATGAAACGAACCAATACGTTAATGCTTCAGAAGTATAGAAATTTATATATATATATGTGTAAGTCACATGCTTATGGCCGTTGTTATAATACCTTATTGTTGATAATAAATTAATATGGAACTTGTTTTATAATAAAACTAAAACGAAAAATCAAAGAATCTGTCTTTTTATTATCCATCGATCCTCTTATTAAAAAGAAACCCTTATTGAAAATTTAAAACGTTTTATATAACAATGTTCACTTACGCCTGAATTACCAATGTATTTCTATTGTATTATTGTATTTTTGTATGTATATTCACCTCTAGTTTAAGCTATACCTCTAGGCTCGTGAAGCATTGTTACCTGTTCAGTGATAAAAAGTTATAGCAAAATAAGTGTTGTTATAATTATGCAACATTGCTATTGCATCTCTATCAGGCGCTCAACACAGACTTTTATGGATAGGGAAGCGTGGTATTCCTTTATTTCCTGTTTGCCTGTGGCATGTGATAATTGTCGAAATTTTCCTAAACAGTAGACTCTAAATTTTAGCTACGTTCATTAAAAAGTATTAGTGCTTATATGTTACCATTCCAAAATAAGCCTAGCTTACGTGACTAGTGGAATGGCAGGTTTCAACCTTATCGCGCTTTAAACCATATGGCCATTGCGCCAATCATTAATAAGTGTTATCTTTCTCGTCCATAACCCTAGTGAGGTAGACGAAGGCAACAATCGCTTACTCGTATTTCACCTCACCATATATTGAGAGTCAAAGTTGCAGCAAATGGTATTTTTTGCTGCTTGAAAACACGAATTACTCATTGGTTAAAGCTCAGTCACACTTAGGATATGAGCAACTAAGCTGTCATTGCTTCTTTTTTAACCGACTTCATAAACGATAAGGTTTTTGATTCGACCATTTTTTATGCTTATAATCCTCCGACCGTGCTTACTGTAAGCCCTTGTGAAATTTTTATTAAAAATTGTAACCGATTTTGAACCTTTTTGTCCCATGTTAATTTTGATGGTATTGGGTCTCATGGTATAAAGTCTCATTATTCTGTACGATTTTTAGGAGTTCCCTAAAATGTTTGATAAAAGAGATATTGGTAGGCTTATGACTATCCAAGGCTCGCTTCTTACAGAATTTCTTAATTTCGCTATGGCAATAAATGTAGAAGAAGGAAGACAAAATAGGCGCCAATACTTATGTAGTAAAATTAGTAAATATTAATAAATCCGAGCGTCCGTGCCACGTCGCATTAATTACAGAATTATATCACTTATACTGTTTTAAATTTAGGGTAGATTGGTTTATTATAACTTGGAAACATACTTGCCTTGATTATTAATTAAGATGTTTATTCAATTTCTCTTTAAATAAATCACACAGATAGAGAAATTACGACTTGACAATAACATTCCGAGCGGAGAATTCCTATTGATAAGAATCCGCGGGCGTCAGAGCACGTGTTCTGGGAACCCAAGATAGCTTCTGTCAATAAGTGTAACATCCATACGATTAAAAATAGCCCGGAGAACAAACGTTGTCTCGTGCGGGGGCGCCCGTGTCGTATCTATCTGGCGGGGTTATCGCGTTGGCGCGGGAACATTCCAGCGCAAACAACCCGACAGGCCTGTCTCCTATCAGCTGTTACTTAACTTATGTAGGAAGCTTCAACACGGAAGAGATGCGCCGGGTCGCATGCAATACCGTTCTAACGCTATTTGTCATCATTGAATGACATTTATTATTGCATGACAATTTACAAATATAGCCGTGAGCAAAAATAAATATGGCCGAAATAAAAGGTCGGTTAAGAAAGTTTGAATATCTCGTAAGATAAAGATGCTAGCTAGACTATTTAATATGCCATTTAGCTGATAGGAGCGTTGCTGGAGTTTCTTCGGCCACTTCTTCTCCCAGCGCCCTAGAAGGCGGGGTATCTTTCTGAAGATTTCCTCCCCGTAAACAAAAAAAAAAAAAAAAGGTTTTAAGTAGGTCTGTGATTAGATCTATTTTAGTCGAATTAAAAAAAACTCAATGACATATATACATATGTTATAAAAATGAATGTTTGTTTGCTGACGCTATTTTAACAATAAATTAAAGATGCTAAGAAACGAAAATATAAAAGCAAAGATACAAAGATAAAATCTGTAAATCTAAATATCTAAAAATCTATCAATTTTATTTCCAATTTGTTTGATTTGGCAACAACGCTTCTTACGAGGTCAAACTTGATGAACACAATGTCTAAAAATTCCACTTGTTTCCGTTTTACGTTTTACGAAGTGGAAGATACTGAATACATCTCTACTTCACACGAATACTCTGGAAGGTCTATCGACCAACGAAATCCAAAGCTTTGCCTAATCAAGAAATCAGCTATCAAGTCCATATTTAAAACACAATTAAAACACATTCGTGGACTTCTGTTAAATAATTTAATTTGATAAATAAATTTTATCAAGTTATTATGTTATTTGAAACGTGTATTAAAATTATTAAAACACTATTATTAACTTTACCGAGGAAAGATAGTGGTCGCTTCAGTCGCCATGTCACCTCTTTGAACCCATGTCGAAATCATTTCGTATTATCAACTTCACATGTTAACAGGCGGTTATCTTAAGGTTCAAAAATTAATTGAAATTTGTTGAATGGAAAAAGCCACAATTGCTTAGTAGCTGATCGTCGGAAACATAATTAATTTATAATAAAGTAAATTAACTATAAACTCATAGTAGGCCACGCGGCCCTATTGCGTGTCGGCGGATTTAGCATGCCTTAAAAATTCATCTAAGACGTGCAGGTTTCCTCGCAATGTTTTCCTTCACCGCCAAACACGCAGTAAGTCGGCACTTAAAATTGCAACAGACAAATTCACTGGCACAAAGGTCCATCAAAGTTAATATGGCACCTAATTAAAACCTAGCCCTTTTTAACAAAAACAAAATTGAAAACATTGGTAACATTTCTTCCACCACCGTCTTAAGCCTGCATCAGTCCACTGCTGGACTTAGGCCTCTCCAAAAGTATGTTCAAGAGAACGATCGACTGATCCGTACTACAAATATCGTCGTTCCATCTAGAAGACGGCGTCAATCTGTTTTTTAAGTCGTTCAAGAGGACATAATGCACTTAAGTATGTAATTGTTTTATAGAATTATACGTCGTCGACATCTTTTCGTGTGGGTGAAGGTCATGTCAGTATTGCAGTAATGATGATGACAGCTGAACAACAAGTAGGTCGTGCGTGGTATAACTTGGATTAAAACTTTATTGGTAATATATTACGAGCAAGCATTTTTACAACTAAAACAAAAACCAATTGCAAATTAAATATACGCTTAAAATGAACTTAAAAGTAAAACAACATTTTCAAAGACATAACGACAAGTATATTTACGAGCAAAAACAAAAACCGACTTCAAATCAAACGTTAAACGCTATTACGCGCAGACGCCCTCGATGTATTTCTGAATTACCGTAGGAATATTAAGAAAAAACATCTCGTGATATTGAGATAGATACAAAGAAAAAATCTGTAAAGCTAAATATCTGAAAATCTTTTAAATTTGTTTTAAACTAGTTTTTTTTCTTATAAGGTTAAAACAGAATTAAAACCTACACAGCCCTGTAGTTTTGGGCTCTCAAGAATAAGACTACGGTATCCCCTGCCTGTCGTAGAAGGCGACTAAAAGGGGCCTCGGGTTCACTGGGCGACAAGGGTGGGGGCCTTTGTCGTCCGCTATAGTGGACCCGGGAAGAAGGCGACATCGGCTGGCCCGTGTAGCCTTGCACTGCGAGGGCACAGGGGGGGAGGGAGTAACCTCCCCCCCCGGGACGTGCTCTCCTTGAGCACAGTGTAGAGGGGCTCCGGTGCGTTCCACTGGAGATCCCGGAGCCCCTCGTCATGCACCGAGGAAAGGGCCACCAGGGAGCTTTTAGTGGGTAAAAACCCCACATAACCGCCGCCTTCCCCCCAGAAGGCGGGGTATCTTTTTGAAGATTTCCTCCCCGAACAAAAAAAAAAATTAAAACCTACAAACAATTGAAAACTCTGAACACAATGTTAAAAAATTCGACTAATTCGTCCATTTATTGCACATATACTTAATGCAAATTTAAGGTATTTGGTTCCCTCATTGATGTCACTGTCAGAATTGGACCAAATTGAAAAGGAATCATCGAAAACGGTTCACCCAGTCGAAAATTGTGTTGTAATAAACATATAAACGAATAACATAAACGAATTGAAAATCTCCTCCTTTTTTGAATTCAGATTTTTTTTTTAAGCGTGTAAACTAGCGCTTGACCATGATCCCACCTGGTGTTAAGTGGTGATATAGTCGAAAGATAGTACGCGCTAGTTTAGTAAGTGCCTATTCACTCTACTCTTGAAGGCTCCCACGTCGTACTTGGACGGAAAGACTGACACCGGCAACTTGTTCCACTCCTTTGCAGTACGCACGATGAACGATGACTCAATTCGCTTCGTTCGGACGCGCGGAACATCGACTATAAAAGTGTGGAGAGATAAAAAAGTAAGTCTTTCGTTACTGATGGATTAAACGTTAGTACGCACTGACGCTGTTATATATTTCGGAAGTATCACTGTTATATAACTAACTAGCGTACCCAGCCCTATTTTATTCAAACAAAATACTTACATCATTAAATATTTATAATTTAACTCTCACAATATATTAAATTATTCACATTCACTATTAAATTTTTTCACTTCGTATTCATTCTCTTAGATTCTCTTCTCAAGCGTCTGAAGATCATTACCTACACCCATGTACATATCAGTAAATACAATATCACTCTTATCTTTTATACAAAAATATATCGGGCTTAAGTAAACGTCAAAAATGAAAGTAAGACGTGTTTGGCAGTTCAAAAAGAGGAGTACTACGATCGTCACCAAACTTTACAGGATCACTCGCCAGGTACATCTAAAGATTCCCTGAAAATTTCATTGTAATCGGTCCAGCCGTTTCGGAGCCTATATGGAACATACCCACACACTTTCTTTTTTATGTATATAGATAGATTACTAGTGTGTAAATTCTCTCTCGTCTTCTACCTTCGTGCTCCTTCTTCGTTAAGAGAGTACCTAGCCTTGGCTTCTCTTCTCTTATTTCTTCTTCTTATCTTCCAATGTCTCAAACACGAAACATTTTTCTATTAGATTTGTATTTAATAGGTCTATCTCTATAATTCAACGTATTTTATGTATTATGTCAATTGCGTAGGTGATGTAACTTTTTTTGGGATGGATACGCTGTTATCCCGGAAAGGGTGAGTTCCTACCCTGAACCTCAGTGTTTACTCCAGCAGGGTAGCGTTTTAACTAGGGTCGAACCGCGATAAGTTGCTTCAGTGTAGTCAGTGTAATCTATATCTCAAAATTGATTGTTTTCCGTATTCTTTCAGGTGACATCATTCGTCATCAACAGTCCTGAACAGTCAACTGTTGGATATAGGCATGCCACTAAGTATGATCCTGCCGCTGCCATCCAGCTCCTGCCAGCCGTCCTGCGATGATTATTGCTTTACCTCATCTCCACATTCCACTCCGGTCTCCACTCAAGAACTCGTTTCACTTAACGGTTATCCATTCTTCGGCTGATTTGGCCGACTGTCACTTTAATTTGCTAATATAAATGTCGAGATTTAAGGATATTTTCATTCAAATATAATAAATACGGCACCAAATACGTAACGTACATACATACAGATGATAATTTATATATGATAGATAATTTTGTTTTTCGATATATAATCTATATCCGTTTGAACGATAAGCGCTACACCGATCTGTGCGTTTACGCAAATAACTCGTGACGGCGATTGTGCCCTTTTACTTCTCATTGGGTTCTAAGTTTGTGTAAATATTTACATCGACAGTAAATATTTATGTCAAAGTCATACAAAGTAATTGAATAGTATGTATAGAATAGGGTAAACATAAAAACAATACGTAAGTTAAGTTAAAAAAAAATAAAAGAATTGTGTAATCTATAAATTATTCTAAAAGCCGTGGTTCAGTGTCCCGGTTGGCTCAAGTTCCCCGGTACCACCCAAATTCGATCCTTGGTGCCAGCACCAATAAATTTTATGTACTGTAAATCAGCGCTCAGCGGTGAAGGAAACATCGTGAATAAACGTTTTTGTCTTGGATTTTTTTTCTAGGACGTGTGAAGTCTGTCAATCCGCACTAAGGCCGCGTGGCAGATTATGCCCTTATAGTCTCTTTACAGAGAAGGTCTGCGCCCAACACTGGGACATGTATATTATATATATATATATATATATATATATATATAAAGGTTGCAACTTATATATAAATTACTCTTTGTGTTGACAATTTAAAATAAATAAAGAGGAGAAAAGAGATGAATGCTAAAGTCTCCGAACTTCTCATGCACGAATAAGAAGTACAGTTATATTAGTTAGTTATTATAGTTATACAAGTTATATACATATATATAGCTTTTGTTACGTTATAAAATAAACAGTGAAATCATTCCGCAGCCCCAGCGCGGACTCATATTTCATTCCCAGCGATACCACTTCACGAAATGATAATGTAAGGGGAACTCCATTTGTTCGGTTTCTTGCTTCAAAAACTGGGTTTGTAATCGGTTTCTAATATGTGTGATGAAAAAAGAACAGGGATTAATGTCTCTATCTACCCCACTAAAAGTAGGATTTTAATATTATAAGAACACGGGGTGTCCGTTTGTAAATGGTTCTAGTCTGGTTTGGTTTAAATTGCTTGTAGACACAAAAAAAAATGGCCGTGCGAGCGTCTACTTTTTTCATTGCAATAATGTAGAAATATTGCGAAATAGCAAATCGATGGAATGGTGCGATGACATCTTTATCATTCATAATATTTAATGAGGTTGATTGATCTCATTTCTGTAGTTCTATGATCTCATCTTTAAAAATGGACGTCAAGTTAATGAATTGCACAGCAAATCTATATATGGATATATATTATTAAATGGCTTTTGGCAATAGATTACGAGGAAACAGAAACATTCCTGCATTTACAAAGATAGATGTATTAACTATTTTTTTATGCCTAATTGTCCAAGGGATGAGCGAGGAGATTCATAACACAAGTTTACTTAGTTTGAGCTCCTGACTCCCTGTCTCATGTAATTGTAATAAAAACTGTACTATGTAATGTGGGAGTAATAGGATCTATCTACTTGTATATGTGTATATTTATTCTTAATCATAATAATGTCTTCTTGGATAGGATTAGGAGCATGCTGGAGATATGTTCAGTATCTTCGGTCACTTCTTCTCCCAGCGCCAACGCTTCCTATAAGCGGCATATAAGTTTAGCTTAGATTGTCCCATTAATTTAATTAATAATAGCTATCGACCGAGTCGTGGTTCGGCCATCTCGAACGCCCTCGGATCGGAATGCTTACGCGTAACATAGTAACCGTCTAAGCCGAGGTTACCCCTCATCGGGGGGACCCTTGTGTCGAATTACTAGCTAATAGAGGTTCAGGCTAAGCGACCTAAGAGCTAAGCCACCTCTCAATCCGGTGAAGCAGTAAAGGCCAGCCTCTCTGGCCAACTGTGTAGTTCGTACAAAAAAATAAATCATAATACTTATGCTATTAAGTTATCGATATGGTATGTTTATTTATATATATATTTATGTTTATATATATAATATATTTTTATGTTTGTCTTATTTTACTTTCTTTTCTCTAAGGTTGCACCCGTGACTTTGTTTCTACACAACCCTTAGGTAGACAGGCAGAGAATGCCTTCTGGCATTAATTCTGCCTTTTGTACACTTTTATTATGTGCAAATAAAGTTTAAATAAATAAATATTGTGAGTAACAAGTCTTACGTCACAAGCTCGGCGATCGTGACGCACTGCTTGTCAAGTTAGATATTGCTTAGTGATGACGTCAAGAGGTGACGCATCACAACGCGTTATAATCGTTTTCCCACAGCTTCATCAAAACTGTATACCTGTATATATGACTCAGCATAAAATTATTACTTTCAAACTGCACTATGACATCTGTCTGTGCTGTGATGACTAAGCGGTACACTTACCATCTGACTGCCAGTGTTTCGAATCCTTGTTGAGTTGTACAAATCATATCTTTCTCTCTATTTCGGTTTCGTAAGTAGAAAAAATCACAAGTTATTATTTGTATCCAATAAATGGCGATAGCCTCTCCTCTTGTCACATATAGGACCAGTTAAATTATAAAAAAGCGAACAGTCAATATCCTCTCTATCTACACCGTTAAGACAACGGATTGAAAGAACGTGAGGGATTAATTTCTTGTAAGAGAAGAAAAACATCTGTTCCATATTTAAGGCGTTCAAATGTTCGTTCATTATGTTATCAGAATGTCCAGACGCGTTATCATAGTGAAGGAATTGAGAGAACAATTACAATATTATTAATTATAGAAACATTTTTCCCCAATCTACGTTGTTCAATCGACGTCAAAAACCTAGGAACTTCCCAATTGCGAATTTTTGGAGACCACTGTGCAATCATAGCGCCTTAATTTATGGGTCGGCCGAAAATATGAATTTCGTTTGCGTCAATGAAGTACCCTGAAAATCACCAAGGAAATACCCACGTATCATGACGTTAGCTTACCTGCAGATTGTCTCATTTACATAAAAATTCAAAATTTAAATTTAAATACGTCACTCATCCACGGAATAGGTGTCTAGACTGTATTGTGGTCATAAAAATTCAGTAGAGTTACCCCAGGTCATCGATATAAATACGACGATTTGACATGCAGATCTAGGTTTCCTACTATTAATAATAGAAACGTAGCTGGAGGTTTTTCTGCTAGTTCTTTTCTTATTGCCAGTTGTTCTTTTAAGCATCAATAGGCTAATGATTGATGGCAGTCTAATTACTTGCCAATCGACTATTGACGTAAACCATGTGTTAGTATTAGCTTAAGCTTAGTTGTAATGGTTAACAAGAATGTTAATTGTTAGTAAATATGTGAAAGAAATTATTCCTAGCATTCTTTTTTTAAATAAATAAAGTTGTTCTTGTAGCGTAAAAGCTTATATGCCATAATATACATAAGTGTACTCTCACCCACTCCACTCTTCTCCCTCAATATGCTATCGCACAAAGTATCAGGTAGATTAACGGCTGAAGCCTAATTTCTTAACGACTTTTTTAACAAAGGACTGTAATTGTTTGCCCGCGTCTGTCTTTCTCTTTGAGTACATTGTGGGTGTTTTCACGGGTAGAGTAAATGATAGACATACATAAAAACATACATTCAGAGAGATAACACTACTTTTTACACAACATACACTTCAAGCTTTGACGAGCAGTCACGGCACGACACGGGCCAGCTGATGTCGCCTTCTTCTGGGACCACCTTGGCGGACGACAAAGGCCCCCACCCTTGTCGCCCAGTGAACCCGAGGCCCCTTTTAGTCGCCTTCTACGACAGGCAGGGGATACCGTAGTCTTATTCTTGAGAACCCAGAACTACAGAGCTGAAATAACTTAGCCTAAATGTACAAATATCTTAAATCTGCGCAAATATCTCTTATTTCTGTTAACATTATTTTTCAGGTATCTTTCATTAAGGTTTGGCTAGTTTTGCAATATCAGATAACTAACTACGCTCCGTACTAGTTACAAGAACTGTATGACGACAGAGTAGTGCGGCCGTTGTTGTTTTCGTTACTAATACGTCACAGTAATATCCTATTTATTTATTTTTGTTATAGAGAACGAAACAAAAGATTTAATAATGTAAAAGTGAAATAATATATACAAATATAGATCTAAAACATGGATAAACAGGTATACAGGGTATATTTACGATATATAGTGGATTTTTTTTTATGACGAACTACACAGATTGGCCAGAGAAGCTGGCCTTGAATGCTTCACCGGATTGAGAGGTGGCATAGCTCATAGGTCGCTTAGCCTGAACCTCTATTGCTAGTAACTCGACACAAGGGTCCCCCCGGTGACGGGTAACCTCGGCTTGGACGGTTACTATGTTACGCGTAAGCATGCCGATCCGAGGGCGCCCGTGAGTGCCGAACCACGACTCGGTCGGTTGCTATTTCACGGATAATAATAGTGAGCGGAATAGATTGTGTCTAAAACTTGGAATATCAAATACAATGATATATTTAATTGTGACATGACGAAATATTGTGTCACACTCGGAGCAAGCGAGCGATGTTTGAAATAAACAAGTGGAGGGCATGCCTAAGTGTCACTTGTTCATTGCGTTATCCATTTTTGTAAGAAATCCGGAGTCTGTTTTGATTATGTCGAATATTCAGTCATTTTTTTTTATAATTAGGAGGTTTTCGATCACCTAATAGCGTCGTCGTAAACAAGAACGTATATCATTATTATGTCATACTTAAGAATGAGTATAAAGAAGAATGTTTGTTGATTGTGATTTTGGTAGGTTTATGAATTCTAGGTACGTACTCCTTATAGTCATCGCGAACGAATGAGAATATAGAAAGAGAAATGAATGCGTCACAAATTCATAATATAACCATGATTCATTTATTTAATATGGTACACCAATATAACATATTATATTATTATATACATTACCAGCTTTTAATGCTTCCTTGACCCTATGGAAAAGAAGCTTGTTAGGCATCTTTTAACCGTCCAAGCCGAGGTTACCCCCCACCGGGAGGACCCTTGTGTCGAGTTACTAGCGATAGAGGTTTAGGCTAAGCGACCTAAGAACTATGCTACCTCTCAATCCGGTGAAGCAGTCAAGGCCAGCTTCTCTGGCCAATCTGTGTAGTTCGTCATTTAAAAAAAAGGCTTCTTAAGTCCGTCCAAAAAGCAAGCGTAGGTTAGCAACAACAAGATAGATCGATGAAGTATATAGCTCAGGTTGATATAAGTCACATGCCGGTAACAGTCGTTCGACTATTTATAAGAAGGTATTTTGGGAACTGATAACCGTGGAAATTGCACGTCATTCAAGATAACGAACACGTCAAAAACACGCTGCAACTATCGAAAAACAACAATACAGTCATTTACGAGCACACGTCAAAACCAAAGGTTATTTATCGATTAGTGTTGGAACCATCACAATCACTTACGGGGAATAACTACAACGTCATAGAACATCGATATATGAAAAGGGACATACGAGCTCTCCGATAGGACCGGAACGGCAAGCGCAACGTAGTGGATCTACCCGCAAGGTGGTCTGACGACCTCATAAAGGCCGCAAGGCGCAGCAGATTGCAAGCCGCTAACAACCGATCCTTTTGGAAAACGTTGGGGGTCTATGCCCAGCAGGGGATGTTTTAAGGCTGAAATGGTGATGATGACCTCACAGCTCAGCTAATGTTAAGTGATCACCGTCACTGCATCATCATCTGTGTTTTGGGAATTCAGAATTACTTGAGCTCAGCTACGTTTGGGCGGCACGAACCTAATATAGTCTTGCACACCGATATTGCTTTTTAGCCTATAGTATAGTACTCACCTGTAGGTCGCAGCGATTGTAATAATAATCAGTATCACTTAGACAAAGATTGCGCTGCCACGATGAACGGGACTAGATACTGTTCAGACACGGAAGAAGAGATAGCCGTAGGAGAAGAACAACTTTGGAGACATATTGACGTGTTATATTCATGAATTGGAACTCGATTGATTGACATATATTCCGACTAGTTATCGAAGCTTGTATATTTTAACAGAAACCGTGCTCTACGTAAAGTAGGGCGAGGTGACGCGAGAATGCATTGATTTACGTTATGTTTCAACTACACGACGTAACCTCTTTAGCTATCATGTATTTGAATAGTACTGTGAACCCAGTCAGCCGGTCCCATGACGTCATTTGTTGAGATGACGTCATAGGACCGGTCATAACAGTACCGTATCAAAATGTTAACTTTTTAACAGTAAATTTCCTATATCAGTGTCAAAGAGTACCATAGCCTCGATTGATTGAGTAAATGCACATAATGACATAAATATAATTTCCGTGGGATATCTGATCTTTAATAACTCATTCGAAGTATTTCTCGTGCGCCATTTTTCCGGATTTTTCTTCTGCCACTATAGCGCCTTCAGCGGTTACATGAGAAGCTATGTTCTTGATGATCTTTAGAAGTATGTGATTGGAAAAACCACTCAATCAATCACCAATCAATACGAAGCGGGTGTAAATAAGACGATAATAAGGAAAACCGCTGTCTATATTTGGTTTCACGAAACAGCTGTAAATAAGCTGAAGTTAAACGTACCTTTAGCACGTACATAGCGTGGCACCGCATGTAAATAATAGGTTGTCAAATATCTCCCTTCCGCCTTTTTGTCTTTTGAATTTCGCGGCTATGTACAAAGCGCTACAGAGCTCGTATCTAGCAATACTATACATAATTTGAAAGGTCTTGACATAACCTACAAAACAACTATGCATAATTAGTTTGGATATTGCGTTCAACAGTTATAGACGTGTAAACATGGAGTTCATTAACGCCGAAATTCGCGCTATTTTAAAGTTTTCCTTCGTTAAAGGCAAATCCGCTAGAGAAACGTTCCGTGAGATTAATGGTGTTTTGGGGGATGGTACTCTATCACTTCGAACCACGGAGGAATGGTTTCGACAATTCAGAGCCGGTGAAAACGACACCATGGATAAGCCAGCCGGCGGAAGACCTGTGACGACAAATACCGATCAAATCATGGACTACATCGAGTTAGACCAGCATGTGGCATCTCGTGACACCGCCCAGGAGATGGGAGTTAGTCACCAAACCATTTTAAACCATCTGCAGAAGGCTGGATACAAAAAGCTTGATGTTTGGGTGCCGCATGACACAAAAGGCGGAAGGGAGATATTTGACAACCTATTATTTATGGGTGGCGGTGTCACTTAATATCAAAGTTGCTCCTATAAAAAAATTTGCAGTAGTAGGGACTGCCATTAAAAAGAACACGAAAACGAGAAAAAGAAACAAGAACGTGAAAACTTATAACATAAATTCTCAACATCAATTCGGTTTTCACATCGACTGACACTCCGAGCAACAATTATATACATTTATTATTTAAATATATTACAGGCTGTACAAGCATCCCCCCCGAAGGGTTCTCGGCTTGTCGTGCCGCGGGGGCTCAGTAGCCGTGGCCCGCTTCCCACGGTGAAGCTAAGAGGAACCCACCCGCCGGCCCGTGTGAAGAGCTGGCATGGAGGGGCTGCAAGGCGGGCTCCAGGTTCAGGAGCCTGTCCAGTGCGTTCAATGTACGAGTCGTGGGGGGAGAGGAGTGTTGGTGTGTTGTTGCCACTCTCCCTATCCCCAGCAACACAGCGATACCGCACCGCTAATACGGCGTGGAGTGGCTGCGGCCGTCTGGCTGGTGGTGAGGAAAACATCTTGACCGTCGCTGGGGGCTGGGTGGGACACTCCCGGCCCCCCCGGGGCCTCCAGTTGACCGAGGAAGACGCGCCTTAAGTGTTTGGGTGCGTCTTGCCTGAAAGGCATCGTTAGGGACGCCGAAAGGCGTCAAGTCGCAGGCGGGGCCGCGGAGATCTATTTGTTCCCGTAGCCCTGGTACCATACGCGACCTTGGAGGAACACCCTGTGGTGTTTAGTCGGTGTGGGCCCGACATAACTCGTCCCTCCCCCGGGGGCGCGTACGTGGCTAGGTACGTTCCCGACAGGCTAATAAAAAAAAAGGCTTAGCAAGCATGTCATGTACCAAAAGTGTGCAACGCAGGCAGCTAAAGAAGTTTTCACTTCAGAAACGACAAATTACAAACTTTCGATAAGACATGATTACATTCATTAGGCGGTTCATACCTAATATGTTACCGTAATACAATAAAACACGTGTGCAAGCGCGTTAATCATGTAATACACTAACATCACATTCGAACGTGTGGCTGTGCCTTTATTGACGTAAGATTACAATCAAAGTTGCGAGTGTTGTGCACGTGCCGGTTGCGAAACTCACCGGCGATACCTACAGCTATCACAAACACGCTGACAGTCAAGATTATATCATAGTTATTTAACCTTCGGATATAATAGAACTAGATTATAAGTTAAAAAGTTTCAGCCTCTATATTAAGGTTATGTGCAATGAGCAGATGTAAGGATTCCAATTTAGCGTAATGCTGCTGGTAAGAACGACAGCACTGAATTTCAGTTCAGCTTACAGTTAATGTTACAGCCTTTATATATGTGCCACTGCTGAATACAGAACTTCTCTGTAAAGAGAGCATAAGGACATAGTCCGCCACGCTAGAGCGGATTGGCAGACTTCACATAACTTTTCTAACACGTAGGTTTCCTCACGATGTTTTCCTTCACTGACGAGCACGTGGAAAACAAACAAATTCATTGGAGCCAGCACCGGAATGAACCGGGCATTGAGCTACCACTGTATCATAATTATTTAACCTTCGGATACATACGAAACTGGATTGAAGTTAAAGTTTGAAGTTACAGCCTTTATATATGTCCCACTGCTGGGCGCAGGCCTTCTCTGTAAAGAGAGTATAAGGGCATAGTCCACCACGCGGCCCTAGTGCGGATTGCCAGACTTCACATGCCTTAGAATTTTTCTAAGACATGTAGGAAACCTACGATAAACCTCACGATGTTTTCCTTCACCACCGAGCGCGTGGTTAATCAGCACATCAAATTGCAACAACAAATTTATTAGTGCCGGCACCGGGAATCGAACTCGGGTTGCTAGCGTACAATGCAACTCGAGCCAATCGCCCGGACACTGAGCTACCACGGCTCAATACTAATTGAACCTGTGATTGTAATTTTTTATTTTCTAAGCAAGTGCTTAACCACGATCCGGCTGTTTTTTCTGCTCTCTGCTTTTGAAAACATCCACATTGTAAGCGGAGGGAAAGACAGACAAATCGCCCCCGAAGCTGCCTTCATTCTTAATTTCATGAAAATCGTTGGAGCCGTTTCCGAGATTAAGATTATATACCTATGTATTGTTTGTTTAAAAGTATTATTGTACATTCACGGTTATAAAAGACTTTTCTTTAGAAAGGAATTAAAACTGTACATCTGGGTTTTTGACCTCTATTTTCAAGTAATACAATTTCCTCCACTAGATCGTTTATTTATAAGTTAACGTAAGATAAGTGCACTGTAATTAAAAATAAGTCTCCATGACGCACTGTGTGCATTTACACGTGAGAATAACATCACTCCCATAACAATCTGATAATAGGCGACGACAACGCAATCACCAACGAATTGCGCCAACTTGTGAGTATTGTATGACGTCACAACATTGCCGACAAAGATCAAACTTAGTGAAAGAGAGAACGATGAATATTTACTCAAAACTTTACGAAATAGAACTTCGTTGAGTCGAAAACATTCATTACTGAGCACAGGACTTCTCTGTGGATGGCAGACTTCACATGCCTTAAAAAAATTCTAGGACATGTAGGTCTCCATCACGATGTTTACCTTCATCACCGAGTGGTAAATCAGCACATAAAATTGCAACAACAATAGTTCGTGCTACTGGGACTGGGGATCGAACTCGGCTTGCTAGCGTACTATGGAATTTGAGACGACCGCCCGGACACTGAGCTACCACGGCTAGTAGTTCAACTTTATGTCGTCTAATTTTATAATTTGTGGCTGATCTCAAACAACATGAATACGGTCCGTCATACTGTGACATTATAGTATGCGACCGACGTTTGAGATAAACATATGTCATCAATAAACTTTCCATTGAAAAGTATGTTATCGTTTAATGCTGTACATCTAAAAATAACATCTTATCAATTTTCTCCAAGTCTCTATTTTGATTGAACAAATAACGTTTGAATAGCATTGTCACGTTACGTGTCCTCTGTATCTTAACATATAAATTAAATTGTAGTGTCTGTTTTTAACATTAAAATAACATAATATTTGCATATGAATGTATATATGTATACACATATACTACAATAACATTTTTTCCAATTGTTGTCTGTCCGTCTGTCTCTTTGTTCTGGCTAATTTCTGTAACCGCTGGACCGATTTTAAGTGGACGTTTTTGACGCTAGGCTTATTAATTTGTCATGTCGGTTTCCTCGCGATGGTTACCCTTCACCTTTGATCACGTGGTAAGTTTGTATTTAATTTTGCTATAAACAATATCATTGGTACCGGCGCTGTAATTCAATTGCCAGCGTTATTTGCAAATTAAAGTGAATGACTGGACACTGAGCTACTACGTCATAAAACATTTTTTCTTAACGTTTTCCTGTTAAATTCGATAATTTTTATCTGTAACAGTTGCTTCTTGATAACCGATACCTTGCAAAACACGTTGATTAAAAAGATCGAGAGATAATCGAAAATCTTCGTGTTCCGACTTCAAAAAATAGGAGAGTCAACTCTTCTATATTTTATAAGCAAGCGCTTGACTACGATATAGGGTAATTAAGTTCCGAAGATATACCAAAACTTTTAATAATCGTAACGAAGTTCGAAGAATGCTTCTTGTTTGTATACACACTTGTCAACAGTATATTTTAATATTTTCTTAATAAAATAGTTAATAATTCTGAGAAGATTGCAGAATTAATTACTTTTAAATGTATGCTTATTTTCAATAACAAATTTAATTTGCTCATATCAGACATCTATATTTATAAAACAGAAAGTATGTGGGTATGTTCCGTATAGGCTCCGAATCTGCTAGACCGATGTCAATGATACTTTTAGGGACTCTACAGATTGACCTGGCGAGTAATCCTGTAAAGTTGGATGTCGATCGGAGCACTCCTCTTTTTGAACTGTCAGATACAACTTTTAATTGCCTGAGAATATCATATTCTATTGTTTTAAAACCCAAATTTGTATTGACATATGCGTTGTGTATATTTATGTCATTATGAACCATATTGAAGTATAATAAATCCCTAAATGATAAGAATGATATTGTATTTACTGATCTGACTGCTCTGCAAAGTCGTTACCTCAAATATTTTATAAATAACCGAATTTTAGAGAGATCAGATGGAAATCTACAACAGCTGTGACGATGTATAAAAAATTAATTTAAAAATAAGACAAATCGTCAAATCAGTAAAATTACTTTCGTTCGACATAACTTATCTGGTCGATTTTTATTCACCTGGAGAGAATTAATAATAGTAACATGTACATTTACGATTAATATTAAAAATAAAATAAAACATTAAACTCTATTACGTGTCCCACAGTTGGGCGCAGGCCTTCTAGGTAAAGAGAGTATAAGGGCATAGTCAGACACGCGGCCAAAGTGCAGACGGGCAGATTTCACATGTCTTGTTTTCATTGTCTTTGATTTTTTCTAATTTATATAGGTTTTCTCACGATATTTTCCTCCACCGCCGATGTCGTGGTATATCTACTGAGTTACCACGGCTCTACTGAGTTACCACGGTTCTACTGAGCTACCATGGCTCTACAGAGCTACCACGGCTCTATTTACATGAACGTTGGATCAATTTTAAGTTTGCGAAAAGAAGACCGCCTTATCATAAGCTATTATCAAAAACGTCACACCGCCGGATGATGCAATAGGAAAACATCCTTCTTTTACTATCAGTGCTGTAGGATTGTCAACGTGTTCCGAGAAATACACCTCGATAAGATATCGTGTGATAATCTGACAATCTTTATATTATCGATTATTTATTTATATTCATAGACCATATATATGTTATTTTTAGAGAAGTCATTAGCGTCTATGGTCCAATCATTTTAAGTACGATTTGCGAATTTTAAGGTCGTAGATTTGAACACGACAACTGTGACCCGAGTCTGCTTACCAGTGACGTTTCATTATGAAACCGACTTCAATAATAAAGAACGTGAAGAAAGACAATAGTTTCGTCATCAAATACTAACACACATACGATTGGCGTGCCAGTGGTACGCCACTGGTAAACTATAGTGGTACCAATAAACTAAAAGACATTTTCTAGTTTTGCAGTTCAGTTTGATTGCCAGACCATTTAACTTATTTGGAATGGTTTACGAGAATATTAGTAAAATTTCATAGTTTGTGTTTAGAAATTAATAATTTTAAAACAAATTAATATTTAGATATGTTATAAATAATATTACCACCCCACCTGTCGGATGCTATACGATATTACTACCAGTCATATTTTTTTTTTTAATATGACGAACTACACAGATTGGTCAGAGAGGCTGGCCTTGACTGCTTCACCGGATTGAGAGGTGGCACAGCTCTTAGGTCGCTTAGCCTGAACCTCTATTGCTAGTAACCCGATACAAGGGTCCCCCCGGTGAGGGGTAACCTCGGCTTGGACGGTTACTATGTTACGCGTAAGCATTCCGATCCGAGGGTGCCCGAGAGGGCCGAACCACGACTCGGTCGGTTGCTATTTCACGGATAATCTAAGGGACATTCAAAAGCCAAACTAACTTTGAGTGCCACTTCGGGAAGCGTTGGCGCTGGGCCAGTCATGTTACAAGTCGACAAGATTAAGAAAAAATTCGTGGTCTATCGTGATTTCAAATTGTTATCGGTATTGTTCAAGTGACAACCCTAGCTGTTGCTAAGCCACGAACGTGTTGACTAAACAGTAATAATAATAATCATGACATAATTTGTTTGATTATGATTAAAAAGGAATTAAAATGGATTTATCCTCACACGATATAAAAGATTATACGACATAATGAATTATTCAAGATACCAAGTGATTTACTCGGCCTAACTGCGGGTTACGTTGGAAGTTTCGATTAATTGTAGAGGTTGCCATTTCCTAATTTCCACTCGTAAAAACTTTTTCTACTATACATCGCATAATACACCCATTGACTTTCTAATTTATGGAGAATAAAAATTTGTGGACATGTTAAATCAACATTTTATATCTATCAAAATGACATTTCAAATGCCTTGCGTTAATTTATCTGAAGACATGCTCATGGATTCGTGTTAACATTAAAATATTATGTGATAAAGCTTGCATAGTGTTTCAAGAGCTTTACGCTAGAGGGCGGGTTTACGGAGCTTTAAAAAAGGAAATAAATCTGTTTTCTTCCACGAGAGGGCGATACAGGTATCGTTTGCACTTCTAAACATCGGAACATTTTTATATGAATACTAGTTAGTGTACCTAGCCCGCTTCGCCGAGATAAAGTTTGCTTTATTTTATATAAACAATAAAGTTACACCATTAAAGATTTAATTTAACTCTCACAATACATTAAATTATTAATTTCTCTCCGTATTCATTTTCTTCTATTCTCTTCTCGAGCGGTTGAAGATCATTAACCTACACCCATATACATGTAATACACTCCATTTTACTTCAATATGGTTCATAATGACATAAATATACACAACGCATGCGTCAATACAAATTTGGGTTATAAAACAATAGAATATCATCACAGATCGATGCTCGGAGTGGCAAAGTTATTAGTTTATTTTCTATAACTTCCTATAATCCAATTAAAGCATCCGATTATATTCGCATGCTATCGTGACAAATAGGTTATCTATGCGGTGAGTTTCCCCTAATATTGACTTAGTGTAAGTGCTCTAAGAGCCATCTCTCAATCCAGTGAAGTCGAAAGTGAAAACCCTATAATCAAAACGGTAATCACCTATGAAGAATAGTTAATGTATTGTGTGAGAAGGAAGAGGGAAGAACTGGAATTGTGTACAGAGTTTCTACTTCATACTGTTTTTAATTCATTAAAATATTGTAAGCTTAGTAAATAAAGTATATAACATATACTACACGCTCCATTTATGATTATATATTCTTATAAACACAACTAGACAGACATACACAAGCAAACAAACAACATAATAATGAGCATGTTTGTCATCGTTGTCCAACATTGATATATTTCTTTTTAATAACTCTATATTTGTGTATTAAAATATTTAAATACGAATACTGAACTCATTACACGGGGAATCCCAGGGTTAAATCTTGTGCACCCAATATACATATAAGAGCATTTCCCGAAAAAATATTACTACTACCCTACTAAGAAATAATAAATAAAATATACATTTGTTATAATTACATTATATTATAATAGCGATCGCTTAACTTTGATATACGACCAGGGCTTCGAGTCTGCTGAACCGATTGTGTCAAAAAATGTTGAAAATTACATACCAAAAAATATATTTTTTAATGTGATCGATAGTGAACTATGGGTCTATTTGTTTGCCTCGCGATTTAATAACTAACTTTACTATTACTAAGTTTAAAAATTTTAAGGTTACTTAAGTTAAGTTGATTAAGTTGGTTTTGTTTGAACCAAAAATAATACTAATATTTTAGTATATTATAATATTTGGTACAATGACAGTTGCAATACGTTGGTTTAATAGTGAAATGTCGTTGGCAATTATGTACTTGGGATTAGAATTCTAGACGGCTTGTATGAATGGTTCCGTATGAATAGAAAATAAGATAACTTATATATAGTCTATTATATACTTTTTTCGTAAGTTCGCTTTCGTCAGTAAGAGAAATAAATGTCATTACGTCTTACTTTGATTACGTATTCTATGAACTATGTAATACAATTTAGTAATCATTGCTAATTGACTTGATTAGGCCTAAATCCTAAATATATTTCAACGGAACCGTAATTTATTGTTCATATTACTATTTCAGTGAAATTACGAGTTATGTTAACACCTATTAGCAGCATTATATCGTGACTTAGGAAATCGTTTAGTGAAGTGTTTTTTTAATGAATCCTCGCTGATTAGCCATAGAAGTGGAACTCAACAGTTTCACCGGATTTGGGAGGTGCCAGAGCTCTAAGGTCTTAGGTTAAATTGGGCAAGACGGCTCGTCTATGGTTGAAGTGTGTTATAACTTGCAAAATTTTTCTGTACGATTTTGGATTTGGTATATATATGAATCTTCGGACCAAAGGTTCACTGATAATAAAATTAACATGGGATCTAATTGCGACTCTTTCCAGTTAGAAGTACACTCGTGAGCAAAAATAAAGGGTCGGTTAAGAAAGTTTGAATATCTCGGAAGATAAAGACGCTAGCTAACTGAAATAAATTGTGCATGATAGACAATTAAATATCCTTAAAATATCCTTTTTCGTTTAAGTGTATTTTTTAAATGAATTATAAATAAATTAATAAAAATATTTTATTTTATTGACATTTTGTCTATCATGTACAATTTATTTCAGTTAGCTAGCGTCTTTATCTTCCGAGATATTTAAACTTTCTTAACCGACCCTCTATTTTTGCTCACGGCTATATTAATAATTATAATAGACGGAGAGACATATAAAACAATCGATATAATAACCGTCTCTTTTTGTAGTCGTCTAAAAGCTAGTAGCGAATATTTGTAGCGTTCTCCGTAAACAGATTCTACGTATATATTCTATAGTCTTGCAGGCGATACGTGCCCCGTAAACAGGAAAGTTACTGAGCGCGCGATGGCGCGCCGTGTTATAGGTCCGCGCCCTTAACCTGCTTTAGTATTTATCGTATTGTCTACAAAGTATTGTCGGTATACATGCGCGAACGCACATAACTACATTGTCACATAAATTACGTGATTTATAGTCACGAATCAGCAATGTTTAAGAATCTCTTTGAGCTAAAGAGGCAATGGGCAAGTGTAAGTAGACGATTTTTGTATTATATATTTTTCCGTGTTAAGGTTATAATCGGGCCAGATAATAAAATTCAATATGTTTACATAATAATCCTTTTATTAATTAACTCTCTCGTAACCGTTCACATGATTGTGAAATCTTTTTTTCAACAGATATAAAAATAACAATCCGAACCCACTCAAAGTCGGGCAAGGCTCGATACATCTATTATAAACAAATAATATTAACTCTTTTAATATCACAAAATTATACTTATCAACTATTTTCATTTAAAGCTTTCAAGTTTAACTTACTTACTAGGGATTTAAAAGGCTAACACTAAATAACTGTGAGATCTAAGTCTTCATGTTACCACATATCACTAAACTTATGGATCAGGCGGACACTTGGGAGCGCGTGCGGCTCCGACCGGTGCTGGAACAGATGTGACCGTGGAGCCGGGTCCGCCAGCTCCTGCCACCGCGGTCTACCAGGGCCGCCACACGGCCGGGCTCTTCAGGCCGGCGTTTGTCGTGCAGTCCAGGGGTACGGCGGTGTGCATTGGAACCGGGGACGCCGGCGGAGATGGAGTCACGTAACCGGAAGACGATGACACAGTTGACAGCGCAGGGCTGGGAGGACTGGCCGGTGGAGTGTCGGCACCGGCGGCGGCGCGCTGCATGTCGTTCAGCCGGTGTCCTAGGTGGGTCATCAGCTGGGTGCCCAGCCTCACGTCCACACCAGGTATGGAAGCTAAACACCGGGACACTTCATTTGCTGCGTGGGTGAATCCAGCCCGGAAGCGATCTGCGTCGACTGTCGGGTTAAGGGACAGTCTGCGCTGGCGGCGGAGCTTGTGCAAGTGTCGCACGGTCAATTCCAAAATATCAGCCTTCTCCAATTTGGCCACGTTCTCACCCTCCGACTGGAGAGCGCTGACCATCAGCTCCTTGAGCTCGTCGAGGCAACGGTTGATGCGAGCGCGCCTCTTACGCTCGAGCATCGGCTTCATCACTTTGCGGTATTGATAAGTGCGCGAGACGGGCTGCGGGCCATCGTCCGCGAGAGAATACGCGATCTCGTAAGACATGTTTGTCTGTGTTTGTTTCGTGAGTGTACGTTAGCGCCGAGCGTTGGACGCGGAATGCGCTCTTCGGACCGGGTGGGGGGCTTATATAGGGAGGTGAGGGCGCGCGATCGTGGGAACGCACGGAGCCGTCGAGTTCCCACACGCGCCACCTGTGCGGCGCAGCTGCCGGCGGGGCGCGGGGGGCCACGCGCTCGCCGCGCGTGCGCGCCGTAAACAATCGCCCGCGCACGCCGCGACGCTCCGTAATTGTTCGCGCCGGCGACGGATCCCGATCTGTTACCTAGTTAGATCACGCTTAGCGACTTCCATTCGTGTACTAGAAAGTTGCGCCTGTCCACCAATGTCCATACATTTTTTTTAACAAACAGACAAATGATCACTACGAGTGAGTAATGGAGTAGTCCTTATTGTTTAGACAGATGATAGCGATCCAAATACGTTGCTATAGCAATTTTAAATACTGACTTTTACCACAATTACGCGAATTTGACGAGTAAATCTGTTGTGGGTTTATTCAAAGACCATTAAAATGAAAGATTATTAAATTAATTTACGAAAGCTTTTGGTTATATTTGATTTTAAACTGTTTAGGTTGTTACATTGTTACAAAATTTAACTTGGAACATTCGTAGAGCTGTGGTGGTCGGTTCGTGATCCGGACGGTCGCCTCAAGTTGCATAGTACGCTAGCAAGCTAAGTTCGATCCCCGTCGCTAATAGTATTGTTTGTTGCAATTTTATATCCTGATTTACCACGCATAATCTGTGGTGAAAGAAAACGTAGGGAGTCATTTTAACTTTATCTTTTCTAACATTGTTTCTGGTTTGATATTCAAAAGTAAATCTATTGAAATGCACGTTATCAATCAACTCATACGATCGAAAGTACTATTTCATAACTCTAATTACAGTTACATATCATTAAGAACGGCGCAATGTGTGGTACGCCGCAACGGAGCGTGTGGCGTGATCAATCAGGGGACGGGCGTCGGGCACAATGGCGGCCGTCAATTATAAACTGGCCGCTACTGTTTCTGATCATCAATCACAGATTATACTCTGTAATAATTATTGACAAATAAAATTACAATTCGAGACTACGTAGAGGCGGTTGAACGCCTGCGAATTTCGGAGCTAGCGTCAATTTTAATGGCTGCAAAACATAAGGTCGTAAGATCAAAGCCATTCGATTAACGACGTGAGATATCTTAGGACAAGTTTAAGCTTATCTCAAATTGTTAACAAGATTGTAAATAATATCTATGCGAATAATAATTGAATTTCCAAAGATTTTTCTGTGGTATAATTCTATTTTAAAATTCTTTCTTTCTCTTTCTTTTTTAACAACATACAACGGCAATGATCACGTAAGTAAATGAAGACAAAAAATAAATTCGTTTGTAATAAATTTGTTTTATTTGCCCCAATGTCGAGAACATGTTTTCTTTCTAAAGAGAGTATTAGAGCGTAGTCCGCGTAGATCTTGTTGCGAATTGGCGGACTTCCCATGTCCTAGCTAATTTTCACAGATCTCCTGGCGGTTAACATTTAAATATATCGTACATAACTGCGTCTCGCTGTTTTATGATTATAACTGTCGGTAGCTGATGTAGCTTTATTCAAAGGTGAACCCATATTATGTAGGCGGTCGCCTACGCTGAACCCGAGTGAGATATGGACCGCAAGATACCGGTATTGGGGCCCGTAACGTGCCGCTTAAGTACCGCCGTGCACCCACTTTCTCCCATACACCCACGGAAATTATCTTTATTGTCGCCTTGTCGGTTCACACGCGCCAACCGAGAAAAAATACCCGAGTGACGTGTGCGCACAGATAATGACGCAGTGTTTTTTTTTTATTCAACGCTAATCTGTCGAGTATAATGCTGCCAGTAACCTTTTCTTTTAAAACAAATACAGTAAAATGATGTTATTTATAAAATTACATAAATAAAAATAATTTAATTTATAGGTTTTTTTTAATTCGTACTGGAAATTTTTCCAAACTTTTTTTTAATATTGTTACAAGTGTATGGCAATTCACACTTAGATATAAGACCTAATAAGATTAAAAAAATAATGCTATGAGTATTTTTTCACACCCATTATTAACATTCTTCTTAACCATTCCAGCATCTTGGCTCATGCAACGAGATTGGTAACAGAAGCTGTCTATAGTGCTAGGTTTAAAAGGTTGTAAGAGTTTTTATATATGGTGTATTTCGACGGTTTGTAACTCTATCAGGAGAGTGTAACCGTAAGGTTTTCCTTGAGAGGGAAACGCAGGTTCAATAGCTCTCATAGCTATCGGTAGCCCGAAAGGACCAGAATTTTTGGATATATAATAAACATACGGGACGAATAATTTTACAAATGATTAATTATAATTAGGGTAACCGGTTTTTTTCCTATCATTTTTAAATTAATGTTCTTCGCAATGGCAATTATGAATTAATTTCTTCACCAATTCGCAACACTCGTTATCTAACGCAAGGTTAATTACGATAATTTCGTGCAATAATGATAAAAAAGTCGAATGTCACTAACATTCAGTAAAAAGATGTACGTATGTCGTACGTCACAGCGGTAATAACTGTGTTATAATAATAATTAAGCTGTGAAAAGATTTCTCTTATATCTATATACTCTGTGACTGTTTATCATGTTTACGTAGATCTTTACAAATCCACAAAACGTCCATTCGCGACCGTCGGAGGTTGCGAATAATGCTCGCGCGTTAACGCTATTTTATGGGCAGGCCCCACCCGTTAGATGTTAGGAGCGTTGCTGGAGTTTATTCGGCCACTTCTTCTCCCAGCGTCAACGCTTCACGAAGTGGCACTCAAAGTTAGTTTAGCTTTTGGATGTCGCTTAGATTATCCGTGAAATAACAACCGACCGAGTCGTGGTTCGGCCCTCTCGGGCGCCCTCGGATCGGAATGCTTACGCGTAGTATAGCAACCGTCCAAGCTATGGCGTCCAAGGTATGGCGAAGACGAGCTATGCCACCTTTCATTCCGATGTAGCAGTCAAGGCCAGCTTCTCTGGCCTATCTGTGTAGTTCGTCATTAAAAAAAACATGTTTACTCGGTTATTTGAGCTAAGCTAAATCAAAAGCGTGATTAAGGAGCAGTGGTAGTTCGGTGTCCGGACAGTCGTTGCATAGTACGCTAGCAACCCGAGTTCGATCCCCGGTGCCGGCACCAATGAATTTGTTGCAATTTTATGTGCTTATTTAGCACGTGTTCGTGTGAAGGCAAAAATCGTCATACTCTGACATAATTGAGGGCGTCCGTCCATTTAACGTTTGATTCCATTTGATATCGGTTTTTGTCTTTACTGGTAAATATACTGGTCTAAAAGTAGAACAGATTTAAGAATATTCGGTCTGAGTAGTCATTTGTCAGTTTTTTTTAAATACACTAAACGTCACACACGTCACTAAATCTTCAACAGACTTCAAAAAGGAGGTTTCAATTTGTTTGTATAGCTTTTAGTAAATATTTTTCAGTTCACAATTGTCGTATATATCTAAAATTTACTATCTTAATTGAAAATGAATGTTAATATGTTAGTGGTGGAGGAGTCTGTCCCGGACACCACTTATATTGTTGATGTAGACGGATGTCAGTGGAAAAGACATGTAAATCAACTGTTGAATTGTAGCAACACATTATTAGACTATGACCACTTCTACTCGTAGGACATCCAAGGATGTACACCTAAGTGTGATGCCAAGAGTATGAAGTATTATTTAGTATAGAAGAGTATTTAGTATGATTTTATATCCCATCCTCATCGCCAATTGTCATGTATGAATTAAACAGACCTTGGAAATAAGTATATTTATTTAAACTTAGTAACAAGCGACTTACAATTGTACAAATGCGCGTACGCCATCTTCCTGCGTGAGAAGTCTAGCGAGAGCCAGAGAGAGAGTGAGAAAGCGCGGCTGCCCCACAGAGTATGCTAAACAGGGATACCACAGTTATAAAAAAGATTGATAATATATTTATATTTAAATAAATAAGTTAAACAGATTGAAACATTTAACTGAGTCCGAATGCCGCGGTATAATAAGGACGCAATTTAGTGATCCCCCTAGTACTTGGACATCATTAAGCGTTAAGTAACGTGATCGCTTCGTGGCCAAAGCTAAAATTGGGAACGATGCTATTTCATAAATATTATTTCGATCTATTCCATTCTCTTGACGCTTATGAGAAGATAAAATGTTTGAAGATATAATACACTAATTGTTAGTTTAATAATCTTATCGCACATGCGTCACTTCGGATTAGCGTTGGCACGTTTCAAGTCAAATGTCCCTATGATGGCACGAATATTTACGGCTGTATATGTCATCAATTGATCTCATCGAGCATCATCTATAGGACACCTTTGTGGTCTAAGTACGATAAATACCATAAGAAATATAGTTGTCCCATAAAAGCTACCAACTGATGGTTCGGCCATCTTGGGAGGTCTCGAATCGCAAAGCTATCGCGATTAGAAAAAATGCCTTAGCGGAAGTCCCCGTCGTCGTCTCAAGAGTCCATTGCCCATACTCCTTAAAGAGATTGAGGCTAAGTGACTTAAGAGTTGTGTAACATCTCACCAACCCGGTGATACTATAGTAGTATAGATATAAGTATGTATAAATATTCACTAAACTACAAATAGTTTTTTTTTATTAGTTAATTTTTAATTTCAAATTTAGTTTTATTTTTACTTTTGTGTTATTTTTATTTTTATCTTACATTAATAATAATAATAATAATAACAAACACACAAACACGCTCGCACACTAAAACAATTGGTCCAGGATACTTGGCATAAGCCCGTACCAGATTCAGTAAAACCGACCCATAAGGTCGAGATCAACAGTTACTGTATTAAATAATAATAATAATAATAAGTAATTCTGAATACCTGTAGAATTGTTAGAAAGTTCATGCAAATAGAAGACACTCAAATAGGACATAATATCAACACACCCACAACATAAACACAAAACACACCCTACATTTACTTGGTTATGACCCGTAAATGTAGGTGAAACCAGCTTTTAATTTAAAGAGCTGAGAAAAACAACATACATACGAAAATAATAATAATAAAGCCATTTAATCCAAATTAGTATTTCCGTTTTACAATAGAGTTTTTGTTAGTAACATGAAAGTTGAAAAGACTTAAAGAAATAACAAGATAAAACAAAAAATCAAATGCAGTCAAACAGCTATGGAAAGGAGCATGTTAAAAATTAGAAGAATACGGATAATAAAGAGCGAAAGCATTCGTTAACAAACAAAACTCACCGATGCTCTGAGTTACGCACTATCATTAAAATGGAGATGGGCCGGACATATATCACGATACCCAGACAAAAGATGGACCATTGAAGCCACAAAATGGAAAGGACCAGCGGGAAAAAGAAATGTTGGTCGACAAATAAGACGGTGGTCTGATGAAATAAGTCACATCGCCGGAAATGACTGGATAATGTCAGGCAAGGACAAGCAGTCATGTAAAAGGATGGAGGAGCCCTTTTATCTTAACATTGTCACTCGCCAATTAATTGCTTGCAGTCTACGCCTATAACTGCGATGGCATTAACTTCACAACTTTTCACTGTTTCATGTATTGTTTGTTAAAAATGTTCATTGTGTTGGTTCATAAATAAATAAATAAATAGATCTTCAGATCTTCTTAAGAAATTTGGAGAAATTTGAAACGAGAAACTTTCGTTACGTTCGCGTTTCATTATTGAAAACTGCAAAAAGACAATTCCTTAAAAGCATGATGGATATGTCAAATCCACGGTATATCATTCTTATTACGCTTAGTAATAAAATATTTAAAAATTAAATTCTACTTATCGGAAGTCGTGTGTCATTACGCGAATGTAATTAAATATTAGTAAAATTTCATTAGAATAAAACGTCGCTTGTCAAGAAAAATCAAAGGTCATGAGTCATCGTTCATCGTGCGTACGGCAAAGGAGTGGAATAAGTTGCCGGCGTCAGTCTTTCCGTCCAATTACGACGTGGGAGCCTTCAAGAGTAGAGTGAATAGACACTTACTAAACTAGCGCGTACTATCTTTCGACTATATCACCACTTAACACCAGGTGGGATCATGGTCAAGCGCATAAAAAAAAAAATATTAAAAAAACTCGAAAAATATTAGGTGACGGAATGTTTACCGATGTTTTACATTCGAATCATTTAATGTAACACTATTCAGACATTTCCAATAGACAATGTAACGAAGGCGGCGTTGGAATTTTCTGGGAATTTAATGGCCTCTTTATTACCGAATTCATTATCTAATTCCGATGGTAAGCAAATTAGTTCTTTAATTTATGTTAACAAAAAGTATAAACCATGTATTGCAAATTAAACTATTCTTACAGATTTTTGTAGAAGTGTTTGCGGTTTAGTCCGGAACTAATGTAGGTAGTTGTTTCCTCAGCCCTGTAGTTCTGGGCTCTCAAGAATAAGACTACGGTATCCCCTGCCAGTCGTAGAAGTCGACTAAAAGGGGCCTCGGGTTCACTGGGCGACAAGGGTGGGGGGGGCCTTTGTCGTCCGCCAAGGTGAACCCGGCAAGAAGGCGATATCGGCTGGCCTGGCGGGAAGTGATCCCGGACCGCTCACAATGTAAATGGGGCAAACGAGCTTGAGTCGACTATTTGCCAACGAGATTTTGCCATTAATCCAACTCATCCTCCTTCTCCGGGTGTCAGTTGCGTTAATGCTGGAAGTCGTGACGGTTGGTGATCCGTCGACACTTTCTCCTATCAGCCATCAGTAAAGCATTCGTAACCGAGGTGCGAGAGTGCGGATCTGATCAGTTTGGAAATCTGTCTGGTCATGGAATTGGGAGTTTTGTTGAGATTTAGAACGTACTCCATTTTAGGAGTCGGTTAAAAATACAATGCAATTATTAATTTAAACTTTTAAAATTAATTCGTGACCATGAACAGGCATGATCAACTTAAAGCGATCGTAACGTCTTAATTTTAAGATTACAATTACCGCTCTAAAATCCATTTGACGGACTGCCCTATAAAATAACGATTGCCAAACGATCAAATGTGATGACATCATCAATTCTTTCGTCATGAAAGTTTACTAAATGTGACGTTACGGATCTTACCTTTTCATTTAGTTTGGATCACGGATGACGTATGAGATACCAGTGTAGTTTCCAATGAATTGAAAAGTGATAACGTCGTTAGATGAGTCACACCGTCTGTCTGGTAAAATGTTTTGAATTCGACTTAATTCTGCGGCCCGAATTCGACTTAATTATTCGTCATTTACTATTATTTTTCTACCATTATTTTAGAAACACGCAGTGCATCATGTTTTTTTCTTCTTTTGAGCCGTTCAAATCGGTTCAGGGTAAATTTTATGAGTTCGCGTCACCGGCTTGCTAATTGCTAATGTATGTAATTGGAAAGACAGAAGCGGACTTATTATTCCAATCTCTTGCTGTACGAATACTGAAAGACGAAGCACTTCGAATTTATGGGTGTCCTAAAAGAAAAGATGAATTCCAGCACTGCGTCATGAAGTCCGATAGTGGAATGGGGATAGGGGAATTAGATCATGTCATTCCTGAACACACTCTCCAAAAAGCAATTTGTAGAAAAAAGATTTTGTTCATATCAGAGTGTTAATCAATACATTTTCTCAAACGTTTCCGACGATCCCAATATCTTCAAGGTTCAATATCTTAATTTGGACGTTCATTGATAGGAATATTTTTAATATAACCAAAAAAAAAACTTACGCTAAATTTTCCTTTTGTTTATTAAATCCTAATGAATGAAGACATTTAAACGCCATTTGCTATCGTTTTATCAGTAATGTATTCGGGTTAACGATCGCTGTCTTGTGCTATTCACAATTGCTTACACTTGATTGTAATAATAGGAATTTTCCTATACAACATGTCACTTGTTTGTTAGTTGATTGTATTTACTGGAAGCACGCGTACATAATTGCCTACTGATAGTATTTGATTGCATTTATCTGATGAGGTTGTGTAACTGACTTTGTTGTTCAGTTTTAATGGAGAATATTTTTAGTCTGTGGTGTGATTACATCATTTTGTATATAGTATGCCGTTATTAGTCCTTAACACTCAATCTAGGTGAGCCGTGGTAGCTGTGAGCCGTGGTAGCTCAGTGTCCGGGCGGTTAGCTCTTGTTGCATAGTACGCTAGCAACCCGAGTTGGTGCCGGCACCAATAAATTTGTTGTTGCAATTTTATGTGCTGATTAACCACGCGCTCGGCGGTGAAGGAAAACATCGTGAGGAAACCTACATGTGTTAGAAAATTTTTCTAAGGCATGTGAAGTCTACCAATCCGCACTAGGGCCGCGTGGTGGACTATGCCCTTATACTCTCTTTACAGAGAAGGCCTGTGCCCAGCAGTGGGACATATATATTATATATAAAGACTGTAACTAACTCAATCTAGATATTCTTCGATTGTAATTTAATATATTACATTGTATTTTTAGTGCGGATGTACAAATTAACGTATTTATAAGTAAAAAATTAGTTTTAAGTAACTAATTAGTTGTTTTTTTACGAACTTACACAGACTAGTCAGAGATGCTGTTGATTACTTTTTCACCGGATTGAGAGGTGGCATAGCTGAATAGATCTTAACTCGCATACCCGGAACCTATATTCCAGTAACCCAAAAGGGCCCCTCCGGCTAGGAGTAATCTCGGCTTGGTCGGTTACTATGTTTTTTTTTTATGTAACAAAAGGCTATTTTGACTACTGTATTTTATTTTCAATATTTAATTATATAATTTAAACTTTATACTATTAATTATCATATTATTTTTTTTTTTTTTTTGACTCAATAATATTTATGATTTTTTTTCATCTATTATTTTATTGTACAAAATATATTTTAATCTCATAACTGTTTTATTTATGTATCATATTTATTATACTCTTACTGTCTGTATTCCATATAAAAGTAGTATTGCGCGCGCACGTCTTTAGGTAGTCCCGGGCACCGCTGAAAATCAGCGCTGTCGCATCCTTGTGACAGCATATGCTGAGACGGTGTCCGATATTGGCATCATATGTTTTGTATTATTTGTCCGTGTAACTTTAACTGTGTTTTGTCTATTTTTCATTCTTTTTTAATGTGTGTTATATTCAGTCTGTGATGTGTTTTTGTATTGTGATGCCAATAAATAAATGTCTATGTCTATGTCTATGTCTATATCAAAATTAGAGTTGTGTTACTCTTACCGTATGCTATATCTAGTCCCCCCGGGGTAGGACGTTCAGGGCCTTTAGTTTCCTTTCCTTTCGATTTCCTTCTTGTCATTCGTCACCTCTTTTTATTAATACATTTAAATCTAGATTTTGTATAACTTAGCTTAATACATATTTCTTATCTATTGCTTATATTCTAATATATATATTTTTAGTTTTTATTCTACGGGCTTACACTACGGTGACTATGTTGGGTAGGGTTCAGATCCGAGGGTGCCCGAGAAGGCCGAACCATGACTCGCTTAGTTGCTCGTCTACGGATGAGTAAGAAATAAGTGTAATCTACGAATTTTAAATACAAAATCCTCGTAGCAATACGTTTCTGCTCACTTCAGAACATAATAAACGTTACTTTTTCTTAGCATAGTAATTTTACTAGCTACAGTTTTTTTCTCAAGACTGACCACATTGATTTTAGCTGCATCACCAATCACGCTTCTACCACATCCGCTTACGTAGCTAGATGTGCGTTTCTCAGTTAATTCTCGCACCTTAACCAGTGGGTAATGATAAGCGACAACATAGTAAAGTTGGTGGTTTTCCTCGCGCGGTGAGACGGGCAAAAAGGCACGTATTTACGACGGCGCAGTGCGTCCCCGCGAATGTGTACGTGATCATCGAGACGTTGCGCGGAGGTCGCGATTGCCACGCGACACTGACGCACGGGGTGACAATATGTTAATATTTCACTTGACTGTCAGTAAATAATTACCGAATTTAGTTTTTTTGAGGAACCTACACAGATAAGTCAAAGAAACTAGCCCATAGCTCAACCTAAACTTCTATTATTAGTCTGGCAATAGCTTGGAAACTGGAAAATTAAGATTATTATTAATAGAGCCTTTTCTCAACGGGATTGCTATATAATAAGAGAACAATATAGAAAATGAACACGACCATAGGCATTACAATTGAATCTTTAAGTCGCTTGCTTGTGGAAACGGATCTTTTGTTATTTCAAATAAGATGCACCAAATATGATTAATTAAGCAATTTGTTATATTTAAAGAGTTTTGGTGTAATAGCTAATCACATTTATATGTATAAACTATATAACAATTACAAGAAATATATTATTGTTAGTAGAATAATTTCTACTAATTTGTCCGTAATATTTTCTGTAAATAATGGCAACACTAAGCATGAGTTACGGAAATTCAGCGCGTGCGAGCCGCCGGCATCGCGCGCCTCGTTGCCGCCAATCACGCACCTAATTCTAGTTGACGTATAGACTTTATCGCTCTCATTTGAAAGCATTTTAATATTAAAGATATTTTATAAACGTTAAATGAGCAATTCAAATGTTAATCTATGTTTAAAAGCGTTTTACGTGGAAAAAAAGCTTGAATTGTGGATTTTATTTGTGCGATCTAACATGGATGAAAATATAATGCGTGACGTCTCTTTTACGTAATTGGGGTAGCGTAGTTCGCATTCACTAGTTTTTCAAGTCAATTCAAGATTTTCTCCAACTAGTGAAGGTTAGCTATCAACTTCTTGAAGTCTTCCTCATAGCACCTACTATTCTCCGTGGTATTACGTTTTATATGTTTTACCATGCGCTCGGCGGTGAAAAAAACAACGCAAGGTAACTTACATGTCTTAGAATTTTTTTCTAAGTCGTGAACTCTTTACAGAGAAGGTCCAACGGCGAGACACATACACACACATATATATATATATATATATATATATATATATATATATATAAAGGCTGTAACTATTCTCGAATACCACGATTTCTTTCTTCATAGAATGAATTTATATAACTATTTTACCTTTCATAGTATCTGCAATTCGAATTGGTGACTACGAAGAACATGATCCAAATCCTGACGTTTATTAGGTACCAAATTCATTTCCATTATATTGTAGCGGGGTAGATAAGATTTTCTATCCATTAATTTCCATGACTACTAATACACATGTTTATCAGGCGGTAACCGCGGTCCGTAAATTTGACTTTGTATGGAGATAGCAGATTGGCTACGAACATTTGTACCTAGATTTATTTTCAAAATGCAGTAAAAGAGATGCGCAAAATGAATGTCCGTAAATCTCTACCTACCCCCTACAGCAACGGGTGTGATTGTTTAACTTATCAGAAAGCAATTAGTTACATTATTTACAGCCGTAATCACCCGACTACATCCAAGACGGGCTATCTAAACAATAAAACTTCATAAAAGAAATGTTGAAGGAGCTTAGTCATGGCAAGTCCGAGATAAAGTTAATGACGTCACTGACATGAACGCGTGTGCCTCCCGGGGTCAGGCAATCGCCGTCATGACTCACGCGCCTCTAAGCCTCGGCTCGAAACCGGTCCCAGCTTCCTTTGAATACAAACACCGTCAACAGATCCGGTAGTAGCGTCAGATGCTTATCGAGCAAATCCGTGATCTCGTAGCATAGTAATTTTACTAGCTACAGTTTTTTCTCAAGATTGATTTTAGCTGCATCACCAATCACGCTTCTACCACATCCGCTTACGTAGCTAGATGTGCGTTTCTCAGTTAATTCTCGCACCTTAACCAATGGGTAATGATAAGCGACAACATAGTAAAGTTGGTGGTTTTCCTCGCGCGGTGAGACGGGCAAAAAGGCACGTATTTACGACGGCGCAGTGCGTCCCCGCGAATGTGTACGTGATCATCGAGACGTTGCGCGGAGGTCGCGATTGCCACGCGACACTGACGCACGGGGTGACAATATGTTAATATTTCACTTGACTGTCAGTAAATAATTACCGAATTTAGTTTTTTTGAGGAACCTACACAGATAAGCCAAAGAAACTAGCTCATAGCTCAGCCTAAACTTCTATTATTAGTCTGGTAATAGCTTGGAATCTGGAAAATTAAGATTATTATTAATAGAGCATTTTCTCAACGGGATTGCTATATAATAAGAGAACAATATAGAAAATGAACACGACCATAGGCATTACAATTGAATCTTTAAGTCCCTCGCTTGTCGAAAGGGATCTTTTTTTATTTCATATAAGATGCACCAAATATGATTAATTAAGCTATTTGTTATATTTAAAGAGTTAATCACATTTATATGTATAAACTATATAACAATTACAAGAAATATATTATTGTTAGTAGAATAATTTCTACTAATTTGTCCGTAATATTTTCTGTAAATAATGGCAACACTAAGCATGAGTTACGGAAATTCAGCGCGTGCGAGCCGCCGGCATCGCGCGCCTCGTTGCCGCCAATCACGCACCTAATTCTAGTTGACGTATAGACTTTATCGCTCTCATTTGAAAGCATTTTAATATTAAAGATATTTTATAAACGTTAAATGATCAATTCAAATGTTAATCTATGTTTAAAAGCGTTTAACGTGGAAAAAAGCTTGAATATTGGATTTTATTTGTGCGATCTAACATGTATGAAAATATAATGCGTGACGTCTCTTTTACGCAATTGGGGTAGACGTAGTTCGCATTCACTAGTTTTTCAAGTCAACTCAAGATTTTCTCCAACTAGTGAAGGTTAGCTATCAACTTCTTGAAGTCTTCCTCATAGCACCTACTATTCTCCGTGGTATTACGTTTTATATGTTTTACCATGCGCTCGGCGGTGAAGAAAACAACGCAAGGTAACTTACATGTCTTAGAATTTTTTCTAAGTCGTGAAGTCTACCAATCCTCAATAGGCGTGACGAACTATTCTCTTATACACTCTTTACAGAGAAGGTCCAACGGCGAGACACACACACACACACACATATATATATATATATATAGGCTGTAACTATTCTCGAATACCACGATTTCTTTCTTCATAGAATGAATTTATATAACTATTTTACCTTTCATAGTATCTGCAATTCGAATTGGTGACTACGAAGAACATGATCCAAATCCTGACGTTTATTAGGTACCAAATTCATTTCCATTATATTGTAGCGGGTAGATAAGATTTTTATCCATTAATTTCCATGACTACTAATACACATGTTTATCAGGGGGTAACCTCGGTCCGTAAATTTGACTTTGTATGGAGATAGCAGATTGACTACGAACATTTGTACCTAGATTTATTTTCAAAATGCAGTAAAAGAGATGCGCAAAATGAATGTCCGTAAATCTCTACCTACCCCCTACAGCAACGGGTGTGATTGTTTAACTTATCAGAAAGCAATTAGTTACATTATTTACAGCCGTAATCACCCGACTAAATCCAAGACGGGCTATCTAAACAATAAAACTTCATAAAAGAAATGTTGAAGGAGCTTAGTCATGGCAAGTCCGAGATAAAGTTAATGACGTCACTGACATGAACGCGTGTGCCTCCCGGGGTCAGGCAATCGCCGTCATGACTCACGCGCCTCTAAGCCTCGGCTCGAAACCGGTCCCAGCTTCCTTTGAATACAAACACTGTCAACAGATCCGGTAGTAGCGTCAGATGCTTATCGAGCAAATCCGTGATCTCGTAGGACAGAAAATTCCATACCACGGCACGTGAGGCGGGAAACACGCGCTTGTGGACTTCGTGCTTGACGGTGAATGCAAATTGTTTGCGTGCACACAGTTTCTCGGAGGTAAATCGCTTATAAATTGTATATTTTCTTTTGCTTTTAGCGTCTGATTATGAGAGAATATTGGATCGCGTGTTTTAATAATAAATAGGCTACGTCGTACCCTTTGAGGTTAGACAAACCGAACACGAAAGTAAATAAATAAGGCCGAGGTATGCTTAAATAGATTAACAAGAGCTTGATGTTACCGACTCACTTCTACACTGATTTTGTAAAGAAAAAGAAGGAATATTCAGTGTGTCGGTGTGATAAACTCTCAAACTACACAAAAGATTTTAATTCAATTCTATCTCCATTAGAAAGACGCATTACACATACTTTGATTAAATAAATATATTATATTTTGAAAAAATCGAAAATAGTGGTTAAAAACCTTATGAAGCGAGGCATAGTAAGGAGCCAGTGGAACGCATCAGAGCCCCTCTGCACTATGCTCTTAGGAGAGCACATCCCGGGGAGGAGGATGATCCCTCCCTCTCTGTGCCCTCGCAGTCTAAAACCGGTCCCAGCTTCCTTTGAATACAAACACTGTCAACAGATCCGGTAGTAGCGTCAGATGCTTATCGAGCAAATCCGTGATCTCGTAGGACAGAAAATTCCATACCACGGCACGTGAGGCGGGAAACACGCGCTTGTGGACTTCGTGCTTGACGGTGAATGCAAATTGTTTGCGTGCACACAGTTTCTCGGAGGTAAATCGCTTATAAATTGTATATTTTCTTTTGCTTTTAGCGTCTGATTATGAGAGAATATTGGATCGCGTGTTTTAATAATAAATAGGCTACGTCAAACACTTTGAGGTTAGACAAACCGAACACGAAAGTAAATAAATAAGGCCGAGGTATGCTTAAATAGATTAACAAGAGCTTGATGTTACCGACTCACTTCTACACTGATTTTGTAAAGAAAAAGAAGGAATATTCAGTGTGTCGGTGTGATAAACTCTCAAACTACACAAAAGATTTTAATTCAATTCTATCTCCATTAGAAAGACGCATTACACATACTTTGATTAAATAAATATATTATATTTTGAAAAAATCGAAAATAGTGGTTAAAAACCTTATGAAGCGAGGCATAGTAAGGAGCCAGTGGAACGCATCAGAGCCCCTCTGCACTATGCTCTTAGGAGAGCACATCCCGGGGAGGAGGATGATCCCTCCCTCTCTGTGCCCTCGCAGTCGAAACAGGCCAGCCTATGCCGCCTTCTTCCCGGGTTCACTTCAGCGGACGACAAAGGCCCACACACTTGTCGCCCTGTGAACCCGAGGCCCCTTTTAGTCGCTTTCTACGACAGGCAGGGGATACCGTATTCTTATTCTACGAGCCTAGAACTACAGGGCTGAGGACCTAATAATTAGTACAACCTGTGCAAAGCCGGGGCGGAGCGTTAGTATGTGTATTTTAAGAAACATTGCACATATTAAAGTTTCCCCGGATGACGGCAGGTATTGTATGAGTCCTCTATCGCAGGTAAGTTATCAGATAGTCATTATCGACTTACCTTCGAGCGCATTATGTCCAATACTAGACAATGTTTTTTTCCTTGTAGGTAATAATCCGAAAAACGGAAACTCATCGTTACAAGCCGTGGAGATTTAGATTGTCACCCGATAGAGCGCACGTCTGACAATAGCCAATCATCAATCAACGCTTTAGTAGGTGATACTGATGCTAAAATAAGTACGTAAATACAGCTAAGTTAAGTATATGCCGACTCATCCTTTTTCAGCGGATTCTTTCGTTGTTCGATGACTACATATTTATAATTGCACCGGTATACGAGTAAAAACCAACGCGGACACGCTCTTTGTATTTCCGAATTATCGTAGGAATATTACGAAATAGCGCTAATCGGACCCTAACCAAACTCGCATCAAACTATTCTTCACGTGCCAATAAAAAACGAATCATCGAAATCAGTTATTCGTCCATTTCTGGTGCACATACTTAAGGCAAATTTAACACTTGTATGGTTTTGTCATGGATCCTAGTCATGTTCACCTAGTCGAAAGTTATGCGGTAACTAACATAAAACAAATACATATTAATACATATTTTATGAAAATTTAAAAAAGTTATCTGTGACACCGCATCAGAAATTCCAGGAAAAGATCAGCTTATTTCCCCGTGAAATAGCCAAGACTAACCACAATTAATAGATTGTTAAATTGTTCAAGTCGCACGGCATAGGCTAGATCTTTACAAATATACAAAGCGTCCATTAGCGACCGTCGGAGGTTGCGAAAAATCCTTGCGCGATATAAGTATTTTACGGGAAAACCCCTTGATAAAATTAGGAGCGTTGCTGCAGTTTCTTCGGTCACTTCTTCTCCCAGCGCTAACGCTTTCCGAAGTGGCATATAAGTTAGTTTTGCTTAGATTGTCCCAATAGATTTTGTTAATAAAATAGCTACCGACCGAGCCCTCTCGGGTGCACTCGGATCGGACTGCTAACACGTATTAATGGTAACCGCCAAGCCGAGGTTACCCCTCACCAGGGGGACCCTTGTGTCGAGTTACTACCTAATAGAGGTTCAGGCTAAGCGATCTAAGAGCTATGCCACCTCTCAATCCGGTGAAGCAGTAAAGGCCAGCTTCTCTGTGCCAACTGTGTTAGTTCGTCAAAAGAAAAAACCACGGCGCACCCGTGGCTCGTCGCAAAAACGATTCTGAATTACTTGTAACCTATGGATATGATTAAGAAACATTACACATTTTAAAGTTTCCCCGGATGACGGCAGGTATTGTATGAGTCCTCTATCGCAGGTAAGTTATCAGATAGTCATTATCGACTTACCTTCGAGCGCATTATGTCCAATACTAGACAATGTTTTTTCCTTGTACGTAATAATCCGAAAACGGAAATTCATCGTTACAAGCCGTGGAGATTTAGATTATTACCCGATAGAGCGCACGTCTGACAATAGCTAATCATCAATCAACGCTTTAGTAGGTGATACTGATGCTAAAATAAGTACGTAAATACAGCTAATTTAAGTATATGCCGACTCATCCTTTTTCAGCGGATTCTTTCGTTGTTCGATGACTACATATTTATAATTGCACCGGTATACGAGTAAAAACCAACGCGGACACGCTCTTTGTATTTCCGAATTATCATAGGAATATTACGAAATAGCGTTAATCGGACCCTAACCAAAATCGCATCAAACTATTCTTGACGTGCCAATAAAAAACGAATCATCGAAATCGGTTGGCGTGATATTGAGTTATTCGTCCATTTCTGGTGCACATACTTAAGGCAAATTTAACACTTGTATGGTTTTGTCATGGATCCTAGTCATGTTCACCTAGTCGAAAGTTGTGCGATAACTAACATAAAACAAATACATAATAATACATATTTTATGAAAATTTTAAAAAGTTATCTGTGACACCGCATCAGAAATTCCAGGAAAAAATCGGCTTATTTCCCCGTGAAATAGCCAAGACTAACCACAATTAATAGATTGTTAAATTGTTCAAGTCGCACGGCATAGGCTAGATCTTTACAAATCTACAAAGCGTCCTCATTCGCGATCGTCGGAGGTTGCGAAAAATCCTTGCGCGATATAAGTATTTTACGGGAAAACCCCACCCCTTGATAAGATTAGGAGCGTTGCAGCAGTTTCTTCGGCCACTTCTTCTCCCAGCGCTAACGCTTTCCGAAGTGGCATATAAGTTAGTTTAGCTTAGATTGTCCCAATAGATTTTGTTAATAAAATAGCTACCGACCGAGTCGTGGTTCGGCCCTCTCGGGTGCACTCGGATCGGACTGCTAACGCGTATTAATGGTGACCGTCCAAGCCGAGGTTACCCCTCACCAGGGGGACCCTTGTGTCGAGTTACCACCTAATAGAGGTTCAGGCTAAGCGATCTAAGAGCTATGCCACCTCTCAATCCGGTGAAGCAGTAAAGGCCAGCTTCTCTGTGCCAACTGTGTTAGTTCGTCAAAAAAAAAATCAAGTCGCACGACATTAAAAAAATAATGACTGCAGCTCTAATTGTCACACAGACAGGTAGTATCTCTGCGATAAGATTAAAATATAATTTTCTGCAATTGTTCTGCAAGAAATCTATATCGAAATCGATTCCGATATTGATTTGTTTTAGAACGATGTCATTTGATTTTGTTTTTACTAATAAATGTACTTATTTTGTTTAAATTAAGAGGCCAAGGAAGGTAAGAGGCAAGGTGGCGCCTATAGTCAATTGCTCCTTCGAAAATGTTTCGAAAATAATGTGTAGGATATTTCTAGAGGTTCAAGCTTAGCAACCTAAGAGCTATGCCATAGGCTAATCCGTGTACTTCACAAATAAAAGGATATTAGTCTTAGCTTTAAAAGCGTGTTAATTCGTTTCTGATACCCAATCCCATGGTCAGTTGTGTTCTCCGCGAGACTCGTTAAATATTGTCATAGCTGCCGTTCTTTGAAAGCCTGTCTTGTCGGCGTATACAAAGGGCGGCGTCTCTGTGCCGGTGGCGCCGGCTTCCCGAGCGTCGCCAAATATTTGTTCTCAAGATGCCGGCCCTGACTAATGACATACATGTGTGTATCACTTTTTGCATTTCTTTCGCGAGGGCCGAGATAACGCGCGCCGAGTTTTAACATCCATTTTGTTAACGTTCAACGGTATCTCAAGGCATTTTAACGGGACCACACGACACTGTAATTACAGCTCAGGGTGTAATATATTATAATAAAGATTTTTGAAGTGTTGTTCGGTATAGACGAGACTGTATTTTTTATTTTTAAGTAATATAGTGATGGAAAAAAATATTATAAACAAATAGAATATTTACAGCTAATGCTAATTTTTATATATTGTTTCTTCTTCTTAAAGTACCTCTCCGACTAGCTAAGGTAGGCAGAATTAATAGAAATTAAATTAATAGATTGCTTGCTTTTTGTAAACTTTCTATGGATTTAAAACTCAATACGTTTCATGTACTTTACAGTACTCGAAGTCATCGGGAGGTTATTAATTATTATTTTAATAGTAATAATATTTTTGGAATAGTAGAAATAAAATCACATACAAGTAATTGTTACATATTAACATTATTATAATAATAGTAAACAAAATATTTGTACACAAAGATAACAAAATTTCCTTCTACGTTTCTCCAGGTTCAAGGTATAGGTAGGTATAGGCAAATATTCGCGTATTTACGTCGCGTATATTCGTAAAATTTCTTCTACTAAACAGTGGTATCTTCTACTGTTGGTAACAAAATTCAAACTTTGGACATTATCAAAATATATCTTCAAAGCGCCGACGTTACAAAGCTTCCGAGATGACATGAATCCCCTTCTAAAAGACACGTGTTCGTACCTAATTTTTCCTGGAACCGTAAACAATGAACGAGGGCTTAAAACAGGTACAGGGGCAAGTGCATTCGGTATAAACAAAGATCGTTCCTCCTTGAGACAGTTACCGGTCTCCGGGGGATCGCGGTAATACAATGTGGCGCCAATTTTTTCTGTGCCACTTGTTGCTTTAGGGATTACATTAGACAGCCGCCGAGAGGTGTCGTTACAAACGACGTGAAATCTCTGGCTTTTGTATTAACTGACAAGTGTCAGAAGGACGACAGGCCACTTGAAGTCGGGTAAGCTAATAACACGGCTCGAAAATGGAACGACCAGGCGGGAAATTAGGGACATGGTATTATTGTTTAATGCGGTTGAATTTAAGAATGATTGACCACAATTTGCGTATAGCAATGTTTCTAGACTTAAAATATCAGATTCGTCATACTGTTAAGACACTTTTTCGGTTATAAAATGATTAGAACCTCTCAATTACATTAACCGACGACCCGTGGTAGCCCAGTGTCAGGGCGGTCGCCTCAAGTTGCATGGTACGTTAGCAACCCCATTTCGATAGCCAACACCACCAGTAAATTTGTTGCTGCAATTGTATGAAAGAAAACATCGTGAGGAAACCTACACGTCTTAGAATTTTTTTCTAAGACATGTGAAGTCTGCCAATTCGCACTAGGGCCGCGTGGCGGACTATGCCCTTATACTCTCCTTACAGAGAAGACCCGTGCTCAGCTGTGGGACATATATAAAGGCTGTAACTTTGTATATAATAACGTTGAGTCTAAGAATTTTTTTTAGGAACAAAAATGAATACATATTGAGGTTATAGTAAATTGACTAAAAATATGTAAACAAGACCGTTATTCACATAAAAATGTCCACAGTTATGTCTTTGGTACTGCACTGCAGACAGTTTAATTTTGTAAAAAGGGATTAATTTATCTCCTTATAATATATTTTTGAAGCATCAATAGCCTAATGGTTTAGGGTACGACCTGCGAATCGTAAGGTCGTGGGTTCGAATCCACAATTGGACTATTGCCGTGAACCATGACCTAGCACAAGCATAAGCTTAGTTGGAATGGTTAACAATATTGTTAGTAATATTTCTGAAAAAAAAAAGAAAAGGTTCCGGCAGTCTTACCATAGTTGAATAATTAATAAAACCATTTATAAATTTTATTTAAATTATTTTTAACCATTGCAACGTTAATATTCCAATGGTGGATTCTATAACCTTATGAACCGTATTAACCATTAGATTATCGATTCCTTAAAAAAACTACTTCCATTTATTAGAAAGAAACTGAATATAAGTCCAATTTATAATTTTACGCTAAGTATTGTGTCGATAATGTAGACACACTTTGCCGTTCAGACTTGTTATCGTATTATGGCTTGATTCTATTGAAGGTAAATATCACAATGAAAATCTGCAAAGCAATCACCTTATAATTTCATTCAACTTAACAATAGAGTAATCTTGCTACCGGGATTTGCAAAGAATCTATTATAATTTCGATTGTTGCGGTGTTCAGATGCACAAAGTTTTCAATGCTTGCAAATAACATTATCGGTCAAAGAAACAAGCAATATATACGAAATTTAATACTTGATATTATTTAAAACGAGACACGGATAAGCTGGGTCTCATAATAGGAACTATATGCCTTAAAGGAAGCTGGAAATTTTATTTAAAACTAAAAACTTTGCTAATTAAATATGGAGTTATTAAAAAAAATTATATGCCAGTGCAAAAGTTTTATTGTATCTTTTGTAGATGTAGCAGGCACTTGAGAATTCCAGGAAGCTTGAAAAAATTAAAACCCTTTTAGTTAGAAAAGCAATCTCAGTTCCACGTGCCGAAGCCGACAAACGAATCTATGTCCCTGTTCTATTTATTATTTTGAAGGACGCTAGAAATCATAAAGCGCTTCAAAAGCCTTCAAAAGTGCCGTCTATTGTATAGCTAATGATCTGCGACTTTAAGCAATATTTTATTATAGTACAGACTACATTTTATGACTGTTGGACGATTCGAAATTGGACCCTTTATTGTGTTGCTGTGATTTTATGGTTGCTTTATCTGTTATTAGGGACTTGTTGTGGTGTTATTACAATGATTATTTATTTTATGGTGGTGTATTATGTAGCGGATATAGTTTATGTTTTCACTAATTTAAAGCAACAAATAAATTTAATTTGTGAATACCATACCAGTTATATTTACTGCTCTAACGGCTGTAAGTTAATGTCTTTTACAGCGCGAAAGAAGGAAAAAGGTCCAAGACGAGTTTCCTGGCGGCACTTACGCTAAGTTACTTACAATGGAGATTGAACTATCACCCTCACCGGAGGTTCAGGCTAAGCGACCTAAGAGCTAAGCCATCTCTCAATCCGGTGAAGCGGTCAAGACCAGCTTCTCTGGCCTATCTGTGTAATTCGTCATAAAAAAATCTTATATGTTTTGCTTTACAAACATTGATGAGACACGTGTTTGACTTATGATCAGCTAGTCAGCTTCCTGGCAATCAGCATAGGTTCGTCACAAAACAAAACACAAATCGAAAAATAAAATTAAAAATTACAGAGTAATTGAAAACCTCTTTGGACGTACGTCAAAAAAGATGTCAACTTGTTGAAAAAAACACCGTTCGGAAATCAGCATGTCTGTTTATAATAATTAATGTTTAACGGCAACCAGTAGCCGAGTGGCGTCTCGAGATGCAATTTATATTTACATGTCGAGACGAGTGTGCTGTGCACCGTAGTCGGTCGCGTAAATTATAATAATTTCAATGCATCATATGCGTTACTTTCTGCAATATATTTACACCAGTGTCTATCAGGTCTATTATGAAAATTGTTACATCTTTTATTGCGTTGCATCACACGTTACTCTTATCAACCGACTTCAAAAAAGGACGTTCTCAATTCGTCTGATGTTTTTGTATGTTAGGTACCTCATAACTTTTTACTGTGTGAACCGATTTGGATGGTTCTTTTTTTAATTGGAAAAGATGTACTTCAAGATTAGGTTTGATGAAAGTTTGGTTAGATTGTGATTATTTTTATTTCGTAATATTTCTAGGATAATTCGCAAATACAAAAAGTCCGCGCATAATCGCGTTTTACTTATGATTCGATTTGAGGTCGGCTTTTGTTTTTGCTCGTGTACTTGTCAAGTGTCACATTATTTTAACACATTTTATGATTCATTCAGGGTCAAATTCCTAGAATGTCTAGCTCTTCAGGCACCCAAGACTCTCTCAAACTTGTGATAACGGTGATCAGCTATAAAAGAAACAGAAGGAAATGCAGTTCGTAATTATTGTTTACTGTTATAACGACTTTGGTGTAAGACTGTACGCGAACAGAGTTCTTATTTAATGAAGATACATTCCTCACTTAAAAACGGTCATTACACGATGATGATTATTTAACTTTCTTCTTTCACCGTATTTTTTTTGACCCTGTACGACATGACGGAGATAATTATAACTACATAAAAATAAAAAAAAGTACCTTAATTTTTCAGGTCTAACTGTCCGTGAAATAGCAACCGACAGAGTCGTGGTTCGGCCCTCTCGGGAGCCCTCGGATAAGAATGCGTACGCGTAACATAGAAACGGCGGTGCCGGCACCAAAAAATTTGTTGTTGCAATTTTATGTGCTGATTTACCAAGCGCTGAGCCGTGAAGGAAAACATCGTAAGGTAACCTAGATGTCTTATAAAAGTTTTCTAAGGCATGTTAAGATCCCCGTTGCCGGCACCCATAAATTTGTTGATGCAATTTTACGTGCTGGTTTACCATGAGCGGTGAAGGAATACATCATGAGGAAACCGGACTTATACTCTCTTTACAGAGAAAGCCTGTGCTTAATAGTGGGACATATATTTTTATGTATAAAAAGCTGTACCTTTTTTTTTAAATGAAAACATTTGATTTAAATTAATATAGCGGTCTTAATTTTTTAATGTATAAAATTGCGGGCAAGCACTTTAATCCTGCCAGCTACAAAGACTTGGCCATTACACCGATGTTCACTTAATTAATGGTTCGAAAGATCCAAGGCGGTGGTATAGATAAATTAATGTTATTATTGGCTCGGCCCGGGGGCTCACAGGAGCTGCCTTATTTTCTGATAAATTGCTATTTTGTTACTGATTTTATCTCAAATTGCTGCACTTCACGCAACAGCACGGTGTTTTGTTTGTAATGGGACGTGTTACCTTGTCTTCTGTCTATATCTAGATGTACGGTCTTTAATAACTTGCTGGACAACGTGTCCGACATATTGACAAAGTGAGATTAAGATTGGTATGTCTGATTGTCAGACCTGTAGTTCTGGTCTCGTAGAACTACTACGGTATCCCCTGCCTGTTGTAAAAGGCGACAGAGAGGGGCCTCGGGTTCCTCGGGCCCCGAGGAAAAAGGCGACATCGGCTGGCCCGTGTCGCCTTGCAATGCGAGTGCACAGGGAGGGATTAACCTACCCTCTCGGGACGTGCTCTCCGAAGAGCACAGTACAGAGGGGCTCCGGTGCGTTCATCTGGAGATTTCGAAGGCCCTCGCCATGCACGAGGTAGGGCCACCGGGGGTTTTAGTGGGTAAAAACCCCACATTCCTCCCCTTCCCCCCAGAAAGCGGGGTATCTTATTGAAGATTTCCTATCAAAAAAAAATGCTATTCTGAGTGTAATTGTCCTTGTCTCGGGTTACTAGCTAATAGAGGTTCAGGGCTAGCGACAAAGAGCCATGCCACCTCTCAATCCGGTGAAGCAATAAAGGCCAGCCTCTCTCACCTACTGTGTAGGTCGTCTATAAAAAAAAGGTAGTTTGATGAGACTTTGGTTTGTTTCCGATTATTTCTGTTTGTTACTTGTAAATATTACTTCCGAAGTATCTCATATTACAAATTTACATACCTAAATTGTCCTTCGTTTACATTCGCGCACATTGTAGTTCCATTGTCAGATCGAAAAAGACCTATTGAGAGCCTCTTCGTTTTTTGAAGTCGGCTAAAAAGAGGCCTATTTTCTAATCATTAGTTCGTCAGAACAGGAGCCCCGGTCGTGCACAGATTAATATCGTAATCACGGTCCGTTATCCGGCCAGCGGAGCCCGGCGTGTTTACGATACCGATATTAATTCACTGAAGTCATCCGTAGTGGTACACCTCTACCGGCGACCTGATCAAACACTTATCTCTACATCTCACTGATGACTACCGGGTACATCGAACTTTTTATATGCGACACAGTTTTGATTAAGAGACCACGATTAAGGCTTCGGTACGGTAGATTGAGAAATGATAACATAACTTGATGTTTAATAAAGAAATTATGATACCATCTCGTCGTAGTCCAATTGATGAGGTCGGAAATAGTTTTAGCGAGATGAATTGAATTAATTATCAACTTTATATCACTTGTCAATCATAACTTGAGATTAAATTTAACAACTTTAAGTCGGGTAAATAATATTTTTTTACAAAAACCGACTTTATTCTTAGACAATTTTCACAAGTTAGCTTTTGGCTTTTTATTCGTTCGATTATTATTCAGGCTAAGCGGACGTAAACACTCTGCCATCTTTCAAAATCGATGAAACTGTTGCTGTCAACTTTTTAGGACAATCAACGTAAAACAAGAAAAAAAAACGTAATAATTTCATATATTAATATGCAGTCTATAAATAATTAAATTATAGACACACAATATAATTAAATAACAATTTGAACAGAGTTGTCAACATTTTAATCGTAATTTCATAAAAAAATACCCAATAATTGTATAAAATTGCTTAAAACTATGCAAATAGCATTATAGATGCGTATTTCGAAATAAGTTTCAATAATTACTACGTTATCTATCATCTCTTATGTGATAAAATAGATACGAATCTCTCAAATATGATCTTTCGTTTCTACGTAATTAATTATAATACAGAAGCAATACCAATGTTTATTGGTATTTTAATTATACCAATATGTCATTTATTTGCATTTTTAATGCGATCATTTCAATGTGATTTACTTTTTAAATTAATTTAATACTTTTCCACGGACTGATCGTCTGTACCTTTTAAGTTAGATTTAAATTATTTTTTTATTATGATCGCTCCGTTAAAATAGTTTACTTAATAAGTAGCAGGAATACAAGACCACTAGTTCTAATTATCTAGTATCTAAATGTATTTTTTTTCTTACGACTAAGTACACTTCTGAAAATAACTTACTGGAAAAATGTTAGTTTTTTTTTTTTAAATATTTATATATATTCTTCCTGGCTAACAAGAATTTTTAACACTATTTAGTTTAAAAAAAAAATTTACTTTACGGTCATTATTATTTAAGGCTAACACAGTTATATGATTTTTATTGTAATCTCACATAAATACACACATTCACACACACTGACACACACACACACACATACCTACATATAATTACTTTAAACTAATTAACTATAAAACAAAAAAAATAGATGGTTAAGGAAGAGCTGGATCTTCTGGCACAAGTATATTTTATACTTAAAAGAAGATCCAAACATTGTATACTTGCTTTATATGTTTTTTGTTTTTGAAAATAAAGATTTTATTATTTTTTATTATTATTATGATTAGCGTCAATAGCCTAATGGCTTAGGGTGTGGTCTGCGAAATATCAGGTCGTAGGTTCGATTCCACCATTCGACTATTAACGTGAACCCTCACCCTACTTCGGAACCCTAGGAACTATGTTCAAAAAATCATATGAGACATCATTTGAAGCGTCAATAGCCTAATGGGTTAGGGTACGGCCTGCGAATCGTAAGGTCGTGGGTTCGAATCCACCATTCGACTATTGCCGTGAACCATGTCCTAGCACAAGCTTAAGCTTAGTTGGAATGGTTAACAAGATTGTTAGTAATTTTTCTGAAAAGAAAAGTAATAAAAAAAAAGAAATATGACCAAAAAACAAGTCATAAATGACGGCGCTATGTGTGAACAATTAACCTCCTCCTTTTTGGAAGTCGGTTAATTAATCAGTCTTAGTAAAGTAGTCGATCACGACCTTTAATGTCTACTCAGTAATTACGCAAACCGTCAAGGCTTGTTTGCCGTTGACTACTCGACCAACCGATTCTGCGTGGGTGTCATACATATAGGTGCTGATTGACTTCAGCATTCACATTTAATGTGCATTCTACGAAATGTTACCATATTAATTAATTTGAAATGAAATAAATAATTATTCGCTCCTAGACCTTAAATGTTGTGAATATAATATTATTATAAAAAGTAATTTAAGATTGTGATAAATAAATTTTATAAACAATATAAAACTATATTGGATACTATATCATTATGCCTAATTGTTTAGGGTACGGTCTTGGATTTTTTTTTGTCGAACTACACAGGTTGGCCAGAGAAGCCTTAACTGCTTCACCGGATTGATAGGTGGCATAGCTATTAGGCCGCTTTGCCTCAACCTCTATCACTAGTAACAGTCAAGGCCAGCCTCTCTGGCCATTCTGTCTAATTCGTCATTAAAAAAAACGGGAACAGAGAGACCTCCGCGGCACCGCCCGTCCTCGGCAACTTATCCAGCTTCTGCCAGCCGTCCTGCGAAGATCGTCGCTCCACCTAGTCTTAGGGCGTCCTACTCCGCAAAATGTGTACAAAGAAGTACATTTACTAGTACAACCACAAGCCGACTTCAAACCAAATCATTTTTAAATTACCATAAATGCAAATATGCTATCGTCATTAAGAGACTATACGCTACTTAAGCACAAACGATCTATTTTATTTCTGGTATATCATAAGTTATATTACGAAGTTCTGGCGCCTACATTATCTTTCTTCTCCATTTGTGCTTCTTGTCGTTAGGAACTGACCTAGTCTTAGATTATCATAAATCTACCAATATCGTAATAAACAAACATTCTACACAACTTTTAGGTGCTCCTGTATCTTCTATATCTTCGGAACCCAATGTCCAATCCAGCAAAATTAACAATAAACCTAATTGAGCTCAAATCCGTTCAAAAGCCAATTGTAATTTTTCCTATATTTTTCTTCATAGTTTTGAATTGTTTCGGACAGTACTATATTTTATAGCAGAAATATAGATTACTTAAAAAAATATCAATCGAAATATCGGTTCTGCAAGATTTAGTACATTAATAAAATAAATGACATATTTAAATGCAAATTTATCTCTGTGTTACAAGAAATTAGTACAAAATGTTAAATACATAAAAATGAGACTGTTTAAAATTATAGCCGATTAGTCGCACATTTAAATAAATGCAGAATATATCGCACTTAATTATTTTTTTATGCGACCACACTTAATTTCATTTAATAAGACTATTAAAAATTAGGAGAATTGGAATAATTTATTTTATTTTATAACATGATCGTAATTATATCGTGATAACATAACATTGTATGTCACAGTTCAAATCTGTATAATTTAAAAAAAGTAAGATTTTAGGCTGGCTGGTTGAGAGATATAGTAAGGAAGATTTTTTTATAAAAATAATAATAAAACTTTTATATTTGTTATATAATTTCTTATTGTTTAATTATTTCTGTTTGATTGTATAATTTAATTTCTTCATTTTGTAAATATTTATTGTAATTTCTTATTATAAATACTAATAAAAGTGTATCTTGAAAAGAAAAGAGTAGAATGGCAATATTTTATCAAAAGAAGTACTTAATTCAGATAATATCGCCATTAGTTACCTAATACATGAAATCAATTAGCTGTCGAAACATAAAGAATAACCAAAGGAACAATTAACGTAAGTTAATCCGTGACGCGCGCCCGCCCACACGAAACGTGGAAAAAAATACGTCCACTAGCCACTATATCTTGTAAAAGCCACGCACACAAAACAACTGGCAAGCGTCACGCACACACGCGCGCCGCCATTAGTGTGTGAGGCGAGGACACTGCGCGTGCTCGCCACTCGCTCCACGGCTTCTTATTATTATTATTTATTGTTGAATAATGTGAATGGTAATGCGTGGTTGTTCACGATCCCGCATAACACCTGCCGTCTTTTCCCACAGTCGAGCTCGGGCGAGACGCGCGCAGGAAGTGCGAGAGCGAGAGGGACGCAGCGTTCGCGTGCACTACACGCGCGAGAGTCAGCGGCGCGGCGCGTGCGAGTGGGACGGCAACGAGGATAGATAGCGTGTAGTTTGACCAAGTTTTTTTAAGGGACAGTTTCTTTAAAGTATTTTGTCAAAATAATGCATAATGCGTGCAGCGGTACATGTTATTTTTAATGATGTTTATCTTTGCATGTCCATTGAAAATAATTTCTTTAAGTGTATAGGAGATTAAATAATTTGTGGCTGTTTAATATTTGTATTTTGTGTTTTCGCGATTCTGATAGCCAAAATTTAAACGCGTTCTATAACATATAAAATCATAATCGTATCATCAATGTAACAGATTTTAAATTTTAAATCATTTCTAATTTACGACCCGTTTCATATCCACGTTTTAAAAAAAAAATTCTCGATTGAAAAATATGATACTATTTTGTTGTGTATTAAAAACAATGTATATCTATGCAATATATATGTCTAATATTCTGTACACGTATTATACGTCATATTTCGAATTCAGAAAAAAAAATTTATGTCAATCTTTGAAAGTGTTACACTCACGCAAAGAATTATAAACAATGATAAAATTTTCGTAAAAGTCATGAAAAAATGCTAATGGTAGTCATCGAAGCAGCCTTGTGAAGGTCGTCATGGAACACGTCGCCATAACAGTGAAGCAGGATCCTTCTAAACAGTTTGTAATATACGCTTAAAATTAAAAACAAATTCATTTTTACATACATTATCTGTGCAATATCTTTCAGTTTGTATTTTATTTTTATAATTTTATAACTGGCCAGAAAAAAAGATACGCAAGTGAAAAGAATATATTAGACAAATATAACGTAAACGATTACCCAATATCAAATTACACTAGATTGCTTTAAGACTTAGTTAAGCAAACATCCTTGTGCAAGTAGACATAGAAGACGAGGCAATTTTCCTCTTATAACTCATGTCAATAGCACACAGAAGATAATGCATTGCAATGGCCACTACGTCAATAGGCACCCCGGATGTTCGCAATTTAGTTTCGTTCAACCCAATGAATACAACCATAGTTGAATTCACAATAAAAATTGCTCATCACGTGCCTTTAACTCGTGATGACAAACAAATTTAATCCTTAAACATGATTAATATAAATGCTATATTCCGTAAACAAAGTTTCTTGCTTATTTTCTCCTTGGACATCGTCTACCATGTAGGTCAGTTTATTAAATCGTGCTTGTCACAAACCGGATGCAGTGATTATGTTTCACAGATTTTTACTAAATTAAAAATGTTAAACGATCTCTTTGCACATTTCGATGCATCATTAGCCTGTGTACTGTCAGTAACATAAGGTTAGGCACTTAACCGTCCAAGCCGAGGTTACCCCTCACCGGGGGGACCCTTGTGTCGAGTTACTAGCGATAGGGGTTGAGGCTAAGCGACCTAAGAGCTATGCCACCTCTCAATCCGGTGAAGCAGTCAAGGCCAGCTTCTCTGGCCAATCTGTGTAGTTCGTCATTAAAAAAAAATAAAGTTAGGTATACTGAAATAGCTATTGCTGTTGCGCGAATGGGTCGGCACAACCGCAGAATACCGACGGACTGGAAGGTATATATTCTGCGTTTCGCCTGGTAAGCGAATAAAAAATTGTTTAGACAGGTAAATAAAGAAGTTAAAAAATAAGCATTAAAATAACGTTATTAGTTATTGAGTTATCTATTGTGAACACATTAAAGGATATGGTGCCGAATAAGTGATAATACATATAGTAATGGTAGTTCAGTAGAGCCGTGGTAGCTCAATAGAGCCGTGGTAGTTCAGTGTCCGGGCGGTTAGCATCAGTTGCATAGCACGCTAGCAATCCGATTTCGATCCCGGTGCCGGCATCAATAAGATTTGTTGTTGCAATTTTTTGCGCTGATTTACCACGCGTTCGGCGGTGAAGGAAAAGATCGTGAGGAAACCTATGCCTTTATACTCTCTTTACAGAGAAGGCCTTCGCCCAGCAGTGGGACATATATATTACATATATAAAGGCTGTAACTTTAACATAGATTATTTATGCCATATCTGCCTCTATCGGTGGCTTTATCGCCAAGTAATCCCCAATAGATATTCAGACTAAGTGATAAGAGTTCTGCCACTTATCCAACTACTCACTAGACACCATTAATTTATACAAAGCTAACTCATAACAGTGTATTTTACTAGAAACTTATAAAGGGAAAATCTTGATATCTTCTATATTAAATAAGATACCAATTTCAAATTTAGTACCCGTAATAGTTAATTTATTCATGACAATGTCCTATATTTTGGCGAATTACACAGGTTGGCCAGAGAAGCTGGCCTTAACTGCTTCACCGGATTGAGAGGTGGCATAGCTCTTAGGTCGCTTAGCCTGAACCTCTATTAGCTAGTAACTCGACACAAGGGGTGAGACACCTAGGCTTGGACGGTTACTATGTTACGCGTAAGCATTCCGATCCGAGGGCGCCCGAGAGGGCCGAACCACGACTCGGTCGGTTGCTATTTCACGGATAATCTAAGGGACATTCAAAAACTAAACTAACTTTGAGTGCCACTTTCACACATTCGGAATAACGTAGTATAAATTGTTAGTTTACCGACAGAATCATAGGCATCGCTAAAACATCCCAAATCTGCCTTCCTACTTCACCAAGAAGACTGTCGATAAAAAAAATCTTCAACATGAATCAAAGCGTAGGTCCAAAATTTCCATGTCGGCTTTACAGCTCACTGGCGTCGGACCCTCAATGACGTGGTTTTTGCGACATTTGGCCGAGAATACGGTCGGTGTGGCCGCCAAATGTGTCCGTTGGTCAAGTAACTCGATCTTCGAAAGTCGATATCTTTCGCCGAGATTCACGTCATATGTCCCCCGCACATGGCAACGCTAAAGGTCGCTCGGTAAGTGATTTAAGAAAAAAACCTCTTTCAAACAAAATACCGGACACAAATTTTAATGCTTGAGTAAGGAGTTTTTATATCCTCTTTCATGCTTAAAGGAAACAAAACACTGACGCAGATTGGATCGCATAGCTGTCTATGCCCTAGCTATATAATCCCTAATCTACTAGCTATACAGCCTAATATTCGCTTTAACGAAAAGGTCTGTACCTAACAGCGACACATTTACGTTATTGAATAATAAGACAGAAAGGTTAAAGAAATAGGCTATATACTTTTGTCCTGACGCCGGTCCGAATGGGATTCGAACCAACCGACAAATGAGTTTAAGATTTTCTTATTTTTACATATAAGAGAACCACCCAAGCTGAAACGTTAAAAAGTGGATAGCGATGCTGTCTTTATCCTCGGAAATAAGATTTTTTTTTAATCAGCGTAGTGCAGAAGGGGGATCTTCAATAAAGTGAGTAAGAACTTCACCTGCCAAAAAAATATATATTTACAGTCGGTGCCGTCAAATTACACTAGCTGGTGATAGCTGCTAGTTTGTACAGTGGCAAGTGATGAATACGATTTCGCTTTTTCACTCTTTTCAAGTGACCGCGTCTACTAATGTGTTAATAAAACGCGTCTCTAAATTGTATAATCGTAGCTACTGGTCTTGATGATGTGGAAATTGCTGCCCAACATTCTCAAGGCACTCTCCATCAACGTAATAAATCAACATAACTGTATAGTGTAGTTTTACTTTCGACTGCCATATTTGCGTCAGTTTTCGAATAAAACCTCTTTAAAGTATTTAATCGCTATATTTTATTTTTAAAATTCTCCAGATTTCAAAATAATCAAAACATCAAAAATAAAAATTAGTGCTCTACAGTGATTATAGTCAGTAAGGGAGAGAAAGGAACAACATTCGCGTAAATATAAGAAGTCTATCCGTTAGTTTTTTCATTAAATTTTCTTTTTAGTCTACAAAAGTCTGTGTATTTTCGTAAAAAATAAACGGGCGATAAAGATCGAAAAAATAATGAAATGTGTGAAATACAATATCCAAGAGCGGTGTAAAAAAAAGCAAAAACATAACTATTTTCATTTATATCAAAAATACTAAATATAGTAGATATAACGTGATGGTTGTGTTTGAATCTGTTTTTAAATCATTATTCTTATTATAAACAGAAATGGCGCGGGGACTCATGGGGGATATCATCTAACTTACATTTTCATTTTCATCTTAGACGTAAGAAATAAGTGTGTTTTAAAAAGACTTGGCTTAAAGGTCTTGTTACCAAGCCATAAAATATACAACAACATTCTTATTATTAACAAAAAACATAATTGTTATAGCGCATTATTCAAATACGTTAAAAGTACCGTAGGGATGATTTAAAACTTAAACAGCGAACAAGTGAAAACACACATGATTCAAGACTGGATTAAAGGTCTTGTGCTTTTGTGGCCTTTAGCCATAAAATCTTCGAAAAAAACTATATAAACGACATTATCGTCGCTATGATGGAGTTGACTATTGTTTTTATAAATAAGAAATCATTTCACCTAATTTTAACCATTCCAAAACAAGCTAGGAGATATATCATGGCATGACGCGCGTAAATTATCTATGTAGCATTTTATTGCCTTGTGTTTACATATCTTACCGTAAATTTATATTATATAAGTTTTTCAAAAATCCAAACTAAAATTTATCGTCTCCCAAGCATTACGTTCACATTTTGTAAGACAGATGAAAAAAAATTGAAATTAGGGCGTGTTACACAAAGCATTTTCTTGCTATCTTTTTCACGGTTCATGCAACCGAATTCGAACGTTCACAAATTACTATTGGTTTTTGTTGTTTTATTGTCATTATGATTTTTTCGCCTTATTCTCTTGTCTCCTTGTCTCGCCGGTGCATATTGTGTACTTCATCTCTCTCGCTCCCGTTGCGGTTGTGGTAGCGTCTCGAGCACGTGCGACGCGTTAAAGGCAGAGCGTTCCCACGGTCGCGGGCTCGAGCCAGACGCCTGCCCCGCGTCCCGCCGCACCGCCGCGCGCCCCATACCCCGCGGTCGTCCGAAGGCGTGATTCGGACACTCGTGCCAACGAGATAAAGTGCCCTCACAGCGCGGTAAGATTGCAAAATGCTATTTGATGATTTCGAAGCTGCAGAGGTGTCAGACTCCTTCACGGATTGAGAAATCGATGTGTTTTAAAATGCAGTCAAGTCGATGATAAGTGAGCATTAATAATGATAATTACAACATTTCTCTTTTTTCTTAACCCAACACGGAAAGATACAGCAATCACTATCCACTTATAATCAAGGCAATTGCTGAATATGCCAGTGGATGTGAGCTCATGTTCAACCAGTCTGAAAAGAAAAACAAAACAGCAATTTTAAAAAAAGCTTTCACGTCCTTTAAACCCAAGTGGGGTAAATTAAGAGAGCAAAAATAATAAATAGCGAATTACTTGCCATTCACGACAAGTACAGGGCCGTAAACTGAACTAATAAATATTAACAAGTGATATTTTTCTGCATAGTAAATGAAACACGGAAACTTATCGTATAAGCTGCGAATAGAACCCCCGACCATAAGATCGTCGAACGCTTAGCCACTGGCTTACCTCTGTATTTTTTAATCTATTGACTATACAATAAATTTAATTAAGGTTCCACGTACAAGACAGGCCTTTTAACTTTAAACAAACTCCCTTCTAACCTAATAAATTTTATATCAGATACTTCACTGATAAGGTTTAATAACCTTACGTAGGCTTGTTCATGATCCATTGATAATGTTAGCTGACACACTGTTGGAGTATCTAGATAGATACTAGGTTATTTCTCGTCCTATATTCCTGGTATTTTTTTTAATTATTCGTGACTTATAAGATTAATTTGTTAGTTTTTTTAAATAATGCGAAAATTTTCAAAGTTAAAAGTATTTGTATATATAGTTCATAGCTGCCAACACACAAACTGTTATACTTGATTTGAAAGTACGCATAATATTTCATTTTCGCTTTTTGTTTTAACATCTGCGTAATATGACATTTATTTATCCTACTTTATTACGCAATTCAATCTCTCTTTCTTTAGACCTTCTTAGGATGTTATCTGACAAAATCTTATAATAAGACAATTGAATTGTGTACTTTAAGGATTTAGTTGGCAATACTGTTAGATATTAAGTGGGCAGTAATATCAGCAATACAATATCATTAATGTTGCTACTATCAGTACACAATATTTATATGTAAACATTCCCAAATAAAATTATTAATTTATTATTTAAAAACAAATCTGACTGAAGAAACATTTTTTCACCACTTATGGATAAAAAATCGTAATCTTATTGATTAATCTTATATAAAAATGAACAATTTAAACACGTGCTTACATATTTTAAAATGAAATAAACCGATATTGAATTATAGATGATTCTCTCCAACAATTGTCCAAAGGTCACTCGTAATGCCATTTATAATACAAAATTGTATGCTAAAGAAACTATTCGTTCCGTGTTACTTTAGGAAATCAATAATATAAACCTAAACCCAATGGAATAGAGCTTATTTTGTGTTAGGATTTAAATGTATTGTAACGATTTGTAAAACAACGATGAATTCCGTCATCGAAATATATAGTATATTCTTACCTGTGATAAGGGTGAAAATTCCGTTTCGGCGACGAAATGAGATTATGTATCGAAAGCCAGGAAGCACATTGTTAGGTCACGTTCTCACAACTCCCCTTATTCTTTGAGGGGGAATAAATAATTGCACTTTTTTCTGTCGCATATGGCCAAGGAAACGGTGGATTGTGCAAGATCGTTCCCACGGTACTCCCCACGGGCATAAAGGGCGATCGGGGTCAAGAAAAAATACGTGCCGGTATAATGCGGGGGTTTCTTTAGCGACGGCAGATGCACGCCAAATCTAGGGTTACGCGTGGAATTGTGAAATTGTATTGATTGATGCGACATTGTTAACTATTATACATCTATTCTTATGTTAACAGTTACGTTTGAATGTAATACTGTTTTTGGTTTTAATTGTTTTTTTTTTTGCGTTGAATTAATAAATGCTAAGGTTATTACCAGTCATATCAAGGAAATCACCTAATAAATTTGTTAATATCACTGTACACAGTATTGGTTAAAATTATTTTAACACACACAATTCGTAGACCGTACCCTAAACCATTAGGCTATTGACGCTTTTAGACGAAGATAGTTAATGATTTTTTAAAATAGATTTGTATTTTTTTAATGCAAGTAGATGTCTGATATTTTCAGGGATCAATAATAATTAGTAGCATAAATTTATGAAACAATAAAAAGGCGATGACGTAATATTTTAATTAATTATATTTTGTTCACTGTCACAATAAAAGTCAGTTTCATTTGAAAAAAAAAACTTCATTTACTATTGAAGAGTTTGAAAATCTTTATCATAAATTGTAGGTAAGTAATTAAATAAATTTAAATTTAGAAGCGGGCATAGTCGTAGCGTGTAAAGATAAAAGTGATTCAAACCAAAAAAAGGAATTGCACCTTTTCTAAGGCGTCACTCTACATTTGAAAGCGCGTTGCGTTCCCACGATCGCTCGCGCCAGTTGCGCGTCTGCCCCTCGGTTTTTTTTTTTGCTTCTTATACTATTATATTTATAGCCAATACCATTATAACGCTTGATAAATAAACAATATCTTTACTTTTTTAACTTTTAAGACGATGGAAGTTTTTTGTCGTATAAAGAGACTTTAAATTGATATCTTTTTATATTATTAATTCTGGATATCTAGTAATACATATTACACAAAAGCCAATGAAATGAAATAAAAGATATTTGGCTGCCTTAAATAATTTATGCCTAATGTGTCAAATGATTAAACGCTTGTGAATTAACGCGTGCAAAATACGTGCTCGATATTCGATTACAAAAATAGGGTTATAATATTTCGTTCTAGGGTATTTACAATAATTATGTGGTTTAAATAGGAGCCGTATTACGTGGTGTTAGGATTTATATTGCAATACAATACGTCAAATGTTGACAGTTGATGAAAAAAAAGAGAGGTCGCCATTACGTGGCGGGATGCGTTCCCACGATCCACGCGACATATGGCGCGAGCGCGGGGCGTGCTGCGCGCGCAACGGTGACGCGTGGACAAAAAAACGCTGCGGACTTAGCGGATCTATGGATGTCGCTCCATGAATATTTTTAATAAACCGGAATAATTTGACCATTCATTTATCTTCTTATTAATGTTTTCGAATTTATGTATATGTAATCTAATTTGGGCAATAAATTTTATTTTCATAAAATTAGTTGAATTACTTACAATTCCTGTATATTTATTGCAATTAATTAAGATGTTTACTGTGTTTTAGTTTTCCAAATTTGAAAAAATAAATTTAAAGACTAGTGGTCTACTAGTTTGCGATCTGACAGTGGGAAGATTGCAATCTAGTCGGCTAATATTAATAAGTTTCTAAATTAATGCTATAAGGAAGGTATAAAATTTGAGACCTAATAAGCTTGGTGTTTTCCCTAAGTTCTAGTTTAAAAGGATTCAGACTTTATCTCATCTTATAATGGTACTGGTTTATAAAACTATTTAAGATAATCAAGCTTTAGACCTTTAATGGCCGCTCCTAGAATGTTGCCCGATAAATTAATAAAATGACGTCATGTTTGTTATAGCACACAATTAAGAGCTATAAGTTAATAGCACAATAAAATGCGTAAACAAACGAAAGGTCATACAAATTGTTCCAAATTAGAGTTTCGAATGTCTTATAGGACGGGGCAGGTGTCGCTGGCGGCGGGCAACTGTCTCCGTTCCCACGGCCCGAACACCGGGCTCGATTCACTATACGCAGCGGCAAGCGCCTTCTCGTATGCAAGTGTGTCAACTTTGCTAATTATAAATTTATTATTATAATCGAGTTTCAGAATCTTATCGTACCTTTAACAAGTGACAAAATAACGTGTTACACGTTATGTAATAACGGCTTTTAATGTTATATGCCCAGTGAAATTTGTGATATATATGACAGTTTCTGTTGTTAACCAAGATTGATAGGTCCCATATGTGGGCAGCGGCGCAGCTACCTCAAGTTCAGAGGTCCCTCAAATCCTTACCAGAAATTTCGATCGACATTTATCGCTAATATCAATTGATAAACAGCATGAAACCTGGAATTAAAACGAAGTCATTAATACTTTTGCGAAAACTAAAGCTAGGAAAAAAAATCTGCATATAATTGTTATTTAGGCAGTTGGTAGGCTCGACCTTTATGTACCAAACCCTTGAATCTTCTCTATTTGGTTTTATTAGCCAAGCCGATGTCTCCTTCTTCCCGGGTGCACCTTGACGGGCGCGACCCTTGTGGCTCAGTGAACCCGAGGCCCCTTTTAGTAGCCAGGGGATACCGTCTTATTCTTGAGAGCCCAGAACTACAGGGATGTTATTAGCCAAACCTTTTTTTTTTTAGTTTACGGGGAGGAAATCTAACCAAACCTACACCAAGTATTAATTGTAATTTATGTTGTTACTGTTTAATATTTTTTTACCTGCCCTGCAGTGCACAAGAAAGAGCTCAAGTAGCTCAGCATTTTTAAAGTATATTTCATATTTTTATTTGATAAAACCTAATCAGTTTACATGGCAATGGGGCCCCATTTTTAAATTTGCCCCAGGGCCCTTGGTTACCTAGCTACGCCAGTGTATGTGGTCTCATCGTTGGACAGAAATTTTTAGGTAATGTTTGGTGGAATTCTTGGGTAAAAGCCGACTAGATTTTCAACTAGCTACTAAGCTTATTATATACATTACCAAATACGTCAAATAGTAACACAAATAATATTAGCGTAGTAGTGGCACGCCATCGGTAAACCAAAGTAGCACAATTAATACACAAAGCAAATATCGACTACTATGATGCCAATGAACGTACACTTTGGACACAATTGGTTTAGCAAGGATAAATTAATAAAGAATGTGAATGTAGTTTTATTTTTAGCTCTTTTATTAAACCAGAATTTATGATACCGTTACATCTGATAGTATGGATATATCTAATTCTAAATTCAAATTAGCTTCTATAAGTATAAATGAACGACACACTAAAACAAATTGCCAATTCATATAAATTGGTAATTTGCGGTTATAGGCAAATGTCAAAGTTGTTAAACAAACATAATGGGCGAAATTTGATTGTTGAATGTCTTTAGCAATAACTCCTCAGACGAGTTGGGTTGGGATGAATAGAGACAATGTGCAATTACCGTATTGTTTATGTAATTGTTGTAGAAATGTCAGGCGTGCGCGTGGCACGCGAGAATGTTCACTCGACTTGATTGCGCAGTCCACAGACTAAATAGACGTTATGAATTCTTTATCGCATTTTTATTTCAGTTTATATTTGTGTTTATTATCTATATTTAAGGTTGTTTCAATTGGTTATCGGATTATTTATTAAAACAGTATGATTTTGCGTACAAATATATATCGCATTGAAAAAATTGTGAGTTATATAATACAAGCTCTCACGTACTTTTAACGCTAGTCGGCTAGCAACTACATTATCTAGCTTCCCAACATATTAGGTCCCATATGTGACAGGGAGTGAGCCATTTTTTAGCAAGTGAGTTTTTTGTACTTAAAAACCGAAAACGGCATTTCACAAATTGAACAGACATCTACGTAACCATTGCAGCACAAATTTTTCGTAATCAGTGACTCCCAAACTAAGATACAAGATCTTGGGAGCCGGATTAATTGGAATAAGCCTACTGGAATTACAACTCGCGACAAAGGGATAAGTCGAAGTGCTTAGTTACTAGACTGTTAAGTCCTTGCATGTTTTTAACTCAGAGAAGTGTCATAGGGTAATTTTTTTATGTACTTTATATAGAATTGGCGGAAAAAAGTGTTTTTTTATGGCGACAAAGATTTACAATTAAATTCCTAAAGATTTAAAAGTAATAGAGAATTTAAAATGATTTAAATCCGAATTAAAAAGACTCTTGCTAAGAAAAGCTTATATATAAAGCTTATTACAATTACTTATATACAATATATAAAAAAATATATATTGTATATAAGTATGCTCGCAGAGCCGTGGTAGCTCAGTGTCCGTGCGGTTGTTGCATAGTACGCTAGCAACCCGAGTTCGATCCCCCGTTCCAGCACCAATAAATTTGTTGTTGCAATTTTATGTGCTGATTTACCGCGCGCTCGGCGGTGAAGGAAAACATCGTGAGGAAACCTACACGTCTTAGAAAAATTGTCTAGGCATGTGAAGTCTGCCAATCCGCACTAGGGCCGCGTGGCGGACTATGCCCTTATACTCTCTTTACAGAGAAGGCCTGTGCCCAGCAGTGGGACATATATAAAGCGTGTTACTTTAACTTTACGCTCGCAGGATAGGATATAGCTTTAAAAATACTTCTGATTGATATATTAAATACCTAAGGTCGATAAGGATTTAACGCTAACCAATTACTTATGAAATTTATTAAGTATCTTTTAACATTTGCAAAGCAACGAGTTCTTTCACGTCAATAGATTAATGACCTACATCTCTATTAATTCCTAAATGTGTACGGAAACAAGCCTTATTTGAAACTCGTAAAGCTCGACAAAAAGAGAATTTCAATGGTTATATCTCTCTATTCTGTAAAGAAAAAATTGTGAGATCCAATTATGTATGGCTTTCTGGTTTTTCAAATGTTTTGTTTATGTTAATTTATAAATCCCAAGATCCGAATGTTATCTGAATTCGTTATTCGAAATAAAACAAAATACATTTCTTTACGCGTCCTATGACATTAGATAGCTGGGTAATTTCAGTGCCATCTATCGGTGAACGGAGAAAGTAACATTAAGATTATCATAGAAAAAAAGTATTAAGGGGAGACGGAAGCGTTTGCAAAACAATAATTTCACAGACAATAGGATCTTCTCGGGTCAAAGTGTACGATGAATCGTGAGAAACGTTACTGGCAATAAGAGGGCGATTCCTGTATATAATTTGTACACGTAACGATTCATGTTTAGTTATTTTCGTGATGCCAACCTGGAAGTAACGGTACTTAGGATTGCGTAGTCTATGGTTTATGTGTTGCGTTTTAGAATACTAAGTTTTTATACGTAATGTTCCGTGTGTTTTGAAAAATATTATTATCAATACTTCAGTTCAGCCAGGAAATATATTTAGTAATAAACAAGTAATTGTTTATTTATTGTTATCAGTGTGTACATTTACATAAATATAATGTGATCCTCAATGATCTTCCGTGGTAATTATTGTTCCATCATATGCTATTTATATTTTTAAATCGCTCTACGTGTTGTGCAGTGTTATGACGTGAGACTATATGCGTCTAGTGGACTTGAACAACCTATGGAAAACTATTATTTGTTATGGAATATTTTGTTTTTTGTGAAATAGATCTCAAAAAGACGCATCGTAGATGATTCAATATTTTAATTCCTAAAACATATATCTTTTTATACTGTCTAAGCAAGTGCTTGTGTACGATCCCACCTGATGTTAAGTGGAAATGCAGTCCTGGATGGTAAGGCGCACTAGCTAAGTAGCCTATTCACTGTACTCTTGAAAATACCCACATTGTAATCGGAGGGAAAGACGGACGCGGGCAAACTATTCTTCAGCAAAGCGCTTCGTTCGGGATTGAGGGATGTTCACAACAAAAGGATGAAATGCTGCAGTGCGTCTTGAAGTCCAGTGGGACGGGGATGGGGAATTAGATCATCTTGCTCGATATATGCTGCCTAAAGCCACCAACACTCTTCGGTAGTGATGCAAATATATACGGTTTGTCTGCAAATACTACAGTATATGAAATCATTAAATAGTCGTCTAATAGCTAATGTGAAAAAGGACCGTTTATAGCCGTATGGCTTCATTCACAGGACTGAAATTGGCTGATCTCTTTGATTCTCTTACTCACCCTCAACCTCTAATATTAGATAAGAGCTATGCCTAAAAATATCTCTAACGGCGGGTTTCTATATTCGATCTTCGATGTAAGATTGTTTCCGATCCTGATTTTATTTGGTCCATCTATCGATCATCGATTCGTAATCCGCATTTCAATATCCGATCTTGGCTTTGGAAGTGATTGAAAAAGAATAGATTTGTCGTAAATGACAGTTCTCTCTCATAATCCGTTTTACGCCGTAAAAATAATGTACCAGTTATAGTGCAGAAAATGGAATGAAATATCAATCTCGGATAGCGATTTACGGATCGAGATTGAATATAGAAACCCGCCGTAAATAGATATTTGAACTTTTACACATGATGTGACTATTAAATTGATATACTTTTATTAATTCTTGTAAGTGTTTAATTGCCCGCCTTTCTGGGGTGTACAGTGGGAGTCATGCCAAAGAAATTTCATTAATGTTTACTTGTCTTAGTGAAATTTTACCAGTTGTATAATGAGCGGCAATTGTCAACATATTTGCCCGTGGTGATTCATGTTTTGTTGGCATTTATTAAGGCAAAACACTTATGTTGACGATAATAAAATAATAACAACATTTCATTCAGACTCCCTTTTGTTGTTTTGTTGTATGTAATCTTGGTATTAAGTTTTACCCTTGAAGTAAATAGAAAAATAAGCTCTCACATCGTTTTATCCTGTTTTTTAGGGGACACAAAATAGAGAAGTAGACATGACCTCTACATGAACAGTGAAATATCAGTTTAGAGTAATGTTTGTTCTGTGTAAGAATATGTCTATCCACCCACGAGTCGTGGTTCGCCCTCGGATCGTGATGCTATAGTGAATAACCGCCCTACCCGAAGTACCTCTAGGGGGCCGCATAACGAAACGCGTTACTTCGTCTTTCATTATTCGATCAGCTGACTGCAGCAGGATTGGAATAGTTTTTAGTTTTCAGCCATGTAGTTCTCTCAAGAATAAGACAACGGTATCCCCTGCCTGTCGTAGAAGGCGACTAAAAGGGCCTCGGGTTCACTGGACGACAAGGGTGGGGGCCTTTGTCGTCTGCCAAGGTGGACCCGGGAAGAAGGCGACATCGGGTGGCCCGTGTCGCCTTGCACTTCGAGGGCACAGGCGAGGGGGAAGGGAGTAACCTCGCCCCCGGGAAGTGCTCTCCTTGAGCACAGTGCAGAGGGGCTCCGGTGCGTTCTGGAGATCCCGGAGTCCCTCACCATGCACCGAGGAAACGCCACCGGGGAGGTTTTAGTGGGTAAAAACCACATCACATAACCGCCGCCTTCCCCCCAGAAGGAGGGATCTTTTTGAAGATTTCCTCCCCGTTAACAACAAAAAAAGTTTACCCGTGTTCGTCTTTCCTTCCGGTGACAGTGTGGATGTTTTCAAGAGTAGAGTGAATAGGCATTTCCTAAGCTAGTGCGCCTTACCATCGTGATCAGGCATTTGCTTAGATTTATTTATTTATTTATTATTTTATTTTAGTATAAAAACAACTGAATGTTCATATCGATATAATATACATATAGCAGATGAAAACGTTCCAGTTATATCATAATATTTAGATTATAAAAGCAACATTGGCCTTAACAGACATCGCGCCAGCTCACAACACTTGACGCAGATCGCGTGTTGACTCGATTACTGTCCGCCAACATCTGACCAAACATTGGATGATCTCATCGTCAAACCCGAGCGCTGGCGTTACACAGGTGTTAATTGGTACAATTGTTTGTTGTGTTTCTGATAAGCGGGGCACGTAGAATGCTGTGTCAACGGTTGTGTAGACTCAACACGGCTCCGCTTTCAACTTACGTAGTCACGTTCCTATTTGGGTGGCCTACACAATAACGTCATCAGTTGACGATAACATATGGTTCATTGTTAACTGAAGAAATATATATTGTAATAATTATGTAACCTAGTGATAGACTAATGTCTACGCGGTCAATTTTAGGACATTAAGTACCGAAGCTCGAATTCTAGCCCCAATCCTAGCTCCTAGTATATAGATATACGAGACCTATTAATTTAAGGAAGAGCGGGCACTGATTGCTGTCTCTACCAACTAAAAGAAAAGTTAAATGACGCGAGAGATTAGTCTTCGATATAAACTAAAGCAAGTTGGATAAGAATTACTAAACCAGTATGAGTTAAGTGGAGTACCAAATTTATTAAAGTGCATTAGAACATGGAGGAAAGAAAAATATACCTCATTATACATTTTAGAAAAAAAGCATTATATTTCGAATTTCGCGGAAATTTCGTTAGCAAAACATTTCCATTTTCAATTAAGGTAACATCAAGAACTAGTGTGTAGGTCTAACACATTTTTTTTTAAACAAGCTATCAATATTTCTTTTTTTCTCAGAAATATTACTAACAATCTTGTTAACCATTCCAACTAAGCTTGACATGGTTCACGGCAATAGTCCAATGGTGGATTCGAGCCCACGACCTTACGATTCGCAGGCCGTACCTTAAACCATTAGGCTATTGACGCTTCTAAATGTTCCTTTAGGACGTAAAGAATAAGGGCAAGTAATTTCAATAAATATACCGATCCAATAGTACTTTCACTTACATTTTCACTTATTTTTACTTTCAAGTAATAAATTATGGTAATAGATTTATTACTCGTACTCCTTTTCCAAAAGCCGGTAACGCACTTGCAGTTCCTCTGGTGTTATGGATATATATACATTGGCGACGATAATCATTTAAGATACCACACCCCTTAGATGTTGGGAGCGTTGCTGGAGTTTCTCCGGCAACTTCTTCTCCCAGCGCCAAAACTTCCCGAAGTGGCACTCAAAGTTAGTTTTTTAATATCCCTTAGATTATCCGTGAAATAGCAACCAACCGAGTCTTGGTACGGCCCTCTCGGGGGCGGATCGGAATGCTTACGCGTAACATAGTAACCGTCCAAGCCGAGGTTACCCCTCACCGGGGGGACCCTTGCGTCGAGTTACTAGCGATAGAGATTCTGAGATTCCAGCTTCTCTGGCCAATCTGTGTAGAAAAAAAATCATTTAAGATAAACGCGTTTGATTTTGTTTATCAAGAGATCTGACAAAAAAATTCGGTTTATTTGCCTACCAATCATAATGTTGGCCAGTATCTATTATTAGCGCCAGTCTTAATTGTCAGCACTTAAAGCGGCAGCAATGGAGGTCTGTGACGTCACTTCCATGTCAATTAAACTAAAATGCAGCGGCGGTCGGTGAACAAGCAGATTAAACAGTCGCCGCTATCAATTGACGTATTAAAGGACTTGTTGCTTCGATTGATAATATATAAATACGAATAATCACGCTCGAGGTGAGCTTGTGGGTGGGCAGAGATAAATCTGGAAATCACACTTCTCTCGCTTCATTTACTGGATGCACACAAATTATCGTCGGATACGGGTATAATTTTAATATATCGCCAATTTAGTTGGTAAAATTACCACATAATTGTAACTTATCATAAATACCACCATTTTTTTTTAGTTGTGTGTAAACTTGTTACTATTTTCGAATGCGTACATATTTTTTTTAAAATTGCGTTATAGAATTCAGTAACATTTTTTACTACCACTTCAAGATTGTTTGAAAGTCTCAAGTGTCAAGTTTATAGTTCCACATTCCAATGCAATAAATTTCCCATAAGATTGCGTATACAAATCAACTTACAACTTATAAAAAGTCAACTCTCACGCTTATATTTATGATATACTATGGGATAGTAAGAGGAGTCCGGAAGCTCCAATAATAGCAACCTCCGAGAAGGAAGAAGACAAAGACTTGTACCGTGGAGTCGTGATAGTTCGTAAGGGTTGTGGAGGAAGCGATTTTGAAGCGCAAAGGACTTGTGGTTGCGTTTCTAACGGAGATTCCACGACCCTTGGGTAGCGCTAATAGCCAATACTGTGGGGTTTTTTTCATAATACGTCGTCATTTTCGTCAGTGCGTAAACATTTTCCCAAGAAAAAAGACTGTAGTCATAAGTCGCAATAATTTGAGGTGTTTGAATCCTGTTTCCAATAAAGGATATTGTGTACAGAGTAACTAGTTACCCTAACAAATTGGTCATAAGTGCCGTTATTTACAATCCTGTATCAACCCGTAAATTAATCGAGACGACTAGACAAATTACGTTAGTTAGATGCAATTCAAAACGCACTTTGCGGTTCGTAATATCTAAATGGCGTTTTGTTGTAATGTGACTTTAATTGGTCGACCTTACTAACGTGGGGCCTTCGCCAATATTCAATTAGGATTTATCTGTGGTACTCACTGATTTCCTTGTGCCTTCAGTTATTGGGTATTGAAATTTCATCGACCCTCAACTATGGATGATTGGAACCACAAAAGAAATTTGGTATCTTGGTCAAGGTGCAACTGTACTTCTCGGCTGGGCAGCTTTTAACACTTTATAAAGCTCAAGTCTGGTCGTGTGTTGAAAATTGTTGTCACATTTCTATCATTAATCTATAATAATAAATTGAGGCAAATAGAGTTGGGTTGTAAGACGATACGAGAGAAAAGAGAGTTCAGGCATCTCTAGCCTTCCAATAATATAGTCATGTGAGCTTTTTGTATTCATTCTTTTTTATATCAGCAATGATTGCATTGTGGGGGTCAACCTACAGTCTGTAAGTTCAGTCTGAAATCCCTATTGTATTAAAAATTGTTTACTCTTAACCGACTTCGAAGAAGACGTTACCCATTCGTCTATATTCTTTTTAAAATCTTTGTGCACTTATAGCGCCGTCATTTATGAAAAGATTTAGAAACTCTTGTTTTGTTTCAAAGGATTTGGTTTCAATTATAGAATGAATTTCGCTAGCGTAGGTTAGCATCGAGTCGTCGTCGGGACTTCCCTGAGTGCCGGAGAAGTCCCCTTTGAAGATAGGACGAAGTCCGGTCTTGCCGGGACCGGCCGGTCGTTGGGGTGTCCTGTCGCTGACAGATCCGGGGCACCCCGCTCATAACGGCTGATGGCATTCGCGGAAGGTTTAGTGGGTAGGGGCTGCCCAGGCCGAGTCCCACACATCCTCCCGGGCCCAGCCAGGGTACCGGAGGATGGTCTATAAAGAGATTCCCCCGCGTGAATAAAAAAAAGGTTAGCATCGAGTTCCGAAGATATACCAGAAATTGTTATATTAGTAGAATTATTATAAAATGAGTCTAGGTGAGTACTAGATAACGACAATGAGCAAAAATGTGGAATAAGAAAAAGAATTCCTAAAAAATTTAGTAATCTTAATTAAGGAAGATGATTGCAATGAAGGTCTAGTAAAAATACTAATAGGAAGTTAAGATTTTTCATAGTGTAATAAATAAGTTTTTATTATTTTTAATTGCTTACTGCATTGAAAATCACGTACCGCACGTGTTAGCGTATTACAATAACAATTCTCAAACATTCCAATCACACAATTGCGATGCACGTGAGCCGTTCGAATTTCGAAATGCACGACGCACAAAAAAAAATATTAACCCAAATTTCGTAAGAGTTACGGAATTAGAAATAAGGGTTGCCAAAAAAAGAATCCTTTCTAACCCGAGCGGCGAGCGTCCGAGTTGGCACACACGTGCATTGGGTACAATACGTCGATGACTCACGAGCGAGCCTCAAAACCGTCGTCGATGCCAAAGCTCCGCGTATTATTGAGAAAAAAAAAACAAGATAAGCGCTCACTCGTCGTACCGCATCAAGGAATTGTACATCTGCCGAAATTTCTCACGGCTCCGCGTCGTATGGTATTATTATACCGGACCACTTCGCTACAAACCTACGTATAGATCGAGGCCGTGGGTAATAGTGATTATGACAACTGGCCGTCTAGCGGTTTTAATCAATGGCTTCAATTAGCATATCTAGTTTTCGCGCGTTATCTTTCTCAACGGCCTGTTAATTACAAAATACGGTACACAGATTAATAATGAGTTGACATGTTGCCATTAACTTATTCTTTATAGCTTTTGACAATTTATTTCTAAAATGTCACTGCTGTAATTGTTTTTTTATTGATTCTGTGCAAAATAGAATCGTTTTGAATACGTTTTGTTAGTTCGTCAATAAATTTGGCTTATAAGTATTGTTACGAATGTACAGAAAAAGTTATAAGGCATGTCATTTGAATTCACGAATTGCACAAAAAGTTTTTTCTGTTCCGTCTGAGAGTCGCAAGCATGTTGGAACATGTTAATATCTTCGGAACAGGTTGTAACTTGCTTGCATTGGGGTAGTCCTGTTGGAGCTTTTTTTAAAGGATATTTTTCAACACATTATTATAATATAATATTAAAGAATATATTATATATATATAGTCAGTGATAAATTAAATATAAATCTGTATATAAGTATTTTAATGATATAATAATTAACGGCCTGGAACGATTGCGTTCGTTTTGATTGAAAATTGCATTGTTTAGGAAAACAAATTTTTATGAGGTTATTTTTTAGGTTATTATTTTTTTTTAAAAAAAAAAAAAGAAAGCTAGCAATATTTCTTTTTTTTCCAGAAATATTATATATTATATAATATATTTATATATGTCCCACTACTGGGCACAGGCCTTCTGTGTAAAGAGAGTATAAGGTCGTAGTGCACCACGCGGTCCTAGTGCGGATTGGCAAACTTCACATGTCTTAGAAAAATTTTCTAGGACGTGTAGGTTTCCTTACGATGTTTTCCTTCACCGCTCACCGCGTGGTAAATCAGCACATAAAATTGCAGTTATTGGTGGTGTTGGCACCGGCGATCGAACTGGGGTTGCTAGTGTACCATGCAACTTGAGGCGACTTGGACACTGAGCTACCATGGCTTATAAGTAATTGATTACTCCGGTGCGTTCCACTGGAGATCCCGGAGCCCTCGTTATGCACCGAGGAAAGGGCCACCGGGGAGGTTTTAGTGCGTAAAACCCCACATAACCGCCGCCTTCCCCAGAAGGCGGGGTATCTTTTGAAGATTTCCTCCCCATTAACAAAAAAAAAAAAATAAGTAATTGATTAAAGACAAATATTTTTATTTGTTTGTGTAAAATATCTTATTTTTATCATTATTTAGTGATTGAGTGCTGCATTGTTTCTGTAATGTTGCAAGGATGAATGAGGTTTAAAATAAAATAAGTTAGGTTTAAATTTAAATAGAGAAAATTTTCGATGGACCAGTATTGGTATGTCCACATGGAATTTAAAACAAATTGGTTGTCCAAGAAAGGGTTGTTTGTTCAAAAAAATACTAATAGTTTTATTTTTTAATTCCAAGCAACATTATATTATAAGGCAACATTTAAATTCAAATTTTATTACTAAGAAATATTGTTTGGATTCTTTATTAATTAACTTCTATTAAGATAAGATATTTGTTCGGATTTTAATTTGCATTTCAATTTATTTTATAGTGTGATTAATAGGAGTATAATTTTTAATAATTATTAATTTGATTATTATTGATATTATTTACATTTAAATATGTAATTAATGTTTTAAATAATTTCAGGTTGTTATTATGATTGTATCAATATATAGGTCGGGTGTTCACATCCCAGCGTGTGAGTGATTTTCTTTTTTTTAGATCTTTATGAATTATTATGAGCAGTTCTAAAACAATGGAGGCTGCATACGTGGTCGCCATTTTCAGCAAAACAAATAGTTCTTCGTGTATAGCAAGCAACAAGAATATTAACGGTAAAATATGTACGGTGTTCATATGTGTAAGAAAAATTTCAGACATACGAAGTCAGCCAATCGGCTCTAGAGCCGTCTGGCGGACTATGACCTTAAAATCTATTCACAGTGAAGGCCTGTGCCCTACAGCGGAACACATATATGTATATTTAGGATGTAACTTTATCTTTTTTAAGCACTATGGAAAACGGATTACAATTGTTGTCTATCCCAGTTGCCTTTAAAGGAATTTAGAGTAACTTTTATTTATGTAACGTTTTATTTATGTAATGTATGTAACGTTTTAATAATGAGTAAGTAAATTATTTTATTAATATTATAACAAAGTAGAAATAATATTAATAGTATTTGTTCCTTCAGAATGGCGTACTTAAGGTTTAGAGCATACGAAATACTTCGATTGATTTTTTTTTTAAAAAGAAAGCTACTAAATATTTTGTTAACTATTCCAACTAAGCTTAAGCTTGTGCTAGGACATGGTTCACGGCAATAGTCGAATGGTGGATTCGAATCCACGACCTTACGATTCGCAGGTCGTACCCTAAACTATTAGGCTATTGACGCTTCAAATCGATTCTAAAGATATGTGATATCTTGTTTAATTGTTCCTGCCTAATCGATTTGAGGCTCATAAAATTTAAAAACTGTTTAGTGTTGTAACGTGTAAACCTAATAAAATGTTAGAAAACACACAAGAATTATGAGTGTCAGAATGTAAATAAAAAAAAATTATAATTCCCGCCAAAAATTTTTCATCTGTTCAATTGGTATTGTTTAGACAAATTTCAGTCAGAATTACATTAGAATTTTCATACCATAACTTTTTTCCGTCTACACATCACAATTTACCGCTAATTGATGAAAAATTATATCAATAAAGTAATAGTCTACAGCCGGAAGTGTTAATAAAATAAGTAATTGTAATGGCAATTAGAAGCAGGCGATTTGTTTAAGGAAAATTATTTGTTTTTATTTTTTCCTACACACAATCACATTTAAAACCATATTCATTTACATAGGCGAGCTTAATCCCACAGATTATGTTTAAGTCTAAAAATGATAAGAAACTAAATATTATATTTAGGATTTATATAAGCTTACGACTGCGAAATCTATCTCTGCCTGCCCTGTTGGGGTTAAAGATTATCAGAGTTTATTGTTTTATAATTGACTTCGTACACATTAATATCTATGATGCAAACATTTGAGATATATTTACTGGTTTTATAACCTTACTTGAAGGTAAGTAATTTAAAAGAAAAAAGCGCGGCAAAATACAGAAAGCATTTTATAAATTCAGTAGCGTGAGTCGCCGTGGGCCGTGCACGTGCGAAGGCGCTTAAAATGCGGTCCGCGGGGCACGGAGCGGTCGTCCCGCTATACTAAGTCAGAGATAAGTATAGCTCGCGCCAACTTAACATCCCGTCCGACCACTTTCCGGATACAGGTTCCAGGCCGCGACTTAAGACGACTTTTATGGCGGCAATGCCACCTCTTATTAGTATTGAATGATGGTGATTTAAATGTGTTTTGTACTTGTTTGTGTGTATCGGGTTGCATAAGTAAAAGATAGGAAATATTATTAAATCACGTTTTTATTGTAACTTCATTAAAACAGTTGAACATAAATAAATTAATCATTCCTAAAACAATTAAAGCTCAGCATCGGATCACAATAAACCCTAATCCTATCAATAATTTATACAATACAAGATAAAAAATATCACATCGAACGAAACGACAATTAAAGCTGTTATCACGAGATCCCTAGCCTAATGTTATATGGCACAATAGAACTACAATTAAAACTAACATCACAGACGGTTGGAGAAACCAACGGAGCAGATCACTGGTTTCACGGAAGACACTGATTGTTGTCGGAAGTAGGTGGCAATTAGGCTTGAACCCAGCGGTCTTGGAATACAGGGTATTGCTGCTCCGCCGTCTGGCACTCGGTGTAGCATGATGCAGCTGCGAAGTCGCCTTCAGTTTTGGAGACTGTTGTCCAGAAGAAGGTGCCGGCGTCGGTCCTGGCGAAATGCACGGGGATGTAGAAGTCTTCACGAGCGACCGGCACCAGGTCGTAGGTCTCGTCTTCATTGCAAACGAGGAAAGCCGCTCCCGATTGGCAACTGTCCATTTCCTCGTAGATCTTTCGCTCCAGTAGCTCGTTGCTGGAGTTCTGCTCGCTCTCGTAGCTCGTGTCGCATGCCTTCGCCGGCGTGCGTTTGCTTGTTTTCTTAATCATCTTCATTAATGGCTTCAGAAGCGCTTTCAAGCCACTGTTCTTCACCTTATCACTGTTGTATTTGTTCTCGTTGATCGAGTTGTTAGTGGAGATGATGTATTCGTTGTTAGCGTAGTAAGACATTTTGAAAGTTTTGATCGTTTCGATAGAACGTGTGTTGCTTGTGAGAGTAGATGCGAGAATGTGGGGCTGCCATGCCGGCCCGCCTTTTTATACCACGTTCGCCGCCCCCGGCACAAAAGCTTCGTGTACGTGAAAAGCTCTCCCTGCATGTGGGAGTGTGTGCGTAACTTAAGTGGTATATTTGATACTCTATTATGCTTTTTATAAACATTATCGTCCTTATAATTCTTTATATGAGAGTTATTGAATCGATTGGATTATAAATTTGATTGCTTTTTGAAATTATGATGTTGTTTAAGTTAAGTTGTAGAGAAACTATATTACAATTTTCACTTTAGTAATTAAATTTATTGCCTATTAGTTAATGTTAGATTACATCATTAAAATAAGTTTAGTCATGAACTAAGTTCGTACAGTTCAATATGTTTTTTGACAAAGTTTACAAATGTTTCTTTTCTCTTGTAATATTGGATAGGATTCAAATATGAGTCTTATTGTACTACGTAGCTGTACTGGAGGTATGTAGGTAACTGTTTTATATTTTTATACCAAGTTAAAGTATTTGTATCATAAGATCGTAGTATCGTAGTATCGTAGTGTATTAAATGATGTGTTTAATTATAGTATATCAACCCCTTATCAAGTCGTTATTAAATATTGAATCAAGTTGCGGCGACAAGTGACTGATAATCCAACAACGTCGGCCCTCCACGAGTTGTCCACGCGTCGGAGCGTGGGTAAACATCACATGTTCATTAGCCCCCGTCCGTGTAAGAGTGGTGAAGTACAATGCGATTGTAATCGCTCGCGCCCCATTGGGGTCACCGAGTCAAATCATGGGGTAACGCGACCCCATTACTTTGACCTATGTTCACGCGTTAGACGTGTGTCGTCATTTACGTGCTACGTAATGATTCTCTTACTGTGATTTCATTAAAACGTGCTTTTTTTCAGATTCAAGCTCATTACATATACAAATAAAGAATGTAACTTAACTATCTCCGAATCAAGTATTTGAGCTATCCAAGTGGGTGTTCATTAGCATTTTGTTTACAAAAAGAAAGATTAAATTTAGGATACCACCTACGCACAGAATGCTCGGGCTCGTACCGGTTCGAACGTGTAAGATTTTTTACGTCGTATGTCCGAGGTACTAAAAAAAAATTGAGTTTAAAAGAAATCAGTGTAGCGGTGATAGCTCGGAGGGCCAATAGGGTGCGCGGGCGTCGGCAGGTGCACGCGGCCAAGGCGCGCACACATTCGATCCCAGTTTAAATATACGATCACCGAACACGTGCATTCGAAGGGGATGAACATATAACCGAGCGCGTAACAGGAAAGAGATCGACGATACTTTTTTTCATGGTATGAATAGATTCACGACTCCTTCATATCCGAAATAGGGTAACGCAAAGGCTAATTTGGTTATTGAAAATTGAGGGGTTGTTCGTGGGAATGCTCTCCGCTCGTAGGTTCCCAGGGTTGCCCGCACATTTAGCTTTTTTTCGGCGACGCGAGTTTCGGCACGACAGATGGCAAGCGGGCGAACGTTCTGCTTTGTATAATGATTCGTATGGGGTATTGGAATTAAACATTCCATTTTGATGGCTCATCGCATTCGGGGGGTGAGGGGATGAAGATGTAAACAAGTGTAAAAGGGGTCAGTGGGGCGCGGCGGGGACTGTAATTAAATGTCTATTAGAGGCGTTTTAAGATTATTAGGCGAGATTGTAAGGGCTCTTAGACAATTTTTGAGGTTTTTTTGATAATTGTACAAATTAATGTTCTATGATATGATTTTACGAGTGACTTCAGGTGTGTAAAAGCATTACGTAAGCTGATAATGAAAGTTTTAAGCTTAGCATTTTTAGCTGTGGATATAAATTATAAGTAATTCAACCTTTTAAACTAAATAATGCTTAGTAGCTAAGTACGATTTCCGCAGATTGTAAGCCAAGCCGCTTATAGCTTATGGTGGTGTGGATTTGAATCCCGGATGACTTATATTAATGAACTGCCGTTTTGTCAGTTTTTAAGAAAAAAAATATTTTTTAAAAATTTGTTTGTGGTGTACGGCGATGAGCTTACCACCGTTCCAATATGGAATCTTATTAGCTTGGTGAAAAGCGTACAGCGAAAGCTCTGTGTAAGTGTCTACCTACCCTGCTGGGGTTGAAAGGATTTAAAAAAAATGTAGACAAAATAGGGCTAGAAAGACAGAGTAAAATTTGTTGAAGTTACACTTCTTTAGGTGCGTTATGAAAAATGATGAGAGTGGAATTTTAAGATGCACGCGTCTTCTTCTTCGTCGCTTGAGTCTTTACAGACTCGTCGTAGTTATCACGTATTAGGTATGAGTGATCCGCTTCACAAGCCGCCGCCACTCCTCCGTGTACGCTGCTTTTTCGCACATTGATGCAAGGGTACGTCCATAGCCGTTCTTATCTAGCACGCGTCACTATAACGCAAAAGTCACAGGTTAAAGCTGCATACTTCTTTAGGCGCGTTCTCAAAAAATAATGACAGCAACAGGTTAAAGCTGTAGTTAAAAAAATTGTGCTTATATTGTTTTGAAGTGTTCCAATATAATTGGGGTTATTTGTATGTTTTATTTTTGATATAAATCATAATATTATTTTTAAATATAATATTTATTTAATTAATTTTACAAATCGAAATTGAACTCTACTGGCTGTGTGGACGATCCTTTTCCAGTAATTTTATTATTTTACTTGCGTACCCAGCCCGCTTCGCCGAGATAGATTTTACTTTATTTTGTTTAAACAATAAACGTATATCATTAAATATTTAAATTAACTCTCACGATATTTTAAATTATTAATTTCTCTCCATCAAGTATTCATTCTGTTATTTCTCTTCTCGAGCGGGTTAATATACCACCCTACATCCATGTGCATATCAGTAAAAACAATATCAGACCAGTAAATAAAAGCTGTATTTGACAGTTCAAAAAGAGGAGTGCTCCGATCGTCATCAAACTTTACAGGATTACTCGCCAGGTCAATCTGAAGATTACCTGAAAGTTTTATTGAAATCGGTAGAGTCGTTTCGGAGCCTATATGAAACATACCCACACACTTTCTTCTCTTTTATATAAATAGATTGTAATTAATTATTTGCATGCAATTAAAAACTATTTCTAATGATGCCAAAAGAGTATTATTTCTCCAGCAAGTACATAAGTATACGCCCCCATTTATCTATAGATATTCTAAAATAATAATCCATTTCTTTCTGAGGGGACAAGTGTGCACTTGCCTTCGAGGTTGTTTGTCAACTTTAAAATTGTTTATCTACTCACCCCTGTAAATGCATTGTTGGGGATTGCACTTGTTATATAGCTTAACGGTAGGGGAGTATTCGGGGTGAAATTGTTACACGGTTAGCATAATCACAGCCCGTATGAAGGGTGCTTTGAAATATATTTGAATAAGTTAATATTTTAAACTTTTGTTGAGTATTTTTTAAAGTGATTTTGTTATCCCGGTAGCTTTTAAAACTTATAAACCAGGTTGAAAGGTGGCCGAGCTTTTAGATAATTCAGCCAAAAGCTTGATGAGTAACTTAGTGGCTTCTGAGAGGTAACCACAGGTAATTTTAACAAGAGCGATGCGAGGGCACGCTTAACCAAAATTAAAGCGTTTCTTCAACCGGATTACAAAAACATTATTAACTCTTCTAGAAGAATAAGTAGCAGAAGTACCTCCAACAACGCTTCTATCTTTTTTTTTTTTTGTTCACGGGGAGGAAATCTTCAGAAAGATACCCCGCCTTCTGGGGGGAAGGCGGCGGTTATGTGGGGTTCTTACCCACTAAAACCTCCCCGGTGGCCCTTTCCTCGGTGCATGACGAGGGGCTCCGGGATCTCCAGTGGAACGCACCGGAGCCCCTCTGCACTGTGCTCAAGGAGAGCACGTCCCGGGGGGGAGGTTACTCCCTCCCCCCCTGTGCCCTCGCAGCGCAAGGCGACACGGGCCAGCCGATGTCGCCTTCTTCCCGGGTCCACTTTGGTGGACGACTCAGGCCCCCACCCTTGTCGCCCAGTGAACCCGAGGCCCCTTTTAGTCGCCTTGTACGACAGGCAGGGGATACCGTAGTCTTATTCTTGAGAGCCCAGAACTACAGGGCTGCGGGCCGGTCTACCACCGGCCCGCCTGCGCCATCTCCGAACGGGATCGGCCCTCTCCCGATCCCGTTCTGCGGTCTCCTTCTGGGTCATTACTGACTCGCAGAAGGAGACCGCATCCTTGATTAATGTGCTACGACATGATTTTACGAATGACTTCAAGTGTATAATAGCATTACATTAGCTGCCTTGATACGATTTGAAGACTGTTTTCGTTTTTATTTATTTTTATTATATATAGATGCTTTGCATTATTTTACAAAATGTTGCTAACCTTTGAATTTATTTATGTGCTAAATAAAGATTTTATAACAGAAAAAATAAAGGCATTTTTTACAAAGACCCCTTTGTATTCCGAGTGTGGGAATTTCAGTTACGAGATTCGAGTGTATAATATTGGGGGTGGAAAATAAAGGGCGATGTATAAATCACCCCTAATCGTTTCTTTTTTGCGTTACACTTGTTGCGTCACCCACACGTTATGGAGTTTGTGCTACAAATATATATCGCCGTTTTAAAAATCACTTTATCTCGACTATCCACCGTATTTCGATTGTGACAGAATTCAGAATTAAACGACTGGTGGATTATAACAGAATCGTTAATTTTGTCACGAGGGTATTCAAAGTGGGGTTCGAAATTTCAGGGGTTGTTGGACAATTAATTGAATCACAGGTAAATTTATTTCTAAATGTGAAAAAAGTCTGAGATTTTTGCATTTGTACAGATGATAGTATGAGTTATGTATGATTTTACAATAATAATAAGATGGGTCGGTTACTTTTAGAATATATTCTACTACAAAATGACTGAGTAGATCTTCAGAAATAGTGGCAAACCGCCAGATACAGTATCCTAATCATTCTTAATATTTTATGGATAATAAGAAAAGGTGGTTGAAGTCTAATCCTTGGCGAATGGTCTACGAAGGTAGGTATAGGTAGCCATAGTTTTTTAGTTTTTTTAGTTTTGGGCTCTCAAGAATAAGACTACAGTATCCCCTGCCTGTCGTAGAAGGCGAGTAAAGGGCCTCAGGATCACTGGGCGACAAGGGTGGGGCCTTTGTCGTCCGCCAAGGTGGACCTGGGAAGAAGGCGACATCGGCTGGCCCGTGTAGCCTTGCACTGCGAGGGCAGAGGGGAGGGAGTAACCTCCCCCTTCGGGACGTGCTCTCCTTGAGCACAGTGCAGAGGGGCTCCGGTGCGTTCCACTGGAGATCCCGGAGCCCCTCTGCACTGTGCTCAAGGAGAGCACGTCCCGGGGGGGGAGGTTACTCCCTCCCCTGTGCCCTCGCAGCGCAAGGCGACACGGACCAGCCGATGTCGCCTTCTTCCCGGGTCCACTTTAGTGGACGACTCAGGCCCCACCCTTGTCGCCCAGTGAACCCGAGGCCCCTTTAGTCGCCTTCTACGACAGGCAGGGGATACCGTAGTCTTATTCTTGAGAGCCCAGAACTACAGGGCTGCGGGCCGGTCTGCCACCGGCCCGCCTGTTATCTCCGAACGGGATCGGCCCTCTCCCGATCCCGTTCTGCGGTCTCCTTCTGGGTCATTACTGACTCGCAGAAGGAGACCGCATCCTTGATTAATGTGCTACGACATGATTTTACGAATGACTTCAAGTGTATAATAGCATTACATTAGCTGCCTTGATACGATTTGAAGACTGTTTTCGTTTTTATTTATTTTTATATATAGATGCTTTGCATTATTTTACAAAATGTTGCTAACCTTTGAATTTATTTATGTGCTAAATAAAGATTTTATAACAGAAAAAATAAAGGCATTTTTTACAAAGACCCCTTTGTATTCCGAGTGTGGGAATTTCAGTTACGAGATTCGAGTGTATAATATTGGGGGTGGAAAATAAAGGGCGATGTATAAATCACCCCTAATCGTTTCTTTTTTGCGTTACACTTGTTGCGTCACCCACACGTTATGGAGTTTGTGCTACAAATATATATCGCCGTTTTAAAAATCACTTTATCTCGACTATCCACCGTATTTCGATTGTGACAGAATTCAGAATTAAACGATTGGTGGATTATAACAGAATCGTTAATTTTGTCACGAGGGTATTTAAAGTGGGGTTCGAAATTTCAGGGGTTGTTGGACAATTAATTGAATCACAGGTAAATTTATTTCTAAATGTGAAAAAAGTCTGAGATTTTTGCATTTGTATAGATGATAGTATGAGTTATGTATGATTTTACAATGATAATAAGATGGGTCGGTCACTTTTAGAATATATTCTACTACAAAATGACTGAGTAGATCTTCAGAAATAGTGGCAAACCGCCAGATACAGTATCCTAATCATTCTTAATATTTTATGGATAATAAGATTTTTAATGACGTACTATACAGATTGGCCAGGGAAGCTGGCCTCGACTACCTCACCGGATTGAGAGGTGGCATAGCTCTTAGGTCGCTTAGCCTGAACCTCTATCGCTAGTAACTCGACACAAGCGTCCCCCCGGTGGGTAACCTCGGCTTGGACGGTTACTATGTTACGCGTAAGCATTACGATCCGAGGGCGCCCGAGAGAGCCGAACCACGACTCGGGCGGTAGCTATTTCACGGATAATCAAATTTAAATTTTAGTACATAGTACTTATAAGTAGAGCCGTGGTAGCTCAGTGTCCAGGCGGTTGGCTCGTGTTGCATAGTACGCTAGCGAGTTCGATCCCTGGTGCCGGCACCAATAAATTTGCTGTTGCAATTTTATGTGCCGATTAACCACGCGCTCGGCGGTGAAGGAAAACATCGTGAGGAAACTTACATGTCTTAGAAAAAATTTCTAAGGCATGTGAAGTCTACCAATCCGCACTAGGGCCGTGTGGTGGACTATACCCTTATACTCTCTTTACAGAGAAGGCCTGTGCCCAGCAGTGGGACATATATATTATATATATAAAGGCTGTAACTTTAACTTTAACTTATAAGTACTAAAATAAAAAGGCCCACATGTATTTTTATAATAAATACTTAACATATATACTGTTGGTTGACCAATTATAAATAAATAAATAACTAAAGATTTTTAACGGATCTTAATATGAATCATTGGTTATTAAATGTAAATCTATCGGTGTTATAATTAAAATCCAACTATCCTGTTGTGTCACTATCTATCTACACGAGAGAAGCCTGTCTTGAGAAAATAAAATAAACGAAAGCTTCCAAATCAACCAAATTGTTATTACTCAAAGCCATTGCAATGACTACTGCAATTAACGTTGAACGTGATCTGTTTTATTTGAAAAGCTCTAAGAGCCGCAGGCTTAATACGGAGGCGTCATTAACGATCGTGTGAGTGGAAGGGAGGTGATAATCACCCCCATTTATGAACCTTCTCGTTAAGGTTCTGTTTTATTTTGTATTCTATTCGGGAGTGTACTTTTAACTTAAGTTAAGTATGTTAATAAAAACTATTTATCTTACGATACGTTATCTAGAACAACGTATAGTGTTTTTATGTACTTTATATACGTTAATTTTATTACACTCGTGAGCAAAAATAAAGGGTCGGTTAAGAAAGTTAGAATATCTCGGAAGATAAAGACGCTAGCTAACTGAAATAAATTGTGCATGACAGACAATTAAATATCCTTAAAATAAAATATAATAATTTTTATTAATTTATTAATATTTCATTAAAAACATAAACGTAAACGAAAAAGGATATCTTACGTAAACTTGGAGAATACAGTATTTTTCATTAAATTTTATTTTTATTAGGCAACACTAAGTGCTAAAATATTATGCACAATTTATTTCAGTTACTAGCCAACTTCGTCGTAACGTCTTTATCTTCCGAGATATTCAAACTTTCTTAACCGATCCTTTATTTTACTCACGGCTATATTATATAAATTAAGAACGTGTATTGACTAGATAGTGCTGTAGTCTGGCACTAAAAGGCTAAGATGTCCCAAAAAGCTATATACAGTGTCTCGAGATAAAATTCTTTGCTCGTCGTGCAAATATATTTACGAGCAAAAGAAAATTACGAAATAAACTTAACCAGAACCTAACTTAACTATCATCAAACTACTCTAGAAGTATATTCTTTCCGATAAGAAAATTTAATCATCGCAATCGGTTGGCGTGAAATTGAGTTATTTGTCTGTTTGTGACGCACATACTTGATGCAAATTTGATACTTATACGGAGGAATTGGACCAAATTTATGCGACCATATGAGAAGCATTATCTATCAAATAAAAAAAAAACCTAAAAACTGGGTGCAAATAAAAAAAAAATTTAAAGTCAGTTGAAAATGGACGTAGGAAATTTACCTAAATATACACACATATATTGTTGTCAAATATCTCGCTTCCGCCTTTTTGTCTTTTGAATTTCGCGGCTATGTACAAAGCGCTACAGAGCTCGTATCTAGCAATTCTATACATAATTTGAAAGGTCTTGACATAACCTACAAAACGATGCTATGCATAATTAGTTTGGATATTGCGTTCAACAGTTATAGACGTGTAAACATGGAGTTCACTAACGCCGAAATTCGCGCTATTTTAAAGTTTTCCTTCGTTAAAGGCAAATCCGCTAGAGAAACGTTCCGTGAGATTAATGGTGTTTTGGGGGATGGTACTCTATCACTTCGAACCACGGAGGAATGGTTTCGACGATTCAGAGCCGGTGAAAACGACACCATGGATAAGCCAGCCGGCGGAAGACCTGTGACGACAAATACCGATCAAATCATGGACTACATCGAGTTAGACCGGCATGTGGCATCTCGTGACATCGCCCAGGAGATGGGAGTTAGTCACCAAACCATTTTAAACCATCTGCAGAAGGCTGGATACAAAAAAAAGCTTGATGTTTGGGTGCCGCATGACACAAAAGGCGGAAGGGAGATATTTGACAACCAATATTTATGAATTTATTATATATATTAAACCTTCAAATGTAACATTGAACATGTTACACGCTGTACAATTCGATCCGGACACTGTAAATTTATATTGGACCACCCAATTTTCTTTTAATTATGTTAGTTACACTATAACTAATATACTCGTATATGCAGACAAAGGCGAGTTTCACAACCATCTCGCGGAAGAGGCGCGTTCTTATTCTAAAATTTTAATTAAGGATTCGTCTCGCCTCATGGGATCTAATAAAACGTAATAACTCGTTCTCGGACGGGCTCCTTGGCGTTATCTTAGTTTTATCATAAATGCGATTAGAAATAACCTTTAAGTTGCGTTCAGTTCCTTTTAATAGCCGACTTATAGGAAAAAACCTTTTTTGGAAAAAAAAACACGGATATCTCGTTACTTGTATATCTTATATGAGATAAAATGGAGATTTTTAAGTACGTCGGTTAGTAGTAAACTACAGGAAAGGACTACAGATTAAAGCCGACAGCTTAGTGGTCGCGCTTTGGATTGTATGGTGTTTTCCAAATATAATATTCTTGTATATACATAAAGTAAATTGTATAGCATCGCTTTTGTTTTTTGTTATTTTTTATTTTATTAATTGTTTTTTCTAAATTTTATACTTTTTATATTTTATAAAAGCATGTCAATAATACAATTATTAAAAAAAATATAATTTAGTTTTCAAATATTCCAATTTTCAATACTGTGGTGAGATTTTATTGCAAATTAATGATAAATTCTAAATCGATTCAAATTATAAATCGATGTAACTCTTTGATCAATAATTACTTTGAAACAGAACTACTTTTAGTAATTAATTCAATCTTATTTAATAATATCGTTAAAATATTGTATTAATTTTCGAGAAAAATATATAATAAAATTGTAAAAGGTAGGAAAAATATATAATATATATAAGAAGAAAAACAACAACAAATCATTCATACAGCATAAACCATCCTGAGCTACCACGGATCTTTACGTTTCTAACCCGTTATAAAAAGGAACGGTTCACATGTTGCAAAATATTATTTTTATGATTGTAGAAAAAATCTTTCGCAAATCGAAAATGTGTCTACGTACTAAACGCTACGATAAATCAATTTTATGCTACGGCATTGTGTCTACTTACTGTTTGGTTACGAATCTTACTAAATAAATTTAGTCCACGTTAAAAACTTACGAACAGCTTTGACTTGCTTATGGAAATATATTAAAAGCATCGATAGCCTAATAGCTAAACATCGTGTCTTTTTTTTTCAATACAGTATAGGGCCCTTGCTATACCAGATACCAAAAAAGGCAGAGGACGACCGCAGACCACGTGGTGGACAACCGCCAAAGATTTGCAACGAGCCCAAATAGAGGTACGGATAACCCAAGACCGTCTTGGCGCCGCAACACGAGAAGGGCTGACCCCAAATAAAGGGAAAAGGCATAGAAGAAGAAGAAGAAAGCGCAACCATAGACTTGTGTCCGTGCTCCTTTCTAATGTACTTTAATTAGTTACTTTGGTTTTATTATACTCTATCTCATTAACTGTCCTAGTCGTGGTTACCCCTCACCGGGAGGACCCTTGTGTCGAGTTATCTGCGATAGAGGTTCAGGCTAAGCGACCTAAAAGCTATGCCATTTCTGAATGCGGTGAAGCAGTCAAGGCCAGCTTTTTTGGCCAATCTGTATAGTTCGTCATTAAAAAAAATAAAAAATCTATCTCTATAGTTACTACATCTTGTTTTGTTTTTATAATGTCTGATTTTTGAAGGTGGTGTTGGAGTATGCTCTGGTTGACCGTCCAGTCGAAGACGCTCCGTTGCATTGTTATTAGTTTCTCAGCGACCGCTGCGTCTCTAGTTTTCATCGAGTCTATGACTTGGGTCGTGGGTTCAAATCCAAGCCTGCTTCTACGAATAAATTTCAGTTTTTATTTTCTTTAAGTTTATAAACACTTGCTGAAGTTAGAACCTAATTTATGGCGATCGGCTTACCACCTGTCACATATGTGTTAGAAAGCCGGCACCTCTGTCAGCGAAGTAAATACATGTCACCAAGTTGGTATTCTGTGAGATCGTCGTTACTACTCCGATTTTGCCGACTCATTCTTGCAACTTCCTTCTTTTTTTTCAATCGCTGCCCCATTGCTAAGGATCGCGACTTCTTTCTCGGCGATTAATCACTTGTCCCCAAGCATTCCGGTCCATGGCCCTGTAGAGGGCGTCGCTGGTTGACTCCAGTTCTTCGGAGATCTGGTCCGACCATCTTTTCGGATTTCAGCCTCTTCGTCTTTTTCCTTTGACCTTTCCCGTCACTACCAATCTTTTTAGATTGTATGCATACCTTGGTGCCACGGCTAATTTTTAAATTAAAAACGCTAACAATTTTTAACAAAATTTATAAACATTTCTAGAATAAGCTAGAGAATGGTATCTTAATACAGCCATATAATGTCAATTTGATATGGCACCTTCTTTACAAAACTTAACATAAGTAAATGCGTTAAACGCATCTATTCCGTTGTACTTGTCGACATTTTTCAAGTGCAACGTTAAAAGAAAATCCTCGTTTAATAGCATTTGGCGCCGGTATTAAAAAACAAAAATCCGCTGGTAAACAATAAATACGAACTAATTGATCGGCCATTAGGGGAGGCGAGCGGGATATCTTGGACGTCGACTTGATTTTTACCTGGAGACATTAAATAGATTACTATGATCAACGTTGTTCCGAGCGCTCTGCGTGAAGGCAGTTGATAATTGTGAATTGGACCATTGATATAAATTAAATGGAATGGCCTCATGTATTTATATAATATATAACATACCGGCCATAAGTTATGCCCCAAATGAAAATGTTTTTTTATAACCAAGTAATGTAATATTAAAATTTATTAGTCTCAGCAATAAAATCTATTCGAAATGCCACCTTTATCTTTTATACAGGCATTTAATCTTATTAACCCCAAATCTATGGATTTACGCACTGTTTCCAAAGGTAATTTTTACCCAAAAGATTTTTTTAAGACTAATTGTCGTCGTGTCGTTTGGAACAAGCCGTGTCCTCTAGACGTTGTCCTGAAATCGTAAAAAGTTTTTAAAATAATATATTTCAATTAAAAAGTTTATATAAAGAAAAGTTTTTATGTATTAGTATTTATGGCCAGACTAATTACATCATATTTTTCTTTGTATTATACACGCCTAAACTCATATTATTATGTACATAATTATTATAGTTTTCGATTTCATATCTCATGTTTATATAGTATATAAGGATGTTTTCCTTTACTGCCGAACGCGTAGTAATTCAGTACTTAAAATTGTAACAAAAATTTAGTGCCTACACCGGGGATCGAACTTATGTTACTAGCGCATTATGGTACGCAAGGCGACCCGGACATTGAGCTTTTGGTACAATCTGTGTCTGTACTTGCTTCGGCAGTACATACAATAAATTTGGAACGATACAGAGAAGATTAGCATGGCCCCTGCGCAAGGATGGCAAAATCGTGAAGTGTTCCACATTTTTTACCCCCTTAGATGCTAGGAGCGTTGCTGGAGTTTCTTCGGCCACTTCTTCTCCCAGCGCCAACGCTTCCCGAAGTGGCACTCAAAGTTAGTTTAGCTTTTCGAATGTCCCTTAGATTATCCGTGAAATAGCTACCGACCGAGTCGTGGTTCGGCCCTCGGATCGGAATGCTTACGCGTAACATAGTAACCGTCCAAGCCGAGGTTACCCCACCGGGGACCCTTGTGTCGAGTTACTAGCGATAGAGGTTCAGGCTAAGCGACCTAAGAGCTATGCCACCTCTCAATCCGGTGAAGCAGTCAAGGCCAGCTTCTCTGGCCAATCTGTGTAGTTCGTCATTAAAAAAAAACAATCTGTGACAAGGCAGGCTATTTATGCAACAGCAATGACTATGTAGTTCAATGTAAGAATGTTATTAAATAGCTTCAAATTATATAATACCACGTTAGCGCGGAGACACAATCAAAAACTATATATCCGTGTGGTAGCTAAGTTTAATGTATAGTTGGAAAAACAACATCCTCAATTTGCTTTACTTTGGTTTAAAGTTAAAGCTTTTATATATATAATATATATGTCCCACTGTTGGGCGTAGGCCTTCTCTGTAAAGAGAAAATAAAGGCGTAGTCCGCCACGCGACCTTAGTGCGGATTGGCAGACTTTACATGCCTTAAAAAAAATTCTAAGACATGTAGGTTTCCTCACGATGTTTTACTTCACCACCGAGCGCGTGGTAAATCAGCACATAAAATTGCAACAGCAATATTAGGGCCGGCACCGAGGATCGAACTGCAACCGAGGATGCAACTTTAACCAACCCCGGACACTGAGCTTCCACGGCTTATACTTTGGTTTAAAGTTAAAGCTATTATATATATAATATATATGTCCCACTGTTGGGCGTAGGCCTTCTCTGTAAAGAGAAAATAGAGGCGTAGTCCGCCACGCGGCCTTAGTGCGGATTGGCAGACTTTACATGCCTTAAAAAAAATTCTAAGACATGTAGGTTTCCTCACGATGTTTTACTTCACCACCGAGCGTGTGGTAAATCAGCACATAAAATTGCAACAGCAATATTAGGGCCGGCACCGAGGATCGAACTCGGGTTGCTAAGCATACTATGCAACTTTAGCCAACCGCCCGGACACTGAGCTACCACGGCTTATACTTTGGTTTAACGAGATATTAATTAGAGTAGCAGATTTACGTAGCTATCGGCTGTGAGTTTCTTAGGGCACCCTCTATCAGTCAATTGCGCATCGCATAAACTTTCTTCCTCACTCTTTCATCCATTCATCTTCTACGAATTCTTTAACTTCTTTTAACATACAGATTCAACATAAGGTTTTCTATAAGAGAGTAGAAGTATATTAAAGAGGTGATTACTGATATGACACATATATTTAAGGGTATATTTGGCTCTTCTCCCAAAAAAGCACCATTGATCGAGAAGAAGAAAAAAACAAGTATGAAATCAATGACTCGTGTTAAGTTTTCTTTGTAACACACATAAATAGAGATTTTTTACACCATCCTTCCCTTTCCTGCTCCCGTAATTTAAATAACCATACCCTAATAAGTTTTACCCACGAAATTATTTATTACGAAATTAACACGTCAGTCAGGGGGCTGTATTTAGTTGATTGAGTGAAAAAACGTAACCCTTTTGTTGTGGCAAAACACCAATTTAACCCTTCACGATCGCCTTAACCTGCAATCAATCAGGTGGCGAGGGCCCCTTGATTATTAGTAATGGTGCCTACCGGTCACTTGCGATACGGGGTCGGTAGTTACGTTAATTGCATTGTGAGGTGAACTGTTAACTTTGAAACTTATAAGAAAAGGAAAATAAGTGCTCTTGATTTTTTATAATAATTTTCTAATGAAGAAATAAAAACAACAATGATTATTAATTGCGTAAAAAACTTCATTTCAATTTTTTTTTTAATTTAAAATTGATTTGAACACTGCAGCGGATTCTGCCATTGCATAAATACGATCGGAAAGAGACCAGGCCCTCGTGTAATGTTTGATAAGGAATGAGATTGGACAAAGAGACGGCCAGAAATTGTAAAAAAATATTATGGCATTTTAATCATTTCAATATTACAAACAGACACTGCAATTTTGTTTCTTTGTATATATTTCCATTTCGCCTGATGAAGGTTGAGCCAGCGGCGTAATCCGACCAAACTCCTAAGCCGTGGTCAAACACTCTAGGGCACCCCCCTACCTCGTCAGCATAACGCGTTGGAGTAACCGCCCATGTGAACGTTTACTCGCGGGAATCCTAGTGCCAGTTGTTCAGAACAGAAGTTCAGGCAGCCGCTTAACTACAGTCTATAGGCTGCATCCTACGAGCTCGGCCACTTCAAAGTTTATAAGCTATAGCGTTGTTATACCCCAATCAGAGTAGATACAGATTGTAATACATTTGTAACGAGGTTTTGGTGTTTAAGATATGACACGAGTAAGCATATTGCCACAGATAATTTATAAAAACTAGAACCAAAAGTCCACAATAATTTAAGCCGTCATAATTAGATAGATCGTAAGCTTCTACCGCCATCGTCTAGTACAATTAATATTATATACACTAACTTAGAGATTTCTGATATCTGATAAAACAAAATCTCTTGACATCGGATGTAAAACAAAGACTTACGACATAGCACAGAAAATCAGACATTTTAAATGGAAGTGGGCAGGTCACGCTATGAGGAGTACAGACAAATGGTCTGAAACAATTACAGAATGGTGTCCTAAAGAAGGGCAATGGAATCGAAGCAGACCAGATATACCAGGTTTATGGAAAAACATGGAACAGAATAGCAAGAAGTAGAGAAGAATGGAGAATGCTAGGAGGCTAAAGGGCAACCGGACTGGCAGCTATTGAGCAAGAACAAGCGAAACTAAAAAAGAAAAAGGCTACTAAAAAACTTAGTGATTTCATCAAGGGAGGCCACGATCCGACCTTATCAGTCTCGACCTGTTGCGCTTATAAGCAGCTTTGAAACACCTCACCAGCCTGCTAGGAAAACGACTATCATTTTACGAAACGTTGACTTTGCTAATTGTTACATAATTACGTAATAAAAATGATGTACTTTTACTCACTTCCAAATGATGGAAGTAATTTAATCATTTTTTAAAGAAGATTTGAAGTGATCATCGCCCCATATACGCTCGCCACAATACGTTGGAGTTATGGATGCGTTGGCGTTCTTCGGCAAAGGAATTGGCAGAATGAAAAAAATGAAATGGTTCATTTCAAGAGCTAATTATAATGATGTTTGCTTTTATTTATCAAATTGCTAACGGTCCTTCACAATGCACGAAGTCATGGAGCTAACTAAATTGAGACGACAGTGTGTAACTATTGCATTAGAATGTTGTGTTCTGTTAAGGAGAACATTGCTGTCTAGGAATTATAACAAGATCCTAAAGTACTGGTTCGCTGTGTAGAAATTGACCACCGATGGTATTCTCACATGATGTTTTATACTAAAAAAAAACGTAGACATTTCATCATTCGTAATTTTTCGATTTTAAAATACACAGCATACAATTATAATTGACTGCATCCATCCAGTAATTGTCTTAACTTATTAGTACGATCTTAAACTTTAACCACTGTAACCCCTTTTCAACCCGCACCCAACTGCGAATTGCGGTACTTAATTCCCCTCGCAAATAATATGGTTATGTGCGCATATGAGATTTTTAATACGACGTCTGGTTAAACCACTTTTGTTGTAACACCTTTTTGAGGTAATACGGGTAGAGAACGACTAATTATTGACGATTGGCCTTACGAGTTGTATCGCGTTAATGACTGAAAATTGGCTCGGTACACGCCTTTGGCCCGTGCAACGCCGCGTTGCTGCTCGAACCATTTATAGGAGAATCTCCCGTTAATAATAATTGCATCGTCAAAACATGTTGGGTGCGGTGCGTTTTGACTGCTTCGACTCCATGATTTCCTGGTGAAAGTACCATTATTGGCTCTTTGACAGTGATTATTTTATTTATTATATTTTTTATTTATTTCTTTATTATTGCTAAACACAAAAATAATATTTTTGTTGTGTTGTTTGCGCCGCCACCATTTGATAAGCGATCTCTACAAGGCAACGTACTAAAAAGGATGGACGTATTAAAAAGGAGCGCAATATAAATAAATTATTTGAGTTAGGTACTCATCTAAGTAAAACTCATCTTGTAATTCTCAGATCAGATCTGTTTCATTTTTATTTAATAGTCTGCATTTTGAAATTATATTTCTTTAGGTTATAGTATGACAGTATCAGGTTGAAAGTACGCTGTACAAAATTGGCACTTTTTCAGTTTAGGTAGTAGTTGAGGTTAACTTATACGTACTATTTATTGATATAACTAAAATATTATTATTTAATCAATATTATTACATGTATTTATGATTATTTATTTATCTATATAATAGAGATGTGTCTATATGTATGTATATAATAGATAGATATATAAATCCTTTATTGCACCAAATAACATGTACAAAGGCGAACTTAATGCTAATTAGCATTTTCTTCCAGCTAACCTTTAGTGGTTAAGAGCAGGCTAAGGGTAGTGCCGCTAAAAATAGCGTTTTAAAACTATTATATAGATAAATAAATATACATTTACATATACATAAATAGATACTTCAATATAAATATAATAATATACATACACATGGAATATATATAACGACAATAAATATACCAAGTTGTAATTTTTCATTGTTTGAGTAGAAGTGGCATTATTTTTCTTGAAGTCTCAAGACGGCACACAAAGACCGGCTTAAAGCCGAGAAAAAAAGGCTTCATTTATATAATTTTACAAATTTAAATTGCACTTTATTGACTTTGTTTACTATCAGTTTCCAGTTCTTTTATTATTTTATTTTTAGTTAATTAAATGCGCGCAATTATAAAACTAGTTATTTTTAATGATGACAAAGATATAAAACTTCTTAACTTATATCCAGTTTCAATTTTTTTTAACAATATATTTTCATCACATCAAAAACCCAAATCCTTAATGAAAGGGTGAAATAAAAGCCAGCACACGTTAACGCCTTATCTCATCACTAAATAATAGTGATAAAGCACTAAATAATAAAAAAAAACGATAGCAAGAGAGAGATAAATATAATGCGTCATGGAGGGGTTTATCGTTTTGATAATAAAACATCGCTTAGCAGTACAATAAAACCGACGGGGCTATATCTTGCATCGAGGGAGGCCACGATCCGACCTTATCAGTCGACCTGTTCCGCTGATAAGCAGTTTTGAAACACCTCGCCAGCCTTTTTTTTGTTAACGAGGAGGAAATCTTCAAAAAGATACCCCGCCTTCTGGGGGGAAGGCGGTGGTTATGTGGGGTTTTTACCCACTAAAACCTCCCCGGTGGCCCTTTCCTCGGTGCATGACGAGGGGCTCCGGGATCTCCAGTGGAATGCACCGGAGCCCCTCTGCACTGTACTCAAGGAGAGCACGTCCCGGGGGGGTGAGGTTACTCCCTCCTTCCCTGTGCCCTCACAGTCCAAGGCGACACGGGCCAGCCGATGTCGCCTTCTTCCCGGATCCACCTTGCCGGACGACAAAGGCCCCCTTGTCGTCCAGTGAACCCGAGGCCCCTTTGGTCGCCTTCTACGACCGGCAGGGGATACCGCAGTCTTATTCTTGAGAGCCCAGAACTACAGGGCTTATACAGGTCGAACCTAGGTAAGAATGCGCTTTTAAATAGACTTACTATAGAATTTAACTCATCGTCAAAAACTAATGATATCGATTTCTTTTCTCAAAGTAATGGTATTTTTAAAAAGTCATTAACCTATAAATAGTTTTTTTTGTTCTATTTCTTTTTGATTAGTTAATTTTAATTTAAAATTTAGTTTAATTTTACGTTTTGTGTTTTTTTTTTATTTATAATTTTATATTGTCACTCGCCATTTATACATTGCATGCAGTCTTCACCTATAACTGCGATGGCATTAACCTTACAACTTTTCACTGTTTTTATATATTGTATGTTAAAATTATTCATTGTGTTGGTGTTCAATAAATAAATAAATAATTTTGTTATTAAAATTCCTAACGGTCCTTCGTAAGTAAGTCATGGGGAGACTAAGGTGACGCCTTTCATAGAACTAAGTTAAATATATCAAGCAACTAAATTGAGACGATAGTGTGAAATCATGGCATTAGATGTTCTGTTAAGGAAAACGTTGTCGAGGAGTTATGAGCAGCTCCTGAAGAACAGGTTTATCGTGTAGAGATTGACCATCGATGATGTTCCTGCATGTTGGAAGTCCAAAGGCTTTTGGATTTTTATTAACGTGAGATGAGAGAACATCTTATCGTTCGGCTTAGTCCTCTGGTATTAGTAACTTAAATGGCTTGAGTGAATGTAGAGGGCAAAGCTACGGTTCGTTTGAGACACGAAATAGTAGAGATGTAAGTAATATAAAAATAAATTTTAATGAAGATTTTTTCAATGTATTTTATATTCCATTTTGTCGTCATTCGACGTATTATTATAAAAACGGCCGTTGTAGGAGAAACGGACTGGTGGCTATGCTGTGCCTCTTATTTTTTTTCATAATTGATCAATTGAAAGAACTATAAAATCCAACTTTATTTTAGACAGAACATAATTCGTAGGATAATTAAGGATTGTGAACATTCCAAATCTCCCGACATTAAACCTGTGAAAACAAAGAGTCATCATCGATCATCGCCAGAAACGGTTTGGCCGCGCGCCGGGCAACCGAGCAACGGTGCTCCGAAATTACTGCCCTAAGAAAACAAGAAAAAATCAGTCAGGAGATTTATTTAAGGGAGCGTAAAGATCTGTTTATGGTATGCGTCGGTAATTAAGGGGCGGTGTGCACACGTGCGCGGCCGCAAAAACGAATGGCGGGAAAAAAAACGCTATACCTGTTCCCTTCTAGAGTGCGACAGGTCCGCTGACACGCTCTTCAGGGGGCAGGGCTCCCAAACTTTGAACAGATACGCAAATAGGTCGCAGCTTATTACGCAAAACTTTATTTTTAGTAATTTGATTGACTGGAAATGTTACAAGTATATTTAGGAGCAAACACAAGTTACTTCAAATTTAATTAAACGCTCAACGCTATTACGCGCGGACGCCCTATTTGTATTTCCGAATTATCACAGTAATATTACGAAATATAATTAATCAGAACCTAACCAAACTCTCATGAAATTACTATTGAAGTACATTCTTTCCAATAATAAATGAATCATCGAAACCGATTGGCGTGAAATTAAGTTATTCGTCTATTTGCGCGCATATACCTAATGCAAATTTACGACTTACATTTATCATGGACGCCATTATCAAATTGACATGGGACTACACGGAAAGCACAAGATTCAAATAAATAAGAATCATCAAAATCGGTTCATCCAGTCCAAAGTTATGAGGTAACAAATAAAAAATATATAGGTTTACGAATTAAGAACCGTCTCCTTATTTGAAGTCGGTTGAAAAATGGTGCATTTAAGCTAATCAAATCATGAAATGATATAAAAATGTTACGTAGAACGCAGCTGAAACCAATCTGCTCAGTCTTGAGCACAGGCGTAAGGTAGCTAGCCTTTCGGTTTTCTACAGATTGCATTTTGGAGAGTGTGCTCAGGAACTACATGATCTAATTCCCCCATCCCCTTTCCACCATCGGACTTCTAGACGCACTGCGGGATTTCATCCTTTTGTTGTGAACATCCCTCAAACCCGAACGAAGCGATTTGCTTCGTCTTTCATTCTTCGTACAGCAAAGGACTGGAATAGTTTGCCCGCGTCTGTCTTTCCTTCCGATTACAATGTGGGTATTTTCAAGAGTAGAGTGAATAGGCATTTACTAAGCTAGTGCGCCTTACCATCCAGGACTGCATTTCCACTTAACATCAGGTGGGATCGTCGCAAGCACTTGCTTAGAAATTATAAAAAAAAAAAAATTACGTTATAGTATTTCGAAGCTGATATGACCTTGAAATCATACCTAACGTAGAATCAGCGTTCAATGCTACGCATTAGCTGGACACGGAAGATATCTATGTGTGGTGTTGGTGGTGAAATATTATTCATTAAAGAAAATATTATTCCATGTGGCGACACTAAGTACTAAAATTTAAATAAAATTTAGTACTTAGTGTCGCCACATGGATATATTTTCACATCCAATTTTACGTATGGTATCCTTTTTCGTTTAAGTTTGTTTTTTAATGAAATTTAAATAAATTAATAAAAATATTTTATTTTATTTTATGGATATTAAATAGTCTAATATGCACAATTTATTTCAGTAAGCTGGCGTCTTTATCTTCCGAGATATTCAATTTTCTTAACAGACCCTTTATTTTTGCTCACGAGTGTAAATACATACTACGAGTATATGTAGATATGTACAGAAATCTAGGTAAATAAATACACTCGATGCAAATAGTCTGTATTCAATAGGACAAAATAATTATAAAGTACAACAAGAAACGTGCTTTGAATTCGAATAATAGAATAGTTTTAGTAACGGCACAGTTTGAGTACCAGTGAAATAGCCATCCTTAATGTTATCTTATTATGGCTAAAATGACTTCGGTGTTCCAAGATAATAGCGGTCCTGGGGTTCCTTACCACTATTTTTTATCCGGACTCTTTCGAACGACTCGAGATAATTCTGCCTTTCGATATTGCATGTTAGTCGATTTGATTTCGGTCTCGCCTCTTGAACGGAACACTTTGAGCTTGTCAGTTTCAGAATAGGCGTTACTATATAACTTAATCTTATATTACCGTTCTCTTTTTTTATGACGAATCTACGCTGATTGGGCAGAGTAGCTGACTTTCTTCTTCTTCTTGGTCGATTCAGTCTTGTCAGAGTGGTCGTGGTCATCATGATCCGGTGGGTTGGGCAGCAGACAGCACCTCCAGGTTCTGTATCAAAACTGGTTTCACCAATAAGCTTACAAACTGATACTCTGATGTTTAGGTCTGTTCATTCAATCTCAACTAATCCAATATATGGACGTTCGCCATTGTTCTTTAGTCAGTTAGAAGTTAAATTATTGAGATCGTTTATAAGGATCAAGTATATCGTTAAGAAATTCTTAAAGGATAACGACATATAAATATTAATAAATTTTATTCAATCCGGGACCTCAAGGGATTGAATGTAAAGTGTATTCCTCCAGGAACCATCAAATAACAATGTTATCTAACCATCGACGCGTGCGCCGAACACAATCGTGCATTATTATTTCAATTTATGACCGTCGGAATTTTAATTTATTAATAAAAAAAGTTATGTTCCGTTCTTGTTAAAGGGGATAGTGTGTGGATTTGTACTATTTATAAGCTTCTTATTAAGCTAAAGCAATTTATACGATGCCATTTAGAGATTTTCAACAGATTTTCAACCGTTCTCAGTTCGTCTGCATTTTCTTTTTTTATTTATTTATTTATTTAAATCAACAAAAATTATAACACCGTTACAGATAATACCAATATGATGTTATAAAAACTTGTTAAACATATATTATTAAAATTAAATCAAATTAAAAGCTGCTTTATTTATTGACAATAATATATAAATATAATAGAGTCAAACACCTTCTGCTCATTTGTAGGCAGCTTCGATAAACACAGACTCTGTGCAACAAAATATATCAATGTGCAGTGAGATGGTATTAACAAACCCCACCGCGCGCGACAGCGGAGAGTTCCTGGACAAGTCAGTCCTGGAGACAGGCAGTAGGAACAATGATGGACGACGGCGCATGCACACGTAACTGTCAGGCGTCCGCAACTGTAGCGCGGCCAGCACTTCTTGGTGATGAACCCAGCCCCGCAGCACCCTCCACACATATTTAACCAGTGCGACGTCACCTGTAGCCTGCTGTACCCGACCATGCCCAGTACAAATAGGCTCGGGTACATCAGAGGGAAGCAAGGATACACCATGAGACAATATTTGTCTTCATGAGGATGCCATATGTAAGCGTTCGTCTCTAAATGGCTTCTTACCAATGCGTTAAATAAAGATTTATTAATGTTTTTTACTACATAACTTTTGACTCGGTAAAACGATTTCAGTGATTCTTTGTTTGCTTGAAAGCTGGTGCTTCCCATGTGGTCCCATTTAATTTGGTAATGTAATTCTGTCAATGGCATCCATGAGAAAACTATGTAAGTCTTAAATTTGCATTAAGTATGTGCGCTACAAACAGACGAATAACTCAATATCACGCCAACCGATTTCAATGATTAATTTTTTATTGTAAAGGATGTACTTAAAAGTGTCCTAACCTTCCTTCGTTAATATTTCCCCCCCGTCAACAAAAAAAGTGATTAATTCTATTTCGTAATATTCCCACGATAATTCGGAAATACAAGAAAAGTGTCCGCGCGTTATAACTTTGATTCGATTTGAGATCGGTTTTTTATTCGTGAATATACTTGTAAAATAAAATCTCGTTAAAGTATCCATAGTGAAAATTAATGCACTTTTTTTAAAGAATTATTTGCTTTTATTAAGATTCCATTCCAAGGTTATTAAAGACGACCTGTGCTGTAGCCCCTACTTCCTGTCTGCACTCGACGATACATCACGCGGCGCGGGGGAGTCGACATGTCCAACGTTGACAGATACACGAGAGTGCTAAGTTTTATTTGATCACCGCGTAGTCGTGGGACGCGCGAGATCACTCACGCAAGAGCACATTTTTTTGTGTAGGCTCTGTAAATAATGTCTATCGGCGTAAATTTGTTTACGCTCCAAATATAGCCCCGGTTGATTCTTACGAGAATATTGTGATAACAAGCGTCGTAGTAGGAGGCAAGTAGGGATTAACGACAGTGTAGGTGGCACGGTTCTATGTTTGTAGTGCAATTACTATTTTTTCCCAGTGTAGGTGAGATTTACAACTATAATAAAAATAGCTCGGATCGCTTATATGATAATAATAATATGCTTTTTAAGCATAGCTTAGGGGTTTTACTTGGTTTTGTCGTACGCCCAAAGTAGACCCGGGACGAAGGCACTAACGGCTGGCCCGTGTCGCCTTGCACTGCTAGGGAACAGGGGGGAGGGATTAACCTCTCGAGGGACCGGAGGAGTTTTGGTGTGTAAGAACCCCACTATACCCCGCCTTACCCAGCAGGGGGGGCACCTTATTGAAGATTTCCTCCTCGTCGCGAAGGATTTAATTTATGATATCATATTAAATAGCAATAAGAACGATTGAATAGGATAAATAAGGACCACGGGCCGGCGCGCCTTGCCTGGAGGGCAGCGAGGGGGAGGTTCGTCCTCCCCGGGACGGGGATGCCGCAAGGCGTCCAGGTCGCAGGCGGGGCCGCGGCGCGTGCTCAAGCGATCCCGTAGTCCTGTCGTACGCGAAACTGGTGGAACATCTTGTGGGTTTGGTCGGTGAGGGCCCGACATAGGAAGGAATAGGAAAGGAAGGAAATTGAAAGACACCGTTTTGGACGATGCCCTACTACTCTAATACTCTATTTAGAGAAAGCCTTTACTTAACTAAGTATGAAAAAAAATAGCTCAACAAAATATATGTCCGATGTACACCAATTGTGAGTCCGTTCCTCCTCCTAGTGACAAATGGGACCTAATAAGTTTGGTAAAAGTAGACAGCGGTAACTCTAAGCCATTAGGGTTGAAAGGACATTGTGCAAGCTTATACCTTAGCTTATGTTTATTACTCATCTACGTAAAGTTGTTATCGTCTTTTTTTTCTTTCATTATACCACAATAAAAAGATAAAGGGGCCTAAATATATTTATACGGGCTAAAAGATTTTGTTAGTTAAACGTAACAAATGGGATATCTGTGTTACACTTTCCTCCTTTATCTACGATCGGAGTTGAAATTTTGTGGTGTTAGTTACATTTAGTAGGCGAGAGTGGTGCAATGAGATGGGACGGTGATAGCCATCGCCGGTTTATCTGATCACAAGTCGGTTTGTCGACAACTTATAGTCGGGGACGTCCCTATCTGATGTTGTCTGTTTTTCGTCCACTTTGGAAATTATTGAGCCGTGTCGCGTTGTTTAATTTTATTATTACGATTTACTATTGACAAATACAATTCGATAAAAGCTACGAAATTTAAAGTGATTTTATCGATAAAGATATCTACACTTTAATGCATCGTTTATTATTAGAGGTGATAGCAATCTATTAACAATAATATCTACGGTTCAAAACAAAAACCGACTTCAAATCAATGGCAGATTAAACATTCAACGCTTAGTTATGTTCCTACTCCTTGCGTCCTTTTCCTCATTGCTGAGGATCCTGACCTCCACGAATTATGTGGCGGATGATCGCTTTCCACCTGTTGCGGTCTTTGGCGGTGTGAAATGCCTCGTGGACTCTCCTGTTGGTGCTAATTTGGTTATGTTAACCGTGTGTTAATGTTTTGTTAACGCATGCTATTTTGTATCTATGTTACGAAATTCTAGCGCGTTATTTCTCTTTTTTTTTGCAAAGAATTGTCGAAAACGCACTAAGACATGTTAATTCGCGGTATGGCCGCGTGACGTACTATACGCTTAACAGAGAAAACCTGTGCCCAACAGTGGGATACACTATGTATATGGGCTGTAGCTTTAGCTTTTAAGTAAATATTATCATGAAACTTTATTATTTTTCAAAAAAACTTATCATCATTTAAAATTGGTGCTTTAGCAGTTTACAATGCTCGTGACATTAAAATGGCTACAATAATCTAGCCTAGTATTTGCTAAGAAGTTGTCAATTTGTATGTTGTATTGTCAATGTGTGTTGTTATTGTATTAGGGACTTGCTCCTCAATCCTTTTTACTCACAAGCACTGCTTTCTAAAAAAACGATAAAAATCAATATTCTATCTACTATTTGGAATAACGTCAAGATGTTAGAATGAAAATTGCGTAGGTAAAAATAATGTCCTAAGACTAGGTGGAGTGTCGATATTTACATGACGGCTGGCAAGAGCTGGTTTAGAATAGCCGAGGATTGTGCTTCCGGCATTGGATAGATGGTGCTGATGATGAAGCAGTTAAGCTTTAGCAATTTTATTAACGCTCAATTGTATTTTTTTTACAAATCAATTAAAAACTTTACTTACTATAACCGAATATTCTGTCAAAACAGTCTTCGTGTCTGTTACATAGTACAAAATTGAACAGTGCTCCGTCACTAGTAAATAATAACATCAAACCAAACCGAGTCCAGATCTACGACGTTTACAAAGGCTGTTTATGAAATCCCACAAAAAACTGTGTGCACACGTTTTCATATAAACATTTGTACAACATTATAATCTGTTCACGCCACACTTGACACCAATATGTGGATGCATTCATCAAGGATTACTGGTGATGTGATGTTTATCAGCATTCCCTTGCAGCAGAAACGTCCATAGCGTATCCTGGTCCTGCTTGACAATGACGACATAATATTTTGCATTGTTGTGCAGATTATCGAAGGAAATCTTGCCATTGTGCAATTTTGGACGAGATGCAAACAGTTTTTGTTTACGAACGTTCCTGAGTTCTCCGCATAAATAAAAATAAAAATAATTTCTATATTAATAATTGATGGAGGAGTTTGAAATGACATTCTCCGGGAAATGGCAACCGACCGAGTCGCTCTCGGATCGGAATGCTTACGCGTAACATAGTAACAGTCCAAACCGAGGTTACCGCTCAACGGGGACCCCTTGTGTCGAGTTACAAGCGAGAGATGTTCAGGCTAAGCGACGTAAGACCTATGCCACCTCTCAATCCGGTGAAGCAGTCATTGAAGCGTCAATAGCCTAATGGTTTAAGGTACGGCCTGCGAATCGTAAGGTCGTGGGTTCGAATCCACCATTCGACTATTACCGTGAACCATGTCCTAGCACAAGCTTAAGCTTAGTTGGAATGGTTAACAAGATTGTTAGCAATATTTCTCAAAAAAATAAGAAATATTAATAGCTTCTTTTTTTTTAAAAAAAAAAATGCCAGGGAAGCTGGCCAATCTGTGTAGTTCGTCCTAAAAAAGGAGTATAGTTATAAAATAGAGAAGGCGTGCAGAATGCTATTATTATTTTTAAAATTTTCATACAAAATGCATTAAATCATTAAAAAAAACATTACAATCATTCATTACCATGCGTTACATACATATAAATAATTAATAAATTTTAGATATCAATGCTCTCATTTCTGAATTAAGTCGAATATAGGGCAGCCACTACTTACTAATATTACGACTTCGTAAGTTAAGTCCTGAGAACAGGGCACGGTTTAAATGTTTCCTTTTTTTTGGACGAACTAACACAGTTGGCCAGAGAAGCTGGCCTTTTCTGCTTCATCGGATTGAGAGGTGTAATAACTCTTAGGTCGCTTAGCCTGAACCTCTAAAAAATAAATGTTTCTTTCATAACTTCGCTTAAGTCATTAGACCTGGCTTTCTAGATCTAGTACGGGTCTTACACGAAAAATTAAAAAAAAATTACTTGCCAAAAATTTGAGCATAGTTGCATGGGCTTACAACATATGGGACCTAAGCCATTGGTGTCTAAACTCCTAAAAAAAGGGTTAATAAACTTCTTTTTTACTAACCACTCGGCCATCGTGATCTGATCAAAACCCCAAAAATATTACTTCGATTTCCTTATAAAGTAATTTATGTCAGTGACAAGAATTTACCAGAGGCCAGAAAAACTTTATTGTTATCACACAATGAATAACACGAACGTTCATTCGTGCCTCTAAGAAATAATGCCCTGTTAAAGCGTGGCATAAACGTAGTCCCAAAATGGGCCGAGCCCTAAATCCTTCCTTATCTCATAGAGACGATCTGTATCGGCCGCGGTGTAGAGTTACAATAATACACAAAACAACCGAGAAAATGAATTCAATGCCTCCTTAGCAATCCCTCCATTTGACCCTTATGTGCGAAATTCACGCCTCAATAATTATCTTCGACAAAGCGTTTCGCCAAATTGATTTTTTCTCTAACTTACACCGTGTTATAATCAGTGCAGTTGAAGTTTATACAAATACGATAGTTTTGGATAGATATATTACATAAGAACATTTTATTTTTCAATTCCATTTTTAATTCAGATTTATTTTCACAATATTAATTATTATCTGACGTAAGAGAGTTAACATCTATGCTTAAAGTTCCGATTTGCGGTTTCTAAAACAAAAAAAAAAGATGTACCCTATTTACGATTATGGGCTCACCCTATGTCACAAATGGGTCTTATAAGCTTGGTAAAAAGCTACCTCTGTCTATTCCGTCAAAGTTAAATGTATGGAGCTCGTTTTTCTTTATCTTAGAACTTATTAAGTTCTAGTGTTCTGAATTTACTAGTAAACTTGCAACTAAATTAGTTGTGTTACAAAACTGATTTTTTAAGATTATTTTTAGGATAGCTGTTTATTTTACGCTCTATGTGTCCTGCCTATTGCCAGTGGAACTTGATTTCACGGTGGGGTGCAAGGTAAAGTTGGTCGCAAGTCGCCTTCGAACGGTTCTTTTGAAATTGGTTGGGTTGTCTAGCAGTGGATGTCCCTTCTAGGATAGCCCCTTACTAGTTCTTAGTATGATCAAGTCTACACGTAATACTATTTATCAAAAAAATGCCAAAAACGACGGCATTATAGCTTCCGTTTCTATACAATCCATCTTATATTTTTTGTTTGATATATGCCATGGTTTCAGGTTCAACGTATTCAAGTGAATTCCGAAAGAGACGGCCCCCGCCCGCCCGGGGGCCGACTAGCGGCTTCACTTACAAATATTTTGGAAATATTTCTCCAACTTGTCGGCGTTTCATCTACCGCTTCTTTCCGTTTTGCTGTCTATTGCATCGCTGCCTATTCCTCAAAATCTTTATATCTTAACTTACAGCTACCGTTACGAGATTTTCAACTGTATTTTCAATACAAAAGACTTAAATTAGCTTTATTTTAGCAGTGCTTTATCACTTTTCGCTTGGTGATACAGTTTATTATCTAACAGCAAAATCTTTACGAGAAACTAAAAATGGTTGCGCGCAAAAAAGCACGACCCTTGACAGGGGAATAGGGATGTTCAATTATATTTAATTTGATTATATCATTAGTATTTATTGAATAATTTGAACTGATATATAAATCAATGCTACAATAACTTTTTATTAATAATATCTAATAATTAATAATATATATTTCATATCATCATATAGCCAGATATAAGGTTTACGTATAAATGAGCAATAAGGAAATGGTCTCGAAGTTTTATTTCGATATTATGAAATAGAATTATTTGACAGAATAACAAAATCTAATGGTCCCTCCTACCATCAAAGAAGGAGGACCTAAGGTTCTTCGAACCCTCCTCCATTTCACGAGTCAATACTCCATCAGCCGTTACTGACTTGAAAGTTAGTTCACTGCCACTTTAACGTTATGAAACAGAACAAATCTTGTTCCGTTTCATATTTCTTAGTTTCGGATTCTGTTCTGTAGGGAAACGAGCAACTTTTCTTCATAGCATCTCTCTTCTTTTTTGTTCCTTCACTGCTGAGGATCGTGACTACGTATAAGCAGTCTCCATTGAGTACGGTCATAGGCGGAGTGAACCACATGCTGCATGATGCCTCCCACCGTCTTCGTGATCGTGTGCGACTATTTTGTAGGTGCCATATCCTGTGCACGTTTGCCGTCCATTTTGCCTAAAATGATCTGTTTCTCCAGACAGTGCTTTGAAGACCGCATAACATATCCAAAGAAGCTGAGCGCTCTTTGGCGGCATATTTCAGATATCCGTGTGGTTTACGTAAGCTCCTACTAGTAGATCATAGGGGACAGGATGTAATGAATTACAATGGCAATGTCATATAATTTGAAAGCATTAGTTCCAATTTAATGATATTGTAAGTACAACACATGTTTACATTTTTGCCAATTTTTATTTATTTTTTAGTCAAAAAATTATACAAAATGATATTTAAAAAATATACAAGCCTAAAGGATCGTAGATATTATAAATTCAACTAAATTCTATTTAGATTTTTAATCGTCAAAAGCGGCAACCCTAAGCCTTATCGGGCATCTCTCGTGCCACGTAATTTGACACTTTCCGCTGACAAAGCGCACATTTACTCGACACAGACAGACCTACGGCCTGACGCAAAAACTGACTGAACTATAGAAAAAGCAATTAGCGTTTTTTGTCTTGACTATTTCGCTCAGAATTGATATTTACAGGAATTTATGCTTTTCGGTAAACGGTACAGCACGTGTTGAATACGGACAGTTTTTTTTTGTAAATGAAATAACTCTTATTTTTCATAATTAGTCCGTGACGCAGAATTTTGGTTCTATTCGACGGAGGAATGTTCTCGAACGTCAAAGTTTTTATGACAGGAAAAGCACGATCGTGTAATTCTCTCGTCCTTTTAATTTCAGCGGGTAGACACGGACGGTAATTGCTCTCCACTTTTCACCAAGAGTGCATGTACAGATAATCAGCCCAAAACGGATTCCATTTTTATGCTTTAGTTAGACATATTGTTTCTATGGTACGTTGTGAAACTTTTCTTGTCTGCCGTAGGAAATAGACAATACTTAGTTGATGCAATGGTTCAATACTCTTACCATATTGTCGTTGGTTTAGGGTACAGAAAGTATATAACATTTTTTTTGCTAGTGATGTTTTTTCCAAAGTAGAAACTAATTGGGATTTGAATACATCAACCATAAGATTCTAAAGACTAGAGCTTAGCGAATAGGCTATCACAGAATAATAATAAAAAAGAGTATAGACAGAGACAGCTTTATCTGTCCACTTTTCACTAAGCTTAAAAACTTCGAAAATTCGTGAAACATGTAATTAACAGATCAGAGAGTATTTAACACCATGTGACGAATTTACGCGCCACTGTAACAAATTATTTATTGTTTATGCAATACTTGAACGTCGGTCTCGAATATGTGGGTACGGTGTGGGACTCGGCCTGGGCAGCCCCTACCCACTAAACCTTCCGCGAATGCCATCAGCCGTTATGAGCGGGGTGCCCCGGATCTGTCAGCGACAGGACACCCCGACGGCCGGCCGGTCCCGGCAAAGACTTTATCCTCAAAGGGGACTTCTCCGGCACTCAGAGAAGTCCCGAGACATTCTTGTTACCTATTCCAACTTAGCTTAAACTTTTTTTTTGACTGACTACACAGTTGGCCAGAGAGGCTGGCTATTACTGCTTCACCGTTTTGAGAGGTGGCATAGCTCTTAGGTCGCTTAGCCTGAACCTCAAGCTTAAGCTTGTCCTAGGAGATAATTCAGATAGTCGAATGGTCGATTTGAACCTACGATCTTACGATTCGCAGACCGTACCCTATTAGGCTATTGACGCTTCATATATACATACATACGGCTTACTATCGGCAATAATGATTCATATTTCTTTAAACATGTGAATAGGATCATCGTATATTTTCGAGAGTACAAAAGACAAATATTCTCACATACAACAAAACACCATCAATCAACCATCGCATAACACTTGCGATTCGATTCCACGACGGATCCGATGATATCGCAAACCGTAACACTAGATCCGTATCTCGTAATCCGAACAGGAAGCTCATTGTGGATCCGCCAGATGCGAAATTCCTGTAACCGTTGTACGACCCGTAATTGTTAGGCGCTGAATACTGTCGTGGGCGTGGTCGGATTGTGCATTCCGTTTCTATGCTTCTATCAGGAATAATGGTTCTATGGTACTCGTTGGAAAACTTTTGTTGTCTACCTTAGGAATTAGACAATGCTGTCGAAGAAACGGTTCAATGGTCTTATGATATTGTCTGTGGTTCTAGATTCGGCAATTAGATAGCAAACATTTCTTTGCAATATTGGTTTATCTTTGGAAGTTTCACCTGCGAGGTGGTAGAGTCTTAGGGCGCGGCATCTGAACTTCTATTAGATGAAAGTTAGCGCAAGAGCACCCGCAATAGTATTCCGACTTGAGGTTGCCTTAGGAGTCTGAACCATGACTTGGTCTGTCATCTATCATGTACTACAGAAATTTAATGACTAATTAGCTGCGAGATGGCATTTAGTAAATCTCGCTGTTCAAAATGCTTTTCTCAAACCCGAAGGAAGCTCTTTATTCTTTCATTATTCGTACTGTTAATGACTGGAATAGTTTATCAGCGACTGCCTTTCCTTCCGATTACAATGTGGGTGTTTATATGAGTAGAGTGAATAGGCATTTATTAAGCTAGTACGCCGTACCATTCAGGACTATATTTCAACTTAACAATGGGATCGTGGAGAAGAGTTTCTTGGGCCACTTCTTCCAGCGCCAACGCTTCCCGAAGTGGCACTCAAAGTTAGTTTAGTTTTTGAATGTCCCTTAGATTATCCGTGAAATAGCAACCGACCGAGGCATGGTCCGGCTCTTTCGGGCCCCCTACTCCTTACGCGTGACATAGTAACAACGGTTACTATGTTACGCGTAAGCATTCCGTGGTTAACCCTCACCGGGGGTCGTCCTTATGTGAATATCAGCGATAGAGGTTCAGGCTAAGTAACGTAAGAGCTATGCCACCTCTCAATCCGGTGAAGCAGTCAAGGCCTTATCTGGCCCATGTGTAGTTCGTAAAAAATTATCATTAAAAAAAAACGTGGTGAAGCAATGCAAGACATTGAAAGAATAAAAATGAAATAAAAATACAGTAACAAGAATTGTCGTGCAGGGCAATGTAGAGGGAAGCAGACCACGAGGTAGATCGCCGATGCGATGGTTGGATCAGGTGCGGAGTATGGTGGGTGCTCCCTTCCACGAATGTGCCCGATTGACGACCAGCAGGCGGAGGTGGCGAGACGTCGTGCGGCGGGTGCTGTCTGCTGCCCAACCCACCGGATCATGATTACCACGACCACTCTGACAAGAGTGAAGCGACCAAGAAGAAGAAGAACAAGAATTGTTCTTATTTTTAATATTAATTAGAATATGCAATAGATTGAAATGTGTACAAATTTGTTCAATAAAATTTCCGAGAAATTCTATAGATTTCGTATCACCGTTAAAGTTTTAGTAAGATTTGGGGATGACTTTTACTGTAATTTTATGTAGTATTATAAGCATGTGTGCTCAGTGGATATTATCTTTGTTTTATGAGCGGAAGGAATTTGTTATTCAATGAGTCTTCATGTAATTAAATATTAACGCCGGACATAAAGTGGTTTTGGGAATTTTATTCTCATTTGTATTCGTAAGCCAGATTTTGTGTTGAAGTTTTGTCTGGAACTTAGAGCATTAATGAATAATTTATCATCAATTTCTGTTGTGTCATAAATCTTTAGCTATTTCTTGTTTTATATACATTTCATAATCAATGTATATACAATCTTAGAGTAATGACTTCGTATTGGATTTAGTATTTAAAAGTTGGGGGTTCGAATCCATTCCACACTATATAAATTTAATTTTCTTCATTACCTACATCAAATAACAAGTTTAAGTTCGTTTACTCTACATGAAAAAAACGAATCCAAAGGAAGACGTAAGACCAATCTCCCCCCTCCTTGGGAGAGTATAGTATCGGCAGACATGAAGGAGTGCAAGATTTCCCAAGATATTGTCAGGGACACCACCTCCCATGGCCCCACCAACCTCGCGGTTATATGGGCCGAAACGCGGGAGGGTACGCGTGGTCTGGCCGTGTGGCCCCACACGCACCTTCTTGACTCCCTACAAGTTCTTTATCAGGGCCTTTCTCCACCATTCGGAGCTCAACCCCTTAAGGGGCTCTACGGTTGCAACATAAGAACTCGCTCGAGCGCCAGACGACGAGCTTTTTAACGGGTCCTTCGTTTATGCCAGGCGTGTGAAAATTCCCTGAACTTGAGGAAGTTCAAGGAATTGTCAGGGACAGAGAAAATTTGAAATTGAAAATCCGGAAGACTGACCCCACCACCATGTGGGACCAATAGCAAAGAAGAGAGAGAGACAGAGGTTGCGGGTTTGAATCCACGTTGGCTTGTACAAAAAATCACTTGCTTAAAGTTTGTATATGTGTATGGTGATGAGCGTAACACCTGTCACTTGGTGATAAGCGAACAGCGAAAGCTGTCTCTTCTACCTTAACAGAGTTAAACGTAGGAGCTTATGTATATTATATATAGATGTTCAATCAATATCTTCAGTTCATTCAACAATAAAAAGGCTGTAGTAAAACACGTTCAGATTTTTAAAAAGGATTCCGTAAAGGTAACCATTCACGCGTTAAATTGATATCGAAAAGGATTTCCTACTGTTTTCAAAATATTGCTCGCGCCCGGGCGGTGCACTTTGAGAAGGATTAGTTCGAGCTACGAGGGATCTTTCGTAAGGATTGTTTTTACAGCTTACGGAACCCTTTGTCGGTTTCGCGAATTACGAAGACTCGTAACATAATGCGGGGCGGCGTTTGAAACGCCCTATTGAGGCAACGCTTTACGGTTTGTTGAATTGTGCTTGGCGTCCTTTGACGCGGACGCTACGTGGCGTTGAATGGGCTTGTTTCTGTTTCATGCTCTCAGCGTTCAATGGATACGTAAGTTAGGTAGGTCCTTCTATTCTTGGAGTGAATGCATTGTGTGTAACTCTTTCAGAGTCGTCGGCAGCCGAATGCATTTGTTCTGGTCGTGTTTGTTCCGCCGCGCTTTAACTTGTGTTTAATTTTTTTAAGATTTATTTTGTAACGTGGTGACGTCTTATTGAATATTTGTATTTTTTTTAAAAGGAAGAATGAGCAAAAGAGCATGCAGTTCATGTAATAAGAGATCGTGTGTGTTGCCAATCTCTTAGGAAGAGTTTGGTCGCAGTCTACTCAGGCCTAACTTGTGTAGGTCATGGTACTTTCCCAATCACAATATCCACTTTACAGCAGAAGCCATTTTAGTAATTATTACACTCATAGAAGAACAGAATATAAACCAATTTAAAACCATCCAAAACAATTCCAAACCATACTTTTTGAAGGTGAACAAATTTACAATAAGCGTCCTAAAAATGTAAAAGAATGCAAGTCGCTTCACTTATTTAAACGTCTACCTATATTCACGTTCTCAAAAATCATTTCGTAGTTTAATGTAAAATATTCACAAGGAACTTTGTCCGGGTACTTATTGTAACAATTGAAAATAACAACGCAATCAATACTATGTAATTTTGATAAATGTAATTTTAAGCTAAGAAGTTTCCATCTGTCTAATATCGCTCACATTTTTAATAGTTATTGTAAACCAAAAATTAAACAACAAGCAAATTATAGAACCATACATCGGTTGCATTTTACAAATCATTGTATAATGATCGACGTTATCACTAAGAGCGATCTCTTCCAGATGAACATAATAGGACGATGGCATCCAGATAGTAACATTATAACTCATCTATACATAATTATGATAAATAATCTACATAAATAAGCTACTAATAAATATACCCATACATAAAATCAGCGTGGTAGCTCAGTGTCCGCAAGCTCAAGTTGAATAGTGTGCTAGCAATCCGAGGTGGTTCCCCGGTGCCGGTGCAAAATAAGCTGATATTTTAGGTAGTTTATATCTGTATATTAAATAATTATAGAGTTAAGGTTCTTTGTCGTTATCTATTTATTAATTTATTTATTTACTTGTTTATTATCTTCTATTGTTATTTGATCTCTTTTTTTTCTTAATTGTTGCTCTCTCTATTGTTTAATTTTTATATCTTTAATTGTACATCTTATTCTATTTGCGGAAACTTTTAATTGGCCATTTCCATGTTTAATTTAATTATCTTGTGTCTCTTCTAGCTGTAAGTTTTCCAAACATATATAAAATAAATAAATAAATAAATATAAATTGGTTGTTGCAATTTTATGTGCTTATTTACCACGCGCTCGGCAGTGAAGGAAAACGTCGTGAGGAAACCTACATGTCTTAGAAAATGGCGTCCTATGGCCCTTATACTCTCTTCACAGAGAAAGCCTGCGCCCAAAAGTGGGACATATATTTATTTAACCCTAAACATAGCAATGCATAATATGCATGTAAAGTACAGATATAAAATCTATTTACTTTAATCTATTCTTTAATTGTATTTTATAATAATTATTCAAATGTTTAATGTCACAATTGTCAGTGTCGTGACATTTATAATTATAAAAGAGATGGAGTTGGAATAAGGACTTTTTTTTTTTTAGAATGCTAACAATATTTTTTTTTTTCGCAAAAATATTTAAAATTCTTGTTAACCATTTCAAATAAGCTTAGGCTTGTTAGTACGTAACGTACGTGGATAACGTGTATAGAATAGTGTACATCTTGGTTTTCCAAAATACGTATTTTTATCACGTGTATTCATATCACGATTTTTTAATGTATTTTTTGATATTTTTTGAATATACATTTTTTTCTGTTCTTTAAAAACAATCTTGCCAAGATAAGGGTTAAATGCTGTAACTTTAACTTAACTTATACATAAAATATACATGTAGTTTTATTATTTATCGAGTGTAACGTTAAATAAAGTAAAGAAATATATGCAACTAACTCACCGATTATGCGATAAGTTTGTTTGCTACCGTCATTTCGCGGGGGTATGCAACATTTTCCACCATCCTCATTAGCATGTAATAAAGTATTTCAACCGGCCGGCGTGCCATTAGCGGACTCCAATGAAATTTAGCGGTACGACAGAGAAGTTGTGTTGACTCCCGAAACACAGTAAATACAGCTTCTTATACTATATTTTTTCGATGAATGTTTTGAAGTCAACATTTATTTTGCGTAAACACAGTCCCAATTCAACAAAAAAAAAACGAAAAACATACTGAGTTGATTTTTTAAAATCTTAACAAAGCTATAAAAGGTTTTTGAATGCTATGATTACAAAAGAACTGACTTCTAATACATGTGCTAATGTCTGGTTTAAGAGTCATGGTTCCTTTTTTATTGTGTGTTACTGTCACGTTGTTTAAAAAATCAGTTTTTTTTTTGGACGAACTAACACAGTTGGCACAGAGAAGCTGGCCTTTACTGCTTCACCGGATTTGAGAGGTGGCACAGCTCTTAGATCGCTTAGCCTGAACCTCTATTAGATGGTAACTCGACACAAGGGTCCCCCCGGTGAGGGGTAACCTCGGCTTGGACGGTTACCATTATTACGCGTTAGCAGTCCGATCCGAGGGCGCCGAGAGGGCCGAACCACGACTCGGTCGGTAGCTATTTTATTAACAAAAATCTATTGGGACAATCTAAGCTAAACTAACTTATATGCCACTTCGGGAAATTAAAAAATCAGTGATGGCCTACTGGTTAAGAGTGTATTATCCGGTCGATGTCCAGATTTATGTATATATTATATAATCTCGTAAAAACGAAAACTAATGAATTTTAGGCACAGTGAGAATCGATATTAATTTAAAATTGCTCGATCACGATCCCAAATAATGCTAAGTGGTTAAGTAGTTTTCGATCAACCCTGTAGTTCTGGGCTCTCAAGAATAAGACTACGGTATCTCCTGCCTGTCGTAGAAGGCGACTAAAAGGGGCTTCGGGTTCATTGGGCGATAAGGGTGGGGGCCTTTGTCGTCCGCCAAGGTGGACCCGGGAAGAAGGCGACATCGGCTGGCCCGTGTCGCCTTGCACTGCGAGGGCACAGGGGGGGAGGGAGTAACCTCCCCCGGGAAGTGCTCTCTATGAGCACAGTGCAGAGGGGCTCCGGCGCGTTCCACTGGAGATCCCGGAGCCCCTCACCATGCACCGAGGAAGGGCCACCGGGGAGGTTTTAGTGGGTAAAAACCCCACATAACCGCCGCCTTCCCCCCAGAAGGCGGGGTATCTTTTTGAAGATTTCCTCCTCGTTACCAAAAAAAAAGTAATCTTCGATAGTAAGACACACTAGCCTTAGGTATATTCTTTTGAATCGGTGGGATTTAGGATAGCGGAAAATTTTTTTCAATCCTTTGTATGTATTATGTAAGATGTACCGACACCGATTCGGATTAAAGAGCAAATCGATACCATACCAAAGATTTGAGTCAAACGTAATCAGGCAACACACTAAACAGCACATAACAATCCCACTACACCCACTTTAACGTCCGCCGTTTCCTTACAAATAAAAGTGTTACTTCTAACAAAGGAAACCAATCTTGACCAAACGATTTACATGTCACGTTCTTAATTGTGTATCGTCTTTGTGAACGCCGAGTGGGAGGCCAGGCGTGTTGAGGCGGCACCGAGGACCCTGGGCGTTACTCTTCACAACTATTTGACTAGAGAATCGTTGAGATGCGGCCAATTTGTATAAAATTAATTACGTGGGCGGAAATCTTGGAATTCAAGCTGCAAGATTCGCAGTCTTATTGTTATTTGGTGCTGCAAATTGATTACGATATCTTAGATAATATTAGGGGCGATAGAAATATTTTAAGTTACGCAAACCTGTTTGAGAGCTTGAAGAAATTTAAACAATTTCATTGAATATGAATTTACGGATTTCATAACAATGAGTAACGGATATTGTGGAAACGAGAAGCTGGGATCGTCTCGTCATATTCCTGTCACCATGAGCATTGCGTAGTGCTCAAAACCTAAGAAATTTAAGAATAAAATTAAACCCAAATTTTTAACAATATATTAATATAAAGAATAAAAAGCTAGTATTTAATATAAATATTTAGCAATTCAAAATTTTTCTACGGTGCCGGCAATTAAGAAATTGTTAGTATTTTAATAATATGTTGACTATAATAATAATAAGTTAAAATACAGTGATGGCCTAGTGATTAAAAGTTCGAGTTTATGTTCTTTAGATCGAGGATTCGAATCCCAGCCAGTTAACAATAATAATAATAATAATAATAAATTTATTTATTTATCCTTCACAAATTCAAATGCACAGTTTACTTATACGTAGATCTTAAATTTGTGAAGGACTGGTGTCTGAACTAGGGTACCCTGTAAGACAGATCACCAGCCCCCCACCATACTTATAATAGTTCTGAATTTATTAATATTGACTTACGAATTAGCATGCAATAAAGAAAGTGTGTGGTGTGTGTGAATGTGTGGTGGGTTTGTGTGGAGTATGCGTGGTGTGTGTGTAGTTCATGTATGTGTGTGTAGTGTGCTTTATATGTTATTTAATTTATGATAAGATTTTTAACAAATTTTCTGTGGTAGTATAGTCGAGCTTTAGTAGCCAAGGTATGAGGACTTTTTTACATTTAGCTTTTGGCAAGTTGTAGATAGCCATTTTTTGGTTAATTTTATTATATAGGTAGGAACCTAAGAAGCAAAAGAATTTGTTTGAGAAGTTTGTTTTATATGGCTCGGTTGAGCAAATTTTACTTTTGTTGCGTCTGTCGATATTTAGGTTGGGATCATATTTTAAGAGGGAGTGCTTTCTTAAGACTGTCTGGAGAATAAATAACTGACGTACGGTTAGCACTTTGCATTTTTCGTAAAGTTCGATGGTAGGATGGAAGAAAGGCAGAGAGTATCCAACTTTGAGGACAGCTCTCTGTGCGCGCTCGAGTCTGAGCAGCCATGTTTTTGAGGCTCCTCCCCAGGCCGTTATGCAGTAAGTGATTAATGATTGACAAAGCGCATAGTAAGTAGTTTTAATTATTTTTTCATCTGCTATGTGACTAAGATTCTTAAAAATGTAAATTAATTTACGGGTTCGGTTTGTTAGTAAGTTAATGTGTGCGTGGAAATTTAAGTTTTATCAATCATCACTCCAAGATATTTTATTTCGTCGACTCTTTCGAGTGTGGGACAAGAGCAGCTTTCGTTTATTTTATTTTGGCATTGGTGTCCAATAATGTTTTGCTGATTTGAGCTTGTTGTTAAACTGTTATTTTTAAGTGTGAAAGGAATATATTTAGTTTTAGAGATATTTAATGTTAATTTATTGTTTCTTAGCCAATTACTTATTTTATCAAAACCCTCTTGAGCATGTTGATATGTTTCTGTCCAGGTATGACCGCTGAATAGAAGTGTGGTGTCGTCTGCGAATGCTATTATCTTACCATTCGTTAAGCGTAGCTGACATAGGTTGTTTACATAGATTTGGAACAGGGTAGGGCCCATGATACTTCCTTGCGGAATGCCATGGGTAACAAGCAGATCATCACTAGTCCATGTTCCAAGTTTGACACATTGTGATCGACCCGTAAGATAACCTTCAAAAAATTTTAACTGTGTCCCTCGGATACCTAGGTCTTGTAACTTCTTTAATAACAGCGGAATTGAAACGGTGTCAAATGCCTTGGCTAAGTCCAGGAATATTCCAACTACCTTCTCCTTTGCATCCAACTTGGTAACTGTGAATTCTATCATTTCTTCTATAGCGTCGCTTGTTGATTTACCTGACCTAAAGCCAAACTGCGAATTAGAAATTAGATCTTTTGAATTTAGGTATTTGACAAGCTGTTTATTTACGATTTTTTCCAATACTTTAGATAATGATGGAAGTATAGAAATAGGTCTGTAGTTATTTACATGGTCTTTGTTACCAGTCTTGTAAATTGGGTGGACAATGGAATGCTTGAATGGGGTAGGGAATATGCCTGTACTGAAGCATAAGTTAAAAATGTATGTAAGTGGTGTCGCTAGAATGTCTACATACCTTTGTATCAGACCTCCCGAAATATTATCGCTCCCAACACTATCAGTTTTAAGTGTCATAATGATCGCTTTAATTTCATTTGCGTCTGTTGGTAGAAGTCCGAAAGAATGTACACATGAAATGTTTGTTAAGTCCGAGTTCATACTATGGGTTGTGTCTGAATCGATGTTAAAGGATTCTGCTAGCTTTTTGCCTATATTCACAAAGAAATTATTTATTTCGTTTACTGAATTTTTTGGTGAATTACTTGATAATAGCTCTAAAGCCGGGGATTTTTGTTTGTGTGTGTGGGTTACTGTCTTTATTATTTTCCATAATTTTTTGGTGTCCGACTGGGCTTTGTTAAGTTCCTCCTTTTCATAATTACGCTTGACTTCTTTTAAGATCTTGTTACAATAATTCCGATACCTGCAATATGTGGTTCTAAGTATTATATCGTTTGGGTGGTTTTTTAATTTTAAATGAAGGTTGTCTCTGTTCTTCATACACTTTAACAATCCTTGAGTGATCCAAGGTTTAATAATATGTTTTCGTCGTGATAAAACAGTTATTTTAGAGCAGTTCTCCACCAATCTGTTAAGAGAATTAATTAGGAATGAAGTAGCTTCATTGACATCTTTACAACAATATATATATGATAAATCTAGGTTATTTATTTCTATGTCCAGGGCATTATAGTCTATTCGTTTGTAAGATTGATGGAGTTGGTTGGCTTTTGCCCTTAGGTCAATAGAGAATATTGTACTATAATGGTCTGTTATTGTAGTGTGGGCTATATTACATAAGACTGATAGATTCGTTTTGAGAAAAATGTGATCTATGCATGTGTTGGTATGTGTTGGGGTGTTATATGCTGGTAACATTCCGTGGGTTGCTAATAGGTTTAAATAAGTTTGAGCTCGAGAGTCTCTCGTGCTAAAACAAATGTCTATATTCATATCCCCTGTTAAGAATATATTTTTGTAATGAGCTAAACCGGTAAGTAATTTATCTAATGATTCGAAAAAGTTGTTTGTGTTCCGTTCACCAGGAGGACGGTATATCGTTATAATCACGGATGATTTGTTTAATTTTATTAATAAACAGTTAGCTCCTTGGATTTCAGGTTCAGTTATTAAATAATTACTCGTATTTTTGTAGTAAGCCACTACCCCCTCATTTTGAGTATGGTTATTCGTAGTAGCCACATACTTATACCCTTCTAATAAGGGGATATGATAATTTTTGCGTAGCCAGCATTCAGTAAACAATAGTAAATCCCAGTCAACGTTTGCACGTTCTAATAAAGTTTGAAAAGAGGGCATATTACAACTTATACTTCGTATATTTTGTGTTATTACTTTTATAGTTGATTTTTTGTTGTTCAAAACTTTAGCGCAGTCCTCTATACTATATGTAAAGCTTGGGGCTAAACAAATGGAATCTAGATCGTTGATTATATTCATATTGGTAATATGATCGAATTTTATTTAATATGTGTCCCTGTTATTAATATACAATTCGTATTAATCAGTTGATATTGATAAATAGTGTTGTCTTTTTTACTAGATTCCTTTTGAGTTAGCTCACTGAACTTGTGTAATCTATAGTAGGTGGATAAATATATCGTATTGTGTATTAGTTTTTTATAATTATATGGGGGGTATAACGTTATATTTATATTTTTATAAATCGTCAGTTTTGTGAATTTGTTCGATGTCTCATCATAAATAAGAGCTATGTTTAAGTGAAGTTGTGAATGTGTAGTGTAGATTGTAGTTGTGTAATTTATTGTAATATAGAATGGGTAAGTTTTAATGTGTATGTTTATTGAGCTATGGCTATTGAATATTATTTTTAAAAAATCGTAGAAAGAGTTTTTTTGGTAATGAGTATGAGATACTAGTTGATAGGAGTTAGTAAGTATTATCTTAAATATAGACGTATACAAAGGCTGCGCGTATTTTATACATGGTAGGTAGTGTACAATGTAGTAGAAATATATTGAACAAGTTAAATACAACCTCGTATACGTAAGTTTTGTTATATAGAATTTTCTAAAGGCAGTTGATACCCAAAACATCGCGAGTCACAATGACATTAGCTTAGTAACATCCTCTTCACACTCTATTCTAAGTGAGGGCATACCTTCCTTTTGTCTTACAAACACTCTTCCATATGCCGTCCAGCAACTATGGTAGTTATTTTTCTTGATAAATTCTCGTGCAACGTAATGTAGACGACGCGCTTTGTTTGTGAGACACTCGGTTATATAGATAGGTTGAGGTGGTCCGTTTAGTTTTAAGTGCGAGGAGTTCATTTTTTCATTTTTGTTCGTTTTGTTGAATGTTATAAATGACTTATAGAAATCTTCCTTATATAAGGTAGTGTCAAAGTCGACAATAATGGCGTTTGGATTTTTTGACGGTACCTTAGATTTTATGCGGTAAACATCTCGTATTGTATTGTTGTGAAACGGCAACTCAAGTACGGTGCTTATGTTGCGCACTATTTCCTTTAAAGACGATTTATTTTCGGTTTGGGACAGTGGAATGTTGCGAAGTTCAATAGGTCATCTATTAGGTCGCCTTGGAACTGCGTTCTAATTGTTCCAATTTGTTTTCAAGTGTTTGTATTCTGGCTTTGTAAGTAGTGTTTTCTCGTTGCACCTTGTCAAGTTTGGCAAGTAAGTCGTCGTATTTTTAAACCAAGAATTCTATTGATTTATGCGTTTCCACACTTTGTTCTTTTATTGTAGACAAGTCTGTTTCTAATTTAGTGAATTTAATCATTTGTTGTTTTTTCAACTCACTGAGAAGATCTTTAATTTCAGTGTTCATTAAGTCGCCGCTTGTGTCTTTTTGTGACGTTTAACGTACTTCCTTGGTCATCAGAAAACAATTTATCGGATGGAGTATCTGAATCTTGCGATGGAGGCATTATCTGGAGTATTTTCGGAGGAGTGCGTTGCAGCGACATCTTTATTTTTTTTTTTTTTGGCCTATTAAGTGTTATATTGGTATATCAGGTCACTAATGAAAAATAATTTGTATTCACTGGTAACTACTCGCGTTAGTAAACTTGTATTGAAAGATCGCAACCCTTATGGTTGCCTAATGCTTTAACTTTGAGATTTATTAAAAATATTTTAGCGCGCTCGCACAGCTGTTGAACACGTCTGTTCACGATGACAGTACGGCGGAAGGGGATGATGATGATTTTCTATTATACGATTTCTTAGGTACAAAAAAAACATTTACTTACGCTTTCGTAAAATCTGTCACATAATACGCGACTTAATAAGCCTGATGAGAAATGATTAGTGATTTACGTCCTTGTCTACTCCGCTAGGGTTAAAAGTACGTGAAAATTTTCCAAAAAAAACAATTAAAATTACATCACAACAAAGTTGTTAAGAACAACATAATTAATAAGTCTGGTGAGAAGCGAATAGTGATTAACGCTCGTGTCTACTCCGCTAGGGTTAACAGTGCGTGACAATTATCAAAAAAAAACAATTAAAATCACATCACAACAACAACATAAACTAGCGTCTTAATAACAAATTCCTTGTAACAAAAAACATTTGATAAATATAAAACTAATCACGTTTCTTATGAAGTAATACAAACGCCGTGGAACGTTGTTTGGGCGGAATTAGTATTGGGCGGGTACAAATCTTATTTTTAATCTGTTCATGTATTAAAGCAGGTGATGCAGACTGTCTTAACAGTCATTATATCCTAGAGGGCGTGGTCCTCGCAGCTGAGACTAATAATAGTGTAAAACAAGGTTATTGATTATTTTTTCCCCCGTTCACATCTCGCCTGTTCGTAATCATGATGGAGAATTAATTTCGTTGGTAGATTAATCATCTTCTTGTAAATATTAGCGACAGTAAATTACTTAGGGAATTTTTCAATAACACGTGTCTATAGCGACAAGTTTCTTTAACCATCTATTAATAGCGTATATGAACACGTTACGAGGAAGCTTACAGCTTTCCTTTTGAATGTCCCTTAGATTATCCGTGAAATAGCAACCGACCGAGTCGTGGTTCGGCCCTCTCGGGCGCCCTCGGATCGGCATGCTTACGCGTAACATAGTAACCGTCAAGCCGAGGTTACCTCACCGGGGACCCTTGTGTCGAGTTACTAGCAATAGAGGTTTAGGCTAAGCGACCTAAGAGCTATGCCACCTCTCAATCCGGTGAAGCAGTCAAGGTCAGCTTCTCTGGCCAATCTGTGTAGTTCGTCATTAAAAAAAAATGATCACTTTACGAGGAGGCTTACAGCTTTCCATCTCCGGTCAAAGATCCAGAGGAAGAAACAAGACAAAGTGAGAGAGTCATATAGTGTCCAGAGACACGAGTGTGAGAGTATAGTAGAAGGAGTCCCAAGATGATGTCGGGGACAGGATAAAGTGGAAAGCCAAAATCAGGTAAGCTGACCCACTGAGACCAATAGCAAGGAAGAGAGAGAGATTAATATGCTATAAGCACTCTTGAAATTTAAAACAACCATGTTTTATATGGTTACCATTATTTTTATATAAATTTGTAAAGATAGTAAGGTTTGAAAGGGTCAAAAATAACCTATACTTATATTAGACAGAGACGACTGTTGTAGACTATTCGATTTTAAACTAGCTTATTAGGTCCTGTATGTGACAGAATATGAGCCCATTATCACACACTGGGCAAATATTTTAGCAAGCTATTTTATTGGACAAACTATTTTTTTTTAATTAATTAAAGCAATATTAGATATTCAAAGAAGTCGCAAATGCGCTGTTTTATGACGAATTCAGATTATAAATCTAAGATCCATTAAAGGTTTATATAAAGCATTTTAGTTAAAAAATGCTTGCAAAAATTTTGTTAAAAATGTTACTAACACTCTTATTGATTATGCAAAATACGATTAAGCTTGTGCTTGCTATTGCAGTCCAATAGTATGTTTGAACCTTTAATTTCTGCAGACTGTTCGAAACCTATTAGACTGAAAATCAGAGCTGTCGCTTTTTTTTTGTTGACGAACTACACAGCTTGGCCAGAGAAGCTGGCCTTGACTGCTTCACCGGATTGAGAGGTGGCATAGATCTTAATGTCGCTTAGCCTGAACCTCTATCGCTAGTAACTCGACACAAGGGTCCCCGGTGGTAACCTCGGCTTGACGGGTACTATGTTACGCGTAAGCATTCCGATCCGAGGGCGCCCGAGAGGGCCGAACCACGACTCGGTCGGTTGCTATTTCACGGATAATCTAAGGGACATTCGAAAGCTAAACTAACTTTAAGTGCCACTTCGGGAAGCGTTGGCGCTGGGAGAAGAAGTGGCCGAAGAAACTCCAGCAACGCTCCTAGCATCTAAGGGGTGAGGCCTGCCCATAAAATAGCGGTAACGCGCGAGGATTATTCGCAACCTCCGACGGTCGCGAATGGATGCTTTAAAGAGCTGTCGCATCCTTGCGACGGCATATGCTGAGACGGTGTCCAGTATTGTCATCATGTCTTATTTACTATTTGTCTGTTTTTTTCTTTAACCGTATTTTTTTTCTGTCTTTTTGATGTGTTTATTTTGTGTCAATAAAGAATATGTCTATGTCTATTGAGGCTTCAAGTAAGGCTATCGAATAATATTTTTTTAAATAGATAAATAAAGTTCACCAAAATCCTTAACATGATAACTTAACGCACCAAGAGCACTCATAAGTTATCGCACAAATATTGAAATAGAATTAGAAGCATTATTTTCATTCAATAAGCTCGACACAATGTAGGAAACTGCGATCACAATACAAGCTATTTATCGTAGCTTCCATTATAAATGTGTAAAACCATTTAAACGGCGAACCATCAATAGATGAATGTTTCTTTATGTTATGGTGAACCAACTTGGCCCTGATGTTTCACGCACATTTTATTTTACATCCAAATTCGACAAACATTGGACAAATTTATCTAAACCAGAAATAAACTCAACCAACTTCACTTATAGTTGAAAATACTTCGCACGCTCGACATTGAATGTCTACAAAATTTACAAGCGAAAACTAACTTTAAATCATCGTAATACGTTTAAAATTATTTTATAAGACGATGACAGATATGACATTTTGGTTTTGTGTAGTGAACAGGCTTCTATAAGACGGGTAAAGGTTGGCTATTGTCGTTAATCATTGAAGCAAACACTTGTTATTTTAAGAGATCATCCAGCCTTAAAGCTTTACGCCGAGATCGGTAACAATGAGGTGTGTAATGTATTATTTATAGGACACACTTGGAAGGCACACTCGGGGCCAATGGATTCGCATTGTAGACCCGAGATGAATGCGACGGCACCGAATTGTACTTCCAGTTACATTCCATATATTAATATGTATTGATTCGAATAAAGTCCATATCTTTAGTGTTACGAGTTCGCCTTAAAAAGACATCAACGATCCAGGCATATAGTAACAAATGAATCTTGCTTATTAATGCTTATAAAGTGGATAAAAATCTATGCTATTTAAAAGTAATTTATGAAAAATTACCACTAAAGTTGTTTATATATGCCCTGTATATTGCTATGTGCTCACCATCTATCGATGAGACCTAATAAATTTGGTAAAAAGCGTTCAGCGAAAGCTATCTCTGTCTACCGATAGGGCTTAGAGGACGTGAAAATTGTTTTTTTTAACGCTAACCTTTTTTTAAATAATTATTCAGATACTCAGAGTATTGTGCAATATCCCTCATAATATTTTCCTCAGACACGTATCTGACTAAAAACAGTTTTAAATATTAACTAATATTTATAACCAATATTCACAATAGTCACTTCACTTAACCCAGATAAGCCTGAAACTAAAATTTTCTGAAAATTTTGAAAAAAGTTACATTATTTAGTTTATTAGATCTTATGCAACATAAAAAAAATTATGAAAAAAAATTAAGTGTAAGGCTTTCAGGGAAACAGCCGTCCCATATGTAGGACAGTAGGATAATAAGAGGAAATAAAAGACCATTTATGACAAAACAGAATGTAATCAAAAGTGTAGTTTATTACATAACTATTGATTGTATTACCCATTGTTATATGTAATTTACTAGATTAACACTATTTATGAATGATATGTTTCAAAACACTTGACACACACTCCAACATCACATTTCTTGCAACGTGTCAAACATTTTTTGTGACATTGACGACAGTGTGTTTGCTTCGATTGAGGAATAACCAGATGATTCATTTGGTCTTTACGACTATCAGCATGTTCATGATGGGAGGGTCGGCTAGGCCCTCTTTTGGCATTTTTTCTGTTTGATTCAATCAAAGCAATTGCTACCCTTCTGCGAAAGCCAAGATGATCCAGTTTTCCATGATTTATTTAGAAGTGTAACTAGGGGGCGTACTTTTGTGTATTTGTCTTGCAAATCCAGATTATCATTGACATGAAGGTGGCGAAAAATAAAGTCAAATCTATCCCTAGTCATAGCCGAGCTGATCAATTCATTCTTTGTATCAGGGGGGAGTTTTCCCAAAACATTCTTCTACGGAGCCATGAATAACCAGTAACCAACAATATGCCGATGAAACATTTCATATCTTCAGTGGTTATGTCTCCAGGCAAATTCTTTTTGACAGCATATTTATTGCTCTCTGACACCAACAACGAAATAACATCTTCATCTAAGAAGTTTTCAAACCACTCAATTGGGCGCTTATCTTGGCAAGCGCCTTGAACATCTGGCCAATTCACGGGATTTTTTGCCAAGTCCCGTTTTCTCCATGCGTAGGTACGCCTACGTTTAGTTCGACCTGTAGAATCAGAAGGTTCTTCTTCTGTATCACTCACCATAATCTGCCCTTGAATCATTACTTCAGCCGGTTGAAGCAGAATGTTTCGTGGCAAATTATTCAAAGTTACATTATCTTCTTCACCCGAATCTTCGTCAGTGAGACAGTCAGGATCAACAGGAGGAGGTAGAATACATATCAGTCGTTCTCTATAATCTTCTTCATTATCAGAAACATTTTCTAAAGCATCTAAAATTTCATGCGCAGCTAACGGTCTGTAAAGAAAAAGTTGTATTATTGTACTAAAATCATGTATATTATCCTACTGTCCTATATATAGTACGCTAGTATTTGTAACAAGTTATACGTAATTTATTTATATTATTTTGCTAGAATATTTATTTAGTACAAAAGTTAAGGTTATCAACTAGATATTAACACAGAAAAAAACAACTCACGAGTAAAATATAACTTTTTATACATACCTGTCATTTGCCATGTCTGCAACGCACTTTTATTACACACTTATAAGGTAAAATATAAGGTAAAAACTGTTAAAATAACTGTCTTTTTATTTTTTCTAATAAAGCTGACACGTTTCTTACTGCAAATCATAAGACTAAATAATCTTAGATAAGAGGGTATTCTGATATTTTTATTTCTACTGTCCTAAATATAGGACAGTAAAATATCTAAGGTTAATTAAAGGTAGGTAGGTAAATTAGGTGAACGATATGTTTCATGTTTATACTCGTAGGAATTTGGAACATAGAAATTGTAGATAAAATCAATGTCTTATTATACATCTACCGATGTCTTAATGACGAAGATGCCAAACCGTGCCATATAAAAAGATTTTTTTCAAAGAAGCTCCCTATGAGATAAACAGTAACATAAATTAATATCATTTAAGATACTACAGTCTAATGTCACTGGAAAAAGTTGGTACTTAGAGTAGAAGTTAAGGTAGAATATACTTTTATCATTTATTCTAAAGAATCAGTCTGCGTCGAGACGGTATCGCGATCGCTATTAATAAAAAATCCTTTACCCTTAAAAATTTGTTAAACCCTTTGATATCAATTAATGTAAGATACGATTTTCCTTTCTGTTATATTACTCATTTATTGCCAGTCACGATTCAACAACAAAAAACTGCAGCGCAACAAAAAACAAAAAAAAAAACACAAAACAGAATTTAATCCTCGGGGTCCGCGATCCCTTTTTGTCAAACGAAAAAGTTCCAATAGATATAGTAACCATTAAATAAATTCAACGAAAAAAAAAAAGGTTTTTATTAATAAAAAATGTCCGCGGGCTCTCCATTTTCAAATATTTGTGAGCACATGGTTTCCGGCTACTCCGAGTGGGTTACGCTAAAAATGCTAAATAGAGAATTCCCTTTTTTACTGCCAATTCAATGTTTAGTAAAGTTAAATCTGATTAATGGCAATAAAATTTGATAAACGTGCAGGAAAGAAGTTTTGCTAATTCTCTGTATAAACCCATCAAATACTTAAGTATATTCAAGTCAAATGAAATAAGCTCCCATGTGCTTTCAACCCGTTTTTGATCACGGTTGATAGAGGCAGAAATCGATCAGCTCTGTATTTCTGGGCTCGTAGAAAAAGACTACGGTATACCCTGCCTGTCGTAGGAGGCAACTAAAAGGGGCCTCGGATTCACTGGGCGACAAGAGTGGGGGGTTTTGTCGTCCGCCGAAGTGGACCCGGGAAGAAGGCGACATTGGCTGGCTCATGTCGCCTTGCACTGGGAGGGCACAGGAAGGGATTAACCTCAGGGATGTGCTCTCCGAAGAGCACAGTGCAGAGGGGCTCCGGTGCGTTCCACTGGCGATTCCAGAGCCCCTTACCATGCACCGAGGAAGGGATACCGGGGGCGTTTTAGTGGGTAAGAACCCATCATAACCCTAGTATCTTGTTGAAGATTCCCCGTAAACAAAAAAAGTAAGAAAACGATATGTTTACAACATAATCTTTTCAACCATACTTACACATATTCCGTAGCAATAGTATTACACCTCTCAACAATGGCACCTCAGGCAGAATTCTCGTTAAACTGTGTTTGTGTAAACTGTAGTATGTCGCTAACGGAAGTCGGCCAGAACTCATAAAGTCAGTTAAAAGCGATCTGAGGTATCGCTCTTATAGTAATTATGATATTTACTTTTCCTGTGTACTCCCATTGGGTCGAAAAGATTCCAGATTCCATTGTAAGCAAAAATAAAGGGTCGGAAAAGAGGGTCGGTTAAGAATGTTTGAATATCTCGGACGACAAAGACGCTAGCGAACTGAAATAAATTGTGCATGATAGACAATTAAATATCCTTAAAATAAAATAAAATATTTTTATTAATTTATTTATATTTCATGAAATAACATAAGCTTAAACGAAAAAGGATATCTTACGTAAACTTCGATAATACAGAATTTTTTATTAAATTTTATTTTTATTTAAATTATAGTTCTTAGTATTGCCTTAACGTCTTTATCTTCAGAGATATTCAAATTTTCTTAATCGACCCTTTATTTTACCTCACGAGTGTAGATAAATTGATAACATATCAGCTAATGATTAGGCAAATTTTGGCAACAGTTGCCAAGGAGTGTTTCAAGAGCCCAGCGGGGTTTCCCCTGTTATTAATATTTTAAAATAACCATAGAATTTGTACCGTTACACACAAAAACATTGATTGACATTTAGACAAACAATCAGTCCAATTTTTTCACCGTCGCGTCACTCGATTTTTCAAAATTCGCTCTTCACGTTCCGTCCTTAACAATAGCGCGTACAATATCCTTATCTTCAAGATCTTAAGTCGCGAGGTTGAATAGACTCGAGATGTTATCGGGGTTGAATCTTAAACCCGATGGGTCCATAATTTCATACGGGTCCTAAACAATGAGCATCAAACACGTGGACTTCGATTAAAAAAATAATACAATCTTTTAACATAAATATTTTATCGTTTTTTTTACTTTATACAGTCATATTCTAAGCTACGAGATTAGGTATATGACAACGGTGCACAGATTGAGGTCGGGACATTGTCCTGTAAAATTTTTGCACATCGGATGCGGAAGGCTGAGTCACCGAACTGTGACATTTGCCAAGTGGTGGATGATGTGCACCACATAATGGGGGAATGTGCCAAACATGAAGCGGAAAGAAAGTCATTAATAGATAGTCTAAAACTGAGGGAGCAACATGTGGGTGTTTTCTTAATGCTGCTGTCTGACCCGACCTCAGAGGGAGCGAGGAAGCTGGTGGCTATGGCCATACAACATTGATGACTTTCTTTCTCGCTTCATGCGACCGATGTGTGTGTGCGTAGGTTAGGGTATGATGAGGCAAAAGGGCAAAAATCCCCAATAAATGAAGAAAAAAAAAGTGCGAGATTACCGGGTTATACTCAAAGGTAAACCGATTACTATATTTTTATTTATTTATTAGAGGCCAGTGAACGGCGATGGGCTCACCGCCTGTGTATAGGGCGGAAAAGGATAAGTGTTGAAAAGCGGATATTAGGTGCTTATCACTTGACCTAGCTTCACGACTCATCCTTGTCATAGTAGAAGCTGCTACATTTACCCATCGTTTTTTTTAAAATAAAACTGTTATAAAATATCCGAACAATTCTAAAACAAGTACTGAAATGCTTCAAAAGAATACTGGGATTGAAGCTAGAACATTTCTGGGACATGTGAAGTCTACCAATCCGCACCAAGGTCTGCTTTGCCCAGGTAAGAGAAGGCTTATACCCAAGTTTTTGAATGTCCCTTAGATTATCCGTGAAATAGCAACCGACCATAGTGGTTAAGTCCTACCGGGCGTCTTCGGCTCGGAATGCTTACGCGTAACGTACCATCCAAGCCGAGATTACCCCTCACCGGGGAGGTTCAGGCTAAGCGACCTAAGAGCTATGCCACCTTTCAATCCGGTAAATCAGTCAAGGCCAGCTTCTTTGGCCATTCTGAGTAGTTCGTCAAAAAAATCTTATGCCCATTGTGGAAAAATAATATATAAGCTGTAATATTATCATTTAACCATTTATCCGCGTCTCAATTTAAAAGAATTTATTAAAAAAAGTACGGGTATAAATTAAGCTTACGGCTTACTATCATGACTTTTATCACGCTCAATGAATTCTATTAAGGGATGTAAAGGAATTTATTGTGGGGACGAAAGGTGTTCTTAAGATGACATAGTCAAGTCATTATTTGCTAATAGTAAGGAAATCAATGTGTTGTATTCACGCTAAATATCATACAAGAAAAGGATTCGTCGATGCGTAAAACTTCACTTATGTCTCCAGTTATTGATGGATAATAGATTCTTTTGTCGTTTCATATCGTTTATTATACAGGATGTCTTTTACATTCTATGTCAAGTAGTATATTGGAACATGAATTTAATCTATATATATATATATAAAAGAGAAAGTGTGTGGGTTTGTTCAATATTGGTTCCGAAACGATTGGACGGAATGAAACTTTCAGAAAATCTTCAGATTGATCTGGCGAGTAATCCTGTACAGTTTGGTGACGATCGGAGTACTCCTCTCTTTGATCTGTCAAATACAGCTTTTATTTACTATGATACTACTACAACGGATATGATATTGTATTTACTGATATGTAAATGGGTGTAGGTAATGATTGTCCCCCGTTCGAGAAAGAGGATGCTCGAAACAAACCGAGTCAGACTGTGAACTCCAAGATGGCAGCCCCACCAGCAGTCTAGGACACAGTGGGTTAATCATCTGCTCGTCTTAACCTTTTATGAAACAGCGCAAAACTGGACCGCTAACTTACCAAAGACAGAGCGAAATGGCGACTCACTGTGGACGCCCTCAGTCCCACAGCAGGGACTTAGGACTATAAATGGGCTTTTACTGTACAGAAAGTCCCAAAATATTAATCGTTTGTCACTTTAAGTGTCAATAGCCTAATGGTTTAGGGTACGGACTGCGAATCGTAAGGTCGTGGGTTCGAATCCACCATTCGACTATTGCCGTGAACCATGTCCTATCACAAGCTTAAGCTTAGTTGGAATGGTTAACAAGATTGTTAGTAATATTTCTGAAAAAAAAAAGAAATATTGCTAGCTTTCTTTTTTTTAAAAAAAAAAAAACTTTGATTATCTTGGTTTCCAGTCTTCGAATGCCAAATGGAATCAGAGTACATTTCCTAATTATCGAAAACGCAAATCAGGGTATGCAATTAATGTAAAAATACTACAAAAACTATTGCTTACTTCGTAACATGATGTTACATTTTAAATTAACCCTATATATGTGGATACTAGTTTATCTCCGCTTCGTGAAAGGTATTTATCAATGCGATCGTTAGACTTATATGCTTTTTTACCATAAATACGATCAGGTCGAAAGAGATTTTAAAAATTGTCGTAAACATCCTTCATTAAATTGATACTTGATTCGTAATCAGAGCACTGGTTTAATCCGTAGCGGGATGCTGTTATTATGCGACGGGACGTGCGTATGGAGTGAAACTCACCAACGCAACGTATCTGCATAGCCGAAGAGTAGCTGCATAAAGCATACAGGATGTGAGGAAACTAGGCATCTCACAGCTTAACGTCACATCCTTATTTCACATTAACTGCGACATATCTTCAAATTTATATATAAAAGATACTAGTGAGCAAAAATAAAGGGTCGGTTAAGTTGTCACACTAAGCAATAAAATTAAAATAAACATGAAATTTCATGAAAAATACTTTTTTTGTTAACGGGGAGGAAATCTTCAAAAAGATACCCCGCCTTCTGGGGGGAAGGCGGCGGTTATGTGGGGTTTTTACCCACTAAAACCTCCCCGGTGGCCCTTTCCTCGGTGCATGACGAGGGGCTCCGGGATCTCCAGTGGAACGCACCGGAGCCCCTCTGCACTGTGCTCAAAGAGAGCACGTCCCGGGTTACTCCCTCCCCCCCTGTGCCCTCGCAGTGCAAGGCTACACGGGCCAGCCGATGTCGCCTTCTTCCCGGGTCCACTTTAGCGGGCGACAAAGGCCCCCACCCTTGTCACCCAGTGAACCCGAGGCCCCTTTTGGTCGCCTTCTACGACAGGCAGGGGTTACCCTAGTCTTATTCTTGAGAGTAAAACTACAGGACTGTCATGAAAAATACTGTATTATCCAAGTTTACGTAAGATATCCTTTTCGTTGAAGTTTATGTTTTTTAATGAAATATCAATAAATTAATTGTATCGTGTATCATGCACAATTTATTTCAGTTAGCCAGCGTCTTTATCTTCCGAGATATTCAAACTTGCTTAACCGACCCTTTATTTTTGCTCACGGCTATATTATAGGGCTAAAAAGAGAGCTGTAAGCAAATTGTAACATCCTGTACATCTAAAGAAGAGTGGGTACACAAAGGGATTCTAATGGACCGTTTAGAAATTGAAGTGAAGACAAACTCAACTTAAAAATAAATTGTTAAGTCATCTTTAGTGTCAATTGGCACGTAAGTTTGTCATTTAAAATTAATTTGCTTTCGATCTTTTGTGTGTAATATTAACCAATAAAAGTTGTAAAATCACTTTTTTTGTAAGAAGAAATTGAACATGTAATGTACTTTTACCTTGATTCCACTGAGATGTTATGCGATGTCGTAGTACTTACTAGCAGTAGCCGCTGCAATTGTAAAATATTTTTTTGTAATTTTTTTAATAAACTGCAAATTTGTGAACCTTTATATATATATATTTATTCATATACTTTCTAAGCAAGAGCTTGATCGAAAATACTAATGCCCTCGTTAAATAGAATAAGTTTAGTAAGTTATAGTTGATTATTTATTATTTTTGTGAAAATTTGCATATGTAATTATATTTAATTTAAAACAATTTGTCGATAATATAATCTATTTTTTTATATATTTATGCGAATACGGATGATTTTTACATAATTTTTGTAAATAATATTTTTTTCCAAAAAAATATTAATAAAAATATTATTGTGGGTTTTCGATCGTATATTTAAAATTATCAATTACATTTACGGTACAATTTTATTTTTGAATTCCGGACATTTCGAACACTTTACAGCGGTCATGATCTTACGTGTTGGAGATATCACTGTATATCAGGTTCATTGTTCTATGTTGTGACTTATTGTCTACTTACTTACTTATTGCCTACTTTACTCTCCCCACCGGGGGACCCTTGTGTCGAGTTACTAGCGATAGAGGTTCAGGCTAAGCGACCTAAGAGCTATGCCACCTCTCAATCCGGTGAAGCAGTCAAGGCCAGCTTCTCTGGCCAATCTGTGCAGTTCATTATAAAAAAACTTTATTGCACCATAATATACGTACAAAGGCGAACTTAATGCTATTTAATTTCATCTTCTTTCAGCTAAGCTTTGGTAATTAAGAGTAGGTTAAGGGTAGCCCCGCTAATAGCGTTTTTAAAAATTTTAAATAGATAAATAAATATACTTACGATGACACGTCAATACAAATATAATAATAAACATAGAAATAGTATAAATAAACCGATATACGTAGAATGACATAAAATCCGAAAAACATAGTAAACATTCAATAAGTAATTTTATTTTGTTCATATATACTACTTTGCTTTGTCACGAGGTACGTAAAAAACAATGTTATGTTAAAAACTCATTCTCAATTGCTTGCGATTCTCGGGTTGCCATTAATAAATTTAATAATGTTGCACATAATTTGACTTCAAATGTTACGATATAAGCAGCTGTTAAAGCTGAGAAAACATCCTTAGAGATTGCTCCACATCAAAACCTTTCACGTTACGCCTAATATGTCTCGGAATATGGACTCCTTTCTTGTAATTATTGTCAAATGTCTACCTAATACATATTCGTGCACGCACGGTTGCGTTTCTTCGCGGAATATAGAAAATTATTTACGCCAAATGCATTTAACTGAATGGACATTGCTTTGGAACGTGATCGCCTTAAAGGCAAGTTCGGGGACAAAGGGAAACGGGATAAAGCATCATATTTATTTCATAATAAACGACAATTATCGTAAATTGATTTCCGCGTCGACAATACGCCGACGCACCTAACCAAACATTGGCCAAAAGGGATCTTCCAATGTCATTGTTGAAATGTTTCACAGTACAAAAAGGTATCCTTCGCTCTGCTTTGAGACGGTGCTCTGAATGTCATAGAAATGGTTCGTATTTATTGTGGTAGGTACACTAACAAATATGTAAGTATAGAATTATATTTCTGTTATTTGAGAAATCAAAATTGTTGTATCTAGTTCGTTGTGTTTCTGTAGTGGACGGGTAAAATAACAAAATGCATTATAACGTTAGCTTATCAATATCAACAGTGGTAAGACACCTTGTAGCTCTGTGTCCGTGCGGTCGCCTCAAGTTCTCGAATCAGTCTGCAATTCGACCAAGCAAACTGTCCTTTGTGAACGGTCAAACGGAAGGAATTGCTATTTGCGCAGATTTTAAGAAAGGAGTGGATTCTTAAATGATATGAGAATGATAATCTTCTTCGTTATCTCACACTCTCTTGATTAAAACACTTATCGACTATAGAACCGGCGGTGTCATAAATTATTTTTTATAATTTTGTTCAACCAACACGTTTAATCGATCAAAACCCTTAGACCCTAACTATAGAAACGAGTGTTCTCAAGTGTTAGTTGCTTTTTTATTTAAAACCGCCTCTATTAATAACCAGTTTTATTATAGCGAGTTTTTATTTTAAGAAGGGTTGGCAGTGTGAAGATAAGACAAGTAAATTTATGAGTAAAAACAAAAGCGCAACTTAACGTTACGTAAAATTTGAATCAAACTTTAAGGGCTACGCAGACGTTCCAGGTCCTCTGATAATACAATATATATTATAATAACTATGATATGTTTTGCGTCGATACTTTGACTCCGTCCCATCTTCCAGAATCTTCTGTTGAGGCTGGAGCGGCCGCTGCAACTGCAGAAAACCACAAGTGACGCAAATATAGTAACCTCGATAGAGGTTTCATGTTAGAGCCGTTTAGGGGAGAAACTTTGGGTCTGTGTGATCCTAGTACACACCACCTTTTAATGTGATAGCTAAGAAGTTGGTTGACACATCAGGTGACCAGAGGGCTGGTTTAACTTTGTACAGAGGCTAAGCATTGCCATGCAATGCCAGCCTTCTGCATGACGGTTTGGCACAGTTATAATTTTTGTTAATATCTTGTAAAATTCCTATTATATTGATAATATTTCTTTTTTTCAGATAGTATTATTTGTAAGTTTGAATTACTATGATAATAATAATACTGATAATGGGCACTAATTGAAACCAAAACTTGAGAAAAACAAGTGTGCCTTACATCCACATGACTGAAGTAAACTTTATCTCCATTTATATGTCTATATGATATATAGTAACTGGCCATTAAAGAATTAAAATGCTTGCTCACATCTCGTAACGTAACTCTTCCCCTTTCTATCTACACTAACTTATATCTCTATTAACTTCGGTTCGCCTCGCCCTCACAGTTTTTGTAACGCTCTTGTACTTGCATTCGTATAAAAGTTTTACTTCAAAAACACAGAAGAATTGAGGTCCTCCTGTTTTGAAGTCGGATAAAAACAGAACGGGATATGGTACAGCAACAAACAACAGCTGGCTTCTTCAATTTTCACATAGCTGTTCGCGACATGTACGACAAGGCAAACGAGTGGCCCATCAATTAACCACCTACTAGCTCGGTTCCGGACGCCCTAAAATATGTCGTTCCAGTTAAAAACTAAATAAAGGTCCAGGTGCGTGGACACAATTAGTGTGTAATCACTATATTTGGAGTGCTGTCACGATTCTTCCAAGAAGCGCATTGTTGGCCGCCACCCAGTAGGGCACTGTTTGCAAACGGCCTGAATGGGCCTGGCCCAATATTTGCCTTACGAATGAACGAAACAATGCCTCCGTTGGGACAGTTAGCATTTTCTTGCGAGTCACGAGGACAATGTTAAGGTGGAGTTTCCGTGCACCGAATTTTAATTAACGTTTTAATAAATAACCGTCAATGTTACTGGTTATGATCCCAACAAATATGTAATGAAAAGTCAATTAGCATCTTAAGTTTTGTCAAATAACTTTTATTATTAATAACGTTAAAATATAATGATAAAAGGGTAAGGTCTATAATAATTATTGAAATATTAATAATTTTTGGAATACACTTTTTATTTTCTTTATTACCAAAATTATAGCTTAAGTTAAATATTTCTAGAAATAAATGTCTGTATATACAGTACAATATACAGAGGTTGCCTGGAAGATATCGCTCTTAGCGATAAGACTGCCCATTGCGCATGACATTACGATATATATAAAAATTGTAAATTATATCTGTTAATGTTTCTTAATTGTTGTGCAATAAAGTATATTCATTCATATTATTTTCATATTTTTTAAAAAACTAAATACTATTTGAATTCGTTGTAATGAAACTCCACCTTTTTCTGTTTTAGCGGTCATGTTGGCGACAATGTTACCACGTCCGCGCGCTCGCCGCGGGAGGCGCCCGCCGCACGCATTTATTGTTATAAATTTATAACTTGCTCTTAAAATTATAATTCCTATGAAAGCGTTACTTAAGGTGTTTGCTATTCTGAAGTTTTTACTCAATCCGAACAATTGCAGTGACATCTGTGTTGCTGTCCAGAGTAATGGATGAATTGAACGTGTGGATTTGAATTTGGAATGAGTTCCATTTTTGTAATTGGAATAGTGGCTATTAAAAACGACCGTTGATAATTTTAACGCACATTGAACTTGTTATGGACTATTTTTTTTGTTAACGGGGAGGAAATCTCCGGGGAGGTGCTTCCTCCCCATAATGCCCTCGCAGTGCAAGGCTACACGGGCCAGCCGATGTCGCCTTCTTCCCGGGTCTACTTTAGCGGACGACAAAGGCCCCACCCTTGTCGCCCAGTGAACCAGGCCTTTAGTCGCCTTCTACGACAGGCAGGGGATACCGTAGTCTTATTCTTGAGAGCCCAAAACTACAGGGCTGAACAGTCATAGCTTATCGCATCGACCGTATTGTAAAATTGATGGAATTCTCGATACCAGGACTAATTTTAAGGAACAAAAATCATGGCAATACACAACGTTATGTAGTGACTACTTTAATGCTTATGATTTTGGTATAGCAGAAAAAAAAACAAAGTAAAATTACTGCCACACAATGATAGATATTTTTTTTATTGCACCAAAATACATGAATAAAGGAGAACTTAATGCTATTTACCATTTTCTTCACCTAACCTTAGGTGGTTAAGAGCAGGCTAAGGGTAGTGCCCCTAAAAAGCGTTTTAGTTTTCTTATTTAGATAAATAAATATACATTTACATACACGATTTAAACAAACGTTTATATGTAATATGTGTTCCTTTCGGTGTTTAACAGATTACATTTTGGAGAGTGTGCAGAGAGTTCATCGTGCGTACAGCAAAGGGGTGGAACAAGTTGCCGGCGTCAGTCTTTCCGTCCAAGTTCGACGTGGGAGCCTTCAAGAGTAGAGTGAATAGGCACTTACTAAACTAGCGCGTACCATCTTTCGACTATATCACCATTTAACACCAGGTGGGATCGTGGTCAAGCGCTAGTTTATACCCATAAAAATATTTTATGTACTTCAATTTATTATTTTCACTGTTTTCTGTGTTCTGTGTTCCATTTAGTACGTACATTAGAAATAAGATAGACAATTTGTGCGTTTAAATTTAATTAAATAAATAATAATATCTTTTCTTTACTTATTACCATTATTATTATCTTAACAAACTAATTAAAAAAAAACTTATAAATAAATATTTTAGTACCTATATCTGTGACAAAAATTCAACTGGGTTAAGTAAAAATCTTGATTATCTATGCTGCTTAAGGTTAATAAAAAAGTAATGCTTGCTAGCTACTTAGAAGCAGAGATAACTCGACGCATCCTGTATAGATAAAGCTTGCTTACTCTGTGCCCGATTGGGGTAGGACCATAGATTAAATAACTCCTTGAAATAGGCTAAAATAGGAATGTCTTTGTACATATTACGTAATCTCATAAATAAAGGTTTATCTGTTTTTCTGCTTTGTTTTAGATGTAATCAAGTTTTTGTGACAATTTAAAAGCGATAAAAAGGTAAGCTTTTAATTTCGCCTTTAAATTGTAGTTTAATCTTTCGTGTTTTGAATACGAAGGAATAAAAACTCTAAAATAGTACCCGTCGGCTGAGATCCCTTTTAAACAAAATAAAAACAAAATAATGATATACACAGTATAAAAATAAAGAAATATACATAAACAGAGTAGCTTTTTTTAAAGATTTTATGGCCTCGGAACAAAAGCCAAACAGCCTTCAAGCCAAACAGGTATAAACTATTCAACTGATTGGAAAGGATGACATAATTTGACAACTTCTTTGATAATTAAAGATTTTAACCACTACAAAGAAAGAAGGATATAATTTTTTATTATTATTTCATTAGTAAGTTTTTTTTTATAACGAACTACACAGATTTGCCAGAGAAGCTGGCCTTGACTGCTTCATCGAATTGAGAGGTGGCATTGGTCGCTTAGCCTGAACCTCTACCGCTAGTAACTCCACAACAGTCCCCCCGGTGAGGGGTATCCTCGGCTTGGACGGTTACTATGTTACGCGTAAGCATTCCGACCCAAGGGCGCCCGAGAGGGCCGAACCACGACTCGGTCGGTTGCTATTTCACGGATAATAAGTGTTAAGTATTAATTTTGTTGGCATAGGGTCTTGGGTTCTGGATATACAAGGGACATTTTTAGAATAAAATAGAATATTATATTACATTTGTAAAAACATGGTACATGTTATATGTGGTTAAAATTTCGATGTCGATTGAGATATTGATAGGTCAGCGATCCAAGACTAGGTAAGTAGTCCGTAACGACGACGAGCACAAATGTGGGTGCCAGCACTTCGTGATATAAATGTATTAATTTACTAGTAGAAACAAAAATAGACAAATCGAATCAACGTTAAACGTTATACGCGCCGACATCCACTTTGTTTTTCCGAATTACGAATTAGGAATATTACGAAACAGATTTATCAAAACCTTACCAAACTCTCATCAAATTACTCTTGAAGTACGAGTACATCCTGAGTAACATAGGTTTTATCATGGATGCTGTTGTCAGAATCGGATCAAATTGGGTCCAAACTAGAAGCACCAGCTTTCAAATAAAAAAAGAATCATCGAAATCGGTTCACCCAGTCGAAAATTATGAAGTAACAAACATAAAAAAAGACGAATTGGGAACTTCCTTCTTTTAAAGTTGGTGGAAAAGAGAGTGTTCTCGTATCGATTAATTTGATCCATCACAGTTATTGTTTTTACTCGTAAATACTCTTGTCATTTTATAAACCATAACAATTGGTACTAATTATAAGGTCTAACTATTCATCTTTATCGTCTTAATCTTTCAGAAAAAAAATTACAAAAACACCACAAATACATTAGTATAGCAAGGGCTCTTTTAAAGTGACACTAACAGTGATCGGAACAGTATAAAGTAAACGGGGCAATATCACACTGTGCTATTATGTTAGCGTTATAACATCACAGCATCTCAGAGTTGTGGAGCCGGGCATCGATGACCCGCAGAGATGTCGCCTCAATTGTTGGCGCACGTGCGTCCTGAATGAGCCCTTAGACGGCCCGGCCAGACAGCGCCATTTATGTCGACCCTCTAATTGAATTACGACGGTAATACGGCCTTTAATACCTTTCTGGTTTGTCAATTTTAACGGCTTGCTCGTTGCGTAAGCCTTTCTTTTATGGATTAGCAGTGGGCCCAAGACATATTTGCTTGATGGTTTTCTTTTTCAATTTATTTTTGAAATTATATCAATTTAGTTTCGCTCTAAACTCTCTTTGAGTGATCTTGTAATAAAAATTAATTTGTCAAATGTTAATTCTTTAAACAGTGATAGATAGTCAGTAATAATCTTGAGATCGAACCATATCTGGAAATTACTATTACTTATGAGATTTCCATTTTTCGTTTCCAAAAAAATCATCCCTGTGTTGCGGGTAACAAAGCGGGAAGTGATTTCTACTCTGTCTTGAATAGGCTAGGCTAGACAGCATGTTGGGGGTGGAGTTGCTCGCGTCCGTAGGAGATACTTGAACCATGACACCCTACACGTGCCCCCGGCAGTGCTAAACGAGCAACAATTGCCGGTAGGCTTCGGCCTTATCGAAGGTTTTTCTGGGCGTCCCTCTGATTGCAGAGGGCGCGCCAGAGGGACGGAGGGCGGGCCCGGTGTTCACTAACCCTGTCACCGGGCAGGCGGTGTGACTACCCAGTCGCACTGCCACCGCCCAAAGACCGTAAACCGGGTGGAGTGTCGTTGATCATGTCTAGCGGCTCTGCCCGGAGCGGGGGTCTTGCCTTAATTGGCCGGGCCGCGAGGAGAGTACCTCTATAAAAACTCCCCAATCCCAAGTGGTGAACACAGCGCGACGGGATGCATGGTTGAGGGGCTTGTCAACCGTTACTGTACCGCGGGAACCTGCCGCCACCCGCGAGTAGGTATACCTAAAAGGTATACCGAGGCTTACCGGGGTAAGGAGGCTCTGCCCCGGCGGACTTTTATTTCCTACCATAATCGTGGGAACAAATATGGACAAAGAAACAAACAAAAATAGTGATGGAGACAGGAGAGTAGAGGCCCGTTTGGGCGGAGTGGAGGGTGCCGGTCTTGGGGTGTCGCAGAGCGACCCCAAATCCGGCCGTTTTGTTGCGCGCTCAGTCGCGACAGGGAGGGAAAGCGGGGGGGATACTGACTCCTCCGCTATGTCGGTCGCCTCGGCGAGGTCTTCGACCTCCAGGGCGGCCAAAAAGCGGAGGAAGCAGAAATCTCCACCGCCTGCCTCTGCTGAGGAGGATGATGAGGCGGAGATCTGGGACCCGACGGTGGCCCCAGCCAAGCGGAGATCGAAAGCCAATCTCCCTAGGTCGGAAGATCTAGCTAGGGAGATGGCTGAGCGGCCAACGGAGGACCTATGCAGTCGCATAAGGGCCTCCATGTTGGCCGTGGAGAAGATCTCCGACAGGTCGGGGAACCTCAAGGCACGTACGTGCAACATTTGCGCGTGGCGGCCCTCGAGGTGGAGGCGGCGAGCTCTGAGCTCGCTCGGAGGGTGTCGCAGCCTCCGGCTGCGGACGCGCTGCAGCGTGAAAACGCGCAGCTACGTTCGCAGCTCTCCGACCTGACGGCGAGGGTCGAGCGGCTGACGCAGGAGCTGAGCGCCTTGCGTAATCGCGAGGCGTCTCACCTCCGCCAGTCAGGCGAAGCGAATAAGCGTGGGTCCCGGAAAGACCGAAGTAAGGCCGCTGGTGCTAAGCCAGCGGTCTTTAAAAAGCCGCTGCCGCCGGCGCTGGTAGTGGGCGTTGATGATGCACGCATCGTGCGGCTTCCTCTCTCTCTCTCTCTCTCTCTCTCTCAAATACATAGCACCCGCACCGGCGGCACTGCCGGCAGGGGAGGCCGCTCAAGCGGCACCGGCCCGACGACCGCAGCCGAAGGCCAGTGTGCCTTCGGCGCAACAGGTTGAGGCCCAGCCGTCACCCGCAGGGGAGACCTGGGCCGTGGTCGTCGGCCGGAAGGCGAAGAGGGCTGCGGGCAGGGCCGCCAAAGGCGGCCCCAGCACCGAAGCCCCAGCCTAAGAAGGCGGCCCCTGAAGGCAGCGGCGAAGCCGAAGCTCAAGGCGAAACCTGGAAGGCTTCCGAGCACGGCGGCCATTACGGTCACCGTGCCGGAGAACAGTGACGCTTCCTATGCCGCAGTCATGTCAGCCGCTAAACAGCGGATTAAACTGGCAGACTGCGGCATAGAGACCGTCCGCACGAGGAGGGCCGTCACTGGGGCCCTCATCCTAGAGGTAGCGGGCGCTGACTGCTCGGCCAAGGCTGATGCGCTGGCGGCCACCATGAGGGAGCGGTTGAGCCGACCTGACGTGCATATTGCACGTCCAGTGAAGACCGAGCTGAGAGTGATGGACTTAGACGAGTCCATCACTCCAGCTGAGGTGGTCGCAGCGGTGGCCGAGCAGGGCGGCTGCCAGGCCTCGGACGTGAAGGTGGGCGAGATACATCGCTCACCTTTGCGTCTGGGGGTCGCTGGGTGCGGTGTCCGCTCGGTGCGGTGCGTAAGCTGGCGACAGCGAACCGCATCCGCATCGGGTGGACGGCCGCAAGGCTGGTGGTGCTCGCCGCGAGACCACTGCAGTGTTTCCGGTGCCTGGAGCAGGGGCACGTGCGTAGCACGTGCACCTGCGAACAGGACCGGAGCACGCGGTGCTACGCTTGCGGCGAGCCCGGCCATAAGGCCCGGCAGTGCACGGCAGCCGCCCTAAAGTGCCCGCTGTGCGCAGACCTTGGTCGCCCGGCCAACCATCGGTTGGGGACCAAGGGCTGCGCACCGAAGAGAAAAAGGAGGGGAGTAGGCAGGCTCCCTCCCAAGGCCACACCCAGTGCGCCGGGAGACCAGCGGAGCCTCACCTTCGGGGTGAAGGTGAGGATCCTCCAGGGCAATCTGAACCACTGCCGAGGGTCGCAGGACCTGCTGATGCAGACCCTCGCGCAGTGGTCAGTGTCTCTGGCTGTGGTGGCAGAGCCTTACCGAGTCCCGGACCATCCTCGCTGGTTCGGTGACGACGGAGGCTCTGTCGCCATTTACTGGGGTGGTGGCGCAGGGGACCCGCCCTGTTCCTTACTCGTTAAGGGACAGGGCTACATTGCGGTGCAATGGGGTCCCCTGGCAGTTGTGGGCTGCTACGTCTCTCCCAGCTGTACCCTCGCCGCTTACGAGGCGTACATGGATGCGGTGGGCGACTGCGTTCGCAGATGCTCGCCGCGTCCAGTGCTTGTCCTGGTGACTTCAACGCTCATTCCAGAGCGTGGGGGGTGTGCCAGGACAGCGCGCGAGAGACCGTGCAAGAGTGGGCGGCGGGACTGGACCTCCGGCTTTTAAACCGGGGTCCGTCAGCACCTCCGTGCGTTGGCAGGGGAGTCGGTCGTCGACTTGTCGTGGGCGACTTCCTCTGCCGTACGCATGGTGTCGGGATGGAGAGTGGCGGAGGAGGTGGTCACACTATCTGACCACCTCCACATCATGTTCGATGTGGCCCTCCGTCCTCCCGCAGGTGCTGCCCGCCGGCACGGTAGAGCCGACCGCGGCGATGGTCCCTCAAGCGGCTCGATGCTGATATGCTCGAGGCCGCTGCCATCGTCGCGGCATGGACAGAAGGGTCTTGCCCGATCCCGAACAAGAGGCGACCTGGTTCCGGAGCACAATGACGTCGATTTGCGACGTCGCGATGCCCCGGGCCGGGTCCCCAAGCCCGGCGGTGTACTGGTGGTCGGAGGCCATAGAGCAGCTTTGCGAGGACTGCTCACGGGCCCGACGCCGGTACACCAGAGCCCGTAGAAGAAGGCGAGCCACAGCCGACGAAACGGCGAGAGCTTATGCGGGGTATAGAGGCGCCACGATCGCGCTTCAAAGCGCGATCAGGGAAGCGAAGGCTCGATCCTGGAGTGAACTCCTCGAGGGGCTGGAGAGGGACCTGATGGGGCGCCCGTACAAGATTGTACTGGGCAAGCTCAGACCGTGGGTCCCTCCGGTGACGGAAACCCTGGATCCTACATTCGTGGAGAGTGTGGTAGACACACTCTTCCCAAGGATCCAGGGACCCAGCCCTGCACCCCCAGCGATGCCGTCGGACCGTACCATCTGGTCCGACGAGCTGGGGGTGACTGCCGAGGAGTTGGATCGAGCCACGGGCGCCTCAGGCCTGCAATACAGCACCCGGCCCAGACGGGATTCCCGGAAGGGCTTGGGTGCTGGCCTCGCCGCCGGCCTGAGGGGAGACTTAGACGGCTGTTCACCAGCTGTCTCGAAGTCGGAGTCTTCCTTCGGGCTGGAAGGAGGCTAGGATGGTGCTGATAAAGAAGGACGGTGGGACCGCCGGAGTCTCCTCCGCGTACCGACCCATATGTCTGCTGGATGAGGCGGGCAAATTATTCGAAAGAATAATTGCCGCCCGCCTCAACTCGCACCTGCGGCAGGTAGGCCCTGACCTGTCGGAATGCCAATATGGCTTCCGGCAGGCGCGGTCGACCGTTGACGCGATCCTCCGGGTCCGTCAACGGTCGGGGCAGGTAGTGACCCGGTGGCGTGGCGTTGCCGTCAATCTTGACGTAGTCAACGCATTTAACACGCTGCCCTGGGGAGCGATTAGGAGGCATTGGTGTTTCACCACGTGCCTCCCTACCTGCAGCGCATCGTCGGGGCGTACCTGCATGGCAGGTGCATCCAGTACATGGGTCGGGACGAGTTCCATCGGAGGGAGGTGAATTGCGGGGTTCCGCAGGGTCTGTGTTGGGGCCCTGCTATGGAACCTCGCATATGACGCGGTCCTGAGTCGGTCTCCCCTGCCGGCGTGAGTGTCGTCTGCTATGCAGACGACACGCCAGTCATGTCCGACGGGAGGATTTCGATAGCACCATCCGGCTCGCCGGACTTGAGTGGCATGCGTCGTGACAAAATCCACGAGCTGGGTCTACGGGTAGCGCCTCACAAGACTGAGGCGCTATGGTTCCACAAGCTCCTTAAGAGCTAAGGAACCGCCCAGCCGGTCGGTTCGCGTAGGTGACGTGCTGGTCCGGGTGGGGTCGGAGATGAAATATCTCGGCCTCACCCTGACAGTCGCTGGGGCTTCGAAGTGCACTTCGACCGCTTGGTCCCCAAGATCGATAAGGCAGTGGGTGCCCTGCACAGACTGCTGCCTAATCTTGGGGCCCCAGGGAGAGGTCCGCCGCCTCTACGGAGGTCTCGTGCGATCCATGGCTCTACGGGGCGCCCGTGTGGTGTAACCGCTTCGGGCGTCCGGCGCTACAGGCTAAGCTACTTAGCCTGCAGCGCAAGATGGCCATTCGATCGCACGAGGATACCGTACGGTATCATACGAGGCGGCCACTATCCTGGCTCGGTTCCCGCCGCTCGACATTTTGGCGGAGCTGGACGCGCGTGTGTACACGCGCGTCCGGGCTGTCGACGGCGGGGCCGGGCCGCCCCTGGATGCGGGAGAGGTGCGTCGGCAGGAGCACAGGCGGGCGATGGAGGTCTGGCGCGAGCGGCTCTCGGGCGTCGTTGCTCGCGCCAACGCATCGTCTGTGCCTTCCTGCCGAACTTCGAAGCCTGGCTTAAAGGAGGAATGACGCGCACGTCACATACCGCCTGACACAGGTACTCACCGGGCACGGGTGCTTCGGTGAGTACCTGAACAGGATAGGGCGCGAACCGACCGCGCAATGCCACCATTGTGGCTGTGACTGGGATTCCGCGCAGCACACGCTAGCCGTGTGCTCCGCGTGGGAGGCGGAGCGGCGGATCCTGGTCCAGCATATCGGTAGACTCCCCGCCGGCGGCAGTAGCGGCTGCGCTGGCGGGGAGATCTAAATGGAAGGCGCTGGTCTCCTTCTGCGAGTCAGTAATGACCCAGAAGGAGACCGCAGAACGGGATCGGGAGAGGGCCGATCCCGTTCGGAGATAGCACCAGGCGGGCCGGTGGGAGACCGGCCCGCAGCCCTGTAGTTCTGGGCTCTCAAGAATAAGACTACGGTATCCCCTGCCTGCCTGTCGTAGGAGGCGACTAAAAGGGGCCTCGGGTTCACTGGGCGACAAGGGTGGGGGCCTGATCGTCCACCAAAGTGGACCCGGGAAGAAGGCGACATCGGCTGGTCCGTGTCGCCTTGCGCTACGAGGGCACAGGGGAGGGAGTAACCTCCCCGGGACGTGCTCTCCTGAGCACAGTGCAGAGGGGCTCCGGTGCGTTCCACTGGAGATCCCGGAGCCCCTCGTCATGCACCGAGGAAAGGGCCACCGGGGAGGTTTTAGTGGGTAAGAACTCCTTACATAACCGCCGCCTTCCCCAGAAGGCGGGGTATCTTCTTGAAGATTTCTCCTGCAAACAAAAAAAAAAAAAAAAAAAAAAGACAGCATGTTAGCAGCCCTGTAATTCTGGGCTCTTAAGAATACGGCTACGGTATCCCCTGTCGTAGAAGGCGACTAAAAGGGGCCTCGGTTTCACTAAACGACATGGGTGGGGCCTTTGTCGTCCGCTAAGTTGGACCTGGGAAGAAGGCGACATCGGCTGGTCCGTGTCGCCTTGCACTGCGAGAGCACAGGGGGAGAGGGAGTAACCTCCCCGGGACGTGCTCTCCTTGAGCACAGTGCAGAGGGGCTCCGGTGCGTTCCACTGGAGATCCCGGAGCCCCTAGTCATGCACCGAGGAAAGGGCCACCGGGGAGGTTTTAGTGGGTAAAAACCCCACATAACCGCCGCCTTCCCCCCAGAAGGCGGGGTATCTTTTTGAAGATTTCCTCCCCGTTAACAAAAAAAAAAAAAAAAAAAAAAGACAGCATGTTAGCAGCCCTGTAGTTCTGGGCTCTTAAGAATACGGCTACGGTATCCCCTGTCGTAGAAGGCGACTAAAAGGGGCCTCGGGTTCACTGAACGACATGGGTGGGGGCCTTTGTCGTCCGCTAAGGTGGATCCGGGAAGAAGGCGACATCGGCTGGTTCGTGTCGCCTTGCACTGCGAGAGCACAGGGGGGGAGGGAGTAACCTCCCCCCCCGGGACGTGCTCTCCTTGAGCACAGTGCAGAGGGGCTCCGGTGCGTTCCACTGTAGATCCCGGAGCCCCTAGTCATGCACCGAGGAAAGGGCCACCGGGTGGGTTTTAGTGGGTAAAAACCCCACATAATATTTTTGAAGATTACCTCCCCGTTAACAAAAAAAGACAGCATGTTAGCGCTTTCTCTTCTGACATTGTAATTATTGTGACGTAATATTTGTAGTGCCATAATCTTCATTTAAATTATTTTCAATAAAATTTGACTCATTATAATTACTAGTTACTTTTGTACTATGCTGATTATCTGGACATATTGATATTTTGACAATAGTGTGAGATAGGAGTTTCTTAAATTAAAAAAAAGAATAGCAATATTTTTTTTTCAATTATTACTAACACTCTTGTTAACCATTCCAAATAAGCTTAAGCTTATGCTAGGAGATAGTTCACGTCTATTGCTGAATGGTAGATTCGAACCCACTCACACCTTCCACCTTACAAATCGCAGGCTGTGCCCTAAACCATTAGGCTATTGACGTATTAGTCCTAAGATTTTTCGGATCGATGGTTCAACTCTTAGAGCGCTCAGTCTGTATACCTCATGAGTATTTACCACTAGGGCTCCTAAGAGGGAACTTGAGTCATTCCCCAAACCGTGACTCAGGCAGATGTTTAAATGCGAACGGCGTAGGATATATTGAAAGTTGATATTAACGCCGAGTGTGTTTTACTATAATATACATAAGACAGACCGTATTGAATTCAATTCGGTTCAGCCAACAGATCAAGGCCTCCAAGGTTCAAGCTATAATTTGGTATTTTTTCAGGCTATCCATACTTAGGATTTGTTTTAAAAAACTTGTACTATAAAAAGTCACTTCCAATTAAAAAGATCTCTAAATGCCTTTATATTATGTGACTTGAGAAAGCAACGGAAGGATAAACTTACGCTGGCTTATCGCAGACCGTTTAATATAAACATAGTGGCGTCCTTGAGAGGAAGGCACATATTTGTTTTGCCTGAAGCTTTAGGGATTGACTCGGTTGTTATCTTTGCAAACAAGAGCGGGTCCTGTTTATTTATTGGGCATAAAATGGCGGCCAAGCGCGCCAAGTTGGCAAATAATGACGCATTTTGTCTGCATGTTTAGTTTAGATTACTCGGATTTTGGGCGACTTAAAATAAATAAAACCTGTTTTGTTACAAAATAAGGTAGACCTCGCGGTGGCCCTTTAAAAGAATTACCGTTTGATTGCGTTACACGAAAGTTATAGCAATGATTTTTTTGCTAACTTTTTATTTATTTTTATTATTGAAGTCTTAGGCCTAAAGACAAAACTTAAAGTCGTTTAAGAAATGAATTTTGAATTTTAACAGACATAGATTAAATGCAGTGGCTTCTGCAATTGGACCTTCAGGAAAAGAAGATACATTGACGTTCCAGAATGCTGCGTGAAGTGAAGGTATATTAAACTTCTTCCGTTTGCTCGTTGAATGTGGTGCCACAACAAAAAAATTCCAATTTTCTGGTGTTTCTGATCGGCAGTGATCATTTAACATCAGGTAAACCGCTTGTTCGTCTCCTCCAAAAAAAATGAGACACAGATATCGTTCAAGCGTACATCCTTCCAATACTTTAAGAGCTGTTAAACTATTTACTACTGCACTTGAATAGTAGTAGATAACAAAGGGAATTCACTCAAAATGTACTCGATTCATATCACTGCGCGTTTCAAATCGACGCCTAAGGCTGTCTATTCACGTGACAATGCACACGAAAGCGTGCAGTGTAGATAATAAGGAAGTAAGAATTATACAGTGGCTAAAGAATGGTACGTCTTTTAAAAGCGATTTTGCATACCTTATGCAATTTAATGTGAAATCTTACTACATTCATAGTTGTGAAATGAGCTCCGTCCATTCATAAGAAGCCGTTTATCAGATACTTGAAAGGAATGCAGTTAGGGAAGCAGCGGTAATTGTACTAATGTATGCAGTAACTTTATGCTCACTTGATATTTCCCTATTAAGTTCAGTTATGTGTAAATATAAATAATAAATTTTATTTTAAAAATGAATTTGTAAAATCTTTACATTAGTGAAGCTGGCAGCTACAATTTTCACGAGTTTATCAGGCAGTAGAGTTCTTAGATCGCTTAGTCTGAATCTCTATTGTAAGTGACACCACGCTCGGGTTTACGTTTTGAATGTTTGAAATCTAATAAAAAAAAACGTAAAGCGGACGGCTTTGTGAAAACCTTATAAATAGTGATAGCATAGAGGTTGGTCGACACATCTGGTGACCAGAGGGCTGGCTTACACCTTAGCACAGAGGCTAAGCATTGCCATACAACTTGGCAATACTACCAGCCTTCGCGAGGTTGCGAATAATCCTTGCGCGTTACCGCTATTTTATGGGCAGGCCCCTCCCCTTAGATGTTAGGAGCGTTGCTGGAGTTTCTTCGGCCACTTTTTCTCCCAGCGCCAACGCTTCCCGAAGTGGCACTCAAAGTTAGTTTAGCTTTTGAATGTCTCTTAGATTATCCGTGAAATAGCAACCGACCGAGTCGTGGTTCGGCCCTCTCGGGCGCCCTCGGATCGGCATGCTTACGCGTAACATAGTAACCGTCAAGCCGAGGTTACCCTCACCGGGGACCCTTGTGTCGAGTTACTAGCAATAGAGGTTCAGGCTAAGCGACCTAAGAGCTATGCCACCTCTCAATCCGGTGAAGCAGTCAAGGCCAGCTTCTCTGGCCAATCTGTGTAGTTCGTCATAAAAAAAAAAAAACCAGCCTTCTGGGCACGCTGCCAAGAGACGACGGTTTTGACACAGTTATATATTTTGTAAAATACCTATTATATTGTAAATATTTCTCTTCAGTTAGTATGAAATAATTTAGAATAAGTTGTAAATTAATTAAAAATTTACTATATAAGAGATGTACATATGTACGATTAGATGATATTAAAAATAACATATATCGAAGCGTCAATAGCCTAATGGTTTAGGGTACGGCCTGCGAATCGTAAGTTCGTGGGTTCGAATCCACCATTCGACTATTGCCGTGAACCATGTCCTTAGCACAAGCTTAAGCTTAGTTGGAATGGTTAACAAGATTGTTAGTAATATTTCTGAAAAAAAAAGAAATATTGCTAGCTTTCTTTTTTACTAAAAAAAACATAATAAAGTATCGTAATTCGCTCCAATTTTATGCCGAAAAAGTTATTTTATTCTGCAAAAAAAAAAACTTCGAAATTATCGACACTATAATGAGCCCCTATAGCGCAGCGTGAGTCCGAAATACAATCAATAGAAATTTATTGCCCAGATTCGCAAAGGCCACGCTTCCTTTTGAGATTTCGATTGTTAGGCGGGGTGGGTATTTTTTTTTTAATTTTTTCAAAGCAGATAATAGTTCGGCGCGAGATGATGCCGCCGGCTATTATTCCTTTGAACCTGAATGACAGTAAAAGTAACGCCCACTTTTTTAAATCTTTTTGTCCGCGTCTTCAAAAGTTTTTAAAGATTATAGAATAAGGTGGGCGAATAAAGGTATGGAGGTTTAGTTACATGTAAGTGGTGGCTGGGCAGAAAAAGAAAATATTTATGAAAATTTAATTAATGTGTTAGTTAAATTTTCACTGACATCTAAGTATATAGAAACTATGATAGTCTAATGAACCAACGTGGTTTTCTTCTTTACAGTCTTATGGTCAGTCTTTTTTTGTTTGTTAGATCGCAACCACAGACCTGTGTCAGTGCTCTTTTCCAATACACTTAAATTGTTCACCCTGCATTTATTAAAAGAGTGCCACTTCTACAGTTACTATTTTTTTTATGTATAATGCCTGAATTTGGCGGTGGCCAGAGATAGCTTTGGTTCACGCGTCGCAGACGCCCCGCTGCATTGCTATTAGCATCTCCGCGACCGCTGTGTCCCTGCTTCTCATGGCCATTTTTAGGTTGTAGTCCACTATCCTCTCCCTCTATGGTCAGTCTTCGAAGCTCTATCTTAAGTTCAAATTGAATTAACGTGAGAGCTATTTTTTTATATGAAACAAGTCATTGCTTACTTGTATTATAAATTACTAGCCTACCCAGCCCTAGGATAGATTTTGCTTAATTTTTTTTAAACAATAAACTTACATCAGTGATTTTAGACGAAATAAATGTTTTTTTTTATTCTTTCTAAGCAAGTGCTTGACTACGATCCCATCTGGTGTTAAGTGGAAATGCAGTCCTGATGGTAAGACGCACAAGTTTAGTAATTACCTATTCACTCTACTCCTGAAAATATACACATTGTAATCGAAAGGAAGACAGACGCGGGCAAACTATTCCAGTCCTTGCTGTCCGAACAATGAAAGACGAAGCAAAGTGCTTCTTTCAGGTGTGAGGGATATTCACAACAAAAGGATGAAATCCCGCAGTGCGTCTTGAAGTCCGATGGTGGAACGGGGATAGGGGACTTAGATTTTCTAAAGATATTATTATTATTGTTTATTTTAGTACAGGTGAATACGATTAAAGATAGGTCAGCACCGTAATAGCACTTACTATCGACTACTCTTTTTCTCAGTAGCACACGTAATTCGTCTAGCGTTGTTCCTTTATTTTATTAAAAAACTCTTATCGATAGAAGCGAAATCACAGTCTACGTTTTGTATCATATCTTGTTTTGTTAACCCTCCTATTAAATCGTCTATTTATTTATTTATTAAAATTTGTTTGCTAACAAAATTCTTGATTACCATCCAAAAATTAAAATCAGTTAAACGGACAGTTAAGCTTGATTGAATTATATGTAATGACAAGTTCACACGCGCGTGTGTTCGTGAAGCGTGCACAACACACGCCCGGTACCCTCCTCGTATTGTTGACTCCGGTTTAGGGGATTTTGTGCTGTCAATTATGTCAGTATGTTGGACTTTATTGTGTTGTTTGAATGTTCAACACCGTGTATCAATAACACCTATTGTTCTATAGTAAATTAGATTCCGAAACGCCAGCAGGAAACTATTCAATGACTTTCGTTCTCAATTTGAATGCTAATTTACACCGTTGAATTTGATTTAGGAAAGTATTTTTGTATTCATAATTATCACAAAATATCAATAAACAATACAAATACTGATTTATTTTGTAACTGAATTGATTAAATATATACGCTAAAAAATAAAAATAAAGTCTAACAATTAAGTGGAATTGTTAGTTTTATATATTTTTGTTAATTTTCTTTCCCTTTCTTGTAATTGTTACTAACACTACGAGAATGAGTCAGAATTTTGATTTACTTTGGCACAAATAACATCGTTTAACACAATATCATTACAGAATTTAAGATATATGTTACATACAGACAAGAAGTACCCAATATATGCTAAAAAGTCTATGTAAAGACTTTGTCACGATCATCTCTTCAGGATATGTTTTTAAATGTTTTTTTATATTTATAAGGAATCTGTCCTTTAGTGATCCTTGGAGAGATATGTTTGAAGTGTCTCTTCATGATGTAATCTATAATAACGTTATATTTGCAGTAATAAGGCAATCGAAGCGGCTCGAAGGACCATCGATCAATTATAAAATTTTTGAGTTTATGTGCAATTTCTCTGTCGACATTTGTGATCGTTGTCTCTAAGGATTTAGCTTGTCATGGATTGTCATAAACCTACCAATATCTTAATCAAGAAGCATTCTTCCGTACGAATTTCAGGAGTTAATAAATATTCGTAACCCAACGTCTTTTGCTAAGAAAATGAATACTGGAACTAATTGAAAGCAAATCCTTTCAAAATCGGTTCAGAAACATTAAAATATACCGAATTGAAAACCTGCTTTTTGATGTCAGATAAATCTAAGCAGTAACAGCTGAGTAGCAAAGATTTTGACTAAACTTTCTTATGGCTGAGAGTTCGAATCCCTCCACCGGTCTTTACGTGTAAAATATCGTTGGACTAAATTTGCGCCTGGTATTAGGCGGCTAGGTCACCACTTGTCATATATGGGAATAAGCTTGGTAAAATGCGATTAGTGCTATCTTTGTCCCACGCTTGGGTAAAAAAGACGTCTGAGTTTGTTTTTCTAATATTCTTATGCACTTAACCGGACTGTTCCCTACGTCCATTATACTAAGCTATCACTGTTGTATCGTGTTAAGGAAACCACGAGGCGTGAATTTGGCCAAATATTAGCTCTTGTTAAGTTAACTTCAAGCGATAATAAGTCTTATTCGTGTACATTTTGGTTCATTCTTGTATCATTCGACACTTACAAACCATAGTGTTATTTGTCACAAGTAAGACCACATATAATAAAGCCGAATTTAACGGTAGACTTGTTTGTTTTACGGGCGCGCGAGCTTGCATAAAACACTTTTGCTGTGAATTTTAACAAGGTTTTATCACAGGTTCTTGGATTCCAAAGCAATATTGATGTTTTTTTAATATTCTTATGCACTTAACCGGACTGTTCCTGCGTCCATTATACTTTTTTTTTTTCTTAACGGGGAGGAAATCTTCAAAGATACCCCGCCTTCTGGGGAAGGCGGCGGTTATGTGAGGTTTGGTTCACTTTAAGCCCCTCGGCATGCTAATGCGCGGCCGGGGCAGTTATTTCCTGCTATAGCACCCTCGCTGTGCTAAGGCGACACGAGACGACCAATGTCGCCTGTAGCAGACAACAAAGACTCCACACTTATCGCCCGTGAATCCGAGGCCCCTTTTAGAGACTGTCTTTCCTCCGATTACAATGTGGGTATTTTCAAGCATACTATTAACTAAGCTAGCGCCTTACCATCAGGACTGCTTTCCACTTAAAATCAGGTGGGATCGTAGTCAAGCACTTGCTTCGAAAGTATATAAAAAAAAAGAGAAGAAGAAGAATACTCAGAATTTTCACTCAGGCTAGGAATGGAACCGCTGGACCCGTTCCCTAGGTGGATGGGATAGATTCTACTCTAGATTAACGACGCGCTAATAATATTTATAACCGTATTCAAAACGAAATCGTCGAGTTTAACACATAAAATGCTATAAAAGGTATCTTTTGCAGTGTCTGACAATACGGAATATCAATTCCTACGTGTCATAAAATAGTCTGGAAACGTGACATTTGACAAAAGTGCTGGATGTCCATTTAACGCGTATAATGCAACGCGCGGGCAAACGTTTTAGAATGATAAATCGCGTATTTCTAAGGACGATTCGTTCCGATCCCGCGATATGCGACAGGACAAAAGAGTATAACCAAGTCGCTACAGTTAGCGGCCTCTACGTCGCACTATCGTACGACGAGGTAATAGGGCACCGTGAAATCGGTACGGTGTGACGAATCGCAGAAAAATTTCGGTTTTTCGGTTATTTCTTAGGGATTTGGCTTTCTTCGACGATTTGATACGCTGAACGGGTGTCAGCATTACAAACACATGTCTTTTGATTTTAGCGATGTTCTGCATTCAGCGGTTCGTGACGGCTTTTCGTTTTCGCGTGCGATTTCACGGTTTGCGACGCGTTACATTGATGTTGACTTACCTTCCGTCACAGCTGCTCGTTATTGATTTTATGGGATAACGTCTTGTAATTCATGGACCGTATTTTAAGGTACCAAGTCATCGACAGCCTAGTAGGATCTCGTTACTTGCGTCCACTGCCCTTACGAACAACTATTGCATCGTATTTACCGTATCGATGATTGCGATATAGTTACTGACTCCATATATACTATGATTTTGCATTTCCTTGTTTCGTATATAGTTAAATGTGACTCATCTAATCTACGTCTGATGAAGAGGTAAAATTAATCGTATACGCCTCATAACGCAGAAGTTGAGGCTGGGCCTTACTTTCAATATGTCAATTTTGAGGTCCTAGAATGCCTCTATCACAACTAATTTACACACATGCAGTTAAATGTATTTTTTCACTTGTAACCGTGTTTTGTAGAAATGAGACGGAATTTAAGGACGCTGGAGCACGAGCGGCAGCGTATCTGGAAAAAAAGTTACCAAACTTTATTTTCGTGTCATTTATAAAAAACTGTGTTGCCATCTTGAGTCGTGTAAAACTAAAATTAGTTGCAATTTGCCAAAAAAAATAAGATCATTTTGGCAAACGCATCTAACAGTGAGCCACACGTTCGACGTTTTTGTCGACACCCAAAAATCCGCCATTTCCGTTTAAAAAAGGGAATCCGACGACGTAATTTAAGACCGCACAAAATTGCACCCGCTACACACATGCAGTTAAATGTATTTTTTTCACTTGTAACCGTGTTTTGTAGAAATGAGACGGGAATTTAAGGACGCTGGAGCACGAGCGGCAGCGTATCTGGAAAAAAAGTTACCAAACTTTATTTTCGTGTCATTTATAAAAAAACTGTGTTGCCATCTTGAGTCGTGTAAAACTAAAATTAGTTGCAATTTGCCAAAAAAAAATAAGATCATTTTGGCAAACGCATCTAACAGTGAGCCACACGTTCGACGTTTTTGTCGACACCCAAAAATCCGCCATTTCCGTTTAAAAAAGGGAATCCGACGACGTAATTTAAAACCGCACAAAATTGCACCCGCTACACACATGCAGTTAAATGTATTTTTTTCACTTGTAACCGTGTTTTGTAGAAATAAGACGGGAATTTAAGGACGCTGGAGCACGAGCGGCAGCGTATCTGAAAAAAGGCGGGAAACGGCCATATTTAATTAACACATTTGTTACGTGATTAAACACGTTAATTATATCTAACTTTAATATATTTCTACAGAAAGATTAATCGATATAATGAACAGTTTACCAACGACATGCAGGTACTAGTCAGAATAATGGAATGAGGATAATAGGACTTGAACGAAAACAGTGTCTAAATGGTTCGACTTACAATCTGATGATTACGGGTTCGAAACACAGTCGGCTCGCTCTGTCTCGTCTACCCCACTAGGGTTAAAAGATTTTATAGCTTAGCTTAGCTACGACTGATTTTTTGTAATTTTTAAATATAAAACAAAACAGACTACGAAAAAATGTTTACTGCAGAAGCTATTTCAAAACTTTTTACGAGTAATATTTCGGTATTTTAGAAGAAAATTAGTAATGATTGTAACCTATTCGAGCCACGAACTATTGACATATACAGATAAAGCAAGTAAATTTTTTTTGACGAACTACACAGATTTGCCAGAGAAGCTGGCCTTGACTGCTTCACCGGATTGAGAGGGGGCATAGCTCCTAGGTCCCTTAGCCTGAACCTCTATCGCTAGTAACTCACTCAACACACTGGTCCCCCTGGTGAAAAGTAACCTCGGCTTGGACGTTTACTATTTTACACGTTATCATTCTGGCGCCCGGGAGGGCCGAATCACGACTCGGTCGGCTTGGTTGCTATTTCACGGATAATTTACCTAAGAAACTGAACACCGAAAAACTCCAACGGGTTTTGTTTTTCATTTATATACATATATTTTTTTATTAATAAAACAAAATGACAGTATAATAGTTATATGGCCTGTCTAAATATGTTACTTTTTTGTTTTTATAGTTGCGCGTTTGTGGGCTGCCTAACTAGGAGTATGCTATTTTAAAATATTTAGTTATGCAATCGTCACGTGTTTGTGATTTGTGCCAACAGCTAATGGGTGGGTTGTTGCGCTTCCTTTAACTGATTGCGTCAAGCGCTACAGGTTGGTTTGCGCCTATATTTTGCACTTTGCTTGCAGTAACCACGCTTCCTGTGTGGACGTGGTTCACAACAATTCCAACACAAAAGATTCATTGTTAAACGTATTGTATGTAAATGACTGAACGAAACTATTAGAGCACTTACAGGCAACTACCGGTAAGTAGTTTCAAATAAGAATTACTAAGACTAGCGATAGGTAAATAGGTGGCGTAATTGGTTGTAAAATTTGATTTTCAATACATTGATATTGATGTATGTCGTCCTGAGGGGTAGGCAGAAATTATGAAAATCCTCTTACTACGATTCTGACACTTCCTTTGTGCTTCATACACATCCATGCATATATAATCAATGGTGACGCTTAATCCATAGCTGCCCCTTTTTAGCATATCAACAATTTGGTCAATATACTTTCTTCTCCCTCTACCAACCTACCGCCCTCTACCGACCTTACGTTGTCATTAATTCTTTCTACGTTATAACCGCATTTTACTACATGCATATATATTTACGGTTTACACATAAAAATAAGATTTTTTATCTGTTTGTTTGTTTCGGCTAATCTCTGGTAAGGTTAGACCGATTTTGACGGGACTTAAACTGGTAGATAGCTGATGTAATAACGTAAGCTAATTTATTTTAGAAAAAAAGAGAGACTACTAGTCTACAGGTCGTCCGACTTACGATTTGACGTTTTGGGGCTGACTTGTTCGATCAAAGATGCCAAAATTTGGCTGCGGTTAACCCTAAGTTGTGAAATCCCGAAAACCAAGTAATCATGCGCACACTACAGACAATCGGAAGTCACTAAGTGTTGTGCAACCGCACCTTATTATGTGCTCCTTAATAATGATTTCCTGGGCACTTAACATGTCCTTGCGAAAGAAAACACATGACCGAATCAACTCACAAGAGTCTACCACAAAATGTATTTCTCATGTACTCAATTACGACTCACACTTTAAAAATCACTTAGAATCTTTTTTCAAGTAAGGGTTACATCACAGCTTTTACCAGTGATTTTAGACGAAATAAATGTTTTTTTTTATATTTATAAGCAATCTGTCCTTTAGTGATCCTTGGAGAGATATGTTTGAAGTGTCTCATCATGATGTAATCTATAATAACGTTATATTTGCAGTAATAAGGCAATTGAAGCGGCTCGAAGGACCATCGATCAATTATAAAATTTTGAGTTTATGTGCGATTTCTCTGTCGACATTTGTGATCGTTGTCTCTAAGGATTTAGCTTGTCATGGATTGTCATAAACCTACCAATATCTTAATCAAGAAGCATTCTTCGGTACGAATTTCAGGAGTTAATATATATTCGTAACCCAACGTCTTTTGCTAAGAAAATGAATACTGGAACTAATTGAAAGCAAATCCTTTCAAAATCGGTTCAGAAACATTAAAATGTACAGAATTGAAAACCTGCTTTTTTGATGTCAGATAAATCTAAGCAGTCAGAGCTGAGTAGCAAAGATTTTGACTTAACTTTCTTATGGCTGAGAGTTCGAATCCCACCACCGGTCTTTTACGTGTAAAAATATCGTTGGACTAATTTTGCGCCTGGTATTAGGCGGTTAGGTCACCACTTTTCCTATATGGGAATAAGCTTGGTAAAATGCGATTAGTGCTATCTTTGTCCCACGTTTGGGTAAAAAAGACGTCTGAGTATGTTTTTTTAATATTCTTATGCACTTAACCGGACTGTTCCCTGCGTCCATTATACTTTTTTTTTTGTTAACGGGGAGGAAATCTTCAAAAAAAAACCCCGCCTTCTGGGGGGAAGGCGGCGGTTATGTGGGGTTTTTACCCACTAAAACCTCCCCGGTGGCCCTTTCCTCGGTGCATGACCAGGGGCTCCGGGATCTCCAGTGGAACGCACCGGAGTCAATGAGAGCACGTCCCAGGGGGGGAGGTTACTCCCTCCCCCCCTGTGCCCTCGCAGTGCAAGGCTACACGGGCCAGCCGATGTCGCCTTCTTCCCGGGTCCACTTTAGCGGACGACAAAGGCCCCCACCCTTGTCGCCCAGTGAACCCGAGGCCCCTTTTAGTCGCCTTCTACGACAGGCAGGGAATACCGTTGTCTTATTCTTGAGAGCCCAAAACTACAGGGCTGCGTCCATTATACTAAGCTATCACTGTTGTGTCGTGTTAAGGAAACCATGAGGCGTGAATATGGCCAAATATTAGCTCTTGTTAAGTTAACTTCAAGCGATAATAAGTCTTATTCGTGTACATTTTGGTTTATTCTTGTATCATTCGATACTTACAAACCATAGTGTTATTTATTTGTCACAAGTAAGACCACATATAATAAAGCCGAATTTAACGGTAGACTTGTTTGTTTTACGGGCGCGCGGGCTTGCATAAAACACTTTTGCTGTGAATTTTAACAAGGTTTTATCACAGGTTCTTGGATTCCAAAGCAATATTGATGTTTTTTTAAATTTAATATTGTGTTAAGTCGGCGAGTTTCATTTGAATAGTTTTTTCGCATGTTAACGGTGAATTGGTCCAGTGTGTTTACGCTAGGAATGAAGAAGGTGATATGATAACGTTAGTCAGTTTGGCAGGAATTCCTGTCGACTTTTTTCCCAAAAATTGTATTCGAAAATGTCTCCTTTATAACGAAAATATTTTTTTTATTTTTATTACGGAATTTTGTATGCAATAAACAAAACAGAATCATAATTTAAAAATTTCGTCACACTTCTCAATAAAATATTTATCTCTTGGAATGCCGTTAGTTGCGATAGTTGTAACTTAATTAGTGTTTATTTCAATAACATACAACCTGTATTGCCGGCCATTTGTAGAGCCGGAAGTATTCAATAACTTACGGGCAGGGAGAGCTTGTAAGATTATTACTGAAGATAAAGTTGTCGCTAGAGAGTAGCAATGTAATATATTAACAACAATTATCTTGTTCTTGTTATTATATGACTTTCGAAATAATATTACAAGCAGAGTTTTCTTTTCAACTTTTAAAGTACGGTGTACTCCACATCACGTCGGTATTCTGCGAGGTTAGACATTTTATTATTTTCATCTTTTGTTTTTAACAAGCTTTCTGGGGAGAACGTGGCGGTTATGTGAGGTTTGGTTCACTTTAAAACCCCTCGGTGGCCCTCATCGGTGCATGGGGCACTGCATGCGAGGGGCTCCGGGATCTCCAGTGGAACGCACCGGAGCCCCTCTGCACTGTGCTCAAGGAGAGCAGGGGAGGTTACCCTCCCCTGTGCCCTCGCAGTGCAAGGCTACACGGGCCAGCCGATGTCGCCTTCTTTCCGGAGTCCACTTTAGCGGACGACAAAGGCCCCACCCTTGTCGCCCAGTGAACCCGAGGCCCCTTTAGTCGCCTTCTACGACAGGCAGGGGATACCGTTGTCTTATTCTTGAGAGCCCAAAACTACAGGGCTGCGTCCATTATACTAAGCTATCACTGTTGTGTCGTGTTAAGGAAACCATGAGGCGTGAATATGGCCAAATATTAGCTCTTGTTAAGTTAACTTCAAGCGATAATAAGTCTTATTCGTGTACATTTTGGTTTATTCTTGTATCATTCGATACTTACAAACCATAGTGTTATTTGTCACAAGTAAGACCACATATAATAAAGCCGAATTTAACGGTAGACTTGTTTGTTTTACGGGCGCGCGGGCTTGCATAAAACACTTTTGCTGTGAATTTTAACAAGGTTTTATCACAGGTTCTTGGATTCCAAAGCAATATTGATGTTTTTTTAAATTTAATATTGTGTTAAGTCGGCGAGTTTCATTTGAATAGTTTTTTCGCATGTTAACGGTGAATTGGTCCAGTGTGTTTACGCTAGGAATGAAGAAGGTGATATGATAACATTAGTCAGTTTGGCAGGAATTCCTGTCGACTTTTTTCCCAAAAATTGTATTCGAAAATGTCTCCTTTATAACGAAAATATTTTTTTTATTTTTATTACGGAATTTTGTATGCAATAAACATAACAGAATCATAATTTAAAAATTTCGTCACACTTCTCAATAAAATATTTATCTCTTGGAATGCCGTTAGTTGCGATAGTTGTAACTTAATTAGTGTTTATTTCAATAACATACAACCTGTATTGCCGGCCATTTGTAGAGCCGGAAGTATTCAATAACTTACGGGCAGGGAGAGCTTGTAAGATTATTACTGAAGATAAAGTTGTCGCTAGAGAGTAGCAATGTAATATATTAACAACAATTATCTTGTTCTTGATATCATATGACTTTCGAAATTATATTACAAGCAGAGTTTTCTTTTTAACTTTTAAAGTACGTTGTACTCCACTTCACGTCGGTATTCTGAGAGGTTATGACACTTTATTATTTTAATCTTTTATTTTTAACAAGCCTTCTGACGAGAACGTGGCGGTTATGTGAGGTTTGGTTCACTTTAAGTCCCCTCGGTGCATGGGGCACTGTATGCGAGGGTCTCCGGGATCTCCAGTGGAACGCACCAAAGCCCCTCGGCATGCTAATGCGCGGGGGAGGGGGAGGTTATTCCCGCTATAGCACCCTCGCTGTGCTAAGGCGACACGAGACGACCACACTTATCACCCGTGAACCCGAGGCCCCTTTTAGAGTCTGTCTTTCCCTCCGATTACAATGTGGGTATTTTCAAAAGTATGCATTGATTAAGCTAGAGCGCCTTACCGTCCAGGACTGCATTTCCACTTAAAATCAGGTGGGATCGTAGTCAAGCACTTGCTTCGAAAGTATATAAAAAAAGAGAAGAAGAAGAATACTCAGAATTTTCACTCAGGCTAGGAATGGAACCGCTGGACCCGTTCCCTATGTGGATGGGATAGATTCTACTCTAGATTAACGACGCGCTAATAATATTTATAACCGTATTCAAAACGAAATCGTCGAGTTTAACACATAAAAGGTATCTTTTGCAGTGTCTGACAATACGGAATATCAATTTCTACGTGTCATAAAATAGTCTGGAAACGTGACATTTGACAAAAGTGCTGGATGTCCATTTATATATGGTATAATGCAACGCGCGGGCAAACGTTTAAGAATGATAAATCGCGTATTTCTAAGGACGATTCGTTCCGATCCCGCGATATGCGTCAGGACAAAAGAGTATAACCAAGTCGCTACAGTTAGCGGCCTCTACGTCGCACTATCGTACGACGAGGTAATAGGGCACCGTGAAATCGGTACGGTGTGACGAATCGCAGAAAAATTTCGGTTTTTCGGTTATTTCTTAGGGATTTGTACGGGCTTTCTTCGACGATTTGATACGCTGAACGGGTGTCAGCATTACAAACACATGTCTTTTGATTTTAGCGATGTTCTGCATTCAGCGGTTCGTGACGGCTTTTCGTTTTCGCGTGCGATTTCACGGTTTGCGACGCGTTACATTGATGTTGACTTACCTTCCGTCACAGCTGCTCGTTATTGATTTTATGGGATAACGTCTTGTAATTCATGGACCGTATTTTAAGGTACCAAGTCATCGACAGGCTAGTAGGATCTCGTTACTCGCGTCCACTGCCCTTACGAACAACTATTGCATCGTATTTACCGTATCGTTGATTGCGATATAGTTACTGACTCCATATATACTATGATTTTGCATTTCCTTGTTTCGTATATAGTTAAACGTGACTCATCTAATCTACGTTTGATGAAGAGGTAAAATTAATAATATACGCCTCATAACGCAGAAGTTGAGGCTGGGCCTTACTTTCAATATGTCAATTTTGAGGTCCTAGAATGCCTCTATCACAACCAATTTACACATATACTATAATGTCAGTACACGTATTTTTAGAAAACACTTTGATGATTTCATTTGTTTAAAGTATACAGCATAAAAAATACTTTGAAAAGAACTGTTAAAGATTTTTTTATGTGGTAATGTTTGTACATTGATTTTGTAAATAGACCCGAAACAATTGACTATCGAAACAATTGAATATGCTCGTAAATAGAGATTGCTTTTTTTCAAAAAATTCTACCATTAAGTGTAGGTATATTATCGTTATTAAAATAAATTAAATGATGCAGTGTATGGACTATATTCAAAGTATTGTAGATGACAAACATTGGTAAATTTAAAAATTATTTCTTCTACTATAAATTGCACCCAGGGCTTCAAGCAGTCTGAGCAATAATCAGATGATAAGCTTTTAGCTCTAAAAGTTAGTAAAGTCAGTCAACGGCATCTCGCTGAAGTTTTAAAAGTTTTCCGGTAAATCAATAACAAAAAATTAATGCGCCATCTTTTTTCCCTATAATTTTGCTCCCAATATTTAATAGTCGTACGTGATTTAAATAAGCTTTTTAGATACCAAATGTGACACAATATTAACATTATAAGAAAGCTCTGTCTCTTCTTTTTTTTCAGAAAACATTACTAACATTTTAACCATTCGAACAAGGCTTTAGCTTGTGCTAGGAGATGGTTCACGTCAATAGTCGAACAGTGAATACGGTAGACAAGTTAGACGTACGGCCTAACGATTCGCAGACCGTACCCTAAACCATTAGTCTATTGACGCCCTTAAAATGCTAGAAATAAAGTCATTCATATGTTAAAACACTACATTATAACGCAGGCGATATTATCTACGGTAACAATAAATAACGCCTAGAAATATAATAGTCTTTGTGAGGAAAAAGATAATGATTCCCTTGTATTATATGCTGCCAGCATGATGAAGACTCCTATATTTGGCATCATCATATTAAAAGACCGTAGACCATACGGCATAGTGCGGAAAGATTAACTGTTTATAAAATATATGTTATAAATCAATAAATAATACGACTAAAATAAATAAACCATTAAATACTTACAGTCTTTAAATAGCTCCTCTGCAATGGTTTAAAAATTATCTCTTCTATAAATCTTTAAATATTATGACTAATAAATTATCACTTATGTTCATTTATGAATCAAATATGGACAAATTATTTTGATCACGCTATTATATTTAACTTATGCCTTATTCCACTTCATTACAATTCACTAACACGTTCGAGTAATAAATCTTATAGATCAATTATACAAACAGGTGAGAAACGAACGCCCTATGATGATATTATGAATTACAAACAAAACGATTGATAGTTCTACGACTAAATAAGGACAGTGTGATTCAAATCTAGTCCTTTTATATCTTATAACTACTTTTTCATCAGTGCTACGTCCACAAATTGAAATAACGTTCTTTTTGACGCAATGTTTTGTTTTTTTCATTTTAGCCTGATTAAGCTGTACTATCCAAAAGTTAATATATATTTTGTCACCAGACTAAATACCATACGTAGACACCAACCGTCCCGTAAAGACCAGTCTATAAAGATGTGCCTTTTGCCATCTACGCCACGAAAAAAGCTCGATGAACCAAGAGACACCAGAGAAACTAGACAGCTTTTAATTTAATAGGTGTCAACTATGGCGTATATTTTGGACAGCATAACGTTGTACTGTAGTTATTATACAAAGAAATAATTACACAATGGTGTGTCCTCACCCGTTTAATACTATTATTTTACATAAATACTTTACATAATTCGAAGCCAGATTAAAAACCAATAAAGCTAAATTACTGTTCAAAATGCTAAATCAATATGACAATCAACTAAATACTTAATTATGAATTTTGGATACAATATTGTTGTACACTTAAATATAATTTGAAGTATTTACAGTACTTCACAACCGCTAGGCGTCTATGTGTTGCCAGCTAACATAGGATAAGGGTAGTGGAGTCCTAGTTCAGTCATTCTCTGGGGATAGTTCAAGATAATCGTGAACCTCCCACGTTTGGTCAAGCTCATAGGTCAGGCTGAAAACCAACATTTGCTAAGATATATCCGCTATACAATGAGCAATGTACCAGTTAGATTTTACAAATTTGAAGAGCTGAGATAACTGTCATCTGAGTGACGATATTTAAAAAATTAAATTCCCATTTGTCTACTTCATTTAGGATAAAAATAGACTTATCATATGCTCTGTGTTGAAAGAAAAACATGGTGAGGAAAGTGGCACGTTTGAGATTCTTATTCTAAGATCTTTACCCAATAGCGGGGGTAGCTTATTAGGGTAAGTTGTTACTTTAAGTAGAGTGTATATGGTAACATCATAATCAGACCGTAGTATATATTGTCGTATGTATATAAATAAATTAATAAAAATGTTTATTTCCATACATGCTAGTCTATTTACAAATTTTGGCTAACACTTTCTAGTAAGCATGAAAATTTGCTTGTGTAAGAAAATCTCGCTTTTCCATAGCAAACTAAAATATATATCTACATGACCAAATTTTGTATTCTAAAAAAAATATACAAGTTTTTTTGTATATAATTATTTATTATGTTTTTTATTTATTTTTAAACCTTAGGTTAAGTTTTTACAATATTTATATAACACAATAATATCATACAAAGTATAAAAATATTATAAAATCCTAACTTAGTGTGTACCACCGGCAAAGAAGCAGGGCCCAAGCAACCGGCGGTTAGGGCGACACAGAGAAACCTCCTGACGATGTGTGCCGTGTCCAGGAGCTGCCTTTTATTTCTGACCCAGCCATCTAGCAAAAGTCTCTTAAGACGTTGATCGAGACTTTCCGCTATAATACCGTTTGCAGAAACGACTATCGCGACAATGATCGTCGAATCCACATCCCACAAGTCATACTAACACTTAGTGTTTTTTTTTAATAATTACTATTCATTTATTATTACAATAATAATAATACGAGTATATTTAATATTTAAATATGTAATCTTAGGTGACCTTTATCAATGCTTCTGTGATTTCGTAATCGAGAGCTTTTAACCATATCAAAAGCGATCTTTTTGTTGCATAGTTATTCATAGGGTAAATCTTAAGTATTTTATTATAGTAAGTAGTGTTGGAGGTGCACGACTTTGGGTAGTCCTGGGTACCGCTTAAAATCAGCGCTGACGCATCCTTGCGACGGCATATACTGAGACGGTGTCTAAAATTGGCATGTCTTATGTACTATTTTTTTCTTTAACTGTTTTTTTCTGTCTTTTGACGTGTTTATTTTGTACCAATAAAGAATATGTCTATGTCTATATAAGTGACAGGATTGTTTCGCAAACTGTTGCGTAGCAAAATTAGTATTTAATGGAGTGAAATCAACATTGCCACTGCGTCGATTATTTAGATGCTTGATGATGATGAACAAATGTGATAATGCATTATTACATTTGTTCATATTAAACATTGCGGGATTCTTGTGTTATAATCGAAGTGAAACGACAGAAATTGTTATTACAACTTTTATTAAGATTCAGAGATCAAACGAAAGTCTTGAAAATTCTTATCTATATCAGTCTACAAAAATGGCCTTATTCAATAAATTTAAATCTAAAGAATAACAGAATAACGTAACCTAAACTTAGACAAATTTTAATGTTAAATCTTAAAATACAAATTATTAAAAATTATAGCTCTAACTTAATATACTGGCATGCAAAGGAAAATTATTAAAATAATACATCTAAAAATTAAGATTGGCACGCTCGGCCTACTTCTGTTCTAAATAAGAATAAAAAAATGAAGAAAAATTTAAATTACCGCCTAAACTTAAAAACTATTAAAGCTTTTGTAAAGATATGATGAATATTCATATCTAAATTATATCAAAGCTCACTGTAGTCATTTGAGAATATAATGAACAGATATTTATTAAATTATCACTATTATAATAATAAGTATATTAAATTATATTTAAATAAATATTTATTATTATAATAGTTATTGTGACATTTTAATTTGTAGTTTAACAAATAACCACAGAGAGCATAATTAAAAATACTTTATAATTTTCATAAAACAATTCGATTGTCATAATCTCTTATACCTAATTAAAGCTCTCATTAAAGTGTATTTTTAAAATCACAGACAAATAATTAAAAACTAAAGGAAGACGTCGATTATATAAACGAGACTAATACAGATTATACAGGAGAAATGCAAAATAACTGGTTGTTAGTGCGATGTTAATTACAGTGCAGTTGGGCTTTAAAGCTGTCTACCAAAACATCCTGACACAATTTACACTGTTAAATTAAATCGAAACAATTAATTTTACTAGGATCGATGGTGCTACATTGTTTCCAAGTTGCAAATACAGCTAAGGATCACAGATAAACTATCAATAACAAACATCACAATATAAACAACTGGAAGCATTATGCACCAATAATCCAACATACTAAGTCTAATGGAAGACATCGATGTTCTCTGCTATACGAGCATGCACTTATTCTAGATATTGGAAGACATGATTTTGTTTTCACTGTACTAATAATACCAAAAATAAAAAGCAATGAATGGAAATATAGGTTTTAGGAGAGCATTGGAATTAAACTACGCGATAAAGTAATTAATTAAACAATTTACATACGAAACAATTGGTCTTGGTTGCTGTGTAACAGATTTCTCGCACTTCGTTGGCCATGTTGTCGTTGATTTCCAGGTCCTCTGATATCAGCTCGAAGCGGTTTGAGTTGAGAATGTTTTGGTTCTCAGCATTATCGTTATCTTCTACAGCTACCGGTTTCACCGGGTCGATGGGGTAAAAATATTCGGAGAACGGCAATAGTAGAGGTTCTTCAGAATATGCAGTCTTATGCGATGGCAGGTTAGCGCTCGGCGATGAATTGGAGATCAGTTCTCCAAGTTTCGACCAGCACTTGTTAAGATTAACTCGAGTTGAGTTAACCACCTTCCGCGGAAGTTTCGGCTTAGAGCTCTGCAATATAAATTGTTTTCATTAATTTTAAACGTCTTATATAAGTCGTAGTTAATTAATGGGGAGTTTTAACACAAAACATAGCTAGATGCTTTGAAATTTTTGTGTGCACTTGTGATAATGTAATAAAATTATTGAACTATTTGACTTACCTGACGGTTTAAGAGCTTCTTCCAAGGCGACCGAGGCGACATGGCCTCCTTCTGCGGCGAAGGTGATCCATCCTTAGCGAGACACATGTTTAAACTAGTTTTAACTAACTAAAGTAAACTTAGTGTAATAAATTACGGCTACGTATTTACAGAGCAGCTTAAAAAGAGCGACATGCACACGCGGAGCATTGGATAGGAATGATTGAATCAGGAAGGGCGGCGGGCCTTATATAGTGGGCCCATGTGAGCGCGTGCGCCGGGAGCGGGGCGGCGCGCGCTCAGCACGCGAACGATGGCGCGCGCTACGGGCTGGTTCTTACCAAGAACTCCTACGGATAGGTGCTTTGACGTGCCGCGACTTAGAATAGTTGTTAGCTGCATTGTTTATACAGGCATTGGTGACTACGAACTGGAAAGAGTGTTGAGAAAGTGTTGAGTTTTTTATGTTAGTTCAAAGACTTTTGTAGCTTTGGGAACGTTTTATGTATATACACTCACATATACAATCAGTAAATTCACGCAAGGGATTTCAAAAGGGAACCAATAGGGCCATCAGGTGCTTCAGGAATATCTGAGTCGGTTAAAGAAGTTCTAAAGAAGAATATTTAATGAACTTTAACTTTAACTAAACGGTAAATTAAATCTAAAACAGCCTATATTCTCACTGGTAGGCACAGGTCGTCTCCGAAAGGAATAGACTAGCGTATTGCGGATAGGCGGACTTCACAAGTCATAGAAAATTTTCTTAACGTGATATTATCTGCATGCTGCACAGCTACACCGCCGAGCACGTGGCAGATCAACAATAATTTCTTTAGTGGCGCCTTGGGGGTCGAACGAGGCGACCGCCCGGACACTGAACTACCATGGCTCTATTAAATATGCACGAGGCTAAATAGTTCTATGAATTGTCATTATGCAGCGGTTTTATGATTATAATAACGCACACAATGGAGACGTGGCTAGCATAATTCTTCTAAAGCGACTTTCCGTACGCCGTCGGCGTTGGATTTGTAGTTCTAAGCAGAATGGCTATCGCAACATTATGAATCACGGCCAAGCTCCTGGCGGGTCGGATAGATAAGTTCCGTTGCAGATTTATCATAGTACGCCTGTGTCGCTTCCTGCGATTAAATCGTCTTTATACCGCGGCCCAGTGCTCGCAAATCACGTAGGACTCACTGATAAATCATTTCCTTCGATCATTGCAAGGATGCACTAACAATTATTTCAATATCTACAAGGCACTTGTGGCATCTTTGTACATTGTTTTACTTATTTAAATTTCAATGCCTATCATTCACATAACAAAAGGCTAGAAATGTATAACCTTAAATTTTCTTAAACGTTGTCTAATGTTCTACGAGTTCGTAGACATTTCGTAGACGAATTAATGTGGAGAACAATGATCTTTAGTTTAGTTTATAAAGTGTCAATTAAATCTTTTTATAGGAGAAGAATTAAACGATTTTTTTGACGAACTACACAGATTGTCTAAGGAAGCTGGTCTTGACTGCTTCTCCGGAATGAGAGGTGGCATAGCTCTTAGGTCGCTTAGCCTGAACCTCTATCGCTAGTAATTCGACACAAGGGTCCCCCCGATGAGGGATAACCTCGGCTTGGACGGTTACTTTTTTGCGGAAACATTCCGATCCGAGGGCGCCCAAGAGGGCCGAACCAGGACTCCGTCGGATGCTATTTCACGAATAATCTATGGGACATTCAAAAACAAATCTAACTTTGAGTGCCACATCGGGAAGCGGTGGCGCTGGGAGAAGAAGTGGCCGGAGAAACTCCAGCAACGCTCCTAGCATGCAATGGATTTAAAAATATCTGCTTAAAATAAAAATAAAGGATTTTTTGCACTCAAGAAATCGAAAGACTTAAAAGTACAAAAGGGATATTCCCTCTGTCTATCCCAGCGAGGTGAAAAGAATTGATTTTTCTTCCTATTTTACAATTTTATCTTATTTTTTTCTAATAAGAAATAACAAAGCAAATAGATTTTTAAATATAATATACAATTACTAAATTAATTCAACATAGAAGATTCATAAAATAGTAATAATGTTTACCCCACCGGGGGGACTACAGTTACTAGCGATAGAGGTTCAGGCTAAGCGACCTAAGAGCTATGCCACCTCTCAATCCGGTGAAGCAGTAAACACCAGCTTCTCTGGCCAATCTGTGCTGTCCAACATTAAACAATTAATACAAGAGTATCATAGCAGTGATAGCCTGGAACAAAAGGTTCTACTTACGCTCTGATGGTCCCGGGTTCGGATCCCAGTCAGTTTGTTAAAGAATGGAAGAAAAGAAAGAACAAATAGCGACAGGATTAAGTGAATATGAGAGCTTATTACTTTATTTATTATTAGATTAAAAAAATATTTAATTACACATCGTGTTTCCATTATCTTTACATAGATTATATTTTCATTATTAAATAGGTTCGAGCAATTTTATACGATAATAGATATTGATGGATATTAAAACATGTTTCCAATAAGAATGATCGATGAAGTGTTGTTACTTTAGCAAGAACGCTAAAACCTGTTCTGGGACATTTTTCTTACCATAAATAATAAGTCAAACAAACTTTTAATTAACCTTAACCTACATTATTTTATTTTTTTATTTTATTTGAGCCGTGGTAGCTCAGTGTCCGGGCGGTTGGCTCAAGTTGCGTAGTACGCTAGCAATCCGAGTTCGATCCCCGGTGCCGGCACCAATAAATTTGCTGTTGCAATTTTATGTGCTGATTAACCACGCGCTCGGCGGTGAAGGAAAACATCGTGAGGAAACCTACATGTCTTAGAAAATTTTTCTACGACATGTGAAGTCTGCCAATTCGCATTAGGGCCGCGTGGCAGACTATGCCCTTATACTCTCTTTACAGAGAAGGCCTATGCTCAGCAGTGGGACATATATATTATATATATAAAGGCTGTAACTTTAACTTTAACTTTTTACATTATTTATTCTCTATTTTATTCATTGTATAATAATTAATAACAATTGTTATACAATTTTAAATTATTCACAATCTAATAAGCAATCGATTGACTATAAATATTTTATTTATTTCCAGGCTTAGCTTCAAGAAGGAAAGTCTACTTAATTTTATCAATGCGATTTCGTAGATGTTCGTAGAAGGGTCTGATCACTATACTGTAAATCGTAAATTCGTTTACCTATTAGCGTTTACAAATATACATAAATAGATTGCGCACAAAGTCTCACAAACTACAGCTCTGTATATTCTATCTCTTCTTCTTGGTCGCTTCACTCTTGTCAGAGTGGTCGTGGTCATCATGATCCGGTGGGTTGGGCAGCAGACAGCACCCGCCGCTCGACGTCTCGCCACCTCCGCCTGCTGGCCGTCAATCGTGCACATTCATAGAGGGGAGCACTCACCATACCCCGCACCTGAATCAACTATCGCATTAGCGATCTACCTCGTGGTCTACTTCCTTTTACTTTGTCCTGCACGACAAGACGCTTTAAAGAATCGTTACCACGACGGCTTACATGCCCAAAGAACTTGAGTATTCGCCGACGTACTTGAGTAGATAGACGCTCGTTGATACCCGGCTTTTCATATTCTATACAGACCAAGTTATATACAAATCGTTATTTGATATCCAAATTTTCATAACACTTCAATGAAGCAAAAATTAATCAACGCCGGCACCGAAAGCTGTCGTAACCGATCCCCCTTGCACTCTCCGAAGAATTTTCCATAACATAATACTTTCGGTGATAAAAAAAAACTCAGCTAGACCACAAGCCGACCACGTGCATTGGCTTTTGAAAAAAGGAGAATAAAATCTTCACTTTTTTGCCCCGTCCCCACGCTGGATAGGGTTACAACAAATGGAACTTTGTATTCTGAGTTTAATGTATCGAAGCTTTCAATACTGACGGACATCAGGGGCTTTGTTCGCGTATAACAAGAACTTTTAATATAAACTGAAATATTACGATATTTATTTACTATCGGTTATAATGGCAGTTTAGTATGTAAATACATTTTGCGTAAAATAATTTGTATTATCGATATGTGAAACATGTCATGGCACTCCTTGCTAGATATCGGAAAAGGATCTGGCCAATGACCATTGCTCGAATATCAGTCAGACAACTGGTTGGAAGAGTAAATGACCATTAAAATATATGGTGGAGGAAGTCATGGGGAACTACTGCACTAAGAAACCTTAAAAAAAACTATTAAGTCCTTCCACCTAGAAAACGCTCCTATAAGCAGCAGTGGCTTACAGCGATTGACAAGCCTCGGTTGTCTAGCAGCTAGCTTATCCATCATGATTTACTATTGCTGGCAATACACATCTGCCGTAATCGTCTAGCCAAATTTAAGAAAGCTGAAGTGAACAGCACCGGCATTAGTCCACCAAACGCTCACAAGTAACTTTTTTAATCAATTTTCGCTTGTTAGGGAAGGTTTGCCAGGGTTCAGCCATTGCTATGAGCGTTCCCGATTATCGTAAGACTTGGCTGAGCTTATAGAGCGGTCTGTCTGAACGTCTATTATGAATAAGTATCATAAATCAAACGGTTCAGACCCGCCTTTCGACTACTGACGTGAAGAATTTTCCGTAACATAATACTTTCTACTCACTACGTTCTTCTATTTTCTACTTGCTAGTACAAGCTTAAGCTTATGTGTTAAAAATTGTAAAATTTAAAATAATATTTAGCACTAGCGATCTCTGAAGCATTCTGATCCGAGAATGGCACAAATTTCAGCTCGTATCCGAATTCTTACACATTCATAAATACATATATTTATATGTGTATGTATAAGTTTGTCCCCACGTGTAGAAATATTTTTAGTATATTACTAAATCTCATTTTTTATCATAATCTCATATATACACACGCATGCACTCTCTCTGACTCTAATATACTCACAAAATTAAATTTATTTAACATAGTATTATATGATTAAGGACAAAACACACACTGTATATTTTATACTTAATAGAAGATCCTTTATTTGATTTTTGAAAATAAAGATTTATTATTTATTTATTAATATTTCTTTGCTAACAAAATTCTTGATTACCATCCTAAAATTAAAATCAGTTAAACGGACAGTTAAGCTTGATTGAATTATTTGTAATGGCACGTTCACACGCGCGTGTTCGTGAAGCGTGCACAACACACGCCCGGGACCCTCCTCGTATTGTTGACTCCGGTTTAGGGGATTTTGTGCTGTCAATTATGTCAGTATGTTGGACTTTATTGTGTTGTTTGAATGTTCAACACCGTGTATCAATAACACCTATTGTTCTATAGTAAATGAGATTCCGAAACGCCAGCAGGAAACTATTCAATGACTTTCGTTCTCAATTTGAATGCTAATTTACACCGTTGAATATGTATTGATGTAACGATTTTGATTTAGGAAAGTATTTTTTTGTATTCACAAAATATCAAAATACAATACAAATAATGATTTATTTTTGTAACTGTAATCAATTATTAAAAAAAAAAACTTGTGGAATTGTTAGTTTTATATATTTTTTTGTTAATTTTCTTTCCTTTACTTGTAATTGTTATTAACACTACTGATATATGTAACATAAGATATATGTAACATACAAACAAGAAGTACCCAATATATGCTAAAAAAAAGTCTATATAAAGACTTTGTGACAACAATTTCTTCAGGATATGTTTTTTAAATGTTTTTTTTTAATTATTTCTAAGCAAGTGCTTGACTACGATCCCATCTGGTGTTAAGTGGAAATGCAGTCCTGGATGGTAAGACGCACAAGTTTAGTAATTACCTATTCACTCTACTCCTGAAAATATACACATTGTAATCGAAAGGAAAGACAGACGGGGGAAACTATTCCAGTCCCTTCCTGTCCGAACAATGAAAGACGAAGCAAAGTGCTTCTTTCAGGTTTGACGAATGTTCACAACAAAAGGATGAAATCCCGCAGTGCGTCTTGAAGTCTGATGGTGGAACGGGGATAGGGGACTTAGATTTTCTGAAGATATTAATATTATTGTTTATTTTAGTACAGGTGAATACGATTAAAGATAGGTCAGCACCGTAATAACATTTTATATCGACTACTCTTTTCTCAGTAGCACACGTAATTCGTCCTTGCGTTGTTCCTTTATTTTATTAAAAAACTCTTATCGATAGAAGCGAAATCACAGTCTACGTTTTGTACCATATCGTTGTTTTGTTAACCCTCCTATTAAATCGTCTATTTATTTATTTAACCACACTAGTGATGTGTGGGTCGTCAGTAAAACAATCACGCTTTGAGACACGCGACGCCCCTCGCTAACAATGCATTCCAACGCTTGGCCTCGTGTCATGCGGGTCGTAGCCCATGGCCCCTATTGTAATACCATAAGCAAAATAACAGACAACGCCGGTAGCGATCGATTTATTTATTTATAATTAAATAATGCATAAGTATCCCGAGATCCATTTAAAGAATTTTTATGTAAAATCACTAGCAATGTATATACATAAATCATTCATTGAAAAGAATTGTGGCACCCAAAGTTAGTTTAGCTTTTGAATTTCACCGGTAATCTAAGGGAAGATTATCCGTGAAATAGCAACCAACCGAGTCGTGGTTCGGCCCTCTTTGTTTTTCGATTATTTCCATTTTAAATTATCGATTAAGCAACGTCGATATTAATATGATTAATAAGCTTCTCTAGTGTATTTAGGGTGCACGCAGACAAGGGTCGTGGGCAATAAGGCTCGTACAGATAAGTGGCATTATGTTCAGTGGACGTGTGCCGCTAGTTTGTATGCAGCCTGTACACAATCTTGATTGATTGTCTGTTATGCGCATAGACAAAAGAAAGAGTAGAGTAGACACGTATGTCTTGTTTTTTGTACGGCGGCATCGCTAAGCCAGAAGTCCCATTAAATATAATCTTTTATCACTCCAGCCAGGATAAATCAGACATGCAGCTTATTTAGTTTATTGTCATAAACCAGGAATACATTTTAGGAATTGTTTTAGAAGCCGTAAAACATGAAATCATGTAGTCGACTGTGATTTACGCCCCGACTGTAAGATCGGAAGTTGGAGCATTGTCTAAACAAAATTATCGTTATATATGTCATTTTATATATTTATATATATATATATATATATTATAGCATATATTTGATTCCAATGATCTATGTAGATGATGGATATGATAGATATGTAGACTAGACCCCGTGACTATACACACACCATCTGTTAAGACATGTCAGCGTGAACGTAAAGTAGAGCGTAAACAGCCCCTTTACGGACACTTACTTGAGTAAATCCTGTAACGAGAGACCTCGTCCCCACGCGATACGCGCACACAGTACGCCCGCGTCCGAACGCGCGTACGTACGCACACAGGCGTGGTGGCAGCGCGCGTACGAACGCGTGCGAGGGCCCGCACACACGAGCATATTAAAGCGGGCACACACACGCGCTTCTAATCGGCGCTTTCCTTCGCGTGGCAGGCGTGTGTGTAGCATCCCCGTTAAGGGGCGCAGGTGTTGCTTGGTGAATGACGCTGCCGTGGGAACTCGACTCAACCCCGAGTTCCCATGATCGCCGTCACCTGCCACCTGCCGTACTACGCATAATTCGCGCTCGTAAATGAACGGTAGTGACCACGTGTGTGAGTGGTTTTTTTTTTATTCACGTCTCGGAGACGCGGAAGACCGGTGGGGCCCAATTAACTTTATCTTAATGACACCGATGCCTCATTGGCGATGTATCGAGGTGCGTTGATCGATTTCTCGATGCTAATCGATTAAGATGATGCGTGAGGAGACGTTTAGAATCGCTAACGGCATAATAGTCTGATAGCTCAATTATTCTGGCGTCGCCAGTGTATCAATATGTTTTTATAGTGCTCAGCCGATTTGTGTTGAGAAACTACAGTTTATTGTATTTTTTTGTGGCGAACTACACAGATTAGACAGGAGCGTTTTCAGCGAGTCTTTGACTAGCTTCGTCGGGTTGAGAGGTAGCACAGCTCTTAAATCGCTAAGCCTAATCCTCTGTATTTATATCCTGCGACATGATAGGTACCGCCTGTTACAATTGATTGTAATGGGAAAAATAGCAGGAAAAAGAGGGGTGGGAAGAAGTAAAAAGTCATGGCTAAGGAACATCAGGGAATGGACTGGAATAAAAACAGTCGAAGCACTATTATACAAGACTGACTGCCGACCTTCAGTGATGGAGAGGCACATGAAGAAATCCTCTGTAGTAGTAACTCGACACAAGGGTCCCGAGGTGAGGAGTAACCTCCGCCTGGACGGTTACTTATAGGATAAGATAGAGATAAAGTGGGACATTCTAAAGCTTAACTAACTTTTATATGCAGTCCCAACGCATTAATTTTACTTAACCACTTTATATAGTCATTAAAATTACATGATATTCTGGAATGATTAAGTATTTGCAGTATTTTCTAAGAAACATTCTGAAGAAAAGATGAAAGTTTAATAAGTTTATTGGGCATTCATTACAAGCAGGCAATATAAGCACATTAAAGTTCTGCGTGTATTATTTGTAAAAGAGTTGTGAAGCTGTTTCCAAAATTATGTATTATAAATAAAAATCATGAATCAAGAAAACGAGGAATTATATTAGGAAGTAACCAGAATCTAACCAAATCTAAAATTTGTATTCGGTGTACTGCTATCAGTTTACATCCTGACACATATAATTAGGGGAACTAATAGTTCCGTGAAAATCGCATTAACAATTGCTACTACTAACCCTGTCTACCCCTTTAAGATTAGTTTTAAAAGGAAGTGAGCAAATATGTAAGTCATTGTTCCTCATCTTTAATATTATAAAACAGTAGCGTACCCAACCCGCTCCGCCGGGCTAGATTTTGCTTTATTTTGTTTAAACAATAAACTTACATCATTAAATATTTAATTTAACTCTCACAATATAATAAATTATTAATTTCTCTACGTATTCAATCACTTCTCGAGCGGGTGAAGATCATTACCCACACCCATGTACATATCTGTTAATACAATATCATTCTTATCATTTATCCAACAACATATCGGGCTCAAGTTAATGTCAGAAATAAAAGTACGACGTATAGCTTGTTTGACAGTTCAAAAAGAGGAGTGCTCCGATCGTCACCAAACTTTACAGGATTACTCGCCAGGTCAATCTGAAGATTCCCTTAAAATTTCATTGAAATCGGTCCAGCCGTTTCGGAGCCTATATTGAACATACCCACACACTTTCTCTTTTATATATATAGATTTTAAGTCATCATAATAGTGATGATAGATTGACAGATAGACTTTATAAATCAATACAATGAATTTTGTATTGATATAATATGAGTCTCACAGTGAAAAGCAATCATTACTATAAACAAAATAACAAACCAATAGAAGCGAATATTGAATAACGTTTACATGTTGACCTTCAGCTGACCCCTGTATAATTTGTTCCGGCTAACGGACAATTGTCCAACATTTATGGTTCCTATAACGATCATATGCCGGGTCGGTGGGTTAAGTTCCCGTCGCGTGCGGAACGTTACCACTGGTAACTTACGACGGTTACTTAATTACAACATAGTAATAATTAAATGCCATTTATGAAGAAATTAACGACTATACAAATGTCATTTATTCAAAATATTGATTATCTATTGGATAAACAATACATTTACGAATAACGTTGTTAAATAAAACGCTGGTTTGTAATTTCAAATCCCTGGTAATGTATATACATAATTATTCGTGGCCAACTTCTTTTCTTTTATAAGTTCTTCATTTTTTGTCGTTTTATTCAGAAGAAAAACATGTCAGAGGTAGTAATAACTACTTGTAACCGCACATTTCGCGTTTGCGTACAATAATTATAAGCCATAATTTTTTATTGCACGATCAGTAATAGACCTAAAAAGAAGGTCATTAATTGACTTCGTATTTTATTTGGTGTTTTCGATTATCCGACATGTTTCTATTTATTACTTGAAATGAACGCTTGCCCTTACATTGTAACATAAGTGAGAGTTACGACGAGATAAAAATAGCAAGCAAGCGATGGTGCTCTGCCAATGTTATGACAATTTTCATTAAAAAAAAATTCAAAAGGCAAAAAGACGAATAACTCAATATCACGTCAAATCATTTCCGATGATTAATTTTCTATTTGAAATGATGTATTTCAAAAGTTATTTTGATAACAGTTTGATTAGGATGTGAGTAATTCTATTTCGTAATATTTCAACGATTTTTCAGAAATACAAAGGGGTCGTTCACGCGTAATTACGTTTAACGTTTGAATGAATTTGAAGTCGGGTTTTGTTTTTACGTAACTATACTTGTCCAAAACATGGCGGTTTGTTTGCACGCGGTGTTTTTTCAAAGCTTCCTCTATTTATTTGCAACAACGGCCCTGATACGGTTAATTTTTTAATTAAAAATGTCAAAAAAGCTTTACAAGTTGACGAAGAAGAAACATACTGTACGTCAACACATTATTACCAATAATGACATTTTATTCGCACGAATGTGCTGTAAATACGACAGTGTATTATTAGGTTAATACTCTAGGCTTTAATGTAGCCACAGCGGGGATGGTAGGTTATCATTATAAAGAACACCTGGTGGTAAGTCGTGCAGTTTGAGAAAAAATAATAACACGACTTTGAGTAGACTAGTTTGCCAGTTTTGGTTTTCTTATAACTATATTATAAGATAAAATTCCTGCCAGTAATCACTGTTTTAAAGTTTTAAATTATTTAAAAATACTGATTTTTCCAGCCAATCTCAAACACATTTAGTTACTAATTAATATATAATTAACCAACGTATTTATTTTATATTCTTTGCGGCAATATATATTAACGCTTACATTTTACAGCTTCATTCAGATTGACATTCTCTGCTCTAAATGTCAGGAGAGATTAAGAAAATAATTACAGCTAAAATTATAAATATAAGTGACAGGGAAAAAGATGAAGCCGACAGACTCTTTAGTGTATTAAAGCATTAGATGGATGCGAAGTAATTAACTCAAATCCTCATAGATATCTATAACAATTCTAAAGTCTATAACAATTTAAGATTAGCAATTAAAATTATATTAATAATGTGTTTTATTAAAAGTCTATTATGACGTATTTAATATATTAGATGTGGTGCTTGGACAGCCCACCGCACATATGTGTCAATTCTCCGGGAAGTAGGAGTCACCGTCACATAGCCAGGAAAAACGATACACTGGAAATACTCCTGGTCACAGGCAAAGTATAGGGAAGACGACCAAGAGGGAGATGCCCTATGCGTTGGACAGATCAAATCAACAACAACATCAACACAAGAGTCCACGAGGCATTTCACACCGCCAAAGACCGCAAAAGGGGAAAACGATCGTCCGCCACATAATTCGTGGAGGTCACGACCCTCAGCATTGAGGAAAACGTCGCAAGGACGAGGATGACGTATTAGAAACCAATATAAAGATAATATCTATTTAGTGATGTTCTACAGGCAATTTGTATAAAGGCTGTAATAAATACGACGTTTAGACAACTGTTATGTATAAGCTACATATAGTTTGCATAAGCGGACCATTACAGGTCGTTACCATTTTAACGAGGTATAAAAAAACAAAAAGACAATTTATATAACTATAAACATTTCTTATCGTATCTGTTTTTTAATTACAGTGATACACATGTAATTATTAACAATATTTATAACACTTACAAGAGTGTAACGGTAAATAGTATAATTTATACGTAAATTAAAATAAAATCAATCACTGAGAGATAACGAATTTCCGTTTTATAAAATTGTGTTTTTATAGCTACTTTTTTTTTGATGAAGCTAAATTGATCGGGCAGAGAAGCAACAGCAACAGTTTTACTCGATTTGAGAAGTGGCAGAGCTAAGAGCTCTCATGAGAGCATAAGAGCAATCATCTAGACTGAGCCTCTATTGGGAGTAACTACGGAAGGGGTCCCCAGAGGTTCGAACCACGACTCGGTTCTTTTGTCGTAAGACTATCAAGATATTGCTCTAGATGTTTATAGCTAAGGCCATTGCTAGACTGAAGACGTTTTAAACTTTAAACAATTGGAATATCTGACCTCTTAGAGAATTTGGCGCAATGACTTCGTGCGAATAATATTGTCTTTCAGTCGTTGTCGTTATGAGTACTAACTTAGTTTTAGATTGTCATAAACCTATCTATATCTCAATCAACAATCATTCTAAAAATATGTTTTAAGAAAAATCAAAAATATTGCCGTGAGCGAAAGTTAAGAAAGTTTGAATATCTCGCAAGGTAAAGACGCTTACTAACTAAAAAAATTGTGCATGATAGACAATTTAATATCCTTAAAATAATATAAAATAATTTTATTAATTTATTTATATTTATCTTACGTAAACTTGGATAATATAGTATATTTCATTGAATTTTATTTTTATTTTAGTAGTAAGTGATGCTTCTATGTGTGTGTGACCCTTTATTTTTGCTCACGATTGTATAATGTGACACCGAATCGAGTTTAGCATGCAGACAGAAAATAATTTAGCCATAAAGATTTCTTTCTATACATTAAATAGAACCCACAAACCACATTTGTCATGAATCCGTGACGTACTCGTTAATACAGAAAATGCAAGCAAGACAAGATAAATAACGCACGCGAACAATATTAACGACAGTCCATTTAACGTAAATACTCAAGAAACATGCGTACGTTCGAACAAACTCAAAGGTCACGCACTAACGATGCGACTTCATTAAGTACTAATAAAGTATGACTCAATAACAAGAAACAGTGCACTCTAAATTAAGCTTCGCGAAAAAAAAACCGAATCAACAAACTGTCGCGTGATAAACGCGCCAAAAAAAAAAGTAAGCGGAATCATTAAGCACACAAAATATGTTTTCCATTTATAAAAACGCTTCGAAGCGGTTATAATTTTGTATACGGCCAGTGTTTACTCAGTAAGAAGTGCTTCAGATCGGTAACACCTGCCGCGTTTTCCCACGCCGGCGTTCGGGAGACTTCGGCGCCGGTCGGCCATCTTCGTCTGCGCGCGTCTCGTGCATACAAATTACTAACAAAATGACAGATAGATATAACATTCTCTTATCTGTGTCACGTGTACAGTGTGGCACGACCCTAACGCATTTTACACTACGTGATTCAACGTTTTAATGTATCCTATAAAATATTTGTTTTACTTTTAATTAATTCATGAGTAAATATCTTTTTTTATTATAACGTCAATGACCAGTTGAGCATATAAAAGTTTCGTTTTAAAATTGTCTTCCCGAAGGGGCACTCAAAGTTAGTTTAGCTTTTGAATGTCGCTTAGATTATCCGTGAAATAGCAACCGACCGAGTCGTGGTTCGGCCCTCTCGGGCGCCCTCGGATCGGAATGCTTACGCGTAACATAGTAACCGTCCAAGCCGAGGTTACCCTTCACCGGGGGACCCTTGTGTCGAGTTACTAGCAATAGAGGTTCAGGAAGATCTAAGAGCTATGCCACCTCTCAATCCGGTGAAGCAGTCAAGGCCAGCCTCTCTGGCCAATCTGTGTACTTCGTCATTAAAAAAAAAGAAATTGTCATTTCACAAATGAATATAAAACGCCCTCACGCCCTTTTAACTCTAGGTATATGATAGCAGTAGCTATCCATTTTTCACTGAACTTATTATATCCAATTTTATTTTAGATTCAAATTCCGATCTGCCAGTAGGGCCCTACAGTTTCACCGGGTTTTTGAGAGATGTTACAGCTCTGAGGTTGCTTAGTCTGAACCTGTTCTACGTCCCACTTCAAGAGTTCCATATGTACTATGTTCTTGGTTCATCGCGTACCTAATTTAGTAAATGATTTTTCTATAGTTACTATAGAGATAAAATGAAAACGCTCGTCCAAGTATTCCGGGATTTACACCATTTAAGGTCAAGTTCAATTTATCTTATTTTATTTTTATTTACGATTAAATATGTATATAATGTGTTAGCGACAGTTGGTCCTACTGAATATTATAATCTATAAAGTTAATGGACTGACTATAAAAGTACTTTAGTTTAGTCAACTAAAGTACTTTTATCGGTTGTCGGCAACCAAGGCCGTTTCCGCTTCCGTCTTTGAAAGAGATGCATTTACTAGAAATTTAGGATAAGAAGGAGAGGACTCTCTCTGTAGACAATCAGTGTACAGTTTAGAACAAGTGAGTTATGCTGGAGGAAAAGCCCTTTACAAGTGAATCTCTGGAACAAAGTCAGTAAGTCTTTATTAAATTACCTCTAAGGCTCTTTCTTGATATATTGCTGCTAATAATATGATAAAATATAAAATATGTTGTGTACGATGTTGAGCAAGGTAGCTCACAAAAAACCCTGTAGTTCTGGGCTCTCAAGAATAAGACTACGGTATCCCCTGCCTGTCGTAGAAGGCGACTAAAAGGGGCCTCGGGTTCACTGGGCGACAAGGGTGGGGGCCTGAGTCGTCCACCAAAGTGGACCCGGGAAGAAGGCGACATCGGCTGGCCCGTGTCGCCTTGCGCTGCGAGGGCACAGGGGGGAGGGAGTAACCTCCCCCCCCGGGACGTGCTCTCCTTGAGCACAGTGCAGAGGGGCTCCGGTGCGTTCCACTGGAGATCCCGGAGCCCCTCGTCATGCACCGAGAAAGGGCCACCGGGGAGGTTTTAGTGGGTAAGAACCCCACATAACCGCCGCCTTCCTCCCAGAAGGCGGGGTATCTTTCTGAAGATTTCCTCCCCGTGAACAAAAAAAAAAAAAAAAAAAAAGGTAGCTCACAAATGTAATTTAGCATAAAAGTTTTTGTTTCGTTAATCTGTCTTAAATTTACTTTCAATAGCAGAACACATCTTTCCGTTATAGTTGTTTGATATTTATATACTTTTTAATATATTAATCGATAACTATTAATAAATGATCATTACCCTGTAATTACGTTTACCAGCTCTTTAAATACAATAACACATTAACTTCTGCCAGTTCTGCAAAATAAAAAAAAAACACAGACGGCCATAAATAGAACGCGACTTAACTTATCTTTCGCGCCAAACACCGTGTATTTATAAAAGCGTCGCCGTTATACGAAAAAGAAGAAAACACACGTGTGTTTACGAACAACTAACGGCACTGTGAAATGAGAATAAAAAGGATATATAATTGGTGGGGAACAGGCCCGACCGCTAGTTAAGATTATAGTACTGTATTTTAGTCTTGGATAAAACAATTAAATAGACCCCCGTACCGTTACTGGAACCTGTAGCGATAATACTGGCCTGTCCGTGTATTGTGAATATGAAATGTCTCTGGATTATCTATGGACCACACGCTCTTGATCTATTGTAATTGTTTTTTTTTTAATCTTTGTTGTCTGTTCGAGTTGAATGTAATTATTATAAGCAACAATGTAACATAACGAATGACTATGAAAAAGAGAATAAAACGATTTTGGCGCGTTCTATTTCTATATCGGAACAAAGTGCTTGAATCGGTGTAAAAATTGACAAAACAAATAATTACGACATTGAGACGTCAAAATCCGCGATTATGACCGCTGTAAAGTGTCCGAAACGATGGCAATTATAAAAGCGTAATTAAATCCATGAATTTGGTGTTATTTAATGCGTATTATTCTCGTAAATATGAAAGTTGAATATCGGCCGTCAGGAGCTGATGGGTGGTCGAGGATCGTGACCAGTAAGTAAGTCAAATACGAGCGGTTAATATATCAAAAATATATTGTTAACAAATTAAAAACCACGCTTCTATAGAACATCCAGTTAAGAGTGATATAGATAGAAGAAGAAGAAGAACAAAAGAACCGTGGTAGCTCAGTGTCCGGGCGGTTGACTCAAGTTGCTAGTACCAGCCCTAGTAGTTCTGGACTCTCAAGAATAAGACTACGGTATCCCATGCCTGTCGTAGAAAGCGACTAAAAGGAGCCTCGGGTTCACTGTCGACAAGGGTGAGGGCCTTTGTCGTAAGCTAAGGTGGACCCGGGAAGAAGGCGACATCGGCTGGCCTGCATCGCCTTGCACTGCGAGGGCACAGGGGGGGAGGGAGTAACCTCCCCCCTCTGTCCCCCGGGACGTGCTCTCCTTGAGCACAGTGCAGAGGGGCTCCGGTGCGTTCCACTGGAGATCCCGTAGCCCCTCGTCATGCACCGAGGAAAGGCCCACCGGGGAGGTTTTAGTGGGTAAAAACCCCACATAACCGCCGCCTTTCCCCCAGAAGGCGGGGTATCTTTTTGAAGATTTCCTCCCCGTTAATAAAAAAAATGCGTACTGCTTGCCCGGGGATCGAAACCAGGCGCTAGTGGGAGCGCCCAATAGTGGGATATATATGTTATAAATATAAAGGAAGTAACTTTAAAATAGATAGAACAAAAATAATGAATGAATATTTGTATAATTGTGAAAGCTTTTTGCCATCTTTTTCGTATACGAGCACAACCTCGGATTGACGGAAGAGTTATTCGACTAAGCCAAGGCCCAAAGGACTGTAGAGCTAAAAAAAGTGTCACAGCGAATAAAAGAAATAATTGAAATAAGTTTTCCATTACATGGCTAAACGTAAACTGTAAGTTTACGTTGATAATAAATCATATACATTATTATAGATACGAAATCCGTTTATTTCTGCATATTATCTTTAAAAAAGTAGTGGGTTCGTTTCTTACAGGTCCCTAAATCTATTCAGTATCTTCCTGCTTCGCCTTGTATTCGAGGAATCTTCCAAAGTTAAAGTAATCAAGTAACTTAAAACGATCGGTGAGGTGGAAAGGCTGAAAGTGGAAACGCGTTGCGTATTTAACTCAAGCTTGGGTTTTGGTGGCGTTTAATCTCAGATGATTTCTTTCGCAACGTTATAATTAAAAACGTTGTACTTAATCTATTATCATCATTAATCAATGCCATTTATCAAAAAAATGTTTTAACATTCCATAAATAAAACAGTACGTGCGCGGTCAGACGCGGCTAGAGTTGCTCTCTTGGGTCATAAATTGCGTTTCGTGATCAACAACAGTTACTACGCTTCCTACGATGGTCGTTTTTTGCAATTTACGTCGGCCGGTGTTAATTAAAAATCAATACAAGGGCACAAAAACTCCTTGTCGAGTCTTGTACGTCGCGCCGCGATGCTTCCCCACGAGTAGTATGTATATGATATAATGCGGTTTTGGGATTTTTCTGTACATTTTGTGTACAAGAAAATCCAGAGAGTACTTGTAACATTTGATGAAATAATTTATTATCCGTGAAATAGCAACCGACCGAGTCGTGATTCGGCCCTCTCGGGCGCCCTCGGAACGGAATGCTTACACGTGACATAGTAACCGTCCAAGCCAAGGTTACCCCTTATCGTGAGGAACTTTGTGTCGAGTTACTAGCGATAGAGGTTCAGGCTAAGCGACCTAAGAGCTATGCCATCTCTCAATCCGGTGAAGGAGTCAAGGCCAGCTTCTCTGGCCAATCTGTGTAGTTCGTCAATAAAAATTAAATAAATATTTATTTTATAAAATCCACAGTTCTTAAGATATATTATTATCTTCTATATATATAAAAATGAATGTTTGTCTGTATCCCCTTTATAGAAATGTAAACTACGCATTTGACCATCTGATGTTCTTCAGCAAATGTGCTGTGCATGAGTCTATGAAGGTTTCTGAGTTGGTACTGACAGATGTTTGTATGTAAAATAAAATAAAAGATTTTTTATTAATATCAGATTTTATAAAACCTCGGTTGGCCGGAATGACATTCATTTGTTGAGCCGACAAATGACAACTTTAAACAGACCATACGTCATATCATAAATGTCAATCATGTCCAATTATTGCTTCTTTGGCATCAGAAAAACGGCTTTTCACGCACTGTGAAACAATTTATCTGGCAAAACAACGTTTGTGGGGTCAGCTAGTATACTATTTATCAATAATAATATATATCTAATACTGTACAGACTGGCATCGATAGGATTTACAATTTATTGATAATACTTAGTATTAAATACATGATTGAGGTCGTTAGTGATTTAGTCATAAGCATACGCGTGTATGTGGCTTTGTGTGCTTGTGAACAATGTATTGCCATTGGCCTCTACAACACATAAATTTTATATTTGAAATTTTCACAATTTAGGTTTGATATAATGAGGTTTATTTTCAACACGACGACAACGAAACGACTCTAAATCATCTATATTAAAATAACTGGAAGGCTTGGACTACAAAGATTTAATTTTCGGCACTATTACGATACAAATAAGTGTAAAATCACATTATAGTACATTTTAATTTATATTATAATAAATTTAATAATAATATAATAAAAATTAAATAATTATTATAATTTTACACACACACACATGCACACAGAGAGAGATACATTTGATTACTTGAGAGATAAAATTTATTAGAGATATGATATAAGTAAGGAATGGCTGGATCTTCTGGTCCAAGTAACCATCCATAGATCCAAACGCTATACTAATGTTAAATAGATCACATTGTTTTGTGAAAATAAACATTTATTTATTTTTTATTTTCAAGAAAAAGGCAAATACATCAAGTATCAAGATCAAAATTATCTATTTAATTAAAGTCCATTTAAAAAAAAGAACTTTGGCCACCCTAATGTAGCGAAACGGCGTAAGTCCACCTGCTCGCTTCTCCCACGGTGTAACTCCGTATATTTTTTTTTGCTTCATTGCATTTTTTGCAACTGTTTTGCATTTTAACCAACCACTTTCCTTCCAATTTTGCAATTTTCGATCGCTCGAGGTGCGCCCGGTATGTTTCGTGACAGCGAATGATGATGTAATTTTTGGCATTCTGGAGTATTATCATAAACGATCTATTTGAAAGATTTAATCTTTATTTTAAGTTACGTAAGTTAAGTAAAGTAAGACTTTTGAATTCAAGATTTTGAGGTGTAACCCAGTTGAATGCGTCGTTTGTTGAAGTTGTTGTTAGACTCGACTCGACTAGACACTTCTCAATGAAAAATCCTTTTGATACTAAGAAGATTAGAGTTACCGCTCAAACCGAGGTTCCTTCTCGAGGTAAGCTAAGAGATGTACCACCTCTCAAACTCCGGTAAAACTATACCGACCAGCTTTAATAACCGTCATCAAACCGGGGGCTGTCGTCCGAACAGAGAACCTTGACAAACTGCTACAAAATAAATAAACGCAATGGTATATGTACATCCGCGATATCGTCAATCAGGCAATTTTCCGAGTCGAGTTACTACGTAAAATGTTCAGGCTAGGAGCTGGGGTACTTTTCAAAACCTAGGTGAAATTGTAAGGGATAGTGGCGTAGTTTATTCACAAAAACAATAGTGATGTACACAAATATTATAGCCTAATGGTTTAGGGTACGGTCTGCGTTGGTGTCCTGTCGCTGACAGATCCGGGGCACCCCGCTCATAACCGCTGATGGCATTCGCGGAAGTTTTAGTGGGTAGGGGCTGTTGGCCGAGTCCCACACATCCCTCCAGGCCCACCCAGGGTACCGGAGGATGGTCTATAAAAAGATTCCCCCGCGTGAACAAAAAAAAAACAAGGATCAACAACACGGTCTGCGGATCGTAAGGTCGGTTCGAATCCACCATTCGACTATTAACGTGAACCATGTCCTAGCACAAGCTTAAGCTTAGTTGGAATGGTTAACAAGAACGTTAGTGATATTTCTTTAAAAAAAAAGAAATATTGCTAGCTTTCTTTAAAAAAATGTAAATATATGCGTTTGATTTTATATTAGTAGATATCCTATGTAGCTATGAAAAATGCATGTGCAATTTCAATAGCAAAAGGGGTGTTGAGGGTAACCTTTCTCAATTTTTGATTTATTCGTCAGTCTTAGGGGTCCGGTAAAATCACAAAAAATATAAAGTAACATTTTTTGAAGAAAAAAATTGAGCTCAGGTGTTCTATTGTTATTAATGAAATATGCGTGGGTATCATATTTTAACATGGCATTGTGTCGTGAGGGCATTAGGGCAACACTGTGTTTGGATTTTGGCCACTGCCTTTGTGTTGTTTTTTCGTTTCCATATCCCTAATTCTACACCGTGAAATTTATTCGTAGCGAGTGCAAAAAACCAATTCGTATGCCACCTGATCTGAATTAGAAAAAAATTTGAAGGTCCGGTGACATTGATAAATTTTACCCTACTTTTAACTGACTTCAAAATACGTAGTTCTCTATAATAACAATAAAAATTATGAAAATAACCGCGCCAGGCTCTATTGGGATCGGTTCAATAGGCCAGACATCGTGCTGATGGACCGGACACAGTCGAGGAAATTTATGGTCGACATAACCATCCCACATGACGAGAACCTCGTGAAAGCCGAAATAGATAAAAGAACTAAATATCTCGACTTGGCGCACGAGGTGACCGACATGTAGGGTGGCATGCCGGCTGAAGTTATCCCAATAGTCATTTCGGTAAATGGGTTAATTCCAATAAGCCTTTCACGTCATCTGAGGCGATTGGGACTCCGGGAAGGTATGCTTCACGACCAGATGCAGAAAGTAGTATTGCTCGATACCGCGCGTATTGTCCGCGGATTTGTTTCTCATTCTCCCTGACCCTCGGCTAATTGGTCTCCCCTTTCGAGGGGATCTCGTCTATTTGGATTTATTTATTGATTTTGTTATATCTATTGTGTATGTAAATGTATCTAATATATTATTTAGTTTATATAACATATATATTGCTATGTAATTGTTGTATTTTTTATATATACAAACCAGACGGAGAAACTTGTTCAAATATATCCAATAATAGCGAATTGTTTATTTCCATATCTAACACAGTATTTATAGGTACAAGTATAGTATGGTATTTGTTAGTATTGTTAGTGGTTTACTAACAATTATATTAGTATTTTTAAATTTAGCAGCTAGATATAAACCCCACTTTGGGTAAAGGTCTCCACCTTTTTTTTTCAGTTTTCCCTGGAGTTCCAGTTTTCCTCGTTAGTTCTCAATACGACTGTATTATTTAAAAAGTTTGTGTACATATATTTTTTTTACTTTAGAAATCCTTATTCGTATAAGTTTATGTTTTTAGTAAAAATAATTAAATAAATTATTTTTTTAATGATATTTAACTGTCTATCATCTTCCGACATATTCAAACTTTCTTAACCGACCCTTTATGTTTGCTCACAGCTATAGTATTGAACTATGAAAGTGCGACGCTGTTTTTCTATATGGCAACTTTATTTCAGCTCACGAGTGTAATAATCCAAACTGAATATTTAAATGTTTTAATTTATATTTCTCTCAATATATTTAAAGCGTCTAAACTAAAAATCTTGTAAATATTAGATTGTAGACAAAGACTATAAATGTCCGACTTTAGTTTAAGTCTATGCTGGAAAGAAAAAACGTAGTAAGTGACACATATGGCCATTTTCACTTTTTTAAGTTGTTGGAATCAGAAAAAAAAGACGCGTCGAATGATATACGACTTGTAACAATTAGATGAAAAATAGCGAAAATTGGATTTTGAAGATTGACACTTCTCTTTTATTTTTTGAACCGTAAAACGATTTTCTTTAAGGAAAACTCTAAGTTAATGCCGTGGTACAATACTTATTCTGCAAAAAATAATAAATATTGTGTCCAAAAACGACAGCTCTAAGTCCACAAAGACGAATGGTATAATTTTTTATTAAAAAGTTGAAATGTTTTTCGGATCTGGTGAACAAGTTCATTTTTGTGGGTTACTACGTTTTTGTTTTCCAGCGTCGAAGTGTAGCTGGGAGATAACCTTAACGCAGTGGAAGGAGAATAAATCAATAATCCACAGTTTTTCCGCGGCGGGTAAGGTGGAAAATGTATCACGACTAAGTCAGCCTCCCTTCGCCATTGGCGGTCGCACAGCCAATGATAACGAGAGCACGAGTCGCGTTCCAACGCGCACGCCTACCTAATTTCTATTTTTGTATTTGAATAGAATTCAATTGCGTTCAGAAACCAATTGTCATTCCATTTGTCTATGACGATTTGACTACAGATTATGTATACAGATCGATGATATTTATTTACTGTTAAATAATCTTCGGAAATGATGGAAATCAGTAAAATTATTAATTTAATCCATCATGCTTTTTTTATTAACTAAACAACTATTATCTGTGGCATTTTAAAATTATTATGACAGTAGAAAAGTGTTCTTTTGTTTTTTCTATTTTAATTTTTTTATATCATGACTGGAAAAGAGATAAGATAAAAGATATTGTTAAGAAGTAAATAAATAATATCTTATTTTATTTTACAGAAATGCAATCTTCCTTTATTACGTTGTAAATTTTAGATATGTTTTTTTCTTTCAAACATTTACTAAGGAAGCGTTACCTAAGCAAAGAATAGTTTGACAATTGCTCTCCCTATCCATCTGTAATTATATTTATATGTATTTATATATGTATCTATTTATCATTATATATAATTATTATGTTTATATATTTATTTGTAAGTAGATATGTATATTATATATAGATGCATTTATTATAGTTTTCTTTTATTTACTCACATAGCTTGCACCCGTTACTTTGTCTATACACAACCCCAAGGTAGACTGACAGAGAATGCCTACTGGCATTATGTCAGCCTATTTGTACCTTTTTTTGTATTGTATTCAAATAAATAAATATGTTATTATATACATAAAAGTTATGCCGAAATGTTATTAATAACTTTTGTACATAATACGTTGTAATATTATAACCAAATACAGAAGTCTTGTTAAAAATTACGATTACTAATGCTCCATACGCATCCCTTTTCCAGTACGTCCCTGATATTAGTATTCACGTTAGCCTAATTCTAGCCTAGTTCTTCCGTATGAAATAAGGTTTCATAAAGGACGATATACTTTTAGGGTATTCTCTACCGATCTAATCACACTACATAATCATTCTACATAAACATTGGCGGATTTGCCCTAAGGTCCAGGAGGCCCGGGCCTAGGGCGGCCAGATATTAGGAGTGGGCAATCGTGACAAAAAAAATTACTGATGATAATAATAAATAACTCAAAGTACGTAAATATTCTAAAGACTCACGCACAATATGATGGGTGCTGGAAAAAAGGGGGCTGGTACTTACTACATGGGGCCTAGAGCGTCCAAGACTGCATAGTACATAACATGTATATAACTCATAACTATTCCCTTTTTTTTTTGTTTACGGGGAGGAAATCTTCATAAAGATCCGGACACCTCCCCGGTGGCCCTTTCCTCGGTGCATGACGAGGGGCTCCGGGATCTCCAGTGGAACGCACCGGAGCCCTTCTGCACTGTGCTCAAGGAGAGCACGTCCCGGGGAGGTTACTCCCTCCCCCTGTGTCCTCGCAGCGCAAGGCGACACGGGCCAGACGATGTCGCCTTCTTCCCGGGTGCACTTTGATGGACGACTCAGGCCATAACTATTCCCTTCCTTTACCATACATACTTTTACCGCTTCCCTACACATAGTAAGTCTAACCAAAGTCTAAAAAGTCATTAATTTTTTTTTTGGGACGAACGACAGAGTTGGCGATAGAGGCTGGCCTTTTTGCTTCACCGGATTGAGAGGTGGCATAGCTCCCAGGTCGCTTAGCCTAAACCTCTTTTAGCTAGTAACTCGACACAAGGGTCCCTCCGGTGAGGGGTAACCTTGCCTTGGTCGGTTACTATGTTACGTAAGCATTCCGATCCGAGGGCGCCCGAGAGGGCCGAACCACGACACGGTCGGTAGCTATTTTATTAATAGAAACTATTTAGGACAAAACTAAACCAACTTATATACCACTTCGGGATATATATTAATTTTAAATGAAGCTACTTAAAAAGATTTTAACAAGCCTACCATAATAATCATTTTGTTGGATGCGAGACAAGCGAGACGACACAACTTGTTAATGAAGCATTTTCCAATACATCTGATTAGCATAAATAGATTATCTACACGCTGGTATTCATTTTAAAGCGGAAATTGAATTCATACGACGTGCTACGATAATTATGTGAATTAATTACTCTTTATATATCTCTATTCTCGATTCATCGAAGACGATTATTATCAATGTCGTTTCAATTAGCGCATATCGTCGAGATACCGATGTATTAGTACTAAGTGATGTTCCAATGATATCGATAAATGTATTCATTTAATCTGTCATCGTTCCCGCGCTTTTTATATGTTATGTTAAATTTTGCAAATACACCAAAGATCAAATTTATTACACTATTATATTTTAATATATTTGTATAAATTAAAAAAACATGACTAACTATGATTAATTTTAAGGCACGACCTGCGTACCTACCTGAAAACTACAATTCGACCGTTGACTCCTCATAACTTCTTTGGAATGGTTAAGATAATGTTAATAGAATCTTTAAGAAAACTACCAATAAATAGCTAAATTCATTCTAAGAATACCTACGAATACCTGAAAACTACCATTCGACTGATGACGTAAAACTCCTCATAACTTCTTTGAAATAGTTAAGATAATGTTAATAGAATCTTTAAGAAAACTTCCAACATATAGCTAATACGTGATATATAGAAAATCCAACAGTTGTAGGGTTGCCAAGTCAATCCGGAAAGTACTAAGACCTAGCAGAATATCGACTTCAAGTGAAGATACTTGTTAGTTTTGCTCATTGAAGTGGCTTTTGGCTGTTCTTGCCGACCTTCTCATATGGTTTTTATTTCATCATATTCGCTTTTAACAGCTGAAAAAGAAATAACAAAGTTTACGGACTGATTTCAATAAAGAAGCAGCTGAGTACCGTTTAGAATAATAAATGCAATTATTTAAAATTGTATTATAAACCCACATTATAATACTATTAAAATCATTGCATTTAATATGCTGAACGGTAAGAAACAGATTAGTCACGACATCTAGCGTACAGGGAAGGAACAAAAATATTTTGTGAATCACCCGCAAGCGCTGATGTCGCTTAAATAAAATTCTTCACTAGTTTATGAAAATTAGACGCAGAGATTATAAATTATTGTTTTCAATAAACAAATTGCTGCGAAGTTTTGAAATGTTACATTTCATATATCATTGCATTGTATTTAAAAAAATCGTAAAAACGGTAATGTCGGAAGATTTACAGAGGAAATAAATTACATAAAGATTACAATAGTGTGAATTTCTTTAGAACATTACTGTATATTACGTAACCTTTTTAACGTATTTTTTTCTGAATTATCTGAAACTAGCACAGCGCCATCTCTTAGTAATCTGGAAAATATATACCATCCGGTCTTTGTTAGCGCCACGAGCCAAAACATCTATCTCACTCGTTCCTACATACTGTTACACTAAAGTTTCTTTTGCCTCGCTTTACTGAAATGCCGTCGTGCGTCTCTTTCTTATCGCATCGATCATTGATCTTTGAAATTCGAATGCGGCAAGTCGAGCGGCGCGCGCGCCTCCGGCCACCGACTCCCGTCTCTTTCACACGCGCGCGCCACTGTTACCGTTGTCTCGTGTTTCTTTTATTGCCGTTTTATTATTTCTTGTAGATGATCACGCGATTGTGAGCTGTCGCTCGGCGCGCACACGTCATATCGCCCGTCCTTGTTGCGCTTACACGCGAAATGTATTTCATGTCTCTGTCACGCCGGCGCACGTCGTATTGCTGCCGTGCGTCGATGTTTTGGGAAGTGCACCCGCCCGACGTTCCCACGGTTCACCTTCGGCCGACTTCCTTACGAAAAAAACAAACAAGAGCACTATGTTGAAGAAAATCGACGTCTGCCGGTCGCGCTGAATGATTAATACAATTATGACCGCGCACGCCGCTACCTACTCAACTTGATAATAATAGTTCTTTGTAAAGGACGCGTGGTCGGCTCGGTTACTTGAGGGCCGCATTTAGTTTTGATACACATTCTACTAAATTATATACGCCTCGAATAATTATCGTATCGCGTAATGACCGATCTTTATTTAGATATTTGCGATGCTCTCGCTGCATTAAGATAACGTTTATTTTTGTATAAAGTAATTCTTTAGAGTTATAAAATTATTGCATACAGCTGTATGAATATTTTACTTTGAGAAACATTTACCTAGTTAATTGTACTCTAACGAGAAAAACGCTTATTGCATATTGTACGTTTATACGCATTTGAAGACACATTTTTGCATTAAAAACAATTCTTTCAATAATTTTGATAGTTAAATTTATAGATATATGTTTTTTTTACTACGATATGTAATTACGATATTAAGTTGTACCACTTTGGTTTTCCAATGGCACACCACTGACACTCCAGTATTGTTTCAATTGCTGCTATCTATTAATCTCGAATATAACAACATCTTATAAATATGCCAACATATTTTAGATAATTAATCAAATATTAAATTGATAATTTCTTGCTATAAAAATTAATTAGTAGAATACGGTTTCTGTTCTTCTCTTCTTCTGTTTCGACAATGAAAATTATAATGTAATTGGTTGTTTTATATTGAAATGTCATTGGAAAACAGCTTAAATGGAGACAGATACAGTGTTGAAAAACACAAGATAACATTTAAAAAGAATTTGCCAGGTCTCTCGGATATCAGTCTATCTTCTTTCTTCTTCTTGGTCACCTTTCTCTTGTTAGAGTAAGAAACCAGCAGACAGCATCCGCCGTATGATGTCTCGCCACCTGCTGGCCATGCACGGGAGCATCCACGATAGGCTACACACGGAAAAGACGCATTCGAGATAAAGTGCTGGAGGCGAATGCTACGAATACCGTGGACAGCCGAGCGCACAAACGTATCTGTTCTCTCCCAACTCGCCATAAAGACCAGAGCGTACTTTCATATTTCGAGCATATAATGCGTACGGGTGATGGCAACCTTGAAAAGCTGGTGATCGTTGACAATACAGAAGGCAAGAGAACAAGAGGCCGGTCGCCAACACGATGGTCTGATCAAGTGAAAGCTGCCATCGCCTCTCCTAATCTACCAGCTGGTGCTGCCTCGGACCGAAGTCGATGGAGGCAGATTGTCCACTTGAGGGGCTCTTGTGACCACGAACCTCAGAAATGAGGGAAAGACTATGAAGTAAGCGCGACAAGACGCGCTATAGAGTCAGTTTCACGTTGGCTTACACGCTCAAAGAATTTTAGAATGCCTGCTTGAGTAGATAGGCATCAGTCTAACATAATATCTTAAATTAGTCAGTAAAAAACGGATGTCAGGAAACAAATATGGCGGGAAACAGCTAGCACTCCAAACTTTACAACTGAAGTTGAGAAGTTGAGTAACTAACAGTCATTATACGTCATAATTAATGTAAAAACTATTAAATTAGGCCGTCAACCGTAATTGGATATTCTCAAAATGTGTTTACACGGTCCCAATCTCTTGTAATTTATGATTCAGTGTATTGGAGCGAGGCGGCGACGCGCGCCAGATGGCGAATCATCCTTTTATGCGGGACGCGTATTCAATCAAACGGGAGCGACGCTAGAAACGTGTGGATACACTCTCCCGCCTTCACTGGCAATTCACTTACATCCTTTTTAAAACTATATTAATTACTGACGCAATTTCATTACCACGTTCTTTGATGACATGCATCGATCCTAAGCCAGTTTCAAAATATTTATTTTGGTTATCCAGCCATATACCGGCAGCAAATCTTCGTATTTCGGTCACACAATGTGCTAAGGCGACGAAATTATGGCAAAAATTCCATTTTAACACGATTACCCCGCCTGTACAATGAAAAATTTAGTGATGTAGATTTTTCATCTATCAAAAAGTAACTTTAAAAATAATTTAGATTTAGAACGTTATCATGTTTGACGCTTAATAATTTTTTTATTAACTTAAAAAACAACAATAAGAAAAAATTTAACGCAGCTACTAAGATTAAATTTAGATATTAAATTAGATATTATATGTATACCATTAATTATTATTGTGTAGTAGTATGTATTATTATTTATTATATTTTATGGGTAATAATGGTAAATAGTGTATAGATTTATGGGTGCAGTTTTCGCCAATAAACTGCCCTGGCAGTTTGGCGAAATATTTTAACTAAATGTTATTGAATATATGTATAATAAATTGAAAAAAAAAGTATTTACCTAACTAAGAAACGGAATATCTTCGTTACCTCACCAAATCCCGTGAAACAGATCTAAATATTTTTACACAATATTACTAGAACTGCGCGCGCTTTGGGTAGCCCTGGACACCGCTGAAAACCAGCGCTGTCGCATCCTTGCGTGAGATATCTACTATAGTCAATACTTTAAAGACCGTATAACGTGTGCTGTACAAACGAGGGTTGTTTGATGGCAGATTTTGGAGAGTCGTGTAGTCTTAAGCGCCTTTAATATGGACCTCTTGGTTTATGGTATTTTTATTAACCTTTTTTCTGTTTCTTTTCCTTCTATTATAGCTCATTTTTTCATGTGTTGCTTTTAAATTTCTTGTAAGCTACGATTGTATTGTATTTTATTTTTCTGACTTATGTATTTAGATTTTTCTTTCTAGTTTTAGCGTGAGATCATCATTGGACTAAGAGGTAGCCGAGACCTTAGGACGAGTCTAAAAGTGGTATTTCCGTGAAACAGCCCAAGAGCTCTTCAACGCTCTTCTCTAGCTTTATGCCTTAAAGATGCCGGACGAGACGAAAGTGTCCGGTCTGTCAAATATAAATTCGTTAACACTGTTCACCGCTTTTGGTTTTGTTTCCGAACGCGAGTTCTTGTAATCATGTTTAAAACGCAATGAGGTATGTCCATATAATTCTGACTCTCGCCTGGCATGTGCTCAAGAAACAATATCCCTACTTGTGTGTACGGTAAGATCTCCCGAGGGAGCGCGATTCCCACGCTCTCCCCATTCTTTTTATAGCCCACGTGTTCACTCAATAAAATGCTCACTTTTTGCAAATCTTTTTGGTAATCAACCATAAGAAGGCGTCTTATTTAATGACCTAAAAATGTCGCTGAATTTAGACAGATATAGTGACCCTATATCTTCGAGCAACCTATAAGATCTTTTTTATAGCTGATTACCGTGGTTCAGACGTTAAAACATCATAGGAGTAAGTGGTGGCCTAGCTTTGTCTTAAGCATACTAAGTTACTTAATTCATAACTCAGTCATTTATTAACCAACTTGCTGATCCGGCAATCTTCGTACCGCCTTATTATTTGATACTAGTTAGTAGTCTAACCTCAAAGAGGTTTCGATTTGGTCGAGATTCTATAATTGACGTTTATGACATGACTTATGGTCGTAAGTTGTCATTCATTGGCTGAACATTTGTTGATTTGAGTCAGTTTTAATTACAAAAATAAATTATTATTTCTCGTTTTTACATTTTTGGCGTTTTAAATCAGAAAATTCATTTTTTGAAAGAAGATTTAATACACATTATTTCAGTTTGTCGAACTTGCCATATAAATAACAAGATTTGCAAGAATTATGGCGCAGAATTTATTCCCTAAATTAACGTAAAAGTCATCTAAATGTGCACACGGACTATAAAACATTATAAAATATTTACCAGGGTGTAATATTGCGCGGACGTATTCACGCGCGATTTATTTCTGTTGACTTCTAACGTCTAAACCTTAATTGAAGATGTTATAGGTATGGACATGAAGACCATTTGAATAACAAATCAGTAGACGGATAAAACTCATAAAATCTGATCTTTATTAGGCGTGTGTTAAAAAACGCTGGAACAAGTTTCTTTGCATTTATTTGGCTTTACGTAATCTTATACCGTGGCAAGTTTTTGTAAACTTTGGAAAGATTTCAAGGCCGTAAAAAGGGGAAGTGGTAATGATATTATATTATTATTTTACTATGGTTTCTCTCTCACGGTTGTTTGAACAAAATATAAATCATTCTTATGTTTTCAGTTCCGCAATTAATTGATATAAGCGCGTTCAAAATGGCGCCGTTGGTGAATGTCAGATTGATACCTTCTGCATTTTGATTGTATTTCTCGTTTTGTCTATACTTTAGGGGTAATTTTTTAACCATTACCCCAACGAAACAAGAAGGAAAATGACGGCGATGCAACTCCTTTCCCCCTAGATGTTAGGAGCATTGCTGGAGTTTTTTCTGCCACTTCTTCTCCCAGCGCCAACGCTTCTCGAAGTGGCACTCAAAGTTAGTTTAGCTTTTAAATGTCCCTTAGATTATTCGTGAAATAGCAACCGATCGAGTCGTGGTTCAGCCCTCTTGGGCGCCCTCGGATCGGAATGCTTACGGTTACATAGTAACCGTCCAAGCCGAGGTGACACCTCACCGGGGAGACCCTTGTGTCGAGTTACAAGCGAGAGATGTTCAGGCTAAGCGACGTAAGAGCTAAGCCACCTCTCAATCCGGTAAAGCAGTCTAGACCAATCTCTGTATTTCGTCATAAAAAACTAAAATCTATTCATGAATGTGCGATTAGTGCATTAACATTTAAAATATCTAGCATTAAAAATCTCCTTTTTTTAAGTCTGTTATTTATACTATCATAAAACCACCTACCGCACCAACGCGTCGGAGCTTTCAAAGTTCATCCATGTTCAATCATACGGTGCAAACTAGGAAATTAAATATAATAAATTCCACTTCCCTATCGCGTGTGTTCGTCGGATTTTATTATAGGTTTCCAGATAAAGCGACGTGTTACATCCGTTCCCCGGTGGGAAAGCGGACAGGTGACGCTTATCACATTACGTCACTGATCACTTCGTACATTGTTTAAATGTCAGACCCCTTGTTATCAACAATACAGATTTATCTGTTGAAGAACTTACCTAGATTACCTAGAGAAGTTTAGCTCTTAGGTCACTTAGGCTGAACCTCCAATCGTATTAAAACAATAGCGCACTTTTTACAGTTGATTTTTTAATGACGAACTATACAGATGTGCCAGAGAAGCTGGCCTTGACTGCTTTACCGGATTGAGAGGTGGCATACCTCTTAGGTCTCTTAGCCTGAACCTCTATCACTAGTAACTCGCCACAAGGGTCCCCCCGGTGAGGGGTAACCTCGGCTTGGACGGTTACTATGTTACGCGTAAGCATTCCGATACAACGGTCGTGAATGGACACTTTGTGGATTTGTAAAGATCTAGCCTGTGCAATGGTAATAGCGTCGTCAAGAACGTGTCTCGGCCTCCGGGCGATGCGACGAAATTTAGTATAGATTATAAGTGGCGGCACTTACAAGAAGTTTGTTAGAATGTTTGGTGGCAGTCTCGAAAAACCGGCGAGATGCCTGCTTAAAGAATTGGGTTTTACAGTTGATGTGTGAGTGCAATGTGTGCGTTCGGTCGCAAAAAATGCTCACAACATTTCGTGACGACGTGTTACGGATTGTTCACTGTCAATTGGTAATATTGTGGAGTAAAGTAATCCAAAGCGTCAATAGCCTAATGGTTTATGGTACGGTCTGCGAATCGTAAGGTCGTGGGTTCGAATCCACCATTCGACTATTGCCGTGAACCATTTCCTAGCACAAGCTTAAGCTTAGTTGGAATGGTTAACAAGATTTTTAGTAATATTTCTGAAAAAAAAAAGAAATATTGCTAGCTTTCTTTTAAAAAAAAATTGTATGAGAACTGACTGTTGAGCACGTAGACAAACCTAATAGTTTAAAATGCTCCTAAATTTGCCGTGAAATAACTCCTAGCCCAAGCTTTATTTAGTTGGAATGGTTAACAAGAATGTTAGTATTATTTGTCAAAAAAAAGTTTTTTTTTAAATTAATGAAAGTTTCCACTGTATTTAAAAGATGAGCAGCTAGGTGGCTAAACTTATGATTTCACGGTCTAGGTTTTGAATCTCTGCTTGTATCAATTAGTTTGTTTGTTTTGAACTTGCAAATTTACAGTTTTTGTCTTGATTTGCGATCTCGTAACGCAGAGGAAACGCGAAATTAATTTAATGAATGGTCACCAATTTAATTTTGCACACATATAAAACGTGTCAACGTAAATTTAATCTTATTTCCAAGTGGCAGCATTTAATATACTATACTAAAGTTATTTTCGATGCAAATGTAATAATGAAAGTTGGCGATGGCTGCTTGGAAGAGCAGTCGCAGTGGACGTGGATGCTGGAGACTAATTAATGATCTTATCCCGGCGGATGCGGTCAGTACCTCATTATTTATCGGCCACAGACGCAATAAAGCATCGCCTGTAATATTGATTTGTCGCACCCGTCCTCTGTTCTGTTACGTTTATTGATTTATAATATCTGGCTGGTACATACTGTTTTTATCGCATGTACAAGCTTTATAAGAAGCAAATAGAACTATGTTATTTATTGACACTGATCACAGCGATGGCCAGAAGCTACAGGTTTTATTTCCTGACATATGAGCGCGTCTAGTCAGTGCACCACTACTGTGAACAAGTCGATGCTGGAAAACAAAAACGTAGTAACCCACAAAAATGAAATTGTTTACCAGAGCCGAAAACATTTCAACTTTAAAAAAAATGATAACTTTCGTGTTTGTGGACTTATAGTCGTTTTTGGACATAATATTTAATATTTTTGCTGAATAAGTACACTACCACGGCATTAACCTAGAGTTTTTCTAAAAGAAAATACTTTTACGGTACAAAAAATAAAAGAGAAATGTCAATCTTAAAAATCCTATTTTCGCTATTTTTCATCTAATTATTACAAGTCATTCGACACGTCTTTTTTCTGATTCCAACGACGTAAAAAAGTGAAAATGGTGTCCTATGTGTCACTAACTACGTTTTTGCTTTCCAGCGTCGAAGTATATATGAGTAAAAACAAATACCGACTTCAAATAGGAATATTATGAAATAGGATTAATCAGAACGAAGTTCTTAGGTAACAGACATAAAAAAACACAGATGAATTTTTTGAAGTCGGTTGGAAAAGTGCAAATATCACCCAATAAGCTATTACTGCCTTTAGAATATTATTACAGCAATAGATAAATAGAAAAGTTTATTGTACACCAAAAGCAGTAAACAGTTGGGCGTCCACTCGCCCCCCTCGACCTCCGTCTTAACCGAGACCGTGAGGTCGGGAGGGCGTATTTAGTCGTTAGATTCGTCGTGGTTAACGCTTGAGGGATTAGCCTCGATGTAAAAATAATTATTCCTAAAAAATACGTCCTAAACGGTACCCATGACCAGCGGAGCTGTCATCCCCTGCGTTGACCGGGGTAAGGGAGTCACACCCCGAGCCCCGTACCTGCGAGGTTCCTCGAACCTCGTAGACGATCCGACTTGACTTGACCAAAAGTACATAATAGGATAATGTACACAGAGGACTTCATCTTATTTGTTAATATTGGGTATAATATTATACTGATGCATTGTAAAACGTTTCTCAACGATTTTACAATCATCGTTATTACAAACGTTTATCCAAAAATTTCGAGTGACTCCGTTTGTAAGAAGTGGCGAGCTTTTATAGACCGGAAGACATTGCTTACGGTTTCCTGTGTTGCGAGCTTCTCTCATTAAATATATCGCTTAATGAAGTGAGCTTATTTATTACCTCGGATGCGTACATAATTATAATACTATGAAGCAGTTTTGCAACTTTTCAAACGATTTCAAATAAGGAGGTTCACAATTCGTAAGTATTTTTTATACTTTCTTAGCAAGTGCTTGACTACGATCCCACCTGTTGTTAAGTGGAAATGCAGTCCTGGATGTTAAGGCGCACTAGCTTGGAATTTTTTTTTTTGTGACGAACTACACAGATTGGCCAGAGAAGCTGGCCTTGACTGCTTCACCGGATTGAGAGGTGGCATAGCTCTTAGGTCGCTTAGCCTGAACCTCTATTGCTAGTAACTCGACACAAGGGTCCCCCCGGTGAGGGGTAATCTCGGCTTGGACGGTTACTATGTTACGCGTAAGCATGCCGATCCGAGGGCGCCCGAGAGGGCCGAACCACGACTCGGTCGGTTGCTATTTCACGGATAATCTAAGAGACATTCAAAAGCTAAACTAACTTTGAGTGCCACTTCGGGAAATAGCTTAGTAAATGCCTATTCACTCTACTCTTGAAAATGCCCACATTGTAATCGGAGGGAAAGACAGACGCGGGCAAACTATTCCAGTCCTTTGCTTTACGAATAATGAAAGACGAAGCAAATCACTTCGTTTGGGTTTGAGGGATGTTAACAACAAATGGATGAAATACCGCAGTGTGTCTAGAAGTCCGATGGTGGAACGGGGATGGGGGACTTTCTAATCTCATAACTTTCGACTGGGTGAATTGATTTTGATTATTCTTTCTTTATTTGAAAGATGGTGCTTCCCGTGTGATCTAATTGTCATTATGGAATGGCATGAGAAAACGATATAAGTGTTATACTTGCATCAAGTACGCCACAAATGTACAAATAACTCAATATCACGCTAACCGATTTCGATGATTCATTTTTTATTGGAGAGACTGAACTTCAAGAGTAGTTTGATGAGAGTTTGGTTAGATTACGATTAATTCTATTTCGTAATCATGTGATAATTCATAACTACAAAAAGAGCGTCCGCGCCTAATAGCGTTTAACGTTTTTAACGTTTTGTTTCTCGATAGCTATACCTGCATGAAATAAAACGTAAGAGAAAGAAATAAAAAGATATTCACGTAATGATAAAAGATCACGATTAAGCTGATTGGATCTTATTTAAAATTTACCTTGCACCTCACTACACATCTCGACACACGATGATATAGTTTGGCTCATTAATTTCACTAGTTGAGATGGTGAATGCTTAAGTGATTCCGACTCGCGTCATCATAGGGGACGTTGCCGGGAGAGAGTAGTTTCTCTTTCCAAAGGTCCCTAAGTAAGCAACGCTGAAAACGAGTGATTCCTGTTTGCTGGGCGTATAATATGTCAATACATATTTGAAGTTGTGTCAGTAGAGTTCTACCCTGATTCGCAGAGTATCCAAGCCTATCCACCACTGTTCAATGGCAAGCATATCAATTTAATTGTAATTACAATAACACGCCAATTGTCGTGAACATTGGTCTGATTGAATTAACAAGAGTTAGTCACCATCCTGCAATCTCAACAATTGTCAACAAGTCGTGGATGGATTGTGCATTGAAATAAATGAAACGTCGTAAAACAGGCATTTGTGGGGATCGTTAAATCGACGATAAATTGTTTAAGTCGTGTCTTCTAGTGGGGTACGGGACATTCAGTCTTGTAATGTGGACATTGTCTTATGGATCGTATCGTTGACACGAGATCGTCGTTTACAGTTACTGCTCTAAAAGTATATTAACTGTTATATACTCTCTAACTTCGGCTACTTTGGCTTTATATTGTAATTCTTTCTTTCTTTGCTATTTCACACAAGGTGGTGGGTTTATTTTTACGGTTTTTCTCTTTCCACTTCGCTCTGTCCCAGAAATCATCTTGGGAAATCTTCCACTCCCTCATGTCTCTCGATACTATACTCTCCCACTTTGTCTCCGGTCTTCATCTGGATCGTCGACCGGGGGGTATGTAAGTAAAAGTGTGGAAAAGCCAGTTTCACACGAGTACAATTCGAACGGTAAAAGAATCTTCAAAGCAACATCCAACACTCAATACATACTAAGAGTACAATATTCTCGGAATATTGCGGCGGTATGGGCATGTGATGAGGCGTGATCAGGAGCACGTTGTGTATAGGGCCCTTGCTATACCAGATACGAAGAAAGGTAGAGGACGACCGCAGGCCACGTGGTGGACAACCGTTGCCAAAGATATGCAGCGAGCCCAAATAGAGGTACGGACAACCCAAGACCGTCTGTCTTGGCGCCGCAACACGAGGAGGGCTGACCCCAAATAAAGGGAAAAGGCATAGAAGAAGAAGAAGAAGTACAATATTCTCGGAATCGTTATTTCTATTTTGCATTGGAATGAAATTCAAGATATTTTTAATAGTTGTTCTTCCTCAACTATTAAAGATAAAACAAAGCAAGGGCCAGTTTTGAAGAGGAAGAATTCAATAAACAATTGAAGGAAAAATTTAAATTTCTAATATATTTTCTCAATGAAACGGTCCTAAGGAACGGTAAAACTCCTTGGTACGTTTACAAAGATGACATGTTACTTACGACCGTTAATTGGTGAAAATAGTCAGTAAATAACATTAGAAGCAATCGTGAGATCGCAAATTCGTCAACTCCCCACTGCATTATATCTAATTCGTATCTTGAACTCAAAAAAAAAGTAGGTAATAACAATAATGCGCGAATCATGAACCGACCAATCACGTAGCCACTGAAAGTCCGACGGATAACAACCCGTTACCTCGCACCGCCGCATCGGGTACCGTTACTTTGCTAATGAACTAAAATTCACGTCTGTATGTGTGCGAAAACAGATGAAGTCTCATCTCATCATGCACGAAGGCGCATGACCTGGGAGCTCATGGTAATACCACCTTTGTCTTGTATTGTGAAGTTCAACAAGTTTATTTACCAGAAAAACCAAACAATATATCAATGAACATTCTTGGATAAGATTTTTATGGGTTCCTCGTATATCTACGCTATTTTTAAATCTAAGAAAAACCATCTTCTGAGCAAGTCACTTGCAAAATTTTTACGTTATTTATATATGTACATACATAATTTAGGTATAATGTAAGTTTTATTGTTTAAAAATTATTGCTATTACTTATTACCTTATCTATTTATTTTACCTCTCCTGTCCGACAGGGTTGCCTGGAAGAGATCGTCCATAGCGAGGCCGCCCTTGCTGGCTTAGGTTAAGTGTGTATCCAGCTCTGTAGTTCTGGGCTCTCAAGAGTAAGACTACGGTATCCCCTGCCTGTCGTACAAGGCGACTAAAAGAGGCCTCGGGTTCACTGGGCGACAAGGGTGGGGGCCTGCGTCGTCCACCAAAGTGGACCCGGGAAGAAGGCGACATCGTCTGGCCCGTGTCGCCTTTCGCTGCGATGGCACAGAGGAGGAGGAGATCCCGGAGCCCACCGTCATGCACCGAGGAAAGGGCCACCGGGGAGGTTTTAGTGGGTAAGATCCCCACATAACCGCCGCCTTCCCCCCAGAAGGCGGGGTATCTTTGTGAAGATTTCCTCCCCGTCAACAAAAAAAAAAAGATTAAGTGTGTATTACTTTACTCGATTGTACTTAATGAGATGATCAATAAAGAATTTATCTGTCTCGTACTCCGTCCGCCTAATTTAACCTAGTGGTCCTCAGATTTTTTAAGTCACATTATGCGCTCTTTAATGAATTGTCTTGAGAAGTAGATCATCTTAGGCAAAATGGACAGCAGATGTGCTAAGGGAAAGACACATAAAGGTGGAGATGAAGAAAAAGAAGTGAACCTAACCACTGTAAAGGGTTCGAAATTCAAAAGTAACTTCAATATGTTATAAAATCCGTGAAAGTACTTACAGTCTTCGTCTTGAAGTGCCATCTCTTACCGGCTATCAATCAGGCCAGTTTTCATTTTTGATGCAGCGGCACGGAATGAAGATCGTGTGAACCATATCCGGAGATTTCTGAGTCATGAAATACGTCTTCTTCGGTCGTTACAGTACCTAGTGCTTTTTAAATTAAAATCTAATTTCTGACACATTTGGGGCTTAATAAAGTCTATGACAAACTGACAGTGATGATTATCTGACTGAGTTTGGTTACAAACGAATGTGTGTTATGTGTAATGGCTCGAATTGGTGATAATTATTCTAATAATCAGAATGAATCTAATCACGTAACGCCACACATTCATCTCAGCATCATCATCTCTGCAACGTGCAGTTGCTGGACATGTCTTCCGAGGGCTGGCCACGTCTCACTGCCATATAGCAGGACTGCTCGGCTTATGCACTTGTATACAAGGCCCTTAAGCTTCACCGGTATCCTGCGATTACAGAGGATACCGGTTACTTCCCGGGCTTTTGACCAAGCGGCGCTTATCCGGGCTTGGCTGCCAGATAGACCCAAGGTATTTAAAATAACTATTTTTTTACGACGCATTCGTTACCTACTTTTATAGGTTCGGAAAAATGACTGCATTATAATAAATAAATACTTATTCTATGTTGCAGGAAAACACCACGGTCGATAGTACTTCCAATTATGTGCTATTACGTGACGATTCCAAACAGAGAAAAACTACATTGAATTGCGTCTTTAATTCAGCCAATACAGAAACGATTGTCCACGGACCTTTTAAACGAATGCGTCTTGTAGGTAAATGAAGGCAAAAACTCAATCTGCTTATGTAGACGTCATTATCGCAGTGCGCCTCGTCGAACACAATAAGTCACACAGATCGTACTCCGCGATGTTCGCCATATTTCTTAAGGTGCTGGTAGACTTGATAGGTTGATAGAAAAAATATAACATTCTAGCTAATGTTAATAATTATATTTCAAGGTAAGAGGGGCGTTCTAACGATCGATATCACGAGAGGATAGTCAATTTGAAGCGTCAATAGCCTAATGGTTTAGGGTACGGCCTGCGAATCGTAAAGTCGTGGGTTCGAATCCTCCATTCGACTATTGCCGTGAACCATGTCCTAGCACAAGCTTAGGCTTAGTTGGAATGGTTAACAAGATTGTTAGTAATATTTGTGAAAAAAAAGAAAAAGAAATATTGCTAGCTTTCTTTAAAAAAAAAAATTGTCGTCTAGCATTCCTGTCAGTGCAAGTATCTGAGACGTGGTTTGTATTGAAAGAATAATAAACCAGCATTGAATAGAGAGTTCGCTACAATGACCGTGATAATTTGGTTCTCAGCTCTTAGGTACGTTACTCAGTTCAATCAAAGTATATTTACGAGCAAAAACAAAAACTGATTTCAAATCGTGCCAAACCTTAAAAGCTATTACAGGCGGACGGTCTCCTTCTCGTATTTCCCAACTATCGAAGGAATATAACGAAAGAACTTCCTTGAAGAACATCCTTTCCAATAAAAAATCGATTGGTGTGTTATTGAGTTATTCGTCCATTTGTCGCGCACATACTTTATGCAAATTTATTATTTTATATATGTGGTTTTCGCATGGTTGCCATTGTCAGAATTAAACCAAAATGAAAAACAGAATCATCAAAATCGGTTAATCCAGTCCAAAGTTATGACGTAACAAACATTGTAAAAATACAGACGAATTTCCTTTTCTCTCCTTATTTTTTGACGTCGGTTAAAAAACGGGGAAAGCTTGATCTTCGGTTGTGAGTGCTCAAGTCTATTGGCACCTTTACACATTCCCACAGATCTTGTGTACAGGTGTCAAAGAGCCGTGGGCCAATTTAAATCGCATTACGATGACAACTCAATTGAAGATGGAACGGGTTGCAGAGAGCTTGGAAACTGCAGTGAGCTTCAGTAGTACAATTGGTGATTGGTCCACTTCACTTTTCAACGAGTCTTGCCACATCTAAAATCTAAAAATAAACCAGACTGAGATATTTTCCTTGTCTAAAATAACTGGCAACACAATTTGTTGAATTGAACTAAATTTATTGTTTAATTTTGATTTTAAATAACCTATAGAAATATCTATCGATTATTTGTATTTTACAGATGTAAATAATTATCTAACTTATCTCTGAATATCTCATACATTTCTATTAGAATGTTTCCACTAGATCATTACGATCTCGGCGTTATTTACAATACGATATATTACAATAATTAAGAATAGATTCACTTAAATAAATGCTTGTTTATTTAAATAACAGGTCTTAATAAAATTTTACAATTATTTACATCTTTATTGTCAATATAATGACCGAAAATGTTAAAATAAGACTTAAATAGTCGATTAATACATTAAAAATTTAAATTTTAATACGATAATAATTCTTTTTATCCGCTAGTAAACGTGTTGTTTTTGCGTATGGTCGGCTTAAATTAAAAAGTTTACAACATGATTTCTCACCTCGATTCTGAAAACTATAGAACTACACCTGGCGTTAAACCTCAAAAAGCTTAGGCGCTAAGAGAAGAAACGACAGAAAAAACTCCACTAACGCTCTAATAAAAGAGAACTTGAAACGCGGTAGGACGCTTTCAGAGTTTGTTTTGTCAATTTGTACATGATGTCTTTCAAAAGAAAAATGACAAGCAGGTGACATTACCATTTCTTACATGGTGAATATCTTTAGATGAAAACATATTTAAGATAATAACAGTATAACTTTAACATTTAAAAAGGCGTCTACCTTCACTTCATTATACTAGCAAATTATACCAAACCAACATTGTCACAAAACAAACGACACCCCGAATGGATAATGGTTTACGGTCTACGAATCGTAAGGTGGTAGGTTCGAGTCCACCATTCGACTATTGACGTGAATCATCTTCAAGCACAAAGAATATATTGTTAGAATTCTTTAAAAACATACATGTAATAAACATTTTAAATAACTTATATAATAATAATAATAAGCCATTTAATTGGTTAGACAAATTACAACACATTTACAAATTAAGAACGCAGTTAAAAATTAGATAATATAAAAAAGAAAAAAGTATCACTAAAAATCCAAAAGGTCCAATGCTAAGATGGGTTGCAACGCCGAATCGACAGGGTTCACTGTTCAGTATAATGCTGACTACCCAAGGAGGGTAAATCAGCGCTGGTATTCTGCAGAAACCCATTCTAAGGAACAATCGTAAGCAGCAGAATTTTAATAAAAATAACAATATCATAAAAGCAAATAAAAATGGGGGAAATTTTTTTATCAAATAGATTGTATGTAAAATAAATTGTATATAAAATTAACGATTTTTAATACATTAAAATAGTTTTCTTTTTAATTTTATGAGCCGCGGTAGCTCAGTGTCCGGGCGGTCGCCTCTAGTTGCATAATACGCTAGCAACCCGAGTTCGATCCCCGGTGCCGGCACCAATAAATTTGTTGTTGCAATTTTATGTGCTGATTTACCACGCGCTCGGCGGTGAAGGAAAACATCGTGAGGAAACCTACATGTGTTAGAAAATTTTTCTAAGGCATGTGAAGTCTGCAATCCGCACTAGGGCCACGTGGTGGACTATGCCCTTATACCTTCTTTACAGAGAAGGCCTGTGCCCAGCAGTGGGACATAAATAAAGGCTGTTTAAAATAGTTTTATGACTATTGATTTAAACACTTAACAACTTTCCTGGATTCAAAAAGGTGGACAAATTTCTACAACGTAAAACTCTATTTTCAAACTTCTTTTGTTATGTTTTTGTTACCTCATAATTTTCGAATGAACAATGCATATGTAAAAATAAGTAATAGTTAATTCGATGTATTTTCAAAGCGGACGCGTCTAGCCATTCTTAACTCTAAGCCGATACAGAACGTTTCAGCATTATGGAAATGGGATCCATTAAGCTTGATTTAAATGTTAGTCCTGGTACTGTGCCCTCAAGGGCAATTTGTCCAATAAAGGGCTGACCATTAGCGGCGACAAATATAATGCGCCACCGTAATTTAATGCGTAAATAGTGCTCCACGGGACAAGGATCGTTAAGGATTTCTTTCTTGCCCCCACAAGAGTGACATGTCGAATCGCCCGCGGACTTAATTAAGATGCTGTTTTCGTTTTACCTGCTATCGTAAATTGAGATCTTTACAACGGTCGAGGCAATGAGCTAATTGTGCAGACGTATCCATTCGAGTGCTTTTATGGAGCCGTGGTTAGTGTACCTCGGATGTTTTTTTTAAATTACAAATTCCCCTGATATTGGTATCAGGAACCTTTCTTAACAATTGTCTGATATAAAGTAATTTCGTTTAACGTTTAACGTACGGGCTGTGAATCGTAAGATCGTGGATTCGAATCCGCCTTTCGACTGTTGACGTGAACCATCTCCTAACACAGGCATAAGCTTATTTGGAATGTTTAACATGAATTTTGATATTTCCGGCCCTAGTGCGGATTGGCAGACTTCATATGCCTTAGAAAAAATTACACATGTAAGTTTCCTCACGATGTTTTCCTTCACCGCCGAGCGCGTGGTAAATCAGCACATAAAATTGCAACAACAAATTTATTAGTGTCGGAGTGGTACCCGAGCCAACCGCTTTCACGGCTCTAAATATTATTATTAAAAATCTATTAGTATATTATTATTTAGTATGTTACTATTTAGTATATTAATATTAAAAAACTTGGGAAGTCAAGTGACGACAATATTTAGCGTGAGGCGCAAATGATTAACTACGCGAAGTGGCTTCCGATTTGAAAATTTGACACCGCAAGAGTAACCGCTCACCTCATGTTTTTGTCGAGTTTCAAATTTCACACTCCCGCCTTAAGCGTGCGAACGCCAGTAATGGCCGGAGATTGACATTCTAAAAAAAACTGTACTACGAAAATAGTTTATTAAATTCTATCGACAATTGGAACTGAAAACACTCTGATAATTAGCTTTGTTTCCAATCAGTCAGTTGGTAACCGATAGTAGCGTGTAGTCTAAAATATTATCCTATAAATATTTTAACCATGAATAATTGTGAGTGTGAACTGTTACTCTTTCACGCAAAAACTACTCAATGGGTTTTGATGAAACTTTCCAATAATTTAGTTTACACACCAGAATAACGCATAGGCTATAATTTATAAATATATACAGTGAATTATCCAAAATATAACGGCAAGAAGGAAATAATAGCCATGCGAGCTATACTGGCGTGCGCCTTAAAAACCGTATGAGCTGATGATGATGATGGAAATCCGCGACAGCATATATCTTATATCTGTAAGCCATTATTACGAAAATAGTGAACCATAAATACGATAAAAATTGATAATTTATATACTAAAGCACATTTGAGCACAAATTGATTCTAACTCAAAATAAATACTTTTATCGCATCTCGTGTTTAAAGAAGAAAAACTTTGTCTTCAACACTACATCATTTGGACAAATATTTGAATAGTTATGACGACTAGCCTAGACTGCTTCACCGGATTGAGAGGTGGCATAGCTCTTAGGTCGCTTAACCTGAACCTCTATCGCTAGGAACTCGACGCAAGGGTGAGTAAAAAAAATCGTAGAACTTCATCGATCGAATCGTGGGTTCGACCGACCGTACCCTAAACCATTAGGCTATCGACGCTTCGTCTTGTCAAAAACCTAGCAATACCTCAATCAACAAGCATTCTACCATTCAATTATAGTATAGTTTCCTGGTATGTCTGGAGTAACCTCTTTTGTGAGGTCGGTTAAAATCGTTATTTTTAAGAAGAAATAGGACAAGAGAAGTAGATACAGCTTTTCAATACTACGAAGATCAAAGGATCGATATTGGATAGGTTTATATAAATAATATATACATATATGTCTGTGTATTACATTATGACTAACAGATACCACGTCTTTCAGACCTTTATGTTGTTAAAATAATTGAAGCCTATGTACTTATGCCTCATGAACACACTCTCTCAAATATCTAGATTAAATATACGAATTGTTCTAGATTCTCTCAATACAAATGTCAAAAGTGGACAGAAAATAAACAAATAAAATAACTAGAAAAATAAATCGTTTCTGTAATTTACGATGAAGTCTTTTCCTAAAAATAAAGCTAAGCTATACAAATTTGCATTAACATTTTAATACGTGTTCTTTAATAAGTGTTTTCCTCCTAAGTCCATTTCAGATTAATAAAAATGTGAACCAGTTATTTAAGCAGTGATTATAGATTTAAATATTTAGCTTCAGCCTTACTATCAAAATTAGCCGCAGCGAAAGATTTATTGTTATTTCCATCAATTAAATTAAAATGGTCACGAAATGTGTCTTGTCTACAATCTGATATTCAAGGTTTTAATTTTCAGACAGCTGTACCAAGAGATTTTCCAAATTTCCTGATTCTCAAACACAAAAAAAATCAAAATTCTTTGCCACCTCTACTCTATCCAGGACTTAATGAATAAGGTAGAAAGTCGTAGGTATTTTTTTTATGACTTCAAAAAACGGGGAGGTTCTATTTATTCTTTCGAATTTTGTGACAGTAATATAACTATGATGCTTTGGAAATAAGACAGAGCGTCCGCGCGTTGCAGCGTTTGTAATGTTAGTCGTGATTCCATTTGAAGTCAGATTTTATCTGTTTTCGCTTATAAATATACGGTTTATTTCCCTAGTGACAACATCCTTCAAACCTAAACAGTAATATTCGTGGTAAATTATTGCTCGGCGACAAAATTAATCTTGAATAGCACAAGTTTATTTATTTGTAAATATAACGGAATTTATTTATTTCTTACAGAATCCACAGTACTTAAGTTATAATACATTATATATTAACGTTCACTGTATTGACAGCCAGCAAAGAGATTCACAATTTGGGTCGTCAGTGATGTCGTGATGGGAACGTACGTGATATTTTGTGTATGTGGTATGCGTGTGTGTGTGTGTGTACCATGCACTACCAATGGTCTAAATAACACATTTCTTAAATGTAGGTTTTCTGTTATTGAATATGTCAACTGATGCTACAATTTTCTTGCCATATATATTTAGCATACGATCGTACTAAGGAACTCTGCGCATAGGTCGTGCTGGCATGTGGTTTACTAAATAGTGACGTGTGCCTTATTCTGTACGTTGGCATACAGAAGTTCATAAACAATGCATTTAATTCTAGGTTGTCAGTGGTGTTATTGCAGACGGATTAAACGTAAAACATTATTACGCACAGACGCCCTATCTATTTCCGAAATATCAAAGTTATATTAAGTCTATTTTCTTCCACGGTTATTGTCGTTATGAATTACTGACATAGTCTTGGATTATCATATACCAATGGATAAGATGGTAGTAACCAAGGATACCAATATCACAATCTTTGTTAACTGGGGGAGAATTTTCAAAAAGATAGTCGCCTTCTGTGGGGGGTGCTCAGTGGAACGCACCGGAGCCCCCCTGCACTGTATTCTTCGGAGAGCACGTCTTGGGGAGGGGGCGTTACTTCCTACCCCTTGCCCCCTCGCAGTGCAAGGCGACACAAGCTAGCCAATGTCGCCTTCTTCCCGGGTCCACTTTGGCGGACGACAAAGGCCCTTACCCTTGTCACCCATTGAACCCAAAGCTCCTTTTAGTCGCCTTCTACGACAGGCAGGGGATACCGTTGTCTTACTTTACGAGACAGAACTACAGGGCTTACAGTCAAGGTCCTATGCCAACAAAATTCATATGAGACCTAGTTGAAACCAGATCATTTAAAAAAATACACATACATATATTCATAATGCACAAACATATTCATAAACGACGACGCTATGAGTACATAAAATATTCTTTCTACCTTCTGGCTATAATCGAGTTTTAGGTAAGGTAGCGCTCAGAGCGGTGTCTGTAAATAGTTATGACGGAGACGGTGGTGGCAGTAACGCTGGTACGTCGCGTCGTTGTTTGCACAACTTTAGCCGTGTTTGAACGGACGGTACAGGCGTGGCGGTAGGCGTGCGCGAAACGCGCTCGTTTGCATAGGGTTGCCAACGTTTTATTAATTCAAAAAGACACTTGCATGTATTTACAAGTATTCTTTGTGCATGACAATTTTCATAAATTTCAATACACGATGTAAAGCATATACATTGACGTCCCGAAGTAGCACTCAAAGTTAGTTTAGCTTTTGAATGTCCCTTATATTATCCGTGAAATAGCAACCGACCGAGTCATGGTTCGGCCTTCTCAGGCGCCCTCGGATCGGAATGCTTACGCGTAACATAGTAACCGTCCAGGCCGAGGTTACCCCTCACCGGGGGACCCTTGTGTCGAGTTACTAGCAATAGAGGTTCATGCTAAGCGATCTAAGAGCTATCAATTTGTGAGTCAGTCAAGGCCAAACTGTGTAGTTCGTCATATATATTTATATATATATATATATATATACATATATATAATTTGAGTGTTTGCGCGAAGGGAGGTCAACAATCTGGAAAGTTTGGTATTATTGTTATGTCGATCAATTAATTTGAAATGGTGAAATATGTCATCATAAAGTAGCTGTGTGAACTGACAGAGCAAGATTGTAATCTTGATCAAATGATTCCGTATATTCATGACGATATATAAGTAACTTCTGAAGTAGTGAGTGTGTAAAACAACGCTCTTTGCAATGAAGGAAAGCACAAAAGCCCTGTTCTTCCAATTTTCCTGATTTTTCGAAACAAAATTTTCTTTCAATTAGTAAAGATTGGTAGTGACGGGAAACGTCAAAGGAAAAAGCCCTAGAGGCCGAAATCCGAAAAAGTGGTTGGAACATCGAAGAAATGGAGTCGTATACCAGTGACTTTCTCCGCCAGAACATTGTCCGGATCGACCCTTAGTAATGGAGCAGCGATTGAGCGTGTTAATGGAGTGGAAATTACTACATAGAAATCAAAAATCAAGAATCAAAAAATCAAAAAAGGACGAGGTTCTCAATTCGTTTGTATGATTTTTTATGTTTGTTATCGCATAACTTTCGACTGGGTGAATCGATTTTGATGATTAGCTTTTTATTTACAAGCTAGTGCATTTCGTGTGGTCCCATTTAATTTTTTTTTAATTGAGTATAAATTAATAAAAAAGATTCCATATGAATTTTGTTGGCATAGAGCCTTGGGTACCGAAGATATACCAGGGTCTCAAAATCGTATGGAAGAATTGGTTGTTGATTGTGTTATTGGTAAGTTTATGATAATCCAAGACTAGGTAAGAACTCTATGACGAAAAAGAGCATGAATGTGGAAGAAGCAAGCAAACATAGAATCCAGTAATTCATAATACAACTGTGTTCTTCGAAATTAAAAGAGTAAATATAACATTTGATTCGTTTTTTGTTTTCACTTATAAATATACTTGTGAATAATTATAACGACATAATAATGACACGATTTCACCACGTGCTGGCTGTTACAGAAATAATATTAAAAAAATATACTCTCTGACATTTAGTTTCGGAGTTGCCAGACTAAATTCAATAATTAATAGTAATATTTATTGAGTGATAATATGTTCAACGCGTTTTAGTTTTTGTTAATTGAATTATAGATGATCTAAAAGTTTATTGATAAAAATGATACGATTTAATTTATTATAATTTTACTATGTTAAATTAAATTTCAACGCTTATTTACCACTGATGGCTATTTTAACCCGATGTCTTTTGATCTTGGTCTAGACACAGAATAACACTTACCGCATACGTTACCGAGGGAAATCTCAGGGGCACTTTATTGGGCGTTATTCAATTCTGTCACGAAAATGCCCAAAGAGAGTATTTTACGTATTTTTAACGTTTTCTTTGTGAACACATTTTTATTTTTGTAATTGTTTATAGGAGAACGGGCAAAGGAGCATATTATTTGCGACACCGCAGTGATTAGCGATTTGGTTGCATTGCCGATTGCCGACCTTAAAGATGTGTAGATCCTTTATCGAATGATTCTAAGCCGTAGTGGTTTACAACAACTGAATGAACAAAACGTGGACATGAATAAAAAAATTACAAATAAAACGCACGGTAGTGGATTTTCAACTACCAAGATGTTGTAGATTGACTTTAAACTTCGTTATAAACAAACTTGAAATTTAGCAGACGGATAGCTCCAAACAATTCCGAGGAGAACATCCCATTCTGTATGCAATAAAAGGTGCTTATGTACAACATTAGTTCGGATAGCCACTAGATTGTGATCGGGTCTCAGAATTATGAGTGCCGATACTCGTAATTGACGCAACCATAATTGACAATTTGATATTGAGCTAGCTTATCTTTTGGCGCAGGTCATAGCGTCTCAGATAGTGGTATTGACGCGTAATAGAGGACTCGATATATCGACTGCGACAAGGTGTACCAACCTGTTTATTTCAGTTATACGACGATAAGGTATGTATTTTTTCATATCAAGTGTTCACGGTAAACATCGGCCCCGTGTTGATTTTTAACAGATTAAGTCCTGATACTATGTACAGTGTAAATAAAAGGCCTGCTTCGAGTTCAATACTCCCGAAAATTTTAAATGAGGTGATTTATTTTATTTATTTATTTATAATCTTAGGTTAAGTTTTTTTTACTAGCTGACCTGGCAAACGTTTTTTTAGTGAATATAATTTGGTATTTAAAATATAAAAATATCATTTTCTATCTGCCATACAAGCCGCTAAATGATTTACCGATGGATTTTGTGAGTTGTAACATTATCAAACAGTAATTGAAAAATGTTAATGTACTAATACCGCTCTTAAAAAATGGGGGTTGCTAGTAGAAAGGTGAAAAGTAATGCCAAATCACAAAAGACAAAAAATTTGTCCCAAAAAAATTGGGGTAAAATTCCCTTATCGCATAGGGGTATTGAAATAGTTTATGACCTACTACCTAAAATACACAATAAATTTTAATAAAAATCGGTCAAGCAGTTTCGTAGGAGATTTATTACAAACACTGTGACACGAGAATTTTATTTACTAAATTATAAAACGTAATTAATAATAGGAACATTCTAAATATAATAAAATTACAAAAACCTAACCGAGGGTGCGATCGGCAGTGAAGAAGGGCCCTATAAACCGGTGGTTAAGGTGACATAGAGGGAAATCTCCTGACGATGCGTGACGTATCCAGGAGTTCCGCCTTCTTTATCTGAGCCTTGACCCAGTTATCTAGCGAAAGTCTCTTAAAGAGTACTTCGAGACTTTTTGCCATAGTACCCTCCTGAGATGCGGTCCACTCGGCCTATGACCGCACTCAATGGAGGCTGCTTGTACGTGGTCGCGATCCTCAGCAGTGAGGGAACGAAGAAGAAGAGACCTCCTGAGATTCCCAGCTGAAGCATTTGAATAAAGAGTTTTTTTTTACAATTATATGGTCATTCAACAAGTACATTTACGAGTAAATATTCTGAGTTAACAAACAAAAAAAAAATCTGTCAAATTGAGAACCACAACTTTTTTAAATTTGTTTTTCTTACACTATGGTTGTTTGGTTTAGATTTTATTATATATAAATAAATTTCATTCTATGCTTTCAGCATAAAATTGTTATCAGCAATTTGTTGACGCATTATAAGTAATCAAAATGAAACTTTGTCAACATGATTAGAGAAAAACAAAAAAAAGCCATAGACTTTTAGAAACAAGTTATAGAGTTTTTAATGAGGATCAATCTGAATTCGTCATTATAATTGAATGACATTAGTTTAAAAAAAAACAAAAGTCAAGTTTAAATATAGAACTTGTCGCTCGTCTCGTTTATTTAATAAAAAACAATGTTTATGTGTAGTAGTGTGTATCGAAATAGTAAATATACGAAATACCAATAATAAATCGGGCAGAAATTCTATATATTTTAATGACGAACTACACAGATTGGTCAGAGAAGCTGGCCTTGACTGCTTCACCGGATTGAGAGGTGGCATAGATCTTAGATTGCTTAGCTTGAACCTCTATCGCTAGTAACTCGATGCAAGGGTCTCCCCGGTGAGGGGTAACCTCGGTTTGGACGGGCGCCCAAGAGGGCCGAATCACTACTCGATCGGTTGCTATTTCACAAATAATCCAAGGGACATAGAACAATAATGTTATCTATCTATCTATAGAATCAAGTTGTTAAAGTGACGTGCCGCCAATTATAATAAACAATTGATGCTGAACATAAAATATTTTTATTACCATTGTAAGCTAAGGCGATATAAGTATGTATTGAATTTTAATCATTCCGTTTTCAATACAAGTCGCATACCAGTCTTTCGATATCATACACATAACAGGGTAAAAGGATGTGAGAGCTTATAATAATATTGTTAGCTTCCTTGCTCATATTATTGACAGCTATTTAGCAAAACATCAAGAGTTTTAGAGGTAATTGATTGTTTACAGAGAGAGTCCAGCCCTTTTGATCCTAAATTTCTAGTATTTGTATCTCTTTCAAAAATGGAAGCGGAAACGATGTCGGTTGCCTACCTTGTCAACTAAAGTACTTTTATATTAGTCAGTCCATTATCTTATTCTAATTCATAACTATATTTTACAGATTATCATATTTATTTATGCATTAAAACTAAATTAGCATTTAGTAGGTCTAACTGTTGCTAACAATATTAAGTCCTTATAACATTAAACGAGAATAGCGGACCAATTGAAAAGCGGCCAGTAAGTATAAATTATTAAATTCCTTAACAAATAAGTTTTAATATAGGCTAGTAAAATTATTTTAGAATAGAATAGAATAGAAAAAACATTTATTCGACATAAGAACACAGAAACAACAGGTAAAACAAGACAAAAAACAACATAAACAAAAGTAAACAGAAACAACATTAAAAATAAGAACAAAATAGAAATTGTGCCGAAAATGGGTTGGCTCAGCATGTGCTGTGCTCACACATGTAGCATAGCGCTGGTTTTCAGCCAAAAAACCTGTGTAGACTAAGGCGGACACGATTCGGTTGTGTATTAATATGGTGTACATTACATAAACTTTCATATATATTTATATATATATATATATATAAATATATAGTTATACTTTCTTTACATATATATATAAACAAATTACATAATAAATAACATAAATATAGTGTTATATAAACGATTTGTCGTAGTTGATGTTGGCGTGGTTTTTTTAATTTTAATGAACTGCAAGTCTGTTTTTAATCATGTATATGGCAAAATTAGTTAGTATGGGTAGTTATACAAATATAATTCAATTAAGATGTTGTTTTACGCACTAATGATTAACTAAGCTCATAGATAACATTGACTTACATCACATAATTATGTAAAACAGCCGTTTAACCTTTTTTATCAATTTATTTGACGTGTGGCCTTCGTGGCATCAATTTTAAAGTTATGAATAAATTATCTACAATTTATTTCCCTCATTTAAAGTCGTAGTAATTTAGCGTTAAGTTACCCGCGCTAAGAAACTTCGCTAAATAGATGTAATTGTTATTGTTAAACACATTTCTTACGTTTAATTCTCCAGTAACTATAATTACATGTTACATGACAATAAAATGTACTAAAATACATTTTAAACCTGTTAATTGCCATATAACTTGCGAAAAAAGTGTTATTATGTATTTCAAAAGGTTAAACTATAGATGGAAGTGACGTTTATAAGTATATTTACGAGTAAAACTCGTCTTTAAATACAATCATCTGGATGCTTTGTAACCCGTATTCTGCGTATATTCTCTTTCTTCTTCCCCATTTGTGAACATTGTCATACAGTACTGACATAGTCCTAGATTTTTTTAATAAGAGAATGATAAGAATATTTTTTTACTTAGGCTTGTGTTAGGAGATTCACGACTTTACGATTCGTTAACCGTAACCTAAACCTATTGCTTGTCATAAACCCCCCAATATCTCAATCAAAAAGCATGCTTTCATACAATTTGTAGGAGTTTTCTGGTATATCTTCGGAATCCAAAGTCCTATCTATGCCAACAATAATTATATTGGACCTAATTAAAACGCAACAAAAACGTCCTTCCTATTTTGAAGTCGGTTAATAACATATCACCTATTGCATATAAATTATATTCATAAAGTTATCAACTGTCCATTGTAATTTACGCGCAGTAAAGTAGATACGTGATAGAAAATTGTAAGAAGTCAGCCCGGGTGGCTTCGAACTCGTGTACCACGCGCCATAGTCCCAACAAAGCGCTACCACGAGCTTAAAATATTCAGTGCGGCGATTGATGAAGTATAAAATTTCTTAGTATCGTCTCACTCACAATGGTATTATGATAATTTATCGGTTGGCTTGTGCCGGCCGAGTGTGTGGGAACGCGAGCGAAACGGCCTTTCCCACGACATCGCAGTCAGGAGAGGAATGTCCCGACCGCCACCGAGTGTTCAGTCGCTTACTACCTATCGTATCCCGCGTCCTACGCCGTTTTATTATTAAAGAGCCGTAAGCGTCGAGTGGGTCGCAAGAAGCGGTACTTTCCGTCCATAACAAAGACGCGTGTCGACACTTAAGACGTTTCGATGTCTGGTTCCGTGAGACAGAATTAGAGTAAGTAGCGTCATGGAGGTTCCGACCGCACAATGGGACAGTGTCGACTAGCGGTGCTGGGAACACGCTCACACCTTCTCAATTGTTTTCGGATGACTAATTACATAAATGTTTACATACCTTTCATCTTCTTTAACCGATGTTAAAACACTGAATCAATGTTGTGTATGCTTTATTTTTAAATATGCGAAACATTTAAAAAAGGTTTTATTGCTCGGTAAAATGTTTAATGGACAGTGTTTCAGCAATATCGCTTACAATAATTGCACATTTCTAACTAGGACAAATAATTTTAAAAAAGAACACGGGTTGTAAAAAGTGTGTTCAGTAATGTCTATCCGTCGGTCCGTCAGTTCGTGTGCGACAGAGGCGATAACGCACCGCGCGAACCTACGCCGGTGCCGCCGCTTTGACGCCAGGGTTGCCACTAAATATTTATTTACAATTAAAACAATGACTATACTTGTTCCAATTTCGACATGTCATACATTCCTTTAACTGCATAGACATAAGAAATAACCCGTCTTAAATGGTACAAGTTTAATAGTACAGTTTTATTTATATGATAATAATATAAATAGGTAATCCAGAAACGGAAAATTATTATTAATACTAGCTATCCCCTCTAAAATAGGCGTGAGCTTATTTTGTAAAATAAGGTATGGGATAGTATTTACTAAGCCACCGAACCGGTAATTAGTAAGTTGCTAATATTTCCATAAGAAGGGACCTTATTCTTGACCGTCATCAAGTCGATACGTTTCGGATAATACTTTAGACTTGGTAGATTATTAAGCGAAAATGCGATCGCAAACATTTGTGTAATGCAATTAAATCGCAGTAGGAGCAATTTGGAGTTCTTTCGCGATTTCGATTTCGATTCAGAATAAGACTCTAGAACGATTCCCATAGAGCGTAATAAATTTAAAATTAAATCAAATCTGCTCTTAAGGACTCAATGCCTATCATTGATGGGAAAGAACTTAGTCGTCGACGAGGTTAATGCAATGCTAGATTTTCATCTCTTATTTTTATAGCAGTAATGGTCCATTAACATTTTTCATTTTATCGCAAATTGTTTATTAAATTATATATCGATAAAATTCAATTTTTGTAATTGTCAAGGATCAGATAGAATTCAGGGATTTTTTTATGTTCAAAATGCGTAAAAGAATTTCATTCTATTTTAGCAATTTAAAAATCTTTACATTGACAGCTGTTATAAATTGCCACGAGTCTTCATCTATGCGGAGCCGTTATTGTGTTGCATAAAAGTAGGGAAGCTTGCTTGCTTGCGTGTCTGCAAGGAGGGAGGGTGCGCGTGAGAACGCGTGCTGTCCAGGTGTCCTTGATGTCTGAACGAACAGCTGCTCAGTATCGAAGAGACGATTTTTTAATAGTATTTTCTCGAAGATAGTAAAAACGTAATATTAAAAATAAACTTTCGTAGCCTTTCTAACACCAAAATGATTCGTAGATGATGAATTTAAAAAAAAATGCGTGTTCTCTCATTCTTAGGAACAACTTATCACCATATGTACAATTTTTGTTATTCTATAATTATCATAATATGTATAGTAATATTTTAAATCCAAACCATCGTCCTCTACCAAATTTAATTATCAATATTTACTATGGACTTTTATCTCCATACCTTTTCGGTACTTTTTTCATGACTGAAGATCATGGTTGACCACCAGAAGGATTCAAATATACAGGAATTCTGTTTAGCTGTAACGTAATGATTATTACGAATTGACGAGATTGAGATGCATTATTTTAACAAAATTTATAGATGATTAATGTAAATGGATCTATAAAATTAAATTAAGACAAATAAAATTGAACAGTCGAGCGCCACCCCTATTTTTATCACGGGCGTTTTGCCACAATCGGTATAGGGCACATAAAAGCGACTCGACGTCGGCGCGCGCCTCATTCGTTCTCTGACCGTCGCGCGCGCCGCACCAATGATCTTACCCGCGAGGAACATGTCACCGCCGCACGGCGGATACACCGCGCCAACCCACGAAGAAGAACCCGTCTCAAGGACATACCAATACAGAAAAGTTATGAAACCCATGCTAGAAAGGAAGCGACGCGCGCGCATCAATCGCTGCCTGGACGAACTTAAAGACCTAATGGTCACAGCACTGCAAGCGGAAGGAGAAAACGTTTCCAAGCTGGAGAAGGCCGATATACTTGAACTCACAGTGCGTCACCTTCACAGCCTGAAGCGAAGAGGACAATTAGTGCTGAAAGCTGACATGTCATACGCGGAGAGATTCCGCGCTGGATTCACGCAGTGTGCGACGGAGGTGTCACAGTTTATCGCGAACGCCACCCTAGCAGCGAATGCAATGCAGAGGCAGGGACCAGTTGACCCTCAGGCTGGTGCGAGACTGCTGCAGCATTTAAGCAATTGTATACGAAGGTTGGAAAGTCCTCAAGTTGTTCAGCCTCAACCGATCGCGCCCAGCGGAGTTGCGAGGCCTACGCCCTTGCAACCTATCGTGGCAGCACCACCACCACAATCCTTGCAGAGGCCTTCGTATGATCGAGGTGTGAAGAGGCCGGCGGAGGCGGTCGTCGAAGAGGTGACCTCGAAACGAGCGTACGCACCGCCTTCGCCGCCGCACAGCCCCGCCTCCGAGACGGACTCCGCCCAGTCGATGTGGAGGCCCTGGTGACCGAGCTGAACGCCAAGTACCCTTGATCTCGCATGCTATCCTTTCAGGACTGTGTGACCGGACGTGTGATATAGAGTTATGTTGTTTGACCCAGTTAACGTTCCTAGAACCGATGTGTGTTGAAAAGTGGATTTTGTTCCGCTCGCTTTGCCTGTTGAAGTTTTGTTTTTAATTTAATAAAAATAAGATTTTTGTTTTAAATCTGTTATTATTGTATACCCGACTTCAACGTCTTCCGCGTCGCGTATTTGCTAATCATTTGTTTTAAACTTATAAAGTAACTATGTAATATAAGTAAACACCTGTGATATTTGTAGCTCGAATGAGTAAATTAACTTGAAGTTGCGAAGTTTAAGCTTAGTTTAACCGTTTAGTTGATACGTGAAAGAGTAATAAATACTATGTTACAATTGGATAGAATTTGTTTAAATATCTTCCCTGCTCCCTCGGCCGCGTCAATATATTAATCTACAATTAAAATAGCAACACAGATGATGTTAACATTTAGTGGAGATAATCTTAAGGATTTTAAAGATCTGGAAAAACCAGCTTTTTAAAGGTTTCATGCACAATCTATTCGTATGCATAAACATGCTAATTATCATATGATAAATCTAACATAATCCATTATAAAGTCTACAGTAAAAATGCATTATAATTTTACGAGTCTGATGTTAATAATAAACTTTGTTAATACAAAGTTAACACCGATAAAAAAAAATTTATCTAATTATCAATCTGTAATTCTTAACCAGATTTCCATTAAAGTCATTTTAAAATAAATAACAAAGATACGCCAAGTAGTGGTTGATGTACACCAAATAATGGGGGAATGTGCTAAACATGAAGCGGAAAGAAAGTCACTAATAGCCTAAAACTGAGGGAACAACATGTAAGTACCTTTATAATGTTGCTGTCTGACCTGACCTTAGAGAGAGCAAGGAAGCTGGTGGCTATGGCCATACAACATTGATGACTTTCTTGCTTAATGCGATCGATGTGTGTGTACTTAGTTTAGGGTATGTTTAGGGACTGTCCAAAAGGGCAAAAGTCCCCAAAAAATAAGTAACGAAAAAAAAAACAAAGATACAAACAATGGTTTAGAATTTTTAGCTCTAGATAGATTCCTAGATTTGTTCTCAGAAAGATCGTTTATTTTTGTCGGTCATCACTGACCATTCGAATGTCCTGTTCCAGTCGGCTAGTTTAGTGTCTGGGACTGTGTGCGACTGGCTCATCCCCCGACTTAATCCAAGGCTTAAAGGAAGACGAATAGAAGTTCTCTCTGCCTACCACATTACGGCTATAAAAACGTAAACACTTCATTCCTAAATATTACTAAGACTATTTTTAGTAACCTCTTTAAAATAAGTAACAGTCAAAGTCTATGTCCCACTGTTAAGCACATGCCTTCTCTGTTATAAGAGTATATCCATCTTGCAGACTTCATTTGTCGTATAAAAATTTCTAAGACATCTTTGTTTTTTCACAATTTTTTCCTTCACTGCTCGCGCGTGGTAAATCGGCATTAAAAATTGCAGCAATTGCCCTCGTGCCGGGGATCGAACTTGTATTATTAGCGTACTAATGTAACTTGAGACCACCGCCCGGACACTGAGCTACCACAGCTCTAAATATATTTAAAGTAATAGATTAAGTACGAAATACTTATTATTCCATACAGTACAAACACTTAGCAATGTGGGAGATTTAAAGTTATAGTGGGAAAATTCTAAATTAAACCACGTATTAAAAACTGTAATATTAGTATTTTTCAAGGTTAAAGTTAAAGTTACAGCCTTTATATATATAATATATATGTCCCACTGCTGGGCGCAGGCGTTCTCTGTAAAGAGAGTTTAACGGCATAGTCCACCACGCAGCCCTAGTGCGGATTGGCAGACTTCACATGCCTTAGAAAATAATTCTAAGACATGTAGGTTTCCTTACGATGTTTTCCTTCACCACCGAGCGCGTGGTAAATCAGCACATAAAATTGCAACAACAAATTTCTGTGTGCCGGAATCGGGGATCGAACTCGGGTTGCTAGCATGCTATGCAACTTGAGCCGACCGCCCGGACTCTAAGCTACCACGGCTCAGTAAACATGGTAAAATATATTTAAGCTCTACGCCTAATTTGTGTAAAAAAAATGAGTTATAAAAGCAGGAATAATTTCGGTTTAATACAACGGTTTAAAAGGTGACAACATCAATTAAAAAGAAACTTAGATCTGTACCATACGATTAATGTGAAATATATTATAATCATTATGGTTTATTACTATTTCTACAACATATATATAGATAAAAACAAGTAACTATATCATTAAAAGAATTACCTAAAATTGACTCTTTAAGTATAACTTAGTCGTCTAAAGAATTAAGGGCTTCGTATACAAATATCAAGCTCAAATTCGCACAACGAGCTATGGAGAGGGCTATGCTCGGAGTATCACTACGAGATCAAATCAGGAATGAGGAGATCCGTAGACGAACAAAGGTAACAGACATAGCTCGCATAAGCAAGTTGAAGTGGCAATGGGCAGGGCACATAGCGCGTAGAACAGATGGCCGATGGGGCCGAAAAGTTCTCGATTGGAGACCACGGACCAGCAAGCGTAGTGTGGGACGTCCAACTGCAAGGTGGTCTGACGACCTCATAAAGGTCGCAGGACGCAGCTGGATGCGAACCGCTTACAACCGGTCCTTTTGGAAATCGTTGGGGGAGGCCTATGTCCAGCAGTGGATGTTATACGGCTGAAATGATGATGATGATATAAATATCATAATTCGTATGCTTTTTAAGAAATAAACACATAATTGTTATAAATTATTCGTATATTTAAACATAATTATTTATTTAAAAAAATATATATTTTATATTTACTATAATTTTTAAAAAAATTATTATAGTCTTAATTTAATTATGTTGGTTGAAAATTTCATAAAAGTGTTCATTTAATAACATTATTACTACTTAGATTTCTCTAAGCATGAAGATATCCTATCCTAGAATTCTTCGAAGATTTTCTCTCTCGCATGGCAACTACAATAAACAAAGTTCTCTATCTCCCAAGTGCTTCAATCGATCGACGCGTAAGAATAAGTTAACCGTTAAATAGTAACCTATAACAAACTTAAGTTGCTAAATGATATTAATATCACTTCAGTCTGTCATTGTCGCACATTAAGGACTTCCATTTCTTACGGACTTTCCTTCAGTCTGTCATAGTCACACATTAAGGCTATGACAGTTTTAAATAGACAAACAAGATCTTCAACGCAATGGAACGTTCAAAGAATATTTAAAAGACAAGCTTTGACGTGTTATAAGTTATAAGAGATGTAGGTATATCGAGAAAGACATTGCTATCTGCTTTACAACAGCTTATATACTAGGCACAAAATATATTGTTTAAAAAAAAATAACAAAGTTTTAATCACAATAATGTGTCTGAAAAGGCCATATTACTATTAGTCTACTTGTAGCGTACATACTTAATGCAAATTTAAGACATATGGTTTTTTCATGGATGTTGAAAGTTATTAGGTAACAAACATAAAAAATACATACAGACGTAATGAGAACCTCCTTTTGAAGTCGGTTAAAAATTAAATATATAATTGTGCCGTAAAACGACTGGTTAATCCGGCGCGAAAAGCTTCTACTATCGGCATCCGCTTCCCACAACCGTTCCCGCGCAAACACCATCGCGATGCAAGCGCGGGCGCACTTAGAAATTAGTTCGATCCAGTCTAATTGGGTCTTGTGGTTGCGTGCGCCCGGCCGTGGGAAGCTCCGGTGAAAATAACATGGACACCGGCCATTTGGGCTGTCTTATGGCCGTGAGATATTCGATTTGGAAATAGCAACACATTTGTTTTTATATCATCATGTTCACGGTCGATTTAGTTAAAACGCGATAGGTCAGTAACATTTTTAATTACATTTTTAGCCTTCTTACCACTTAGAACACCCGTTGTACTTTTTTTTTCTCTTTATTTGGGACAATAAACAATAGCACAATTGATATTATAAAAGACATAATAGAAATAAGATATGTAACTGCACTACCAACAACATTATCCGCAAAAAACAAAAACAAAATTTATACTAAGAAGAAGAATACAGAAATAAATGAACTAATAAATACTTGTTAACTAAATTAACTAAATAAGCTGTCTTTAATACATTTTCTAAATTTAGTAGTAGGCAATGAAAACAAATCAACATCTGCGAAGTACTTATTGTATATATCCACCACACGACGGAGAGGTGAACGCACACCAGCATTGGAACGACAGGAGTTTAAAGAAAATAAATTATATGTCCTAACCTCTCGCCGATAAACTGTTCTGGGTACAACGTAACATAAATTATTTACTAAATAAGAACAGTCAAATTTATTGTTACACAATCCATGTAGAAACATGGTTTGAAGAAGCATGCGCCTTGATTTCAAGGGTAAAATTTTGTGTTCCCTTAATATATCATTGTAAGGAGTACGATTTTGTGGCACTTACATCGTACTTACATCGGTAGTCGTGATAGTTTGAATTTAAACACAGAAGAACACAAATAGCTGAGCTTTAAGCACCATGTCTACTAGTTGCCAGTGACGTTTTATTAGTTGCGATAATCTTTCAAGCCCGAACGAAGCGCTCTGCTTGGTTTTTCATAATTTGTGCAGGAAATGACTGGAATACTTAACCCGCGTCTGTCTTTCCCTCCGATTACAATGTAGGTATTTTCAAGACTTTAGTGAATAGGCATTTACTGAGCTAGTGCGCCTTTAATACAGGACTGCATTTGAACTTAATGTCAGGTGTGATCGTGGTTTTGCTTGGAAAGAATAAAAAGAACATCTATTACAGTCATATTCAGTCATCATTACTAAAAACGTTTAAAACTAACACGTACACGATTAGCGTGCCAGTTTATTAGGTACGCCATTTTTTTTTTATAATTTCTAAGCAAGTGCTTGACTGCGATCCCACCTGATGTTAAGTGGAAATGCAGTCCTGGATGGTTAGGCGCATTAGCTTAGTAAATGCCTATTCACTCTACTCTTGAACTCATATTGTAATCGGAAGGAAAGACAGACGCGGGCAAACTATTGCAGTCCTGTGCTGTACGAAGAATGAAAGACGAAGCAAATCGTTTCGTTCGGGTTTGAGGGATGTTCACAACAAAAGGATGAAATCCCGCAGTTCGTCTAGAAGTCCGATGGTGGAAAGGGGATGGGGATTCCCCAGATATTAGATCATGTAGTTCCTGAGCACACTCTCCAAAATGCCAAAACGCCATCGGTAAACCATAGTGGTACCAATGAACTGAAAGATCACTAAAACTAACAAATATCGACCGTTATGATGCCAATGAACGTTTATATTGTACACAATTGCCAAAACCATTAGATATTGAAGCTGTGAGAGATAATTTAGTATTCCCAATTTCACTAGATTGAGAACGATCGTACTTCTTATTAAGCTGAGTCTCTGAGAAAAGTAACAAAAAAGGGTTTAAAATTTTAATTATAATTTAACGTTTCTTTATTCGCAATCTAATGAAGTGATCAAGCCATAGTTCGCACTGATTTCATCGTTGTAGTTAAATTTACATTCAGCATATGCGGAATTTGGCGTAAAATCCGTAAATTCCAAATTCAATTTAACGTGATTTGAATTTAGAATTGAATGTTACACCCATTTTATCGAAGCTATGTCATTTGTCTTTGTTTCACCGGCATGATTGCATAGATAAAATTGGCCTATTATTCTATTTGAAAAATACTTTATCAGCACATATTTTTCTTTTTTTCTCTTTAGATTTCTAGCTCTATTGCTGTTTTTACACCAACGTAATAGCTTATAAAATTCATAACTTAATATCATTTAGCCTAAATCTCCTTAATGCTTAATTTAGCGTAATAGATATATATCTGTTATATCTGTTAAAAAATTAAAATAAACTTAAACTGGAGTTGTCTAAATTTATCTTGGAAACATGAGGTGGTAGGTTAGAAGAAACCAGCCCTGTAGTTCTGGGCTCTCAAGAATAAGACTACGGTATCCCCTGCCTGTCATATAAGGTGACTAAAAGAGGCCTCGGGTTCACTGGCTTTTGTCGTCCGCTAAGGTGGACCCGGGAAGAAGGCGACATCGGCTGGCCCGTATAGCCTTGCACTGTGAGGGCACAGGGGGGAAGGGAGTAACCTCTCCCCCGGGACGTGCTCTCCTTGAGCACAGTGCAGAGGGGCTCCGGTGCGTTCCACTGGAGATCGCGGAGCCCCTCGTCATGCACCGAAGAAAGGGCCACCGGGGAGGTTTTAGTGGGTAAAAATCCCACATAACCGCCGCCTTCCCCCCAGAAGGCGGGGTATCTTTTTGAAGATTTCCTCCCCGTTAACAAAAAAAAAGGTGAGAAGAAACAGTTTATTAGGGAAGGCTTTGACCAACTATGGTCAAATTTGGGATTTATATAGTACGAAATACTGCACGTATAATCTTATTCTGAGTTATATCTCTCTTATAGTGAACATACAGTGACATCACAGTTGTCGATTATTGTTAGTTTTGTTAATCTGATAATACAGTTGTAGTTTGGTTTACCAATGGCGTAGTATTGACACTTCAATATTGATTCAATAGTTACTATTTGTTAATCTCGTGACATCTTCCAAATATGCCGATACATTTCAATCAATTAATCTTAACATAATCAAATCGTAGTATTTTAGGAACTTTGACAATTGCATTGAAGGTGTAGATATAGTGAAAAAAGATTTTCCTTGGTAATTTTTCGGAAAAGTTCGTATTTATCGTGCTCTCTCAAATAACTCCATATTAATGATATGCAAATGACACTTCATTTAATACGATCATTCATTAACAGTACAGGTGTCATTGTATTCCGATAAAGATCCGAGTTTTCCCGAAGGAAAATAATTTCTCTGTACATCTTTTTTTTAAGAGACAAACTACACAGATTGGCCAGAGAAGCTAGCCTTGACTGCTTCACCAGATTGAAAGGTTGCATAGCTTAGGTCACTTAGCCTGAACCTCTATTATCAAGCAACTCGATACAAAGGTCCCCGGCAAGGGGTAACCTGGGCTTGAACGGTTACTATGTTGAACCTGCCCATAAAATAGCGGCAACGCGCGAGGATTATTCGCAACCTCTCGACGGTCGCGAATGGATGTTTTGTGGATTTGTAAGGATCTGTGCAATGGTAATCGCGTCGTCTGGATCGTCAAGAACATGTCTTGGCGACGCGACGGAATTTAGTATATGAAGGCTTATAAGTGGCGGCACTTACAAGAAGTTTGTTAGAATGTTTGGTGGCAGTCTCGAAAAACCGTCGAGATGTTTGCTTTGGGTTGTGGTAGTGAAATGTCATTGGCAAATGTTGTTGATGTTTCGCCGACCGCAAACTAAGATTGGTTTAATAAAGCTTAAAATGGGATCTTTCCTGTTATTATATTTCCTATTTAATATTGTTTTTAAATAAGAACAGTTTGCGAGCGAACTATTCGAAAGGGTGTTACGTAAATGAACAGCCGATTCGAAGCAGTGAGAATTGATACCTTTGACTTTTACTTTTTTTAAGTTACGCTATCTGGTGGTAACCCGATGCTGATATTTACTTTACCATTGGTGGGGTTATTATATTTCACAACCTTCGTTAATTAAATTTTATTATGATGTTTTTATTCTTGATTTCTTTTAACTTGCGTTCGTCTCGCGTAATACATATCGCAGATATCCTTATAGTGACAGATTAAATTATTTTCATATGCATACTTTGTGTAATCGCCGCAAAATGTTAGATGTAGTTTTTCTTCACAAAGCCCTCAATGGCGAAATAAAAAGTAGACTGGTACTCGAAAACATTCACATTAGAGTGCCATTCAAATATCCAAGGAGTCGTTGTTGTAGGATTTTGATGTGCCGCATAACCGCTAAAACCAACCTACTGTCACACTCGCCCTTCTAAGGATCTCCGCTACATATAACCTCCTTAACACTAAATCCACGTCGGTTGACATTTTTCTAATTCACGCAAGGTCTTCCGCACCTTAGTATTAAAAATTGTGCAGTAATTTTAGCTAATTTAATTAATTTATTACTGATTTTTGTATTTCTTTATAATTTATTAAAATATTTTGTAACTATTAATTATTAAATCGTTACGTTTCTTAATAGCGAATGTTGTGTACACCTGTAATTGGTATACACAACAGGACTTGATAAAGTCCTAAACTTAATAAAGTTGAGTTTGTAAACTTGATTATTACAACAATGTATGCTGGTGTAATGCTGTTGGTGTATCTTATTAAATAAATAAATAAACTAGAACCGCTACCAAAAAAGTAACGAATTAAACTAAATATTGGACTATTATAAAATTTTGTTTGTTTGTTGTTATATTTGATAGTCTTAATGCCTTTATAACACTGTGTTTTGTTCTTAACCAAAATGCAAAATAGAAAGTACCTACACTTTATGTCATTTACTTTATGACTTGTTTATATTTGGTTCATTAATTGATTTTTTTTCCAATCTGTATTAATATTCGAAGCATTTATAACCTACTGGTATGGGTACAATTAGGGGGTTATGGATTCGAATCCACTATTCATCAATTGACGTGAACCACCACCTTTTCTTTTGCCGGTGGGAAATCTTCAACAAGAGAGGTTGAAGATTTTGTGAATATTTCGCCCTTGTGCCTTCGCAGCGCAAAGCGATACAGGTTGATCGCCTTCTTCGGGGGTTCACTTTGGCGGACGATACAGGCCCCCACCATTGTCGCCCAGTGAACCCGAGGCCCCTTTTAGTCGCCTTCTACGACAGGCAGGGGATACCGTAGTCTTATTCTACGAGCCCAGAACTACAGGGCTGAGAACCACCACCTAGGATAAACTAAAGCTTAGTGGAATGGGTAAAATTAATGTTAGTAATATTTACTAAAAAAAACTAGCATTATTAAAAAAAAAGTTTATAATCATTACCAAGATAATAGTTATAATGACTGCTTAGTGTAATATAAAAGAACGAAAATATCCGTTTTGGTCAGGGTGTACTTAAAATCCGTGGGCATCAAGTCAAACCCAAGTAAATAGGAAAAAATCTAACTGGAAAGAATGAATGAAAGTGAGCGTCCACATCGTGACATGAGTAACTATGCTAAATTTCAAGGCAATCTGGTGCATAGTTTTGGAGATATCGTGATGAGTCAGTAAGCGATTCGCTTAGCTATACATAGGTAACCGTATTACTTTCGTTTTATTATCATTTTTTTATGCACCCAACGGATTTCTCATAAATCGATAAATGTACGTCGAAGGAAGTCGTTAGAAAACATCATTGTACCATCAGTATCAGCTATGCCGTTGTGAGCGTGCTTGTAGATTCAGAAGTTGAAGTTAAATAGAATATATATGCATGTCTGTATATAGTTAAAGTTACAGCCTTTATATATATAATATATATGTACCACTGTGGGGCCTTCTCTGTAAAAAGATTATCAGGCCATAGTCCACCACTCGACATTCAATTCAATGATTGGCAGACTTCACATGCCTTAGAAAAATAAGACATGTAGGTTTCCTCACGATGTTTCCCTTATCCGCCGAACGCGTGGTAAATCAGCACATAAAATTGCAACAAGAAATTTATTGGTGCCGTCACCGGGGATCGAACTCCGGTTGCTACCGTACTGTGCAACTTGAGCCAACTGCCCGGATACTGAGCTATCTCGGTTCCATGTCTGTGTATGCCAGCATCAAATACATTTAGTTTGTACACTAGGAAACATTCGTTTTAAGGCTTTCAAAAGTTAAATAATATGGCAAGAAACACTGTTGTAAGATTTTTGGACATTTATTCGCATCATTAATAACATCCAAGAGTGAGAGCCGCTTCTCAGGAAAAGAAAGTATCGTTGATGTTCATGTTTGTACGCATGGTATAAGCGTGCCCAAGTCCCTGATTTGCCAATGACATTTAACTATGAAACCAACCTGTTACAAATCAATTGACATTGTGTCAAAATCCGTAATGTAATAATTTTTTGATATGTAATTTTCAATAGATTTTTTTGATTATTTGATATTCAATAATTGATTGCATGTAACGGCACATTTAGAAGACATCACTGATACGTCACTGAAAAACCATAGTGTTACAACTAAGATAATTACACTTGCAGATCATAACACCAACGCTTAATTATTAGGCTTTAATATATGTCTACATTATTAATTCAAATCAATTATTGTTATTATTTATTAATTATTTTTTACTTCAATATTAAATAATTCAATTTTATTACTGAATAAAATAACTTTTACTAAATGAGTTATTAGCACAAAAAAGATTTTTTATATTTATGACTATAAATTTTTTATGTTAAAAACCAAAAAAAATATTTTATGACGTATATAAATCGATACAAGGGTGTAAATGTAATATATACTATTACGTTCAAAGTAAATAAGCAGCGGTCCGGTAATATATGCAGTGGTGCCGCATTACTCTAATAAGATGGATACGTTCGTAAAAGCTTATTCATTTTATAATCATGTATCTTATTTATGTAATCAATTAACATTCGTATAAATAATACATCACATCTACAAGAGCTTAATAGACTACATTAGAATAAAAAATATTTGAAGTTCACACGATAACACCTACGCGGTTCAAGTTATGTCACATACAAATACTCGTATATATATCTGACATTACGTACGTAATGTTTTTTTGAACGGGTTATTATAACGACTACAGTTCATGGACAATTTGTGCGGGATCAAAGCCTGTTTTCATATAGTCAACATATTCCTTTTTAACCGACTTCAAATAAGAAGGATGTTCTCAATTCGTCTGTATGTTTTTTTTATGTTTGTTACCTCATAACTTTGGACTGGGTGAACCGATTTTGATAATTATTTTTCCATTTGGGGAGTTCCCGTGTGGTCCCATTGCAATGTCGATCCAATTCTGACATTTATTAAATACGTGCGCTACGAATGGACGAATAACTTAATATCACCTCAACCGATTTTGATGATTGTTTTTTGGAAATGATGTAGGTTAGTTTGATGAGATTTGATTAGGGTCTGATTAATTCTATTTCGTAATATTTCTATTCGATTTGTTGGGCCCTTTTTTTCTCGTAAATATACACCTGTAATTGGCATACATAATAGATCATTACAGTTTTAAGTAAATTTATTTTTATTAATGATATTATGTTTGTGTTACGCTATTGGTGTATCTTATTAAATAAATATGGCCGTGAGCAAAAATAAAAGGGTCGGTTAAGAAAGTTTGAATATCTCGGAAGATAAAGACGCTAGCTAACTGAAATAAATTGTGCATGATAGACAATTAAATATCCATTAAAATAAATTTTAGTATTTAATGTTGCCTCCAAGTGGCGTAAAATTAAAAAAAATAAAATTTAAAGAACCATACTGTATTGCCCAAGTTTACAAAAGATATCGTTTTTCGTTTAGGTTTATGTTTTTTAATAAAATATAAATAAATTAATAAAATTATTTATTAATTTATTTATATTTTTAATTATATCATGCACAATTTATTTCAGTTAGCTTGCGTCTTTATCTTCCGAGATATTCAAACTTTCTTTACCGGCCCTTTATTTTTGTTCACGAGTGTATTTGTAGCAAGGGCAGCACATTCACTCTTCACGACCTGACGAAAGCTTAGATATTGCGCTCCCCGCCCTGTAGTTCTGGGCTCTCAAGAATAAGACTACGGTATCCCCTGCCTGTCGTAGAAGGCGACTAAAAGGGGCCTCGAGTTCACTGGGCGACAAGGACTCGGGAAGAAGGCGACATCGGCTTGCCCGTGTCTCCTTGCACTGCGAGGGCACAGGGGGGGAGGGAGTGCCCCCGGGAAGTGCTCTCCTTGAGCACAGTGCAGAGGGGCTCCGGTGCGTTCCACTGGAGATCCCGAAGCCCCTCACCATGCACCGAGGAAGGGCCACCGGGGAGGTTTTAGTGGGTATAAAGTAAAGTAAGTGGGGTATCTTTTTTTGAAGATTTCCTCTCTGTTAACAAAAAAAAAAGATATTGCGCCCCGTTTCGCTTCAGTGAACAGACACCCTGATGTTCTGCATCTGCGTCTGTCAGTAAAAAACAAAGTAATATCGAGTAATTAGAAACGTGATGACCTCCGCCTAGTCGAGGCGATGGAGCTAATTGATTGCAGAAAAAGTATTGCGCTATTGAGATGCGCTTCGGGTTTTTTTTAAGTTGTAGATTAATAGCTGTGTTTTAATGTATCGCTCTAATGAATATGAAAAGAATACACGACTGTTATCTGAAGCAAACGGGACGTCTTGGGAGCGCGGCATCTAAGCGCTCGCTTTAAGAATTATAACAGTCTTAAGAGGTAAGATATTACCTGAATAGAAGGAAGTATGATAATTGTATGACTGCTAGTGTAGATGGAATTCGAAGTTCGAAAGTAATAAAATGAAATTTAACGGACGGCATAATATTAAACATTTCCACGAAAAAATATATTAAAAGTTGTAAATTAACATGCATATAAAACAATTCGCACATTCACTCTCACAGCGTGAACATACACACAAATGCACAGAAATTATACCCAAAAAAAATCTCTAATTAAATAATAATAATAAATATGCTATGAGTGTTGTTTCGCTGCCACCTAAATTAGGAATTTCCTGTGCGATAGGTGGCAGTCCTTCCACCCATGGCTATTTATACCTGTACTAGATATATTTTAATCATAAGCATATTGAATGTAGTTTATGTGTGTGTCAGTGAATGTGTAAATGCTAGTTAATTTAATAATTACTTTTAAAAAGTCGTAAGAAGTCGTTGGAGGAAGGAAGGATCAGGGCCTTGATATCAGTCAAGGTAGCAGTGAAAGATAATTTTTTACATACTGTAATAACACAGTTTGCATTATAATTTGATTTGATTTGTTTGATTGCTTATAGTTGACTATAAAAAAACAAGATTTACAACAGACAGCAGACAGCGTACAAAATGTGCAGATACTACGAAAGTATAGAGAAAGTGATTTCACACCGAAATCTCGCAAAGGATCTCGCAGCCGTTCACCAACTAAATGGATGAATCAAGTTAAAAACTTGTCCTATAAATTTGACACGATGGTAGGTGGTGAAGGCATATATACCAAGGTGTACCATAATACTAGGACATGAGGGGCCGACCTAAGAGATAGAGAGAGGTCCAAGCTTAGCGACCTAAAATTTTTGGTACCTGTCAATTCCGGTGGAACAGTACAGGCTAGCATTCCGTTTACGTTCGTCACAAAAAATACAACAGATAATAATGTAATAACTGACCCGATTGCGATCTAAATATTGATGCAGTCGCGTCGATACTGGCCGTCGAGAACGATACAAAATTTAAAAATAATACGTCGGCTGCATTATACTATTACGCAGCTGTTGGACATTTTAATTTGTATTGTTTTAAAATGTATATTAATATCCCCCGAAACTTTCCTTATGCTTCGTCACGTCTTGTCTTGCAATTCCACCGAAATAAGTTTCCAAGTTCCTGAACGACTTATTTCTTTCACAATAAGCTGTCTTTGTCTACCCCTATAAGGTTAAGAAGGATGTGAGAGTTATATATTTTTTTGTTCCTTTCCATTTTAAATAAAATCTCGTACTTTGTTTAAAGATCATAAAAAAACGCACCTTAGAGTAACATTATAAATTCTATCTCAATTATTTCCATATTATTATTAGACTTAGACCTTAGAACTTAGACCTTAGTGGCTGTTTCAAATATACTTAATCCCAAAACATAGCAAAGTTATGATTCACGAAATATAAAATTATACGTTTAGTTGATTTTTAATGTTGAAAAGTAAACAAAACAGTCCTCAACTTAACTGTGGTTAACCCAGCATCCGGGCACTCAATGTAAAGTCGATCTCACGAGCCGATATCAATTAAAAAAATATTATTTAAATTTTAAGTGCCGCAGAAAAACATCGTGAGAAACCAGGATAGCAGTGATTTCAAAGTCGTGTGAAGTCTGCTATCTTGACAGTATAATCTATGATAATCATCAGGACATAATATATCTTGTTATAGGCAATAAGAATTAAGTTGTAAATTCGTTGTCGCCTCTGATACAAAGTTAATTGTTTGTACTAATAGATCCTCGAGTTCGACATGATAAAGGAAAGATGTTATGTGTAAAACCGGTATTGCTTGAATCGTCGACAAGATCATTAATTCTTTTGAGTTTTCAAATTATCATACTGACGATTTCGGCAAGAACAACACGATCTCATAACAAATACTGTTTCTGAAACTACACGTCAAACCATTAGGGTTTTGACAGTGCAACCATCTATTAGACGTAGTCATTGTGCTTCTGCATCCACAGTTCCAAATAAAAAGAAACATTGTTGGTCACAAATATTTGTTCACACCTTTCGAAGGTGGCCGGTAAGTGTCAAATAAAGAATAAATTAAAGTATCGATCCCACAGTGGGCCGTTGCGCGGCGGTCGGCGAGCGGTTACGTCAAGTCGCACGTCAAAGCTCGTGATTGCGGCGCGCGCCGCCGCCGTCACGCGCCCGTGGTCGCTGCACGAGCGATGGGGGGCGGACTTGACGATATAAAATAATTCATTTAATTGAAAAATTAATATAAACAGTTGTTTAGGCTCACGGACCTAAGAACTTTAGCCACCTCTCAATCCGGTAGAATAGTCGCGGCCAGCTTCTCTGATCGACATGAATAAGTCGTTCGTCATTAATAAAAAAAATAATTGTAATTTTTTTTCTGATAATCTCATAAAGAAAAAAATTACAATTAGGACTTATATGTTTATTTACGAGCATAAATGTAGTTTAGTCTATTTTTGGTTGCAATTCCGTATTTTGAAAATTGCTGCATTTTGCCCAGTACTTAATTCTTTAGTTTAATTTTATTTTTCTTAACCACAGAGATGGACACAAAGGTTTTTTTATATTTAGCAGATCGCTTTATTAAGCAAAGCTTTTTTAATCCATCTAAGATTGCCAATTCTGTCTTAGTCACATAGGGGAGGGGACCTAAGGCTCAAAAGGACATGAGAGCTTATTTCTTATAAAAGGAACAATGTGAAAACATTAACAACAACGGTTCACCACTTTCAGGTTTAAAGTAAATAGTAATGGTAGAATTTTTTTTCTGAGTCATTTTATCGTATTGTTTCATTGATTGTGCGTTTAAATTGAGACAATAGTATCTCTTTAATAGTATAGTTATATTAACGATAACATATTAAATATCTATGTATGAGATGTAGATTATTGTTCACAAAAAGATATTCAACCACGTATTAGATACTACTCTTGTTAGTAGAAAAACCGGGTTATTTTGATTTATTGATTACTGAGTACCACCCTGCTCTCGGCTCGCCACGGGCGATAGTTTTCCCACGGTCGCGAACGCTCCGCGGCCAACAGCACTGCCATTTACATGCCCCCACTACCGTATTACACAATCAACATACCGTGAGCACGCCAATAGAACCTACAGTATAAGCTTAAGTGGATAACGCATCAGTCGTATTATAATCATATAAGTCAAATTAAGCCGTCCAAAGGGATATGAGGTAACACATTTGTAATACTTTACCGATACTCGTACTTACGAGCACGTAAGGTTCTTGTAAAATGCTTACGCGTAACATACTAACCGTCCAAGCCGAGGTTACCCCTCACCGGGGGGACCCCTGTGTCGAGTTACTAGCGATAGAGGTTCAGGCTAAGCGACTTAAGAGCTGCCCTGGGGGGCGATTAGGGAGACACTGGTGTACCACCGCGTGCCTCCCTACCTGCAGCGCATCGTCGGGGCGTACTTGCATGGCAGGTGCATTCAGTATATGGGTCGGAACGCGTTCCACCAGAGGGAGGTGAATTGCGGGGTTCCGCAGGGGTCTGTGTTGGGGCCCCTGCTATGGAACCTTGCATATGACGCGGTCCTTAGGGTCGGTCTCCCCGTCGGCGTAAGTGTCGCACGCTAGTCATGTCCGACGGGGACGATTTCGATAGCACCATCCGGCTCGCCGAGCTTGCTGACATTCCAATAATGTTTCAATTGTTAATCTGGTACATAATTACATCCTCCAAATATGCCGACATATTTCAAACAATTACAAATAAATAAAAACATTCTATTGAAAATTACACATCATTAAATAGGTAGATTACGGTTTCTAACACAATGACAATTGAATTGGTTACTTTCATATTGAAATGTCATTGATAAATAGTAGATTCAGGGACCTGGGAACTTCTTAAAATCTACTAATACTTTATTTACTACCTATTTTCACAAATCTAACAATGTGTGATCCTGGCGCCCACAGACTCCTACTAAAATGACCGGTCTATAAAAATCATTCATAAAAGGTAATTTGAGAGTATAAATAAAAACACTAAGTCAATTAAAAAATATGATCAATACAAAACCTCTTTCTTAATTAACTTTAGCGAGACTCTACTACGTCCAATTATACTAAATTATCATCATTTTCAAAAAGGTACCAGGTTCGCGCCATCCAATCAGTTTTAAGACGAATTGTCCAAAGATTAGATATGTAAAGGCATATCCCTTTATAACTATATTCTATATCGTTATATATTTTATAACTATATTCTAGTTATAACATAATATAAGTGAATTCTACTCGACACAGATCCGAGAATCTCAAGGGATCTCAAGATCGATTTTTGTTTATTTTCTTATTGTCATCGTAATTTAAAACAACTGAACTTTAACATATAAAACCACAACACACAAACACACATACGCATTCGTGTTAGTTAATTAATAAATAAATACAGTAAAATTTTAACTATAGCTGGAGGTTGGTGATCTGTGTGACAGGTTACCCTACTATAAATCTTTTGATCTTCATAGTAAATTCTTTCACAAATTGTTATACATATATGCGCGCGCGACTGCTCTGTGTGATGTTCTCCATTTTAACTGATATATTACAACTCTTAATTTCCCGCCAGCGCTGCGTGGCGGACTATTGCCTGGTAGTCTATTTAAGAGGAAAGCATCTGCCCAACTATGGCACATATACAAACTTTTCTGAATCGTATCTTTTGATACCATCCATTATGTTGTTACTTTCAATTTCCTTCCACGTTAATTTTACAAGCATTGGTTTTATATACACGATACTTAACCAATATCGTCAAAAAGAAAAAGTAATCGATTTTTGCTAATTTTGGTAATCTAGTTCAGTTGAGCCACTTTCATTTTCCAATGGCATACCACTGACATTCCAATAATGTTTCTAATTGTTAATCTCGTACATAATTACATCCTCTAAATATGACGTTATATTTAAACAATTACAAATAAATAAAAACATTCTATTGAAATGTACACATCATCAAAATGTGTACGGCGAGCGCACGGCAAGATACATCGTGCCTAGATTAATTAATGAACTACCCGCAGATATAAGGAATTGTATAACTAACAAAACATTAAGAGTATCCTAAAAGTTATTCAGGAACGCAAGACGGACGCTTTGGCGCTAGTGACAAACCATTGCGGTTTATATAGCGTTAAGTTATATGTATATTCCTTTATTGTAAAATTTTATTTGAAATAAATAAAACAAAACAAAAGGTAGATTACGGTTTCTATCTCAATGACAATTGAATTGGTTACTTTCATATTGAAATGTCATTGATAAATCGTAGATTCAGGGACCTGGGAACTTCTTAAAATCTACTAATACTTTATTTACTACCTATTTTCACAAATCTAACAATGTGTGATCCTGGCGCCCACAGACTCCTACTAAAATGACCGATCTATAAAAATCATTCATAAAAGGTAATTTGAGAGTATAAATAAAAACACTAAGTCAATTAAAGAATATGATCAATACAAAACCTCTTTCTTAATTAACTTAAGCGAGACTTTACTACGTCCAATTATACTAAATTATCATCATTTTCAAAAAGGTACCAGGTTCGCGCCATCCAATCAGTTTTAAGACGAATTGTCCAAAGATTAGATATGTAAAATGGCATATCCCTTTATAACTATATTCTATATCGTTATATATTTTATAACTAGGAGTATATTCTAGTTATAACATAATACAAGTGAATTGTACTCGACACAGATCCGAGAATCTCAAGATATATTTTTGTTTATTTTCTTATTGTCATCGTAATATAAAACAACTGAACTTTAACATATAAAACCACAACACACAAACACATATACGCATTCGTGTTAGTTAATTAATAAATAAATACAGTAAAATTTTAACTATAGCGGGAGGTTGGTGATCTGTGTGACAGGTTACCCTACTATACATCTTTTGATCTTCATAGTAAATTCTTTCACAAATTGTTATACATATATGCGCGCGCGACTGCTCTGTGTGATGTTCTCCATTTTAACTGATATATTACAACTCTTAATTTCCCGCCAGCGCTCCGTTGCCGCTACGCTCCGTTTATAATTTTAGAGGAATTGGTGGGATCAACTAAATTAGCCAACTAATTAATAATTTACAGTATGTACCTTATCAGTAAAATATAATTTTTTGAAGTCGGTTAAATAAAAAGTAACGTAAGATACTGCTTGTTACATCATTCCAGCCGTTCCAGAGATTAGCGGGAAGAAGCTGACATTCATACGAAAATTGTAAAAAATGTTAATTTGGTATATGTACCCGATATACATTCATATGCATATAGCATATGGTTGTTTTAATGTTAAAAACAGACACTCAATTTTTATTTATATGTATAGATAAATAATTTCATTAATGCCAACGCCTGGGATCAAATTCGAGTTACCAGTACACTTCGACACCTAGGCAGAAAATATCAAAGTTCTACGTCACTCAGAAATTGATCTATGACAAAAACTCGCACGCTCTTCTTTGATGCATAATATTAAAATCAGACTAAGCGCTATGATCATTAACTCGTGCCGCCAATTCAACTTTTACTGCCCTGCCCTTTACTGCCCTGAATATGAATCCGAATTAATAGGTGGACTAAAACTGGTCAACATTTTAATAGACTTTTTAATAAAGGTTTTTTGTGACCTACGCTGAGGGCTTAAGAAGCTGACAAGCAACAGTTTCGACGTATTGCGAGGTAGCAGAGGTCTTAAGTCGCTTAGTCTGAACCTCTTGGGCGACCGCGAATCGATAGCTTTATCGGAACACTATCAAGACATTCAAAAAATATAATAGCTTTTGAATATCTTGATTAGCTTCTTTGCTTCAGTTCGGGTCATTATATACTTGGAAATGCTCCTAACTTCATCAATAGCCTAATAGGCAGTGGTACATAAGGTAAACCAACCATTCAAAATTACGTAATAGAATTAATCAGAAACCAACCAAACTCTCATCAAACTACCCTTAAAATACATCGTTCAATTCTAAAAATGAATCATCGAAATCGGTTGTCGTGATATTGAGTTGTTCGTCCATTTGTCGCGCACATACTTAATGCAAATTAAAGACTTATATGGTTTTCTCAGGAATGCCATTAGCAGGACTTTCTAATGAAAAAACCAAACCAAACCAGACCAAAGATATGAGGTAACAGGCATAAAAAACATACGGCCTTTTTTGAAGTAGATTGAAACAATTCAATTCGCAACCATTGGCGACAGTAGAAAAAGTCCGTAGCTCGCGTTGTCTAAAGCTATAGTTACAATTCGCGATTTATTGAGAAAAGCGATCGTCTCCCGTTCCCACGGCCAGGTTTCCGGCCGAGGCGAATTTTGACAGATAACTAAAGAATCACTAACAACCTCGGTACGGACAGTAAAAACATTAATAGCGAAATAAATTTTGATTGATTGTTGCGTCGATAATCGAAAGGGGTAACTGTCCAATTCAACGTCGATTTTCAAACGATACCATTCAAAATTTTCGCAAAAATAAAACGACGATTAAAGAATAAATGGCACGATAAAACTAAATTTATATGTCATTAAATAACCTTATGTGATACTATTTTGGAATAAAATTAATTTTACATATATTAAAGTTTTTGTTTCTGACAAATTTACATAAGACTTCTTCATAGTAATCAGAACCATGGGGGGGCTTATGTTAAACGACCTGATGTCGGTTGTAACGTGCTACAGCCACTAGATGAATTCTATAAAACACCGAAAGGCAAGCCATCTACCTTTCTCGAACATTCTATAAGAAATTTCTAATGTTCCCCGAATGTCACACGAATTTTTATGGCAATTCTTTTACCTGCACAGCTATAAAACTATGGAATAGTTTGCCGATTGATATTAGGGAGGCTTCTATTTCTATGTCTTTAAATTGCGCGTATCTGAATACTTCCTACTCAAACAATGAAAAATTACGTTAATCGTTTATGTATTCTATGTATGTGTATATTATTATATTTATATTTAAGTATCTATGTAAGTAAATGTATATTTATTTATCTATATAATATTTTTAATGGCACTACACTTAGCCTGCTCTTAACCACTAAAGGTTAGCTGGAAGAAAATGCTAAATAGCATTAAGTTCGCCTTAGGACATATACTTTGGTGCAATAACGGATTTATCTATCTATCTAATCTATACCTTTACTCAGGACTGAATAGATTGAAGAATGGAACGCGGGGTTATGTGTGTTATCTTACATGTAATAGGGCTATTTACTAAAATGGTAAAATGGTAATGGTAACTACTCTTCGTTGCATGACGAAGGGCTTCGGTATCTCCATTAGAACGCAGCAGAGCCCCACTGCACTGTGATGTTTAGCACGTCCCCGGGGATGTTACTCCATTCCCCAACACCCTCGCAGTGCTAAGGCAACACGGGATTACCAGTGTCGCCTTCTTCCCGGGTCCACTATAGCGGACGACAAAGGCTCACACTCTTGTCGCCCGTGAACTCGAGGCCCCTTTTATTTGCCTTCTACGACAGGCAGAGGATACCGTAGCCTTATTCTATAGAGCCCAGAACTACATGGCTTCGGGCCCGCCGTCTCCATCTGCGATCGATCCCCCTCCTACCCCGCTCGGCGGTCTCCTTCTGAGCCATTACGACTTCGCAGAAGTAGACCAACGCCTTCCATTTGCGTTACCCCTCCATAGCAGCCGCTACTGCCACCAGCCGGGAGAGGTCCTGGCAGATCCTCAGCTAGTGAAATTACTGGGCTATCATGCCCACGTAACGTTTCAAGGTGATAACCACAAACGCCGTTATTTGCAGAATCCCAGGCTTGTTATTGCGGCAAGCGTACTTCACGTCTTCATAGCACTGTCGTTTTTCGACATTTTCGTCTCCGTGTCCCATAACGACTGTTAACTATATAGTAAATAATTTTAATTTACAATAAATTACGCCATCTTAAGCGATTCCTTGCTATAATATAGCTAAATTAAAACTAAAAGGATGTCATTGAATCCAGATTGACGGCTATATTATGTAAGCAGCTCTTAAATAGTTCCATTTGAATATTTATTTTTAAATTTTTACGAATATAGCCTTGTGTGACGGCGTGTGACAATTCGCGTGCCTCTTTAACTTATAAATATTCATATATATGCCACCAGTCTAAAATATATCGAGGCGATTTAATTCCATGGATAGTCATGAAACGTAAAAACGCCAGTACAAGTTGACGACAAATCTAGGAAGCCCTTTTACTAAGCTGACTTACGAAGTCCTTCCTATTCATAGCGGGGGCGCGGGTACGCACTGTGAATGAATGAGTGAATGAATAAATATTATTGCATGCGCATGCATTAACAGTTGACGCCCTCAGATCGAAGTCTAAGCCGAAATCCTTAGAATCACAATAAACAACTCAGAACTGGGCTATATAATTGCTATTTTTTATGACGAACTACACAGATTGGCCAGGAGGCTGGCCTTGACTGCTTCAACGCATTGAGAGGTGATAGGTCTTTGGTCGCTTAACCTGAATCTCTATCGCTAGTGACTCGACACAAGGGTACCCCCGGTGAGGGGTAACTTTGGACGGTAACCATGTTATGCGTAAGAATTCCGATCCGAGAGCGTAAGGGCCGAACCACGACTCGGTCGGCTGCTATTTCACGGATAATACTAATTATTAAGTGTTCTATGAACTGTGAGGCGAACGCCCGAACACAGTTTGGCGAGGAGAGGCTTCGAGACTATATCTACACAATTTTGCATTGGCTCCCTTGTTTCTTCTACATGTATAATTTTATGCCCGACGGTTACGTATATATGAATAACATATATATTCCTGATTCAGTTTATTGAATTTTTCGAAATAAATTACTAGACTTTATTATCCATAAATCAAAGAATGAAAAATACCATTTGCAATCAGCCCTTAACGTGAAAACTATTGCGTAGGTCGTGTGTCTCAAATATGTCACCGTACTTTGAATAAAAAATCTATTTACATTTATTAATCGATACTCCGACAAGTCACAATGTGTTTGGCAAAGCAAAAAATCGATTTGTATGTTAATTACAGCTATTTATAACGAATGAATTCTATTTAAAATTTAAACAAAAATTAACATAATTTATAAAAATTAACAAAATTTTCACATTTTGTTAAATTTAGATTTGTAAATGATTTGTTTTTATTCAAGACGGAGCCTGAGTTTTTATTATTACATTTTTAAAATTTCAACAAAACAACAAACTGATCAAGAGAAAATTAAAAATTTGAATTTCTAATTCTTGTGTTATCTGTCCCGGCGGGAAAGAATGACCGGCGATTAGATCCGCGGGCGCCGAACTAGTTTTGTAAACTATCCACAGATACTCGTTTTATTATCCTCATCGTCTACAATTTTTTGTGCCAGTGTTTTTTTTTATATAAAAACTTTTTAGTGTTGATTTCACAGTGAAACGATTACTTAGTGTTTTATGCCAGTGATTTTCACTATATAGACTTGTTATTCAAGTCGACATTGTAAAATACTAAAATTTATGCAACGCGTTGCCAAAAACTAGCTCTCTTTCTAATGAGAATTGCATTTCTAATAGGAATATTTCAAGGTATTTCAAAGCAAACGAAGAATTCTTATCGTATTTAGCTACCAAAAAAGTTTTAAGTAAGAAAAAACATGATTGATTTTGTATGAATGAGTAGTGATTACACTTTGCTTTTTAGCTAGGCATATATTAGGCGATATTCTGGCACACGGTTTTCCCAGCCCGTTTGTACCAATGACTTTCCGTGCTACCGACCGAGTCGTGATAAGGCCCTTTCGGGCGCCCTCGGATCTGAATGCTTACGCGTAACATAGTAACCGTCCAAGCCGAGGTTACCGGGGGGACCCTTGTGTCGAGTTACTAGCGATAGAGGTTCAGGCTAGCGACCTAAGAGCTATGCCACCCTAATCCGGTGAAGCAGTCAAGGCCAGCTTCTCTGGCCAATCTGTGTTGTTCGTCATTAAAAAAAATAGCAATTAGCAATAGCCCAGTTTTGAGTTGTTTATTGTGATTCTAAGGATTTCGGCTTAGACTTCGATCTGAGGGCGTCAACTTTTAAAGTTGCGCATGCAATAATAAAGTATAATAGCGATAAAGTTTATTCATTCAAAACAAAACTTATATTCGTCGCTATATGCCATTTCTTTGCAGACAACTAAACCATTTGGTAATTGACGCTTAGTCTAATAACACAGGGTAAGAAGAGCTCCCGAAATGGACTCATTATTCTTAACAAGATAGAATTATGATCCGAATACGCCCTAAGGCCACAATTCCGTCTTTGCTTATGAGATGCGTCAATCGGATTACGCAATTCATTTTTTTGAAACGACTACGCGCTTTACAATAAATTAAATAATTTACCATACAAATGTTCTTAATATTTCTTTGATTTGTTATTGAATATTTTAAAATTTAAGAAAAAATAGTGACAGCTTACAATCGACCCATTATACGTAACTTATCCATATTAATATTATTTAAATGTCATTGTATGAAAATTTAATAAGCTTCGTTGTTTTTTAATTAAATTTTATCATAATGTATAATATTTATATCTATCGCCACTAAAGTTCACAGTATCACCCACAGGGCTAAGCTGAAGACAGAAATAGATATGTACATATTTGTATCAAACCATGTGTATTCGTCACAATATATACTCGTATGTACATACATACAGGTTATATGTTCACTAGGTAGCATGACAACAGCCCTGTAGTTCTAAAAGGGGCCTCGGGTTCACTGGACGACAAGGGTGGGGGCCTTTGTCGTCCGCTAAGGTGGACCCGGGAAGAAGGCGACATCGGCTGGCCCGTGTCGCCTTTCGCTGCGAGGGCACAGGGGAGGAGGGAGTAACCTCCCCGGGACGTGCTCTCCTTGAGCACAGTGCAGAAGGGCTCCGGTGCGTTCCACGTGAGATCCCGGAGCCCCTCGTCATGCACCGAGGAAAGGGCCACTGGGAGGTTTTAGTGGGTAAGATCCCCACATAACCGCCGCCTTCCCCTAGAAGGCGGGGTATCTTTGTGAAGATTTCCTCCCCGTCAACAAAAAAGGTAGCATGACAAACTTAATGGAAAGGTAGAACGGCTCACCTACTAGACAAAAAAATCACCTCAGTAAATGTGTCACCGTTTCCGATTTTTTTTAAATCCCCGTTTTCCCGCATTCGTCTAATGTTCGTCTTCTGTTTGTACAAACACAACGAATATTTTTTTCCTAAAGTACTCTCGAATAGTTGATATGATAACGGTAGACCCATATTCACATATCATTGTTATAAATTTAGTAAGAAAACAGATGTTTTTTTTTATTTATTTCTATTTCTTAACCAGTAAATTACCTGTTTTATACAGATTTTAGAAAGATATCGTACTGTTTACCTTTTTTGAAAAAAAAACAGCTAGTTTTGTGCCAAACTCTATCTGATTTTAATTGAAAGATTAATTATCTGTAGTTTCATTTTTTATTCCGATCTCAAGTTTTCACTTTTTGATTTTTCGTTTTCTTGACGAAGCTCTACATGCCGCGGTAGCTCAGTGTCCGGGCGGTTGTTCAAGTTGGATAGTACTAGTTGGCTAGCAACCCAAGTTCGATCCCCGGTGCCGGCACCAATCAATTTGTTGTTGCAATTTAATGTATTTAGGACAACATCGTGAGGAAAACAAATTATCTAAGGCATGTGAAGTCTGCCAATACCCACTAGGGCCATGTGGCGGACTATGCCCTTGTACTCTCTATACAGAGAAGGCTTGCGCCCAACAGTGGGACATATATATTATATATATAAAGGTTGTAACTTTAATACATGCCAGCCGCGACTTCTTCACTGGTTTGAGAGGTGGCTAAAGCTCTTAGGACACATTATCTGAACCTCTAGCGTTTTTTTTTAAATAACGAAAAATTAAGGGAATTTCTTTGGGGTTAACGCTAAATGTGATATATACAGAAATACAAAAAAATGTTATTATTATAATATTTATAAAATAGGGTCTAGCTATACTATAGCCTATTGGCTAAAGGTTAGACAGACGATCTTATCGATGGTCGTGTATTCGAATCCCAGTCATCTTGTACCAAAGAATTATCGGTTTTAAGAACAAAAATTACGGGCTAAATATTTTTACCAGATGAATGATGATTGACTCAACACTTCTTGCAAATGCGACCTAATAACCTTGGTGAATCACTGTCTACTGCCTGTCTACTGTCTGCTAGGGTTAAAAGGGCGTGCGAGTTTATACATATATGTATACGTTATATGTTTATAGCGAAAATAGCGTAATGGTTAAGGGTACGGCCTGCGAATCGTAAGGTCATGGGTGCGAATCCACCATTCGACTATTGCCGTGAACCATGTCCTAGCACAAGCTTAAGCTTAGTTGGAATGGTTAACAAGATTGTTAGTAATATTTCTGGAAAAAAAAAGAAATATTGCTAGCTTTCTTTAAAAAAAAAATTACCTCCGTTTTCAATACGTTAATTTATTTCAGTATTCTGTATTTAAGATTCAAGTCAAAAATGCGATATAATTCCAAAGGCAATTTATATATTTCTTTATAAAAGTTACATTATACAGCATTATTATTCTTCTATACAAAATATAATAGAATTAATGATGAGATGATTTTTTTTTAATGACGAACTACACAGATTGGCCAGAGAGGCTGGCCTTGACTGCTTCACAGGATTGAGAGGTGGCACAGCTCTTAGGTCGCTTACCCTGAACCTCTATTGCGAGTAACAAGGGTCCCCCAGTGAGGGGTAGTCTCGTCCTGGACGGTTACTATGTTACGCGTAAGCATTCCGATCCGAGGGTGCCCGAGAGGCCGAGTAATGATGAAGACGCGTGTCCATATCGCTGATATTTTTTTTTTTTTTTTTGAGGACGAACTACACAGATTGGCCAGAGAAGCTGGCCTTGACTGCTTCACCGGATTGAGAGGTGGCATAGCTCTTAGGTCGCTTAGCCTGAACCTCTATTGCTAGTAACTCGACACAAGGGTCCCCAGTGAGGGGTAATCTCGGCCTGGACGGTTACTATGTTACGCGTAAGCATACCGATCCGAGGGCGCCTGAGAGGGCCGAACCACGACTCGGTCGGTTGCTATTTCACGGATAATCTAAGAGACATTCAAAAGCTAAACTAACTTTGAGTGCCACTTCGGGAAGCGTTGGCGCTGGGAGAAGAAGTGGCCGAAGAAACTCCAGCAACGCTCCTAACATCTACATCTAAGGGTGGGGCCTGCCCATAAAATAGCAGTAACGCGCAAGGATTATTCGCAACCTCCGATGGTCGCGAATGGACGCTTTGTGGATTTGTAGAGATCTAGCCTGTGCAATGGTAATCGCGTCGTCCGGATCGTCAAGAACGTGTCTCGGCCTCCGGGCGACGCGAAGGAATTTATTATAGGAAGGCTTATAAGTGGCGGCACTTACAAGAAGTTTGTTAGAATGTTTGGTGGCAGTCTCGCAAAAAACCGTCGAGATGCCTGCTTAAAGAATTGGGCTATTGTCGGTAACCCTGTATCAACGTGGAGCTCGCGATTACGTACGAACCACGGCGCACCCGTGGCTCGTCGCAGAAAACCATTCTGAATTACTTGTAACCTATGGATATGCGCTGATTTTGTATCGCATTCTACTCTTGGATTTGTTGTTCGCAGATTGAAAGCCCCCAACGTGACTGGCCTTTGTAAAAAAAAACAATAATTTTCCTAAATAGGCCACCTGTGTTACTAATGTTATCTAATATAGAATAGTTATCAAAGAATCTTAATTTTGCAGTTTAATTTGTTTTTTTCGAACTCCTTTTTTTAATGACTTCCAAATTTTATACGAAAAAGATACCCGTAAATATTTATATTACAATTTTGGTTGCCTTCCGTTTTTACAAAAAAAATGTATCGATTTCCATATACTTCTATTTGTATTCAGATTTATCGGCGTATGTTTGATTTAATTTTAGTTTTATATCTAGAATGATTGCTGCTTTATTTATTTTTAATTTTTTTACCGAATAATAAATAGACATATATAGATAATAGAATAACAATAGAGCCGTGATAGCTCGTGATAATGTCCGCGCGGTTACCTCAAGTTGAATTGTACCAGCCCTGTAGTTCTGGGCTCTCAAGAATAAGACTACGGTATCCCCTGCCTGTCGTAGGAAAGGTGGACGCGGGAAAAAGGCGAAATCGGCTGGCCCGTGCCGCCTTGCACTGCGAGGGCACAGGGAGGGAGGAGTAACTTCCCCACCGGGAAGCTGGCCTTGACTGCTTCACCGGATTGAGAGGTGGCATAGCTCTTAGGTCGCTTGGCCTAAACCTCTTTCGCTAGTAATTCGACCCAAGGGTCCCCCCGGTGAGGGGTAACCTCGGCTTCGACGGTTACTATGTTACAGCATAGCATACCGATCCAAGGGCGCCCGAGAGGGCCGAACCGCGACTCGGTCGGTAGCTATTTCACGGATAATCTAAGGGACATTCAAAAGCTAAACTAACTTCTAGTGCCACTTCGGGAAGCGTTGGCGCTGGGAGAAGAAGTGGCTGAAGAAACTCCAGCAACGCTCCTAACATCTACATCTAAGGGGTGGGGCCTGCCCATAAAATAGCGGTAACGCGCAAGGATTATTCGCAACCTCCGATGGTCGCGAATGGACGCTTTGTGGATTTGTAGAGATCTAGCCTGTGCAATGGTAATCGCGTCGTCCGGATCGTCAAGAACGTGTCTCGGCCTCCGGGCGACGCGACGGAATTTATTATAGGAAGGCTTATAAGTGGCGGCACTTACAAGAAGTTTGTTAGAATGTTTGGTGGCAGTCTCGAAAACCGTCGAGATGCCTGCTTAAAGAATTGGGCTATTGTCGGTAACCCTGTATCAACGTGGAGCTCGCGATTACGTACGAACCACGGCGCACCCGTGGCTCGTCGCAGAAAACCATTCTGAATTACTTGTAACCTATGGATATGCGCTGATATTGTATCGCATTCTACTCTTGGATTTGTTGTTCGCAGATTGAAAGCCCCAAAGTGACTGGCCTTTGTAAAAAAACAATAATTTTCCTATATAGGCCACCTGTGTTACTAATGTTATCTAATATAGATTAGTTATCAAAGAATCTTAATTTTGCAGTTTAATTTGTTTTTTTTCGAACTCCTTTATTTAATGTCTTCCAAATTTTATACGAAAAAGATACCCGTAAATATTTATATTACAATTTTGGTTGCCTTCCGTTTTTTACAAAAAACTGTATCGATTTCCATATACTCGTATTTCTATTCGAATTTATAGGCGTATGTTTGATTTAATTTTAGTTTTATATCGAGAATGATTGCTGCTTTATTTATTTTTAATTTTTTTACCGAATAATAAATAGACATATATAGATAATAGAATAACAATAGAGCCGTGATAGCTCGTGATAATGTCCGCACGGTTACCTCAAGTTGAATTGTACCAGCCTTGTAGTTCTGGGCTCTCAAGAATAAGACTACGGTATCCCCTGCCTGTCGTAGGAAAGGTGGACCCGGGAAAAAGGCGAAATCGGCTGGCCCGTGTCGCCTTGCACTGCGAGGGCACAGGGGGGGTGGGAGTAACTTCCCCACCGGGAAGCTGGCCTTGACTGCTTCACCGGATTGAGAGGTGGCATAGCTCTTAGGTCGCTTAGCCTGAACCTCTATCGCTAGTAACTCGACACAAGGGTCCCCCCGGTGAGGGGTAACCTCGGCTTGGACGGTTACTATGTTACGCGTAAGCATTCCGATCCGAGGGCGCCCGAGAGGGCCGAACCACGACTCGGTCGGTAGCTATTTCACGGATAATCTAAGGGACATTCGAAAAGCTAAACTAACTTTGAGTGCCACTTCGGGAAGCGTTGGCGCTGGGAGAAGAAGTGGCCGAAGAAACTCCAGCAACGCTCCTAGCATCTAAGGGGTGGGGCCTGCCCATAAAATAGCGGTAACGCGCAAGGATTATTCGCAACCTCCGACGGTCGCGAATGGACGCTTTGTGGATTTGTAGAGATCTAGCCTGTGCAATGGTAATCGCGTCGTCCGGATCGTCAAGAACGTGTCTCGGCCTCCGGGCGACGCGACGGAATTTATTATAGGAAGGCTTATAAGTGGCGGCACTTACAAGAAGTTTGTTAGAATGTTTGGTGGCAGTCTCGAAAACCGTCGAGATGCCTGCTTAAAGAATTGGGCTATTGTCGGTAACCCTGTATCAACGTGGAGCTCGCGATTACGTACGAACCACGGCGCACCCGTGGCTCGTCGCAGAAAACCATTCTGAATTACTTGTAACCTATGGATATGCGCTGATATTGTATCCCATTCTACTCTTGGATTTGGTATTCGCAGATTGAAAGCCCCCAACGTGACTGGCCTTTGTAAAAAAAAAAACAATAATTTTCCTATATAGGCCACCTGTGTTACTAATGTTATCTAATATAGAATAGTTATCAAAGAATCTTAATTTTGCAGTTTAATTTGTTTTTTTCGAACTCCTTTTTTTAATGACTTCCAAATTTTATACGAAAAAGATACCCGTTAATATTTATATTACAATTTTGGTTGCCTTCCGTTTTTTACAAAAAACTGTATCGATTTCCATATACTCGTATTTCTTTTCGAATTTATCGGCGTATGTTTGATTTAATTTTAGTTTTATATCGAGAATGATTGCTGCTTTATTTATTTTTGATTTTTTTACCGAATAATAAATAGACATATATAGATAATAGAATAATAATAGAGCCGTGATAGCTCGTGATAATGTCCGCACGGTTACCTCAAGTTGAATTGTACCAGCCCTGTAGTTCTGGGCTCTCAAGAATAAGACTACGGTATCCCCTGCCTGTCGTAGGAAAGGTGGACGCGGGAAAAAGGCGAAATCGGCTGGCCCGTGTCGCCTTGCACTGCGAGGACACAGGGAGGGAGGGAGTAACTTCCCCACCGGGAAGCTGGCCTTGACTGCTTCACCGGATTGAGAGGTGGCATAGCTCTTAGGTCGCTTGGCCTAAACCTCTATCGCTAGTAACTCGACACAAGGGTCCCCCCGGTGAGGGGTAACCTCGGCTTGGACAGTTACTATGTTACGCGTAAGCATTCCGATCCGAGGGCGCCCGAGAGGGCCGAACCACGACTCGGTCGGTAGCTATTTCACGGATAATCTAAGGGACATTCGAAAAGCTAAACTAACTTTGAGTGCCACTTCGGGAAGCGTTGGCGCTGGGAGAAGAAGTGGCCGGAGAAACTCCAGCAACGCTCCTAGCATCTAAGGGGTGGGGCCTGCCCATAAAATAGCGGTGACGCGCGAGGATTATGACGATTTCGATGATTCATTTTTTTGTTGGAAAGGATGTATAAGGTTAGTTTCATGAGAGTTTGGTTAAGAGCTGATATCATTCTATTGCATGATATTCCTACGATATTATGCATGTCCTAGAATTTTTTAGTTCCCTTACGCTCTCTTCTAAGAGTTGTCTTGCTGAAGTGTGACTTCTTTTTTATTTAACTTTTTATCTAGAAGATATTCATTACCTTCGCTAAGAACAAAACAGTGATTACTGATTAATAAGGAAATCGGAATCCGAGAATCCTTGCGGAATATATCTAGCAAGTTTTTTGCGCACGTGTGACGGTACGAAAACAAGATTGTGCAGCGCCTTGCATGTGTGAAATGACTTAAACCTGTGTGTGTGAAATAGAAAACGCATTTTTTTTTTCCTTCAAAATCAAATGCTGTATTCGAAATTAACTTAGAGAATTTCTCCGAGCACCGATAAGGATATCTAAATATAACTTCAGTTTCGTTAACATAATAAAACAATAAATCGTTATTCACATATGCCACTTCAACGCGAAGTCATCATGTCCACTGACGGTACGCCAGACAGCGAAACAACACACAACAACTGGCATTGGTCAGACTATTTTGTGCCTTAAACATTAAATTATACAGTTGTGTATTGCCTGGGAGCTTTTCGTGTAAGTGCGTGAACTTAAGACGAGGTATGACAAGAGCTCTATGTGAGAACGGATCAGAGAGTCCATTTCCCACGCGTGCCACGGTACTCTTTGATAGGGTTGCCATTAATTTTATATATATATAAGATAGGATTTAAATTGATAAATAAACACAGCTGAGTTTCTTTTTTATAAAAGAAACGACATTTAATGTAAATTATTTACAATATTTATCCCTATTGTACATGAATTATGTTGTCAAATGTCATAATGTCAACGAGACATGATGACATTTGACAACATTTTATAAAAAGAATTATATTTTTCTTTTCATTTCCCCCTCTAAAAGAAGACAATATTAAAAAAAATAATTAAAATTATAATTAAAATTATTGTTGGTAGTCAGTCTGCTTCTTCAAGCACAGGGGCTGGAGTTAGTTTCGAAATGTGGAAAAAGTTGGACTCTATTTTCTTATGGCCTGGTATTTACTTTGTAAATTGTTTTGGATATCTTTTCCACAATTTTGTAGGGTCCGATTCTCAGTTCATCCAGCGGTTTTCCTATTAAATTTGTTATCATTTTCAACAAAAACAACATCACCAACTTTGAAGTCACAATTTCTTCTATTTTTATCGTTTTGTTGTAATTATGCGAATTGATTGTATTTTCCAGTGCTTTTTTCCTGTCTTGAATTAAATTGTAGTCGTTTTCCTTAAGTTTTAGCTCAGATGGCAAAATTCTAACATCTGTACCAGTTAGTAGGTATGTTGGAGCAAATCCAATGACAGTATGTTCCGTTTCATTTTAGTTTTTAACACAATTTTGAGCTATAGTTGTCCATGCAATTTTTTTGTCATTTTCGTTAATCTGGCATCTGATTTTATTGACCAATGTTTGATTTAGTCTTTCGTTCAACCCATTTGAGAGGGGCGAGTTCACTGCGGTAAAAATCAGTGGAATATCTTTTTCATCCAAAGTATCATGCCAATATCGTCAGTGTCCGCACATTTTTTTACTAGTTTGATGAAATCATTTTCATTTTGAGTACTAGAAGTCAATATATATGCGTACCTAGTGAAATGATCTGCTAGAAGGTGTAAGTATCTCTTCGTTGATCTCGAACACCCAAAGCCTCCGATTGTATCGATTGAACATATCTCAAAAGGTTTCGTTGCGGGACCCAAGTGTGACATCAATCCATAGTGATTTTGCCCTCTTGACTTGTTTTTAAATCATACTATGCAACTTTCACAGACGCTTTTTATGTTTTTCGTCATGTTTTCTGCTGTATATAATGAGCTAATCATTTTTCTGATAGTATTATTTTTCCTCTCTTCTTTACAGTCTTGTAATAAACATTGGTAATATATAATATAAATATAAGGCATATAAAGGTGGACGGAAAAAGAGCACGCGGACGCTCACCCACACGGTGGGCAGACGCAGTTAAGACGCTCACAGGCCTGCCAGTAACCAAAGCCATGAAGACCGCCGAGGACAGGGACGCGTGGAAGTTTATCGTGAAGCGAGCGATCAACACTTTGTGCTAGACACGACCTTCAGCAATGAAGGAGACGATTAAGAAGAATAAACATTGTTTTTTTGTAATAATTTGTCTTTCCCGAACTTTATCTTTTCATTTTCAGCTTGATCTTCTAAAATATCTTCTAGGTTTATTATGTTGACAACTTTTAATTGTTCATCTTGGTTTTCATTTGGTTCTAAATTATGTCCACTACAATACATATTATGGGTCACCCTAGCGGTCATAAACAAAGACACCCACGCCTCTGTATCCACCGCCGTCCACCGTTAATGAAGCGAAGTGATGCATAATACATGCAACAGTGTCAAGCATTTGATAACGACTCGAAGATTTAATTACAAAGGCAAATTGAAAGGAATCTTTAGCCACGAGCCCGTGATGCGGCACAATGCTGTATAATAAATGTCAATACGGTCTTCTTTCATTTATCGTCTTTTGTCTATTGATAGACATAGATACTCCGAAACGTGCACTTCCTTAGTCGCTCCAAAATGATAGTTATTGAACTCAATTCACTTTCATGACTTTTTGTGAGGTACTAACGCTGATTGGCCGCAGAAGCTAACGCATATTTTAACTGGATTTGAACGGTGGCACAGCTTTTAGATAGTCTGAACCTCTATTAGGAGTACCACAGGCTCAGCCCTGTAATTCTGGGCTCATAAAATAAGACTACGGTCTGCCTATCGTAGAAAGCGACTAAAAGTGGCCATGAGTTCACTAGGCGACAAGGGTGGGGGCCTTTGTCGTCTGCCAAAGTGGACCCGGGAAGAAGGTGACATCGCCTGGCCCATCAGGGGTTATAGTGGGTAAAAGCCCCACATAACTCCGCTTTCCCCCCAGGAGGCGGGGTATCTTGTGTGATGATTTTCCCCCTGTCAAAAAAAGCCGAGGTACTATTGGCACTAGGAGTACCTCGGCTTGCGCGTTACGTTAATTGCATTAGCTGAAGTCGTGGTATTAATGTTTATCCATTGGTATATGACAATTCTCGATATCTCTTACAAGCATTCGTAGACACCTTCGAGTCAGAATACTCGCTTTAGTAGTCGTAACTAAACGTGCAGACTTTTCTATTTTTATAGGCGGATCAAAAAAAGAAAAATAATTAAGAAACTGACTGCCAATATCAAATATTTGCGATTACGATAAACTTTACAATTGCTTTATTTTGTGAGCAAAAATATTAATAACAAAACAGCCCAATAACAATAAAAATTAGGAAATTGTTTGACTTACAACTAACAATTGACACAGTTAAAAAACATTCGATAGAATGCCTGTCTCATAGAGACATATGTGGTACTAAAGATCTCTACTTCTGTCCTTTAAGTGTATTTATTAACTAAGTAAATTAATAAATAAATATAGTAAATATTCATGAGAAAACCTTTGGTAATATTTCTCCTGTAAACACTGGACGAGAATGGCGATAATATTAGTCGTATTTCTAGAAATTCTAGTAATCCGATCTTAAAGATCGAAAAGCATCGGAAGATCTGCAGTGACGGCCCAAGGTCGGATAAATCTCCGCCTAACAACACCTTATCTACAGAAACAACACAAATCGGTCGCCTGCGTCATCGATCTGACACCTTATTTAAATATCTAATTATAATAATCAAAATGATATGAACTCCGACCTTATTATGTAAAATGATGGTTGCAGAGCGTCGTAAATAATGCTATTAATTGACAATTTTGAAGAAAATTTACATCAAAATACTTTTGTTGTTTTGAGCCGTTTTATTAAATTTGTAAATCTCCACCCACTAATGTTGTAAACAAACCAACTTTTGTTATAAATTAAATTATACAATAGTTAAAAATTATAACTTGAAAACGAGGGACTGATTCAAATAGGTGATAAAGTTAGGCATAAATACCCTTTGCTTAACGGGACAAAATTTCTAATGGGTCTTGACCCATTGGTCTCTTGAGACCACCGCCCACAACCTACCTAATAATGTGCATTATAAATGCTTGCGTTTAAAGAAATCGTATAATGTTTCAAAGTTGAATATAAAATAGTTTTAGTATGCCATTACCGTTGACACCCACGGGACTTAAAGACCGATTGAAAAAACAATTATCCCTCTGACACATGTTAAAATCTCAATTGCCTTAGATTTATCAAAATAAAAAATAAATAAGCTTTCGCGTCCGTTTAACAGTAGTAGGGTAAACAGAAGCGGCTTCATATAACTGAAGCGGTACAAACGACCACAAGGTTGACGTGATCGTTGGAAGTAATCTTTACTTTCGCGGTCCAAGTAGATAGGTACATTTTGTCACAAATAACTTGCTCTTTTTCCTAATTCGTATAAAAAAAATATTTCTGTCAGTATACATCTTCACCAGTTTAATGGCCCTAGCCAGGATACCTTCTCAGGTTCAGACTAAGACGGCTCGGACATCTCTCGAACCAGTGAAGTTGTAATAGTCCGGGCTACTAATAAAATCCACACATTAAAAAGAAGATATCGAAGAGGTGTCCGAGAGAACGGTTTCCTAGCGCGGTTTGTTGGTTCAATAGTATTATTTAACATTCCAAAGTTTCTACAAACAGAAATTCCACTTTGAAGACTAGAGACGTTTAAAGAAGGTAGAGAAGAAACATCATAAATGTTGTCAACGTTAATAGAGGCCAATTTTTTCTGTATAAACTGATGGTAATTAGGTAAACACACTGATCTGATAAGCTGGAAGATCGTCGGCTGAGATGATATGGCCATGTATTCGGAAATCTGAGAAGAATTTGGCAACCTATATCTGGCCGCGGATATACCTGGGTCACGGCCTCGTGGCCGTCCTAAAATGGACATGACTTCCAACAGCTTCACCAGATGCCACAGAATGCCAAAGACCGGGTAATTTGGGGAAGAAGAACAAGGAAAACCAACCCTGTCTCACGCCGGGATTAGGCTAAGAAAAAAAGAAGACTAGACTGTACTAAGAGGTAGTTGGAATAAGTTTTTATATTTTTTTTGTGGCAAATCTATGTTGTCGGTTAGTGATGCTGGCCGCTACAATTTCACCGGCGTTTGGGGCAGAGCTTTTCGTTCCCTTAAACTGAACCTTTATTGAGACAAACTCTGTGCAAGGAACTTTGGCTTGCGCGGTTACTCAATTCATTAATTCTATAGCATACCGATCCGATGCCAGAGAGGACCGTTCAACGACTAGGTATTTTGTCGGTAGAAACAATTAACGTTTGGCGCCGACAAAAGAAAATGCCTTCGCTTTTTGTTGGGTCGAAGTTCTACTGTGACTTTCGCATAATGTCTGCGATGTGAGCTGTTAAGTAACATTAACTGGCAGTTTTTATTTTTCGCACAAGAGCCAACAATAGGTCGAAGCGCGCGGATCGCATTGTTTGCACGCGCGCGCAGCCTGCACAAAGACACAGGAAGTAAACAGGTAAAGATGAATATTAAATGTGCCGCTATCTTTTGTCTATTGTCTGTAAATCTGAGGCGTGCTCTTGCGTGCTATTTTTTACCGACATCATAAAAAGAGGTTCTCAATTTGTATGACTTTTTTAAAAATATTTATGTTCTTACACAGATCTATCAGTATATGAATCGATACTACATCAAACAAGCAGAGTCAGAGCTTCAATTTGGTCTGACAATTCTGTCAATGGCATCCATGAGAAAACCAAATTAGGCTTAACATTAAGTATGTGTGCGACAAATGGACGAATAACTCGCCCACCGATTTCGATTATTCATTTTTTACTGGAATGGATGTGCTTCAAGGGTTGTTTGGTAAGGTTCTGATTAATTCTATTAGTCTAGTATACCTTTTTTGAAGACGGTTGAAAGTGGAGACTCATTAGCACAATGGGCAAATTGAATCGTTATATCGTAAAGCAAAGTGTATCCAATACGATGAATAGGCATGCAATAGTAGAAAGATTACCGTCTTGAATATAGTTGCTTACCATTGTTTTTTTTTTAATGACGAACTACACAGGTTGACCAGAGAAGCTGGCCTTGACTTGGCATAGCTCTTAGATCGCTTAGCCTCAACCTCTATCGCTAGTAACTCGACACAAGGGAGGTTAAGTAACCACCTCGGCGTGGACGGTGACGATGTTACGCGTAAGTATTGCCCGAAAGTGCCGAACCACGACTCGGTCGGTAGCTATTTTATTGATAAAATCTGGGCTCGTAGAATAAGGCTTTCCCCTGCCTGTCGTAGAAGGCAACTAAAAGGGGCCTCGGGTTTACTGCGCGACAAGGGTTGCCACGGGGAGTGACACGCTGCGCCCACCCTCTCCCGGACGTGCCCACCGAAGAGCACAGTGCAGAGGGACTCCAGCGCGTTCCACTGGAGATCGCGGAGCCCTCACCATGCACCGAGATAGGGCCACCGATGGGGTTTTAGTGGGTAAGAACCCCACATAATCCCGCCTTCTGAGGGGAAGTATCTTGTTGAAGATTTCCCCCAGTCAAAAAAGTTAACAAGAATGTTAGTAATATTTCTGAAAAAAAAAAGAAATATTACTAGCTTTCTTTAAAAAAAAATGTCGCCATATTTTCGTCTCTCAATAAATAATACCTCTAATTAAACAACGTTTCTAGAGATATTTATAGTTTTAATTTTCTCAAATGACTCCAAATAGTTTCGATGCGATTATAAACATTTCAAACTGTAATTTTATTATTTAACAACCACCGAAAAGGTTTTAATGACAATACAATCTATTCAAAGAAAATAGCTCGCGCCAAATCTCTACCTGCTTTTACAACTAAAAAAATGTTACCGCAATGGCCGAACTGTGTCTCCTTTAAGCGCGGACCATTTATTACCTAATGTTTTTTTTATAAAACTTTTGTCTTCATTATTTAACGCTCAACTTCAAAGAGATTGCGGAGAAGTCCTTTTAAGTTTTGGGGTATTTAATTATATATTTAATCTTTATTTGCACATAATAAAAGTGTACCAAAAAGGCGGACTTATTTCAAAAGGCATTCTCTGCCAGTCTACTTTAGGGTTGTGTAAAGACAAAGTCGCGGTAGCAACCTAAGAGAAAAAAAAGTAAAATCAGACAAATATAAAAATATATATATATATAATATAAACATAAATACACGCATACATAAATAAACTTACATATGGATAAATTAATAGCATAACCATAATTATTACGAGTAAAAATAAATATATACATTTACAACTACATAGATCCAAATTTATAACTATTCCTCATTTAAGTACAGATTTAAGAGAGAGCGTTTGAATATAGCCTTAGTTCCAGCTGTACCTACATTTTGCAGGTAAAATCCCAAAGTGGCACTCAAAGTCAGTAACCGTCCAAGCCGAGGTTACCCCTCACCGGGGGGACCCTTGTGTCGAGTTACTAGCAATAGAGGTTCAGGCTAAGCGACCTAAGAGCTGTGCCACCTCTCAATCCGGTGAAGCAGTCAAGGCCAGCCTCTGGCCAATCTGTGTAGTTCGTCATAAAAAAAGTACGTACATTTAATGGCACCGCATTTCAGAGACTTCTGGCGTTAAAGGTAAAATAATTGTGTAAGAAATCAGTGTGACAGAGAGGAATATGAAGTGTGTCCCATACAGTAGAGCGAAGACAACTCTCGTGAGATTCACCCTGATACTGAAATTTACATTTCTAGTATTCAGGGGCAAATGTATAACGTAAAATAGAAAATAGAACAACGAGTGCTCTAAAGGACCTTGGATCAGACAGTTGAAGCCACTTAAACTGTGAACCAAACAGAGAAATATGGTCATACTCACGTACGCCAAAGATGAAACGTATAGAATTATTAAGGACATTAAAGGAACTTCTTAGCAAATTTGATTGTCGAGATTTGCTTGATTGCTAAGAAGTTCTTGACTAAGGTCAGTAAAGCATACATACGCGTAATCCAGTAATGGTATGATCGGAGTCTGCATGACTATTACTTTAGTGGACATAGGTAGAAGATTTTTTTCTTACTTACAGAGGTAACCAGTGGTCGCCAGGTTAGAGTATCTATTAATAATCCTAGGTTTTTAACCATAGTAGTGTAGGGAACTATGACACTATTAAAAGATATTGTGAAATAAATTTTGTTCGTAATTATTGATACGTGGCAACTAACACGTCAGTTGACGTATTAGAAATAGTTTTATTAATACTTGCCTTTTTAAAGGTCAACAACGCTGGTCTTCAGATGTAACTTAAATATGTAGGCTGCAGTGATACGGTAAAAAATCAATTTCCCCTGAAGAGGAGTCCAGGCTGCGGTTTTTTGCTTTCCACTTTGCTAGAACCATCAAATGTTCGAGGTTATTTACGTCTTTCCATGCCATTTTTCACATGGCACTTTTAAATGCGTTGTTCTCAGACACCGTCGATGGGATTCGGACATCTTATCTCCAACTTTAGCCTATTTCACGGCTAAACCTTGCAAATTAATCCTGGGAAAGTATGTTACGCATGCTGGAAACCCGATCGTTTGGCCACACGTGCTCTCGCTATGAATGGGCCAGACGCAGGGCGCGGGGGTGTCGTGCCGGGGCGGAGGGGCCAGAAGGGGGACGCCGCGGGGAGAAGGCTTTTTTCAGGCAGTGCATTACGGTCCACGGGTGGTGACGGGCGTCCCAAGTCGACGGGACGAGTCGTTCAATTATTAAAAAAAAATCATTGCCGCCGTGCGGTTTCGGATTCCGGTTATTTATTCAAAGGTTAGTCATTCTATGAATGTTTTCGTATTTCATATTTATCCTACACAAGATAGCCGTATCAAAGTATTCATATTGAATTATTGATGTGATATTTGAAATATTTAAACGGGTGATTTTATGTAAAATTATTCATCCTTATGTATTATTTAATAGATACAGATCGCGAGATAATGTCGTCGGAGCCGGCGCCGCTCTCCAAGACGGCTAAGTATAAGAAAATAACGAAACCGCTTCTAGAGAGGAAGAGACGAGCGCGCATTAACCGATGCTTGGACGAACTTAAGGACCTCATGGTCGGAGCTTTGGAGGTATGTCGCATTTGCTTTATTTCCTATAGTTTTATACATATTAGAAGCATTTAAAATTTGTCTTTGTAAATCTCTGACAATCAAATTTTAAGTGAAACGTAAATAAATTCTATGTAAGGAGAGACGACAATCTGTACCGGAATTTCAAGCTACGACTGGGTTTAAATATATTATATTGTTATATAATTTTAAACTGCCACATCCTATAGAGCGCTTGTTTTAGGTGTAGGCAGAGACGGCATTTGCTGTGCGCTTTCGTTAAGGTGAAAAACGTGATATGTTGTGTTGCAAGTGATATTTTAGAAATCATTAGCCAGATTCGAACCCCAAGCCATATACAGTAAAATGGAATTTAGTAGGCTATCATTGCTGAAGCTAATTATAATGTATCTATATACGAGTATATAAGAAATATGGTTGACTATTTATAGCTTTTTATCAAAAAATTATATTGCAAAAATAATTTACTAATAATAAATACACTCTAACGACCATATTACTATAATGGAGTGATTAGAAGTGGTAACGAATTTATGTATAACAGAAAATATTATGACACTTAACTGGCAGATACAAATTTAGCTATGACGTGCAACTACAAAAGGGGTTGGCTGGAAAGGACTGTATGATATTGCGAAACACACCTAATAATACCTTTTAATTTGTAAAAAGTAACATTAACATAATTACTTTTTAAAGCTAGGTAATGAAATTAATTGTGAAAATTTTCGTTTATTTATTACTAACTTTCCGCTCTCTCTTACGCAGCTCTGCTTATTTTACCTTATTACTAATTTACCAATAATGAGATTGAATAATAAACATTTGAAACAATACTATATATGACATTACAATACACGGCAATCGAATAGAACGAATTTGTAATCGGAATAAAAAAATACGTTCCAAATAAGTAATACGATAAAATTGTTTTCGATACACTTTTATAAGTATTATCTATCCTTTCTGTAGTTTTGCAATTAAAGCATTTCATAATTTATTAGTAAATGTTGTCTTAACGACCATTAAATTGTAATACGTCTTCCATTCACACGCCGTTTTATTTTTACCGTCGACCGGTCGTCCTTCTTATTACTCGGACATGTACGAGCCGGGCGAAACTGGAATTACAAAAGTGCAGTCCATTAATAAACAGGATGATCCGCTCGTACCGTCCGTACTGTTATATTAATGTGACGTACCCGCAGTAACGTGAGAAACCTATGCACCTGGCATTATTCAACAGTTTAACTATTTTCCAGATAGACGACGACAACCTGAGCAAACTGGAGAAGGCGGATATCCTCGAGCTGACCGTGAACCATCTCACGAAACTGCACAGCCCCAAGGATCCAGTTGTAGAGGCGAAGAAATTTCAAGCCGGTTTCGGACAATGCGCGGCGGAAGCGTGCCGGTTTATCATGTCCGTGCCGGACTTGGACGAGAAAGTCAGCCAGAATCTCATCAGTCACCTATCCAGACTGATCACGACCCAGCCGCTGTCAATCCAGGTGCCCGAGAGGCCACCCTTCTCACCGCCAACATCCCCGTCTTCAGTAGTATCAGACAGACATCACTATTACAGCGATCACGATCGGTCGTCTTCAGATGCCGAGGACTCAGTGTACTCGGGCGATGGCGCGAAACAGTGGGCGTATTCGAAGCCGGTCAGAGCGCAACTTAAACCTTACCCAATTGCTGGGCTACTCACAACGGTCGATAAACTCCATCAGCCGACGCAAGATCACAGCATGTCACAGCGCAATGGCTACTTCAACCGAGTGCCGGCGGAAGCTAAGGATGTGATACTACAAAAAATACGACAGCATATAATGGATAAACGGGGTAACGATCTAACAGCTAGCATGGATTACAACGAGCAACCGGAATCGAAATATATACCTAAAGAGGATTTATACAGAGGTGAATATGAGTACCAACTGACGTCATATCCTTGCACTAACGACACACTAGACTTAAGAAAGGTGAAGTCGCCATCGACGACCGAGGTCGTTCAATCACCGAAAAACACAGCGCACCGCAACGCCAATGAAGAGACCACACCCGTTCACGGCAAATCCAATGCAACGCCCGTTCTTCCGGAACATTGCGAATCGCCGATGGATTACAGCAACTTGCCGCCTAAAAAGAAAAGGAAACTAATCGAGTACCAGGAGTACAAAAAACAGGAGGAGGCTAAGCGTCAACTGGACGCTTTTTATGCTGAGAAAAAAGATCACCTTCGACCAGGAGCACAGGCGGATCTCGAATTGGACAACAAGTGGCGCCCTTGGTGATCGTCGAGACTGACATTGTCATTGTGATATCTCTTCCACGATAAAGCTTTAATTTGTTTAAGTTTATATTATAAGTAAAGTAGCCTATATACATCCCACTGTTGGGCAAAGGACTTCTCTTTAAAGAGAGTCTAAGTCTATTCGGCCGCAGGTCTTAGGAATGTGTCTACGAATTCTCACATTTTTGTTTACCGTCGAACACGTAATAAGTCAACACATAAATTCGCAATCAACAAATTCATTGGTATCCATATTACGTATGAAACTTAGGACCCGTGAACTGAACTACCAGTTCTCTGTTATATTACAGCTTGTTATATTTTAAGATTAAGACCCCTATAGTGCCTTATTAACTTTTAAACCATCGTTATGACAGGTTTTGTTACTCTGCTGTGCCATTTATTTGATCTCGTCTTCCTAAAACATAAAGATTATTTTTGTAATCTTCGAAATTAATACGATAGACGTTTTTTTTTATTATTAATAGTAATTTATGTTTAAACGAGCCTTTATAAATATCAAAGGGTAACTATTTATAATTTAATTTGTTATGTCATGTGTGATTTAATATTTGATCAAAATAAAAAAAGATGTATAATGAAAAACAGTGGTTTCGTCTTTCATTTTATTATCTCTTTAACACTGAGGCCGTATACCAAGATACTAATCTAACACGACGCCAAGCTTACAAAGGAATATAGACCCTGGGTCAAACATCTTACAAGGGATGAGCCCAATATTGTACACCAAAAAATGTGTATAAATTTTTTTATACACATTTCTTGGTTAGGTTATATCTATGTCTATTGAATTGAATGATCAACATGATATATGAGACGTTACATCCATGATTATAATAAGCCTAGAAGGGTAGACAGAGACAATAGCAATGCGCTTGTCGTTAAGTTGTATTTACTTATTACAGGAAAACTTATAAAAATACAATACTAATAAATAATTAACACAGATCACTATTTAGCAAGCAACATTTTGGTATACGATGTAGGAAGTGATCTCTTTTAACTTAAGAAACCGAAAAAAACATTAAAAATGTCACGAAAAATCGAATATCACTTTGCTACGACCCGGTTAGATATTGCATCGGTTATAGCTTTGCACTCTGAACCTGTCGTATATGAGACCAAATAAACATCCTTTATGATGAAATGTCGATCGTTTTCTACTCTACTAGATGTAAGGGCAAATAACAGCAAGACAAGTATGTTTTATATGCGTAATGCATCAATATTATATATTGACGAATGTTAAATCGATTTTTTTGTATAGGTGTTGTTGTTGACACTTTTACTAGACAAACCGCAAAAGTAAGACAAGACCCCGAGTCGATATTCTGCCTGATCATGGTAGATCCCTAACCGTGCCGTCTAATAAAACAATAGCAGAATCAACAGTCGATCAAAGTTGTGGGCCACTGTTTATTGTAATCAAGAGAAATAAAAATAAATCGTTTTATATGGAATAAACATTCCATTATAATTATTTTTATAACAAATTTAAATTTAGATTTCTTAAAGTCAATCTGTTAGCGATGCCTCAAAACTAATTTTAAATATTCAATTAGATCTAATCGATACCAAAAACCTGGTGTTTATGGATCAAGATTTCTATTTATAAATATGCTATTAACTTTTTATTTGCTAAAAGGATCAGTTTATTGAACTTGAACACCACTCATACACGTTATCAAGATAACAAACACTACAAGGTAAATCACCAACAATTATAATAACTGAAAATATAGTTGTGAAATGTTGACACTTCAAATTTATTTTATCCTGGAATGTAAAATGAATTATGTGCGCTTAATTTAAAATAATAATTTGAAGTCAGTAGCGACATCTACCAATACAATTTAAAATCTTACAATATTTTTAAATGACATCTATGAGCTCATTTAGGTAGTTCATGTAGTTATTTTATCAATTTGGTGTAGCGCCATCTATATTGTAAGGAACGAAGCTACTACAATTATTTCCTAATTCAAGCAAAACTGTTTGATACAATAAGAGATGTCACTATATTACATATTGCATGTTTTTTGAAGTCCCTATTCTGTTATAAATAAATTAATATAATATTATGATATATAATTTGTATATACGTAAAGAAGATAAACGTTGTAAAGTTTGTCTTAGTATTTTTCACTTTTCTCTAAGACACTACTCGACAACAGATGGCGCTGCAAGTTTGGTACTTTAATGTGCGTTGTTTATTATTGTTTAAAAGTAGTGGGGAGTACAAATCAACTCAACGCATGCTTCATTCATGATACGACAGCTGGTTGAGCAGCGAGTTTCGTTAGTCGATTGCGAATACTCGCAAACGATAGATAAAATGCGTTACGCGAAATATGTAACGAATAAATTCGAATTTTAAAAGAAACGATCTGTCAATTTTGACGCATTTAATTACTATCAGTTGACAAGTTGACGTTTCTGTTATTGAACAATTTTAGTGGGTAAAGTGATGTTTTAGTGTTGTGAAGTGTTTATTTTTGTTGTGGTGAAGCAGGCGATGCTTGTTGGTGAGCAATCGCCGGCGCCGCGTGTGGTCGCCGGCTTGCGAAAGTTGCGCCCCGAGCTGACTCCAGGACCTGTACCGACTCCGGCCGACCCTGACTTTAGGATATCAGGTTGGCTCCTTAGTCTAATGTTCAAATTAATACAACTAAGGTAATATGCATAATACACAAGTGTATTTACGAGTAAAAACAAAAACTGACTTCACATCGAATCAACCGTTGCCCTCTTTGTATTTCGGAATTATCGTAGGAATATTACGAAACAGAATTAATCACAACCTAACCAAACTCTCATAAAACTACCCTTGACGTACATCTTTTTCAATAAAAAATGAATCATCGAAATCGGTTATTTGGTTTTCTCATGGATGCCGTTATCAGAATTGGACCAAATTGGAATCACCAGCGATCAAACAAAAATAGTATCATCAGATCAGGGGTTGGCACCTAGCGGCGCTCGCGATCCATTTGCGGCTCTTCAGATGTTAAGCTCCGGCTACTTTATTTGTGCAAGTACTATTTATTGGTGGCAAGAAAAAAAATTGTGCCTCTTTAAAAATTTGAAATTCTCTTTCGACTCAAAAGGTTGCCGACTCAGACAAAAGTTATGAGGTATTAAACAAAAAAAAATAGACGAATTGAGAACATCCACCTTTTTGAAGTCGGTTGAAAAAGAAACGAAAAAAGTACATCAAACTTCTGTATTTAATATTTAAACACAGAAAAACGTCGATCAATGTTCCACTATATACATACCGTTTAAAGACAGAATAACTGTTGTTTTTTACGAACTACACCAGAGAAGCTGACCTTCACTGCTTCACCGGATTGATGAATTTACTCTTACCAATTTGTTATAGAGAGTAAATTTTCTTTTTAAAGGGTATTGTAGGCCAAGGTTTGGTTAGAGGAGGCAAAAATAATTTTCCAGCATTTCAGTTAGCTCTCACGTCCTTTTAAATGTTACGGTGTAGACAGAGACTGTCGTTCTCTGCTTCACTTAGCTTACAAGGTCCCATATGGGGTAAGGAGTGACAGTATTTAATTTATATTTTTAACCCTGAATCATTAAAGAATACAAAAGTTTATTTTTGCAAGTATAGTATACTTTGATGGTGTTTGTCGTAGTTTACGTGAGAATATTTCTCACACAACTCGTGTCATGTTTATCCATTGTTAACGTTGAATAGAAACTAAATGGTAACATCAATCAATGTACCATAAACACGTCATCGATTAACCTATCGAATAAAGCTACTAAAAAAATAAAATATATTTTAGAAGATGGACTGGAAAATGACCGCTGTAAATTGTTGTTAGCTGGCAACACATGGAACCCAGCGATTGTTATGCATAATAACTACATCCAAAATAATCCAATTTTTTTTTGTTTTTTTTATTATATGAATTGTGTTTTGGTTGTAATTACAACTTTAGTTCTGTAGTAGTGTTTATTTTTGTCATTTAATATGTAATATATTTATATATGTAAATATAATTATGTATTCTTTTTAGTAAGCATGTGTCCGGACACTATCGGCCTAGGAGTTGAGGGCGGGGGAGGCGATGAAAATCAGTGTTATAGAGATTCCACAACAATACGCTGAGCGCCGTCCCGTTTGTTTGCGTCACACTGAGTTATTGTTACTTTATTTTATAATTATATTTTTGTTTCTGTTATTTCATTTAATTTTTTCTATTTCTTATTTTTTTGCATTTGTTTATTTTTTCATTGTGACCAAACAAATAAACTTTTATTCTATTATAGTCTATTCTATACTTTAGTGATTTACCTGAACCTTATTGTATCTTTAATTCATAATTAATTATTTATCATTATTGTAAATAATAATTTAACTTTATTAGTTCGTAATCTGACTTCTAATTAATTTTGTATAAAGTTTGTGAGGACGCGCAGTTGTGACGGTATTCGGTAAAATAATTCCTTGTACAACGTTACGCTGTCTCAATAAAGCGAGTGTACTAGTTATTTGACTATTTCATTCCACAAAATCTACAAGTCATTACATGTTCGATACGTCGGGTATTCAAAAATATGACAAAAAAAATTGAATTAATTAAAGATTTGTGATACAGGACACACAGGGATATATACACAACGTACACACATCACACAAACACATATACACTCACACACAGTAATAATAATAAATAAATAAATTAATAAAAAAATATATATAATTTCTGTTTATTTAAAATATGAGTGGTTGGTAAATAAACTATTATTTACTTTCTAAGCAATTGTTTGATCACGATCCCATCACCACTCACCAGATGTTTAGTAGGAATGCAGTCTTGCAGATAGTAAGACACTCTAGCTTAATAAATGCCACTCTATTTTTGAATACACCCAAATTATAATCGGAGGGAAAGACAAACTCGGGTAAACTAATCCAGTCCTTTGCAGCACCAGCCATTTCTCTCCATCCGAAAATATGTGTGTAACTATAACGAACAATTCGACAGTCAACCTCATTTGCGGCATGTACAAAACATTCGGTACAGGATCAACGAACTACTTTGTTAAAATATTGACAGAACACTTACCGGGATTAGGTTTTAACGACGCGAAATGCGCCGTTTAAAACTAATTAACTGTAGTTAACAAAGCCGGTGGTTATAGTAACTACATACTAATGTACACATCCATACACGCAATCCCTGATGTATTATTTAAAAAATATGATGTAAAAAAGTTTTTGATGAAATTTGATGGATGATGATGTATTTGATTACAATGTCGTATAATATGTCGCTTCACGAAATGATCATGTATAATATATGTAAGAATACTACGAAATAAAATTAATCAACCTAACCAAACTCTCGAATCCGGATTGAGGTGATCCGACAGAGAACTAAAGTGATCGACATAGCCCACCGGATTAGCAAATTGAAGTGGCAATGGGCCGGCCATATTTGCCGTAGAACGGATAACCGTTGGGCGAAACGAGCTCTCGAGCGGAGACCGCGGAGAGGCAAACGCGGAGTGGGACGCCCTAAGACAAGGTGGAGCGACGATCTTCGCAGGATGGCTGGCAGAAGCTGGATGAGAGTGGCCGAGGATCGTGGACGGTGGCATGCCTTTGGAGAGGCCTATGTCCAGCAGTGGACTGTGACAGGCTGATGATGATAATGAACCAAACTCTCATCCAACTACCCTTAAAGTACATCCTTAGTTATTCGTCCATTTGTGGAGCACATACTTGATGCAAATTTAAGACTTATAAGTTGTTGGATGCATGGATACCATTTACAGAATTGGACCACACTGGAAGGACCAGCCTTCAAATAAATAAAAAAAACTTCAAAATCTGTTCACCCAGTCGAAAGTTATGTGGTACTTACAGACGAATTGAGAATCTCCTCAATTTCTGTCCTCCTCAGTTATAAACAATTCTTTAAAAAAAAAAAACTAAACTTCGATGAACTTATTGAACAATAATAAACTTATTGTGACACCTTAATGTTTACAAAGGCGGACTTAATTCTTCAGTTTCTCGTCTACGTTTCTCCATAAACTAATTTTTGCAGTGGTTGAAAATTTTCTGCACACTTTAAAAAATGTAAAAAATATATCACTCTCTAGAGATTCGAAAATGTTCGATTACTACATAACTACTACTACCCAAACTCACTCTTGCACACACACGCACTTGCATAAAAAGTTAAAATACACTCATGAGGAGTCGTGAGCAAAAATAAAGCGTCGGTTAAGAAAGTTAAAAGCTACACTAATTGTATAGAGATATTCGAACTTACGAAACACACAACAATAAGTACTAAAATTTAAATAAAAATTAAGTTTAGTAAAAAATACTGTATTATCCAAGTTTAAGTAAGATATCCTTTCGTTTAAGTTTATTTTTTTAATGTCTATCATGCACAATTTATTTCAGTTAGCTAACGTCTTTATCTTCGGAGATATTCAAGCTTTCTTAACCGAATCTTTATTGTTGGTCACGGCTATATATTCCACTTATATATTCCGTTATATATCCCACTATTGGGCATTAGATTTCTGTGTAACGAGAGCATAAGGGCCAGGCCAAGGCCCAGGTGTAAATTGGCAGATTTCGCATGCCATTGTAATTTTTTTAAAGATGTAGGTTTCCTAACTATGTATTCTTCACTGCCGATCGCGTGAAAATGGTTCTTGCAGAATATACATGTATCGAGTTACTTGTTTACTTTACAAACATGCTGATGCACCGCTTGTTGCCCATGGGACATCTGCATCCGTCCTCGATAAGGCATCAAGATGCATGTTGCATTTGAATTTCGCTACTAATGATGGGGCACGCAGTTCTCGTCGTTAGACGCTTGCAATATATACAACAAAGATTACTCCCCGATTGTGGATTACTAACATGACGTCATTTTGAAACTAACATCTATATATATATATATAAAAGAGAATGTGTGGGTGTTTGATCCGTATAGGCTCCGAAACGGCTGGACCGATTTCAATGAAATTTTCAGGAAATTGTCAGATTGACCTGGCTAAAAAATTGAAGAAATGAATGAAATGAATGAATGAAGAATTGAATTTGCAATAGGCAAAAGGCCTTTGGCAGATTAAATACCTCTTTATTTCGATGATAGTTTCCGTCCATCTGTGGCGTTCATACCTAATAAAAATTTAAGACATATGATTTTCTCATCGATGTCATTGTCGAAATCGAGCCAAATTATTTAAGAAGTGTAGGCTTGAAGTTAAGTTATTGTTTACAATACCAAGTTAATGTGATGAGCAACTAAATTATTGATTATTATGAATTAAAGATACAATAAGGTACAGGTAAATCACTAAGCTATCATTGGAAGTAGTTATTATGCATAACAATCGCTGGATGCCATGTGTTGCCAGCTTACACAATCTAAGCGCCACGGAGCTACGAGACCGTGTATACTTTTACGAAATATTTGAAACATATTTGTTATTGATATTCATATCGGTGACAGTGAAAGAGACGCGACGCACCGTGTCAATATTGTCTCGCCCTGTTGGATGGACCTTGATAACGGCGGGATCGATGAGACGGCGAATGACGGGGAATGCATACAAGATTGTCAAGGTTGTTTCTAATAAATTCTGCTAGGCTGCAATTTATGTTTAAAATGTTTACTTTAGTAGTGTTGTATTATTTGGCAGTTAATTTGGCATCAAAGAATAACTAAAACAACTTACGTATGTATACAGTCCTAGGAGGTAACCATCAGCCCTGTAGTTTTGGGCTCTCAAGAATAAGAATAAGGTATCCCCTGCCTGTCGTAGAAGGCGACTAAAAGGGGCCTCGGGTTCACTGGGCGACAAGGGCGGGGGTCTTTGTCGTCCGCTAAGGTGGACCCGGGAAGAAGACGACATCGGCTGGCCCGTGTAGCCTTGCACTGCGAGGGCACAGGGGGGTATGGAGTAACCTCCCCCCCGGGACGTGCTCTCCTTGAGCACACTATGAGGAGCTAGTAAAAAATCAGCGTTCACCCAGTAGTCCATTAGCAAGCATTTTATTAAGACACTAAAAACATACAATTTGAAGTGGAATGCTTCTAAGTTGTGTTCAGTGTTTTTAATTGTTTGTAGGTTTTAATTCTGTTTTGACCTCGTAAGCGTGTAGTTGTTGACAAATGAAACAAATCCGGAAAAATGTATTTTTGGCGAAAAATAAGTAAAAATCATTGATAAATGTAGTCTTACTTTACTATCACTTTGATTACCCGTACTATAAAAAATACACTGCGCTCAGCAGGCAAGTCTTATCAAAAGATGGTCGATGGTTTCATTATTGTGTCGTCTAAATAAAGGTTAAGAAACAATTACAACTGTTTATTATATGTAGAAAAAGTTCTCATACCTTGGCTACTAAAGCTTGACTACAATACCACAGAAAATTTACTACAAATCTCTTCATAAAATAAAACAACATATAAAGCATAAGCATACTACACACACATACATGAACTTACACACACACACCACACAAACACATTCACACACACATTCTCTCACGCGTGTTAATTTTTAATGTTATATTACGTAATATAATACAATTATAAAATAAAATTAAAATTACGGTAAAATTATAACTATGGTGGGCGGCTGGTGATCTGTCTGACAGGGTACCCTAGTATAGACACCAATCTTCAACAATTTAAGAATCTACGTTATTAAAAAAAATATACTTTTTTAAATTATAAAATATTCTATTTTTACTTTAAAAAAAAAATTATGATTTAGTGACGCTTTTATGAAACCTCATATAATCTCGTTATAATCTGTGTATACATAAGATTATATCAATGAACCCAAGGAGGTTATTCTGTGAATTTTGGAATTTGTGAAACGATATATCCATGATGCCATACATGTATGTATGAGCTACCTATGCAAACCCGGGTAGGATAACGTTTCCGATTCGGACGCCACGAAGAGGAAACACTGATTGACGTCTTTTCACGCAGAACATAAGCCTTATTTTAATAATATCTCGCCATTGTTTAGGTAGCGGACCGTCAGGCAACCTCAACCGGTCACATAATATTTTCAAACTAGTGTAATTTATCTACCAGATTTTTTTACAAGAATAAACGATAGATGGAAATATGCCTTCCTACACAACACAACTGCACAACCAAAGTTGGTAGCTTAAAAAAAGAAAGCATTTCGATTTTTATTTTTTTTTATAGCTTCCTGCCAGAACTTCAACCTAATTGAGAGAAAATAAAAACTTTTTACTGACTTTCTGTTTCAGTTCAGCAATTTGTTAGTTGTGAAGCTTTGTATTGGTATATGGTACAATGGATTGTTCACCAAAAGATTTTCTATAAACACAATAAAAGTATATTTCAATGATAAGCACACAGTAGTAGAAATATTACTAATACATAAGCATAAATTTCCGACCGTTAGTGACAGACTGTGTGTTATACGGTCAAATAGAAGATGTAGGTGTCTCATAGCGGCCCTTTCATATCACTTTCTCTAAGGTTGTCACTTTCACTTGTAATATTTCCTCAGTGCCCATTGTTTGCGTAATATTGACTTATTATACACAATTTTCCAACTTAAATATTTAGTGAGGTTATGTAATTTTTTTGTTTTGATGGCCAAGATTGAATTTGACATGCGTCGATCAGTCGTTAATTCCAATCGGTTTGTAGTAATGGTATTAATTTATTTATATATTATATTTATTTTTTAATTTACCACATTCTCGGCGGTAAAGGAAAACATTGTGAAGAAACGTGCGTCTTATAAAAATTTCTAAACAATGCGAATAAGCTCAGTGAAATTACTTAGTTATTTATAGTGAATCTATATGAATTGACGAAATGTATGAACGCGAATAGCTTCTGAACTAATGCACCAAATTAGATGATTCTCTCTCTGGTGTTTGTTATTTTTAAGACAAGGTTTTTATGTAAAATAAAATAAAAGATTTTTTTCCAACAAAATCAAATGTATCAAAATTAATAATAATAATAATAAATTTATTTATTCATCTTTCACAAATTTAAATGCACAGTTTACTTATACGTTTACAGTTTGCGTAGATCTTAAATTTGTGAAAGACTGGTGTCTGAACTAGGGTACCCTGTAAGACAGATCACCAGCCCCCCACCATACTTATAATAGTTCTGTAATTTTATTATTAATATTAACTTACGAATTAGCATGCAAGAAAGAAAGTGTGTGAGTGTGTGAAATTGAGTGAATGATACATAATGACGTTCACTTTTTTAACCAAATAAAGGTAACTTCAAGCACATCATACATTATAACATAAATGTCAGCCATATATATTTACGGATTCTTTGGCAACGGAAAAACGGTTTTTCAAATGGTGTTTGTGTTAAGGGGCTTATCGTCGTGTTATTAATTATTGCTATTATATTGATATAAATATTATATATGGCAAAACAACGTTTTCAGGGTCATTTATATATTTGATTTATTCATTATGTATTACAATATCTCTCTTTACCCCGCTACGCTACGCTCGGGCGTGAGTGTTTATTATTTTCTTATCGTAATTTAGATTCAGATTCAGATTTTTGTTGGTAATTATAATAAATTACAAGTCGATTTTTACAAATTAAAATACTACATCGAAGAAATAAAATGCTATTAATTTGTAATTTCATTTGACAATTCCTCCACACTATAAAATGCCCTCTCAACCAGCCATGACTTCAACCTATTTTTAAACATTGCTAGACTGGGAGCTTCAGTTACATGCTTAGGGAGTCGATTGTATATCGCGGGGCCTGTGACGTGTGTCATGTCGTCCGATTTCGCGAGACGATGAGTAGACAAGGGCTAATTTATTAGCCCCGCGGGTGTTCGCTTTGTATGAACCGCCCAATTCTTTTCGAGTTTTAAAATCGCTGATAAGATACCTTGTGAATTCTATATGTTATGTGCTTATATTACCTGATGTATCCATGATGCCAAGAATGTTAAAATGCGATAAATATAAAGAGAATCTAGTGAATGTTACCGATATAGAATATACATTGTAAGACTGCACTGACGTAGTTCCACCATAATCTCATTATTCCTAGCTCGCTGACCGTGATTTCACTAATTCAATTCACTTACTCAAGGTGAACGAAAGACGTCACATAAGAATTAAAGGATGAATCTCCATTAGCCTATTATAGTAATTAATATAATAATAATCTAAGGCGATCTAAAGAGGCGTCAATATCCTAATGGTTTAAGGCAGTGGTCGCCAACCGGCGGCTCTTCTATGCATTGTTAGTTCAGACACGGAATATTACTTGTTGTATAACAAGTTATAATCGTAAATACGTATTGTCTTTTAAGATTTACCATTTACCACCTAAAATTAAAGAACAATTTCATAACGACGAAAAAAAACTTTTTAAACACTGTAATATCTTACCTATTTATACAAAAATAAAATACATTATGTTAAAAGAATATTTCTTTAATGAAAAAATTTTAACCAAAATGGAACACATGGTCGATATCGTCAAACCAGTTTAATACGATAGGCGCTAAAAATGTGTACGGCGAGCGCACGGCAAGATACATCGTGCCTAGATTAATTACGGACTACCCTCAGATGTTAGGAATTGTATAACTCACAAAAACATTAAGAGTATATTAAAAAGTTATTTAGGAACGCAAGACGGACGCTTTGGCGCTAGTGAAAAACCATTGCGGTTTATATAGCGTTAAGTTATATGTATCTTCCCTTTAGTGTAAAATTTTATTTGTAATAAATTAAAAAAAAATTCTTAGACAAAGGCAAGCTTAATAGTATACTTTTTTTCGTAGTAATGGCTCTTTGGATAAATTTTGACAGTGTAGTGTTTAATAATTGGTTGTTTTCATTAAAAGGTTGCCGATCTCAGGTTTAGGGTACGAAACACAAGATAAAAAAAATCACGTTTTCAAAAAAATCAAGTTATATTTTAGTTACACTTTTATCGTAAGATAGAGATAGTAGTGATTTTTCTTCGTGCTATTATAACCACATACACCACAGTAATGGAAAACTCTAGACACAATGTCGAAATATTCCACTCCGTATATTTTTAGTGTTTTAATAAAATGGTTGCAATGGTTGAATAGTCTTTTTTTTATGGGGTATAAACTAGTGTTTGACTACGATCCCATTTGATATTAAGTGGTGATATAGTCGAAACATGGTACGGGCTAGTTTAGTAAGTGCCTATTCACTCTACTCTTGAAGGCTCCCACGTCGTACTTGGACGGAAAGACTGACGCCGGCAACTTGTTCCACTCCTTTGCAGTACGCACGACGAGCGATGACTCAAATCGCTCTGTTTGGACGCGCAGAACATCAACTATGAAAGGGTGACCCGCCGACTAAACGTCCGAAGGTAGAATGGGGATCGAGTACTACTAGGTGCAAAGCGCTGATTTTTTTTGACTGGCACCTCATAAGAGAATCCTTCTCCCACTACGAGGTTATCCTACCTTCAAGGACACCTTGTATATGTACGTCCCATTTAGGAAAGAGAGTTTTAGGACATATTGCATCTCTCTACATTGCAATCACTAATCATCAATTTTCATCCACAGGCGTTCTCCGACAGTATTACAATGATGATGACGAGTCGTGGGCGTGGGTCCGTGCGGCGGTGCGCAGTGGCTGTCTGCTGGCATGGCGTGATGGTACCCTGCCCCGCCGCCCCGCGGCAAGGCTCCCCCTCCGACACCTGCACCTCCGAGCTGCTGCCAGGCTGCCTAATGCGTTCCAACTCTCACGTCTACGAGATGACGCTTCCGTCGCCACGTTTCAGGTGAGAAGCGATCAATTTTGAAATAAAACTTAATAGTAATATACGTTACGAAAAGTGTGATCGGGCAAATGGAAGTTGACAGGGAGATATAACTTAGTGGAGAAAGAGAATCACGATTTACATATTACTATAGGGGTACGAGGGAGAGAATAGAGGGCAGCCCTATTATCTGATCATGTTGTGAGAAAGCAGTGCGCGCGTACATTCTTCTTTCTTTCTTGAACAATTCATGAACAGTCGGGTATATATTTTATTTTGTGTGTGGAATGCAAAATGGAGCTAAAGAAGTTTTTCTTCGGACTGAAGCACACTCGTTTTTTTTTGTCGATCCTATGACCGGACGAACGTCTGTCAAAGAAGCTGGCCGCTACAGTTTCACCGGAGCTTGAGAGGTGGCTTAGGTCCTTTTGTTATAGGAAAAGTGTCACGAGCATACGGCTCACTTGATCTTAAGTGATCACCGTCGCCCATGAACATCCACAGCACCAGAGGAGCTGCAGAAGCGTTGCCGGCTTTTGAGATAGGAGTAGGCTTGTTTCTTGAAGGTCCCCAAATCGTAAACGTTCGGAAACACTTAGTCACTTAATCTTAACCTCTTTCTGATCCGAGGGCGCCTGATAGGGTATAACTACGATTCGGTGGCTTCATCGGAAGACTAGCAACACCCGAACTCTCAGAATACCGAAGTGAAGTTTTGGCTTCGTAAAAAAGTTGGCAATTTCTCTGCTAGGGCTCTTATGCCCGTTAGTTCGTTCGACTGGAGATACCGGAGCCCCTCGCCATGCACCGAGGGGTTTTAGTGAGTAACAACCTCATTTAACCCCGCCTTCCCCCCAGAAAGTGGGGTATCTTGTTGAAGATATCCCCCCGTCAATAAAAAAAAAGTTCTATTTAGTATCCAAGATAAGCGGCCATCACTCTCATGGTCATGTTTTTCTACAAACTGTAAATGTTTAGTATTGTCAGTGGATCGGTCGCGTCGCATTATAACTCTTCAATAACTGTTGCAAATTTATGAAACCATTGTCTCAATACAATACCGAGTGTCCATTTATTATCATACAAAACGTATATCCATACATATATATTTCTCGTATAACGTCTACCTTGACTATGTTAAAGTTAAAGTTACAGCCTTTATATATATAATATATATGTCCCACTGCTGGGCACAGGCCTTCTCTGTAAAGAGAGTATAAGGGCATAGTCCACCACGCGGCCCTAGTGCGGATTGGTAGACTTCACATGCCTTAGAAAATTTTTCTAAGACATGTAGGTTTCCTCACGATGTTTTCCTTCACCGCCGAGCGCGTGGATAATCAGCACATAAAATTGCAACAGCAAATTTATTGGTGCCGGCACCGGGGATCGAACTCGGGTTGCTAGCGTACTATGCAACAAGAGCCAACCGCCCGGACACTGAGCTACCACGGCTCTTGACTTGACTCTTGACTATGTATGTCAATTAAATTCAATTATGAATCTATTATCGCCGCTTCTGTGAACAATAAACTGACATAAACGTGGAGGAAATAGACTCTTTTTTAGAGATAGACGATTGCTGAATGAGATGAGAGAAGAGAGAGAGATAACGATTGCTATACTCGTGATAGTGTTTTATTCTTTTATTAAAATTGGATATTGTTTTTAATAAATTTAATGGAAATTTTAAAGAACAAGGTTTGATTCACTTCGATTACAAATTTCCGTCTGCTTCTTTAGTGGTCCTTATTTATCAGTTTCTTTGAAATAAGTTCCTATTTGTTATACATTATTGGAGAGCTAAGAAAACGGTTTTGTTTTTAAAGAAATAGGGGAAAGAATAGAGGGCACAGAGGGGGAGGGAGTAACCTCCCCCCCTGTGCCCTCGCAGTGCAAGGCGACACGGGCCAACTGATTGCCTTCTTCCCGAGTCCACCTTAGCGAACGACAAAGGTCCCCACCCTTGTCTCCCAGTGAACTGGAGGCCCCTTTTAGTCGCCTTCTACGACAGGCAGGGGATACCTTCTTTTTACACTCATTTTCTTGAGAGCCCAGAACAACAGGACTGACGAATTGAATTCCTTGATCTATGGCAACTCCTCTTGGCGACCGACTTGTTTATGTTTTATTAAAAAAAATATATCTACTGTGTATTTAGTTGTTAATATGGAATTGTTATTCATGAATTATATCACTGATATTGTTTAATTCCATCACGCCTCCTTAAGTATAATAAATAAATAATACAAAATAACAGTGTTAAATATTTTATTGATTATATATTATAGTTACTGACGGAATACCTCTTCACTGTTTTAAAATTGTAATTTAGTCATGACTGATTGACAAATTTGATATGAAAAAAATTGATTTAGAAGTCACTGAACCCAGCCTGCTTAAACTTTTTGTCCGTCAGTTTTCCCTCGAGATTAATAGATAAAGATTTATCTCGAGAGTGACGGATTCAGGGATATGCCGAATAGTTTAGTGATGCGCATCCATCTTGTTTGCCCTCTTTTCCTATAAAATTAAAGAAATCCTGTCTAAAAAAAGTATCTCTATTCAGAGTAACTTTTCTTAAGAGTAAAACTTAGTTTGAAGCCTTAAAGTCTGATGGTGGAACGGGGATGGGGGAATTAGATCATGTAGTAAAATGCAATCTGTAGAAAAACGAAAGGCTAGCTACCTTAAGCCTGTGCTAAAGACTGAGCAGATTGGTTTCAGCTGCGTCAAATTATATAACACAAATCTTTGCGTTCCACTGAAGTGGATTATTTGCCATGCATTTTTTAAATGATTTCTAGTGCATATTTCGGTAGACAAAATATAAAAAATAACTAACTTATTGTATTACCACATGGGCTTATTGATCATGTTTGTTGAAACAATATTAAACAGTTATTTATCTGTAGATTTCTACGATGCTAGATGAAAATTATTAAAGTACTTATACTAAAAAATGGGGGTCGCTGGTAGAAGGTAGAAAATTAATTTTTATGTGTTTTCTAATGCCAAATCATGAAAAAATAAAAATTAAAAGAAATTGTCCAAAAAATAAAACTTTAGGGTGGACCACCCTTATCACTTACGTTTTGGAGGAGCATGGTAAGGAGTAACATTGTGATACGAGAATTTTATATATAAGATTAACCATAGTTATGTGAACTAGCTACAGTTACTCAAAGCGTCCATCCGCGACCGTCGGAGGTTGCGAACATTCCTTGCACGTTATAGATATTTTACAGGAAGGCCACCCTTTGGATAGGATTAGGAGCGTTCCTGTCGCTTCCGAGCCTCGCTCTTGCGATGGTCTCGAGCGACAGGTCTTGGACGGCGGTCGCCTCCTTCTGAGACGGTCATGTCCCAGAAGGAGGCTGACGAGCGGGTCAGGGACGGGAGCGCAGAGGCTCCCCACTTCCGCAGGCGACGTATCGAACGCCTCCTCTTGCCGCCCCGTAATCCGAAGCGGGGCCAGGATGGGCGCCTGGCCCCAGCATGCTTCGGCGACGTCGAGACTTCTCTGAGTGCCGGAGAAGTCCCCTTTGAGGATGAAGTCCGGTCTTTGCCGGGACCGGCCGGTCGTTGGGGTGTCCTGTCGCTGACAGATCCGGGGCACCCCGCTCATAACGGCTGATGGCATTCGCGAAAGGATTAGGAGCGTTGCTGGAGTTTCTTCGGCCACTTCTTTTCCAAGCGCCAACGCTTCCCGAAGTGGCATATAAGTTAGTTTAGCTTAGATTGTCCCAAATAATTTAATTAATAAAATAGCAACCGTCCAAGCCGAGGTTACCCCTCACCGAGGGGACCCTTGTGTCGAGTTACTAGCTAATAGAGGTTCAGGCTAAGCGACCTAAGAGCTCTGCGACCTCCATTCACAAGGACAGCCTCTCAGGCCAACTATGTAGTTAGTGAAAAAACTATGTCCTATATGATTAATGATTATATATATATGTATAATATTTAAGACAAAATAATAGTGACGAAGCAGTACTTTAAAAATAAATCGAATCGAAAAGTCAAACCGGTCATAACCGATGTTTGATGTGTCTAAGCACACTTTTTTATTAACGCCTCTGTTCCGTGACATACTTCAATGCAGTCGTGTATATAGCCTACTTATGATGTAATAACATGCAATGTATGGTTGCATAATTGTTTACGAGCAGAAGTGTTTACTTGTATTAGAGATGGGACGAGTATTACGTATTTAAGGGGACAAATAAGAAAGTGAATATTTTCGACATGTCTTGAACTGGATCAAATAAATTAAAATAAATAAATAATATTCTGTATAAATAACAAAAATTATAACAACAGTATTATTAATTACAATTTTAATTGCGAGTATTAATACTATTTATGTTTCACTGCCACTTAGACTAGGGATTTCCTATACGATAGCTGGCAGTCGTTCCTCCCATGGTTATTTATATATCTAATATTTTAATTATATCATATTTTTTGTGTGCGTGTGTGTGTGTCGGTGAATGTATGAGCTATTTTCAATTGACCACTTTTATCATATTCTCACAGCCGTCATAGTTTAGTCTTTCAAGCCACTTTAAAATTTCATGCTTGGTTTTATATAAATTTTTATCTCTAATATTTACTATTTTATTAATTTTGATTTATATATAAGGTCTAAGAAATCAGAAATGTTTATTATATTATATCTTCTTCTTCTTCTGCCTAGCGTTTTCCCGGCCTACAGCCAGGGTCCGCTTTCCTACTTAGTCTCCTCCACTTTGCCCGGTCTTCAGCATCCTCGTTTGTTAGGTAGTTCACTAATATGTCCGCTTTAACAACGTCCAGCCAGAGTTTCTTGGGCCTGCCGCGGGGTCTTGGGCCTTGTACATTGAGGGCTAGGCATCTATTTCCGACATAGTCAGACGGCCTGCGGTATATGTGGCCATACCATCGGAGACGGCTTTCCTGCAGTTTGTCTGCTACGTCGCGGACTCCATTTATTATATTATATAAACAGATATATTACCTAGTGTTTTCGGTCATCATTGTCAAAATCTGCATCGACTCTACGAAGTTACTTATCAGAAACTTATGCTTTGTTCGTTAAAAAAATAAATATTATTTATTACAAATTCACTCAAGAATCGTGGTACTCGTAGGTCAGAGTTTGGGTATAATACGCTAGCAGCCCTGATGCAAGTACCAACTAATTTGTTTTGTTGTAATGTCGAATACAGATTTACCACCCCCTCGTAGGTGAAGGAAAACGTTAGGAACCCAACTATGCCCTTATACTCTTTACAGAGATGGCCAGTGCCCAACAATGAGACATATATAGAATGTAACTAACTTTATCTTTAACAAATTATCTTTATTCCGTGGACATGTTATTATATTGTTTATTATTTAAGTACTTTTTTTAGTTTTACTTATAGTAAAACAGTTATAAAGAGCCGTGGTAACTCAGTGTCCGGGCGGTTGGCTAAAGTTGCATGGTACGCTAGCAACCCGAGTTCGATTCCCGGTCCTGGTACTAATTAATTTGTTGCTGAAATTTTATGTGCTGATTTACCACGGGCTCGAAAACATCGTGAGTAAACCTATATGTCTTAGTAAAGATTTCTAACACTAGCGCTAAATATTTCTAATACTAGAACACGGCACAAGGGCCGCGTGGCGGACTATGGCCTTATACTCTCTTTACAAAGAAGGCCTACGCCCAAAAGTAGGACATATCTATCATGTATATAAAGGTTGTAACTTTTACTTATCTAACTTTAACTTTAAATCAGTTAAAATAAGATAAACTATAAAAAATATGTTTGATATAAAACAGCAAATGTCTTTCGTTAAAAATAAATCCTATGCCATATATACAGCCCATCGTTATACACCGGGCACAAATTAATATGCATTGGTACAGATGGTGGTTGGGCTGAGATTCAGAACCTCTACCAAAGGATCGTAAAGCGCTTATACATGTTATCATTGCTTATTTATTACTTAACATGAGATAAACGCCCTATTCGTTTTGTCACCGTTTTTTTTTGAAGTAAGAAAAAGTATTTAATATAAAATGCATTGATTCGATAAAATTTCCGTTGGTAAAGCTGGAGGCAGGAGTTGACATTATCTATGAATAGATCTGTTTTTTTTTTAAACATTTTGCTTACAAAAGCGGGTCGCAAGGGCCAAGATCTTTAAGACGTTCCAGTCCCCCTAACCTGAGCATCTTTCTCACGCGTCCCGCGTTTAATAATAGACCTTGATGTAGCGGGGCCGACGTAAATCATAGCGGTGACCTTTTGATGGCCGTATTTACCATATGAAGGGCTAGATCGTGAAGGTGTCGACATAGAATACACGCATTGAATAGCACCCTCCGTGTTTAAAGTTCTTTGCAAAGTTAAACGCCACCAGGTTTTGAGCAATCGAACGACGTTTGTATTATTGAGTGATTTTTTTTTTAAGCTTATTTTTATTTTTTTTAGTTTATATTAAATGTATGCTTTAATATAGATTAATAATTTGCTCGCGTGTCTTTCGCTGCCATTACAATGTGGGTGTTTTCGAGTATAAGGGTGAATACACAGAGTGACTAATAAGCTTTACCATCTAGGACTGTCTTATTTTATTTCCACTTAAGATCCGGTGGGATCGTAGTTAAGCACTTATATAGAAAGTATAAGTACCGTGCGCTAGAGCCGTGGTAGCTCAGTGTCCGGGCGGTCAAGTTGCATAATACGCTAGCAACCCGATTTCGATCCCCGGTGCCCGCACCAATAAATTTGTTGTTACAATTTTATGTGCTGATTTACCACGCGCTCAGCGGTGAAGGAGAACATCGTGAGGAACCCTACATGCCTAGACATGTGAAGTCTGCCGATCCGCACTAGGGCCGCGTGGCGGACTATGCCCTTATACTCTCTTTACAGAGGCCTGTGCCCAGCAGTGGGACTTATATGATGGCTATAATTGTAACTATATAGATAGTATAAATATTATAAATTTTTATTACAAGATTATGTTTAACAAATATTTTGAGTTAATTTGTTTGGATGAAATCTTATCAGCCGACAGGCTATCATCGCTTTTTTTATCATTTAACTTTAAGATTTTATGCTTGGAGGTACGAATCTGTGCTGGATCGTAACATAAAACCGTGTTCAAAAAATCACTCGCAAAAAATTTGGGCCGCTGTATAATAATGGGCTCAACACTATCACGTATCGGAAATGATAAGCTTGTTGAAAAGCGGACAGCGTTTGCTTTCTTCTCCGCAAAAAAAAGAGTTGGAAGCAATTTTAGCAGCTCTAGAGCCTGGGTTCGAGTCCCGGCAGCAATTAGTTTCAATTTAAAATCAAGTCTTTTGCTCGCATTATATTAATCGTAATATTTTTGTTATAGGCTTGCAACGAGACGGAATACGCACGATGGGTCCGAGCGCTGTGCGTCGAGATACTTGGTCAGACGCCGCTCCCACAGGTCCGCTTCCTTGACGTGTTGCCAGCAGCGGACACCAGTCGTGAACCAAAGAAGGAGGCACCGCAGCAGGTTACGCCCTCTTGTCCCCCCAGGCCGCCGCCAAGAGCGAGACGGAGGCTGCTCACGTCAGAAACGCAGCTGCCTATACGCGACCACTCACCAGCAGCCACGGACGAGGGCATAGTCGTGGAAGACGACGACTACGACTCGTCGTCCGACCGCAGCCTCGATCTCTCCCTATCCCTCGACGCTTTTAAATCAATTGACATGATCGACGCTCCTGTAAGGAAAGCAAAAGTTATCAAATGCGACAACTGCAGCAAACTCAACGCGAGCCAACAGCATCATACGCTGCCGCGTGCTTCTAGGACTGGCGACTCAGAGAAGAGGAGACATCGATATCTCAAACGCTGGGAGGGGATGACTGGAGGCGCGGAGAGAGGTCGCTTCGCGCTAGAGGCGGCTAGGCGAAAAACGGCCTCTCTGGAGAGTCGGGCGAGGTCTTGTTCCCCGAACACGCACGAGGCAATATCGCAGTATGTTCCCGTTCGTGAGAGGCGTGCTCTTTTTGAATCGCTGTCCCAAAGTGGGGGCAGTTTAGCGCGAAGTAGCGAGCAGTTAGCCAGACCCATTGCGGCCACGGCTACTCCGAGACGGGCAGCCTCGTTGCACGATCTTCAAGCACCGCCGACGAGGTCGGTCAGCGATCTCCGTCAGTTCTTCGAGGCGGTTGCCCGCGGTGCTGGATCCTGTGGCGTACATCACAACGCCCCCCCGAACCCGATCCCCCGCGCCTTCACCTCACTCACGTGCGCATAACAGACCTCTTGTAAATATTGTAGATATGGCGTTGATCGCAACCTATCTCACTAAGTCGTTTGTTTTAAGACTGTTAAAAGTATTGTTATAGATTATAATAATAAAGAATCGTATTATCTATTGAAATATAGCTTTCATTTTTATAACCCCTTCTCACAGCAAGGACATGAAAATGTTTTATTATTTTACCTTCATAATGTGTATACGAAAAAGCCGATTTGATTTGAATAAACACGAGAGTTGATTTAAGAGTTGAATATGACAGAAACAGAGATAATCCAACTTAAGGCTTTGGCAACCAATGAGATGGCGAAAGAATAAAGTAGCCAGATGATTCAGAACAATATAGTAATTTGGAAACCAATTAATAGACCTAAGTATTGTTAGTCATTCCATTACCAGGTTAAAGAACGCATCTTATTAATTTCCAATTCAAGCATACTTACACGGTATCCCTCTTCCATACATATAAGGATACGAATTATCCCTCAAGGGAAGGAAGCGCTTTGCTTCCACAATTATTCATACAGCAAAGGAATGGAATAGTTTGCTGTCTTTCTTTCCCTCCGACTACAATGTATTTATTCAAAAATAAAATGTGTAGGTATTTCCTAAGCTAGTGTGTCTTACCATCCAAGACTGCATTTCCACTTTACATCAGATGTGATCGTCAAAGATTACGAGCTCGTCGTTATTGGGTACTGTAATTGATTAGTAATCCAATAAAAAAATCGCTAAACACAACTAAGTCATTACATTTCATATTTGTGTAACAACTTTTGGCAACATATCGGCTAAGTCATCATCAGCCTGAGTCTATCAACTGCTGGAAATAGGCCTTACCCAATGCCTTCCACCAAATACGATCCTCCGCTTTCCGCATCCAGCCACTTCCGGCTATCCTTATAAGGTCGTCACTGACTCGGCAGATGTGGCCGACCCATTGTCATTTCAACTTGCCGTTTTTAAGAGCTACGACTACCTTTGTTCTCCATCGAATTTCTTCGTTTCGGATTCTTTCCCGTAGAGATATGCCGAGAATAGCTCTTTCCATCGCTCGTTGTGCGACTTTCAGCTTGTGGACTAATCAGAGTCCAAGTCTCTGCACCGTAGGTCATGGCTGAGAGTACGCACTGGTTGAAGACTTGTCTTCAGACGTTAATGTTGCTAAGCGATGATGGTGCGGAGTCTTCCAGCTATATATATATCTGATATATTTTCAATATAGTTACAACGATGTTGCTTAAAAACTAACAGCGCCGTCGAGACCCGACCAACTAGGAGGCCAAATAAAAAAAAACACCTATCGGTAACCAATAAAGTTATTTCTTATAAGTTATTTCTCTGTATTCGTCTACACTGCTATAGTTAAAAGGACTTGTTTTCAACCGACTTCAAAAAGGCGAGGTTCTTCTCAATTTGTTTGTATGCTATGAGTTGTTTGATGAGAGTTTGGTTAGGTTCTGATTAATTCTATTTCGTAATATTCGTATTATGATTCAGAAATACAAAGAGGCACGTAATAGCGTTTTACGTTGAATTCGATTTCAAGTTGGTTTCTGTTATTGCTCGTAAATTAAATTGTTATGTAATTAAAAATGACTAAACATTGTTATCGCGGGCTAAATGGGTAGATCCGTAAAGTTAAAATGTCAACAGCTTAGTGCTGCAAAGGTTGTGTTGCAGACCTTGCGTTGTCCTTCGTTCGCTATTGCGCTGCGTCGTTAAAACATTCTCTTATAAATGATCTCCTAACACGGCGTCTGAGCATTGTTAATACTAGCAACTTTATTTACAACCGCTTTTTTTTATAATGACGAACTACACAGATTGGCCAGAGAGGCTGGCCTAGACTGCTTCACCGGATTGAGAGGTGGCACAGCTCTTAGGTCGCTTTGCCTGAACCTCTACTGCTAGTAACTCTAGACAAGGGTCCCCCCGGAGAGGGGTAACCTCGGCTTGGACGGTTACTATGTTACGCGTGACCATTCCGATCCGAGAGTGTCCGAGAGGGCCGAACCACGACTCGGTCGGTTTGACTATTTCACGGATAATCTAAGGGACATTCAAAAGCTAAACTAACTTTGAGTGCCACTTCGGGAAGCGTTGGCGCTGGGAATAGAAGTGGCCGAAGAAACTCCAGCAACGCTCCTAACATCTAAGGGGTGGGGCCTGCCCTTTATGGGCGGTAACGCGCAAGGATTATTCGCAAACTCAGACGGTCGCGAATGGACGCTTTGTGGATTGTAGAGATCTAGCCTGTGCAATGGTAATCGCGTCCGGTAACCCTGTATCAACGTGAAGCTCGCGATTACGTACGAACCACGGCGCACCCGTGGTACGTCGCAGAAACCGATTCTGAATTACTTGTAACGTATGGATATGTTTATGGGCGGCATGCGCGAAGACCGGGCTCGCGTACGTCATTTCATCGTAACTAAGTCAATTAGTTATCAAATGACACATCGCGTTATCACTATAGGAAGTCCAGTCGAAATCTTATCAGTGATCGCGGACAATGTCACTCCCGCCAACAGTGACATTCCATCACACCAAACAATGGGAATTATAAACAATGAGACTAGACATTTAGATACCCATCGTTCTGTGAAATGGTGACTTAATGTGTTTTTGTTTTGAGCCACGAGTTCTTGGTCCAATATTTGTTTATAATTTACTACTAATATTGTTTGCTGAGAGCCGAGATTATTTGCTGAGTACCGTGGTAGCTCAATGTCCGGGCGGTCGCCTCAAGTTGCATAGTAAGCTTGTAAGCCGAGGTCGATCCCCGGTGCCGGCACAAATCAATTTGTTTGCAATTCTAAGTGCTGATTTTTCGCGCTCGATGATGAAGGAAAACATTATGAAGAAACCTCACGTTAGGTAGTTAGACAATTTTCATCATGTGTGTTTACTATCTACCTGCACTAATCACGGATTGCCCTTATTATTTCAATTATCCAGCAGTGGGACATATTTAAGAAGGCTGTGACTTTAACTTTTTATCACTATGAAACCAACCTATTACAATTCAATTATCATTGTGCCAAAAACGGTAATTACCGTAATTTATTGATATAGAATTTTCAAGCGAATTTGAGCTTATTTACTAATTGATTGAATTGAATCCCTATATCAATGGTATCGTAATCATATCGACATAGCAACCATTGAAACAATACTGATGAGTCAATAGTACGTCATTGGAAGCAAAAATCGACAACTGATATCATTGAACGTTAATTTTGACATAATTTGTTGAACAGAGTCTGGGACCCAGATATCAGGTTCTAGAACATTCTAAACGATAAGGCTGGCACTCGTATAGAATGTTCTACAATAGAGCTATGTATGTTCACGTTAATATTTTCAAATCAACATATTTCAGCCGCGCACAGTTTGCAGACATAGCATAATCAACGCTAATTAGTGAAGAAGCAATTACTTATATCGTCCATAATTGAAATAACAACGTTTTAAATTTGTAGCAATTGAAATTATTTCAACAAGTTGTCACGCAAACCGTCCACGCTATGATGACGTGTGCTCATAAACGATTGATATACTGTTGAAAGGTAAATATTAGACATAAACATATTTTGTTTATTGGCATCATAATATTACATAGTATTAGGAGACACTACGAAGCATGCAAGCTTTTTTTTTTTGTTAACGGGGAGGAAATCTTCAAAAAGATACCCCGCCTTCCGGGGGAAAGGCGGCGGATATGTGGGGTTTTTACCAAATAAAACCTCCCCGGTGGCCCTTTCCTCGGTGCATGACGAGGGGCTCCGGGATCTCCAGTGGAACCCACCGGATCCCCTCTGCACTGTGCTCAAGGAGAGAACGTCCCGGAGGGGGAGGTTACACCCTCCCCCCCTGTGCCCTCGCAGTGCAAGGCGACACGGGCCAGCCGATGTCGGCTTGTCGCCCAGTGAACCCGAGGCCCTTTTTAGTCGCCTTCTACGACAGGCGGGGGATACCGTAGTCTTATTCTTGAGAGCTCAGAACTACAGGGCTGAAGTATGCAAGCCTGTATCAACCAAAACCTTCTTTGCACAAAACTTTTATACCTTTAGAATAAATAGATTGTATAACAGAGTAAATAAATTATTAACTATAGCAAACCTATCAAAATTTAATTGCAAAAAAATATATTTTCAATGGCTTTTGGAAATAGATTACAAAGACACAGAAAAAATCCTACATTTGCATAGTACATCTGTAACTATATTGTTATGCCTAATTGTCATAATATAATAATACAAGTGTACATAGTTTGAGCTCCTGACTCCCACATCCACCTATTAACCTCATGTCTAATATAACTGTAATAAAAACTGTACTATATAATGTGAGAGTAAGATTTTATTATTAATTATTATGAATATATAAGACGTATATGGAATAATAATAAAAACAAGACTAATTTTGTGTTGCTCTGTAATCCAATAAACCACATTAAAAGTTTATTCCTGCTTTTGCTAAATTGTACAAATTAAATTATGACATCTTCTTCTCTATTTCTTTTTTCATTGACATCAAGTCAATGAGTCTATGGAGGTTTCATACAAGAAAATAAATACTATTATTTTTTACAAATATACAAGCACATTACACACACAGAGATATAGTCTGAGCGCTCTAGGAGCTCAGCCAACTTTCCGTCGGAGGAATGAAAGTCTAACAACGGTAATTGGTCATAATATCTACAATGTAAACATTAAAAAAACCAATCTTCAAATCTGTATGTAAAGTCCCGATATGTTATGTCTCAAACAAATATTGAATGAAAGAATTACGAGCGTCTTAAATCTAACGGGCAGCGCTATCTCCCTCTAACATCGGTACACCATGTTTAATACGTTCAAATTAGCAGCTGGAATGCGGCTGCGTCGAATGGTGGCTACAACCCGTAATTCAATCTACAAAAAAATATCTTCACAAAGAGATAGATCGAAAGAAACAAGCACAAAGGGCGCCGAGGGATGAGACAGGTAGCGTGGATAAAACATCGATTTGGACACACGTGACGGTGTGCGCTTCCCTCTGTGATTTATAATCTGTGACGCGATATTAGGTTTATTGGAAATACAGGCCATAAAATCCTTATAAAAAATATTAGAAATATGTTGACAATAGTTAGTTTATTGGTTTATCCCTAATGAGAAAGGCAAAAGACTTTAGTCCATACAGCCATGTCTGGAATAAGAGAATTTTGGTAGTTTTAAAGGCCGAAGCCACGTCTTCATTGATCTTGATCGTAAAGCCGAGCGTCTATATTGACAATTAATTAAAATGAACTTATTTCTTTTTTTATAGGTGGCGCGTTGACCGCCTTACTGCCAAAGAGGTTTTCTTTGACCAAAGAGGCTGATCAAAAAAAATTTGACCAACTCCACGACTTTACACCGGTATTCTGGACGGTAGCGGCAGAAGCCATGGAGGTGTTAGAGACACCTCTGTTAAATTTTTGTTTTACAATGTTTCCAAATTATTGACAAATTCATAAAGCCGTTTTCTTGAAGCTATTAAGACGCAAGAGTTTGGAATGTCATAAAGAAGTTTTAGTGGATTATCAATTATCAAAATGATGCAAAAGCCGTTAGTAGGCTTACGTGATAAGTGCGATAAAAGATGCTAACGGATGCTTATAATTAAATAAAAATGCATATAATTTCCACATCCACTCACGCTCACACAAATACACACTCAGAAACTACACCCAAAAATGTGGCTAATTAAATTTATATATAGGCATGAATAGTCTTGTCTAGGCGGTAGTCCTATCGAAAAGGATCCTAGTTAGGTGGCAGCGAAGCTTAGGTGCTTACAATAATAGAAATAATTGTTGAAAATAAGCGCTGTCGCACCCTTGTGTCAGCACATGCTGAAACGGTGTCCAATCATAATCATAATAATTTATTCCTCACCATAATCAACAGTAGTTACTTAAGACAATTATATAATTAAAAACATATACACATTTAGAACAAGAGACGTAATAACAGAAAGATTATGGTGGATAACGTTGCTATCATGTCCAATTTGTCTACAAATCCACAATGCGTCCATACGCGACCGTCGGAAGTTGCGAATAATCCTTGCGCGTTACCGCTATTTTAAGGGGTGGGGCCCTTAAATGTTAGGAGCGTTGCTGGAGTTTCTTCGGCCACTTCTTCTCCCAGCGACAACGCTTCCCGAAGTGGCACTCAAAGTTAGTTTAGCTTGTGAATGTCCCTTAGATTATCTATATATATTATAATATAGGTATATTTAATTTTATCATTATCGTTAAGGAGCACTTACCTGTTTTTAAGTTTTTTTTTTATTATAATTAACCTTAAGCTTGTGCTTCTTGTGATGCGAACATACGACCTTACGTTTTGCAGACCGTACCCTAAACCATTCGGCTATTGATGTTTCTATTACCATAAATCTACTAATATCTCAATCAATAATCACTTTTCTATAGTAAAAAAGTAATCTTTATTACACTAATAGAGATTTTTTAGTAACATATACTGCAGACGCACTTCAAAACAGCTGAAGCAGTTTCAACCAGAGGAAATATTAACGCACCCGAGCGGCACACCATAAGCGCTATCGCATTACGTTAAGTTCGGAACCCGGTAAGAACCAAAACAAATACGACCGCTTCTTTAAATCAGATAACTCGGTCAGCGAATGCGGCGCCCTTGAACGTGACTCAAAGTTTTTACGGTCGCAAGGTTTCTACTGTAAACAGCGTGTTACGCCGAAATGACGACGCGGCATCTTACAATATGTCATTCTCGATAGAGTCATTAAACTGACACTTTTGATTTTCATCCGTTTTCAAAAGAGTAGGTTCTAAATGTGTGTGTTTGTTTTTTAAAAAAATTGTGCAATTATAGGGCCGTCATTTATGCGATTTGGAGTTTTTGGTCCTAAGATTCATTCTCATATTTATAGGTTAGTTAAAGTTACAACCTATATATATATATATATCCCGCTGTTGGGCACAGGTCTTCTTCGAAGAGTATAGGGGCATTGCCCATCACGCGTACCCAGTGCAGATAGACTTGACAAAATGACTTTAGAAAATTTTCTATGTTCATGTGAAGTTCTCACAATGTTTTCCTTCACCGCTGAGCTGGTAAATCAACACTTAAAATTGCAACAAACAAAATCATACATGCCGGCACCGGGGATCGAACTCGGGTTGCTAGCGTACTACGCACCTGGACGGCTCATATTTTTAGGTATTTCCAGTATATTGATTTTTTTGACCTACGCACATTGTTAATCAGTGAAGCTGACCGCCACTGTTTGACCGGAGTTTTTGGAGGTAGCGGAGCTCTTAGGTCGCTTAGCCTATACCTAAATTAGGAGTAACTTGGCGCAAGGACTCCCAAGAGAGGACTTCGACTTCAACGGTTACTAATAATTGCCATTAAGGCCGAACCACGACTTGAATCGAGCTTTTATTAGATACCAAATGAACATAAATTATATTTTGATTTATTTTATTAAGTTGTTTTTTTTTTGATACAATAGGCATAACCACTGACTTATTCTAAATTCAGAGTTTTATTGCCCCTTGTCCTTTTTAATCTAAGTATAGTATATAGTATGCCTATGCTATTTATAGTTCCCCTAACGTGGATAGGTTAGGGCAGTTTTTCTCCCATGCCTTTCCTCTCATCCTTTATATTTATTACACTCTTACATTCATTCAACTTATTATACACAATTTATTTCTACTTACACTTATTTTTATTACACAATATTTCAACTTCTAGTGTACTCTTATTCTTTTACTCTTTCTTATGATTATTTCTTTTTACATTTCTAACATTTACTTATTTCTAATCTTATTTTTATTACACTTGTCTTATTTCTATCTATCTATGCTATTTTTATATAATGCTATTTTAAATTACTTATGCTACATCCTAGTTACTCGCTCGCAACTCACATTATTTAAAATGCGTGTTGGGATGCTCCTTACTTACTAAGTTTTATTCCTATTTGCTACTTTTATTTTATTAAGTTGAAATCATACTACACTAAATATTAAAATAAAATTTTCTACACATATATAGTAAAATTAAGATTAAATGCAGCTTGTTTCGGAAAAAAAAAAAATTGTATATAATATTGATTACTCTGAAACCCTATATTTTATGGTTTAAAAATAATTATTTTATTTTATAAATTCGTACGAATTAAATGTATTTTTTCTGTATTGTCCAATTTAATTCTAGATAGATATACATATATCGTAAAAAATCCAAAATGAAACGCGGACTTATCTCTAGTATGCATTTAAAACAGTAAATTTATTTACGTACCTGCCTTAATGTTTAAGATACCATAACGACGATTAAATAATTACGTGTCACGCAATTAAACAGCCTGGAATAAATCCAGAGTGCTTATCACTTAACCGTCTTGGTTGAGACAATAAAAAATAATTGTGTTGCCATAAAAGAAAAAAAAAGCGGAGTACAAAAACAAGTAACAGTAAAAGTTGAAGTGCTGATAATATTTGTCCCGTATCCGCATTGTGGATAAACAAATGAAAGCGAAGTACCTACAGTGGACAACAATGCTAAACACGTTAAATATCTAGCCAGTCTCTCTCAGGCCTTCGGAATCGCACAAGCCATTTCGATCTGTATTAACCTTTTATAAGATGTATAATTGCATGAAGTGGCCATTATTCCAATAGTACGTTCTTTACAATGTCCTCGGTGGCGCCAAACTTTTTACAACCGTAAAAAGTTTCGCGTACCTAACTACGTCGGATTGAATGTTGGATATTTTTTTAACTTACTTATCTTTATCTTAATTAACCACTCAGAAAGTAATAAAACAGTAGGGGTAAACTTTAATGAACAACTATATTGTACTGTATTAGTGGTGAATTTTTTTTTAATGACGAACTACACAGATTGGCCAGAGAAGCTGGCATTGACTGCTTTCAAGCATTCCGATCTGAGGGTGATGCTTACGCTTAACATAGTAACCGTCCAAGCCGAGGTTACCGCTCACCGGGGGGACCCTTGTGTCGAGTTAAGAGCTAAGCCACCTCTCAATCCGTTGAAGGAGTCAAGGCCAGCTTCTCTGGCCAATCTGTGTAGTTCGTCAAAAGAAAATCCACATCTGTTGTTATGGCGTACTAACCTATCTTGAATTGTCATAAATCTACCCATATCACGTTCAATAAGCATTGTTTCGATATGATTTTAAGACGTGCCCAGGTATATCTTGATAAAAAAAAAACAGAAAAATATTTTGAAAAGCAAATAGCAATTATTATCTCGGTTTACCGCAGAAGAAAGGTTTAAACAGATATATGTATTTAAGCTCTAAAAGACTTCGGGTTTGTACTGACGCCTTTTTTTAAAGTACAAAATAAGAAAATCTCGGTAAAATGAGAACGACGATTGCTACCGGTCTATCACGTCTCTCTAGAGTTTTGAGTCATGCCTTTTTTATCTGTCCAATGCCCTACAACCAGTATAACGTATAACGGCTCAGATATTGTGACATTAACGACCATAAACTGCCACGGATGATAGAGAGCTATTGTTTATAGCAGGCGAAGACAGTTCGATTAAAGTTCAGTGTGCATTTTCAATTAATTACGTCAATTTATCTGAAGTCCACATCGTCCGGTGGTTGTATAGCTTGTAAGTCCCGGATCATTACCTGTATATCGATGCTGGAAAACAACAACGTAGTAACCCACAAAAATGAAATTGTTCACCAGAGCCGAAAAACATTTTACTTTAAAAAAAATTATAACTTTCGTGTTTGTGGACCTAGGGATGTCGTTTTTGGACACAATATTTATTATTTTTAGCTGAATAAGTATTGTACCACGGCATTAAAGCTAACTTAAACGAAAACGGATTTCCTAAAAGGAAATTGTTTTACAGAACAAAAAATAAAAAAGAAGTGTCAATCTTGAAAATCCTATTTTCGCTATTTTTCATCTAAATGTTACAAGTCGTATATCATTCGACGCGTCTTTTTTTTCTGATTCCAACGACGTAAAAAAGTGAAAATCGCCATATGTGTCACTTACTAAGATTTTGCTTTCCAGCGTCGATAAGTAATTATTAATATGTTGGAAATTTTCAACCGACTTTTAATGAAACTTTTAATAAATGTTTTACATGAAAAGGCTTCAGTTCTATAATAGATCGGTTTTTTATTTTTTTTGTTGTTATAGAGGGTTCATGTTAAATCTGCTGGCAAAAGACCTTGCGTTTCAAAGAAAAACCAAAGAAATCCTTAAAATCGTACGGAAGTATGTTCATTTGAGAAATCGGTTAGTTTATGGCTATCCAAGACTGGGTGAGTAATCCTTAACTATAACTAGCACGAATTTGAAAGAAGAAAGAATATATTTTTAATAGCCTGATGTGGATGTTATCTCACAGAAGTCTTGCATTGAACATTTCATGTTATGATAGCATTGTGACTCCAAGGAGACCAAGAGACCGAACACAGTCATCAGATATTTCTTTAATAAGCTAATACATAAATAATTAGACATTTTACAAGCATATAAGCTGCATATCGCCTCGAACATCGACATCGACGTTATATTCTTTTAGTTATTTCTAAATAAAATATTTGTAAAACTTAAGCTTTTTGAATATATTATAAAAATATTACATAAGGAAATAATGATAAATATTATATATATGGGTAAATATAATAGGAACTTTATGTTGATGATATTAGATTACATTAACAAATGTCAACGCCATTTTTGACAATTAACACTCAAAATACATGCGATAGAGAACAATTTAAAATACTAATGATAGATAAATATAATTATGTAATTCGTATTCGTTGAGATAAAATATCATAGGTTATAAAAGAAAGCGCCTATTTGTATATTTATATCTTTAATCGGCCATTTAAAAACTATTTTGAGATAAGAAAACACATTAATGACGGTAAATAAATACGAAATAGATTATTTCGAGAGATAAGGAGATCGATATTCGACTTCCGATCCGACGGTTGGATGTCTTAAACCCATCTGCCTACCCTATTATGGTTAAAAAGACGTGAGATTTTTTTGTTTAGAGATCACTGTTTTAAAGTATCTATATAAACGCGTGAACTACTAGAAGCTTTTGAATTTGATTTATGGAATTCTTTAGCTTCCTTTACCTTAAGTACTGATAACAACCTCTGTATGATCATCAGCCCTGTAGTTCTCTCTCTCTTGTAGGGCTCTCAATAATAAGACTACGGTATCCCCTGCCTGTCGTAGAAGTGGACTAAAAGGGGCCTCGGGTTTACTGGGCGACAACGCCGAGGTGGAAGGAGAAGACATCGGCAAGCCCGAGTCAACTTGCACTGCGAGGGCACAGGGACGTGCTCTCCCAAGAACACGGTGCAGAGGGGCTCCGGTGCGTTCCTCTGGAGATCCCGGAGCTCCTCACCATGCACCGAGGAAGGGCCGCCGGGGAGGTTTTAGTAGGTAAAAAGCCCACATAACCGCCGTCCTATCTTGTTGAATATTTCCTCTCCGTGAACAAAAAAAAACGGTTAGTAAGTGATAAGGCACCCCAGTGGTACCAGTTGTCAAGCCGAACGGGTCAATCCGACTTTGCGCAGACTACAAAGTTACACTAAATAAAGTTATATTGGATGGACAATACCCAATACCGATGATAGAGGATATCTTTGCAGAAATGAACGGCGGCAAGCGTATTGGTATGCCAGTAATAAACTGGGCTATACAAATATTATTCAAGACTATTTTTGGATCTTATAAACTCTTATTTTTTATTCAACCATCTACTAAATTTGAATTTGGAACGCGTATAAAGTTAAAAAAACTTCGATCGATGATCCGTGTATACATTTTACACATATATTTTATAAAAAAAATCTGCCAACGTATTAAATGGAGAAACCCGTTAGCAATTCCGTGGGTAATATTTAAATGTGTCCTTCAGACGACAAAACCGGTAAAATAGAGAACATGGCCGTTTTAAAAGAAAAAGCATCCTACGTCTATGAGAAAGGAGTTCTATGCAAGGATTAATTCCAAGTGCAGGCCAAACAATCGACGAAAGGGTATGTAGAAAAAAAAAGTTGGGAAGTTATAATCGAATTATTCTTATATCTTTAAGACGGAGTTTAACTGGTTCACAGCTCCCAATAAGCGTCGTATGAAGGGAGCGAGTTTGGGAACAATTATCTTTGTTCATGCACAACGGGCGGTCATTACGGCCATGTGAAGTTGGTAGGAAACCGCTTTTATTTACGCTAATTTGACACAAGTGAAGACAGCTTAATATTATGTCGAATCTTTGTGGAAAATTACGTTAGGGTTGCGTCTCTGAAGTTATATTTATTTTAAATTTTATAAAAAAACAAAAGACTGTTGGGCACATGCCTTCTCTGTAAACAGAGTATTAGGGCACAGTCCGCCAATGGATCCTAGTGTGGATTGGCAGATGACTTTGAAACATTTTCTAACACATATACTTTCCTTCACCGTCCAGTCCGTGTTAAATCAGCACTTAAAATTGCAACAAACAAAAAACAGCTGCCGCGATTACATTCACAATATATACTCATAATTTACGATATGTGACTGTATACATAATAAAGGTCTCCGAAAGGATTAAATCACGTGTCGATAAAACACATGAGAATTGTTAGACGTTCTCGATCTATAACATCATTGTAATTAAGGAAAGCGTTGGCGCTGGCGAGAAGAAATATTACAGTAACCATGCAGCAACCCTTCAATCATTTTACAATCGTAATAATTAGAGAGTAGGTTAATGTGGGCATTTAGCGATTCCGGTTTGGTTTACTTTCGCGATCTGGTCTCCTTGGAGGGCCAACTTCCTCAAGGTCAGGGCATTCGCGCACGCTTGGCACAAGAGAAGGTCGCGCACGCTTGGCACAAGAGAAGGACCCGCTAGTAAAAAGTCGCCTTGCGCTTTCAAGTGGGACGCCGTTATGTTGTATTGTAGAGCTCCTTGAGTTGTGAGAGAAAAATAAAGGCCCTTGACAAAGAACTTGTAAGGAGTCGGTGGAGGAAAGAAGGTGCGTGTGGGGCCACACGGCCGGACCACGCGTGCCCTCCTGTATCGGCCCTTATAACCGCGAGGTTGCCAGAGGCAGGGAGGGAGTTGAGGGGCCATGGAAGGTGGTGTTTTTTTTTTCTCTTTATTCAGGACAACAAACATTTGTACAATTATAATAAATCACAGAAAAGTATGATGGATAAAGTAAAATAAAGTCTAAAGAAAAATTATAAATTACTATAAACATATCGTTGGTCATTGTACAAACAACACCGTCATCCACAGATTACTGCATTAAAGTTACAGAGATAGGATTAAATTAATAATAGAAAATAAGAAAAAAAAACAGTCAAAAAGGAAAATAGTTAAGTTAACTAAATCTCTTGTAAAGCTTTTCTAAATTTGGAAGGAGTTAAGCCAAATATATCTATATTGTTAAAGTTATTGTTATACAATTCCATGATGCGATTAAGAGGTGCGCGTGCGCCTGCGCTTGTTTTACTTGACTGAATAGCAAAAAGTTTATGTGAATGAAGCTCACGAATGCGTTTCGTGTTAATGTGGGCACTAGCATTTTTACCGTAGGGTGCCTGGGAAGGCCGAGCTAGTCATGCTAAATAATATGCTTCAATGGTATAAAAGGAATTAACAATTCTCCATGTTTTCCAAGTCGGTTAACAACTGTTATTCTTAAATCGTTATTTTTGCATTACCCTCGGCCTGTTCTTAACCACCAGAATGGAAGGAAATGTAAATAAAAAAATATAGTTTGTACATTTATTTTCCATCTATGTAACTGTTTATACTGTCTAGGTAAATAAATTTACACCCATTTAGTTACAGAATGAGAAATAACGGCATCTGGGGCAAAATTCATTTCGGCCATTGTTGTTGGATCTTTAGAAACGTGGGCAGGCCGTTAGAGTGTTAGAAAAAAAAATCGTCCATAGCAAACAATGTTGATAAATATTTCAACAATATGCAAATCGATTGCGGTATCTCGGTGACTTGGCGAAATGTTTTGATAGCGTTGGGGCCACTTTCTTCTATGTATTATATATGCCGTGATAGATATCGCATAATGGTATTTATCCATTTGGGTTTTGTGATGACCGATCGACCCAGTTAGTACATGGCTGTTATCTTCACTATATATCACTTGGCTTCAATTCCCATCGATTACCTATTGTTTACATTTTATTGATACAAATTTTCAAACCCTGAATTCTTCAAGCATGTACTTACGGGTGCTTGAAAAATGCAGCTCACCTCTCTCTTTGGTGAAGTTAAAAAAGCCTTTGGATTATCCACGGCTATTTATTAAAGGAGATGATGTCATGTGGGAGTGAGAGACTGGATACTTTAGTAGTAGTAATGATACTTTTACTACTGTTAGAAAAATCGTTTGTTTTTCTATTAGAATATAATAGAATAAACATTTATTCGACACAAGAACACAGAAACAACAGGTAAAACAGGACAAAAAACAACATAAATAAAAAATTGACCTTGTGCCAAAAAGGGGTTGGCTCGGCATGTGTTGTGCTCTCACACATGTATTAGTATTTTTAATTTACTAAATTATTTAACAAAAAGTATATTTACGAGTAGACGCCGTCTTCAAATAGAATCAAACGTTACCTAAAAACGCAGTTTTTTTTTTATAATTTTTTAATTTAGATAAATGTGAAATCGTATGTCTTAAGAATAGCCCCCTATAACGAGCACATCGCTTTCCAAACCAATTTCGGGCCGCTATAAATTCGAACGCACCTAATAAAGTTTACTCTTTAAACAGAACGCCACTTTTGGAAGCGGATGTTTGGGAAATAATAACTTATATTAAAGTAAACTCTTATCATTTTGAATGATGCGCTAACGATACAAATAAGTCCATTGCCACCATCTAAAGAGATCTGTTCCATTTTAACGTCTACTACATTGTAATAGAGTAGTTCAATGGGGTCATATCTTTAACCCAGTGCTTATTAATATATAGATAGGAGAATATTATCTCGCCAGCTGTATTGGTCGTTCTTATTTGTATTTCATTCATAAGTCTATATTTGTTCTGTTTTGTATACGGGTATGGATAATTGTGTAGGTAATAATATATCACGTAGCGCAACGCATGTACAGTGGATAGTTTTGTAGTTAATATGATATCAGTTATTTATATCGCAATCAAATACAATAATACCAACGACAAGGGATCGTCGTTATCAAAAGTGTAACGGAGAACGACACGGAGAGAGGACATAAAGTTACGGTCTATGTATGTGCCACATTTGGGCACAGGTCTTCTCTGTAAAGAGAATATATGAGCATAGTCTGTTGGCCCGATTGGCAGCATTTCATGTCTTTATTGTTGTGCACATGGATACATTGTAGTAATAAACAAGTTTACATAATGTCCTGTTGTGTATGCCAATTACAGGTGTTCACAATATTCGCTATTAAAAAACGTAACGTATAATAAATAGGGATTAAAAAAATATTTTGAATAATGGCCTATTAATTTTGGATAATTTTTAACACTTGGGTGTATCTTGTTTTTTTAATGAATGTCGACTTAGTATTAAGGAGGTTATATGTAGCGGAAATTCTTTCCAATGGCGAGTGTGACAGTAGGTTGGTTCTAGATTGCGGCACATCAAAACTCCTAAATCAACTACTCCTTGGGTATTTGAATGGCACTCTGATGTAATTTTCGAGTAGCAGTCCACTTTTTATTTCGCCGTTGATAGCTTTGTAAAAAACGTCTTAGAAAATTTTGTAACATATATAGGTTAACTTCAAATCAAATCTAAGCTACTGAAACAGCAGCTTCTTACCATCAGTGACGGATTAAATGCTACTTACAGAAATTGTCTATAATTTCTAAAGTACCACAGTGATATTAAGAAGCTATGGCAGTTTCCAGCGACTTTCTTGTTGTTAAGTTATGGAGTTCGGTACTCCATGTACCTAATTAATTTTAGATGGACAAACTTATGGTCGGTATGGTAAAGTGTCTATCCCACTATTGTCCATTTCAATTCGATTTCCAACTTTCTACAGCAGCAAGGAAATAAATAACATGATTTTGATAGAAAGAATTGACATAATAATAGACTAGACCGTACAACGACTGCACAATTAATTGTGTACTACAGGTTTTGTTCTCCGTTATCTCAATCAAGATAATTTAGTAGCAGTTATATTACGTAAAAAGTAATACAATTTCAGAATAACAGACAATAGTTGTAAGAGATAATTACGTACTATGTGGGAGCGATGGTAACCGCTTCAATTTGACTCACAACGGCCCAATTTAGTTGGTTTCGTAAAGAATATACTGAGCTGACTCAGATGCCATAAATTAATCCCGACTGACAAGCGATAGATGGGCCGGCGGGAACGAACACGATTCATTACTCATTACGTACTTTTAAAAGTTGGTAACAAACGAGCATCTATGCTTCCCGATTGATGCATTCTATTTTTAAAAATATTTCTTTCTATTTCTGACCAGCGTTTCTATGTACCGATATATCTATCGTATTAGTTTTTTGTGTGCACTTTGTATTTTTTGGAACTCCGTTTGGAACTTGTTGATAAAATAATACACATTATGTCAGATATCTTTTCCATCAATATAAAAGTTACAGATTGATGTCTCATTGTTGGGCACATGCCTTCTAGGTAAAGAGAGTATAAGGGCATAGTCCGCACGCGGCCCTAACTTTGCCAATAAAATCCAATAAAGCTACCGACCTAGTCGTGGTTCGGCCCTCCCGGGCGACCTCGGATCGGACTGCTAACGCGTAAAAATAGTGACCGTCCAAGCCGAGGTTACCCCTCACCGACGGGACCCTTGTGTCAAGTTACTACCTAATACGCTATGCTATGCTACCTCTCAAAAAGGCCAGCTTCTCTGGCCAACTGTGTTAGTTCGTCCAAAAAAAAAGGGGGCTTGGCAAACTTCACATGTTTTAGATAAAATTCTAACACTTTTCCCCACTATATTTTCCCCCACCGTCGATCGCGTGGTGAATTTCAAAGTTACAACAAAGAAATTTAAATTGTTGGCTTGCTATGCAACTTGAAGCGTCCGCCCGGACACTGAGTTACCACAGCTCTTAACAAACATACATACGAGTAAAGTAGACGTATTTTACAAATAGACGTAAAATAAAACATGTAGAATAAATCTCACAATAAAACGTATCTAAGTATTTTTACAGTTTAATATATAATATATAATAGAATAGTAGATATAAAATATATACTCGTATATATAATGGTTATTATTATAATACTACTACTTAAACGAAGCCGTGCTCAGAAGTTAGATTGTAGATTAACAGATCTGTCTAACATATCTCGCTTGTTATCATTTAAGATGTGTCATTTCAGCTTGACGGCCGGCCTTGAGAATTTGCTGTTATCGCATCGCTCAAGCAATCGCTAGATAAGATGTCGAAATTCATACCGGTGCATTGAAAGCGCAAAAATTACTTTTTAAAAGTTAAAACTGTGCGAAAGTCCCTGTAGCGGACATTGCTGTTACATGCATGGGCAAATTCGGCTATACTCTCGTCACAGAGAATTGCTGTGCCCAATAGTGTGGTTGCGGATTTTATAACCGTATATTTTTGATGTTACATTGCAAAATCAATATCCGTATGGTTTAGGGTACGGTCTGCTAATAGGTAGGTTCGAATCCTCTATTCGACTTCGACAAGCTTAAGCTTAGTTAGAACAGTTCACAAGAATGTTAGTAATATTTTCTGAAAAAAGAAAGAAATATTGCCAGTTTGCTTTATTAAAAAAAGTTTAGATATTGAAAAAAGTGAAATTAGTTTTATGGACAATTTTTCAATGATATTACAACCCTATAGTAAGTAGTAAAATACAAAGAATGGTATTTCGGTATTTAAAACACAAAAAAATAACCTGCTAAAAACTTTTGACCGGTGTATGGCAGTGTAGGGCATAATAAATTTGGTAAAAAGCGTACAGCGAACGATGTTTCTGTCTACTCCGACGGGCAATAAGGACGTGAGAGCTTTATTAAAATATTTCACGAAATATTGTGCATGTAAATTTTAAAAGTTAAGCTAAATTAGAATCATTACGTCATGGTTAAGTACGCCAGAATTAAGTTAAAACGATTAGAAATAAAATCGATAAATCCGACATAGATAACAAAAAAGTAACAAGCGAGTGCGTTTGAAATTGGAAGGCTTAGTAATGGTTGGTTAAAAGCGAGGTTAGTCGGTCAACGGTACGTAATATTACTGCTTTGCCATTACTGTAGATCTTTCAATATTCATTAACTAGATTGCTTACTAACATTGAAACCGACGAAACTTGCCAATTGAAAACGGCACAATCTTACTTGACAAGTTTATTTACGAGAAAAAAACAAGAAACGACTTCAAATCCAATCAAACGTTAAACGCTACTACACGCGGACGCCCTTTTTGTATTTCCGAATTATCGTAGGAATATTACGAAATAAAATTAATGAAAGCTAACCAAACTCTCATCAAACTACCCTTGAAGTAAATCCTTTCCAATAAAGAATGAACCATCGAAATCGGTTGGTGTGATATTGAGTTACCCGAACATTTTCATAAACTTAATGCAAATTTAAGACATATGCTTTACTCATGAATGCCATAGCCAGAACTCCCCACGATGTTATCGTGAAGGACAAACATCAAGGATCGAACTAGGGTTGCTGACGCAGTATTCAATTTGAGGCGACACCCCGAACACTGGGCTAGCACGGCTCGCCTTTCATATATCATTTAAGATTAAACATTATTTCAACACAGGCGTGTTTCTTTTCCGCTAAAAGGAGCCAGTACACCTTGGCTCCTTCTTTCCAGGATCTATCTGTGGAATTCACTGATCGTCTTCAGTTATTGGGTATTGAAATCTCATCGACCCTAAACTATGGACGATTCATCGAGTCTAAGGCTAAGATAGCTGCAAAAAACTGCGGGACAGCTTTTAACACTTTATAAAGCTCAAGTCCGGTCGTGTGTAGAATACTGCTGTCAGATTTGGGCAGGCGCAGCTAAATGCCATCTCGCAGCTTTGGACTCGGTGGAGAGGCGGGCTAAGAGGCTATTTGGTGACGCAGCTGAAACCAATCTGCTCAGTCTTGAGCACAGGCGTAAGGTAGCTAGCCTTTCGGTTTACTACAGATTGCATTTTGGAGAGTGTGCTCCCCTTTCCACCATCGGACTCAAACCCGAACGAAGCGATTTGCTTCGTCTTTCAATCTTCGTACAGCAAAGGACTGGAATAGTTTGCCCGCGTCTGTTTCCTTCCGATTACAATATGGGTATTTTCAAGAGTAGAGCGAATAAGCATTTACTAAGCTAGTGCACCTTACTATCCAGGACTGCATTTCCACTTAACATCAGGTGGGATCGTAGTCAAGCACTTGCTTAGAAATTATAAAAAGAAAAATTACATTTGCTACAAACGATTAGTTTTACTGTGCTAAAGTCGCCGTAGCGAACCACCGTTACATGAATGGACAAGCACGATCGTGGGAGCACCACGATTGCTAAGAGTAACAGCGTGAAATAGGGATATTTATTCTTCTGTGACTGTTTAATTAGTTTTTAGATAAGGTGGCTGTTTAGGGAAACTTTATTATTGCTATATGACGACAGTAAACCACCAGCTCGTCCAAAACTAATAAAACTTAATGGGAATTCAATATATTTCCTTTTTAATTATTTTAAAGAAAGTTCAAAGCTTCACCACCATCCTAATGCTAAGAGGAAATGCAATCCTGAATAGTAAGGCGCACTAGCTCTACTCTTGAAAACAGTGTAACCGGACGGAAAGAACGACGCGGTCAAAATATTCCAGTCTTTACTAGTAGAAAGTAAAAGCAAAGCGCTTGTTTGGGTTTTGCCGACAGAAGAAATCCAGCTGTGCTACGGTGGGGGAAGAAGAAATTAGATGTATTTCGTGAGCAGTCTTAAAAATTAAAAAATATCAAAATTTGTTAATATTTCAAAATATTTATACTACGGAGTTATGAGCAAAGAAATATAAAAAAATACAAGTCACTTGTTAACCTTGTTTTAAAGTCGGTTAAAAATGGTGAAAAGTAGAAACAAAATATGAGGCCCTCAGCATCGTAGTACATGTATATCGAGAAGATTAGTCACCGTGGCGGTGCGAAAGCAAACACTGTCGACCCCTCTAGATCAAGGCGTGAGTGTTTTTATTTAATTTCTCTTTGTGTGCAATTTAGGGCACTATGCCCGAATGTTGGACCGGATTACAATAATTTATATTTAGCCTCAAAAACTAAACTCCCAAAACAAGCACTTCAGAACTACAGAAAAGGCAACAGTTGCCTTTAATAGTATTTGGAGTATTAGGCCACTTGCTTAATCTGTTTAAATACTTTAGTGGCCACCTTAGGAGCATTATAATAATCCGCTTAAAAGTTTTGATGTCCTTCACTGATATTAATGGAGTGAGTGAGTGGGTTAACTTATTAAAAATACTGGCCACGTTAGCGCTGAATAAAAAAAATGCATTGACATTTACAACTTTTATAGCTCAGAAGCGAACTAAGGATCGAGATAAAGTTACCAGTGGAACCTTTCAAACTCATTCCTTTTTGAAAGACTCGCAGACTCGGGGGCACTTATTTTATGAATGAACTACGTTGATCTGCCAGGCGGTGTCTACAGTTACACCGGGTTTTTGATAGGTGGCACAGCTACTACAGGGTGCGTAGCCCCTTTATGGGGTAACAGGGTGCCAGGGCCCCCAGAGGGAACCTCGGCTTGGGCAGTTACTCTATTCACGATAGCTTTCCGATCCAAGCGTGCTCGAGAGGGCCGTTATATTATCACAATATGTATAATGTGGCTTTGTAATGCAAAGAAAGAAAAGCAATTTATAAGATCGATGGTTAAATAAAAAAAACTCTCACATCTTAACCATAGCAGATTTGACAGAGATAGCAATAGCTATACGCTTTTCACTGAGCTTATAATATGAACCTTATGTGCCACAGATTTGCCCATCGCAAAATAGGCAGAATACATTTTAGCAAGCGATTTTTTTACTTAAAAAGAGGGGTAAACGGTAATTTTATTTAACCAATTCGGCTGTGAATTCGAACCTCCGACTATCAGATCCTAAATCAGCGCTTAACCACTACCAAAGCTTTTTGCGTGTTATTATAATATATCTATAAGTAAACAATAATGTCTCTTTTTTTACTGGTTACTATTTCAAGATTTTTACAAAACACATACTATGAACAATGACAATAGCCTCGAAGCTAGTAATTAGTTACAGAGTCGTGAAAGTGCAGCTTTAGAGGACTGAGCCTCGGGCACGGCGCACAACAAAGAAGACCGCAAGCTGTCGTGCCATCTTATACATAGACTAATGACAACCACAGACACGGCATAATTTAAATTATATGATAACGAACCGTCTTTGACCGTCACCGATCGTTTTTAAATTATTATAATACTATTGCACTATATGGACATTTACGTCCTTTAACACTGGCGGTGTAGACAGAGATAGCCTTTAACAAACAAAGCTTATTACATCCATCTCCATTCCGCAATTTTTATAAAGTGCTGATTAAATCTAAATCAATTTAAATACAGCAAGCAGCCACTAGGCTATCGGGATTAGAAAATAGTAAATACCACTACCTAATAAAAAGTAAAAGATATTATGTTTTATTAACTATTTTCTTTTATTAAGATTTAATTTTGCTATAATTATTTTCTATCTATTTGTGTTTCTAGCAGTGATAGCCTAAAGGCTAAGCAGCTCTACTTACGATCTGAATCTGATCTGATGACGGGATCTAATCGCAGTCGGCATGTACCAATGATTTGCCGTTTTCAGGTTTATTTAGTATAAAAAAAATCATTATCTAAATATTTGTGCCTGGTGTATGGACTCACGCTCGTCATATATTGGACTAGAAACCTGGTGAAAAGTGCCAAAAATCTTACTACCCCACTAGAGTTGACAGCATATGGCAGCACATACTGAGGTGGTGTCCAATGTTGGCATCATGTCCTATTTGTCCGTTCCGTTCTTTAATTGTATTTTGTTTATTTTTTTTCTTTTTTAATGTGTATAATATTTGTCCGTAAAGTGTTTCTTAATTATAATGCCAATAAAATGTCTATGTCTATTTCATTTTTATTTGCGTTTCTAGAATTAAATTGCTTAAAAAGTATTTAATGTAATAATATCAATGAAAATGTCTTATTCAAATTTATTCGTAGCTCTATGCACTCCAGTCGGAAAGTGAGAGTGACGGGTGGTTCGAGCACATCGCGCTCGGTGCATCGTGAACACTGACGATAATAATTAATGAGCGGTTAACGAATCGAGGTAACCTTCGCCGCATATTTACTTTTACTTTCGGAACTCAACATGATAGCAAAGTAAACACAACAAGGAAATTTGCAACAACTTTTATACCGTTCGAGTTTATTTATAAATTTAATTGTACTGTTTCTGTTCTGCACAGAATGACCTCATAAATTTAAATAGTCTCTACATTTAGATAGTCTTGACCACCGGAGCAAGGCTAGCCTTCCGGTGTTTTACAACTTACATTTTGGAGAGTGTGCACAGGAATTACATGAGTTAATTCCCCAATCCCCATTCTAGCTTCGGACATTTACACATTCTGCGCCTCCGAATCGAGCAATTTGAGTCATCTTTTATCGTACGTACAGCAAAGGAGTGGAACAAGTTGCCGGCGTCAGTCTTTCCATCCAAGTACGACGTGGGAGCCTTCAAGAGTAGAGTCTTTCCACTATATCACCACTTAACATCAGATGGGATTGTGGTCAAGCACTAGTAGCCATAAAAAAGAGGTCGTGTAGCGGTTATAAACTTATTTTTTATTAATTACAATTATTTTGTTTTGAAATTAGAATGTTTTACTATTTCAATCCCACGAATTCAATTCTTTGTTTGGAATCGGTGTTCGCTCGGGAGAATATGGCATCAAATCTGATTGGTGATGAGGATTGTCTAAAGCATAATTGCATACTTCTTAGAGCTTACAGCTTCTAAGAGGTTATATACTCAAAGCTGAATTTACCCATTTATATACTATAGTGTTGTTGGAGAATGCCAATAAGACATTAAATCCGCTCTTTGTGAACTTAAATTTAAGTTGTTATAATAAGTGTAAATAAATCAATATCTATCTACCTCGATGGACAACTCTGGACAAATCCGTGGTCCATCGGGATGATGGATTTTAGTCGCTTTAAACAATAATACTTCTAAATATTAGATGCTATTGCAAAACATTTTAAAACTATCACACTAAGATGTCATGTAATAAACCTTAATCGCAGTATTAGACAATGGAAGCCAATTATAATAACTTACGTAGTTTTCCTCCGTTTATTCTGGTCCAGTTACGCCATTTCATTCACGAGACTGCATCATAACTCTAATAGTTTGAACCCGAGTTGGGCCATGCTTAAGTAAGCTTGTAATTAAACGCGTTGGTTCTAGCTAATCCTCTTAATTGGGGCGTAACGGAACATCGTCTGGTTATTAAAGAGCGGGCGACGCTCTGATTACTGTCAGAAATGTATTGTTTCGTCTGTTCTGTTTATTTTAGCTGTTGACTTCTATTATAGCTTCATTTAATACTTCATCCTTGTATTATTCAGTGAGGCTAATGTGGGTGGAATATTATATGATTATTATAAATGACCTCATATCGTAGAATACAACGTAATAATTTTGAGTATAACTATACGCGCCAAGTGTTAGGAATAAAATATGAGTGAAGTTTGAAGATGCATTGGCACATCGATATTCGATATTTATATCGATATTTAAATCGAAACCACGTCATTGGTTGATAAATGTTTGTAAAAGATAATTCATTTTACGCGGTACACAATTTTTGAAGTTATTTTGTATCTCTATAGAAGCACAACTTCTTTTGAGCTCTCGTATAAGTAAAATATAAAATATTATATATATTTTTACATTTTTTTATGATAGATAAATTGATGTTAATTTAAATACATAGTCTTATAGTGAAAGCTATTGTTATAAACGTTTTTTATAAAGTAAGAAATATTTTAATAGACTAAAAGAGGCACAAAGGACAATAGATCGAGTTAATTGCTTCAAAAATATTCATTCACAAATAAGAATGCACAAAAGAAGTGGTCTCAATATCACAAGTTTCAACAACAGATTACCATAAAACTGGTCCACACAATGACAACAAAGAGATATTTCCGTATCATTACCTCCTAGCTACCGACGTTATTCCAACACTGGATTAATTATATCAAAAGATATTCTAGATGCAAATTGGCCGCCAACAGACGACCGTTTCATTCCCACGAATACTCGAATGATCATTACGTACGAAGGGTTCCGTTCTTTATCGTTCTGTATTGAATCCCTTTGTGAGATCTATTTGGTTTTTTACCGCGACGTGTCGTTTTAAAGGTTCCACCCTTGTTATGTTTACATTTTACTGTTGTCTATGTCTTTGTAACGTCATAGGGGTGGTATCTTTGGACAAGGGAAAAATGATGTTCTTTTCTATAATTGTACGTATAGATATTTTTTATTTCTGTTTTTTTTTGTTCTATGATTGTGTTAATCATAAATGTCTACAATTTATCATAGCTGTGGAAATATGTACTCACTGATGTTAATCAAATAATCATTTACTTAGTCTCCCATAAAAGCTACCGACCGAGTCATGGCTTGTCCATATCGGGCGCCCTTGGATCGGGATGCAAACTTAGCTTCTCTGGCCAGTCAGCCTAATTTTACTCATTTTTAAGTCATTTTTTTGTGCCGACCTTACAAAAAACGTATATAAAATTTTACTATATCAGATATTACTGTTTAAAAGCCTTTTTAAAACTCTTTAGTTGAGATTGAAAAAAGATTTTTTTTGTCGAAAAACCTGAGAAGTTCTGGAGGGACAGAGTCCTCAAGTTGCATAAAAGTTGGGAAATAGTTATGGAACAGAATGGTACCTATATAATTTAAACTAATAAGCTTAATAATAATTTAAATACTAGGCTTATAAACTAATAACGAATTAATTAAACTAATAACTTATTAGTTTGGTATCCCTATAATATATATTTGATTTAAATTTATTAAATTATATAGGTACCATTCTGTTCCACAACTACTAGCTACCAAGTACTACCAACTCCACTTAACATAACGATGCAACGTTTTTTTTTTAATGACGAACTACACAGATTGGCCAGAGAAGCTGGCCTTGACTGCTTCACCGGATTGAGAGGTGGCATAGCTCTTAGGTCGCTTAGCCTGAACCTCTATTGCTAGTAACTCGACACAAGGGGGGGACCCTTGTGTCGAGTTACTAGCAGTGCCGGTGAGGGGTGACCTCGGCTTGGACGGTTACTATGTTACGCGTAAGCTTGCCGATCCGAGGGCGCCCGTGAGGGCCGAACCACGACTCTGTCGTTGATGGAACGTAGTCAAGCACTTGTTAATACATTCAATTATACAATTGCAAGTAAGTTGTTTTTATCTATGTTTTATTTATTAAAAACAATGACGACCCATGTAATATTTCTAAATTGAGGTAAATCTAGCATATTTCGTTACTATATTATGATGAATGATCTTATCATGGTATTTTTATAAGCAATGTTTCACGGTCGTTAACATCGTAGATTTATATAACTATATTAAATTTTCCTCTTCTAAACATCTGCACAGAGTTTATTCTAGTGAAATCTTAAGATCAAGTATATTTACAAGCAGAAACAAAACCCGACTTCAAATCGAATCACACGTTACCCGCTTTTACGCCCATTTTTAGTTAATCAGAACCTAATCAAACTCTCATGAAACTACTGTTAAAGTACTTCCTTTCCAATAAAAATGAATCATCGAAATCGGCTGGCGTGATATTGAGTTATTCGTCCATTTGTGGCGCACAAACTTAATGAAAATTTAAGACTTATATGGTTTTGCTCGTGGCAAATTGGCTTTCAAATAAAAATAGAATCATCAAAATCGGTTCACCTAGTCGCAAGTTACCAAAAATAAAAATAGAACATCCAGACAAATTGAGATCAATGGCTATGATAGAACTTTGGTAACTTAAGGCAACTGAAAACAAAAGGACTGGACATTGAGGTATGGTAGATTTTTCTCAATATTCCATTAAATTATTTAATTAATAAGCTGTTAGAATTTATAAAAACTAGCCTAAACTTTGGTTTATTTTATTTAAACAATACACGTACATGATTAAATATTTAATTTAACTCACAATAAATTAAATTATTCATTTCTCTCCGTATTCATTGTTCTCTGTACTCACCCATGTACTATACATGCAATATACTCTATTGTACTTCAATATCGTTCACAATGACATAAATATACACAACGCATGTGTCATTACAAATTTGTGTTTTAAACAATAGAATATCGTCATAGTAAATAAAAGTTGTACAGTTCAAAAAGAGGTTTGCTCCGAAATTTGACAGTTCAAAAAGATAAGTGCTCCAATCGTCACCAAATCAATCAAGTCAATCTTAAGATTCCCTGAAACTTTCATTGAAATCGGTCCAGCCGTTTCGGAGCCTATACGGATCAAACACACACATTCTCTTTTATATATATTGATTAACGTGTGCGGACACCGAGGCGATTTTTATGTGTGTGTTTTTTTTAAAGACATATTGTGCTGTATGGAACCTGTATATTAAACCTGTGATATTAAATTAGACTGATGTTTCTTAGACAGACTGTAACCTTATATTCGTAATTTATTCTCACTATCGACGACTTTAATCGAATCTATGAGAATAGTATCAATGTATTTGTATCTCGTCTCTTAAGTTACAGACCTCATTAATGTGGTTAGTCTTGAACGAAATCTAGCTTAGATTATGATCGCGTTAGCCTTGGCTGATCGAAATAATTCGAACGCATATGAAATGTGTTTCGAAATTGAAAAATGCGGGCGTTTTATCAAACCGTCGATCTTTCAGGAACGTTGCTACGTGACATGTCTTTGTTTAGAAATGACAAGACGCAGGATAAGGGTTCTTTTCCACTGAAGCAGAGACGAAATTAGACGTCATGAAATCGATCAAAACTAATCATCTCGTTATTTCTCTGTTTCTTAGGAGAATTGCTTAATTTACAATTTATAATTCTAGAAGTAAATAGTAAGTTATTTATCTGCCACCGGAGAGCCCTTGGCTTAATTAGACACATTATGCGGCCAAAGCATTGTCTCTAAACGCAGGAGTGGAATAAGTTGCCGGCCTCGGACTTTCCGTCCAAGTACGACGTGGGAGCCTCCAAGAGTAGAGTGAATAGGCACTTACTAAACTAGCGCGTGCCATCTTTCGACTATGTCACCACTTAACACCAGGTGGGATCATGATCAAGCGCTAGTTTACACGCATAAAAAAAAAGATCATTTTATAAATCATTCTTCAAAATTATTTATTTATGTTTTATTTATTTATTACACAAAATTACAACATCATTACAGTGGAACCAATGCAATGTTGTAACTAAATAATACTTACATTATTTTTTTTCCTTTTTTTTGTATAATAAACTATTTATTTATTATAAACATAACATATACTACGCAGTATGTATTAGGATGGGCGCTGCATGTTTTATGCCACATCGTTGTCGCTGTGGCGAAATGGTCGACCAGCTGGAACACCACGGGCTATCATGCCAGCGTAGTACTGTGGCAGTATAATGCCAGTTTCAAATTAAAATTTAAAATTCAAATAAAAAAAAAACTTTCTCTACTGGCAGTATTTACGCACGGGCAGTGCATACATACTGGCAGTTGTTGAAATAAAACATAGTAAATACAGTTAGTACAATTAATAAAATTATATAAATCTTTATATATAATTAAATATACAGTAAAAGCTTTTTTTTATTTTGGTTAAAAGAATGCTTATTGATTGAGATTTTGGTAAGTAAATCACAATCTAAGACTGGCTAAGTACTACATAATAAAGATCACGAATCTATATATATATATATATATATATATATATATATATATATAAGAGAAAGTGCGTGGGTATGTTTCATATACAAAAACAATTATCAAAATCGATTCACCCAGTGGAAAGTTATGAGGTAACAAATATAATAAAAACATACCTCCTCCTTTTTGGAAGTCGGATAATTAAGCGAGAGTCTATGCGTAGCGGCGTTTCATGTTTGACTGGATTTGAAATCACTTTTTGTTTTTACTCATAAATATACTTGATTTGATTTATTTTAAACATCACTCTCGTATCACAATAAATATTACGTAGGACGAATCAAAGTTCCGTATAAAAACTTCATTACCAAACATGAACCATCTGAGTGTTCCCGCTGCACCGTTCAATCACATCTCTCGCATTCCTAATCCGAATCAATTCATCTTGAAGACGTACCATTATGAAAGGTAACCCGTAACCCGACCCGCATTAAGGGATAATGGGGCATTCGTATAATGGGTGCATGGCCCATTGTACCGTGTACTCACCCGCCCGTCAATCCTTGTACAGACGCAAGCATTTAAATGTATACTGTGGCAGTTTGAGCTGTATGACAACGCAGTGTTTATAATTTTTCTAAAACATGGTCATGACTGTACCGTCATCGTAAAATCAGAAACCATTTGAGACCCACCGCACGACTTATCTCCACTTTAATGGAAAGTTGTAGATGCACGTAACTGTACTTTTATCCTTAAAATTTCAAAATGACTGATTCAATATTCAAGTAACTTAACTGTAAAGGTATTATTTCAAGCGCTATTTCTTTTATAAATTAGAAAGGCCAGCAATAATGATATTCTAGACGAGCGTTGATCTAACGATCTGAATGTGGGGGTTACCGTGTACAAGGCCCAAGGCCTCACGTACGGATCAGTGGTGGTCATCAGAACAGTGACGATAAAACTGCAACTGCACGACAGCGTCCAATATGCTGTAGTAGCGATATCCCGACACACCGTCAGCTGTGTCTATTATACAGATGACTGTCACGACGCCACAGAAAGACTGATGACAAAGGCAATGGCCGCATCAAGGGAGAGGATAGTGGACTACAAACTAAAAATGGCCATGAGAAGCAGGGACACAGCGGTCGCGGAGAAGCTAATAGCAATGCAGCGGGGCGTCTGCGACGCGTGAACCGGTGCGATCTCTGGCCACCTCCAAATTCAGGCATTATATATATAAAAAAAGGAAAATAGTAACTGTAGAAGTGGCACTCTTTTAATAAATGCAGAGTGAACAATTTAAGTGTATTGGAAAAGATCTCTGTGGTTGCGATCTAACAACAATAAAAAAAAAAGAATGTGGGGGTTTGAAAGCCAACCGACTTAATTTTTGTTCAACTTTTCAGACTTTTAAGATCATAAGAAATATATATATGTATATACTTACATATTTCACTTTAAGTTTGTGCCCGATGTGTGACAGACTCACTTTCTGTCACGATAGGATATTAGTACATGCGCTAAACAAAGACTGCAATCGATGTTCGCTGTAGCACGTCGCCACAAAAGCGGGAGAAATTTATATCTAAGAAACGATAACCAATGGAATAAACTTGAAGAAAAATAATGGTATTATATCTATGTAAATTATTTAAATAAATTATATGCGTCTCTGTATAGCCGGTTACAAAATCTTTAAAAAAATTTAACATCGAATTTTGCTGTATCAATAACTGGACACAATAGGGAAGGACTTACAGTCCGGATTTTCCCAGCACGAAAAGATTAACCCTTCTTAAAGACCGACAAAGTCTCTGGACCCTAGTTTGCTAAACCAATTGTGAGCAAAATGTTCATTGACATCATAGCGGTCAATATTGATATTCGCCCATGGTCTATCGATGGCATGCCACTAGCACTTCAATCGTGGTCTATTAGTATTTGACGTATTTGTTAAAAAAGGAATGATAACTGATATGACTGTAATAAATCGGTTTCATAATGTAACGTCACTGGCAAATAGCTCACTGGAACAGCCGGCAAATTGGTTTTGTGGGTGTTCATGGACAACAGTAATAACATTAGGTGGGCCGTAAGTTTATATGCCACTTTTCCTATAAATAAAAGTTGTATAGAATTGGTCTATCGACGATCTACTAGCTTCAGCGTTATCTGGTTGCACTCCTTTATAGCTTATAATGGCTACAATTTACAATGCAAGCAAAATGAATGCCTCGCCAACACTTGGTCACCACTCTCTCTCACTTTCACATGGTGAAACGACGCAGTAAATTACACCATTAGCTCTTAAATATGAAGTAATTATGGCAATCCTATTGTTTGCCTTTTATACCACAATCACAAGATGTAGCAATAATGTATCCAGGTAATTTTTCGTAATCTTTTAAAGGACATTTAAAAATGTACATTATACAAGTACAGTTTTCTTGTATCAACGCATCACTCATTTTACAGCATGTTGTATTAGCTTGGGTGTAAAACTTCAGCCCTGTAGTTCTGGGCTCTCAAGAATAAGACTACGGTATCTCCTGCCTGTCGTATAAGGCGACTAAAAGGGGCCTCGGGTTCACTGGGCGACAAGGGTGGGGGCCTTTATCGACCGCTAAGGTGGACCCGGGAAGAAGGCGACATCGGCTGGCCCGTGTAGCCTTGCACTGTACAGGGGGGGAGAGAGTAACCTCCCCCCCCCCCCGGGACGTGCTCTCCTTGAGCACAGTGCACAGAGGCTCCGGTGCGTTCCACTGGAGATCCCGGAACCCCTCGTCATGCACCGAGGAAAGAGCCACCGGGGAGGTTTTAGTGGGTAAAAACCCCACATAACCGCCGCCTTCCCCCCAGAAGGCGGGGTATCTTCTTGAAGATTTCCTCCCCGTTAACAAAAAAGGGTGTAAAACTAACTTTTCAGAAATATTACTAACAATCTTGTTAACCATTCCAACTAAGCTTAAGCATGTGCTACGACATAGTTCACGGCAATAGTCGAATGGTGGATTCGAACCCACGACCTTACGATTCGCAGGCCGTACCCTAAAGCATTAGGCTATTGACGCTTCTCTAATGTAATAATAAAGAATGTAATTTTACATCGAACAGATTGGCGATTTTATAGATATTAGGGCGACATTAAAAATACTCTAGAAAAAGCGATTGGAAAGCGCAAAATCGAAATCTCTCCTTGCCCAACTAAAATTATTCATAACATTATCCAGGCAACATCGCAATGCTACAACTTTACGTAATGATACAGTAACATGACAATTGTGCATAAAGGCTGGCTTTTCCATTTCACAAACGGCTGAACTGTATAAAAAACCGAAATTTACGTCGTTTACGTATAGCACTCGATCGATTTCCTGCAATCATGTTTCGATGTAACTCTTCCAGTATTGCATTAGTCGTGTTATTGATGTGCCAATTTTATGTAAATAGTTCTAGAGCTGTCATTGTTCCGTAATAAAGTTTACTAATTTTTGATGTTCCCGGAGTGTACTTAATAATGCATAATGTTTTTATGCCGGTTAAAAACACAGTATTTTTAACGGACAAAGTATTATTAATAGTCTTTTGCTTTTTAATAAGCTAAAATATCTTTTATATATAAAATTTCTAAAAATATGTACACCTTCTTGATAATAAAAAAGCTCTCAATGCCGTTAATAGACAAACGTAGCAATCACTATTCACTGTTAACCGAGATCTACACGACGTGGGATGAACCGCTCGCCATACACCCGGCTAAAGGGACCAAAAAATGTAAGCAACATGAATTCGACTCACTGACCGTCAGATAAATTCAAACGGTTAAATTATCGCGGTATTTTGAATAAAAATGGGAAATGATAAAAATATTCTTTGAAAAAGATTGTAATAATTGTAAAAATTTAATATTCTTACATTAGTTCAGCCGTATAGTCCTTTTTTAAAACAAGAAAGAAATATCGTTAATATTTTTTTTTAATTTTTTTTTTAAATATTACTATCATTCTTGTTAACCATTCCAACTAAACTTATGCTTGTGCTAGGAGATAGTTCACGTCAATAGTCGAATGGTCGATTCAAACCCACGACTTTACGATACGCAGACCGTACCCTAAACCATTAGCCTATTAATGCTTCAATTTCAAAATTACAAACAGACACTCCAATTTTATTTATTTGTATAAAATCATAGATGTTCAAAGTCTCCGAAATTGAATACTGAACTCAAGCTATTTTTTTCCGTTTCACTATATGAAGATTGACTAATAATGGGGCAATAACTATTCGCCTGTGAGACTTGTACAATTTACGGATGCCAATAGTTATGCAGGGCAAATAGCCAGCACGCGCCTGATACTTGGCCTCACGTACAACCTTTCGCCCATCTACGTCCATATGATAAATTCTTTCATTGACCTAAGCTTTTGCAATGCAGTTCACTTTACGGGTAATCACGGTCGAAATAGCACAGTATGTTATAACTACCTTTTTTTTTTTTTTGTTTACGGGGAGGAAATCTTCAGAAAGATACCCCGCCTTCTGGGGGGAAGGCGGCGGTTATGTGGGGTTCTTACCCACTAAAACCTCCCCGGTGGCCCTTTCCTCGGTGCATGACGAGGGGCTCCGGGATCTCCAGTGGAACGCACCGGAGCCCCTCTGCACTGTGCTCAAGGAGAGCACGTCCCGGGGAGGTTACTCCCTCCCCCCCTGTGCCCTCGCAGCGCAAGGCGACACAGGCCAGCCGATGTCGCCTTCTTCCCGGGTCCACTTTGGTGGACGACTCAGGCCCCCACCCTTGTCGCCCAGTGAACCCGAGGCCCCTTTTAGTCGCCTTCTACGACAGGCAGGGGATACCGTAGTCTTATTCTTGAGAGCCCAGAACTACAGGGCTGAATGTTATAACTACCTTACTCAATACAACAAAGTATTTGTCGTACAACAATTATTTCAAAACTATGGTACAATACATAATTATCGCCGCTTTAATAGCTATAATTTCTGTTTTAATAGTTGTGGGTAACAGGGAAGTAATTTTTTTTTGCTTTTGATGGCAAATATCATGTAATTGTTGTTGTGTTTATGGTCAAGAGACTTGACCTTTTCTTTGTCGATTTGACGTACCTTGTTAAGTCGTTTACATGTATGCAAAGTTAAATATCTTTTTTAAACAACTTCAAAAAAGAAGGAATTGCTTATAGCGCCGCCATTTATGAACGGATTTGGTTTTTTTTTATTTTTATAAAGGATTTTTCTTCAAAGTAGATATTTTAATTAGGTCCCAATTCAATGAAATAATGGGTATTATTAGCATATGACCGTGGGACCTTTTTCAGTTTTTACCATAATACATTGTTATAAAGATTGTTTCTAAAACCTAAATAACTAGGATTACCTAGGATTGGACATCAATCCAATATTTTTTGTCGAGGATTATCAATTTATTATCCGTTTTCTTTATCGTCTATGAAGTTATTTTTTCAGTATCTTTGAGCATTCAAATTGTTCAACGAAGCTAATAATAATAACCCTATATAATGTTTCGTCTACTCAAAATCGGAACGTGATCGAGGTCACGTATCCCCATATCGGGGCGACGCACCTCACGCGAAGGGGCGGTGATCCCTCAGTAGGGCGAGGCAGAACCACTCCCCACTGAGCTGTCAACTCGCGCCATCTACCAACAGATATAACAACAAATTTTGCTATTAATACTCATTATGTCCAGTGCAAAATAAACGAATTTGTTAATTAACGTTGCTAATTAAAAATAGCACGCTATTATTTCGTTTATTTTTTTACGGCCCTCTAACGATTATGATCATTACATTGCGTTTTGAATTAATTAGTAATATATTTCTGAAGTAAACACATGTTTGATTTGGGGTGTGCCCTAGTGGGAGCGTTACGAAAAGTGTGATCGGGCGAGGTCGACGGAAATTGAGAGAGAGACATAACTTACTGAAGATAGGAAGAGAGAGAGTTACGCCTCGTATATCTTAGACATATTGTGTCACTATTCATCACATTACACTATTGTGAGTATCACTGTACATTTTTTTTTCTGTCTTGAACAATCGTGTATACGAGTATGTTATACATAACTTTATAGGCGGATAGTCAGGAGACCGCTTCCGAAAACGAAGACAGACGATAGTACTAACGTCACCTTTGATGATGGAACGGGAAACCGAACAGATATACTAAAAGAATAGCTAAAACTAATGTCACTGAATGTTCATTTTGACAGAATTTTACTAGCGCCCAAATGGTGCAAAATGCTACTCTACTGTCTTTTTTTAGACACAAATTACTTTTGGTCTTAAACCAAACGTCGTAATACTGGTGGCGTGCACTTAAAATTCATTACAATGCTCTCACTTCACGAACAGCAAAACGTCTCGTGTTATCTGAACTCGACAAAAATATTTTGACAACAATTTAAAAAGACAATGCTCCGGGCATTGAGGTATTGCCCTCCAGACCGTTCGTATCTCAAAGATTAAGATATCGCTGTTCCGTGCTAAGCATTTCGTTAAGGACTTTGCATGTTTCTCGAGTTTCCCGCATGTCTCATTGCTTTCCTGGAATGTTATGTAACACTTTGCCATCTAAATTCTCTCGTCTCGCTTGGAATGGTTGAGAGTCGCAAATGTGTAAGCATTTATGTTGTCATGATGTTTACGATCAAGCAAAATGCTAGTTTAGTGAACAAAGCTGACGTCATGTCATTTATATCATTTAGGGTCGTTCATTTTTCAGTTCAGAAATAACGTTGGATTTTAATCCGTTGGGTCCGTAATGACTAGGTACCCTGTCGTCGTTTTGGCCCAAATGAAGAAGACGGTGAGAAATCGCTATCTATCCCATAGACTATTTTTATTGAGTTTCGTACTTATGAAGCTGAAAAACTGAATCATTGGTGCAGTCTGTTATATATTATATCAATAAGACGAACACCCATATAGCTGTTAGGTTATATTGCTTGATAATAGTGGCATATTATATAAAGTAATTCTTTAAAAAAAAAAGAATGCTAACAATTTTTTTTAAACAAATATTAATAACATTCTCTTCGATGAAAAGGCATTTTGAGGCGATGACGGCCCTTACGACTTACATCCTGCTATATCTGATTCCACAAAATGGCGCAAGGAAGAAAATTAAATTTACACCAAAAATTTACAGTTGTTTGATATCAATTGAAGACCAACGACCAATTTAAATTGCAGTACCAAATACATCTTTATTATGCTTTTAGCCGTAGGACATCCATAGCTGGACATAGGCCTTTTCCAACAATTTTCAAAAGGACCGGCTGTATACGGTGCAGCCAGCTTCATCCTGCAGTCTTTATGAGGTCGTCAGACAACTTAGCGGATGAACGTCCAACGCTGCGCTTGCCGTATCCAATCGAGAACATCTCGGTCTCATCGGCGATCTGTTCCACCCATTGCCACTTCAACTTACACGGACAGCTTATTGAAGACATAATAAGTATAAAATGTTTTACTTATTTAAATCTTTTAAAGGTATCAAATTATATGCAGGTAACAAAATGTAAACGTTCATTCTAAACAAGCACACATAATCATCCAGGATTCCGCAACAAGACATTTCACAAACACTTAGTCACACAAAGAGCTGTTTCCAAACAATTGAACTTTAAAGCATTTGAAATCTCGCTCCAAACTGCCTTCAATTTTGTACACGATTTCGTAAAATCGTTTCAATGTTTTTTTTTCATGCTGAGAAATATATTCGGCCATGATGTTAAACATTTTAATTTTTTTTTACTTTTTTAACTGTATTTTTAATAATGATATATATTTTGTTGAATTCATTTTAATTATTAACTTTGTCACAAGTTACTACACTGGTAGCACTTGACTAATATCCCACCACGATTAAGTGGTGATATAGTCGAAATATGGTACGCGCATGGTAGAGGTCGTTTGTTTCTCAATTCAATAACAAATAGAAAACTAAGATTATGAGAACTAACAAAAATTAATCATATTTATGTGCAAATTAATGTATTTATGTATAATTCCCAAAGTAGCTTTCAAATATAGTTTAGCTTTTGAATGTCCCTTAGATCATTCGTGAAATAGCAACCCACCGAGTCGTGGTTCGGCCCTCTCGGGCGCGCTCGGATCGGAATGCTTACGCGTAACATAGTAAGCGTCCAAGCCGAGGTTACCCCGCACCGGGGGGACCCTTGAGTCGAGTTACTAGCGATAGAGGCTTAGGCAAAGCATCCTAAGAGTTATGCCACTTCTCAATTCCGTGAAGCAGTTAAAGTCAGCTTCTCTGGCCAATCTGTGTAGTTCGTCATAAAAAAATGTATATTTTTCTGAACCCTAAAGTTAGACTGGTACAGAATGCCTTTTATATGCCTATATAAGCCAGTACGTGAACAACTACACTAAAATCAATAATAAAACTTCTCAAAGTACCCGAATATGCGCCACTTAACGGTCTCCATACTTCACGGCTGGCTATTGTTTCGGATGCGTATTCCGGAGGGTTATTGTTTCCCACATTATTATATACGCAGCTGATGACGTTGCGATCTTGCCCACGGGTGGTCTTCCTGAATTACGCAGCCACCGGTTTGCTATTAATTTGTATTTAATATATACCGATCGTGTGAAATTTAGGGTCCAATTTTGAATTCAAAGTCTACCATTGTGTTTAGTTATAAAATGTATGTTGGTCAATTACTTTTCGTTTTTTTAACGACGTCCGTTATGCCCTAGGCTTTATAACAAAGTCTCATTATGAATAGTATCATAGCCTAAAGGTTCCCGGGAGATATCCCGTCGGGAACAGCTTCCTAACCTCTCCTAATATATGATAGATGAAATCAGGGCTCAGTCATTTTCTTCAATGAGTTGCCTTTTTTCTCTAAGAGGAGAAAGAATGGACTCATTTGATGTTATTTAATCACCGCTCACGAACATCTTCCAACATTAAATTCTCGAAGTATTATTAACCCAAATGGGGTAGAAAGAGGGTAGGGAGAGAACATATTACAAAATGTAAACCATGCCTTATATCAATCTGATAAACTGTGCAGTGTCAAAAAGCAAGTTAAAAGTAAATCTATTTTAAACAGTGTTCAGCATTTATTTTTGTCCGGCTTGGAACCTAAGAAGAGGGCTATAAAGTAGACTATCAGTAGTTTTTTTTTTTTTGTTGACGGGGAGGAAATCTTCACAAAGATACCCCGCCTTCTGGGGGGAAGGCGGCGGTTATGTGGGGATCTTACCCACTAAAACCTCCCCGGTGGCCCTTTCCTCGGTGCATGACGAGGGGCTCCGGGATCTTACGTGGAACGCACCGGAGCCCATCTGCACTGTGCTCAAGGAGAACACGTCCCGGGGGGAGGTTACTCCCTCCTCCCCTGTGCCCTCGCAGCGAAAGGCGACACGGGCCAGCCGATGTCGCCTTCTTCCCGGGTCCACTTTGGTGGACGACGCAGGCCCCCACCCTTGTCGCCCAGTGAACCCGAGGCCCCTTTTAGTCGCCTCGTACGACAGGCAGGGGATACCGTAGTCTTATTCTTGAGAGCCCAGAACTACAGGGCTGATCAGTAGTACCTTAACTTATCAGTCGAAACACAACAGCGAGTAATCTGTCTTGCCTAAGCAAAATTGTACGTTAAGTTAATTGATTTGCGATGATTAGCGAAGCGATGTGTTCAATTATTGGTACGGTTGATTAATGCAAAAGATATGTTTATTTTGCGTGATTCATACTGCACGTGGTAAGGGCGTATCAAGGTCATTGTAACGCATAAGTAAAGATTACTAATGATATAGTAAGTTGTACGTAACAGCTTACAATGTATAGCTAATGAACGAACTCCTTATATGCTCAAGCGAAAACAAGAGACTAATATATGTCAACTTCTTAAACTCTCTTCTTGTTCGTGACCGCAATTTTATGGGCAGGATCCACCCCTCAAATGTAAGGAGCGTTGCTGGAGTTTCCTCGGCCACTTCGTCTCCCAGTGACAATGCTTCCCGAAGTGGCACTCAAGCTTAGCTTTAGATTGTCCCTTATGCATGAAATAGCAACCGTGCAAAAAATGAACCACATCATCCCTCTCGAGCGCAGTCGGATCGGAAAGCTCAGTGTAATATAGTAAACGTCAAAGCCGAAGTTACACCACGCCCTTGTGTCGAGTTACTAGCGATAGAGGTTCATGCTAAACGACCTAAGAGCTATGCCACCTCTCAATCTGGGGAAGCAGTAAGGGTAAGCTTCTCTAGCCAACCTTCTTTGGTTAAAAAAAAAATAAAAAATAAAATTCGGTTAATTGGTTTTATTTCAACGCCGCGTTGTGTCTCTTTGTCGTCTACTAAGGCATTGTGATAGCTCCATTACATCCCATTTGTTGTATAAGTTGAAAGGATTTTATAGTGAGTTTTTTTACAGAATGATAATTTCAATGAAGCTTTACTCATATAAATGCGAGCGAAAAATTAAAAAAAAATAAGCTCTCAATGCTTTTAATACAATAATATTTAGAATAGAACACGTATGTCACGCAATCACTTAAAACATTTCTTACACGGACTTTAGTTTGCTAACGGCCTTTTGATAGCGTGTCTCTATAATATTTTTATTTTCTTATTATTTGTTAATAAACAAAAAGTGTTTATAAACATAAAAAAATAGCAAAATTTATAGAATTATTTATACAAAAATCGTAATATAAATATACTGTGATTAGTAGTTTTGTATTTTCCCGTTAGAACTGTACGGAATTATACTATTTATTTTTGTACGTTGTTTTTTTTATTTTATTTGTAAACAATAAAGATTATATCAATACAAATAAATAAGAAACATAATATAGTACCTTTCAAATTGTATGTCATCATAATAAAAAAAATTCGTTTGTCAGCAGATGACATGACCCATACGGCCGTTACATCACATTAGTTACCAACGATACGAGTCATTTTTTCAAACGCTGTATCGACGTTTGTCTAATCAAACAATAAGCTTGCATAAGCGTTATCCAATCTGTCGCGAACTATAGTTATGGAATATTGAATCATATAATAGGCTTCATAACGGTTTATTTGCCACAAACAAATATATTAGCCATTGTAAGATTCAAAATGGAAAAGTGGGCTGTAAGACACACATAATGCGACACAGAGAGACGGGTGGGCGATAGGGAAATAAAAGGTCACATAACACTTTCGCGTCGTTGTGATACTCGTATGTTCGCAGTGAACAGCTGTCAATAAACGGGGTTCACTTTCTATTGAGAAGGCCTAATAGCTCAGCGGGAAGCGAGATCGTTCACTGTGATTGAGGCGATTCGATTCTGAACACGTAATAATGGCCCTATTGCAACGCATCAGCTGCTCTTGAATATCGTTTCCTTTTTAACCGACTTCAAAAAAGAGAAAATTCTCAAATCGTCTGTATGTTTTTTTTTTTATATTTGTTACCTCATAACTTTTGACCGGGTGAATTTTGATGATTCTTTTGTCATATGAAAGCTGGTGTGGTCTAATTGTGATAAAGGCATCTATGCACATACAATTTTATATCAAGTATGTTCGCGACAAATGGACCAATAACTAAATATCACGGGTAGTTTCTATTATTACTATTATTATTTATTACTATTTTATTATCTACTATTTACTATAATTTTTTATTACGGGTAGTTAATATAGACAATTAAATATAATTAAAATATAATATTTTCATTTTTAGTGGAACCACTAAGTCAAGCCACTAAAATTTAATCAAAAATACTGTATTATCCAAGTTCACGTAAGATATCCTTTTTCGTTTAAGTTTATGGTTTTAAATGAAATATAAATAAATTAATACAAATATTTTATTTGGTGGGCAAAGGCCTATCGCTATGAGCGATCTCGTCCAGACGACCCTGTAGGACAGGAGAGGTACAATTAATAGATAGAGTATTAAGATAAGTGAAGAATAAATTAATAATAGCAATAATTTTCCTTAAAGGTCCTGTAAAGACGCAAATCAAGTTGGTTGGCAGCGCTGCAAATCTGTCGTTGATTGATCCGCTCACTTCATCTTCTTCCAATCACTTTACCACCAGTAACATTTAACAGCATCCTCTTCTTAGTCGTCTCCTTCATTGCTGAAGGTCGTGTCTAGGACAAAATGTTGATCGCTCGCTTAACAATTAACTTCCACGTGTCCCTGTCCTCGGCGGTCTTCATGGCTTTGGTTATTGGCAGGCCTGTGAGCGTCTTAACTGCGTCTGCCCACCGTGTGGGTGAGCGACCGCGTGCTCTTTTTCCGTCCACCTGGCCAACAACCATTAGCTTTTCGAGGTTATCCGGATTTCTGCGAGCAACGTGTCCAAAATATTGCAGTATGCGCTGCAAGCATATCTCTCCTGTATTGTAAGACTGAAAAATCTTAGACTATATATTGCACAGGATCTATCCTAGTTTCCTCATGACACGAAGGTTGGTCAATATTTTTTCTTATTTCAAAGAACCTTATTTTAAATTTGCATAAGAATTTTAAACATCCGAGGTAAGCTCGTACAAATGAGGTATATAATCAAACTTAAGGTGTGTCCGTACTTGACACGTAAGAAAATGTGTACTCTTTGTTTAAAAACCAAATGTATTACTCATAAAATTGCAAACATCGTAGCACGGCAATTGTAGCGGCAATTGAATGCATTTATTTTGGTTCGAGTAGGACCTATATGCATCAGCACTGTAGTTCTGGACTTGTAGAATAAAACTACGGTATCACTGGGCGAAGTACAGAGGAGCTGCGGTGCGGTCCTCTGGAGAACCCGGAGCCCCTCACCATGCACCGAGGAAGGTCAACAAAAAAAAAACCAGTATGCACGGAGCATTGTTAGAAAATACAATTCTAGATGATACACTAGCTTAGTAAATGCCTATACAATATTCCCTTGGCAAGTATATTTACGAGTAAAAACAAAAATCGACGAAATTCAATATATTTCATAATATTCCTACGATAATACAGAAATACAACACCGGCTTAACCGCCGACGCCTACTTAAGGAAATCGGAATCGAATGTAAATTTTTGCTGTATCAATGTTAACGTGGATTAATAATTTTATCTTCCCTTTAACATTAACTAGAGCGTGGACGTAGAAATTTTGTTTTCCTTATATAAAAAAATATTTTAATTCACGCTCTTTTTACATAGAGAAAGAATATCATATATTTCATGTGTCATTCTACCAATTGTGAAATAATCACAATTTGAGATGTGAGTAGATGTTTATTTTTTTTTTATTAAAACGCAAAATCCTTAAAAGTTACAGCCATTAAAACAACTAAACATCGAATCGTGAGGACCCGTTAAATATTAATTCAAAGGAAGTGCAGATGCTTCCTTCCACGCAATTATTAACGGCAAACACAAAAGCCTTGTTCGACCTTGTAACGTATCCCACGTCGATCACGAAAATCCCTGAATGCTGAGTCAGATGGATTGTTTGAACACAATGTGTATAAACTTAGATTATTGATTCGCCTATTCACATTGTGGAAATACATTTTCTAACAAAACAATTGCGATGCGACCTCTATTATATGGTTAATTGATTGGAATCCTTTATAGATTCATCCTTGTACTGAACATCACAGTACGATATTTATTTCGTGTCTCCCGCCAACACAATGTGTGGAATGCGTCATTTGATAGATCGATTTCGTTTCTAATTTAAATGTATGACATTTTGTGTTTTTTTTTTATTTTAAGAAAATAAGAAAGATAACTCTGGCTAGAGACGGGATTAGGGGTAAGGAGAAATAGAATATGGGTCAATAACTATTATGACTGATTTTTTATATTTACATGGATATTAGTGTTTTAATCTAAAAACGCCATAAAATCAGTTTCATTCGATAAATATTACTTTGTAAATAGTGATGGCTGTTGATGGGACCTAGTTGGGTGAAATTATGACAGATATGAGAGCTTATTTATTTATTACTACCTCTACTACGCTTTGGTAAAGGGCTAGACAGAGAGTTACGCGTTTTTCTTAGATAATATTTTCTGTTAGAAAGTACGCTTGGTTTCGAGAGGTGGCACATCTCTTAGGTCGCTTAGTTTTAGGTGTACCTATGTACAAGGACTCCCCAAAGGTGACCTCGGCTGCGCTGGTTACTTTCCGATTTGATGTCTGACGGGGCCGAACCGCGACGGAAGTTGCTGTTTCTTCGGGGAGTAAGGGGGAGATCGGAAACAACATCACTACGGCCCCAATCGTCATCCTCACCTGCACTCACTGAAAGGTGTCGGCAGCCAACTGGCAACCATGGTGCTCCCTGCTAGATAACGAACGAGGCCCTGGCGACCGAGCAGCGGTATAACTATAAACCCATTCGGGCAACTTTATGGAAGAGGCAGCAGCGGCCTTAGGGTCAAAATAACCCTTAAAATGCCCTGTGCAGAAGGCAACGGAAAACCACTGCAATATGTCCCATGAGCGTCACAATGGAATCACAAAAATGCAATGTATTAAGATATTCAATCGCTAAGTAGCTTTAAACGACACTTCAGTAATCGTTGATTATATATTTTTACTTATATAAATATTTTTTTCAATTTAATTTATAACTGCTGAAAATACTTTATTCTGCACTGTATACAACTCGCCAAAATATTTCGCAAATAAAAAGTAATTATACCTGTTCTTATCGTAGAACCGGTTACGAGAAATTGTGAAACGACATAAAAGAGTGGAACGTTCACTTAACAGTGTAATATATTCCTGAATATTTGTCACGCATCACTGGCTGATCAAAAATCCGAAACACTCGTTTGGCATGTCGTTATAACTAGCAAACACGTTGATTATACATATATCCTGTTTGTCTACATTATAATATTATAAATGTTGAAAATAGGTAATTAAGCATGTATATTTACAACGTAAAAATGATTAATAAAATAATTAAAACAAATTATCGTATTTTAGCGTCAAATCTACGATAAAACCTGATACAATCTCAGGGCCCGGAGTTTGTTGTTTGCCAGTGAAGTTTCATTATGAAACTGTGTTTATTCAAATAAATCAATTTCATTTTTTTTATAATCACATTGTATTACGATAAATGTAAGTATTTATTTGGTTTCAATATAATATAATCTATAACAGTCATATCAATTAGCAATTCATCATTTTCAAATACGTAAACTGTGTGTTATATACGATCGGTAAATAAAAGTGACATCAATTTTTTTTAAAGTTTCAAATTAATTCAAGTTACAAATATTGCAAATTAATAAAAATATTTTATTTTATTTTAAGAATATTTACTTATACGAGTATATCATGCACAATTTATTTCAGTTAGCTCGCGTCTTTATCTTCCGAGATATTCAAACTTTCATAACCGACCCTTTATTTTTGCTTACCAGTGTATTTGTAAAATATATTTTATTTTATTTTAAGGATATTTAATTGTCTATCATGCACAATTTATTTCAGTTAGCTAGCGTCTTTATCTTCCAAGATATTCAAACTTTCATAACCGACCCTTTATTTTTGCTTACCAGTGTATTTGTAAAATATATTTTATTTTATTTTAAGGATATTTAATTGTCTATCATGCACAATTTATTTCAGTTAGCTCGCGTCTTTATCTTCCGAGATATTCAAACTTTCATAACCGACCCTTTATTTTTGCTTACGAGTGTATTTGTAAAATATATTTTCACATAATGTATTTGCTTTATTTGTTATTGGCATCCATTTGTATGTAAAACGACAAAGGTTATCGTAAGGTCATTGCATTGCTATAATTAGTTGGCAATCACAGCTGCGTATCATACATTTAACGTTTGACAATTCGAACAGCGCTTAATGTTCAAAGCTTTAAGTTACATAACAAAATAGCAATATTCGAGTGCTAAGTGGCTATGTTTATGTTATGTTGCTGACGATGTTTCCCACCTTTGGGCAATAATATGAAATTTAAAAAAAAAGTTAAAGTTACAGCCTTTATATATATAATATATATGTCCCACTGCTGGGCAGAGGCCTTCTCTGTAAAGAGAGTATAAGAGCATAGTCCGCCACGCGGCCCTAATGCGGATTGGCAGACTTCACATGTCGTAGAAAAATTTTCTAAGACATGTAGGTTTCCTCACGATGTTTTCCTTCACCGCCGAGCGCGTGGTTAATCAGCACATAAAATTGCAACAGCAAATTTATTGGTGCCGGTACCGGGGATCGAACTCGGGTTGCTAGCGTACTATGCAACTTGAGCCAACCGCACGGACACTGAGCTACCACAGCTCTTACTATGCTTACTACGAGTAACTAGTGAAATTTATCTAGTCAATTACATTTTTAACTAAGTCATGTCGAGATTAGTGTGTAGAGATTACCTTAAACGTTAAATCATTCACTTTTAAGGCCACACGTTCACCCTGCACGTCCTAGAAAAAAAATCTAAGACATGTGAAGTCTGCCAATCCGCGCTAGGGCCGCGTGGCGGACTATGCCCTTATACTCTCTTTACAAAGAAGGCCTGTGCCCAGCAGTGGGACATATACAAAGGCTGTAACTAAGGCCACATGGCTGACACATATGTATACATGTATATGTCAATTAAATGTGTATGTTAAACACAATGAGTAATGACGGTATTATTTAAGAATATATATACAAATAATAAGCATATTGTCTACTTTTTCAATAAGATCTGGATTGGTGCGTTTATCTGTCAGGATCACCGGCTGTGGTCAACCAAGGCCTAGTTACGTAACATTATGGTTAATTCATGTGCTGACTGTGCGCAGGAATTTAGTTTACCTACAGCGTATCACTACTAAATAGTCTAGGAGTTGTAAAACAATACAAATACTTGTTTATTAGGAATTTATATATTTTTTAAAATAATACAACTATATAATACAGAGAGGTAGAATGCCACAGGTTTCTACTTGTATGATCCTTGATTTTTTTGTTGCCTTGTGTATGGGCATTGTAAAAGGGAACATCGAAAGCTTTCTCTGCCTACCCCGCTACGGGTAAAAGCAGCTGCCATGCCGTTCGTATAACAGATATAAAAAGTCGGTAAGGTAATTTTTTTTATAAAAAGATTATTGAAATACTTTTTTTTCATAAATATTACTAACATCCTTGTTAAACATTCCAACTAAGCTAAAGCTTGTGCTAGGGAATTGGTTCACGTCAATAGTCGAATCATGGATTCCAAACTACGTTACGTTTCGCACGTATTCCTCCTCCTGCTTGCGTCATTTTCCTCAATGCTGAGGGTCGTGACCTCCACGAATTTTGTGACGGACGATCGCTTTTCACCTGGTGCGGTCCTTGGCGGTGTGAAATGCCTCGTGGACTCTCGTAGCATTAAGTAACAGTACCTTAAACTATTGACGCTAAGTCGTATTAGTTCTATTGCTGTTGTATTTTTTTGTTTAAGTTACACTATAAAATAAATATAATATCAAAATATTTCAATTTTTTTAATCCGTGAAATAGCAACCAACCGTGTCGTGGTTCGGCCCTCTCAGGCGCCGTCGAAACGGAATGTTTTTTTTTTTTTTAATGTAACATGAGGCATTACTACTGACTTATTTCTAAATTCAGAGTTTTATAGCCCCTTGTCCTTTTACTCTAAGTATAGGCGTAGTAATGCCTAAGCTATTACTAGTTCCACTAAGATAGATAGGTTAGGGCAGTTTTACTCCCATGCCTTTCCTCACTTATCTATTATACCCTCTTACATTCTCCTTTTTAACAACTTATTTCTACTTTACTTATTTTATTTCTATTTCTAATATGTACACTTATTCTTTAATTATTACCTTATATTTATTTCTTATATTTATAACATTTGCTTATTACTAATCTTATTTTGTAACAATTTATCCTAATACTAACTTAGTTTTTTAAGTCCAGTGATGGGCTCTCGACTCACATTAATTTTAATGTGTGTCTAGAGCTCCTTACTTGCTAGTCTTATTCCTAAAGGCTCCTTTTCCGCTATTTTCTTGCAGTAGCGAAGGAATATTTTGCTGACATCTTTGTTGCCTACTAATATCGATAAATTTTCCTTACTAATTTTGATACCTAAGACCATTTCAGTATCTTATCTTGGACTTGCATGTATAGGACACTCAGTGAGGAGATGGATAATGGTCTCTTTCCTCCTTCGTCACAGGCACACGACGGGCTCTCCTTACACCTGAACCTGTTCAAGTATTCGGAGAACCCGCCATGTCCTGTGAGCACTTGCACGAGCCTAGCATCCATCTCCGTCTTTCGTACTGTACGATATGCTTCAGCAGCGTCCGGGAAGAAGATTTTGGTCACGGAAGCTGTCGCACCTCCTCGGTACCTCTCGTTCCATTCGTCAATCGACTCCAAACGGATCTGTCTCTTGACAAATGAAACTGGGCACCGATCGTAAATGGGGCCCTCTTTGTCTTAGTTGCGGTCTCCTTTGCAAGTGCATCCGCTCTCTCATTCCCTTCCACTCCTACATGGGCCTTCACCCATGTGAGGGAGAAGGTTTTGCCCTCCTCCCTCATTTGGCCGATGTTCCGCCGGGCGTTGACCGCAAGAGGATGGAGGAATCCGGATTTATCACGGTCTGGAGAGCGGACCTGAGTCGCAATAGACCCTGTAGTGCCGTGCAGAATGCCGGAGTGCCCACTTAGTCGCTTCATTGAGTGCAAGCAGCTCCGCCTGGTAGACGGTGCAGTAATCGCTCAGCTTGAGTTTTCGGGTACTCGTCTCGGCAGCACCAGTCCATATGGACAGTGCCGCTCCGACTTTCCCGTCCATTTTACTACCGTTGGTATATATACGGACGGTAGCCTCGCCTTGCCCAAGCGACTCCCCGCCATCCTCCAGGCAGGAATCGTCCAGCTCGACCCTTTCAGCTGGGTGAGGCATCTCGGCGAAGGGTGTTGTCCTGGACTCTATCTCCTTACCTTCACCACCCGATTGGATATGCCTCTTTATCTCATAAAGAGAGGCCGCTTCCCTGATCCTTACATCCAGCGGAAGCAGTCCAGCGAGTAGTAGGGCTGAATGCAGGAGACGGTCCTATAGGATCTGATGATCTTCTGGACAAACCCCTCTGCACAGCTCCCAGCTGCTTCCTGGCAGACTTCTTTAGTGTCGCGGACGCCCATGCCGCCGAGGCATACATGATCGTCGGCTCCACCACCGCCGTATATATCGTCCTAATCACCTCGGGGTTTAACCCCAGGAGACCCTCGCAGCTCTCGACAGTTGGCCATACAGGCCCTGAGCCTTCTTGCACACATTCAATATGTGCGCATTGAAGGTGAGCCCGCTGTCCACTGTGAGGCCTTGATGCTTTAGAGACCAATCCCTCCCGCCTATGCTCAGAAGTGGTGAGTCATACTTCCGCTTCCTCGTCAGAAACGGAATGTTTACGCGTAACATAGTAACCGGCCAAGCCGAGGTCCCTCACCGGGGGACCCTTGTGTGGAGTGACTTGCGGTAGAGGTTCAGGCTAAGCGACCTAAGAGCTATGTCACCTCTCAATCCGGTAAAACAGTCAAGGCCAGCTTCTCTGACCAATTTGTATAGTTCGTCATAAACAAAAAATCAAAATCTTTGGCTCTCGGACTAAAGTCTGGGGGCAACAACGCCCTCGGAATATTATTATGTTATTGACAGAACGACGGCGGGGCCGGACGGGAGTTATTTGCCATCGTATTGTACAACGCATCTTTGCAATTGTTTATTGTATTCGTATCATAATGGACCTACCACTTGTGTTGTACGGACCCTAACTAACAATGATTTAATCTCAATTCAATCATCAATATTCCAAAGGAGTCCATTTAAGTCATATTAGAGACAGGAAATGTTTGTAATGTATTACTATTGAATAGTTTAGCTGCTTTTATAGCTTGACTTTTATATCTCTATACTTAAGAGTTACAAAAGACAATACTTAACTGATTTTTTCATAGCCGTTGATAGCCCAACATTTACAATTACAACGGATTAAGAAGTTCCCGTATATCTCAACGCAAAGGTCCCAAAAATGTCTCGTATTAGGCTCTTATTCTAAACTTGGTGTTTAAGATGGTTGAACATTGGCTCGGACGACTAATTTAATTGTATTGTAGTTAACTTACATGTAATGCATTAAATGCAGTATATTTTCAAAAGAAAAGATTTTCCTTCGTATTTTTTCGGAAAGTTCGTATTTATCGTGCTCTCTCAAATAGCTCCATATAAATGGATATGAAAATGTCACTCATTTAATACGATCATTCATTGCCAGTTCGGGTGTCATCTTATTCTGATAAAGATCCGAGTTTTCCCAAAGGAAAATAATTTATAACAGCCCATGAGAAATAGGGACGCAGCGGTCGCGGAGAAACTTATAACAATGCAACGGGGCGTCTACGACGCGTGAACCAGACCATTCTCCAACACCGCCTTCAAAAATCAAGCTTTAAGAAGAAATTGTAGTAACTGTAGAGGTAGCACTCTTATTAACAAAACAAAATAAACAATTAAAGTACATTAGAAAAGAGCACGGACACAAGTCTGTGGCGCTTTATTGAAAAAAAAATCTTTTTTTTATGACGAACTGGTGTAGTTCGTCATAAAAAAATGGATTGGCCAAAGAAGCCTTGACTGCTTCACCGGATTGAGAGGTGGCATAGCTCTTAGGTCGCTTAGCCTAAACCTCTATCGCTAGTAACTCGACACAAGGGTCCCCCCGGTGAGGGGTAACCTCGGCTTGGACGGTTGAGAAAAAAAATCAGTAAAAAGTATATTTACGAGCAAAAACAAAAAATTTGAAATCGAATCAAACGTTATCCGGTTTGAAATTGTAAAAGGGAGTAAGCATTTTCCGCCACATACGGCAATAAAATATTTTTTTTTATGATTTATATTACTATTGCGTAAGCGACTAGTCACTAAAACGAACTAGTTCGAATTGATGCAATTATTTAACTTAATTAAAAACATTAATTATTTTTAACAAACACTGGTCACTGATAGACGTAAACGGTTTACAAAACCACAACATAGTCGAAGCTCTTATTCATCACGTATTTTCCTTGTCAAATATACACGGGTTGTGGTTACGAAACGCCATTGTTCAAATAACACAGTACTATTACACAATTTGTTAACAATTTTATAAGAGACCCTCTTTAGGTACAATAAAAGACAAATTATCAGTCCTTCTACATGATGCAATTTCTGAACCATGCCAACGTAACTCGAAGTGGCATCAATAATTGTTAAATAACCAAGTATACGTAGGAGTTACTACCAAAACCGACTTCAAATTAAATCAAACGTTAAACGCTATTACGCGGATGCCTTTTTTGTATTTCTGAATTATCGTATGCATATAATGAAATCACTCACTAAGTATATAACCAAACATTCATCAAACTCTTAAAGTACACCCTTTCCAATAAAAAATGAATCATCGATATAAAAAAAAAAGTTAAAAGTTATGGCCTTTATATATATAATATATATGTCCCACTGCTGGGCGCAGGCCTTCTCTGTAAAGAGAGTATAAGGGCATAGTCCACCACGCGGTCCTAGTGCGGATTGGCAGACTTCACATGCCTTAGAAAATTTTTCTAAGACATGTAGGTTTCCTCACCGCCGAGCGCGTGGTTAATCAGCACATAAAATTGCAACAGCAAATTTATTGGTACCGGCACCGGGGATCGAACTCGGGTTGCTAGCGTACTATGCAACAAGAGCCAACCGCCCGGATACTAAGTTACCACGGCTCTTGTACATCGTAAATATACTTGTTGATATTACGTTATGATAACATTTACGCATTTTTTTCGTTCAAGCTATACATACTCTTGAGTCAATTCACAAAAGCCAGGACGTCTTTTTAACCTTTAGATAGAGACAGGTGTCTGTTTTCTCTATGTTGTGTATGTTCTGCTTTCTCTATATAGGACAGATTTTGAGCCTATCATTATATACCAGGTACAAATTTAAGCGAATGATTTTTTGGCGTTAGAACATCGCACATCGGAAACTTATTGCACAGGCCTGCAGGGAATCGAATTAGCGAGCACGGGATCGTAAAGTCGAACGCTTATCGAGAATATGATTTTATTATTATCCTTTTCCTCTGTTACAAAACGCACTTAAAAATGAATATTGTACGATATAGCCGAAAAATATTTCTTTTTTTTAATTGCTAGCAATATGTTTTTTCACAAATATAATAATTATTATATATTATAATTTAAATAAAATATAATTATAATTATTTTATAACATTCTTGTTGACCATTTCAACTAGGCCTAGACTTGTGCAAGGAGATGGTTCACGTCAATAGTCGAATAGTAGAATCTACTAGTCGAACCCACGACGTTATGTTGTACCATCCCATGGTATGGGCCTTTTTGCATAAATTTTGTTGCCTTTTTCCGACTTTATGTCCTCGAAGTGGCTCTTTTACTAAGTTCTGGTTAAGGGTGAGGCCAATCGAATATTGTATAGGTATTTTTTGTTTTGAACGTATTTGTAAGTCGCGCATTTTCGTCGCTCTCTCATTTTGCGACGCCGTGTGAATGAAAAAAATTTCATAAATAAATATATTATTGAGTCAAAAATAAACTAAAATGAATAATATGATAATTAAATGAATAAAGTTTAAATAATATAATGAAATATTGAAAATATTGGAAACAACAAGCCACCGATATCAAGGGGATATCTTTTTGTAACTTTAACATCAGGTGTTTTAATTTATTTTTAATGGGTGTATACAAATTCGGCATTGAATCAGACCGTAGTGGAACTACGGAAGCGTGTCCTCGTTATCACCAGAGCAAACTCGATGCAGTATCAATAACCAAACATCCTGTAATGTGAAAACGAACACTTACTTTCTACTTGAGACAATTGATAAGGGCCGACCTTGTGCGCCATTGCAGAAACTCGTTTTTAAATGCGTGCTGTACAAATTATCGTATTTTGTTCTCAGCTCGCTTCAAGGTTTGCATTTAAAATAAAATTAAAGGAAAGTTTAAAAGCGGAAGTGTTAAAGTTGTAAGCAGAATATTATTTATGTTTTATTCAATAACTTACTATTAATATATTTACGGATTGTTTTGTATTTATTTATCTTTTAAATCATAACATTTCGAACACTTTGCATGGATCATTTTGAATGGGGATTTGATTATTTTTAAACCGTCAATAGCCTAATGGTTTTGGGAACGGCCTGCGAATCGTAAGGTCGTGGGTTCGAATCCACCATTCGACTATTGCCGTGAACCATGACCTAGCTCAAGCTTAAGCTTAGTTGGAATGGTTAACAAGATTGTTAGTAATATTTCTGAAAAAAAAAGAAATATTGCTAGCTTTCTTTTTTTTTTAAAAAAAAAGAATATTTTTTTGTCAATTTTTGATCCATTCAGAATTCGAATGGCTTCGAATTCTAACTCAATAAGTCGAAAACCACCATAACTCGAAATATTAAAAAAAAAGTTATTTCTTTCCCTTCACGCCATAAAACATTCATTACGATTATACTTAATATGTATCTCGAATTTTACAATGTAAGGAAAAATTATTTACCGATTATAATTTGGTCGACAATGTACACAGAATCTTTTTAATAAATTCTATCTCTCTCACTCAAGATAAGAAAAAAAAATCCACCTAAGTCGAATATTTCTATAAGTGAAAACCTCTATAACTCAAAACTAATAATTTGGCGTTGTACATATCGATCTATATAATTTCATAATCTATCTACTTAATTACCTTTGTGTATGGCTTTATTACCTCCTTTTTATGGATAAAGTTACAGCCTTTATATATATAATACATATGTCCCACTGTTGGGCGCAGGCCTTCTATGTAAAGAGAGTATAAGGGAATTGTCCACCATGCAGCCCTAGTGCGGTTAGTAGTTGCAAACTTCACATACTTTAGAAAAAAATTCTAAGACATGTACGTTTCCTCACGATGTTGTAACGTGGTAAATTAGCACATAAAATTGCAAGAACAAATTTATTGGTGCCGGCACCGGGGATCGAACTCGGGTTGCTAGCGTACAATGCAACTTGTGGCGACCGCCCGGATACTGAGCTACCACGGCTCATGGATATCACGGCTTTTTATGGATAAATATATTTTATTATTTATCTTAAACTAAATTAACAAAATTACTATTTTAAATCTTGAAGAAAAATGGAGTCATCGACCTGCGAGGTCGCGTTCAAGTGTTAAGCATCATTGATTCGTTGGCCCAGCTCCAGCAATCGATATCAAAAACAATAAAGACATTCGTTCTCATTTATCGATACTTTATCTCGTACGCGCCAGTCCCCGATATGCCATGTCTTCATTTATCGATACTACAAGGTGACCCCTTTGCATTCAATTTTTATTTTTTTTTGTTTTTTTTTTTATCTTCATTGACTGATGTTCTCAAGAGGCAACATTTGTGGAAGTAATTTTGAAGCGTCAATAGCCTAATGGTTTAGGGTACGGTATGCGAATCGTAAGGTCGTAGGTTCCTAGCACAAGCTAAAGCTTAGTTGGCATGGTTAACAAGATTGTTAGTAATATTTTTGAAAGGAAAAAAGAAAGATTTTTTATATTAACCGTGAAATAGCAACCGACCGAGTCGTGGTTCGGCCCTCTCTAGCGCCTTCGTGTCGGAATGCTTACGCGTAAAATAGTAACCGTCCAAGCCGAGGTTACCCCTCACCAGGGTCCCCCACCCTTGTGTCGAGTTACTAGCGATAAAGGTTCGGGCTAAGCGACCTAAGAGCTATGCCACCTCTCAATCTGGTGAAGCAGTCAAGGCGAGCTTCTCCGGCCAATCTGTGTCATATGTGTGAGTCATCAAAAAAAGAAGTAATTTCAAAGATTTTATGACAATAAACATTCACGTTCGGATTCAAATTTCGGGAATGTAGAAAGGTTCTTCTTTTGGCATGTCGTGTCTTGGTAAATAATCACTTCATACATGTCTATACTACCATCGTATTGCCTTTGTGTCTTATTTAGGGTTAACTATATAACGATATAACATCATATTGGTATTATCTGTACCGGTGTTATAGAGGGGCTCCAGTGCATTCCTCTGGAGATAACGGAGCCCCTCACCATGCACCGAAGAAGGGCCACCGAGGAGGTTTTAGTAGGTAAAAACCCCACATAACCGCCGCCTTCCCCCCAGAAGGCGGGTATCTTTTTGAAGATTTCCTCCCCTGAAAAAATGTTGATTTAAATAAATAAATGTTCGTAGCTTACAAATTACTTAGTACATCTGACATTGGCTTTATTAGTACGTCACCAATCTGGTAGGAATATGACATATAAACCAACAGGGATATAACAGAATAATTTAATTTATATAAAATTATATATAAAATATACAAAACTTTTTGTTATTGTATTATATTTTACTTGTGTACAAAATGCACGTCCCTCGAACGGCAGTAATTAAACTAATACGAAAAAACCATAAAACAATTGATAATCCGATCGCTAACAAACACAGGGTCGTCTGCTGGGCAAATCCGAAGATCGCTTAGAAATTTCATTAAAATAGATCCAGCCGTTTCAGAACTATCTATAGGGAACTATTGTACACATCGCCTTTTGTCTTTAGTACGGACATATGGTGCAGTTAAAGTTAAAACACAAGACACTTCGTGTTTTTTACACAGGATTATTTTTGTATTTTCACACATTGATCATTTGACACGATGGTAATAATTTGAAACAGGGTTACAATACGACCGTTGTATGAAGTAAGTAAATACAGGATGGAGTCGCAAAAACCGTATTAAAAGCGTCACATTCGTGATAATGAAATTAGCTTAACAATGTGGCGAGAGAGAGAGCGTGATTTGAGATTTAATGTAATTTATACGTCGCGGTGAAATGAATGATCACGATTTTCATATATCGAAGCGTCGCAAATGTAATAATTGTTACCACAGGCGCAACTTAACATCTCTATAAAATTCATATTAACATCATAAAACGACAACCTATATACACGTCCCGCAGTCGAGAACAGTCTAAAGGATATAATAGCACAGTTCTAACATGAATGATAGACAAACAGATCCTTAACTAAAACAAAATATATGTACAAAAATGAACATACTGCTATTTGACATTATCTTCCAGCTAACTTTTGATTTTAAGATGTTGATTATATGCTATCCTTTACTTATAAAACAATAAACTTACATGATTAAATATTTAATTTAACTCACAATATATTAAATTATTCATTTCTCTCCGTACTCACCCATGTACATGCAATATACTCCATTGTACTTCAATGTCGTTCACAATGACATAAATATACACAACGCATGTGTCATTTTGTGTTATAAAACAATAGAATATCATCATAGTAAATGAAAAATGAGCCGTGGTAGCTCAGTGTCCGGGCGGTTGGCTCAAGTTGCATAGTACGCTAGCAACCCGAGTTCGATCCCCGGTGCCGGCACCAATAAATTTGCTGTTGCAATTTTATGTGCTGATTAACCACGCGCTCGGCGGTGGAGGAAAACATCGTGAGGAAACCTACATGTCTTAGAAAAATTTTCTACAACATGTGAAGTCTGCCAATCCGCATTAGGGCCGCATGGCAGACTATGCCCGTATACTCTCTTTACAGAGAAGGCCTCTGCCCAGCAGTGGGACATATATATTATATATATAAAGGCTGTAACTTTAACTTTTTAACTTTATTCCGATCCGAAGATTCGAACCGATTGGATTGGGGCACCTTTAGGAAAGGCCGGCAACGCACCTATAAATCCCCTCGTCTTTTGTATGTTCACGGGCGAGTCGTAATCGCATTTGTTCCTTTCGCTATGATTAAATTTACGTTAGAAAAAACAATCATTTCAAATATTTGTCTTTATATCTCATTCTAAAATATTCCATATAAATATTTTCAAATTAAAACACAGGATAGAAAGTTCTCTAAAATCCATTAGAATGAATGTTTATGCGTCGTAGAATAGCTTTTATAAGCTGGGCAGTATAGTAAGACGAGAATAGACCAATATGGCGGATGTTTCCATAAATTGCAAACGTGCATTTGTAACGTAAAATATTACACATTTTATCTTAAAACGAATGAGTCATTATTATTTCAAGCGTTGGGAAGGAGAATACAATCTCACGTTTACGTAAGAAAACACTAAATTTTGACATCAGTTTTCCTTTATGTTCAAGCTGTCGAAAATGATTTTAGCTGTTAAAATATCGTACTCATGATTTGAAGTACATTTACGAGTAAAAACAACCGACTTTAAATCAAATCAAATATTAAACACAACGAGCAGATGCAACTTTTTATTTCTAAGTAACATAGTTATAAAAGCGTCAATCGTCTTATTGGCTTAAGGGTCTCTCTCCAAAATGCAGATCCTCGAGCTCCTCACAATTTTTTTTTTATAATTTCTAAGCAAGTGCTTGACTACGATCCCACCTGATGTTAAGTGGAAATGCAGTCCTGGGTGGTAAGGCGCACTAGCTTAGCAAATGCCTATTCACTCTACTCTTGAAAATACCCACATTGTAATCGGAAGGAAAGACAGACGCGGGCAAACTATTCCAGTCCTTTGCTGTACGAAGGATGAAAGACGATGCAAATCGCTTCGTTCGGGTTTGAGGGATGTCCACAACAAAAGGATGAAATCCCGCAGTGCGTCTAGAAGTCCGATGGTGGCCGAGGAAGGCCACCGAGAGGGTTTTAGTGAGTAAGAACCCCTTACAACTCCACCTTCCCCCCAGAAGATTCCCCCTCGAGAATCTTCAACAAAATACCCCGGTTGAAGATTCACGCTCGTCAACAACAAAAAATGGTCTGCAAAACGTAAGGCCGAATCCACCACTCGACTATTGATGTGAACCATCTCTTAATACAACCTTAAGCTTAGTTGAACTGCTTAATAAAGTTAAATAAAGTATTGTTAGCATTCTTTTAAAAAAATATTACTGGTCTTGTAGCATTGAAATACCGTTTTTACAAAAAATATTACATGATATAAATTGTGCCCGGTGTAAGGCGATAGGCTCACCACCATATATGGGACCTAGCTAGAATAAGCTTGGTGAAAAGTGGGTACCGAAAACTGTCTCTGTCTGTCTCTTACTCTGTTTCTTCTTCCATATTTGTGCTCATGGTCGTCAAAGAGTACCTAGTAGACGATTTGAAAATTTTGAAGTCGGTTAAAAATAAAAAATAACACGTAAACTGTTTATTAAATCCTTTCAGTCGTTATATAAATTCGTTAAATAACGATGCATAACAGATCTAAAAGATTACTCGTTTAAAATGTTAGATAACAAAGATGAAACGACAGCAATTTAGCTCGAAGAGAATGTTTATATATATTTAAAGAATACTTTCACAAATATTATATAAATGTTAACACTAAGCCGGTGAGATAAGTTATCTAAATCTTTGAATTACTTCGACATCGATATATCGGTTTAGATAAACAAGATGGATGCCTTCTACAGATGCCTTCTATCATTTCGTCCCCTGTGCCCTCGCAGTGCGAGGCGACACGGGCCAGTCGATGTCGCCTTCTTCCCGGATCACCTTGGCGGACGACAAAGGCCCCACCCTTGTCGCCCAGTGACCCCGGTGACCCCTTTTGTCGCCTTCTCTGACAGGCAGGGGATACCGTAGTCTTATTCTTGAGATCCCAGAACTACAGGGCTGATTCTTAACTCGACCATAGACTGGATACATAGACTAGTAGTAAGAATCGGTAAAATACTTCGCATCGCTAAGGTCATTTTTTTTTCAGTTATCGAACAGGTTATACAAGATTTTTTAATGGAAACAGCTAGTGAGTCTTAGGTCAATTATTCATTCTAAACTACACTACGACTTCTAAATCGCGCCAGAACGACTTAACGGAGCTGGATGAAATTTCGTACAGAGATAGATTATAGTCTGGAAGAGCACATAGGCTAATTTTTATTTAACCAATCTCAAAAAGGAGGGTATTAACCAAGTTAAAGTTAAAGTAAAGTAACAGCCTTTATATATACATATCCCGCTGCTGGACACAGGCGTTCTCTGTAAATAGAGTATCAGGGTATAGTCCACCACGTGGCCCTTGTGAGGTTTAGCAGAGAAAAAATTTCTAGGACATGTAGGTTTTCTTACGATGTTTTCCTTCACCGCCGAACGCGTGGTAAATCAGCACATAAAATTGCAAGAACACATTTATTAGTGACGGCACCGGGGATCGAATTCGGGTTAATAGCGTACCATGACACTTGAGACGCACAGACACTGAGCTACCACGGCTCTATTGTCCATGTATATGAATGAATGAATGGATGGATGAATGAATGAATGAATGAATGAATTAATGAATGAATGAATGAATGAATGAATGAATGAATGAATATTCTTTATTGCGCAACAATTAAAAACAAAATACATCACAGAAATAGTAAATACAGTTTTTACATTAGACAAGGTCATTGCATGCGCAATGGGCGGTCTTATCGCTAAGAGCGATCTCTTCCAGACAACCTTTGTATGGACAGAAACTTTCGTCTAAAAATATTTTAGTGGGTCTGTGATTATATTTATTTTAATACAAAACAACAATATACATATATATATATATAAACATACGCATTTATCAATATATACACTATTAATAATAATAATATATAAATAAATATGCTAAACATACAACAAATACCTAAGTATATATATACATATATAAATATATATTCATACAAATACCGTATAAAAAAATATATATTTATAAAGATAGATAGTGTCTATGTACTAGATTCTTAAAAGCTGACAAGGATTCTGTGCATCTTATGCTTTGTGGCAGAGCATTCCAAAGTCGGACTGCTTCCACTGAGAAAGATTTGTTCAAAAATTTTGTAGCATGCTCTGGCATTTTGAGTGTCATTTTCTCCGATGATCTTAAAGATTGTGAATGTGAGTCGTGTAGAAACATAAAACGTTTCTTAAGATAGGAAGGGTAGGATGGATTGAACAACACATTGTGTAGAAGAAAAGAATGTGAGCATTCCGGCGAAGGCGAATTGGCAACCACTTGAGCTTCAGGCGAAAATGAGATACATGATCATATTTGCGTAGGCCAAATATGAACCTTATACAGACGTTTTGAAGCCGCTCAAGTTTATTGAGTTGCCCTTCTGTGAGATCTAGAAAACTGATATCGGCGTAGTCGAGGAGAGGTAAGAGAACGGATTGTGCAAGGGCAATCTTAGTGGCAGTTGGAAGGAAATTACTTATTCTTCGCAAGGATCTTATGGAAGCAAACACTTTTCGACTTATTTCTTTTATTTGAGGTTGCCATGACAGGTTTGTATCCATGAGTATCCCCAGGTTCTTCACTTTATCACTAACTGTCATAGTAGCTCCATCAAAAGTTATGTCGGGGGATTGGGACAAATTAGATTTAGCAATCATTTTGAAGTACCAATTACTATGACTTGCGTTTTAAGGGGTTGATTTTAGACCAAACGCCTTGCTCCAGTCCGAAATCTCACGTAAATCGTCATTGATTTTATTTATGGCCAGGGGCAGATCATTAGGTGTAGCTTGTGAATATATTTGCAGATCATCTGCATAAAGGTGGTAGGAAGAAACTAGTTGATTTGATATAGAATTGATAAAAATTGCGAACAGCAAAGGAGATAACACCCCACCCTGCGGAACACCAGCAAGCGTATTACACCAAGAAGAAAATCTCTTGTCAATGCGTACACGTTGCCGGCGCCCAGACAGATAACTTCGAAACCAATCAATCGCAGTTGGAGATACATTAAGAGAGCCCAGTATGCCAATAAAAACATCAAAGTCAACAGTGTTAAAAGCATTGCTGAAATCAAGCAACGTAAGGACCGTTACCTTACCGTCTTCCATTCCTGATCTGATATCATCCGTAATGTTTATTAATGCAGTAGTAGTGCTATGGCCATGACGGAAGCCTGATTGTAAAGGATTTAACAAGGAATTATTAAGAAGAAAGGTGTTAAATTGATTGTATACGAGACGTTCTAGGACTTTGGACATAAATGGTAGTATGGAAATAGGGCGAAATTCAGAAAAGGAAACAGGATTCGGTTTTGATATGTTACACTGTAAATTATTAATTAGTAGGATAGTTTAGTTGTGTTTATTAATCATCCTACCAATTCCTCTAAAATGCTAAAAGTGAAAGTTTGTATGAATGGACGGAGGAATGTTTAGTACCCAATCGTGTTAGAACTGCTGAATGGATCTGGATGAAATTTGGCAAAGAGACAGATTATAATCTGAAATAGCACATACGATACTTTTTATGTAACTTCAAAAAAGGTGGTTATTGATCAGGTAGAAATCGCGGGTAACAGCGTGGCAACCGGCTAGCTATTTATAAAATAGTTCCCTATAAATAAAAGGTTATTTTATTTCATTTAAGGTTTTAAACAGAGAAAGTCCATTTTAAATTAATATGACTCAATAACGATTTAACGTATTCAGAGAAATACTTTCTTTTGAAATCAATCAGTTTGAAAGGTTACTAATGAAGGAAATAAAGAACGGAGTGAAAGCTATACGCGTTATTTGGTCGTAGGCGACACAAATCTGGCTTCACTAACGATCCCTCAATTAAGAGATTAAAACTTTACGGCCTATTAAAGTGAACTGTAATTTGGAGAATTTAATTCTAGAATTAACTTTTATATGTATATATATGGCCGTGAGCAAAAATAAAGGCCAAGTGTAAGTAGAGTAAGTAATAAAATTTAATGAAAAATACTGTATTATTCAAGTTTACGTAAGATATAATTTTTTCTCTAAGTTTTTTAATGAAATATAAATAAATTAATAGAAATATTTACATTTTATTTTAAGGATATTTCATTGTCTATCATGCACAATTTATTTCAGTTAGCTAGCATCTTTATCTTCCGAGATATTCAAACTTTCTTGATCGACCTTTTATTTTTCGCTCACGAGTGTACATATGATTTAATGCTTGAAACGCTTATTAAGATTAACCCTTGCAGATATGAGTTTTGGGACAGTTTTGAATGATTTAACTCGCCTTCCAGACAGTGCCAGGTCGAGAGAGATCTTTTAGATGGTACCAGACCGATATCAGTTTATAAACACCGCCAATGATTCCATATGGAAATTTTTTTAACTTCTCATATTTATACATTCACGCAGTTTCACGCAAAGTGTAGTTATGGTTCTTTATTTATGATGTAATACTTTGTCTATTTGTCTTTTCCGGATTTAAACAAATAATTCTATCCTGTTAGTTCTAATTCTGTCCTGGACTACTCCTGGGAAAAGTGAAACACTGGAGGCGAAAAGACAGTCGAAAATGATATAGTCTATTTGCAATAAATCCTTAAAACAATACTTACTGCATTGTCTTTTACAATAAAAGCCATTTCAGGATATATATATATATATATATATATATATTGAAAAATATTTTAATGTATTGGTATTAAATAACATAGTTTCTTTTGTGCCAATCCTACGCTGATTGGTCACAATAGGTGTCTGCAACCGTTTCAACGGATTTGAGAAGAGCCAGGGCACTTAAGTTGCTTAGTCGTGTAACGGAAAATAACAAAATAAAAAAAAATTATAACGATTGAAAATTTCAAGGTTAAAAATGGTGCACAACAATGTACATAAAGGCACAAAATATCGTAGACTCGCGTTGTACAATATAACAGCATACAAAAGCATGGCTTAATGGTCATTACGTTGCGTAAGATGCGCGGGAACGGGTTTACGATGGTGCGATGGCCCACTGACGTGCAGGTGCGGCGCCGTGCCGTCTGCGAAGCCGCCATCTTGTTAAATATAACCATAGACAAACATATTTTTTATTTATTGCAATAATATCTTACTTTGTCTAATCTGTTATATCACTATAAAACTTTAAGACATGGTGCATCATAGTTAAATAGTAGCACGTATTGGTTTCCGCCGAATTAGGATCATAAAACGCAGCGAAGAAATGTGCTTAAAAATTTAAATAATTGATTTACGTAAATAGAGTTGGTAACTAAACCATATCGTTGTTAGGATAAGCTCCTATCGTATGATAAAGTTACCGTTCACCTAAGTGATTTGATGTTTTAGTGAAATTTTTTGTAATGCTATTTTAAGATTACAAAATTCGTCCCACCTTAATCGATAAGATAGAGCCCGCTATACTTTTCCTTCACTAATTTTCGATAGCCCACTAAAAGGGATTTCAGGGTTGCACTTTTGATCTTGAGCGTCAATAGTTAAATGGTTAGGGTACGATGCGACGCGTAAGGTAGTAGTTTCGAATCCACCATCCGACTATACACATAACAAATTACTAGAATGGTTACCGAGAATGTTAGTTAGATCTGAAAAAAAGAAGTTAGTATTCCATTAATATAAATATAAGTATGAACTTGATCTGCAATCACTTTGATTGGAAGACACTAAGAGTTTCAATCAATCAGCCCGTATCTTCCCACTGCTGGGTATAGGCCTCCATCTTTTCACAACATTCACTTCGATCCTGTGCTACACGAAACCATTGTTGCCCCGCTGCCCTGAAGATGTCATCCGACCAGCGGGCTGGTGGTGCCCACTGATCGGCGTCCCTGTCTTAGCCACCATTCGGTTAATGCCCTGTCCACTGACCGTCTTTTCTCCTAGCCAGGTGTCCCGCCCATTGCAAGAAATGTTTATTACAATGGAATTTGATCAACAAATGTAAAAAAATGTATGTGCAGTAATTATATTTAGATTAAAAAATATTTAAATATAAATTTGCTGTGTGCCATTAATTTAATTGCAAATAATTTTTTTCAAGAATCCTCATAAATAATAATAAACATCGTAAATAATTTCCGTATATAATATTTTGTTTGTTTCATTACGTGTCAAAAATTATTTGCAAGTATTCTAAAACCGACTATTGACGTATTATAGGTTAGTAATATTAATCAACTAAACCCCAATTACAATACCTATAATACAACAACCAATAGTTAATACAACAACCAATAGTAGTAATAATACAATACCCTAAGTTAAGTTCGTATTGAAACCACAACAATAACAATACTTAAACAAAAACATCAATAACAAGTTAAATATGTTGTAGTTGTCAAAGGTTCATTGCCCCCGTTCGGTGCGCAGTCAGATCAATTTAATTGGTTATCGTTAATGATTAACAACGCTCCAATTGCCGCGAGGCAATGATAGCCGTATTGTGAACAGGGCTACCACACGTTATGGAAAAACTATTTTTTTAAAGTCCCCTTTTTTTGTGACGAACTACACAGGTAGGTCAGAAAAGCTGTCCTTGACTGCTTAACCTGATTGAGAGTTGACATACGTCTTTGGTCGCTTATCTAGTAACTCTACACAAGGGTCCCCCCGTTGACGAGTTACCTTGGCTTGAACGTTACTTTTTATAGTCGAGGGTTCAAATTTCGTCATCACGCCATTACCTTCAAAATTTGTAAATCGTTAACATCATCTTTATTAAGGCATCAAGCTATTAAGGAACTGATATTTCAAAGTCCAAACATAATTTGGCCCTTCTACACCGTAGGCATCACGTTACACAGAAAATCGTTAAAATGGCGAGAGCCAACAATCAGTTGAAAAATGCTAATGAATTGAAGAAACAATTAAATAAAAAATACGTGAAGTTGAAATTTTTTAGTAATGGTATTTTCCAGGCGAGACGAATCCAAAATTGGGCGTAAAGATGGTAGGTCTGAGCATGACGCACGACCGGCACGCCTACAAAGGTATCACGCAATGTTAGTGCCAATTAATTACATAAAGTGATGCGACCTTACGCATCCCACTTCGCGTTGGATATAGAAATTGTGCAGTAGGCGGCGTGTCCTTATGTTCATAACAAACTTATACATAATATAAACGTATACACAAGGTTGCACTCGCCTCATCCTTATACACATAGATGTTTGTCTCAAATAAAGGGAAAACATCAATCATCTGATGGAGATTTTTTTCTAAAAAGAAAGCTAACAATAATACTTTTTTTTCCAAAATATTACTAACATTCTTGTTAACCATTTCAACTAACTAAGTTCACGTCAATAGTCGAATGGTGGATGCGAACCTACGAGCTTACGATTTGCAGACCGTACGTGACCGTACCTAGTGCCTCTTGGCTCAGTAACAGCCGTGGTAGTTCAGTGACTACAGCTATGGTGGGTGCTCTACACGAATGTGCCCAACTGATGCCCTGCAGGCGGAGGTGATGAGACGTCGTGTGGCGTGTGCTGTCTGCTGCCCAACCCATGATCATGATGACCACGACCACTCTGACAAGAGTTAAGAAGACAGTGTGTGATGGCAGTCGCCTTAGGTTGCATGGTACGCTAGCAACCTTAGTTCGAGGTTGTTTGTAAATTATTAACACGTTAGATCCGATTCAAAAGCGCCCGAGTGGGCCGAACCACGACTCGGTCGGATGTTTTTCCAAGTCCAAGACCTTTATAACCAATAACTAATTTATACTCTCGTCAATCTTATGAAAATATGAAGTCATACAAATATCATATTAATTGGTCATATATTAATTGTACATAATTTGAGATTATTTTCAAATCTTCGTGTTTTTAACATTAGGCTCACGCATCTATTATCTTATAACAACTTTAATTCTACTCACGTTTGTTGCTCGACCTACTTAATATACTCGGAATAATTCCTCGTGTTATTTTAGTTAAACGTCAAAACTCCATGGCCGTAACCTCTTACTGCGTCAATGGCAAACCCGATAGCGTCTTCATGGCTTAAAAAAAACGTAAAATTACTTCATTTGTTCACATACGTTGTGACTTGTAAAATATTGCTAAAATTGTATTTTTTTCTTCATCACTTATATACCTAAGAAGTTATAGTTATGGCGATTAACTATAACTTTCTTCTATTATACTGTAACCGATGTGAAAAAATTGATTATTATTGTTTAATAGTAGAATATATTTTCCCCTCCTGGTTGGCTATTATATAATAAATATATCTAAACTCTCACATCCTTTGAGCTTTAGCAGGTTTGACAAAAGCAGCTTTCGCAGTACGCTTTTCATTTTATTAGGCCCTAACTGTAACAGGTGGTGAGACCATCGTCACACATTTATTTATTTATTTATTCTTTATTTGCACACAATACAAAAAATAAAGGTAAAAATAGGCGGACTTAATGCCAGTAGGCATTCTCTGCCAGTCTACCTTGGGGTTGTGAAGAGACAAAGTACCGGGTGCAAGCTAAATGAGAAAATAATAAATAAAAGAAAACTATAATAAATACATGCATACTTACAAATGAATTAAACATATAAACATAATAATTATATATAATAATAAATAGATACATATATAAATACATATATATATAGAATTATAGATGGATAGGGACAGCAATTGACAAACTATTCCTTGCTTAGGTAAAGCTTCCATAGTAAATGTTTGAAAGTAGATTTAGTTCCAGCTGTACGTATATTCATCCGTCACATAAGCCCACAGGGATTCGTTCTCGCGACCATGAGATCGAGTATTAAAAACAGTAGACATATACTTTAAGCGTTAAATACAAAATAGTCACTAACGTCCTTTTAACCCTATCAGAGTAGACAGATATGGATACAGGTAGGCTAACATAGCTGTGACATAGTAGGGACGCGCATTATTTATCACCTATTGAAAACAAAGTGTGTCAATCAATTCCAAATACATTCATAGCAATGAAACCATTGTTAAATGGAGCGTAGAAATAATTATATTATATTTTACTTAAGCCACCGATCGGAAATAAATTTGTAAGCGATTTCAATCTTCCGCTTCGTGATTTAAAAGGCCTTGCTGCATCCACGGCAAATGATTGTCGGATTAAATAATTTGTCTAAGACAAAGAACAAGGTCGGCAACGTGTACTCTGTCACCATCACGGATTATGGTGTTGGTGGTAGTTGCAGCGGAACGTTGTCCATTGTTTGTCGACACAGATTTTATTCTTAAATAGTTCTAACGTCCTTTCTACCCTAGAAGGGTAGACACAGCGATAACTTTGTGCTTTTCAACGAGTGAATTAAGTCCATGACTTATATTTTCGATAGACCATCGCCATATTTTATGTGTGTTACCCGCGATTAAATTGTTCTAAAAAAAGTAGCCTAAGTAACTCCTTATTGTATTAGCTACCTACCAATGAAAGTCCCATCAAATCAGTCCAGCCATCCCAGAGATTAGCCGGAACAAACAGACAGACGTAAATTGTAAAAGTCCAAAGACACTTATTTGTCTACCTATAGATAAGGCTCAAAAAGAAGAATTAATTGAAACGATTGCTGTGTCTGTCGTCCCCTCCAGGGTTAAAGAGACTTAGAGATTATTTAATAAATATTCATTCAAAAACTGTTTTTAGTTCGCAAATAGTATTAAACGATGAGATGTAGCGACCTTGTGGCCGTGGCGTTAACCTTCCAAAAAAAAAATCACAAATAAATAAAGAAATAAAAATTATTTGTTGATGGTTTAAAATAAATACAAAATAAAAATTTTGAAAACATTTTTTAAATTCAATTTTTGATTAAAATAACATTTCATCATAGACATAAATGGCTGAAAATCATATTTGTGTCGACAGACTCGACGTCGGACAACTACATAACGCCTACTCAAAGTATAACGATATGGGATCTTTGTGAAGAAAAGTGACACGCGTGCCACCTCGCATGAGAACACGCATGATTGCGTCGCAAGGTGATTTAAAATAACATATAAAAGTAGTGTGATTATTAGAACAATGGCTTACAAAATGGTAATAACACTCGTAGAGACACAATTAATATTTACAAACATGCTTATGTGAGTAATTAGTGATTACGCATGCTAAAGTGAAGTAATATTTGTACATACAATTAATTCCATTTGTATTTTAATGTATAACGTAATACGTAATATATGTCCCTATATACTCGTATGTCCCACTGCTAGGCCTGTACCTAACAGCTGCACCAAAGTGGATCGGGAAAGAAGGCGACATCGGCTGGCCCGGGTGCAGAGGGGCTCCGGTGCGTTCCACGTTGAGATCCCGGAACCCCTCATTATGCACCGAGGAAAGGGCACCGGGGAGGTTTTAGTGGGTAAGAACCCCACATAACCGCCGCCTTCCCCTCAGAAGGCTGAAGATTTCCTCCCCGTCAAAAAAAAAGGCCAAACTTGTGTGAGTTCCCGCTTAGTGAAATCTCAACATTCAAATTAATAATTTCACGCTAAGATTAAACTGAGTGCACACTAATCTAGCGTTTAAAATAATTCGTAAAACGCTCTTATTCGCATAATAATTTCAAGCAAGCATAATTCGCATAAATAATATATATAAGTAATGTCTATTCTTACTTCATCTCTTCTTTTTGTATCTGTTAAAGCTATGGTCAAATGAATATAGACTATAAAATTCTTATAATGAACAACAATTATATGTCTGAGCGCTTCTTTCAATTAAAATAATAATGGAATTCAGTTATTCATTCCATCGTTAACAAATTTGACTCCATAAACACGTTTAAATTGTTTTACAAACGGAACATGCCCAGCGGTGGGCGTATCTTTAGATCTTTAAATCATAAATCTAGATATTACTTCGGCGTCGGCCGTTCAAAGAAACCGGAAACCGGGTCTCCTTACTCTCCATTTCAGAACCACTTACAATAGAAAGTATTGAAATGTAACTCGAAACACGCATTGTGAATCAGTATTGTGATTAAAAAAGGCGTCGCCTTTTTGCGCGCGGCGCCGATGGGGTTTGCGCAAAGCAGACTATGGTTGACGCCCGATCTCGCTCGCTTTGAATTATTTTAAAGCCAATCTCATTACTATTTTAACGACAGTTCAATTAAATTAACTGATTTTTGTATTTGTATAAGAAGAATGGTATTTATCATAAATGTTACTAACTACTGACATTCTTGTTAATCATTCCAAATAAGCTTACTTTTTTTACGAACTACAAAGATTGGCCAGAGAAGCTGCTTCACCGGATTGAGAGGTCGCTTAGTCTGAATCTCTATTGCTAGTAACTCGACACAAGGGTCCCCCGGTGAGGGGTAACCTTGGACTGGACGGTTACTATGTTACGCGTAAGCATACCGATCCAAGAGCGCCCGAGAGGGCCACACCACGACTCCGTTGCTATTTCACGGATCATCTAAGGGACATTCAAAAGCTAAACTAACTTTTAGTGCCACTTCGGAGATAATTTTACGCTCCAAATAAGTGAAGCGGCAATAGATAAAGGTCACATATTATTAGACTATTGACTTTTGACTCGAATGATAGCTTGTACAGTAGTGTACTAGACTTAGTTTTTATAAACTTCTAAAATATTTGAAATGTTACTAAAATCAAAGTATGCTACAAACAAACTCACCTACATTGTTTTATATAGAGGTACCGTTGTTTTAGTGACACATCGTGTGGGCCCTTTGACCACACCTAAAACAATAAGGACTTTGTCTGGCGCCCGACAGACGTGCGTCGTTTGTCTGAAGACGAGTCGCTACCGTTTCGGCGGTCTGCTTTGCCGAAAACCTTTGTTTTGTGTAAAAGGATTGTTTAAATCTTTATAAGCACATTTTACAACCCTATTACAACCCATATATATTTATGATCTTATCTAAAAAGTTCTAAGAAAGATGGAACAGTCACGGTTATATTTTTATTAATTTCCAAAACAAGTAAATATTTGACCACGATCTCAGCTGATTTTAAGAAGAAATGCTTATATACGTAAATGCCTATAATCTATACTCTTGAAAATACCATCATTGTAATCGGAGAGAAAGACAGACGCTTGTTTTTGACGGACTATACAAATTGGCCAGAGAAGTTGGCCTTGACTGTTTCACCGGATTGAGAGATGACGCTTAGCCTGAACGTCTATCGCTAGTAACTCAACACAAGGGCCTCATACATTCCTTTGCTTGGATGGTTACTAAGTTACGCGTAAGCATTCCAATCCGAGATCGCCCGAGAGGGCCGAACCACGACTTAGTCGATTAACTATTTCACGGATAACCTAAGCGACATCCAAAAGCTAAACTAAAATTTAGTGTCACTTCGGAAATAAGCTTACTTTTTACGAGCTACACAGATTGGCCAGAGAAGCTGCTTCACCGGATTGAGAGATGACGCTTAGCCTGAACCTCTATCGCTAGTAACTCAACACAAGGGCCTCATACATACCTCAGCTTGGATGGTTACTAAGTTACGCGTAAGCATACCGATCCAAAGCGCTCGAGAGGGCCAAACCACGACTCCGTTGCTATTTCACGGATAACCTAAGCGACATCCAAAAACTAACTTTGAGTGCCACTTCGGGAAGCGTTGGCACTGGGAGAAGAATTGACCGAAGAAACTCCAGCGACGCTCCTAACATCCTAACAACGATTAATAATAGACAAAGCAAAGCGCTTTGTTCGGGTCTGTTCACAACATAAGGATGAAATCCAGCAGTGCGTCTTGAAGTCCGATGGTGGATGGGTGAATATGCTTGTAGTTTTAGCTATAGTAAAACCTTTATAGTTAGGATATCCGTGAAATAGTTAACCGACCCTCTCGGGCGCCCTGGGATCGGAATACTTACGCGTAACATAGTAACCGTCCAAGCCGAGGTTACCCCTCAACGGGGGGACCCTTGTGTCTAGTTACTAGCGATAGAGGTTCAGGCTAAGCGACCTAAGAGCTATGCCACCTCTCAATCCGGTGAAGGAGTCAAGGCCAGCGTCTCTGGCCAATCTGTGTAGTTCGTCATTAAAAAAACTATTTAATTACCGTTTTTTAACATCAGAAACCTTTTACAAAAGATTTGATACTTTTTACGATTATCATTAACAAAAAAAAACTTATACTTTTTCAATTTCATCGATAGAAAACAGGTAGCGTTAATAACGCATTAAAGCGATTAGGACGGTCATGCATCTCATATTTTTTAATCCCGAGATGAATTATGTATATTTAGTTTTTTACGGCCAGTGTTTTCGTTGATAGTTTACGAGAAGGAAGAATTAAATTACTGTATTTTTTCCAGAATATTATAATACAATATATTCTGATAAGCTTAGAATTGAAATAAAAATGGTAAATAAGTCTTAAAATACTATTTTCACAACCTAAATAGTATATTCATCACTTTACGATCTTATTGTAGTTCCGAATCCTAGTCGGCTTGTACTTGTACAAAATTTATGTATGTAATTTGTTTTTTAAATTTATATAAGTTTGCGTATGGCGATAGGCTCTCCACCTTAAGTTATAGGACCAAATAAATTTGGGGAAAAGCGGAGACCGAAAGTTGTCTCTATCTACCCGGCTGGGGTTAAATAGTCGTGAGAACTAATTACAAGAAAAAAAATACTACGTATTGACACATTATACTTGTGAGAAATTAAAACGATTACGTGATTTATGAAATAATACAATTTAACCAAAGAATTTTCTCAAATTCGGTGCGTCGACAGTAAATAATGATATTTTTTTGTAATAAATTTCCGAAATAATCCGACCATAACGCTAGCATAATAGCGTAAAATACGATCAGTTATAAACATCTCATTTTGAGTCGTTAAAATTTTAACGATCCCAAAGTAGAAAAGGGCATTAAGTATGTCGTAAAATGTTGCCACCCGTTAGAATATTTGGGTACAGATGTCTTGTATAAACTATTCAAATAATTTAGCATTGATATTTATTAATGTGACTGTAACATTATTATTATTAATAAATATGTTACAGTCAATTACATTATTATTATAAGTAACACTACATTAAATTTGCAATAGAAACTTCTTTAAAAGAGCAACTCATGGTGCTTAAAAACATTATTAAATTTTCATAACATCTGGTCACACACAAAGTCACAGAAGGAGCGATGGAACAAGCTATACTCAATATTGTCTAAAGTATAGAATCCGAAACAAAGAAATTCGATTGGGAACAAAGATAGTCGACATAGATCTTAAAGTCACCAAGTTGAAGTGGCAGTGGTTCAGCCACACACATCTATCAAGTCAATCAAGATGGGAGAGGAAAACCTTGGAATGATGATGAAAGATCGCGCACAGATCGGAGACACATACGGTGTCCTCCCTGCAGATTTTTTTTTGACTGTCTTTTCCTGCTTTCCCGAATTGAGAGGCAGCGTAGCTCTTAAGTCGCTTAGCCTGAACCTATTTTCGTATTAACTCGACACATAGATGCCCCGATGAGGGGTAACCTCGGCTTGGCCGGTTGCTATGTTACGTCACAAATAATCCCCCCGCTCCTAGATCTACCGACGAACTTATAAGGATAGCCGGGAGTGCCTGGGTGTGGAAAGGGGAGCATCACATATGGTAGAAGGCATTGATTGGGTAAAGCCTATATCTAGCAGATTTATAACGTGATATTGTTCTCTTAAATTTAATTTAATTTAGGTGACGGTGCTTGCATACAGCTTTCCTGATGTGAGCCGTAAATAAGCACCGCTCGTATGCCCTCTTTACCTATAAGAAAAAACTAAAATATCGGCAATAAACAGTCCATAACAAAATAACTTAAGCTTAAATCTCGACTTGAGCCTACTGTCTCATGTTGACAGATTCAGAGATTAGATGATGGAAGACTTCACACCTAAAATGTCATCAATCTTGTATTTTTTGTACGTAATCTAGAGATTTGACTGATTTCGGAGAAGGAACGTTCGAACGTCAAGCCACGTGTTAGTGGCTTGACGTTCAAGCTCTGATAAGCGGCGGATATACAAATTTAAACTCTGTATTAATAAATATACAATACAATTTATATCATTTCGTTGCAATATATTGTGGACGGTGTACGTGATTTGTCACCCCTTGGTATGGGTCGTATGCCTAAAGAAATAAATATAAAAATTATGTCCTTGGGAGACAAAACCCCTTTTTAACCGACTTTACAAAAGTAAGAGGTGTTCAATATCTCAAAACCCCGCCATTTATGGAATATTTTTTTTGTTTAAGAGGACTTGGTTTCAATTTGGTTTTCTAGGATTTGGGGTCCAAAGATACATATACCTGAGAACTCCTAAAAATTATATCGAAGAATGCTTGCTGATGAAAATTGTTATGAATGGTAGGGTTATGACAATCCTAGACTAGTTAAATACTCAAATAGTAAGCACGAATGTGGAAGAAAAAAAAATAGCCGCCTTCATATTATTATGCACTTTAAAAGTATACGCTCGTAGTAGGGTTTAACTTTTGGTTCGATTTGAAGTCGGTTTTTTATAAAGTAAAAGCATTTTTAAGTACAAAAGCTGACTTGTTGAAAATTGAGCACGGTTTATTTTTTTATAAGAAAAAGAGCAAACGAACTTACGGCTCACTTTATCTTATGTGATCACAGTTGCCCATGAACATCCTCCTTTAGATGACTGGGATGTTATCGAACCTTTACGATTAGGGCACCTTCAAGAAATGATTCTACTCATTCTTCTATCTCAAAGGCTTATTACGATACCTGTAACAAAGGCAACCTAATACCTTGGTAAAAAGCCCACAGCGTTTGCTGTGTATATCCCGATTAAAAGGGTTGAAAAGCGTGAGAGCTTATTTTAGTAATAATAAAAGTTCACTAGCACGCTGCATAGATATTTGAAGATTACAGTAAAACAAGTTTCAAGATATCTTAGACCAGAACAATTAAATTTAGAATAAGAATAGAGACGAGAGAGATTCACTGAACACACACAATTACTGGTTTCATTCCTTTTAAAATGATGACGTCTGATGAATATTAAGGACACGGCGAACCGAAATATCAAGGGAAGGGTTGGCCTGCCACCGCAGCGTCTTATTTCAACAGTGATAAATAACTCTTTATCAATTTACAATGCTACTTTACTGCCACACAAAAACACATGAGCTTTATATTTTTGGCATTAAGATTCAATCTTGCATAGATATTAATATTCTAGTAGCATTGCAAGCTTGTTTCCTTCGTCCTTCAACACACTAATTCCAGTTGCTTATTCAGATACCTTCCCCTCGCCCCATAAATAAGGATTATGGCAGATTAAAGTAAAATTTCTGTATATCAAGGGTATATTTGTTAATGTTACCCCTAAATAAAGAGTACCGACTGTAACTCGTTTAGTTGGTACACACAAATAAAAGGATTAAAATCTATATATTGGACTTCGACGCGTCAGGCGTTCAACTTTACGATCGTGTGGTCGGGGATTCGAATCCCAGGCGTACCAATGAATTTCTGTTTTTCGGTTTCTTGCGTCATAAAACGATAACGGACTTCAAAGAGCACGCGTGGTTTCCAGCCTTTCGGTGTTCCATATCATGATTTTGAAGTGGGTGTTCAGGAATTACATGATCTAATTCCTTCCTCGTTCCGCCATGAGACTTCAAGATGTACTGCTGGATTTCATCCTTTTATTGTGAATATTTATTCTTTACGGAATGGATAATTCTATATCTAGACGGAATATGTCTCGTCCTACGCATTTCCTTGTTAGCTGTTATGTTGGCACCGTGGACTGTAAGTTGTTGACATTAAAGCGTCAATAGCCTAATGGTTTAGGGTACGGTCTGCGAATCGTAAGGTCGTGGGTTCGAATCCACCATTGGACTCTTGCCGTGAACCATGTCCTAGCATAAGCTTACGCTTAGTATTAAGCTTGGAATGGTTAACAAGATTGTTAGTAATATTTCTGAAAAAAAAAGAAATATTGCTTGCTTTCTTTATTAAAAAAGAAATAGTAATCTAAGTCCAGCCTCTCTGTAAAGTGACCGTACATTATACTGAGTAAAATCGTTCTCATATCCATAGGTTACAAGTAATTCAGAATCGTTTTTGCGACGAGCCACGGGTGCGCCGTGGTTCGTACGTAATCGTGAGCTCCACGTTGACACAGGGTTACCGACAATAGCCCAATTCTTTAAGCAGGCATCTCGACGGTTTTTCGAGACTGCCACCAAACATTCTAACAAACTTCTTGTAAGTGCCGCCACTTATAAGCCTTCCTATACTAAATTCCGTCGCGTCGCCCGGAGGCCGAGACACGTTCTTGACGATCCGGACGACGCGATTACCATTGCACAGGCTAGATCTTTACAAATCTTCAAAGCGTCCATTCGCGACCGTCGGAGGTTGCGAATAATCCTCGCGCGTTATCGCTATTTTATGGGCAGGCCTCACCCCCTAGATGCTAGGAGCGTTGCTGGAGTTTCTTCGGCCACTTCTTCTCCCAGCGCCGACGCTTCCCGAAGTGGCACTTAAAGTTAGTTTAGCTTTCGAATGTCCCTTAGATTATCCGTGAAATAGCAACCGACCGAGTCGTGGTTCATTCCTCTCGGGCGCCCTCGGATCGGAATGCTTACGCGTAACATAGTAACCGTCAAGCCGAGGTTACCACCGGGGACCCTTGTGTCGAGTTACTAGCGATAGAGGTTCAGGCTAAGCGACCTAAGAGCTATGCCACCTCTCAATCCGGTGAAGCAGTCAAGGCCAGCTTCTCTGGCCAATCTGTGTAGTCCGTCAAAAAAAAAAAAAGAGTAAAATCGTTTTATAAAAAATCGATTGGGTTTATATAATACATAATCTTGGATTTGAATACAGTTAACATATTTAGCATTGTTAACTGGAGGACTGTGGCCATGGGTAGTATTTGAGTAGTATTTTTTAAATTTATTCGGCAGTGGTTAACGAAATTGTCAGCTTAGTGATATCTCGGCAGTTATTGACTGATGTCAGCACTCATTTAGCACTGCTGGCTGATGCTGTATCCACAAGAAGTGTCTCACTTTGCTTTAGACGTAACACAGCCATCGGTCATTTCATTTGAAGAACAGGTATTATTTTATTAGGAAGTTACTTGACCAAGCCAAGGCTGATAAAGTGCTGTAGAGCTTAATGAAAAAGAAACGTGGAGGCATGGAACAAAGGACTGGAGTTTGCCCGTGTCTGTTTTCCCTCCAATTAAAATGTGGGAGGTTTTAAGAGTATGAATAGGCACTTAGTAAGCAAGGGCGCCTTATGAAACAGGACTGCATTTCTACATCAGAAGTAATCATCATCAACTGGCTTATCTATATATATTTAAGTGTGTGGGTATGCTCCATATAGGCTCCGAAACGGCTGGACCGATTTCATTGAAACTTTCAGGGAATCTTCAGATTGACCTGGCGAGTAATCTTGTAAAGTTTGGTGACGATCGGAGCACTCCTCTTTTTGAACTGTCAAATATAGCTCTTATTTACTATGATGATATTCTATTGTTTTATAACTCAAATTTGTATAGACACATTCGTTGTGTATATTTATTTCATTATGAACCATATTGAAGTATAATAAATCCCTAAATGATAAGAATGATATTGTATTTACTGATATGGATATGGGTGTAGGTTGATCACCCGCTCGAGAAGAGAATGAATACGGAGAGAAATGAATAATTTAATTTATTGTGAGAGGTACATTAAATATTTAATGTTCTAAGTTTATTGTTTAAATAAAATAAAATTTATAAAATAAAGCAAAATCTAATCCTAAATAGAAATAAAAATAATTGCAGACTGGACATCATTTCTCAAGTTTATACACTTTTTCATTTGTAGCTTATAAATACTTATTTTTAACGATGTAATAATGAACGTCTTCTTTCTAAACGTCCAGTATTCGACTAATAAACGTAATAGAAAAACATTTAAAACTAATTGTTAACGTTCGAAATTTAAAATTAATTTAAAAAATTATCTCTTTATCCCATCTACGGGATGCTTACCGCTATAAAGGATCAAATAAAAAAGCTGCCCACTTGATTAGATTTTATGATTAACAAAAAATACAATTAGGGAGCAAGATTACGATCTTTTTATATTGAATGCGTAGGTTTTTATTGATAAGTGTTTCATTCGTTTCCTTGTGTGTGCCTTTAACGGGACGATTAGTATACGTGTATAATTGGCGTTTCTCTCGAGCTCTACAAATTTGATAAAGATAGGGATACTTGTACCTCAGAGTACTCCACTCAGCTTCAAACTAACAAGCGTCTAACCCACCCCAGTCTGCTTAATTGTGTACAAAATAACGTTCAATAACATCGCAGTGGTCGATATTTGCTACAGTCACTGTCTATAGTATGCAGTTAGTTGTTTCTACTGTGGTTTACCGATGGCTTATATGACAAGGCAATTTTTAACACTATGCATACATAACAATTATATTTACGAGTAAAAACAAAAACCGACTACAAATCGAATCAAACGTTAAACGCGGACGCCCTCTTTTTATTTCCGAATTATCGCAGGAATATTAAGAAATCAAACTTAATCAGAACGTAACCAAAAACGTAAACTACTCATAAAATACATCCTTTCTATTACAAAAGAATTATCGAAATCCGTTGGCGTGATATTGTGTTTTTCGTCCGTTTGTGGCGCACATACTTGATGCAAATTTGTAACTTATATGTCTTTCTCATGGATCTTTGTGTCAGAATTGGACCAAATTAAATTGGACCACACTGGAAGTACCAACTTTTAAAAAAATAATCGTCAAAATCGGTTCACCCAGTCCAAAGTTATTCAGTAACAAACACATAATTCGAAGTCGGTTCAAAATGCATTAAATCAATAAAAATCACACACATATTATACGGTTGCTTGGCAACGGTTAAGTAATTATTCATTATGATTTTTATTTATTTTTTTTTAAAAGAAAGCTAGCAATATTTCTTTTTTTTTCTCAAATATTACTAACAATCTTGTTAACCATTCCAACTAAGCTTAAGCTTGTGCTAGGACATGGTTCACGGCAATAGTCGAATGGTGGATTCGAACCCACGACCTTACGTTTCGCAGGCCGTACCCTAAACCATTAGGCTATTGACGCTATAAATAATAACTGATAGATTAACCGAATAAGTTACGAGCTGTGAGTTATGTGAAATTTCAATGGTCCAATTCCTGGGTTAAAGTTGACTATATGGCGACCGCTAGTGCTATGCGAGAGTGTTGGTTATATTCAATATATATGCGAGAGTGTTGTATGTCTCTGTCGTCCACACAGCCACCTAAATATATCTAACGGTAAGTAATTGTATCTTTGTACAACTGATTGTAAATAAAAAAAACTGAAACATTTGCGATCGTTGTATAATAAAGTCTTGTATAGTATTCTCGCAATATTTGCAATTTTTGCAAAATCCCTCTATACGTCCTGACTCACACCATGTGACACATTTGGGGCATCACCGATACCATTGAAATGTCCTTAAATAGAATCGCTATTATTTACTGACATTTTCGCTGAACGCATTGTACATTGCCGTTAAACTTCGAATTATGATAAATTGTAACGAAGTAAACATGCAGTGATCATAATAGTGTAGAACATGACGTAGAAACAAATCCATGACTGCAGGGGAACATCGCCCTGGGTTGTACCACGCGTATTTTTAGGATTCGTATCTTCTTATTAGTCATTCACCATCGCAGCTGTTGTACATTATTCGCTTCATTAAATAAATTATACACTTTATTATAAACAGTAAGCGTAGAATAGCCCTTTATACAAATAAATGGATAAATTATGTCGAAAAATACCGGTTGAGAAAATATATTTCATAAAATATTTGGAGCTACATACAGACAAGTTTTTTCGAATGTAACAGCTAAATGAGATATTTATAAAGTGGGCCAATATATGCCACCATGTTTTAGGTGGTAAGCCCACCATCGTATAAGTGTTATACGATGGTATCACGTCGCACGCACGTCTTTAGATACCGGGCACCGCTGAAAATCAGCGATGTCGCATCCTTGCGACAGCATATGCTGGGACGGTGTCCGATATTGGCATCTTATATTTTGTATTATTTGCCCGTGTAACTTTAACTGTGTTTTGTCTATTTTTCATTCTTTTTTAATGTGTGTTATATTCTGTCTGTGATGTGTTTTTGTATTATGATGCCAATAAATAAATGTCTATGTCTATGTATCATAGCTAATGCTCCTCATTTCCATCGGTCTCTCTAATATCAGAGTTTTTTTTGTTTTAACAGTGTTCGTCTTAATTATTGAAGTATGTTGAAACAGAAAAGAGAACGTGTTTGAAAGTCGAACGAGCTTTTATAGTCAAAATACTACAATACCGTTACACAATTTTTTTTAGATGGGCAAAGCCATAGGGAATTAATATTTCCTCTTTATATATATTCCCTATGAGTCGTGGCTGCATAATATGCTAGCAACTAACCCGATTTTTGGTCCCCGGTGCCGGTAATTATTTTGTTTGTGACAATTTTAAGTACTGATTTACGATGCGCTCGGTGGTGAATGAAAAACATCGTAGCTCCCGTAGGCTTCCCCATTCAACTTTAATTATTATTATATAGAGTATTTAAAAAATATATTTTAGAATTATTCTAGTAATGTTCATCACAACAAAAATCATATTTAATTTTCATTAGCCTTAGGTTACGGTTACCATTAAATAACTATGATTTTAAAGTGCTTTCTGCGCGGGGCTTCGAATCAGAAAAAGGATAGCCTATTGCATTATACATCCAAACATCTTGTAATAATATGGAACGTGACAAAGTATGTATTACTATTAGAACATCCTGTATCAATGCATATAAATTAAATATATCAATTAAATTACACCATCTTTATTAAGTTCTGTGAAATGCATTGCGTCGTTAATCTTCGCATCTGGTTTGTTTGGAGCACTGCGAATTACTGAAGCCTGCTCACGATCCAGCCAGATATGGCAATGCGTGGGAGACTCCTTAACGCTAAATAACCGTTATAAAATCACTTTGGAGTGGTGAGCATGTTAATGTTGCTTTTATCGTTTGAATTTAGAATACCTACATGACTGGTGCTTAGTGTCCGATAGTATTTGTGAGATCATCTGACACTAAGTAGGTGACACTAGTGTTTCATGAAATGCGTTAGCATACAGTTCTTAAGCGTGCGACTTTTAGGTTCTCGAGTCTGCTTTTTTATAACGAACTTTTAATAACGAACTAAAAAGATTGGCCAGAGAATCTGGCCTTGACTGCTTAACCGGATTGAGAGGTCGCATATCTCTCAGGTCGCTTAGCCTGAATCTCTATCGCCAGTAACTTGACACAAGGGTCCCCCCGGTGAGGATGAAGGAGTCTGCTACTTGCAATTGACATTTCGTTATGATCAACCTATTACAACTCAATTGTAGTTGTGTTGAACACCGTAATCTACTAAAATCTTCAAAAAAAGGATCATCGAAATCTGTTCACCCAGTCCATAGTTATGAAGTGAGGAAAAAATACTGACCAATTGAGAACCTTCTCCTTTTTGAAGTCGGTTGAAAAGAACTAATTTTGTCAGTCACTTTTTCTTTTTAAGCACACACCAACTGACGAAACATGAGACAAATAAAACAGAAACCTCAATCCTTTGCTAATATTTACCAAACCCGAACATCTGCATTTAATCAACTGACAGCGCATCGGACTGGATGTACACTTGTTTTATTTTGTCTGCCGTCTTGACTTGTTTGTGCGCTTGTCTGTCATGTCAATTGGCGGCCCTATCACGTACATTTTCATTACACTACGTCACCGGCGGTCTCCCAAGTGACACTCAAAGTTAGTTTAGCTCTTGAATGTCCCTTAGAATATCCGAGAAATAGCAACCGACCGAGTCGTGCTTCGGACCTTTCGGGCTCCCTCGGATCGGATCTTACGCGTATCATAGTAACCGTCCAAGCCGAGATTACTTCCCCTCACCGGAGGACCATTGTGTCGAGTTACTAGCGATAGAGGTTCAGGCTAAGCGACTTAAGAGCTATGCCACCTCTCAATCCGGTGAAGCAATCAAGGCTAGCTTTTCTGGCCAATCTGTGTAGTTCATCATAAAAATAAAACGTTACCGGATTAGGAATTGGTAGAATTTAATATTATAAGACCTTGTTAGTTAATGGACGACAATTTTTCTCTTTTTTATGGTTTATTGCCGTTTTCCCAGCTCACTAGATATGTGGCTGAGGAACACAGCATAAGGGTTCCCGGTAGTTCCTTAGCTTTGGCCCGTGCCTTTACGTTAAAATCATATTTCCTCAGGAGTACCTGAGAGGACCCAACGAATTTCTTCGTCTTTTATTATTCGTAAAGCAAAGGACTATCTGTCTTCCCTCATATTGCAATGTGGATGTTTTCAAAAGTAGAGTGAATAGGCATTTACTAAGCTGGTGCGCCTTACCACCCAAGACTGCATTTCCACAAACATCAGGTGGGATCGAAATCAAAGTTTTAAAAAAATTTACTCGATCAGAGATAATAATACTATTTGACAGTTGAATGATACTGTAGTATCACGTATTATCAATACAAAATGCCGTACCGTCAGTGTACAATGGAAAACGTCCCGTACGCTGGCTGTTAACCCTATCGAAATGTCAAGCTAAAGGAGCATTGTAATCGATGTTTTAATTGCAATTGGTCGTGTAAGCGAACACATGTTCACAGATAATAAACAATACAATTGCTAATGCAAGCTTGTGACCCAACATAAATGAGTGTAATTTTAACTTTCTCGCCGATTCAGTTATACATTGAACTGATATAATCATTTGATGTGGACCGTCTCTGTCTGTAGTTACTTTTTAAATATATAGCCTGTATCATACACTCACACACATTGAGACGTCTTCGCGTACTATGTTTATGTGTGCAGTGCGTTCGTTAGCAAAAAATAATCACAACAACTCGTGACGACGACGACGATTTGTTCACTGTCGAAGTAAACGATATGCTGAGAAATTGTACCAGAACTGAGAGAGCTTATGGACAAATCTAAAATAGGTTTTAAGATACTCCTTAATTTGTATTGTAATATGTAAAATGTATTAAATAAATAAAAATATGAAGTGAGCGACAAGCGCCTCACCTGATATGATTCTACAAACATTAAATTGGGATCGCAGTTTCTTCGCTATCTTATTATGAATAGTTGCGTTGCATTATTAACAATATCTTAATATAATGTATGCTATTTACAATATAGTAGCCGTTGCAAACACCCAAATGTCTGAAGACGAAAGTCTTCAACCAGTGCGTCCTGTTAGTTCCCTTATCCTAGGACTGCGGCTAGTTCACAAGGTGAAAGTCGCACAACGAGCGATGAAAAGCACCATGCTTGCAATTTCTCTCAGGGATAGAATCCGAAAATAATAAATGCGAACGGGAACAAAGGTAGTCGATATAGTTCTAAAAGACAGCAAGTTGAAATGGCAGGAAGCAGACACCTGCCGAGTCAGTAACGGGAGATGAGGGAGGCCCGTAGCCCGTATACAGTGGCTTGAAGTGGAAAGCGGACGATCGTATATGATGGAAGGCATATTTCCACCAGTGGATGGACAGAGGCTGATGATGATGATGATGAGCCCTTTCAATATTCTCAGCGTGGTTTAATTAGGAGCATCTCTCATAACCAGGAGTTGGAACTTCATGGAGTGGCAATTCAGTATATAGTGCAATAATTATTATCCACCGGATTAGATTTACCACGCTTATCACGTAATACGTTTACCGACATCGCATTTGTATTCGTAATGGATACTTGTTCTACAATTACACTTTTATTGCTAATCACGTAGAGTGGTTAAGAGTTGGCGCGTAGTAAACGTAAATAGATTACCTAAGCACGCGATCACTTCGGTTCCGCGCTGTGGACCAAGGTCATCGTTAGACCGAGCTTGTGCTGTGAACGATGGAAATCTGGGACATGCTGACTTTGCAGAGCTACTGACCGTTTGTACGTGTCTTTAAGTCACGCTGTCTTCTTATTATTTCACTTTAACCTTTACCAATTTGCTTGAAGTGGGCTCTTCTTATTTGTTCATACTATTTAGCGACAATTTTGGTTTGGGTGGTTGTTTTGTTATATAGAAATGTGATTTAAGCATAAACAAAGATATTTAACGTGAGTCAAATTATATTTTCAACGACATTCAAAGTAATTGTAGCAGATAAACAAGTATACGTAGATAGAGATGATAACAAAGTAAGAAGCAACATTCCAAGTTGAATTTGCTCACCTCTGCCACCCGCTGTAGATTCAGGTCGTGAGTACATTCAAGCCATAATAAGTTGTGGTCGTCAATGGCCAAAATGCGAATTCACCATTCGTCTATAGTTGTGAACCATGTCCTTTTTTTTATTTCGTTATCGGGGAGGAAATCTTCAAAAAGATACCCCGCCTTCGGGGGAAAGGCGGCGGTTATGTGGGGTTTTAGTCACTAAAACCTCCCCGGCGGCCCTTCCTCGATGCATGGTAAGGGGGCTCTGGGATCTCCATCTGCACCGTGCTCTTAGGAGAGCACGTCCCGGGGGGGGGGAGGTTACTCCCTCCGCCCTCCATGTGCCCTCGCAGTGCAAAGCGACACGGGCCTGCCGATGTCGCCTTCTTTCCTTTGTCGCCCAGTGAACCCGAGGCCCTCTTAGTCTTATTCTTTAGAGCCCAGAACTACAGGGCTGGTGACGCACCTAGCACAAGCTTAGGCTATTTGGAATGTATACATTTTTTTTAATTTTATTTTTAACAATGTTAAACAGGATTTAAAACTTTGCTTAAACAGAATTAATATCAAAGTATGATCATAAAAAACAAAATCAAACGGCCGTCGTATTAAATAAAGCATGTGTTGCCCATCCTTCTGCCACGTGTAACTGTCGTTTTTGCTTCGCATTCCTTTGCCAACGGTCTGAAAAAAAAATTAACCGTCCAATTTTGTCTCATTGTAATTGAGACCACGTCGATGTGGGCGAGGCTCGCAAGGACAAATTGGATGTGTCCACACGATTATTGATTACTGTCTACTCCTCGTAAAGCTTCTGCAGATTTACGTAATGAATGAGGGCTTTTTGTATTGATTGTCAAAACATAAGACATTTGTGTGCCAGTTTTAAAGTAATAGTATTATGTGGGTATGTTAAATCCACAAATCAAAATTTATATTTAAATTAAAGAACGTGTTGACTCTAAGACGGATAGACTCCTCTTTCATCCTTTTGTTATTAAAAAAAACTGTCATAATGCTAGCTTATAATTTAATATTGACTATGGAGAATAATCAAAGCGACCTAAGAGCTATTCCACCTCTCAATCCGGTGAAGCAGTAAAAGTCAGGTTCTCTGGCTAATCTGTTTAGTGCAGAAAAAAACCCAAGAAGATAAACTTATTGTCGATGGATTAAATAGTACAAATTAAACGAGAACAAATGCAAAAATTTGAATTTTATGACATATGATTTTAAAACAAATCATTGCAATGTGACGAGCAATAACATTTTATGCAAAAGGTAGCGTCGAAGCTTTCAAATTTAGGTCCAATTTCCGCTTTCGCTTTTCGCACATTACGTTGAGCGATTGCAGTGAAAACGTGACGAATTTGAAACCAACTTCCTATCATCATAGGAAAATGTCAACAACTGTAAAAAGCAAAACAATTTTCATTCTTTTAGCCCTAGTATCAAAATCTTCTATCATTCTTCGTATTCTTCGATCAAAAATAATTATTCCATGTCAAGAAGCATTACACAAGGTAAAAACGACAATAATGGTAAATATTCCAAGTATTTATTAATAATTATTAATTACATATTAATTGAGTTGATATAATTATGTAATGATTAAGTTGAGATTGTCCAGCCCTACCATGATATCATTATTAAGGAACGTAACAAAACATTATATTTGTAATTGTTGTTGTCCTACTGTCTGAATCATTGATTTACAGACGTGTCGTACATGAATGAATGAATGAATGAAAATATACTTCATTGCACAATAATTAGCATATACCACATATCTCATAAAGGAGTTATTGATTTTCAACCGACCGAGGTTCTCAATTCGTCTGTTTGTTTATTACATCAGAACTTTCTACTGGGTTAACCGATTTAGATAATTCTTTTTTATTTGCGTGTCTTTTTTTGGTGCTTTCTGTGTGGTGCCATTTCAATTTTATCGAGTTCTGATAATGGGATCAACTGAGTCTTAAATTTTCATTAAGTATGTGCGTGACAAATGAACAAATAACTCAATATCACGCCAACCGATGCAATTTTTATTGGAAAGAATGTACTTCAAGGTTCAAGTTTGTGAGTGATGTGAGTTTGGTTAGGTTCTGATTATATTTTTTTTCGTATTATTCCTGCTTCTTTAGCTAATCATGCTTGATTGTGTGGAGTCTAGACGAATCAGAGGCAGAGCGCTCACTAGATGGACGGACTGTATTGCAGTAGTAACCGGACTGAAATTCCAACCAGCTATCCACCTGGCCTAAAATAGAAGAGAGTGGAGAGTGCTGGTTAAGAGCAGCTCTCATTGGTGGTCACGATCCTCATCCTTTCCTTCGGAGATACAAAGAGGACGTCAGCGGGTAATAGTGTTCGATTCGATTTGAAATTGGTTTTTCTTCTTGTTCGTAATAGCTATATATTTTAGAACATTAGTTACAAAGTAGTCAGCGGCAAAAGTTAGTGTTGTATAATTTGGGAACCAGATAAACGTCAAAAATGTAATAAACTGTGTATTATTACGTTGGAATAGTAGGAAGATGTCAAATATATTCGAATATTATATTTCAAAACAGTTACGGTGGGAGACGTGACTGCTTGCACGCGAGGCGCCGACTTTCTCTCACAATTTACACACTATCGTGTTTTAAATCCATTTAATCTTGGTTCAGGGACAAAAAGGCAGTGTGATGTAACGTAATGTCTATTACCTGTTGCGAAAGAACTTGAATTTGTCAACTTTAAGTTAACTCTACGCTTGCGACGCGCCACGAGCTTTTATGATATGTATTAAACAAATTAAATTAGAATTAAAACGACTTGAGAGCTTACAGTTTAATGTATTCAATTGTTAATCGTCTATAAAGAAAACGACAAAGTTATAATTTGTTACTCGAACAAAACTTCGGAGGTTGCGAATAATCCTCGTGCAATGAGATGTTAGGACCGTTGTTGGAGTTTCTTCCAGCGCCAACGATTCTTGAAGTGGCACTCGAAGTTAGCTTAGCTTTTGAATGTACCTTAGATTATCCGTGAAATAGCAACTGACCGAGTCGTGGTTCGGCCCTCTCGGGCGCCCTCGGATCGGAATGCTTACGCGTAACATAGTAACCGTCCAAGCCGGGGTTAACTCTCACCGGGGGGACCCTTGTATCGGGTTACTAGCGATAGAGGTTCAGGCTAAGCGACCTAAGAGCTATGCCACCTCCGGTGAAGCAGTCAAGGTCAGCTTCTCTGCCAATCGAACAAAACATTAAACAATTACAAACATGTTAAATGTATAACTAAAAACCGACTTCAAATCTAATAAAACGTGAAAGATAAAACATTAAACGCTACTACGAGCGGCCCCGTTTCATTTTCGAATTATCTTAGTTATATTAATAAGTTATATTTCTCTTACATGCTCCATATTTCCGCTCGTTTAGGAGAATTTAACTATACCCGTAAGCAAAAATAAAAGGTCAGTTAAGAAAGTTTGAATATCTCGGAAGATAAAGACGCTAGGCTAACTGAAATAAATTGTGCATGATAGACAATTATGATATAATATAATAATATCCCTAAAATAAAATAATATATTTTTATTAATTTGTGTATAATTTATTAAAAAAACATAAACTTAAACGAAAAAGGATATCTTACGTAAATTTGGATAATACAGTATTTTTCATTAAATTTTATTTTTATTAAAATTTTAGTACTTAACTGAGGCGACATTAAGTACTAAATAACGGCACTATGAGTGCGCAAATATTAAGAAATAAGCAGACAAATTGAAAATCTCCTATTTTTTTTGAAGTCAGTTAAAAACTGTATTCATGTCAAATCGTAGTAAATTCAGTCAGGAAAATTATGTCACTGTTATTATTTAATATTGAGATGATCTTAGCCTCAATTTGAATTACATCAAATAACCGTCACGCGTGTGTCTTGCCGCTACGTCATTGTATAGCGCGAAATGATCATTATAATACTGGGATTACAAAGCATTAAAAACTGCTAGATATGGCTTTTTTTATTAATGACTTTAGCTTTAGTTTTTTTTTATTAAAAGTACTTTAAAAGAGTTTAGTGCTGTGATCACTGTTTATGTAGAAAATAGTAGGTAATTAATTTTTGATGATTTTTTTGTACTTAAACCGAAAAAACGGCAATTCATTGGTACAAACCCTCTGGCTATCAGATGGTAAATCGAATCGCTGAGTTACAAGGATAGCACTGATACATATATGTATGTATGCATACAGCTAATACATACATATCATTGCTTATATATTAAAGCGTCAATAGCCTAATGGTTTAGGGTACGGCCTGCGAATCGTAAGGTCGTGGGTTCGAATCCACCATTCGACTATTGCCGTGAACTATGTCCTAGCACAAGCATAAGCTTAGTTGGAATGGTTAACAAGATTGTTAGTAATTTTTCTCAAAAAAATAAGAAATATTACTAGCTTTTTTTTTAAAAAAAAAATTATATTCACAGACAATAATCACTTGATCAAATTGATGTAACCGAATAAGCTTAGAGAAAAGCAGACAGCAATTGCTACTGGTGTCTGCCCTGCTTAAAATGGTTGAAAGAATCAAAATCCTTATTCGCCTTTATTAACACTAACATAAATTTACTATAACAGGTTATGAAGCAGAAGTAGATCTCAAGGCAGTTTGCCCGCCTTTAGTGGGACCATTGGCGGGGGGTTGTGGAATTCTCCGCCGGTGTGCACTGGCCCCACCCGTCTGATGAAATTGTGAAATGCTAACGCGACCCCATCTCGCCTTATCATGGCGGAGGGCAGCTCACCGTCGGAGGTTTTTGTCGGCAGGGGTCCTCTTGTAGGCCGATCCCGACGTAACGCATCCGCTACTCCTGGCGGGTGCGTAAACGGATTTCCTCCCACGTTAAAAATAATATAAATTCTCTATAAACTGATCTAGGTAGCCGATATCTTTGTTTTTTCCTGCGAGAGACCCAACTAAAGACAATTATGGAGAGCGGCTGCTACACTCCAATTATTATATCATTAACGTCCGTTAGAGTTCGTCTCCAAAACCGGGCCTCGACATATCATTTTGTGGCGGTTTCCACAACACCATTACAACAGAATGTTCCGAGTACGGTCGTTTTTGTGGTCGCGGTCAGATATTTATAATTATTACTTATCTGTCAATAAAGCAGTTGTTAGCGTAATGACTGTGTAATGACCGCTTAGGCAACGCTTCATTTTCTCTCAATGACCTTTTTTTCCCAAAACTCCCTACGCGAGACCCAGGTCGTCAAGGGGTCTCAGTCTGCTCTGTTATTTGCCACCGACATTTCATTATGAAACCGGTATGCCATTGGTTAAATCATAGTGGCACCAATAAACTAAAAGACTAGATAAACAAGCAAAAATCACTGTGATGCCAATTAATGTTTATTTTGTAGACAATTGGTTTAGGAGCACATAAAACAGCGTTCTTCTGGACGTCTTTAGAAGGACACTTGACAAAATTTGTTCCATGTATATAGCAATAGGTTTACCCCGTGTGTTTTATGGTTTCTAACATTTTATAAAGGTTATTTTTTGACGTGCGTTCTTGTTTTTACAATTATTTCATAATATTAACGTTGCAATAAAATAAAATTTCGTAATCTAACGTACTCAAAGTTTACGAGCTGTTTGTGTAAATCACAACACTGTTTCACCCAAGCAACCATGCAGCTAAACAATTAAGAAATGTTTTATAGCGTATAATGTTGCCAACATTGGTATCTATGTAATTTTTTTTATATCAACGGCACCGATTCGTTTTAGCATAATTTTCAAATGGTAGATAAAAAACGTGCACTAACAATTCGTCGCGATTGTTGTTACGAATCACCAAGGTCGGGTAAATTGATATGTTAGGATTGTTCCAGTAGATACTAGGGTAGCCAGGCGTCCCGTATAACTCACTTATTCGCTCAATGTATACGTTAGAAAGTAGTGAAGCTTTTATGAGTTGATAGCACTTTTATTTATCTTATTCTTTATATATAAAAATATATGTTTGACAAAGACATATACAGATTCTCTATTGGCATCATTCGAATACATTACAAACAAAATATGAAACATTTTAAAAAAGACAAAAAAATACAATGAAAGAAAGAAAGAACAAACAGGATATAGGACACGATGCCAACATTGGACACCGTCTCAGCATGTGCTTTCGCAAAGATGCGACATCTCTATTTTGATATTTATTTTATACTAGCTGCACCCCCGGTGTTACCCGCGATTAAAAACTATTTATTTAATTTTTTCTAAAATAGCCTAAGTAAGATCTTATTACATCAGCTATCTGCCAGTAAAAGTCTCGTCAAAATCGATGGCGCCGTTCCGGAGATTAGCCGAAACAGCAGACAGATAAAAATTGTAAAAAATATTATTTTAGTATTACCTTATACATTTATATGCATGTAGTAAGAAGCTGTTTTTTTATTATTACAAATATACACCTCAATTTTATGTATGTGTTTAGATGGCCCGAAACATGATTATCTATACATGGCAACCTTACTATACAATGCACTTGTCAGATTACCGAACGCTCCAGCTGACCGCTTATACGATATAATTCATATCTATAAATGTTCGCTTATTATTCATGAATTTACGCTTGCGCAAGCACGAATGGACCCCGAACTGATACGCGGGAACAGAACTTGTTTGCTTTGGCAACGTTGATTGATTTGCTGTGTGAACTACCTGCAGTATATCAAAAGAGAAGGGTTGAAGTTGCCAAAATTATTTAACAGAATAAAAGGGCGTTTACGTCTTCATATCTTAGACATGTAAAGCGACAGAATGACAGGCCGTCGTATCTAAAATAAATTCATCTTCCGTCTTATGCAAAGCGGCATGCAAATTTTAATTTGTTTATTGGAACAAGAGCCAGTGGTCAATGTGCTTCCAGATCGTGAGTGATTACTGTTACATTAACTGTACCAAGAGAAGGTAAGACCTTCGGCCACTTCACTGGTCAAGAAGTGTGAAACTTATGCGTCACGCCTGTATTCTGCAAGGTCACCGGCCCATTCATGCAATAGAAAAAGCCTCTGCGCATGCGTCTAAATTGTTATTAATAATTGCATAGTTATACACAAATGAAACTATTCCAAGCTTAGAACGTACATTAAAAGGAATATTTTTAGTAACAAAATTATTCTTAGTGTATAAACTAACTTGTTGTCTGATCACTGTTGTTCAGCATTAAAAGGCTAAATCAACTTATTTACACCACGTCTCACAGAGTTTTTTTTGCTAGAAAAGCTGACTTTCACTGCTTCACCGAATTGAGATGTGGCTCTTAGATAGCTTAGCCTGAACCTCTGTTGCTAGTAACTTGACACAAGAGTCCATCCGTTTAAGGGTAACCCCGGCTTGGACGGTTACTATGTTACGCGTTAGCATTTCGATCCGAGGGCGCGTGAGAAGGCTAAATCACGGCTCGGTACTGTGCACATCTTACAAGTAGGTATGATGGGCTAAGTTGAAGATGTGAGAGAAGTTGATCGTCAGTATATTAACAAAAAAAAAACCGATTTCATATCGAATCAAACGTGACGGATGAACGTTAAACGCTCATCTATCTATCATGCAGTATAACGAAGCAATGGGGACTATATTCACTTTCCTCTTCCACATTCGTGGTCGCTGTCGTTATGGAGTACTTATTTAGTCATGGATTATCATAAAAATACCAATATTAAAGTCAACAGGATTTTTTCTATATGATAGATAGGTGTTCCAGTGTCCTTCGAAACAGTCACAAAATTCACACGGAACCAAAAGAAAAACCCTCCAAACAGTATAACAATAAATCGGTATCAGAACTTAACTCAAAAAAAGAATGTTAAAAATTAAGACTTAGAAACAATACCATTTTTTTTTTGTTGACGGGGAGGAAATCTTCACAAAGATACCCCGCTTTCTGGGGGGAAGGCGGCGGTTATGTGGGGATCTTACCCACTAAAACCTCCCCGGTGGCCCTTTCCTCGGTGCATGACGAGGGGCTCCGGGATCTCACGTGGAATGCACCGGAGCCCCTCTGCACTGTGCTCAAGGAGAGCACGTCCCGGGGGGAGGTTACTCCCTCCTCCCCTGTGCCCTCGCAGCGAAAGGCGACACGGGCCAGCCGATGTCGCCTTCTTCCCGGGTCCACTTTGGTGGACGACGCAGGCCCCCACCCTTGTCGCCCAGTGAACCCGAGGCCCCTTTTAGTCGCCTTGACACGACAGGCAGGGGATACCGTAGTCTTATTCTTGAGAGCCCAGAACTACAGGGCTGTAGAAACAATACCAATACGAACTCGATTATTTCCAGCTTGTTATGTTGAACTTGTGTATCTGGATGTATTAATTCTAGAACATGTGTACGTAAATCGTTACGTGTATGGCAACCATAAGACGTAGGCAGCATTGTTTTTAAGTCGAGTTGCGTGCGAACCGTGTGTCCTTGGAGGGTAGCCACGTGTCAACTTATTAATAACGGAGAGTCGCATGGCGCGCTATTATACAACACTAGTATGACCATATTCATAGACTGTATGTAAGGAACGGTATTATTATGATAGTAACGAAGTAGTTTCGATTAGAGGAAAGAACATTTTCAGCATAGAGAAAAACAGGAAATATGATTAGCTATACAGGGTATTAGGAGACTGCTTCTGAAAATGAAGACAGACGACAGTACTCATAACTTCTTTTATAATGGGACGGAAAAAAATCGATATTGATAAAAAAAATCAAATTTTTAGAGCGTAAATAAAGCTAATAAAATGTTTTAATTACGCTCCAACATGTTAGTATAGATAAATGAAACGACAGTCTCATAAAAATTACAATAATTAAAAAAAACAGCAATGAAACACAAAGAGAAAACAGCTGACGCTCGAATCAACGAACGTCAAGGCGCAGAGGGGTGGCGGCGCCAAAGAAGCGGCAAGAATTCTTTATTCTTTCTTTATCTTATTGCGCGGTATCAGTGCTGCGCCGCCACCGTTTTTGACTTTGTGTTTTATGTTGTTATTTTTAACATAATATTTTTTCAAATCAGAATCATTTTTTTTCCGTCCCATCATTAAATGTGTCATTAGTATCATCTCCATATACCCTGTATAATATTCTTTGTGTTACAATCAACATTCGGTATAAAAGTACTTTTTTTATATTAAATAATTTGCTAAAATTTGTTCCTGGGTTCTTGAAATGGGCTCGGTAAAATCATATAATGATTGTTATATCTATTTACCCCGCTTGCACTAAAAGAACTTTTTTTATTGTAAAACAATAATCGTGTAAAATGGACTGAAAAAAATAACGTTTATATAATGCAAATCTGTAAGGATTTGGATCTTGCGTACATTTGATCACATATTTATTTTAGTTGTAGATGTAGATTTGTGTTATTTTTAATTTTGCATCTAGTAGTCCCGTTTTTTTAATTGTGTAGTCAACCTACACTACCGGTTCCTTACAAGTCACTCGTAAGTTGGTTTCCAACAGATGTTAGTGTCCCTTTGTCGAAATCAGCTGTGAAGGGACCGGTCACCGGCGCCCATTGTGTCAACTTTCAACCGACATAAATAGAAAGGAATTTTAATTCGGGACATACGTCTGTACTTGGTCTTTGTATTATCAGATTTGATACTCGGAAGGTGCTTACAAGTGACCTTTATTCCTCTTTTCTTTGGTTAATTGCGAGATTTTTGCAATGTTAAAGAAGCTTGCGTGCCCACATAAAATCAACATCTCTATTCACTAGGGTTCGACGAGAGCAGTTTGACGCGGTTGAAATAACGACAAATCTAGTGAAATATATTTAATATCTTTATTATAGTAGATTATTTTATTTGATTATGTAAAAATATTGTTTCTTTGTATTTTTTTTATTAATTGTGCGTAATCTACTAGATTCTTTGAGTTTAACTACTTACGGACCGAAGTACACACTCGTTTCTACACTTTTTTTTTCAATAAGCTGTCACTGTCGAATACGTGTAAAATAACGGAAATCGTTATAAAGATTTTGACACACGCATAAATCTTTCCCATGTCCCAAGACTGGGAAGCAAGCGTAACAAGGCAACTATTTATCGAATCATTCGTCATGTCATAGTTTACATTTAAATCTAGTAAAAAGGCTATCCAGTAAACCAAAATATCAATTTGTTATGAGTCTACGAACAATAAGATGTTTGACTTAACAATGAGTTATTTTATACCTTTGTTATGTACCAACTATTGAATCCATTTTATATTGCGTAAATTTCGGTTTTAGTTTTTGCTCTCTATAGTGATTACCGTGACTGTGTTGTTGTGTGGGGATCTACAATTAATATGTTTTTAAAAATCAGATGGTTGATTTTATTCTTACATAGCACAAATTTCGATGCTGATTTTTCGGCCAACAAGCAGAAATCCCCTTTCTGGTTCTGGTGAGGGGCTCCACCATAGGATGCCGGGATCTCCAGTGGAACGCACCGGAGCCCCTCTGCACTGTGCTCTCTGAGAGCGCGTCCCGGGGGGAACGCAGTACAAGGGGACACGGACCAGCCGATGTCGCCTTCTTCCCGTGTCCACTTTGGCGGACGACAAGGGCCCCCACCCTTGTCGCCTAATAAACCCGAGGCCCGTTTTAGTCGCCTTCTACAACAGGCAGGGGATACCGTAGCCTTATTCTACGAGCCCAGGACTACAGGGCTGGTCCTCACTAAAATATCATTTCTTCGCCTTGCCCGATCACACTTTTCGTAACCAGCTTACTCCCAAAGTCAACCGTGCGTAAAGTAATCGAATACCTATACCTTTAAATACAAATGTGGTTTACTTTTACGTCCAATTTATCAGCTTTAAGAAAGCAATAAAGAAAATAATTGTACATCCAAGCGTTACACTTCCGATGTCCCGTTGACTGCAATATTGTTAACAATGGAAACTTCCGAGAACGAAGTATTGTTTGTAGAACGAATCTAAAACTATAGCCGCTTGTACTATTACCGTCACGTATAAATGTTGCAACTAATTCAACATAACTGACACTAAGAAACATATTTTAAACACGTACGGTTTTTCTATAGATAAATCCTTTTGTCTGTAATATAATTAGATTTTGCCTTTCAATATTAGTGTATTAATCCCATGTTGCATTTTGGAGAGTGTGCACAGGAATTACACGAGTTAATTCCTCCATCCCCATTCTACCTTCGGACGTTTAGACACTCGGCGGGTCTCCACCCTTTTATAGTCGATCCGCGCTTCCGAACGAAGCGATTTGAGTGATCGTTCATCGTGCGTACAGCAAAGGAGTGGAATAAGTTGCCGGCGTCAGTCTTTCCGTCTAAGTACGACGTGGGAGCCTTCAAGAGTAGAGTGAATAAGCATTTACTAAACTAGCGCGTACCATCTTTCGACTATATCACCACTTAACACCAGGCGGTCAAGCGTTAGTTTACACACTTAAAAAAAAATGTCACTTACCTTTTTAGCTGTTGACAAGTATAACGATTGTTATTAAAGTCTTGAACTAAAGGTCACGCAATGGTTGGAGAATCGTAAGGGGCCCTCCCTCCAGTTTGACCGACGACTTTATTAGGATAGCAGTTGTGCCTGACGGAAAACGGTTGATCGTATATGATGGAAGACATTGAGGAAGGTTTTGTAACCCTCAGCCTTGTAGTTCTGGGCTCTCAAGAATAAGACTAGGGTATCCTCTGCCTGTCGTAGAAGGCGCCTTGCGCTGCGAGAATACAGAGGGCACATGCCCCCGGGACGTGCTCTCCTAAGAGCACAATGCAGATAGGCTCCGGTGCGTTCCTCTGATGATCCCGGAGCCCCTTACCATGCACCGAGGAAGGGCCGCCAGGGAGGTTTTAGTGGGTAAAAACCCCACATAACCTCGCCTTCCCCCCAGAAGACAAGATACCCCGCGTATCTTGTTGAAGATTTCCTCCCCGTTAACAAAAAAAGGTTTTGTAACCCTTTAACAGCAAATGCGGTATTAAGTATAGTTAGTGGCAAATAACTCTAGTGCTGACCGTTAATGTGCAGAAGTCGAAAGTAAGGTATCACAGGGGAGTGAAGGGGACGCGAGTGGACATGCTCTCCTGTCCGTGCACCGATACCGCGTCCCGCTCGTTCATGTTGTACAGTCGCTTTTTAAATTTTATGTTATTTGACTTTTGTTTTCTGTTAATTTTGAGTTTTTTTATTGACTTTTATACTTTGTTTTTATTTTATTAATTTATATGTGATTTTTAATAGTGAGTATATTATATGGCATATTATAACTATATGTGTACGCGACTGTACACATGTTCAACTATCTCTACCACGTTTCGCTCACCGCTAGAGTTATCTGCCGCCACTTAGAATGTTCGTACTGTGCCCTTAACATTAGACAGTCGTGTCCGTCCGTCCGAGCAATTAACCTCTATCACGCCCGAACTGATTATCAGCAGTTCTCAATTTCACGCACCGGAACATGGTGTTGAGGAAGCTCTTTGTGAAAGTATGCCGACACTAATGAGCCGAAGTGGCTATTTAGCACAGAATAACACGCGGCCACCAGTGAAAGGTGTCGCTGTCGTGTAGTACTTAATACTTTCCTTTTAAAATTTTGGCATCTATTATGACCGATTATATTAGAAAATTAAGCCGCATGTACATATATCGAGACCCCACGCGAGTAATTCGGTAATAGGAAAATTGGTATTATGCAGTATGAACAAAAAATTTTTTTTTAGTTAAAACTTTATATTAAAAGTAAGTCTGTAGTAATATATTTATTTCCTGGTATAGTATTATTTTTGACCGACTTCAAAAAAGAGAAAGAAGTACTAAATTCAACGGTATTTTTTTAATGTTTGTGCACTCATAGCGCTTGAACTCATTTTTGCTTGAAATGGTTTCAATGAGATCGCATATAAATTTTTTTTGGCATAGGACCTTGGGTTCGGAAGATATAACAGGGAACTATTAAAAATCGAGGTAGATCGCCGATGCGATGGTTGGATCAGGTGCGGAGTATGGTGGGTACTCCCCTCCACGAATGTGCCCGATTGACGACCAGCAGGCGGAGGTGGCGAGACGTCGTGCGGCGGGTGCTGTCTGCTGCCCAACCCACCGGATCATGATGATGAGTGAAGCGACCAAGAAGAAGATTAAAAATCGTATGGCAGCATGTGTGTTTCCTGAAATTGGTAGCTATTTAACGACGACGACGTAACTGTACTTGAAAATCGAATCGTAAATATACTTGAAAATATTTGCTTAAATAACCTTCGCTAATCGTCCAAAGGGCTGTATGGTTTCAACGGCTTTTATGTAAATAATGCTATATTTGTCTGCTAAATCTTATAGCCTTTTTGTGTATTCGGTGTTTTCCTGTTCGGTGGCAAGTTATTACAAAATGATTCGCCGAAATTAGACAAATTATTTTTTTTTTTTTTTTTAATTAAAAAATAAAAATTAAATATTAATGTGTTTATAATGTAGAGTTTTATTTCATGGTTCTAGATGAGAGAAAGAGTCTTAGGCCATTCCAAGATGAGCTGGGGATCACATGTCTTCAAGTTAAAAGCGATAATCACAAAATGACCACATAAAGCGTTATTGTAATACAAAATGTGTTGAAAACAATAAAACAATGTCAATGGACCTGATACTTTTTTTAGCACTATTATCTGCCGGAAACGGTAGCAAAATTCTGATATACAATCAAAATATTCCATTACGAACATGTATTTTGCATGTTTGTGGAAATTCCACATTAGCATGAGTAGGAACTGGCTTTACAGCACATATTAATGGGTGGGAGACACTGCGCGTTTAAGTAAGCGATGTATACGATTCGTATTTGGCCTGCGCAAAGATGATCATGTATCTCATTTTCGCACACATTCAATGCCAATTACACGGCGCCATGGAGATGTATATGGCCGAGTACACGGCGCCGTGGAGAGTTGGGAGGCCGGGCACACGGCACCGTGTTTTAAATAAATTTATCCAAAAAACATAAATTAAAACATACCACAATGTAAAAGAAGCAATAGCCCATAGCTCCATAGGCCTAGTACATGGCGCCTTTTTAAATTTAATAAAAAATTACATACAAATTATATACAATAAATACTTTTAAAATCAAAGTTAAAAAGTTTTACTTAGACAAGTCCACCTAACATCATTTATACTGTTACGATATATATAATATGTAATACTTTTGTCACACGTTTTGTCTATATATATATATATATATATACCTATATTATATGTATGTATGTATGTATGTTTGTATGTAAATATTTATTATCAGTATTTAAGTATATCTACTTTTTATAAACTCCCGCCGCTTCTTTTTATTATTCCTCTCCATCCAAAGGTTGCCTGGAAGAGATCGCTTTTAGCGATAAGGCCGCCCATTGTTTATGTATTTTAATTATATTTTCTTTTTTTATTTTAGTTCATAAGTGTAAACAATAAAGAGTTTATAAATAAATAAATACAATAATTAATGACAAATATTCAATTACTCAAAATGTATGGCCACAGTACTACCAGTCATTACTAAAAACGGCACACATGGATGCATCTTACAATGCAATCAACATTGAATGTGTCTTATGCCTCAGACCTTCAACAGAGGGTAAGTGATACACCACATCTATAATAACTTGGTGCATGATGATCAACCAATGGCGGTAAATTGCGTCATAAATTTAAACAGTTTTACCTTACAGTTTTTTTTGTAACCGCCTATATATGTACCGAAATATGTCAATTATCCGAGAAGTGGGAGTCACCGTCAGGCTGTCAACGGTCTGTCTCCGTAGGGTTTTCGAATTCTTCGGTCACATAGCCAGGAAAAACGATACACTGGAAACACTCCTGGTCACAGGCAAAGTACAGGGAAGACACCAAGAGGGAGGAGCCCTATGCGTTGGACAGACCAAATCAGCAACAACACCAAAACGAAAGTCCACGAGGCATTTCACACCGCCAAAGACCGCAACAGGTGGAAAGCGATCGTCCGCCCCAAAATTCGTGGAGGTCACGACCCTCAGGAATGAGGAAAACTACGCATGGAGGAGGATATATGTAAAAAGCACAGGCTTTCTCGGTAATGAGAGTATTAGGGCATAATAAGACCTTGATTGGCAGACTTTGCATGTCTTGTTTTATTAAGACATGCAGGTCAATTTAAAAAGCTAAAAACATTAGGTGTCTTACGTGATACATGCCGCAAAGCATGATCTAAATATCCCAGGTATCGTTGATAAAGAAAATGTATGCTTTTTAGCGGATTAAATGGAGGTGAACCTTGGATGTGTGAACATATTTTCTTAAGCATACAACCATCTGAGACATTGCCAACTTACATGGTGTTACAACTTTAGTTTAATTCCATTAATAAATAGATAAATATACTATTGGCGAAACAAACACTATAAAGTTTCCACTAGGAAATGCAACGTGTTCTCGTAAATAAGGAAATTTTTGCTATAAATCATGAAGGTTGTTTACGATATAACACTTGCATTATATTGGTATAAATTCTATTTAGTCTTACAATGAAACCAATATACTCAGTTGAGATTAAGCGTAAGGAGGCTAACCTTTCGTGGTTTTACAGAATGCATTTTGGTCAGTGAGCTTGATTTAATACCCCCATTCCCAGAGGTATAGATTCGAAACCCATTAATATCAATAAATTTCCGTTTTATGGAATAAAAAATCCACTGGGATCATCACATAGAATCCCTATCTACCGCACTAACACAATTAAGAGAAGTTATAATTTTAACCAAGAAACAATTACGTTGTTTGATTTTAAAAATCTTGAATTAACTTAAAAAAGTGATAGCTTTTATTATTATACTAGGAAAACATGGATAAAAACAGTCTATTCATTCCAACATCCATTAAGCCCTATTGTGTATAAATGGCAAACAAAATCCGCACCAACGGCAGCGGACCAGGAAGCAGGCGTTAGATTAGTGGCCGCGCACCATGAAGGTCGCTGATAAACACTTCCTGACCATGTGCCGAAGAGCTGTCGTGGGAATAGAACGCTATCACGTATGGTTAACATGGCATTCGTGGTAGGTCACCAATGTCTGGACATTGTCCCCTTATTTTAAAGAATATATACAGGATGTTCCCTAATTTAACGCCCAGTGGTAAGTGGGTAAAAATACAATTTTGGAATAAGGAATAGTTGCCGCACTTTTAAAATGAGTTGCCACTATAGTTGCAAAACATTTTCTTTACAGCACGGTCACGGTCAAACGTTGATGAGTAACGAATTCTTTCCAAAAACTAAAGGTAACCTAATAGTCGTATGAAATATATATTTTTAATCTTATTGAAACATTATGATCGATAGCACAGTTATCTGCGCTACCAATTAAAAATACCCAAAGTCAAAACTAGCCTCTTTGTAGTTATAATACTTAAAAATATGACTCAAGGACAATTTTTTCGAGGCTGTCATACACTCCTATCACCCACTTCGTAACACAACGTTAGACGTTGAATTACGGGACACCTGTATACCTACTAGCTGACCTGGCAAACGACGTACGTTTTGATTTGATTTGAAGTTTCTGTTTTTAATCGTAAATATACTTATTATTAAATGTCTTGGATAATAGTACGTGCGTATCATATCATTTCACATCCATCATATTTACATAACGCGCTTAAAGAAGTCTAATATTAATACAAAATAATAACAATTCCTACATAGTCTGTGTAACCTCTGCTCTTTCCCCGACATCATCTTGGAAAATCTTGCACTCCTCATGTTTCTCGACACTATGCTCGCCCACCTGGTCTTAAACCTTTCTCTGGATCTAGATCTTTGAGCAGGAGACTTGTAGTGCCAAGTTTTCTACGTAGTCGGAGACCTCCAAAAAAGTTCCAATGTGTCTTATATCGCCCGTCAAAACAACTTAAGCATTTAGTAACAGTTTAAACATTTCTGTTCTGTTGTGTTTGTCGATTTACGTGCCTATTTTATCCTGCATCTTGCCTTTTCTACTGCATCTTGTCTGCAATGCAAACCCTGTCTTCCTCGCACATACTTGTTGCATATTTTAATAAGCATGGTTACGCCACAGAACCAGTATGCACGTGATAAAAATCAATTAAGACTGAGTAGTATAAAAAAATAACAGCAAAGAACCACACACGATTGTTTATTTTGAAGCAACGGCACCGCATTAGGCCTCTCGTGTTACCAATCCCAAACGAACGGTCGCATCGGTACACATGGAGCCCCAACAGAATAGCCTATTTATGTCAACGGCTCGAACAAAACGCCTTCCGAGAATAAGCTGATGATTCTCGATTTTGGTCCCATTTGTCTTATGAACGTTCCAAAACATCGAGTTGACCCGTCGATTTGTTATTCCGGGTATCGAGTTACTGAAAAAACGAGGACTGATACGCAATTTGAAGATCATCTCTGTAATTACAGCATCTTTTAACCACGTTGTGTGTTTCTTTAAACTATATGAAATGTAATTTATGAAGAAAATTATAATTCGACGTGAACCATCTCCTATCACAAGCTTGAGCTTAGATGAAATGGTTAGCAAAAATGTAAGTAATGTTTCTAAAAGAAAAGAAATATTACTACTACCTTTCTTTTTTTTTAATTATAAATAAAAGAATCATTTCACGTGTCAATATTTATTTGCTCAAATTAAAAAGTGTACAAAAAACTAATTTAATTTTAAACTTATTGCCAAAATGTATTATCTGCCAGTCTTCTTTGGGATTGTGAAAAGACAAAGTAACGGAAGCAAATTGAATTAAAAGAAAAAAAATAAAATTATTGAAACCTAAATACTACATATATACATAAAATACGCAGATACATATAACATATATAAATATAAATGGATAGGGACAGAAAAAATATGAAACTAGTCATTGTATAAGTAAAACTTGAGACTAACTGCAACGATGTATAGATTTTTTTTAGACTATATTCTAAATAACCTAACTGTACTATAAGTAATAACAGTTTATTGGCTAATAATAACAGATTATATTATATTTCTTTAGGTCACAGTCTTCGAAACTATATATTACATTGCAATGGTGTTATTATTGTAATTGTTTAAATTTTCTCACTCGACAGTTGTAATTTACGGTACATTACATATAATTTAGTGACAATACCTAATTTCCTTTGAGGTTCAACGACACGCCGTTTCGGCATCGACTTTTTGCGACCGCTAGCCTTTGTCCTCCATTTGAATTTCCGCTTAAGCTTCCCAGCCGTTGGTGCGAAAAAAATGTCATTGTCTCTTATGTCTCGGGTCGTGTTTAGTAATAGTCCAATAATTACTATTTTATACGCTTATTAGAAATTCAACGATTTAAAAGTTCATTTACAATCAGTAATCCGCTTCCCGGAGTGGCACTCAAAGTTAGTTTAGCTTTTGAATGTCTCTTAGATTATCCGTGAAATAGCAACCGACCGAGTCGTGGCTCGGCCCTCTCGGGCGCCCTCGGATCGGAATGCTTACGCGTAACATAGTAACCGTTCAAGCCGAGGTTACCCCTCACCGGGAGGACCCTTGCGTCGAGCTACTAGCAGTAGAGGTTCAGGCTAAGCGACCTAAGAGCTATGCCATCTCTCAATCCGGTGAAGCAGTCAAGGCCAGCTTCTCTGGCCAATCATAAAAAAAAAAATCAGTAATAAGACATTTGTATAAAATAATTTAGAAAAATGTTAAAGTTACAGCCTTTATATATATAATATATATGTCCCACTGCTGGGCACAGGCCTTCTCTGTAAAGAGAGTATAAGGGCATAGTCCACCACGCGGCCCTAGTGCGGATTGGTAGACTTCACATGCCTTAGAAAAATTTTCTAAGACATGTAGGTTTCCTCACGATGTTTTCCTTCACCACCGAGCGCGTGGTAAATCAGCACATAAAACTGCAACAGCAAATTTATTGGTGCCGGCACCGGGGATCGAACTCGGGTTGCTAGCGTACTATGCAACAAGAGCCAACCGCCTGGACACTGAGCCACCACGGCTCTAAAAGAAAAATGTAAATGAATATAATAGAAATAAAAATTAAGAAAAAAGTCCCTAACCAGACACGTTGGGAGAACGGAAAAAAAACTGCAAATAGATTAAGCAAAAATAATACGGTTGAATTGAGAACCCCTTATTTTTTGATGTCGGTTAAAAACTGTAGGTAAACGGGACTCAATTTGATTTATCGTATTAGTACACACAGGTTTGGGTTATCAATTATTATCAATTAGGCAAGGTTTACATCAGTACAGTATCGCATGAGGAAGAGTTTGTTATTTAAACAGTTTCGCGATATGTATACAAGTATTAAATTACACCTCCTTTTGCGAATGTCGGTAACCAACTTGCCGACAAAAGAGACTGTTATATACGTACCTATATTTTTTAAACATAAAGTTGATTTATTTTCACGTTTTTATCTGACTTCAACAAAGGACGACGTTCTAATTCGTTTGTTTGTTTGTTCGTTTAATTTATAAATCGATTAAGATTATTTGTTTCAAATAGATTGGTAATCAGCATTGTAGCCCATGATTATCAACAACACTGGGAGGAGCTGCAGTGGGTAGCAGGGGTGTTGCAGGCCCTGAAGGTCCCCAAGATGGTATTTTTGTTTTATATTTTCTAAGCAAGTGATGTTCAGTGGATGCAGTCCTGGATGGTAAGGCGCATTAGCTTAGTAAGTGCCTATAATAACTGTAATCTTAAAAATACCCACATTGTAATCGGAGGGAAAGACAGACGCGGGCAAAATATTCCAGTCCTTTGCTGTAGGAATAATGAAAGACGAAGCAAAGCGCTTCGTTCGTGGTTGAGGGATGTTCACACCAAAAGATGAAATTCTGCAGTGCGTCTTGAACGGTGGAACGGGGAATTAGATCATGTAGTTCCTGAGCACTCTCTCCAAAATGCAATCCGTAGAAAACCGAAAGGCTAGCTACCTTACGCCTGTGCTCGAAACTGAGCAGATTGGTTTCAGCTGCGTCACCAAATAGGTATAGTTTCGGTTACGGTGACAGTTGGTTCCATAGGTTGATATGCAATGAAAGAGTACCTTCCAACTTTGTCTTACGAAATGTCCTGCGTATTTTCAAAGTATATTCTGTTGAATATCTTTTACCCTATTCCTTGTAACAGCAGCTTTGAAAGTCAATCGAAAGCGACGTCATTGTAATAAACAATCCCCGTTCACTTGTTACGTGTTTACATGTCGGTGGCAGTTTCTCTTGCTCACGATTGTTTTACGACGTAATATTGGTTTTTTATAGGGCCATTATGGTTTCACCACTCCCAATCATCACGGAGATGATTGCCGCCATTAAAGAAACAGCTTATCGAGTAAATAAGACACTAAATTACACATATATTACTTAATACGCGGCATGTTAGTGGTAAGTTTCGTATTTGACGCACGATCTAACGGCAGTAGATTTGAATCCTAGCCAAATTTTTCCTTTTTTCAATATAAATAATATGAAAACGCTTCTTAATGCAAATAAGACGCAAAAAAACAGATGTTGAGAGGCAAATCACAAATGGGACTGTCAGTCTGTCTCGTAGCTGTGATAGCCTAGTGGCTGTGCGGTTCCACTACGATCTGATGTCGTGGGTTACCGTTTTATCGGTTTTCAATATACAAAAAACAACTAGTTAACTATTCATGCCCGGTCTATGACTAGGGCTAACTCCTTATCACATGGGAATAATAAGATTAGTCAAAAGCGGACCCTGTCTACCCCGCTACGATTAAAAAGACATCAGAGTTTATTATTATTTTTTGGCAGATAATCTAGGCGTACTTGTTATTTTACCCTCCATTTTTTATCTTTTTTTTTGATTGGGGAAAGATATAAGATACCCCGCCTTCTGGGGGGATGGCGGAGTTATGTGGGGTTTTTACCCACTAAAACCCTGGTGGCCCTTCCTGCATGTGGTGCATGGCGAGTGGCTCCGGGAACTCCAGAGAAACGTACGTCGCCTTCTACGGCAGGCAGGGGATACCGTAGTCTTATTCTATGAGCCCAGAACTACAGGGCTGCCATTTTTATTCTTAGTTTAACTTTAGTTTTACTTGTAAGTCCACCCCGGTTGGTTTATAAGGTCATGAGCATAAAGTTTATTGTCATTATAGATTAAATTAGAAGTTATTGCTATTATGATAATCCTAGTTATTATCTACACCAAATGGACGTCTTCCTACACTTTGCAGGCACAATCATTTCGGTAATGTACCCTCATTAAAATACGATTTCGCAAAAATATTTTGGCTATAAGTAATACAATTTCCTATGGACTTTGTTCATTCTCGCAAAAAGGTTTTTGTTCATAACCATTTCGTATCATCAATGAGCTTAGGCTAGAAGTTGGATGACGTAAACTGACCTCCTGGTCAATTTAGGTTTTTTTTTAACGAACACAGATTGGCCAGAGAAGCCGGCCTTGACTGCTTCACCGGATTGAGAGGTGGCATAGCTCTTAGGTCGCTTAGCCTGAACCTCTATCGCTAGTAACTCGACACAAGGGTCCCCCGGTGAGGGGTATCCTCGACTTGACGGTTACTATGTTACGCGTAAGCATTCCGATCCGAGGGCGCCCGAGAGGGCCGAACCTCGACTCGGTCGGTAGCTATTTCACGGATAATCGACAATTAAATAATGACGATATTTTCATGTGCTGATCAATCAATCAGCCCGTATCTTCCCACTGCTGGGTATAGGCTTCAATTTTTTCACTTCTTTCACGGGTGTCCCATTGTCATTGTAGTCTCATGATCGAACCACGTCGAAATTCACCAGACAAGGGAAGTCGAAGACGTGGGTATGCGGTCCATCAGAGTGATGCTAGGAGCAAGGCGCGCTCCATAGCTACTTGAATGTTGTGCAGATTATGTTTAAGGCGCTAAGGACGCCTTTAAATTCACTTACATTGTATATTAAAAACGAGTTTAGACCACACGACTTATGTAATACTTCCTTAGCTCCGTCTATATGTATATATATGTATATAAACAAATATTCGAGAGAGAAAAACCATGTCAGTGCGCACTGTTGTGTGTCTGTCTCTTATTATTTACCTATGTTAGTTTTTTTTTTTATATGAAAAGTGGCAAACGAGCATACGGCTCACCTGATCATAAGTGATCACCGTCGCCCATGAACATCCACAGCACCAGAGGAGCTGTAGGTGCGTTGCCGACCTTTGAGATAGGAATAGGCTCATTTCTTGAAGGTCCCTAAATCGTAAACGTTCGGAAACACCGCTTGCGACAGTTGATTCCACAAGTTGACCATGCGTGGGAGAAAGTTACGCGAAAACGTACAGTCGTTGAACGCCAACCATCAAGATGGTGGCGGTGGAATTTGGAATTCTACCGAGATGTGCGGTAATGGAAATCGGTAGCTGGGATGATTCCGAACAATTCCTCAGAACACTCCCCATGGTAAATGCGATACAGGATGCAAAGAGAAACAAAAGTATGTTTGACAAAAACGTCTCTTACCAAAGAATCTTAATTGAGATCAATAAAAATTAAAATATTTCTCCTTGTATAGGTATAGTACAATTACGCTATAATGCCAACATAAGGATCATATGGAACGCAATTCTACTTTTAAGGACATTGTTGTTGAACTTTTTGATCCTCGGGGTAGATGTATCGACCTGCGAGATAAATTCTATGAATGGCCAAATTTAAATGGGACCACATGAGAAATACCAGTTTTCAAATAAAAAATGAAAATCGGTTCACGCAGTCGAAAGTTATAATGTTACAAACATATTAAAATACAGAATTGACTACCTCCTCCTTTTTTGAAGACGGTTGAAAACGCGATAAAATCCGTAAAAGTAGTTTTTATGCAATGAGTAATATTCGAGTAAATAATGCCTAGTACGTTATTTGCTTAAAGCTTTACAGAGAAAATCATCTAAATTTGGAAATCTTATTCTGTAGTTTTTGCATATAAAAAAGTGTCTTATTCATTAGTATAGATTCCAAATGTAAAACAACAATACAAGCAACTTGACCGACTCCATAACACTGCGTTGGTGTGTCGAATTACATATCCAATTAGCTAACCTAGGCAACCTCAGTGGATTGTGAGACAATGGAAGCCCAGGTCGACGCACTCGGTGGGACGACAGTAAGCCAATAATTGTGTATAACAAAACAACACATCAAGCTAAGCCAAGGATCGTAGGCGTCGGCGAATGAGTTTCAACTCGCAATGAGTAATTAATCATTGAACGCTTTATGCTATTTACGGCTCTAAAAGCATTCGAATTTTGAAGGTTATGTGACTGTCCACAGATTAAATTTGGTTTTTATTGCCTCCGTTTAATAGAAAATTTTAAATAATTATACTACTGTACATTAAAATTGACGATAAATTTCATGTCCTTATGATATCGTAAGAATTATCTTAATCTTTTTTATATAGTCCACGCTCTTATAATTCAACATAAATTGATGGATTTTTTTACCCATTTAGGGTCCTGTTTGCACTGCTGAAGCGTTGCAGCATCCATGAGGTATCCGTATCGAGTACTTACTCTAGGTGAACATTATTCGGCTATTTACATAATCTTTAAGTAAATAATTTATAATACATATAGAAGGGCAAAAGGGAAATTCAATTACATTAAAATATTTGGACTCAGCAATCTGCAGCAACGCATTGAAAATTTTAGGCGTGGCTCTAACGGAATATAGTATTTCCTTATATATATTTACACATTCTGTCACTGTCACCAACGGTGTTTCCGAACGTTTACGATTTGGGGACCTTCAAGAAACGAGCCTACTCCTATCTCAAAGGCAGGTAACGCACCTGCAGCTCCTCTGGTGCTGTGGATGTTCATGGGCGACGGTGATCACTTAAGATCAGGTGAGCCGTATTCTCGTTTGCCACTTTTCATTTAAAAAAAACACAGTCGAATAGCGTCCGCATTTCAACAGTTTTACTGGCTAAAAAATAGCACTAAGTGCTTGTAGCACAGCACATGCTAAATAATATTCCGTTTTTTAAATTTAAGATAATTTTCGAGAAAGTAACACGACCTCACGAAATACCGACGTGTTGTAGAGATACACTATACTTTTAAGCTAAGCGCCGGCTACCCAATTCTTTAGAACTAAGTTGTTAACGCTTCTGTATGTTCATTCGCCTCTTTTTGCAGTAAAATAAAATGTTACTTTATGGTGGATCTTAATAACGCTTTAATCAACACTTTTGCTCGATCTGTTGAATTACTCACACACGTATTTTATATTATTTTTACTAATATGCTGTCGACTGTACAAAGGATATGCCATGTAATTAGCGTTGAAGTTGTTAATGGTGAGCAGGGCACTGGCAAGATGTGACCTTATGCGTCACGTGGGCATCCTGAACGCATTAAGAAGTGAGTAACATCCCGCTATTTATTTAATCAATGCAGTTAAACATGGCGTTCGCCTGTGATTACTGCACGCTTGACTATATTTCTGTTTGTTCGGTTAAGATGTGTGACGATAAGTTTATCATTCTTTTTGTTTACGTGACAAATGCCATTGTCTAATGTCAAGTCATATTAAAATGCTACGTAGTTTAATGATAAACACCATTAAACTACGTTATTATTTTCTAAATCAAGAGTATTTTTTTTAAAAAGAAAGCTAGCAATATTTCTTTTTTTTTCAGAAATATTACTAACAATCTTGTTAACCATTCCAACTAAGCTTAAGCTTGTGCTAGGACATGGTTCACGACAATAGTCGAATGGTGGATTCGAACCCACGACCTTACGATTCGCAGGCCGTACCCTAAACCATTAGGCTATTGACGCTTCAAGTATTGATTTTAGTGCGAGTATTAATAAATTTTTCAAAGGGATTTAATATCAAAATTTAACTGTTTTCTCTTCTGAACAAAATTTGTTCAATTTAAATATGTTATTAGAGAGAATAATGGCATTGTACGCTACGCGGGGGACATCACATGTCTTAGAATATTTTCTGACACATGTAGGTTTCTGTCATGATTTTTCCTTCACCGCCGACCGCGTGGCAAATTAGCAATTAAATGGTCCCGAAGTGGCACTCAAAGCTTATTTAGCTTTTGAATGTCCCTTAGATTATCCGTGAAATAGCAACCGACTGAGGCGTGGTTCGGTCCTCTCGGGCGCCCTCGGATCGTAATGCTTACGCGTAACATAGTAATCGTCCAAGCTGAGGTTATCTTTTACCGGGGAGCCTTGTGTCGAGTTACTAGCGATAGAGGTTCAGGTTAAGCGACCTAAGATCTATGCCACCTCTCAATCCTGTGAAGCAGTTAAGGCCAGCTTCTCTGGCCAATCTGTGTAGTTCGTCAAAAAGCAATTAAAATTGCAACAGCCTAATTCATTGGTGCCAGCATCGTGGATCGATCTTGTTTTGGTAGCGTACTACTTTCAGCCCTGTGGTTCTGGGCTCTTAAGAATAAGACTATGGTATCCCCTGCCTGTCGTAGAAGGCGACTAAAGGGGCCTGGGTTCACTGGGCGACAAGGGTGGGGCCTTTGTCGTCCTCCAAGGTGGACCTGGGAAGAAGGCGACATCGGCTGGCCCGTGTCGCCTTGCACTGCGAGGGCAGAGGGGAGGAGTAACCTCCCCCTCAGGACGTGCTCTCCTTGAGCAAAGTGCAGAGGGGCTCCGGTGCGTTCCTTTGGAGATCCAGTAGCCCCTCGTCATGCACCGAGGAGGTTTTAGTGGGTAAAACCCCACATAACCGCCGCTTTCCCCCAGAAGGCGGGGTATCTTTTGAAGATTTCCTCCTCGTAAACAAAAAAAAAAGCGTACTACTTATTTCAACATTTTTGGTAAATATAAGAAAAATTATATCTTAATAATAAAATTATACAGTGTGTACTTTTAACGAAATGTACGAAAAATCATTTCTGATTGTAAGTAATTGGGTCAAAAGCAACTTCAGCCTAATGTATTTAGGTGATTCATTCCTTTGGCAAACTTTCTGTATTTAAATCAGGAAGTCCTCGATTTGTTTTGCGACACAAATAAATACTTTTTTAATTAAACCTTCATTACGCTGCATCAGTAATTGATGACTTCTTTGTAATTAAGTGTAAGATGTTAAAATCGTGTTTAATTAAAGGAGTTGAATGAACCCATAATTAATGAATGCAATCGTATGCTGGAATTGATTGTCTTGGTGAATGTTATGGAATGATTTATTTATTTATTTATTATTATTACACCAACACAATTTGAAGCGTCAATAGCCTAATGGTTTAGGGTACATCCTGCGAATCGTAAGGTTCGAATCCACCATTCGACTATTGTCGTGAACCATGTCCTAGCACAAGCTTAAGCTTAGTTGGAATGGTTAACAAGATTGTTAGTAATATTTCTGAAAAAAAAAGAAATATTGCTAGCTTCCTTTCCAAAAAACAATGAACATTTTTGTGAAGTAAATGCCATCGCAGTTAAAGGCGTAGACTGCAAGCAATTAATTGGCGAGTGACAATGTTAAGATAAAAATAAAAGAATACAAAAGTAAAAATAAAACTAAATTTGAAATTAAAATTAACTAATAAAAACTATTTGTAGATTAGTGATTGTTTATACATACTAATACTAGGAAAAAGAGGTCAATAACGGCCGTTTTGAAAAAGAGTTGAATTCTATACTAAATCTATTTAAGGGCGCATTCTTACCTAGGTTCGATCTGAATAAACTGCTTCTCAACATTTGTTATCGTGAAGGTCTTAACCGCCTTCTTAACCGTCTTCAAAAAGGAAGGAGTTTATCAATTCTTTTAGTCTATATTTAAAAGTTTGTGTTGTAATTAATTAACCGATGGCTAGGTTTTCGTTTTAAAGGATTTAATTTAAGTAAATTAAGATCTTGGTTTCTGAAGAGATACCAGGAATTCCTAAAGTCGTATGGGAAAATGGTTGTTGATTATGATAGATAAGTACTTCATAACGACAATAAGCATGGATGCGGTACTACATAAATACCATTCCCACTAAGCTTAAGCTTATGCTAGGAGATGGTTCACGTCAATACTCGAATGGTGGATTCGAACCTACGACCTTACGATTACCGCAAACGCAGACCGTGCTCTAAAACTAGGCTATTGACGCTTTCAAGTCGGTTTTTGTTTTTACTATTAAATATACTTATTAAAAACAAAAGAAAATCGATATTACAATTATCTTCGCTCGGATATGAATAAGACGGGTGGTCTAAAATTACGGGCTGAATCATTATCACATATGTAGATAAATTATTATATCATGATACGATTTATTACGAATTGAGAAGAAATAATAAATGATTCTTTTTTATGACGAACTACACAGATTGGCCAGAGAAGCTGGCCTTGACTGCTTCACCGGATTGAGAGGTGGCATAGCTCTTAGGTCGCTTAGCCTGAACCTCTATTGCTAGTAACTCGACACAAGGGTCCCCGGTGAGGGGTAACCTCGGCTTGACGGTTACTATGTTACGCGTAAGCATGCCGATCCTAGGGCGCCCGAGCGGGCCGAACCACGACTCGGTCGGTTGCTATTTCACGGATAATCTAAGAGACATTCAAAAGCTAAACTAACTTTGAGTGCCACTTCGGGAAAAATAATTCTCGCAGCCGGTAGGATTCGAACCTACGCTCCCAGAGGGAATCTGATTTCGAGTCAGACGCCTTAACCACTCGGCCACGACTGCTTGGAATAAATGATTCAAATAAAGTCTTTATAATGCACAAACAAAGGTGATGCTTCACCTTCTTAATGGTAAAGTAATAATATTGCCATGAAAGGAACATACACAATTATTGATTATATATGAAGCTGTGTTTATATATAATACGAATGATTCGTTATCATAATTTCTGGTTGTTTTACTAATACTCATAGATCACCTTCGTATGATCACTTGGATAGACTCCATAAATTGTAAATCGATATAACTCGGTCACCGATTTGATATCGACAAAATACCTGTCACAAACACAGGTTCAAAACCAGGCGGCTATCGATAACACAGAAAGTTTATCTGACCATTTCACTTTACTAATCTTATCGTTTGAGTTTATCAGATGGCTTCGGTCGTGGTTGGCCGCATGCTTTCGTTATCGTGCTAGTGTTTTTGGAAATTGTCTTTCCATTTAAAGATATGACAGAAACAATACCAGCTTATCGCTTAACATACATAAAGCTTGTACACATGATTGCGTGCAAATACTGTTTAGTATTATATAAGGATTAGTTAACGTGAACCATCTCCTTTTTTTTTGTTCACGGGGAGGAAATCTCCAACAAGATACCCTGGTGAGAAGTTACGTTACGGGGTTATGTGAGGTTTTTACCCACCAGCCCTGTAGTTCTGGGCTCAAGAGTAAGACTACGGTATCCCCTGCCTGTCATACAAGGCGACTAAAAGGGGCCTCGAGTTCACTGGGCGACAAGGGTGCCTGCGTCGTCCACCAAAGTAGACCCAGGAAGAAAGCGACATTGGCTGGCCCGTGTCGCCTTGCGCTGCAAGGGCACAGGGGGACGTGCTCTACTTGAGCACAGTGCAGAGGGGCTCCGGTGCGTTCCACGTGAGATCCCGGAGCCCTTCGTCATGCACCGAGGAAAGGGCCCCCGGGGAGGTTTTAGTGGGTAAAAACCCCACATAACCGCCGCCTTCCCCCCAGAAGGCGGGGTATCTTTCTGAAGATTTCCTCCTCGTCAACAAAAAAAAAAATGTTTTTACCCACTAATACCTCCACAGCGTCCCTTCCTCGGTGCATGCTAAGGGGATCTGGGATCTCCAGAGGATCGCACCGTAGCCCCTCTGCACTGTGCTCTTAGAAGAGAACGTCCCCATACATATATATATATATATATATATAAAAATAATTTAGCCATTTATGTAAGAGAAGATTTTTTATAATATCCTTGAGATAAACTTTGAATCTTCACTTAATAGATACCAATCCCTGAATCATACGACCGTTAAACAGGCCATATAATCTACAAGATGTGGAAACTAGTAATCGATTCGTTCAAGCAAATCACATACCTCATGGAATCGATTTCCAAGCACTCTTACATTCTTGAATGGATGTGCAATTACTGCGTGCTGCTTTTTTAACGTAAATTGCAGATAGACGATAACTTAGTCGATAAAATACGATCAAGTTAACGTCTTATCTAGTTGATCGCCTCCTTTTTACCAATATTCCATATTTAAACATGATCCCACCTAATATTAAGAATTTCTATCATTTAGACAAAATTAAAAAAATTAAAAAAAAAAACTTTAAAAATTTCAAATCAATGATGTGGTTTTTTTATACTCAAATAAATAAATCAGGAAATTGTATTATTCTGATATTAACGTTGTTGTTTATATATATATATACATATATATATATATATAAAAATAATTTAGCCATTTATGTAAGAGAAGATTTTTTATAATATCCTTGATATAAACTTTGAATCTTCACTTAATAGATACCAATCCCTGAATCATACGACCGTTAAACAGGCCATATAATCTACAAGATGTGGAAACTAGTAATCGATTCGTTCAAGCAAATCACATACCTCATGGAATCGATTTCCAAGCACTCTTACATTCTTGAATGGATGTGCAATTACTGCGTGATGCTTTTTTAACGTAAATTGCAGATAGACGATAACTTAGTCGATAAAATACGATCAAGTTAACGTCTTATCTAGTTGATCGCCTCCTTTTTACCAATATTCCATATTTAAACATGATCCCACCTAATATTAAGAATTTCTATCATTTAGACAAAATTAAAAAAATTAAAAAAAAAACTTTAAAAATTTCAAATCAATGATGTGGTTTTTTTATACTCAAATAAATAAATCAGGAAATTGTATTATTCTGATATCAACGTTGTTGTTTACATATATTTTACATTTTTTATTATTATTTTCTTTATATTAAGTCTCAATTTGTATTCGTTTATTGTAACTAATGTCAGTGATTTTTCACTGAGACAAGCGACGTACTTCAATTGTCACTGGGCCTAAAACTAATTTTAATCTACTAATTTTAAAAATACAACAGCTGTTTTCCTCCTTCTAGCTCGCTTTCGTTGAAGTTCAGTAAGGAGTCTACCTATTCTTAGATTGTCTTTCTTCTTCTTTGTCGTCACACTCTTGGAAGAGTGGTCGTGGTTATCCAGACAGCACCATACCCATATAGCTAATCCGTCCATCGCGTTGGGAATCTGCCTCAGATCTCTGCAAGCGTGCAGATTTTTATACACCATAATAATATCTCAATCTATCTACACCAATCTAACACGTACTAATATCGTACTAAAATCAACTTCGATCTATCGAAACCAAGGCAGTGCCAATAAAATTAAAAAGGACCTCTTTGAAAATTTACATCCAAAAAAAATGAAATCGGTTTAAAATTGATGAAGTTATTAAATAGGTATAAAACATACAAAGACAAATACATCTGAACTAAATAATGTCCTCCTTTTCCAAAGTCGGTTAAAATAGGAATCAATTAACAGATACCCTGCAGTCATTACCCTGCACAAGGCCTGTCTTCGTTAAGACAAAATCAAACAACGCGACGAAAGAATTTTAAACTCTTAAGATATGAACAAAAAACATAGTTATTCGTATTTGTGCTGTTTTTTCATTTTTTTGCTTACATTATGGAAATGGAGTATTTAATTTTATAGCATTAGGGACTAGTAAACGAGAGAAACAGACCGCGATTAAGGGCAATTACTGGCCTCAGTGGTTTTTGAAGATAACAGTGTATAAGCAGATACTACAAGTAGAATAAAAAGGAGACAAAATATTTTTTGCCAAACCAAAACTAGTTTTAATACAAAAATAGTTCGACTGTGAACATATTCTCACACAATAAAATGTAAAGGTGTGTACGTCGACACTTGTGGACGCACGTAACAATTACTAAAAGTGAGGCAACTAATACAAAGACATATAATAAAAAAAAACATTCCAGTATCACATATTAGACATAATTGCCTAATTGTTAAATAATAAAGAAGAAGAAGAATAATAATAATAATATCTCACAAAGTACCTCGACTTGGCTCACGAGGTGATCGCCATGTGGGATGTGGATTCGACGATCATTGTCCCGATAGTCGTTTCCGCAAACGGTCTCATAGCGAAAAGTCTCGATCAACATCTTAATAGACTTTCGCTGGATGGCTGGGTCAAGGGTCAGATACAGAAGGCAGTACTTCTGGAAACGACACGCATCGTCAGGAGGTTTCTCTCTATCTCGCCCTAACCACCGGTTACTTGAGCACTGCTTCGTTGCCGGTGGCACACACTAGGTTAGGTTTTTATAATGTATTCTCAAGAATAAGACTACGGTATCCCCTGCCTGTCGTACAAGGCGACTAAAAGGGCCTCGGGTTCACTGGGCGACAAGGGTGGGGCCTGCGTCGTCCATCAAAGTGGACCCGGGAAGAAGGCGACATCGGCTGGCCCGTGCCGCCTTGCGCTACGAGGGCACAGAGGGGAGGGAGTAACCTCCCCGGGACGTGCTCTCCTAGAGCACAGTGCAGAGGGGCTCCGGTGCGTTCCACGTGAGATCCCGGAGCCCCTCGTCATGCACCGAGGAAAGGGCCACCGGGGAGGTTTTAGTGGGTAAAACCACACATAACCACCGCCTTCCCCAGAAGATGGGGTATCTTTGTGAAGATTTCCTCCCCGTCAACAAAAAATAGTTTTTATAATGTCAGCCCTGTAGTTCTGGGCTCTCAAGAATAAGACTACGGTATCCCCTGCCTGTCGTAGAAGGCGACTAAAAGTGGCCTCGGGCTTACTGGGCGACAAGGGTGGGGCCTGCGTCGTCCATCAAAGTGGACCCGGGAAGAAGGCGACACCGGCTGGCCCGTGCCGCCTTGCGCTACGAGGGCACAGAGGGGAGGGAGTAACCTCCCCGGGACGTGCTCTCCTAGAGCACAGTGCAGAGGGGCTCCGGTGCGTTCCACTGGAGATCCCGGAGCCCCTCGTCATGCACCGAGGAAAGGGCCACCGGGGAGGTTTTAGTGGGTAAAACCACACATAACCACCGCCTTCCCCAGAAGGCGGGGTATCTTCTTGAAGATTTCCTCCCCGTGAACAAAAAAAAAAAAAAAAGGTTTTATAATGTATTCTCAAGAATAAGACTACGGTATCCCCTGCCTGTCGTACAAGGCGACTAAAAGTGGCCTCGGGCTTACTGGGCGACAAGGGTGGGGCCTGCGTCGTCCATCAAAGTGGACCCGGGAAGAAGGCGACATCGGCTGGCCCGTGCCGCCTTGCGCTACGAGGGCACAGAGGGGAGGGAGTAACCTCCCCGGGACGTGCTCTCCTAGAGCACAGTGCAGAGGGGCTCCGGTGCGTTCCACGTGAGATCCCGGAGCCCCTCGTCATGCACCGAGGAAAGGGCCACCGGGGAGGTTTTAGTGGGTAAAACCACACATAACCACCGCCTTCCCCAGAAGGCGGGGTATCTTCTTGAAGATTTCCTCCCCGTGAACAAAAAAAAAAAAAAGGTTTTATAATGTATTCTCAAGAATAAGACTACGGTATCCCCTGCCTGTCGTACAAGGCGACTAAAAGTGGCCTCGGGCTTACTGGGCGACAAGGGTGGGGCCTGCGTCGTCCATCAAAGTGGACCCGGGAAGAAGGCGACATCGGCTGGCCCGTGCCGCCTTGCGCTACGAGGGCACAGAGGGGAGGGAGTAACCTCCCCGGGACGTGCTCTCCTAGAGCACAGTGCAGACGGGCTCCGGTGCGTTCCACGTGAGATCCCGGAGCCCCTCGTCATGCACCGAGGAAAGGGCCACCGGGGAGGTTTTAGTGGGTAAAAACCCCACATAATCACAGAAGAAGGGGTATCTTTGTGAAGATTTCCTCCCCTTCAACAAAAAAAAAAGGTTTTTATAATGTTTTTGTATTTTGTATGATATTTTTCTATATTTTACTTTTTATAGAAATATTATAAAAACTTAACTTATGGTATCAAAATAAATAAAAGAAATAATAATAATCAATTTATTTATTCATCTTTCACAAATTTAAATTTTCAGTTTACTTATACGTTAACAGTTAACGTAGTAGCATATAACTAATTTCTTTTATTTAATTACTTAATTCAAGACATTTAAGTGAAGTGATCCACGTGGCAGAGGGCGTGGTAATCTGTCTGACAGGGCAACTTAGTGCAGATACCAGTCTCTCACAAAGGAGGCTTAAATATTATGTAATATAATGTAATTTTCAATTGTAACCTTTGTGAAAGTAAAATAAAAAACTATTATTATTATTATGACAAAAGTCACACAATTACTCAGTTATTCATCATCGTCGGTCCACATGAGTCCTCTGATAGACAAGGGTCATTTAATTCGCACCCCATCTGGTCTTATTCTAGTCTGCTTAGCCCATTACAGGGTTAGCCACAGCACATTCTAAATATATTTTCTTTTATTGGCGTTCCACAACTGCTTTCACATCTGCCCAGTCATCGTCAGCAGATGGGGGAGGAAAGTCTAGGAATGAAGGTAGCGGCAGAGGAGAGTAAGGCACCCTCGCATCATATGGACCGACGACCTTATGAGGATAGCCGGAAATGGCTGGATGCGGAAAGCGGAGGATCGGATGTGATGGAAGGCATTGGGGAAGGCCTATTTCCAGCAGTGAATAGACACCGGCTGATGATGATGGTGATGACTACTAAACTGTTAAGTCGTTGTCGTTAGCGATGTTTCCGAATCGCTACAACTTCTGGTCAGCTTCGTTGGCTGACCAGAATAGATTCGCCAAAATATCCAGACAAAAGAAACGTATTCGTCTATTCCTGTTACGATATCTTCATACTAGCTAGACTTTTCTAATACAAAGTTATAAATAAGAAATAAAGTTCAAAATCCCCTGACACTGATCCCGGCTACGCCAAAGTATCAGTCAGCCGATACATAATCGTCATATAACTCCCTTCGGAGAAAACTTGTTTGCGTACGTGATTGTTTTGACGTGCGCACGTGACAGTATTCTATGACGGCAAAAGAAAAATATGAAACAATGGAAACGCGTCCAATGAAGTTGCCTGCATCGAGGATTAGTAACCGTCCAAGCCGAAGATATGCTACCTCTCAATCCGGTGAAGCAGTCAAGGCCAGCTTCTCTGGCCAATCTGTGTAGTTCGTCATTAAAAAATCGAGGATTATGACGAGCTCAATACGAGTAATTGTTTAGCTAGCTCGTCAGTCACGGTTAATTATCTGTCGTGGTTTTTTAGTGACATACCTACGCAGATTGACCAGAAACTGTAAAAGTTTCGCCGGAGAAGTAGCAGCGCACTTAGGTCTCGGCTTTAAGAACTACTTTAATAGCTTTAGCATTCAGAACATAGGACACTTAGAGGCGAACCATGTCTCGGTCCTTAGATTTTATAGGAAGACTATAAAAAAATAGCTGACCTTAGTACAGAAAGCATGTTCACGGTTTAAAGTCAAAACGACCTATTACTCTGATGGGCTAGAGCAGTGATTCAAAGTGGTCTATATCCACCCCTATTGGTCTATGTCAACCTGCAAGGGCGTCAGCGAAAAAAAATTTGGGGGTCCATGAAATGAAAATAGAGGTCCACGATAGTGGATCTCAACACATACACTGATAGTACCTATTTACCTATTTCTCACTAAAAATATTGACTTATTGCTTATGTTATTTTATTTATAGTTTATTTAATGTTAGGTATATTTTACATAACAGATACAAAATTGTATTTTGAGTAGTTTTGATTTAAATTCAATTAATAAATGTATAAATTAACTGTTTACGTTAACGTGTTTTTACTACACTACACTTCACTACAGTTAGAAATTTACAGGAAATTAATATCAGGTAAGTAGGGGGTCTACCCAACACGGAAAAACATGGCAAGGGGTTTACGACACAAAAAAGTTTGGGGAACTCTGGGCTAGAGGAACAATTTAAAACGTTTTAAAATATCGTAATCGGTTAGTCGATAGTGCCAGCCCTTTATCTGTAGTTAACTTTCACCTTTAAAAGGCTCCAAGCGAAATTCAATTTGAAAGGCCGTGCACGTTAGAGACCAATACCTATAAAACGGTCGAGTGAAAGATTCTTCTATGGAAGATATAAGCACTTCACCGATCCTTAAATTTCTTGTTTGTTGCCTATTGGAAAACAGTACTATGAAGGACAAAAGTGAATTACTTAGGTATAGTTACAATACTTAACGATTACAAATATTTTTTTAAAATCGCTTTAACAAACTTTATAAAATTCAGTTAAAATTAATTAGTAAAAAGATTTCTAGTTCTAGTCCTCGCCTACTTTGGCCATATTGCCCGAAGATAACCAGATAATTTGGAAAAAATGGTTGTTTTAGGGAGGATTGAGGGGAAAAGATCACGGGGCCGGTCACTTACCCGCTGGTCCGACCAAATCAAACACATAGTGGGACTCGACATTCCGACCGCAATGAGAAAAGCCGAGGACAGAGCGGTGGGGAAGCAGCTCGTCGACATCTCGATAAAGGCGCTTCAAGATAAGCGCGACCTTCAGAAATGAAGAATACGATGAAGATTTAGAAGCAGCTTCAAACTACCGGAATATAAATAACACATACAATCCTGAAAATAAATGTTCTTGGCACATGAATATATTGAAATCACAGCGAGTGCAATTCTTTTATCATGAAAAAATTATCATTACAATGAAATCCTGATATTAGCATTATATTGTTGTAATCCTCTCACGGCCTTTTAAATCAACCAGGGTAGACGGATATATCTTTGCTCTCCGCTTTCACCAAGCTTATTATGTATACATCGGGTACAAATTTGTACAAATTATTGGAACAAGCCGACTGAGGTTAAAATCCAGATCAGATCGTAAATCAAATTGCTTAGCCACTATGGTTATGGTATCACTGTTGATATTAACTTCCGCACTTTTCAAGGTTTTATTAAATAAATATTAGTAATCACTTTTGCGTACAACAGTACTGTTTACATTTTAGTAAACGGTGTCTAATGCAAGTTTTACGACATTTACACTTTTGTTTTTACGTGCCGTGAGTCTGTCCGTCTTGCCTTAACGGAGACGCAGTAAACTTTATGCCCTCGGTTTTTATTACTAGCTTCGTGGCGTATTAACGACCCCTTTCAAACCGTAAAAGGTTTCATCTTACGAACACTACTGCATGAAATTTAAATTGGATTAGAACTGTTGTTCCCGTATGCCCAGGATTATTTAAATTTCGAATCCCTCGAATTAAATTGTAAATTTTATTCGTTGATTAATTTATTAGTGTAAGCATTAGAAACCAATAATTATTTTATTACTGTCCCTTCTTAGAGTAAGGGATAAATATCTCCTTTGATAGTTTCAATCCCTAACCATTGTACCAATATGTTGCCGTTTTTCTGTTTCTTGTGTACAAATTATTATAATATAACGTATATAATAATAATAAAACGTCAAGAACCTTGTGAAGGGAAAAAATCACAAAGACCGCCATGTGGGATGTGGCTTCGACGATCATTGTCCCGATAGTTGTTTCCGCAAACGGTCTCATAGGGAAAAGTCTCGATCAACATCTTAAGAGACTTTCGCTGGATGGCTGGGTCAAGGGTCAGATACAGAAGGCAGTACTCCTGGACACGGCACGCATCGTCAGGAGGTTTCTCTCTATGTCGCCCTAACCACCGGTTGCTTGAGCCCTGCTTCGTTGCCGGTGTCACACACTAGGTTAGGTTTTTATAATGTTTTTGTATTTTGTATGATTTTTTCTGTATTTTACTTTTTATAGAAATATTATAAAAACTTAACTTAAGGTATCAAAATAAATAAAAGAAATAAAACGTCAAAAATATTGTAATATAAATTTGTGCACAGTATATGACAAGCCGTGTTAGCTCAATTGTCTGGGCGTTCGTCTCAAGTTGCATCTAATACTAGCATTATAGCTATTCTTACTAATTTAAACACAGCCCTATCTATATATAAAAGAGAAAGTGTGTGGGTTTGATCCGCATAGGCTCTTAACGGCTGGATCGATTCCAATGAAACTTTCAGGGAACCTTCAGATTAATCCTGTAATGTATAGTCGGAGCACTCCTCTTTTTGAACTGTCAAACAAGCCATACGTCGTACTTTTATTTCTGACATTAACTTGGGCCCGATATGTTTTTGTATAAATGATAAGAATGTATTGTATTTACTGATATGTACATGGGTGTAGGTAACGATCTTCACCCACTCGAGAAGAGAATGAATACGGAGAGAAATGAATAATTTAATATATTGTGAGAGTTAAATTAAATATTTAATGATGTAAGTTTATAGTTTTAAATAAAATAAACCATAATCTTGCTCGGCAAAGCGAGCTAGGTACGCTAGTATTTAATATATAATTCCACTAGCTGTACCCAGCCACGCTTCGCTTAGGTTTATCATGATTACATGGATGAAAAATGAGGAACAAAACAAAGTAATTGAGAACATATTAGATTTAGAATCTAATCTATAAATAAGTCATACTAACCTAAACCATTAGGTTATTGACGCTACAATGTTGTATGTCGTGTCAAAATTTGAGCCTAGTCGAAGCGGAACTTTTTGAGTTTTTAAAGCGTTCACAAACGAATACAACATTTTTATTTTTATAGATACTGCAGTACTGCAGTCAAGATAGTCAAATACCTTTCTTGTATAGTTGCTATACAATCATTATCGGAGAAGGTCAGATCTTGTTTCCTGATCGAGCTCGTGATACAAAAAAGTGACTTACAGATAGACAGTTTTTATACGTGTAGTACTAGGGATAGACAAAAAAGGTTAGTAGCTAGTAGATAGAATCAAATGCCTTTTACAAACACAGATATACCGCCTTAATGTGCCTTAGTATTTCAATAAGTTTCTATCAACGATTTAGAGCACCGTCTGCGATACGTAAGCGCGGTGGTTCGATGCGATCATTCGAGTATTGACGTCAACCATCATCTAGCAACAGCAATTCAGCGCTTCAGCCTAGCTGGCATAGTTAACAAGAATGTTAGTAATATTTATTAAAAAAAATTACGCTGTTGTAACACCATAGACACAACAGGCGGACTTAATGCCTTAATGGCAGAGATTCTCCAGAGAGAAAAACATATTGGCAGATGTAATAAAGGACAAGATTAGAGACATAATGAAATATTAAAATAAATACACACACATATATTTATATATATATATATACATATATATATATATATATATATATATATATATATATATATATATATATATATATATATATATATTATATAGACATAGACATAGACATTTATTTATTGGCATCACAATACAAAAACACATCACAGACTGAATATAACACACATTAAAAAAGAATGAAAAATAGACAAAACACAGTTAAAGTTACACGGACAAATAATACAAAACATATGATGCCAATATCGGACACCGTCTCAGCATATGCTGTCACAAGGATGCGACAGCGCTGATTTTCAGCGGTGCCCGGGACTACCTAAAGACGTGCGCGCGCAATACTACTTTTTTATGGAGTATTATTTATTATACAGACAGTAAGAGTATAATAAATATGATACATACATAAAACAGTTATGAGATAAAATATATTTTATACAATAAAATAATAGATGAAAAAATATATATATAACTATTATTGAGTCAAAAATAAATAATATGATAATTAAACGTATAAAGTATAATTATATAATTAAATATTAAATTATATACGCATACGTAAGTATTTACTATCTTTGACGAAACCTTCTTAGCAATTAGTAGAGAGGAATGGAGATTGATTGTCAAGAGAGTCAGAACGTAAGACCGAAACTCGGCAGTACAAACAGATATTTGTAATAACCGACCGTAAACCGTATCATAAACCTAGAATTGCTTACCGTTTTTTGTTTACGCGGGGGAATCCTTTTTACGGACCATCCTCCGGAACCCTGGGTGGTCCCGGAGGGATGTGTGGGAATCGGTCTGGGCGACCCCTAAACGTTCCGCGAATGCCATCAGCTGTTATAAGTGGAGTGCCCCGGATCTGTCAACGGGGCACCCCAACGACCGGCCGGTCCCTGCAAAGACCGGACTTCTTCCTCTAAAGGGCCGAAGCTTTAGCTTTAGCCAGGTAGAATTTCTTAGCCTGGGCTGTCACAGTCAGCAGTAAAAAAACAATTTGATAGGAATTAGATATCCTAGTGATGCAAATTCCTGCTATGAAACCACTATTGCAATTATTAAATAATTGCCTCCCACCGTCTTCATGATCATGTGCGACCATTTCGTAGGCGCCCTACCCTGAGCACGTTTGCCGTCCATTTTGCCTAGGATGATCTGCTTCTCCAGACAGTGCTTGGAAGACCTCATGATGTGTCCAAAGAAGCTAGGACATGGTTTACGGCAATAGTCGAATGGTGGATTCGAACTCACGACCTTACGATTCGCAGGCCGTACCCTAAACCATTAGGCTATTGACGCTTCGTAACATGTAGGTTTCCTCGCGATGTTTTTCCTTTACCACCTAGCGCTTGGTAAATCAGCACTTAAAATAACAAGAAACAAATTCATTGGCAACGGGAATCGAACCAAGCTAGCGTACTATTTACTAATTACTTAGACACAAACTACCATTAGTTATTAATAATTAAACAACAATATTTGCTAAACACATCAAGTTAATGTTACATTCAATTATGTGTTACGAGACTTGAATGTACGAGTGAATAGTTTTCGACTTATGTTGTTAACATAAGATTGGTAGTTCTTAACTAGATTTCCTTTGTAGTATGATAGAATTGTCAGCCCTGTAGTTCTGGGCTCTCAAGAATAAGACTCCGATATCCCCTGCCTGTCGTAGAAGGCGACTAAAAGGGGCCTCGGGTTCACTGGGCGACAAGGGGGCCTTTGTCGTCCGCCAAGGTGGACCCGGGAAAGAAGGCGACATCGGCTGGCCCGTGTCGCCTTGCACTGCGAGGGCACAAGAGGGGAGGGAGTAACCTCCCCCCCGGGAAGTGCTCGCCTTGAGCACAGTGCAGAGGGGCTCCGGTGCGTTGCACAGGAGATCTCGGAGCCCCTCACCATGCACCAAGGAAGGGCCACCGGGGAGGTTTTAGTGGATAAAAACCCCACATAACCGCCGCCTTCCTCCTCGTTAACAAAAAAAAGGATGGTAGAATTATGAGTACAGCAGACGGTGAAAGAGAGATTCATTTCTTTATTATATGGTAGGTTTATCAGAATCCAAAACTAGGTTATCCTTAAATACAACTATCACGAATGTGAAATTTGTACCAAAATTGTTATATATACTTAATAATGTAATGTATGTACTAATATATACGAACTTCTAGAGTGAACATTCTGTCTTAACCATGATACTTCAGAAATATAAAAGAGCCTCCGCATAGAGACGTGTTTATGTTTAATCCATTATTGATTTGACTTGATGTCGATTTTTGTTCTACATTGATTTACTTGTCCTACGGTACATATAGAGAGCATCATTGGAACGTACTATGAAAGCGCACTAGACTCGTCCGTGATGGACGTCTTTTTATAGAAAGATCTACTTTTAATTAAGGCTACCAAACTCTTACAACTTTTTCTCTTTTTAGCCAAGTTTCCCTTCACAGGTATCTGTTGACAAAAGTGATATTAAATAGAAATTGTTCTAATACAAATTACGGTTGAATGAAAATTTATTTACGTAACATTATGTATTATTAAAAATTGTATACATTTTATACATTACTACATTTATAATCATTTACAATACATACAGTTAATGCGTGGTTCTGTAAGTTTAATATAATTTTAAAATCATAGTACGGTTATACTTATCATTTGCCTTATATGCATAGAGCCATCTGTGGTTTAGTAGAAATAGTATGATTATTTTAAATTGCTTAACTGCCCTCTAGTGGTGAATAGAAATCTTTGATGTATCATACATTTTGTGTAGCTTCGTCAATATGACAATAGATGGCATTGATATAAAATTCAATAAATTGCTTAAGAAAAATTAACATCTTAACTATAAATTAAACGTATATTGTAAATATTTGTATGTAGGGTAATATATGACATGTATAATTATTAATTACATATATATATAAATATAGTTCGTATTTGATACAACATTTGTATTCAGTATTATTTTCTATATTAAGGTGTGGCAACCAACTGATAATAATAAATGTATATTGTTCGAAAACGTTTCAGTAGGTAATGTTTTCTAAATATTACTGGTTATGATCAGTTTTTTGAGTCATCCTGTATAAGCTGCGGTGTCCGAGTGGTTAAGGAGATGGACTTGAAATCCATTGGGTTCTACCCGCACAGGTTCGAATCCTGTCCGCAGCGTTTCAATACTTTTTATAGATAGAGGATGTATCAATAACAAGCAAAGCAATTCTTAGTAAATTTACACAAATTTCTGATTTAGAAAGTTACATTTTAGAAAAAAGTTTCAAAATCATAAAATGTAAATGTTGTCAGGTTAATCTGAGTTTAAAATGCTACATGAAGAATTGAAATAGTGTAATAATCCAAATGTTACCATATTAATTAGTAATAATTTATGTATATGGTATTCTATATTCAAAATGAAATAAAAAGTTCTTATCCACCAGTAAATGTTTTTATTAAAATATATAATTATTGCTATTACTTATTTTATGATAATATTTTCATTTATTTCGTGTAATTAAATTAATCTAATTTAGTTGTAGTTTAAAAATTACTACTGGCCAGAGAAAAATAATTTGCTTAAAAGGTACGTTCATCAAAAAAAAAACAAAAATGTTTCTTCGAGTCTAACTAAAATGAAGTTTTAGTCAGTAGCTTTTCTCCCTCGGTACATAATTATACTGTATCAGTTGAAAATCGAAAATAACACAATTAATTATATCAATAAAAGATAAATTATACTTTTGTAATTTATATTTCAAAAAGGTAAATTATGGAAAAATTTATGTCAACAATAAATCAAAATAAATAACAAAAAGTTTCCTTCGAGCCGGATTTGAACCAGCGACCTATGGATGTCAATGCAACCTCTACAGTCCACCGCTCTACCAACTGAGCTATCGAAGGTTGTGAAAGCAATTCAAAATTAAACTATAGAATTTTACTGTTACTATTTGACATTAATGCATTACAATTATAAAATATTGGAAGAACTAATTTTACATTAGTTTTGAAATTTATCTTCCGTTTGTTTTTTAAAAAGTTACATCAACCTTTTTTTATTTAAACTCTGTAAAATAATTTACTTTTAACATTTCTTTTTTAGTTTTCACTTAATTTTTCGTTAATAAATAATTTTAAGTTATTAATTTTTAGTTAATAATAAAATAAATCTATTATATTTTTGCGAAAAAAATATAAATATCAAATTAACTCTTTCGGCCATTTTACCATAACGAAGACAAAGACATTTTTTTCCCAAAGATTTCAACAAAGCCTTTCTTATAATTTAGGCACCGACCTGATAGGACACTTTTTAAAAGTATTGGGTATAAAATTGATATATTCTTTAATGTTATTTAAAAATCAAGTGATTCTTATATTCAATAAAAATTTCATTCATAAAATAACATTATTGTGAGAACGTAACAAAAACTTTACGCTAATTTAAGAAATTTATATATGGACAGATCCAGTTTTAAAAGTATTGACAATGGCCTAATGGTTTAGGGTACGGCCTGCGAATCGTAAGGTCGTGGGTTCGAATCCACCATTCGATTATTGCCGTGAACCATGTCCTAGCACAATCTTAAGCTTAGTTGGAATGGTTAACAAGATTGTTAGTAATATTTCGGAAAAAAAAGGAGTATTACTAGCTCTCTTCTAAAAAAAAAAAAAATGGATACCATTTTATTTTAAGTATTGCAAACATTGTATATAGTTCCGTTATTTAATTGGGCTCTGAAGAATAAGACTACGGTATCCCCTGCATGTCGTAGAAGACGACTAAAAGGGGCCTCGGGTGCATTGTGCGACAAGGGTGGTGGGCCTTTTTCGTCCGCTAAGGTGGACCCAGGAAGAAGGCGACATCGGCTGGCCCGGGTCGCCTTGCACTGCGAGGGCACAGGGAGGGAGTAACCTCCCCGGGACGTGCTCTCCTTGAGCAAAGTGCAGAGGGGCTCCGGTGCGTTCCACTGGAGATCCCGGAGCCCCTCGTCATGCACCGAGGAAAGGGAGGTTTTAGTGGGTAATAACCCCACATAACCGTCCCCTTCCCCCAGTAGGCGGGGTATCTTTTGAAGATTTCCTCCTATGCCTATTTAAAAGTTATAGTTCGGAGAGAATATCACGGCACTATCCGTTAAAACTTATTCAAGCTTTTTTCTCTCTTTTTTTCTTTTATTGGCATAATGACTATAATGTACTAATATAATTTGGACGTTTAGAAATGGTGGTAAATTTACTGCTTTAAAGGAGAACCATGTTAATGAACTTGAAACCTAACATCTATTAGATCTGGACTAAGAATGAAGTAGGCACACTCTGCTCCAATGCTATCGATTGTAAAACAGGGGTTGCAAACCTTTTAACTCAAAAGAGCAATACGGACAATATATAATTGAAATTTATTCAGAGAGCCATTGTTTTAACTAAAAGTTCGCTTTAGTAGGAACCCAAATCAGGATTACAGTAACATTCTCGAGCATGCCATCGAATATGCCTTAAATTATTTAAATAAAATAAAAGAAATATTACTAATAATGGCATATAAAATTGTCGAGTGTCATGTGTGTGCATCAATTTATGTGAGAAAGTGTGTGTGGGAATGTGTTTATAAGTGCTTGTTAAATTTGTTTAATGTTGTTTAATTATACACACAAAAATATGCCTGCATTACATAACTTAGACTAATCGAGTACAAACTTTTACTGACTATCTTCACTCATAAAAACCATTTCGATCTTTTCAAAAGTATTACGGACAAAGTTAAAGGTCAGATCTTTCGTAACGAAGCTCAACTATATTACGTAACGTATCGAATATTTAGAAGTGTTCAAAGTTTCCGAAGTTTTTTATTCGCGATCCGATACACAACTTAGATGACGTCATCGGTATCACAGCCGCTGAAGCTTGTGCTATTGTCAAACACATATTTAATTACCAACGTGTGCAGTGCGGCACGCGCTATTAACTTTTAAAAACGATGTTACATCTCCAGTGGGAATAGGCTATTTACGTCTTTATTATTTGAAGCATAAGTGATAAATTTGTATGAGCATATGTTTATGTTTACGTCGTTTATAAAACTTTGACATGAAGTGAATTTTGGCCGATCCTGCGTCGTACAGCGCATGCGCAAAGAGCGGTTTGCGAGCGCGTATTCGGTCAAAGTAAGGCGGCGCGCCGACTAGCGCGCTCGCCCGCCGTTCGGCTAGAGCTTGCCGCGTCTCATGAAATAACATAAGACATCAATAAAAAGAAATGAACCAAGTTATAACTAAAATTGTGTGACAAATCAACATGTAAATTTATTTATATCTTTTGCTTTGTGTGTGAGAGCGCTGTCGTTTCTTCCTTTGTATGTTTCGCGATTGACTGATTGAAGTGCAATGATTGTTTTGATGAGGTAAGTACTTAATAAGTTTAAGGCCGTAGCTTGTCCTTGTATAGTGGCAAATAGTGCACACATGGTATTATGTCTCACGTGGCTAATTACCTCGCGTGACCGTTCTAATTGTCTGCAAATCGTTGCATTGTTTTGCCGACCTCACATTTTAATACATGGGTGCAGCTTTTGAATGAGTAATGGGTTAAAATTAATATAATAACTTAAACAATCGATATATATACAAAACTCTCCCACTAAATAATGAATTCACATTTTTAAACTTACCGATGCTTGAATACTGCAACTACTGACGTACAAGATACTAACGTAACTTGAAGTAATTGATTACTTTACTACGATAACTACAAAGAACATCAAGTTAAGATATTTCAAATGAAATTATAGATACTTTTTCTTATTTTATAATGTCTACATTATGTAAATAGGTTTACGCCTTTGTCTTTAAAGTTGTTATAAAATTGTCGAGTGTCATGTGTGTGCATCAATTTGTGTGAGAAAGTGTGTGGGAATGTGTTAATAAATGCTTGTTAAATTTGTTAAATGTTGTTTAATTATACACACAAAAATATGCCTGCATTACATAACTTAGACTAATCGACTATAAACTTTTACTGACTGTCTTCACTCATAAAACTATTTCGATGTTTTCAAAAGTATTACGGACAAAGTTAAAGGTCAGATCTTTCGTAACGAAGCTCAACTATATTACGTAACGTATCGAATATTTAGAAGTGTTCAAAGTTTCCGAAGTTTTTTATTCGCGATCCGATACACAACTTAGATGACGTCATCGGTATCACAGCCGCTGAAGCTTGTGCTATTGTCAAACACATATTTAATTACCAACGTGTGCAGTGCGGCACGCGCTATTAACTTTTAAAAACGATGTTACCGCTCCAGTAGGAATAAGCTATTTACGTCTTTATTATCTAAAGCATAAGTGATAAATTTGTATGAATATATGTTTATGTTTACGTCGTTTATAAAACTTTGACATGAAGTGAATTTTGGCCGATCCTGCGTCGTACAGCGCATGCGCAAAGAGCGGTTTGCGAGCGCGTATTCGGTCAAAGTAAGGCGGCGCGCCGACTAGCGCGCTCGCCCGCCGTTCGGCTAGAGCTTGCCGCGTCTCATGAAATAACACAAGACATCAATAAAAAGAAATGTACCAAGTTATAACTAAAATTGTGTGACAAATCAACATGTAAATTTATTTATATCTTTTGCTTTGTGTGTGAGAGCGCTGTCGTTTCTTCCTTTGTATGTTTCGCGATTGACTGATTGAAGTGCAATGATTGTTTTGATGAGGTAAGTACTTAATAAGTTTAAGGCCGTAGCTTGTCCTTGTATAGTGGCAAATAGTGCACACATGGTATTATGTCTCACGTGGCTAATTACCTCGCGTGACCATTCTAATTGTCGGCAAATCGTTGCATTGTTTTGCCGACCTCACATTTTAATACATGGGTGCAGCTTTTGAATGAGTAATGGGTTAAAATTAATATAATACCTTAAACAATCGATATATACACAAAACTCTCCCACTAAATATTGAATTCACATTCTAAAACTTACTGACGTACAAGATACTAACGTAACTTGAAGTAATTGATTACTTTTAATACGATAACTACAAAGAAAATCAAGGTAAGATATTTCAAATGAAATTATAGATACTTTTTCTTATTTTATAATGTCTACATTATGTAAATAGGTTTACGCCTTTTGTCTTTAAAGTTGTTTTAAAATTCGCCGGCTCAAAGAACCATCTAATTTTTGGATGTTACATACTTCAGATCATGAACCATAAACACCATTCAGTGCATTTCCACTTAATATGATTACCCGTGAAATAGCAACGATCAGAATGCTTACGCGTAACATAGTAACCGTCTAAAGTGAGGTAATTATGAGGCCCTTGTGTCGACTCACTAGCGATAGAGGCTATGCCATCTCTCAATCCGGTGAAGCAGTCAAGGCCAGATTCTCTGACCAATCATGAATCAATGTAGTTCGTCCAAAATATCCACTTAATATTAGGTGTAATCGTAGTGTCGTCGTAGTGGCATTAAAAATGAGAATTATGCTAGGGGTAAAATTCTGTTATCCAATATTCTTATAAAACATTTATTTTTAAATTGGAAATGAATCAAATTAACTTACTGCTTATCTGTTCTCAAGTGATCATCGATGTATATGAAAATCCACAACGCCGGCGGAACTGCAGACGCATTGCCGACCTTTGAGAAAGGAATAGGCTCGTTTATTATATGTCCCAATGTCCTATAGGTTTGGCAATACTGCTGAGACCGTTAATTCCACAGGTTCACCAGTCCTTAACACACTTAAGTACTTTTAATTTGTACATTTATACATTTTTATTTGATAATCTAAAATAATTTGTACTTTTAATTGTACAATATAAAATAATTTTATAGTAAAATATAAGATTTGGTGTTTACTATAATAACGGATTGTGAATTTTGGGTTAGCATTTCGCCACAGTGCTAATATGCTGTACTTTAAACCGACTTCAAAAAAGGGGGTGGTTCTGAAATCGTCTGTATGTTTTTTTTTATAGTAATCCACATAACTTTCGACTGTGTGAACAGATTTTGATGATGTGTGGTCTAATTATGACAATGGCGTCCATGAGAAAACCATAAAGTCTTGCATTAAGTATGTGCGCGACAAATGGACGAATAACTCAATATCACGGCAACCGATTTCGATGATTCATTTTTATACGAAATTATGTACTTTCAAGAGTTCGATGAAAGTTTGGCTAGTTTCGGTTTAATACTATTTCTGTACCCACGATAAGCCGGAAATACAACGTTTAACTTTCGAATCAATTTGAAGTGGGTTTTTGTTTTTACTCGTAAATATACTTTTAAAGTTAACATTGCACCACAGTGCTATTCTACTGTATTTTGTGTTTCAAAATCCTGGACCTAAGGTTAACCCTCCTGTCTATTACGTTATATACTATTAACCAAAACGACGAAACTTCTACCAGACAAGACGTCTCTACCTATAACATTGTTAAGCTGCAGCTCCTGTGCCTTTTTTCCTATAAAAAAAGTTGATAGAATCGATAGAGGACATTATTCGCCAACAAGGACTTATTCGAGCAATCATTTATTTTATTACTATTTGTCTATTATTATTATACTCTTCAAGTAAAACTCTCATACTACATACGAACAATACTCGAAAGATATAATCTGAACTTTGATATTGCACAGAATATATCAAAGTTCAGGTAAAATTTTTGCGTATTACCTTTGTAAAGTTGACCGCTTAAACTTTAATCGTGTGTTAAAGGTTACTGGGGTTTAATGTCTGAATTTTCGTGGGTGTGCTGACCTTTTTATTCTAATTCGGACAGTGGGGGATAATTTTTGTTTTCTTTTACTAAAGTTGATATTTATGCTTCATTTTTTTATCTTAAAATTGCAGACTTGCTGTAGTATGTACTGTAAATTTCCACCATCATACACCAGGGACAAATTTCAGCAAGTTTTTTTCTTCAATCTTCAAAAAGATACCCTGCCTTCTGGAGGCGGCGGTTATGTGGGGTTTTTACCTACTAAAACCTCCCCGCGGCCCTCCTTCGTTGCATGGTGAGAGGCTCCGGGATCTCCAGAGGAACGCACCGGAGCCCCTCTGTACCGCGTTCTTAGGAGAGCACGTCCCGAGGGGAGGTTACTCCCTCCTCCCTGTGCCCTCGCAGTTCAAGGCGACACGGGCCAGCCGATGTCGCTTCCTTCTCGGGTCCACCTTGGCGGACGACAAAGGCGCCCACCCTTGTTGTCCAGTGAACCCGAGGCCCCTTTTAGTCGTCTTCTATGACAGGCAGGGTATACCGTAGTCTTATTCTTGAGAGCCCAGAACTACAGTCCTGTTATATGATACCCAAGAAGGTTAAGCTAATAGTTAAGCAAGCGATCAACACTTTGTGCTCGACGACCTTCAACAAAGAAGAAGACGCTTATTGGGGAAGCTGACCGCATCAGTTTCACTTGGTTTGAGAGGTGGCAGAGCTATTAGGCCGTTTACCCTGTACCTCTATTGGGAACAACACGGCGCAACGGCCCCCAAGAGAGGACCTCGGCTTGGACGGTTAATGTAATAGCGTTATTATTTCATCTATCAAAAAGTAACTTTAAAAATAAACTCATCTATGTACTTAGTCTAATTTAATTTAAATAAACACTAAAATGTATAAATACATAATCATGTTTTAACGCTTTATAATTTAAGTACTTACCTAACTTAGTATCTTAGTAGCTTATCGGGATGTATTAGTGATAGATGGTGAGCACATCTCTAAAATTATGCCTGTTATTTTTTGTACGTAAGAAATCGAAAAACGGATAGTCGTTGGTATAAGCCAATTGGGATTAAAACTTTCAGCCATAAGATAATAAAGTCATATTTATATTCTCATATTTTACAGATAACGTTCCGCTTAATACACACAAAGGGATAGGAGTGCACGATATATATCGATATTACAAAAAATATCGATATATGGACGCGATATATTGCTTGAATCCGATATTATCGAATCATCTAATATCGAAATTTATATCGATTTATTTCATCCGATATAGAAAATAAATAAAAAAGCATTCCATACTTTCGTTTATTTGTGGTTGATAACTTGAATAAAATAAAACCCTTACTTGCGCTGCCATCCCGAAGAGTGTAGTGTAGTATATTACCACACTCCTACTCTTCACGATGGCAGGACTCGTTGTATAAATTTTATAATCTATGCATGAAGTCTGTACTACTAGCAAGATCAAATAAAATAGTCTGGACTGGTATCCGAAGCGAGAACCTCTCAGTTACGCACCGAGTACTCTATTAGTACAAAACTTTTCTTTTATATTTTCTTTAATATTAAGGGCCAATTAATTATAAACAAATTTCGATAAAAAATGTCGATATATTTGTACAATACATCGCGTAGTATCGATACAACCTCACGATATATTATATCGAAAAATATATCAATATATTTTTGGCGTGAACATCCCTACAAAGGGATCCCACAGAGGAATTATTGATGAGGGCTGAAACTAATTGCTTATAAATTCCCTTTACTTAGCGCGCTGAAATGGGGCATTTTAATTTTGGCTCGTTTTCCTTTGATGTCCAGTCCTTTATTTGTTATCCAGTGTTTGTTTTTCTAGAATTGCTTTGTATTTTGTGTATACAGTGAATTATAAATGAGCGTGCGAAAACCTCAGCACATGAAAATTTTTAATGTGTTTATGTAACTTGTAGCTGTATACGATTTTTAGTAAAGAAGGAAGAGTAATGATTTTTTACTGAGGAGAACGTATCCGTGTTATTTTTTTTAAAGAAATAATACTAAAATTCTTGTTAACCATTCCAACTGAGCTTAAGTTTGTGATAGGACATGGTTTCCGTCAATAGTCGAATGGTGGACTTTGTAACCTCGACCATTGCGTTATTGACGGTTTTAGATGCAAATATTTTGTTTTCATTTAATTTTAGATATATATATTAATTGTTATTTTTGAAACTCGACTTTAATGTGAATATAGTATGAAAAAGGGTTTTTTTAATAATAATAAAAATGTATGTATGATAGTTGATGATATTATGGGAAGTTGCGAATTTAACAAAGTATCTTGTTCATAGTAATTGCGGTGCATAATGTACTTGGGCGCCGTACAGAACGGGGTCGGGATCCCGCGGCACAAGCCCCATGATACTACGTGTCGCAATAATAAAAGAGATGCAGCAGGTCTCCGCTTGCAGGCTGTCTTCACTGTCACTTCACTGTTCACTGTCAAGTCTAAGTCAGTAAGTCAATGTCGAGTTAAAACACACAAGCGAGCAATGCGCTGATGTAATCGTATTGCACAGGTTCAAATCAAATCAAAGCAAATAAGGACGTTGTTAATGACGCGCCGCGAACCGATAATTATCAGCGATGTACGCTAAATTAACTATAACGAACGGTCCTGCAACTGGTGGGCGACTGGGCAGATAGTGCCCTCTCCGCACACGCCCTGCGCTGCGTCTGACAGTACGTTTTCCAATTACCCACGTGTGCGGAGAAAACAAAAATAAAAAATATCGCTGCACCGTCATCCGAGTGACAGATATATTACCGCGATATATGAATTTGTCGATATTCAACTATACCGAACAACACTAGACTAAAGCATCTCAAACCACCGGCCACGTAATCTTCGAACCCGAGAGATTAATCTACAAATCTCTGAAGGCGCTTCAATAAGCTTGTGAATAGTCAAGTTTAGTTCTCGCGACGTTTCAATGCCTTGGATTCAATAAAAACAGCAACGAGTTAAGCAGTTATAACTCTTCTGATCTCTCTTTTTGGTTGCCTCACTCTTGTCATTAAATGTCATTAGCCAAATGGTTTAGGTTACGGTCTGCGAAACGTCGGAGGTTCGAATCCACCATTCGACTATTGACTTGAACCATCTCCTATTACAAGCTTAAGCTTTGTTTGAATGTTGAACAGGAATGTCAATAATATTTTTTAAAAAAAATATTGTTAGCAATGTTTTTTTTTCCGGTGCATTGGGCAGTGTACATCACCAGCACGATGTCCCGCAAACTCTGGCCGTCAATCGAGCACATTCGTGACGGCTAATGCGGTGGTCGGCCACACATTTGGCATCTGTCCCTTAAAAGAACCTTGCCTTAAACACCGATAATTTATAAGATTTTAGAAGATACGAATTTCCCCAATCTTGTTATCTCTCAAACATGAAATTTTGTACAAGCATTATTATCTTATTGAATAAAACTGACGTTACGGATTTTATCTCGCTTTAATCTTATTTTAGAATTCCCGACGTTTCGAAACCTGTACCTCAGTAATTTCCACGGGAATGTCTAAAATATATTACTTGTTTTTATATGGCCATTTCGTAGGTAAGTCCTTGAACTTCTGAATGTTCATGTTTGTGTTTTTGATTGAAGAAGAACGAGAATTTAGGCACCAGATGCAACTTACTGCAATCAATCGTAAATCGTATCTCTCTACGTATCGTCTACTATGATACTTCGAAAATAAAAGAGGGCGTCCGCGCGTAGTAGCGTTTATGTTAGCTGTGTATTTATATACACTTGGCTTTCGCAGTGCGTCTAATTAAAAATAATAGTTTTACGTCTCCCGTACAAAGATTCTACTTCAAAAACTATGCTAAAAAAGTTAAAGTTACAGCCTAAGTTATACATGTCCCACTGTTGGGCGCAGGCCTTCTCTGTAAATAGAGTATAAGGGCATATTCCGCCACGGGATTGGCAGGCTACACATGCCTTAGAAAAATTTAACAAAGCATCTTGTTCATAGTAATTGCGGTGCATAATGTACTTAAGCGCCGTACAGAACGGGTCGGGATCCCGCGGCACAAGCCCCATGATACTACGTGTCGCAATAATAAAAGAGATGCAGCAGGTCTCCGCTTGCAGGCTGTTCACTGTCACTTGACTGTTCACTGTCACTTGACTGTTCACTGTCACTTGACTGTTCACCGTCAAGTCTAAGTCAGTAAGTCAATGTCGAGTTAAAACACACAAGCGAGCAATGCGCTGATGTAATCGTATTGCACAGGTTTAAATCAAATCAAAGCAAATAAGGACGTTGTTAATGACGCGCCGCGAACCGATAATAATCAGCGATGTACGCTAAATTAACTATACCGAACGGTTCTGCAACTGGTGGGCGACTGGGCAGATAGTGCCCTCTCCGCACACGCCCTGCGCTGCGTCTGACAGTAGGTTTTCCAATTACCCACGTGTGCGGAGAAAACAAAAATAAAAATATCGCTGCACCGTCATCCGTGTGACAGATATATTACCGCGATATATGAATTTGTCGATATTCAACTATACCGAACAACACTAGACATCTCAAACCACCGGCCACGTAATCTTCGAACCCGAGAGATTAATCTACAAATCTCTGTTGGCGCTTCAATAAGCTTGTTAATAATCAAGTTTAGTTCTCGCGACGTTTCAATGACTTGGATTCAATAAAAACAGCAACGAGTTAAGCAGTTATAACTCTTCTGATCTCTCTTTTTGGTTGCCTCACTCTTGTCATTAAATGTCATTAGCCTAAGGGTTTAGGTTACGGTCTGCGAAACGTCGGAGGTTCGAATCCACCATTCGACTATTGACTTGAACCATCTCCTATTACAAGCTTAAGCTTTGTTTGAATGTTGAACAAGAATGTCATTATTATTTTTTTTTAAATATTGTTAGCAATGTTTTTTTTTCCGGTGCATTGGGCAGTGTACATCACCAGCACGATGTCCCGCCAACTCTGGCCGTCAATCGAGCACATTCGTGACGGCTAATGCGGTGGTCGGCCACACATTTGGCATCTGTCCCTTAAAAGAACCTTGCCTTAAACCCCGATAGTTTAAAAGGTTTTAGAAGATACGAATTTCCCCAATCTTGTTATCTCTCAAACATGAAATTTTGTACAAGCATTATTATCTTATTGAATAAAACTGACGTTACGGATTTTATCTCGCTTTAATCTTATTTTAGAATTCCCGACGTTTCGAAACCTATGCCTCCGTAATTTCCACGGGAATGTCTAAAATATATTAATGGAAATTAGTAATTTATTATCCAAACAGATTATTAACGTTACAATGCGCACATAAATGAATGTCAAAGCTCTCGCTGAGCAAAATGTGTTGCCAGAATTGCTTAACAATTCCCTTAATCACGAAAATCAACAAGTTTGTTTGTCGTGAAGTTTACCTACGCACTGTACTGTGTGTTTGAGTGTGTGTTTCTCGTACGTTTGTTGTTTTAATTGCTGCTAATCTAATTTACAACGTTCACTGTAAATAAAGATTGCTTATAAATTAGGTCGACTCGAATTTAAAGGAATCTCAATACACACATATATCAAATTTTGCGACGAGAAATTTATGTTACCACTTTATATTCAAATTCTAGGTTCTTATAAAAAAATTGTTTTCAAAATTTTAAAGAATATTTCGATGAAAGAAGTAAGCAGAAAGGTATATGGTATAAAATCATTCAAAGTCAACCTGCTCATTTGCCTTGGTTCCTGGAGAGAAAAAGTAAAATACATATTATAACGGTGCACAGATTGACATCGGGACATTTCCCTGCAAAATTTTTTGCACATCGGATGCGGAAGGCTGAGTCACCGAACTGTGAGATTTTCCGGGTGGTGGATGATGTGCACCACATAATGGGGGAATGTGCTAAACATGAAGCGGAAAAAGTCATTAATAGATAGTGTAAAACTGAGGGAGCAACATGTGGGAGTTTTCTTAATGCTGCTGTCTGAAGACTCAGAGGAAGCGAGGATGCTGGTGGCTACGGCCATACAACATTGATGAATTTCTTTCTCGTTTCATGAGACCGATGTGTGTGTACTTAAGATAGGGTATGATGGGGCTGACATGTCCAAAACGGCAGAAGTCCCCAATTAAAAAAAATTTGAAGATAAAATTTTTATTATCATCTCTAAATAATTTTTAAGTACGATCGTGAGTCGTCACCCTTTAGAGCTTCTAAGAGGCCTTGAACTGAACCGCTATTGGTCCCTTTTATTCATAATTAAAACTTTAGGCATCGTATAACTAGGAAAAATACAACATAAAGTTAGATTGGAGTATATTTTTAAAAATATATTAATGTTTTGGGATGTCTTACAAAAGAAAGTACTTTCAAATAGCACGTACACATTACCTTTTAGGTGACGTTTCATCTTTTGTTTTGTGCGCTTTTGCATCGTGAAAAATTTACTCTGAAAAATGTAGAAAGTCGGGCTTTTTATAGCCGGCCTTTTGAGGACACTTCGTTTTGTGTTAATGTTTACATTTGACTTTTGCATACGAATATCTCAGTTATTTTTGGTTTCGCCATTTTGAATTAAATGGTTTTTAATATCTTTACCTAATAGCTTTTCATACTGATAAAAACAGACGTATGCATAAACACTGGGTTTTTATAAATACACAAGTATATTTTCGAGTAAAAACAAAAACTGACTTCAAATTGACTCAAACGTTATTACACCGTCTTTCTATCACCGAATTATCGTAAGAATATTACGAAATAGAATTAATCAGAATCTTACCAAACTGTAATCAAACTACTCCAATAAAAACTGAATCATCGAAATCTGTTCTCGAGGTCGAAAATTATGAGGTCGCAAACATACAAAAACGTACAGCCGAATTGAGAACCTCCTCCCTTTTTGAAGTCGGTTGAAAATACAATAATTTGTGCCCTATGAATGGCGATAGATTTGTCACATATGAGACCAAATGCTTAGTGAAACGCGCTTTTTTTTAAATTATTTATTAAAGCGCAACCTCAGACTTGCGTCCGTGCTCTTCTCCATTGTACTCTAATTGGTTAATTTGGTTTTATTAATAGAGTGCTTCTCTCTCTTTAGTAATAGACCTCTACAGTTACTATTTTTTTATAATGCCTGGTTTTTGGAGGTGGTGTTGGAGAATGCTCTGGTTCACGCGTCGTAGACGCCCCATTCCATTGTATTAGCTTCTCCGCGACCGCTGCCTCCCTCTTTGCCATTCTTAGGTTGTAGTTCATTATTTTCTCTTTTGATGCGGCCATTGCCCTTGCCATTAGTCTTCCTGTGGTGTCGTCACAGTCATCTGTTTAATAGGCACCTGTGAAACGCGCTTTGCGATCTGTCTAATGCACATGTGTTATATACCGTCGCGGCCTTTTCATTTTACTTTATAATTCTCTTTTTAAACTCTTATCATGTCCTTTATATCCACGAGCCTATTCAGTATGTAATAATCTTTTCCTGATCAAGGAGTGATATTGCATCTGCTATCTCTCCTTTTATAATGCAACGAAAAAGACAGTAGCCGTTATGAAATCTTTATCGCTGTATGTGGATATGATATTTTAATGTCCATTTTATCTGTTGTTTTAATTGCTGCTAATCTAATTTACAACGTTCACTGTAAATAAAGATTGCTTATAAATTAGGTCGACTCGAATTTAAGGCAATCTCGATACACACATATATCAACTTTTGCGACGAGAAATTTATTCTACCACTTTATACTGAAATTCTAGGTTCTTATAAAAAATTGTTTTCAAAATTTTAAAGAATATTTCAATGAAAGAAGTAAGCAGAAAGGTATATGGTATAAAATCATTCAAAGTCAACCTGCTCATTTGCCTTGGTTCCTGGAGAGAAAAAGTAAAATATACATTATAACGGTGCACAGATTGAGGCCGGGACATTTCCTGCAAAATTTTTGCACATCGGATGCGGAAGGCTGAGTCACCGAACTGTGAGATTTTCCGGTGGTGGATGATGTGCTCCACATAATGGGGAATGTGCTAAACATGAAGCGGAAAAGTCATTAATAGATAGTGTAAAACTGAGGGAGCAACATGTGGGAGTTTTCTTAATGCTGTCTGAAGACTCAGAGGAAGCGAGGAAGCTGGTGGCTATGGCCATACAACATTGATGAATTTCTTTCTCGTTTCATGAGACCGATGTGTGTACTTAAATTAGGGTATGATGGGGCTGACATGTCCAAAACGGCAAAAGTCCCCAATTAAAAAAAAATTTGAAGATAAAATTTTTATTATCATCTCTAAATAATTTTAAGTACGATCGTGAGTTGTAACCCTTTAGAGCTTCTAAGAGGCCTTGAACTAAACCGCTATTAGTCCCTTTTATTCATAATTAAAACTTTAGGCATCGTATAACTAGGAAAATACAACATAAAGTTAGATTGGAGTATATTTTAAAAATATATTAATGTTTTGGGATGTCTTACAAAAGAAAGTACTTTCAATTACCACGTACACATTACCTTTAGGTGACGTTTCATCTTTTGTTTTGTGCGCTTTTGCATCGAGAATTTCCTGTGGTGTCGTCACAGTCATCTGTTTAATAGGCACCTGTGAAACGCGCTTTGCGATCTGTCTAATGCACATGTGTTATATACCGTCGCGGCCTTTTCATTTTACTTTATAATTCTCTTTTTAAACTCTTATCATGTCTACGATGAGCCTATTCAGTATGTAACAATCTTTTCCTGATCAAGGAGTGATATTGCATCTGCTATCTCTCCTTTTATAATGCAACGAAAAAGACAGTAGCCGTTGTATGTGGATATGATATTTTAATGTCCATTTTATCTGCAGTTTTATTCGTCTGCCGCTCGTTTAGACGATAACTATCTTTTAATTACAAGGAAGACAATACATTCAGAAATACGAACTTTAATGTCTTGATATGGCTCCAATTTGAATGACTTATGTTTTTAGTACAAAGAAGATTTTATTTTATCTTTTTGAAGAGTGGCGTTTAAATATATTTCTTTATAAACTCTAGTATATATTTAACAACAAACACTTGTGGAGATATTATCAACTCCTGGAATTATAATCAGTTCGTAAACTTCCATTTGATCCCTTGACATGAAAAAACGTTTTTATGTGCATTCTACAATACAGGCCGAGAGTTTAATAATAGCGAATCATCCCGATGTCTCTAAGAACAAGTCTTTATGATATCAACGAATAACATCTTCTTTAAATCTTCTTTTCTCCGCTATTGAAGAGCCGTCCGGGCATACATTGGTTTACATCCGCTCGTCTTCTCACTCTATAAATTTTTTATACGAGTAAAAACAAAAACCGACTTCAAATCGAATCAAAAACGATAAATGCTATTACACGTGGACGCCGTCTTTGTATTTACTAATTATCGCAGGAATATTAGGAAATAAAATTAATTAGAACCTATTTATATTGTCATCAAAGTCTTGAAGTATATTCTTTCCAATAAAAAATGAATCATCGAAATCGGTTGGCGTGATATTGCGTTATTCATCCATTTGTGCACATACGCTATGCAAATGTAAGACTTGTATGGTTTTATCATGGATGCCTTTGTCAGAATTGGACCAAATTTAAATGGGAACACACGAAAAGCAACAGTTGTCAATAAAAAAAAACAAATCAGTTTACCCAGTCAAAAGTTATTAGGTAACAAACATAAAAAAAACATATATTATATTGTATAAAATATATTTTAATCTCATAACTGTTTTATTCATGTATCACATTTATTATACTCTTATTGTCTGTATAAATTCCATATAAAAGTAGTATTGCGCGCGCACGTCTTTAGGTAGTCCCGGGCACTGCTGAAAATCAGCGCTGTCGCATCCTTGCGACAGCATATGGTGAGACAGTGTCCGATATTGGCATCATATTTGTATTATTTGTCCGTGTAACTTTAACTGTGTTTTGTCTATTTTTCATTCTTTTTTAATGTGTGTTATATTCTGTCTGTGATGTGTTTTGTATCGTGATAACAATAAATAAATGTCTGTCTATATAGACGAATTGAGAACCCTCCTTTTTGACGTCGATTGTAGAAGAAAAAGAACTTGGTTTTGTTTAAATATAAAATAATTCAGTTCCTTTTGTATTCGCCACGGTATAGATTGCATACAATGGTATATAAGTGAACCTTTTTCTACCAAGGTTCACTTATTCATAACACTTAACCTTAAATAAAATTTAGGTTACGTTATAAGCGAACGCCACGGGTGCTAAAACTTACATGAAAGTGTCATTAGCGCAAGTAGAAATTGAGTCTATACTCATATAATTGTGTTTTCCGTCTAATGATAAATACTTATGATTTTTATTAACTCTGACGCAGCGTAAATAAAATACCAGCATGGTTTGGGGAAACACACACGTTCGAAGCAACCAGTTGACTATTACAACCGTCACCTACAAGTAGCTTTAATTATTTTTTGTGATGAACCTACGCTGATTGGCCAGAGAAACTGTCAGCTACAGCTATCACCGGATTTGAGATGATTAGGAGTGACTATGCGCAAGGGTCCTCGAGTGTTGACCTTAAATGAGCGATTACTCTAATCATGTTTACATTCCGAATCGATGACGCCCGAGAGGACCAAACGAGCAGCGTCGGTAATCTATACTTTACAACTACCTACTACCACTACAACACAAATTAAAAAAAATTGTTAGCATTCTTAATTAAAAATCTCCATGAAAAATAATTTTTTGTTTTTTCATCTCGCTGCACGAGAGCTTACAATACGAAATGCTCAAGGAGAGCACATCCCGGGGGGGAGAGGATACTCCCTCCCCCCTATGCCCTCGGAGTGCAAGGCGACACGGGCCTGCCGATGTCGCCTTCTTCCGGGGTCCACCTTGGCGGACGACAAAGGCTTTGTCGCCCAGTGAACCCAAGGCCCCTTTTAGTCGCCTTCTACGACAGGCAGGGGATACCGTAGTCTTATTCTTGAGAGAGCTACAGGGCTGCTTTCTACGTCTAAACCAATGCAGCATGCCTTTATTCTAGTCACAACGAAAGTCACTTTTTAGTAAATTATATGATATTTTTTAAATAATCCTACTAACCATTGCAACCAAGCTTAAGCTTGTACTAGGAGACGGTTCACATCAATCGTCAAATGGTGGATTCGAACCTGCGACCTTAAGTTTCGCAAACTGTATCCTGACCCGATACTATTACTATTAAGATAATAACTAAGGCTTTTGATAACGAAGCTTTGTTTTTTGTCCATTTTATTTTGCAGCTTTGAAATAACAATAGCTAGACAAAAATTTAAGTTACATGAAGGTGGCAAGGCACACTTCACTAACGAGTTGTTAGTTTGATCTAACGAAGTAATCAAGCACGACTCGATTCATCTCGTCTCGCTCGAGGTGTTCGAGAGTGGAGTATAAGAGAGTAATCGAGGTGGAGTATTCGATATTTGTAGACGGAGTGTATCGTATTTTTAATTATCTATTATTATGTAACCAGACTTGAGCCGTACAAAACAGCGTTTAAAGCTCATATAAAACTGTCCCATAAAAAATAGTACTGAACTTGATAAAGATTCTTAGGTTCTTTTCATCTGCCATCGACTTGGACTCGATGATGCTTATGTATCCTTATCCATGAAGCATAAACTTTGTACCCCTTCTTATAAAAAATGCGCGGAAGAGTGTGATGAGTGTTTCTCAGACTTACAGATTATATAAAGTTTTAAATGCTTTTTTTTTTAATAAAAGTTTGTTAAATCGATATAAAAAAACATCACACACACTACCTATACCACCTATAGAAGCGAATATTATACGGTTGCTTAGTTAGTTAAAGATAAAGTTACAGCGTTTATATATGTAATATATATGTCCCACTGTTGGGCGCAGGCCTTCTCTTTAAAGAGAGTATAAGGGCATAGTCCGCCACGCGGCCCCAGTGCGGATCGGCAGAGTTCACATACCTTAGAAATAATTTCTAAGAGATGTAGGTTTCCTCACGATGTTTTTCTTCAATGCCGAGCGTACTGGTGCCAGTACCAAGGTTCGGACTCGGGTAGCTAGCGTACTATGCAACTTGAGCCAACCGCCCGGACACTGCGCTATCACGTCTCAAACGGTTAAGTGACTATGATAAATAATGACTGATCGATTCACCAGATTATGTGTGGTTTCAATGCTCCAATTCCTTGGTTGTAATCGAATTTCGGCTATAGGGCAACTATTAGACGATATTAAAAGACATAAAATGTTATTTTTAAGCCAACTACAAATTCGAAAGAAGCTTTTAAAATAAATACCTGCGCCGTTTTGCATGACCAGCAGCGGAAATTCAAGAGTTTCCTGTGCACCCGTTCGCGTTTTATGTACCTTCCTGCATTTTGAAAGCTTCTACGCCGTTGTAAATAAATTATTTAAAATTTTATTTACATTTTCCAGAGACAGTAATGGGATAACATTCAATAAGTGTAAGTTGCGTAGCAAAGTGTACATTAATTATCGTATAATGGATTGTAAATGTAGATCCTTCTTACGGTTTGACAGAATTTTATTTCCTTAATAAGAATTACAAAAAATTCACTTACTTAAGGAAAATACACAAATATACAATTTAGGCTAAGCGTTACAGTTCTAGTAATGTGTTCATAAAATAATAATAGATTTAAAACATCCAGGAACAATATCAACATTTTGTTTTGAATAGTGGGTTATTGGACATTCATTCGTTATATTTGCTTTAAATTTAGTTTTTAATTGTTACAAGCTTTTAATATTGCGATAAACAGTGACATTTGTGCCGGAACCTTTTCCAGGTTGCTAGCCTACTTGGAACTTGATCTGATTGAATTGAACAACCACGACTCATCGTGACATGGCCATTGAATTCTACAATTTTAAATCTATCATTGAGAAAAGTAATTAACGTAAATGCTTTACTTATACAATCGATTAAGTAAGTCAATAACGTCACTTCTAGAGCTAAAGTTGTATAATTTGTGATGCTGATTCGCGGTCACGGTCCAAAGCTTTTTATACGATGAAGATCGCTTAGTTTTACCTGAAATCACATTCCAAAATCGCTTTTGATTGTTTTTTCTCGTTCACGGATTTTTCCTCTGCTGCGGACTCTTGGTCTAATTTAGTAGGTTTGGTAGCGATTTCAATGCGACCAACCATTGTGAATAGTTGTTAAAAGTTAATGTCAAGATAAATAGAAAATTAAAAATGACGTAATAATATTGTGTGACGTACTTTACAATGCAAATCTCTGGCAGTCTTTGTGACTCACTCATGCGGTAAATGACGAGCTACGGGCAGACACAAGCCGCGCACGGGACTTGTAATATTCGTTGTTCTTGAAGAGCTTTCGTTTTGCTATGTCTATTTATTCTTGTTATACTGACACTTGTATATGTAAGACGTCTCATTTGTTTACTCTGTTGAGGAAAAGTGCACTTTTCAAATGAACTTTTTGCGTTTCATTTATTTTCATTTACTTCGGTGCAGTTGTGTTTTGTTTTTTTTTTTGCGTTGATATGACGTTTGATTTTACAGTTTTGTGGTCGAGGGATCGAATCTCGAAATCAAATCCATTGAAACAATTTTTATTTTGCAAATTATAAATAACCATTAAATATTAAATTTAATAAAAACTAACAATAAAGAAAAACACTAAATATTTATCAGGATTTGAACGAATAATAAACCTGACTGTAGATACAAAGTAATGTGTCTAACTATCTGCGTGTAAATTATAGATAATATTATCCCAATAATCTGATTGTCTACACGGCTACTTAGACTAATGCTCTTACGATTTGAACGAGCCTGTCATAATATCTCTTAAGCTGTGTTGAACTTGACTTGCTTGTGACATTAAATTCCATATTTATTGAATGTTTATTCTACACTCTTACATTTAGCATGGTTTTTGTTTAATTCATATAAAAATTGACATTGAAACGGCAATTTTTTCGGCCGGATTTCGTATGTTTTAAATAGCAAGCTGCTGGGCAATGCTTTTGAGAGCTGGACGATGATAAAATGGAAGTAATTGGATAGTCTCTTGTCAGCTCAGAGAAGGACAACACGACTGACAAAAGTTATTGTTCGCTCAAGCGTAAAATCCCTACTCCCGATCCAACATAGATTATGTGGAACCGAAACATTAGTGAAGCCTCAGATAACGCCATAGACAAATTGACATGGATAACTCAATACTAAGATGTCATTTATATTATTTTGTAGTCATATTTATTAATTTCTAGCGTACCCAGCCCGCTTCGCCGAGCTAGATTTCGCTTTATTTTATTTAAACAATAAGCTTATATCATTAAATATTTAATTTAACTCTCACAATATATTAAATGATTCATTTCTCTTTATTAATTCTTATTTTTCTCTTTGAGCGGGTGAAGATCATTACCTACACCCATGTCCATATCAGTACTTCATTATACTTCAATATACTCCATTGTACTTCAATATGGTTTATAATGACATAAATATACACATACGGTTGGCATCAAGTCTTTAGGTACGTTTTGAGTTCTCTCGGTAGCTCGCGATGAAGATTCTTTGTCACGCTCTTCTTTCGTTTCTATATGTTTTCTTTTATATATACTGTTACGATTTTCTGAAGGCATAATTCACGTTCCTCAGCTGTTTTCATTTGCTCTTTTTCCTGTAGCTTCTTCGATTTGGAGGTTTGTTTATGAATGCTTACTTTTTGGGTGGAATTTTATTAATTACAATGATTCTGTGAATAAATACGATTGGTAAAGGAAAGTACAATTCTCCGTAATAATAATCAATTAAAAAGCATCGGTAAATGGATACATTCGCGGCGCTATAACTTACCTTAAATACTTCAAAATCCTTAATTATTATCTTTAATATATTTGTACTTCAATTTGGTTCACGATGACATAAATATACACAATGCATGTGTCATTACAAATTTGGGTTATAAAACAATAAAATATCATCATAGTAAATAAAATGATGATATTAATTTATCCCTAATATATATCATCCTATGTCCCCAAGGTGGGGCAGAGGGCGTCCACAGTGAACCTCCATCGCGTTCAATCTTGGGCTTCACGCTTTATCTCGCTCCATGTCTTCCCGATGTTCTTTGCCTCGTCTGCAACTGTGCGCCACGTCTGTTTAGGACGGCCGCGCTTGCGCTTTCCTTGCGGATTCCAATCAAGGGCCTGCTTGGGAATGTGATCGGCATCTCTTCGGAGGGTATGGCCAATCCAGTTCCATTTACGGCGCCTTATTTATCCCTAATGGGAAAGGCAAAAGACTTTAGTCCATATAGCTATGTCTTGAATAGGAGAATTTTCGTAGTTTTAAAGGCCGAGGCTATATCTTTGTTGTTCTTGATCGTAAAGCCCACGCCCTACCTATTGACCGCACTTGTCTAATTCAAAATTAAATTTGTATTCAAAAGAAAAGTGCGTCCGTGTTTACACGATTACTCTTCAGGTCAATCTGAAGATTCCCTGAAAGTTTCATTGAAATCGGTCCAGTCCGTTTCGGAGCCTAAACGGATCAAACACACACATTATCTTTTATATATAGAAGATTGTTTGAGGTTTAAATACCGTCTTTGCCGACGCACGGAAAACGAATAAAAATAAGGTAATAGAGGTAAGTGCATTGCAGACTTACAGAACATTCAAGCTTGATTATCTATCCATACTAAAGATTCAAATTATAGTAAGTATAAATTATACTATAAACTTTATCAGTACTAACGTTCTTTATGTCTGATCAATAAATTACATTTCCAATCGTTTGAATTAATTAATCTCTTTTCTTTATATCCTTGCTGGGTAAGTCTTGCTGGGTCAAAGTAATTAATTCCAAATGTAAATCCTTTTTATTAATTCTACCTAACTTCTCATCTATGTGAGAGTATTCTTTTTCCACGCACGTTCTATAAGGGGAGACAAACGACCAAAGTTAACCATTTCGTAATATTAGTAAGCTTATAAAATTCAAATTTAATGAAAGAACGTTAGCCAGCATAGAACTGTGAAATTGAGACGTAGAATTAATAAAATTAAATATAAAAACATTATAACTCGTCGCACCGGCAGCGAAGCAGGGCCCAAGCAGCCGGTGGTTAGGGTCACATAGAACAGCCCTGTAGTTTTGGGCTCTCAAGACTACGGTATCCCCTGCCTGTCGTAGAAGGCGACAAAAAGGGGCCTCGGGTTCACAGTGCAACAAGAGTGGGGGACTTTGTCGTCCGCCAAGGTGGACCCGGGAAGAAAGCGACATTGGCTGGCCCGTGTTGCCTTGCACTGCGAGGGCACAGGGGGGGAGGGAGTAACATCGACCCCCGGGAAGTGCTTTCCTTGAGCATTGACATTTCGCTATCGATCGCAGAAACGACTATCGGGAATGATCGTAGAGTCCCACATCCCACATGGTGGCCAGTCACCTCTGAGCCAAGTACCTTGATTTGGTGATTTTTCTCATCCGGCCTTCAGGAATGTTCAAGTTATGTGGAATGGTAATATCAACGAGCACCGCCTGTCGTGTTGATCGATCTGTAACGTTTATTTGCAACAAGAAATCTAATAATATTATTGAAAAAATCCGTAAAAATATTGAGTAATAAGATAGTATTTTTTATGCTAAAATTAAAGATAAATAATTCAAAAACTATAGACCTTAACTGTTATCAAATCTAGACAACTAAATCTAAGATGAATCTTGATGATTAGTATTTGTAATAGTCTCCTTCGGAAAAACGCGTCACTAGCAACTGTTGTCGATCAAACGGTTATTGAATGTGGAGGTAGTGAACCGTATTGATAGTGGCGGGGTCTGTGCGGGGCCAATACATGGGCTCGTGGACTGGCACAGGCTAATACCGTAGGATAAATATTGGTCCCCGCTAGTTACATGAACACCGATTTTGTTCAATGCGAACGTTTCGCTTTAATTTTCTGTTTCTTCTGAGTCTAAGGACTAGATATTTACGAGTAAAAACAAAATTGACTTAAACGTTAAGCGCTTTTTTTTTAATCGCTAACACAAGCTGGCATTCTCTTTCGTAGTTATGACATGTTTTTTTGGCGCCTATATAGAATACTTCTTCATCCATGGAGTACTTATCGAGTGTTGGATTGTCACTCACCTACCAATATCACAATTAATACACACAAAACATAATTCCATACGATTGTTAGGAATCCCGTGGTATCTTCGGACCACTATTTCCACAAAATTAATAGAAAATAAATTGATTTTCTTTCAAAAGATTACTGACAATATTTTTTTTAACCAACATTCTTGTTAACCATTTCAACTAAGCTGAAGTTCGCCCTAGGAGATGGTTCACGTCAAATGTCGAACGGTGAATTCGAACCTACAAGCTTATTTTTCGTAAACCGGACTCTAAACCATGACGCTATTGACGCTTCTGTAATTGCTAACTAATTGTATTCAAATCTTATGGAAAAAAAATCACTATCGGTTCATAGATGACGGCGGACATACAGGTGAATTGAGAATCATATCCTTTTTTCGAATAGATTAAAAATAACAAACCAAAAAGCCTAACCTACGATCTCACTTGAAGTTCATTTTGACACTATTGTAATAGCCGACATGGCGACATGAAAGAACTAACTAACCGCCCTAAGGAAACAATTGAACATGCATCTCGCATTTTCATTTGTTTCTTCGCATTAACAAAAACAGCTTAGTCCCCTTGTCTGTGGTTCGACCGTTAAAGTCACAGTTATGCGTAAAATTAAGTTAAAATTCATAAATATTAAAATAACTTATCATATTGCAAACCAGCTCGTTAATGTAACAACGTCGAGTAACTTATTATCAAGTGCTCTTACTCACTAACAACTTCAGAGCGTTTAAAAATTTGCCCCAGCATGGTAAAGTAGAAAGTTTTTACGTCAGCAGTTAATTGGAGCGCTAGAAGAGCTTCGATCAACTCGTCCAACGTCGGAGGGCTTGCTCAACATTTTATGGACCATAGTTACGCAACTCGTGTCCAAAACGACAACTATACTATATTTTTACCATAAATAGTAGAGGACCTTTATGGTGCAAAAATTAGGAGTAGGTACGTGAATGTGTTTCAATGTAATTAGTGATATTCTTAAAAAGGGCGACGTTAAGAGTAAAGTTAGTCTCAATATATATATATATATCAATATATATATATCAATGCTCAAAGAAAGCACTTCCCGGGGCAATGTTACTCCCTCCCCCTGTGCCCTCGCAGTGCAAGGCGACACGGGCCAGCCGATGTCGCTTTCTTCCCGGAGTCCACCTTGGCGGACGACAAAGTCCCCCACTCTTGTTGCCCTGTGAACCCGAAGCCCCTTTTGGTCGCCTTCTACAACAGGCAGGGGATACCGTCTTATTGTTGAGAGCCCAGAACTACAGGGCTATGGGACCCTAACCACCGGTTGCTTGGGCCCTGCTTCGCTGCCGGTGCGACGGGTTATAATGTTTTTATATTTAATTTTATTAATTCTACGTCTCAATTTCACAGTTCTATGCTGGCTAACGTTCTTTCATCAAATTTGAATTTTATAAGCTTACTAATATTACGAAATGGTTAACTTTGGTCGTTTGTTCACCCCCCCCCCCTCCTCCCCTTATAGAACGTGCGTGGAAAAAGAATAATATATACACTCATACTCTCACATAGATGAGAAGTTAGGTAGAATTAATAAAAAGGATTTAGTTACGCAACTCGTGTCCAAAACGAAAACTATACTATATTTTTACCATAAATAGTAGAGTACTTTTATGGTGCAAGAATTAGGACTAGGTACGTGAATGTGTTTCAATGAAATTAGTGATATTCTTAAAAAGGGCGACGTTAAGAGTAAAAGTTACAGTCTCAATATATATATATATATATAATGTTATTAAAATGGTTGCAGGATCAGGAATACACCCAAATTGAAAATATATTATTAACCTCATGATAAACACACACTCACTCACACAAACACACACATACACTACACATTCGCATAACTTCTCGACTATGACTGTAGTTCTTTCCATTTTTTTTTCCTTTTGCACACATTTTGTATTTTTCATATATTTTTAATTATTAATTATCGCATAATTTACTTAACTTATATTAAAACTTATTGTACGCTGGACTTACTGTTAGTGACTCTGGAAGGCACTGTCTCCTCAGATACAGGTACACTGTACCTAGTTCAGGAGACAGAGCTCCTGTATATGTAACATGTTTGTTTTTGTGATATTAATAAAGTTATTATTATTATTATATATATATATCAATATATATATATATATCAATATATATATATATATATTTTATACGGTATTTGTATGAATATATATTTATATATATATATCGTGGGACATATGTCTCTAAGTCCGGCGGCCCTAGTGCCGGTTGGCAGACTTCATTTTAGAAAATGTTCTTTACGATGTCTTCCTGCACCGCCGAGCGCGTCATAAACAACACTACTATGTCAAGAATACTTATCACCTATATATATCGGTATATTTAAACAACACTCCTTATTTAAATATTTATATAATAATTATTTTCAAAATATTTTGGTACTATTCTTCATTCCTCCGTTCAATCTGACGAACTATTAGTGACATTTTGTTCATATAGTTCCGTCAGTAAACAGTAGTTGTCAGTTATCTTAATTGACTTCTTTAATTTATCTCTGCATTCACCTAGTGTACGAAACACCGCAAATAATGAAGGTAGCTTGCCAAAATGGAGTTTTAATTAAATTGGATTTCCACGCTTAATTAAAAAATTTGGATATTATAAATAATACGATGCAGTGGGAAACGATCTTCTTATTTTTGTTAACCGACTTCAAAAAGGAGTAGGTTCTCAAATCTTGTTTTTATTTTATAACTTTCAACTGGGTGCACCGATTTAGATAATTATTTTGTTATTTGAAAGCTCCAAAAGGTCCAATTCTGACACTGGTATCCATGAGAAATCAAGATAATTCTTAAATTTGCACAAAGTGTGTGCGCGTCAAATGGGCGAATAAAGATGCACTTCAAAGGCTTGATGACTAATTGGTCAGTTTCTGAATAATTCTATTTCCTAATACTTCCACTATAATTCGGAAATATACAGAAGACCGCATGTAATAACGTTTAACGTAAGTCTTTTTGCTTGCTAGAATTTTTTACATTTGAAAAGAGATTCGATTATTAAACATGTTTTGCTGCTGACAAAAAATCAATAAAAAAATAACGTTGAAGTATGGAATGTAACTGTTGCCTCACAGATCCCCGGAGGAAGCTGTCAATCAACTTATTGGCGTTGCCCGCTTATTGCCCCTATTTCGGGCCTGGGCGAATTACCTCACCGCCGTGACGGCAACTTTGTTAAAAACTAATTTTGCGCGATAATCCACCCACCTTCAGAGGTGAACGGTTGCAAAATTGGATATCTAACGGAACTTGGCTTTTATTACAAAATTTCTAACCGCCCTCGTTTCATTTCACATTATAATCTGGAATACACTAAGTACTCTGTACTTTTATTTGATTTACAATAGAATAACTAGTCAATCTAAAGGCACCAATTAGTATTTAATATATATCATAATGCTAGTAAAATGCTATATTTCTTGTTTTAATTTATTTTTAAAGAATGCTAAGAATACCACCCGGACACTGAGCCGTGGTAGCTCTTCGTTCTCCGGGTTACAATAACCTTTAGCAACCCGAGTTCGATCCCTGGTGCCGGCACCATTATATTAGTTGTTGCAATTGTAAGTGCTGATTTATCGCGCGCTCGTCATGATGAAACCAACACGTGTGAGAAATTTTTCTAAGACATGTGAAGTCTAACAATCCGCCGCAGGGCCGCGTTGCGTTCTATGCAGATTTTATTTTCCAGTTACACCAGATAATTTTCGACTGGGTGAACCGATTTTCATGATTCTTTTTTCATTCGTGGTCCCATTTCAATTTTGTCTTTATTAAAATTCGATGATTCTTGATGGGTGCTTTGATGAGAGTTTGGACAGGTTTTAATACAAGGGCGTCGGCTCGTAAAAGCGTTTAATGTTTGATTCGATTTGGAATCGATTTTTGGTTTTAATCGTAATGATACCTGTGTAAAACAATAAATAAATAATTAATAATAATATAAGCGTTAATATTACTTGCAATGTTAAAATAATGTTTATTTGTTACAGGTGCCGGAGATACGCAATCTGTTAAACGAAGCAATGTAAAAAAATAGGTCTATTAATAAAGCAATAAAACCATTTAACGTAGAAACCCCTTAGCATAGTGACGCTATAAGAAGTGCTAAAAATCTAGTTGTATATCTAAGTATTTAGCGTAGACGTTGTGAAAGTGCAAAATGATTTCTATTTTATTTAACGTAAAGTTTGTTTCGGGTCGTGCGAAAATCGATGGCAATTTGAGTTCTCTGTTGGCTGGTGATGGGTGTGCATAGTTAGACATTGGGTAATAATGATAATAGAAAAATGCCACAACGCGCGTCCTCTTCGTCCAGCTTAATGCGACCTTTCGTGGTGTTGGCCCTGCCCGGGATGTATTTGCTGTACAAGTACAACCAGTATCGACAGCAACAGATGGAGACTGCGCGTCGACGCGTCACCGAAAGGGAGCTGATGCATCTCAATACAAAGATCGTAAGTTATTTGTAATTTATTACTACGTGTCGTTTTGGTTCCGTGTCAAGACGCAGTTTTTTGAAATCACAGTTCTTTAGCCGCGTTATGAAAATATGATGAGAGTGAATATAGAGTGTATAATTTGACTAAATATAAAATGCACGCGTATCACTAACGCATAAGCCACAGGCGGAAGCTGCAGTGAAAAAAATTGTCCTTATATAATTTTCAATCGTTAAAATATAATTGAGGTTAACTATCCGTATGTATTATTTATTGTATAAATTCAAATATTATTATTTAATATAATGTTTAATTATTTCCCTCCTTGAAGTCCAAGCACCTTAACGTCCGGGACGACCACCAGTCCCACGAGGGAGGGGTATCCTTGTAAAATTGAAACTTACAAGCTAATAAGGTTTGGCAACCTTCAAACATGAAGAGAAATAGTAAAAATGGTAATATTCGGCCGCTTCCCACGTCTGGAGCTGGCGCTAGACGTTTTAGTAAGCGGTTTGCATGCCAGTGACTTTTCGCTGAACGGGGAACTTGAAAATACCACAGCCGTATTGTTGAAGACACCTTGCAGACAGAGGCATCAACCTCAACTTCTGTCGGTGCTTCAGAAATGGCCACGACAAGTTTAGAAAATAATACAGACATGAGAAGGAATTGGTCTGATCAGGATATGAAATAACTAATGTTCTGCTATTAAGGAGATGACATATATAATAGCAATAGTTTAGACAGCAGACCAACCAAACAATTAGGATATATTATTATATGTATGGAGGATTGTTAATACATGTTGGGAAGTGGCATTATTTTCCTTGAAGTCACGAGGCGGAATGCACACTAACACCGTCTAAAAGCCGATAAAAAGGGCTTCATTTATTTAATTTTGCAAATTTAAATTGCAATTTTTTGACTCTTCCTCGTCGTTGTGTCCTTTTCCAGTCCTTTTATTATTTTATTGAAATTATTTGCATCAACGACATGAGTTATATCGGCGTAACAAGTTAGCCAATATACACATCGAATTCCAGAGATAAGGTTATAAGTAACGTAACCGGTCAAGTTGTTCATTAGCTTATAAGCACCCTTCGTACACTATTATAAAATATAAACTAACGCTAGTTATATCGGCATAGTAAAGAAGCCGCTATACACATCGAGTAAATAAATTAACATATCTAACAACACACCCACCGTAAGCTATTATAAGACACCATTGTATTAGGATAATATATAAACCAATGATTTAATAAAACAAAGTCAGTCTACAATTGCTCTGTAAGCAAAGAACATCTCTTGTGTCTTTTTAAAAGCCTGCCTCCGTCACCCGCGACCTAACTCGCGGTAGTAATTTTTAATCTTATAATTATTACTTTTAGGGTTGATATAGCAGTTTTATTAAGTTAAACATCTCTGTAGAAATTTCGATAGAACACGATAAAAGAGGCGAAATAAACATCACGAAAATACCATAATAAACATTTTTGCGTAGGCCGCGGGCGGGAGCGCCCGGCACGCGATATCGTATGCGACTATAATAACGTGACTCAGTTTTTCATTAGTAATATGAAAGATTATGTATAAAATTAATACAGCGACGTTAATTTTGAGATATTTGCGCAAATCCCTAACGTGACGTGCAAAGTAATTTTATAGAAGGTATTTACGACTAGGATGAACTGAGATAGATCCAGTAATCATGCACGATCAGAGAAGTACCCACATTTTTTAAAATTAATTATAAATACAATTTTACAATAAAGAAAATATAAATAACTTAACGCTATAGAAACAGCAGCGGTTTGTCACTAGCGCTAAAGTGTCCCTCTTGCGTAACTAAATAGTGTTTTAACGTGTGCTTAATTTTTAAAAAAAAAAAGAAAACAAGCAATATTTCTTTTTTTTTTCATAAATATTACTAACATCTTGTTAACCTTTCCAACTAAGCTTAAGCTTGTGCTAGGAGATGGTTCACGTCAATAGTATGATGGTGGATTCGAACCCACGACATTAAAATTCGCAGACCGTACCCTAAACCATTACGATATTAACTTAATTTTAACTTAAAATTAACCTAGGTACGATTTATCTTGCCGAGCGCTCGCCGTACACATTTTATTAAACTTTATTTTATTGACATTATTTCTAATAATTTCAAAATAAGCTGATTGTGATAGCTTACGTCAATAGTCAATTGTAGCCGTGAGCAAAAATAAAGGGCCGGTTAAGAAAGTTTGAATATCTCGGAAGATATCTAAATAAAATTAAAATGAAAAATACTGTATTATCCAAGTAAACGTAAGATATCCTTTTTCTTTTATGTTTTTTAATGAATTAAAAAAGAAATTAATAAAAAGAATTAATTGTCTATCATGCACAATTTATTTCAGTTAGCTAGCGTCTTTATCTTCCGAGATATTCAAACTTTCTTAACCGACCCTTTATTTTTGTTGACGAGTGTAGTAGGTTTGAGCAATTATTGAAAATTAAAATCAATGTTAAAGTTGTAGCATAAGTAATGGTGCTTGGAACATTAATATATTCTTATCGCGTTACACTTATTTTATTAGTGCTCTGTGCAAAATAATTAGAGATGAAATAGCTTGAAGGAGATAGCGTAATCGTTGTGACAGTTTATGGTGGAATCTGGACCGTGAAAATCAATGGTTCCGCCATTAGTTTTTGTGCAATATAGTGAAACGAAAATATTCGGCAATGCGGCGAATTAATAAATCTTACATTATTCACGAGAATTTAACTTGTTTAACTTAACTTATTGGTATATTTAGATTTAGTCGAATGTCCAGATCTAGATCGTTAGTTCAACACTTAGCAACTAGGCTCTCACCGTATCTATTCTAACAATTCACTGTTTCATCTTCAAAGATTACAATTTAAGCTCTTACTACTATGCAATAAATAGATTTGCATTCATTTATATCACCCGACTTCAAAAAAGGAGGACGTTCTCTATTCTTCTGTATGTTCTCATAATCTTTTGACTGGGTGAAGCGATTTTGATGATTCTTTTTTTGTTTGAGAGCTGGTGCTTCCCATGTGGTCCTTCTTTCAATTTGGTCCAATTCGAACAATGGCATCCTCGAGAAAACCATTTAAGAGTAGGTAGATAAAAGTTTGGTTAGGTTCTGATTAATTCTATTTCGTAATATTACTACGATAACTCGGAAATACAAAGATTGCGTCCACGCGTAATAGCGTGTAATTAGTTCGATTTGAAATCGATTTTTAAATCGTAAATATACTTGTACATTGAAAAATATATATAAATTTGCATCAGTGTGCAAATAATTGGGCACACCTTTTCCGTATGTTACATTTTTTTTGTGCCAAAATGATATCTAATTCTTTAGTCTTTATGCTTTAAAAAAAGCTTTTTTACGTAATGATCTACGCTTAAAACCTGGCTTGGTTTTAGAAAGGTGGAGAGCTCTTAGGTCACTTAGCCTAAACCTCTTTAGGAAGTAACCGGGCTCAAGGGCCCTAGAGAGGGAGCCTAGGTGTAGGCGGTTACTTTATTCAAAAGCATTTCGAACCGAGGGCGCCCGGACCTCAGTGGGTTGTTTTTATCGGAAAACTATTATCACATTCAATAGCTAACTAGCTTTAAGTACCAGTGCTTCGAGAAACAAAGATACAAAATTATTAAACCTTACCAAACGATATCACCACAACTGTTATCGGCAGTTATGTAAGCAGAACCCTCGGTTAATAGCACAAAGCATCGCGTGCGCGTCACGCGACTTCCTGTAACAGACCACGTGATTGATCACGGTGTACGACTAATTATGTATTTTCATAACAATGTTTTTAATAAGTGATAAACAATGAATTAAAAAATGCGTATCTTATCGTTTGTTGCCGTTTTTGCGGTTTTTAAAATATAAAGTTATGGCATGCTTTTGGAGAGGCCTATGTCATGCTTGGCATGTAGCAGTGGACTGTAGGATGGTGATGAAAATACAAAAAAATCACTTGCTAAGTTTTTTTTGTGTACCCCTGTCAAATAAAAACTTGTTAAGAAGAAGCACCAACACCAACAGGAAAGTCCACGAGGCATTTCACAGGTGGAAAGCGATCGTCCGCCACATAATTCGTGGAGGTGACGACCCTCAGCAATGAGGAAAACGACGCAAGGAGGAGGAGGAGGAAGAAGCTGTTAGCGAAAATCGTCTCTATCAGTCCTGTTTAGTTAAAATTAATGAATTATAATTAAGTTAAATAATTAAACGTTCTCATCTTTTAAAAGAATTTATCTCCGTGGGAGTAGGTAGAGTCCATATTACTGGACTAGGACAAACGAGTTCGAGAGCGACTAGGCTAGTGATGGGAAATCGAACAAAAATAATTTCAATTATTTATAATTTTCAAACAACATAAATCCATTACATACAACAGCATAAGGACATTCCTCTTAAATAGTATTGAGATAGTTCCGACAGTGAATTTTTCCGTAGAAGTTGACACCTTAAAAGCAATAATAACAAAACGAATTTAAAACTAAATTTTCTTATTTACTAAGTTAATATTAAGGTAAATTGTAGAACAAACATAAAGTGGTCATATAATTATCACTGAAAATTATCATAATTAATTATTTATTTAATGAAAAATTATTATATTATATACTTTACGATCATCTTTGAAAGTCATATTGTCGTCAAATTATCGACAACAGTAGTACAGGAACATCACTATAGTGTACTCAGTAATTGGTTTTCTCGTTACGACCATACAGTTCTAAACTCCAGCTAGGTCAAGCGTCAAGGGTTTTTTTACCGTTGGGAAAAGCCTTTATCGGATTTATAATTATCTGGTATACTTGAGGTAGAAAAAAAACTTTACCTGATAATAAAATGTGTTTAATAACAAAGAAATTATATAAACATGGTATATAATATATGATTCATTGTTACCAAAGGTCTTCTCTGTAAAGAGAGTATAACGGCATAGATCGACACGCGGCTCTTATATATTAGAAAATTTTCTATGACATGTAGGTTTTCCCACAATGTTTCCCTTCATCACCAAGTGCCTGGTAAATCAGTACACATCTTACAATAAAAAATTAAGTGGCACCTATTAGAACGGTTACAGCCGTGGTAGCTAGCAACCCGAGTTCGATCAAGGTTCAAGTGCTCGGCGGTGAAGAACTTTATCGTGAGGAAGCCCGCAGTTACAAAGAAACGTTAGGACTGAAAGAGAAATCGATTGAGATCGGTAAAGTAAACGGAACCATCAAAACATTTATCATCATAGATAACATGTTTTAGTAAAGAATGATAACAATTATTTCACAAAAATTCTGACAATCTTGATAACCTAATGAAGTGATCCTACGAGATTATGTTTTGTTGACCATACCCTAAAACATTAGGCTATTGACAGAAGAAATAAGCATTATATCTTTCACACGATACGTACGAAACTATTCGTTCTACGTAATCTATTTCCGTTACACAACAATCTCTACTACGGAGTGCAAAATCGTCCACTATAGTTCAGAGTGCACTATTAATACGTCAGTGCCAAGGTGAATCGTTGCCCGGAGCGCTTTCCCTCTCAACTCGGTGCATTGTTCACAAACTATAAATAAATTACGAGGCTTTAGAAACAACTCGATATTCATCGTTTTATCTGAACTACAACTAGTTGATTTATTATAATGTAATTTTGACATAGACAATTCGCCCAAGAGAAAGACAGAGAATAGATGCATTGGAGATGTGGTGTTGGAGGCGAATGCTACGAAAACCGTGGACTGCCACGCCCACAAATATATCTATTCTCTCCCGACTCGCCATAAAGACCAGATTGTCCACTACGTGTCTACAGCGCGTACTGTCATATTTCGGGCATATAATGCGTAGAATAGATAGCAACCTTGAAAAGCTGGTCATCGTTGGCAATATAGAAGGCAAGAGAAAAAGGTGCCATCTCCTCTCCTAATCTCTACCAGGTGAGGGCTGCCTCGGACTGAAGCCGATGGAGGCAGTTGTTCATTTGAGGGGCTCTAGTGATCACGATCCTCAGAAATGAGGGATCGACAAAGAAGAAGTAGAAGATTTTTCTACCGTCTACAAAAAAGGAGGTGCTGCTTAATTCGTCTATATGTCTTTTTTATCTTTGTTACAGTTAGCGACATCATTTATGAACAGGTTTCAGTAACGGTACAGTACGGACCGTAATCCGTCCGTAAATCTTACGCTTTTTTTAACGTTACGGACGTTTTATGCCGGCTAGGGTACACCTCCGCAAGGAACAGCTTCCAAAGGCCCCATAAAGAAGTTCATTCCAAAGGAATACTAAATAAAATAAATAATATGATCTTTGACATATACACATAATACCTCCGTAGAGTGTCTATCATTAATGGACGATTTAAATGTAATTTTCTATTCTGTCAAAAAAAATGTCATTACCACAGACGGCCCCAACTCATCTAAGAAACTAAACAAAATTCTAAATTTTACAATGTTCACATTAAGTCTTATTTCTAAGTCTAAATGCTTGTGGGGTAGTTTACTTAATAGAAGCGACTTTATACGTTGTTATGCAAAATTTAAAGACGAAAGAGATTGCAGGAGAGCTATTGTTGACATACCACCACAAAAGAAAGACACGTGTCCGGAAACTTGTGAAAGGAGAAAGAAAAAGAAAGGAATTCTACACAGGATCAAATTGAAAATTATTGAAGGCGGCACTAACTTTGGAAGTATGTTAATTTTTTTTAAAACTTCACAACATTAAATAATTTGGTAATTATGTAACATACTGACTTGTGTCCAAGAAAATTTTAAATGGTAGAGAATAGTTCCCATAAGTTTTTTTCGGAAGACAAAACTTAGCGATCGGTCTCCAACTTCAAGAAAAAAAAATTCTTTGAATTTTCTAAATAATATTCATGGAGGAGGGCAGGAGGGGCAGTCAGAATAAAAAAAAACAAAAATAGAGGCTCGAAAAACAATTTCTGATTATATTTTATACTCGGAAAACAAATTTATCTTTTTGTCAAACCCAACCACTCTCTATTCATTCGCCTTTATTCACATTCGGATACACGTTTAATACTTTAATTAATGTGTTTGAATACAAAGTAAAGTTGTTTTTCTTTTTAATTCCTACTTTCATGATAGATAAATTTAAGATTAGCTGTAAAGATCTTGGGTTTTGCAATAGTATTCTAGATTCTCCAATATGAAAGAAGCTAGGACACTGTATAAAATTGTACGTAATTTTTTTTAAAAAATAATGCTAACAATTTTTTTTCGCAAATATTATTAACATTCTTGTTAATCATTCCAAATATCCTGAGGCTTGTTTTAGGAGATGGTTCACGTCAATAGTCGAATGCGGATTCCAACCCACGACCTTACGATTCGCAGACCGTACCATAAACCAATGTTTAAAATGCTCAAAAAATTAATTCTCCAAAAATCACTTTTTGTTATGTAAAGTTTTCTAAACTAATTTTCTCTTAAATGTAGTAATATTTTTTTTTAAAAACTTCCGGTTTTTTTAACATTTGGCATTAAATAAATGAAAACAGATTTTAATTATTTATTTATATTTAATTTCTAATAAATTTATTTATAATTTTATTAGAAATGAATTAATATTAACTAAATGATAAAGAATTTATTAAATGTTTTTAAATTTACGACGCTTCGAGGCACGAGTTGATGGGGTGAACGGAGGTTGTTGACGTGAGATTTGAATAATAAATTCAATAAAATTTATTCCGATCTACGCTTATTATATTAGCATAGTATAAGATTACATTTTATTTAGGACAAAATCCCACACAGGGGGTAGCATCTTAATTTACGAAATACGCGTTCTATTTCACTTAAATAGTCATAAATCCTTCTTCTATTAGCACCATTTCGTCAATTGCGTTGTGAAGAAGCGACACCGAAAGCAGTGTCAAAGGCCGTGCAACCGACGCCGAAGGCCTTGCCTGCGCCCCAGAGACAACCCTTCCCGTACCACCCCACGAGCGGGGGTCCAGGTATCGGTGCTTGGTGCTGAAACATCGGTAGGACAGTATACCGCACTGTTATTGAAGCAATGTCCTTGCATTAAAAAGTAAGTTACTTTTTACATATAATTTAAAAAATATAAATTACGTTATCATAGCCATAGTTTTCTATGTCTGATTGAAGCTTTATCTTCATAATATTATGATATTAAAATAACACTAAAACTTATAACTTTTAAGCCTTTAACTAGGATTGTTTTATGATATATTTTCAACCGACTTCAAAAAGGAGGAAGTTCGTTCTCGTTTGTATGTTTTTTTTTGTTACCGCATAACTTTCGATTCGGTTAACCGATTTCTTTGATTTCATTTGAAAGCTATTGCTTCCTGTGTTGTCCCATTTAAATTTGGTCCAATTCTGACAAAGTGATCCAAGAAAAAACTATATAAGTCTTAGATTTCCATCAAGTGTGCGTTACAAATGGACGGATTACTCAATATCACGCCAAAAGATGATGTTTATTTTTTTATTGGAAAGGATGCACTTCAAGAGTAGTTTGATGAGAGTTTGGTTAGGTTCTGATTGATTTCCTTTCGTAATATTCCTACGATAATTCGAAAATATAAAGAGGGCGTCATTTTGTTTTTGTTTTTGCTCGTAAATATACTTTTTGTATAGTAAAAGGCTTGAAATTATTAAAATTACGATTTATTAAAACAAGATAAATATGGTGCTGACACAATGGATGGAGCAATAGAAGACAAAGAAGTGTTGCTATAATTAAAATTGTACAAATTTTACTGTCACATAATGTTTCTATAATAATAACAAAAACAGCACACATTATTTTATGTTTTGTACTAAACACTTTTTATTATATACATTTATATTTGTTTGAAAATAAAAAAAAGCGATAGCCTAGTGGATAAGGGGTTTTCCGATTTTTAGTACAAAAAATCACTTGCTAAAAATGTGCTCGGTCGCATATGACACATTTATGTGACCTACTAATATCGGTGAAAAGCGGACAGCTGAAGCTATAGAGCTTATTATTTTTTTTAGTTGTCTGGTACATCTGACTGTAAAACCTTTGATTTAGTTTACCCTAAAACATCTGTTCCATAAGTAGAAGTGGTCAGGGACCCTTGACGTCATTCGTTGAAGACGCGGCTCATAAATCCGCTCGGTTGCCTCCCAGGAGACTTTTCGTCTTATATCCAGCGACAGGGGTGTCACAACAAGGATCGTATTCCCACCAAAGCTTCAAATTTATGGCGGCCCGCGCGGGGAAATCTATTACACGGGCTTTTGAACGGGGTCTGTACTTGGGAGATTTTCACTTAAATTTTCGTCTTTACGTAAGAAGTAGTGGCAATTTATAAAAAATGTATACGGACTTGTAATTTTATACACTTATAAATAAACGTGATTGTGTATTAAATATTATAAAAGCTCTGACATTCTTTAAGCCTTGGTTGGGTGAACAGAGAAAGCAATCTGTCCGCTTATCACTATTGTTGTCTAATTTATGTCACGAAATTTACTGTGAAAGTATATGGTATTGCAAGAAGGCATCATTTAAATGCATTTTTTTTTGTATATTCTTCATTCTTAAAAATATCAGTCTGTCCATATGTGAAGCTTTAAAACGCCGACCCAAATTTTAATCTTCATGGCCTATATCTTTTTATTTTTATGAATGTAAGTCTTGGATATGAAACTGGTAAATTTTGTTACACGCCGCGTAAAATCAGGCTAAGACGATTCCGCGCACGTGGGACCACTAAGGCACGAAATAGGCGCACATCAAAGATTTACACAAACCTTAGTCGCAGTGTTATATGGATCGTTCAGTGAACGTAATAAAAGGAAAGATTTTACGAGTCCGCCCCTGACTGCCGCGACGGTCGCTGTTTATCATGCCTTTTATAGCAGCCGAAGTGATAATACAAGTTATTATATATATAAGACTCTCGTCTATACTACGAGAGGTAAAGTTGAACGTTTGTGTGTTTATATTGACGCTGGAAAAAAAAAAACGTAGTAACCCACAAAAATGAAATTGTTCATCGAAGCCGAAAAACATTTCAACTTTAAAAAAAAATTATACCGTTCGTGTTTGTGGACCTAGAGCTGTCGTGTTTGGACATAATATTTATTATTTTCTCCTGAATAAGTATTGTACCACGGCATTAATGATATCCACACACTCACTCACACAAACACACACACTACACATTCGCATAACTTCTCAACTATGACTGTAGTTCTTTCGATTTTTTTTTCCCTTTTGCACACATTTTTGTTTTTTATTTTATATATTTTTAATTATTAACTATCGTATAATTTACTTAACTTATATTAAAAACTTATTGTACGCAGGACTTACTGTTTGTGACTCTGGAAGGCACTGTCTCCTGAGATACAGGTACACTGTACCTAGTTCAGGAAACAGAGCTCCTGTATATGTAACATGTTTGTTTTTGTGATATTAATAAAGTTATTATTATTATTAACCTAGAGTTTTCCTAAAAGAAAACCGTTTTACGTCACAAAAAATAAAAGTGTCAATCTTGAAAACCCTATTTTCGCTATTTTTCATCTAATTGTTACAAGACATATATCATTCGACATTTCCCTACAAAATGTTTTGCACATCGGATGCGGGAGGCTGACTCACCCAACTGTGAGATTTGCCAAGTGGTGGATGATGTGCAACACATAATCCCAGAATGTACTAAACATAAAGCGGAAGGAAAGACATTAAAAGATAGCCTTAAACTGAGGAAAAAACATGTGAGTGCTGTATTAATGTTGTTGGGTTGTTCGGTGGATACACATTATATACACAGCGTATGTGTCAAAAGAGATTTGGGTCATAAAACAATAGAATATCATCATAGTAAATAAAAGCTGTATTTGACAGTTCAAAACGAGGAGTGCTCCGATCGTCACCAAGCTTTACAAGATTACTCGCCAGGTCAATCTGAAAGTTTCATTGAAATCGGTCCAGACGTTGCGTAGCCTATATGGAACATACCCACACGCTTTCTCTTTTATATATATAGATTATCCTTGAGAGGTCGGCAGAGATTAAATTTTTTCACTGTTCTAGCACACCTTGTGTCTTTCACTTCCATACCGTTAAACTGTTAGCTATAAAAGAAATTTTAAAAATAAATCTGATTTTTTTACCGGTAATTATTATTTAGATAGAAGCGCAGAAAGCTTTCCAAGTGTTCGCATTTCCGTGTCAAGTGGGCTAGGCCACAGCTCGCCGTGCGTTACTACTGCCTACTGCAATACATAACTCCACACAAAATACAACGTAGGTTTTCCAGTTTTCGTAATCTGCTAGTTTGGTTTTGATATATCGGATAATGGCGTTCTATCAATTGATCTATAATAAATAAAATACAATTTTTATATATATTAATAAATATATTTTTACATAAGAATAGTAAGATAATATTTTTATAGAACTTGTCATTACATACATAGATTGCAATTTCTTCAATTTATTTCTTTAAATTATTTTAAATATCTTATTACCTTTTTTTGGCAATAGTCGATTAATACAATATATTTACAGTATACGTGACATACAGACAAGAAGTACTCAATATATTTTCTTTATTGCTTATTGCAAAGTAGAGCTTAAGTCTGTGAATATTTAGAAATAAAGAAAGGAAAAAGAAAACGGTCGGTTAAGAAAGTTTGAATATCTCGGAAGATAAACACGCTAGCTAACTGAAATAAATTGTGCATAACAGACAATTAAATCCTTACAATAAAATAAAATATTTTTTAATAATTTATTTATATTTCATTAAAAAACATAAACTTAAACGGTACAATACGTAAACATAGATAATATAGTATTTTTCATTAAATTTTAGTATTTAGTGGAGGCTACACAGATCAGTTAGCTAGCGTCTTTATCTTCTAAGATATTGAAACATTCTTAACCGAACGTTTATTTTTGCTCACGGCTATATATATACATACAATGACACGAATTTCTTTCGGATATTTTTTAAATGTTTTTGACGAGATGAAATAAATCAATGTCACAAAAGTTCTTATCATAAGAACTTGTAAAACGTTAAAGTTACAGCCTTTATACATATAATATATATGTCCCACTGCTGGGCACAGGCCTTCTCTGTAAAGAGAGTATAAGAGCATAGTCCACCACGCGGCCCTAGTGCGGATTGGTAGACTTCACATGCCTTAGAAAAATTTTCTAAGACATGTAGGTTTCCTCACGATGTTTTCCTTCACCGCCGAGCGCGTGGTTAATCAGCACATAAAATTGCAACAGCAAATTTATTGGTGCTGGCACCGGGGATCGAACTCGGGTTGCTAGCGTACTATGCAACAAGAGCCAACCGCCTGGACACTGAGCTACCACGGCTCATCAATGTAAAACGTAAATAGTAATTATTAAAATTGTATAAAACTATCACAGAAGACTAAACTACTAGGGACAAATGTAAGTAAAAGTGTCGTCCGCCGATTTTTGACTCGCGAGTAAAGTCGGGGGTTCAATTTCAGATTGCGTCTGTATGAAGCGCAGAAACCGCAGCCGCAATGTCACCGCGACCTCTGCCAAGTGGTGCAAGATCTGCAGCACATTAACACCAACTGCCACATCCAAGCGTTCAGTAGTACCTGCTGTGACCTGGAGAGATGCTTGCAGGTGCTTAACTTGATTAGACAATTATTTTTCTTATTCTGACGTACGTGTCATAGTATTTATAACAAAAACTCTTCCGATTTCCGACTCCATGGCTACGCTTTTGTATTTTGCTTAAATTTGACAGTGATACCTGACTCCAAAAAACGAGGAGGTTTTCAATTCGACTGTATTTTTTATGTTTGTTCCTTAAGATTGGATGAACCGATTTTGATGATTCTTTTTTTATTTGAAAGCTGGTGCCAGCTTAGTCTCATTTAGTCCAGGTCTGACAATGGCATCCATGAGAAAACCATATCTATATATATAAAAGAGAAAGTGTTTGGGCTTGTTCCATATAGGCTCCGAAACGGCTCTACCGATTTTAATAAAACTTTCAGGGAAACTTCATATTGACCTGGCGAGTAATCCTGTAAAGTTTGATGACGATCGGAGCACTCGTCTTTTGAACTGTCAAATAAGCCATACGTCGTACTTTTATTTTTGACATTAACTTGAGCCCGATATGTTTTTGTATAAACGTTAAGAATGATATTGTACGAGAAGAGAAGAGAATGAATACGGAGAGAAATGACATAATTTAATATATTGTGAGAGTTAAATTAACAACTTCTTCATTACCATCATCAAAATTCTTTAAAATAGACTTACATTATGTAATACTTTCCTTCACCAGTACTGAAACTTATTATAAAGGTGGAATGTACTTGTTCTAAGCTTTCGACCCATTTCTCAAGACTCTTCCAAGGTTCAACGGTTAGCAAATAATTATGAGGGAGAATATGGCGCGCGATAAGTCTTTTCTCAGGTGGGTGGATGCGTGTCCGCAGAGAGAGATATTAAACATATGGACTATACGCTATACTTCTTGGCTCATAGATCTTTGTATACACACAAAATTAATGTTCTTTATTACGTCATATACGCTATCCTTTTACTAAATAATCAATTGTGTATTACATATGGGACAGTCCATATACGCCTTTTTTTTTGTTAACGAGGAGAAAATCTTCAAAAATATACCCCGCCTTCTGGGGGAAAGGCAGCGGTTATGTGGGGTTTTTACCCACTAAAACCTCCTCGGTGGCCCTTCCTCGGTGCATGGTGAGAGGCTCCGGAGCACTGTGCTCAAGGAGAGCACTTCCCGGGGGAGTTTACTCCCTCCCCTTTGCCCTCGCACTGCAAGGCGACACGGGCCAGCCGATGTCGCCTTCTTCCCGGGTCCACCTTGGCGGACGACAAAGGCCCCCCCCCCTCCACCCTTGTCGCCCAGTGAACCCGAGGCCCCATTTAGTCGTCTTCTACGACAGGCAGGGGATACCGTAGTCTTATTCTTGAGAGCCCAGAACGAGAGGGCTGTGTCCATATACGCCTACGGAGGTTGTAAAGTTAGTAAACCATTATAGGTTGAAGCCTCTTTTGGCGTGATCCATCTCCTAAAGCAAGCTTATCTAGTGGTTAAGATGAACGTAAATTTAATTTGTAAAAAAGTGTTCCTTTCGTTTCAAAATATTTTTCGTTGTGACCACTTCCTGATTTTTGTACGAAGTACTGAAGTTTTATAAAAGTATATTTACGAGCAAAGACAAAAGCCGACACCAAATCGAATAAAACGTTAAACGGTATTATTCGACGACGGCCTCTTTGTATTTCCGAATTATCGTAGGATTATTACGAAATACAATTAATCATAACCTAACCAAACTCTCAATAAACTACTCTTGAAGCTAATGAAGTCTCTCTCTACATCATTTTCAATTAAAAAAAATGTCATCGAGAAATCCTGTGCACAGCAGTGGAACGTTTATAAAAGCTGTCACTTTAATTTTAACTAATTTTCTATTCAAATTAATTGATTTGATAAAAAAATAGATTTATGTGAAGGAATATAAAGAGTTGAAATAGGTGTTTCACTAGCGTCGGCATATAACTTATCCGATATCAGATTTCCTTATTCCTAAAAGCAAACATCGATAAAAATCGACTCAATAGCGTAATATATTCAATTGATGTTTTTCCCTTCTGTGTAAAAAGAGCGCATAGTCGGTTTTTACGCGACTGATGCAGCATTTTAGCAACATAAAACTGCGGATACTCTTTGATTTATGTGAAAGCTGTCATAATGGTTAACGTTCTGTACTTTTATTAGTTTTGCCTTTTATATTAAAAGGATACAGATACAGTTACAGCCTATATATATGTCCCACTGTTGGGCACAGCCCTTTTCTGTCCATCTATCACGTGACCCTAGTGTGGATTTACAGACTTCACGTGTCATACAATAATTTTCCGATACATGTAGGTATGTACGTTTCCTCGCGATGTTTTCTTTAAACGCAGAGTGCGTGGTAATACGGCACGGTATCGGACCGGCACCGGAGATCGAACACGGGTATTATGCAACTTGAGGCGACCGCACGGACGCAGCAATAACGACTCTTAGAAGGATAACTGGCTGGTAACATAGTTCACAATCCTAATACATGGACTGTAGGAAAAAGGAAGTATTAAATAGAGTGTAATAAAATCATTATATTTCCTATTTCAGCAGTGCTTAGCTTAGTGGCTATGCGGTTCCATTTACGATCTGATACGGTACGAATTCATATCCCAGTCCGCGGTACCAATGAAGTGTTTTGTCAGTACAAAAACCCATTTGTAAAAAAATTGATCTCATGTGCGACTTTATAATTTTATGAAAAGCTGTCAGCAAATAGCTGTCGACGTCGCTAGACAACGTAACATGTACAACGTAGAATCTAAAACGTTGCTGACATGGCAGCATTTTTTATTTCGTAAATATAGTAAAATACCCGAAGAAAAGATAATATAAAACAACATTTTTATGTTTCTGTTTGTTGTTTACTTCATAATATTATACAATATAATAAAAATCTTCTTTCGCTTGTCAATTGTAACGGCAATACATAAAAGAAAATCTTACATGTTACATAATTAAATTTTGTCTCTCTTTTTATTTAGGATTTCTGTATACGTTTTATAAGTCTGTTTATTCCAACGGGTACATTCATCAGTGTTACCATAAAACAGTGACTTAAAGCCTAATAAATAATACATACGCGTATCAGTATTATTATTTACATATCGTAGAATTCACCCGGCCCCGACGCGCAGACCCGGCGCGGGCCTGTACAAGTTTGCTCCATTTCCGGTCTAACTTTATTATCGGCACCGATGCACCCTCGCCGACGTTGTTTAGCGCTTTAGCTTACATGGAAATAGTGCCAAATTAGATTGAGGTATGCCTTCACTGAAACTTTACCAGCTATCAAAATTCACATGAAACAATAAGCTGCCCCAGCATGTTTTTTTTTTTTTTTTGTATATGAAAAGTGGCAAACGAGCATACGGCTCACCTGATCTTAAGTGATTACCGTCGCCCATGAACATCCACAGCACCAGAGGAGCTGTATGTGCGATGCCGACCTTTGAGATAGGAATAGGCTCGTTTCTTGAAGGTCCCTAAATCGTAAACGTTCGGAAACACCGCTGGCGACAGTTGATTCCACAAGTTGACAGTGCGTGGGAGAAACTTACGCGAAAACGTACAGTCGTTGAACGCCGGTGGTGGAATTTGGAATTCTGCCGAGATGTGCGGTAATGGAAATCGGTAGCTGGGATAATTCCGAACAATTCCTCAGAACACTCCCCATGGTAAATGCGATACAGGATGCAAAGAGAACCGACATCTCTTCGCAGACTCAGAGGGTCGAGTCGATCGGAAAGACCCTGATCGTCGACTATTCGAGCAGCTCTACGGTGTACACGGTCAAACGGATGTTAGAAACAGTTTTCAAAATTCATCCCTTTTATTGAATTACGCTTATGTGTTTGGTACCAAGAAATTATCAAGAGTATATCCAAATTGAAAATATAAATATTATGATGTTATTAGTATATAATAACATCATAATAAACACACATACGCACACAAAAAACATATTACGTACTCGTATGAATTCTTGTTCTTTGATTGTAGTTATTTTCTTTTCTCAACCGACTTCGAAAAAGGCGGTGGTTCCCAATTTGTCTGTTTTTTCATGTTTGTTGCCTTATAACTTTCGACTGCATGAATTTCATGATTCTTTTTTAATTTGAAAGCTGTTGCTTCCGTTGGGTGGTCCAAATTTAAATGGGGGGGACCACCATTTAAATTTGGGGCCGGTTCTGACAATGGCAATCATGAGAAAAGTTATAAATTTGCATTTATGTATGTTGCGACATATGGACAAATAACTCAATATCACGCCAACCGATTTTGATGATTCTTTTTTTTTGATAGGGTGTATTTTAAAAATAGTTTGATGAGAGTTTGGTTAGTGTTCTGATTAATTGTATCTCCTAATATTCCTATTATAATTGAGGTCGATTTTTGTTTTAACTCCTAAATATACTTTTTATTTTTGTATTAATTCAAAAATTAATATATAATATATTTATATTTACTTTATATAAACAATGAACGCCCAATATGTAGGCACGGTATACTAATTGGGACTCACGGGAGACAATGTCTCCTGAGATACAGGTAGACTATACCTAGATCAGAAGAAATAGCCCCTTTATACTGTGACATGTTTGTTTGTATATATATAAAGTTATTAAGTTATTATAATGTAGTAGTTAGTATTGAAATGTCAGTTAGTTTTTGCAAATATGTAAGTGAATATTGTCTATTCTTTTTGCTTGGAACAATCCTCGCCAATACTTGAACGATTCGTGAGTCAATTTTCCACGCAAGAATATTCCAGTGAAAGCACAAATGCCAACGCGATCATTAAAGGTTGAACGCAACGTCGACAACAATGGCGGTAGAATTAGGAGTTTTTTTTCGCTTGACTTCTTTCATCGGTCATGTATGGCGTGGCCTTTGCAAGGGAGGGTGGCGTCGACCCCAGCGGTTGCCAATCAATACAACAAACTACCCCCGACCGCGAAATATACACGGAGAATAACTTCGCATTGATCGACGTACTTGTATAAATCTTGTTGCGCAATGAGAAGCGTAAAAATACAAATATTTGCGTTTCTCGTCTGGTAGTTCCGACGGTCAGTATTCCATAATACGAAGTAGGTCTGGATGTGGACTGAGGTACTATCTCAATGCGGTCTAGGTTGCGAGAATCACGAGGGATCATTTTATGTTATAGATATGTTGTCATTTATCTATTTTATTGAAATATCCTCATCATCATCATTTCAGCCGTAGGACATCCACTTAGACCTTTTTTTTTTGTTGACGGGGGAAATCTTCACAAAGATACCCCGCCTTCTGGGAGGAAGGCGGCGGTTATGTGGGGTTCTTACCCACTCTCCCCGGTGGCCCTTTCCTCGGTGCATGACGAGAGGCTCCGGGATCTCCAGTGGAACGCACCGGAGCCCCTCTGCACTGTGCTCAAGGAGAGCGCGTCCCGGGGTACGACCCGGTTACTCCCTCCCCCCCTTTGCCCTCGCAGCGCAAGGCGACACGGGCCAGCCGATGTCGCCTTCTTCCCGGGTCCATCTTGGTGGACGACTCAGGCCCCCACCCTTGTCGCCCAGTGAACCAATCCACTTAGACCTGCCCCAACGATTTCCAAAAGGACCGATAGTTGAAATATATTAAATAATATTAATAATATAATATAGCAAAATAAGAAATAGATCTAAAATCAATTAAATTAAGAGGGTATACGATAAAGAATTGAAAAACTCCAAGAACCTTTAAAAATTGAGAAAATATTATTTTTATGTATATTTTATTTAAATATTTCTTCTTTTATCTAAAAGAATCCCGAAGACTAACAGATTTACAGTAGTTGCAAGAGAAAATGTCATGAAATCACTTCGTATCTAAAATCGATTTTGCCATTATTGCCCGATGAATAACCTATGACCCCTCACCTCATTTAGCAAACTCACTGAAACGAGTTTCAATCAACCGAAAAAAAAATTGTTTCCATAAAACAAAATGCCTATACAAATTTTGAGTACAAACTCTACTAGCCTTGCTTATGTTATCGTAGAACTTCTCTTGAGAAAACTAAAGTTCTTCGATGTATTAGAAATTTAAAAATACCATCTCCACTATTTTTGATTTCTCCGATCAACTAAATAAACATTGGCTTCTAAAGGACCAACTAATTCAAATGTTTGGCCAAGATGCCAGATAAGGATCCGAAGTGGCCCGCTATCGCGTGACGACGGTCAATGGGGACGCGCAACTGATTAACAGTGTGCCAGTTATTGGGCGCTAGTTATGCGACAACGTCCAGCCGCGCCCTCACTTCGCTCATTATATACCAGTACGGGTTATCGACCTTTCCTTTTTTTTAAATGAATCCTATTTGTCGTGTCGGTCGCCAATTATATTGTTCACGTCTCCATTGTTTAATTTTTTTAGGTATTCAGATCGTTAATACATCATAAAATTAGCTTTTATTATCGTATTTACCTAATGATCCGGGATAGAAATAAGTTGCTTGCACACAACGGTCGGCTCAAGTTGCATAGTACGCTAGCAATCCGAGTTCGATCCCGGTTTCGGTCCCAATTATTTGTTTGTTGCAATTTAAATTCTGATTTACCACGCGTTCGTCGGTACAGGAAAACATTGTAAGGAAACCTGCATGTGTTAGAATATATTCTAAGACATATGAAGTCCGCACCAGGGCCGCGTGGCGGACTACGCCCTTATACTCTCTTTACAGAGAAGGCCTGTGCCCAACAGTGGGACATAATATATTTAGACTGTAACTTTAACTTTTAATTAAAGCTCCTTGCAGTTATTAGTACCCAAATTATGTGAGATCTGCCAGGTCTCAAGATTACAGACAATCTGCCTCCCATCAAAAGTATATCGTGAAAAAAAAATATATTTCTTAAAGTCTGTCCTGCTCCTTTAAAGATATAAGATTAGATATAGATTATAAGCCGCAAAAGCATTGTGGAGATAGAGCCACGCGAGTCATCTAAACATTGTTCCCTATAACTTGTTTGCTAATTATAGCAATAGGATCACAGGAGCTCAATTAGTCATTAAAAAATTACATTATCCTTATATTTTTTCCTAGAATACCGACCTAGTGCTTATGATGGACGGCAGCTGCCCTGGGGACACACTGGAGATGCGTTTCAACGCTCAAGCACCGATTGTAAAGCGATATGCCGACGTGATCGCCAACGAGTGTCCTAAGGCGTTCGTGATAGTGTGCACCACGCCTATTGACTGTATGGTACCTTTGGTTGCTCAGGTTGTATTAATTTTACATTTTTAAAAGATATTCTCCGTTGTTGAGCAGTGACAATATAATTACGACACAACAGACGGGCATTGACAATGCCATCTATGAGAAAAGCACATCAGTCTTAAATTAGCGTCTGTATATTTTTTATTACCTCGTAACTTTCGACCAGGTTAACCAATATTGATGATTCTTTTTTTATTTGAAAGTTGGTGCTTCCTGTGTGATCGATTTGTCTAATTCTGACAATGGCAACCAATTTCGATGATTCATTTTTATTACAAAGGATGTACTTCAAGGGTAGTTTGATAACACTTTGATTGGATTCTGATTAGTTATATTTTGTAATATTACGATAATTTGGGAAATAAAAACAGGGCATCCGCGCGTTTAACGGTTGATTCGATTAGAAGTTTTTGTCTTTACTCGTAAATAACTTTATCCGGTAAGGCGTTACAAATATATATATGTATATATTTGTTACTTCACTTTTATAACCTTAATTAAAAATAAGTATTTGTAGCTACAGTAGTGTCGTTAGATGGCGACATTAAGCTTTACGAACTAATAACATCGGGCCATCGGCACTTTATCGTTGGATTATGACTCGTTAATTCCTGGATATGGATGTAATCAGCGCTTTATGAATGCGAGCCGCGGCCCCGCGCGGTGATGTCATCGTTTCACATCGACAGGCAATTAAATTTTGCACATAGTTGAACAATGTTCAATGACTCAGCCCTGTAGTTCTGGGCTCATAGAATAACACTACGGTATCCCCTGCCTGTCGTAGAAGGCGACTAAAAGGGGCCTCGGGTTCACTGGGCGACAAGGGTGGGGATCTGAGTCGTCCACTAAGGTGGACCCGGGAAGAAGGCGACATTGGCTGGCCCGTGTCGCCTTGCGCTGCGAGGCCACAGGGGTGAGGGAGTAACCTCCCCCCCCCCCTCCCGGGACGTGCTCTCCTTGAGCACAGTGCAGAGGGCCTCCGGTGCGTTCCACGTTGAGATCCCGGAGTCACTCGTCATGCACCGAGGAAAGGGCCACCGGGGAGGTTTCAGTGGGTAAGAACCCCACATAACCGCCGCCTTCCCCCCAGAAGGCGGGGTATCTTTCTGAAGATTTCCTCCCCGTCAACAAAAAAAAATGTTCAATGACTCGACACTCTTTTTAACCGACTTCAAAAGGATGGTCCTCAATTCGTCTATATGTTTTTTAATGATTATTACCTCGTAACTTTTGACTGGGTGAACCGATTTTGATGATTCTGTTTTATTTGAAAGTTGGTGCTACCCGTGTGGTACCATCTGTCTAATTCTGACAATGGCATGAGAAAACCATTTAAGTCTTAAATTTGCTGTAAGTATGTACGCCACAAATGTACGAATAACTCAATATTACGCGAACCGATTTCAAAGATTCTTTTTTATTGCAAAGGATATACTTCAAAGGTAAAAGATACAGAGTAGTTTGATGAGAGTTTTTTGAGACTTCTCTCTTTTGAACTTAGGAACTCAGCTGAATTTAGGAACATGTGCTAAAATGAATGCGGATTATGGAGATGGGCTCACCAATTGTTAAATATGGGATATAATACGCTGGTGAAAGGCCTACTGAGCTTAAAAAGACATTGTTTTAAACGTACACATATGACGATATGCTATTACTAAATATAAACTATGTTTATTACATGTTCTATCCAAAGAGATTCGAAAAAGTAACAATTTTATTACACGTTTGCATGTGCTGGCATGACAGAAATATAGTGTAAAAAAAGAAAACTGATTTGAAATTGGAATGCATCCGAGCCGCATTGTTGCAGTTTGTAATCTGCGGTTGTGGATTTCGCTCCATCTCTCATTATGAGTGAGGGATTGCGTTCTGCAGCGGATCGGATAAAAATCGTTATTGCTGGCTTGCATCGACAGAACGTTTATATACAAAGAAAAATGTTTATATATTTTCAAATGCCTAATATTTGAACACGTGGTTAGCTTAGGGTCAGAGCGATTGCCTCAAAAACAGTTTTAGGAGTTCCGTGGTATCTACGTAAGTCCAGGTCCTATGCCGACAAAATCCACACGGGTCCTATTAGAAACCAAAAAAAATCGGTTAATAAAACTATACATGAAACCGTTTCCTCATCAGAAGTTTACACAATTACAATGTCAACTTCTTCAACGTGGAGGACTTAACATCAGAAGTGGATACTTTTAGCAATTCACTTATTAAGTTTCAAACTTTAATTCTTAGCAAATTCTGTTCTTCTTTTTTATTTTTCGTTTGTTTGTTCGTGCTTCTGTTTACTTCTCTTTAAATTTGTGGATATGAATTATAATAAATTAATTATTTTCAACACTGTTGGTCGATAACAACTTGCAAAAAATCTTTGACGTAACATAATAGACAAGGACTGTCTGTTGCTAAAATAAAGATATGCGTAAAATAGTAACCGTCCAATCCAAGGTTACCCCTCACCGGGGAACCCTTGTGTCGAGTTAATAGAGATAGAGGTTCAGGCTAAGCGACCTAAGAGCTGTGCCATCTCTCAATCTGATGGAGCAGTCAAGGCCAGCTTCTGTGTAGTTCGTCTTAAAAAGTTAAGGTCCCATTCTCAGACCTACCGAATTTACACAAAAAAAATTGAAAAATCCAAGGATCTTTGTTACAAATACTATGACACGTTTATATAGGTATTAGATTAACTGTTTACGTCAGAATTGGAAAAAAGAGCTAGGCCACCTCTCAATCCGGTCAAGGCCAGTTTCTCTGGCCAATCTGTGTAGATCGTCATTAAAAAAAAAGAAAAAAAATGTCGACGCTATGATTTATATGCTAAAACAAAATTAATAAAACATAGACGCATTGGAAATTTACTTTTTTGAAGTTGCTTAAAATAACGACAATAACAAATACAGGACAAATGACTTACAATGTCACTGCGTATGATGTACTCGTTACTGTAACGACATGTTTACAAGCTAAAGACGGATCTATTCACGCTACACAGTAATTTCCACGAAGTTTTCTCAATTACTCGTTGCCTTCTCATCATTTCTTGAAGTCGCCTGAGCGACTTATTATTGAGCCAAATTGACAATAGCATCAATTTTCCACAACATTTTTATAAGCATCACTTATAGCTTGTGTTGCCTGTAATTTGTTGCGGTATTCTTGTTTACACTTCTTTTATGACCAATTATGAAAAGAAGTGACTTGGCCTCACGACGGTAATCAGAATTTTTAAAGATAGCAATATTTAATTTTTTACAATTATTATTAACATTCTTGTTAACCATTCCAACTAAACTCACGTTTGTGCTAGGAGATACTTAACGTCAATATTCGAATTGTGGATTCGAACCTACAACATTTGGTTTCGTAGACAGACATCATTATGCTATTGACAATAGATCCTTTAAGGGCTTACTTACATAAATTATTTGTGCGATGTATCACAAGTAATGATTGAATATTAAATCGAAAACATAGAGGTTCAGGCTAAGCGACCTAAGAGATATGCAGGTGGCATCTCAATCTCAATCTGAGGAAGCACTAAAAGTCAGCTTCTCTGACTAATCTGTATAGTTCGTCACAAAAGAAATCGAACCGTCTGAACTACAATTGACATTAAAGTAGGTCGGTCAAAAATTTTCTCAACCGTCACGGTTAAATGTATCGTGAAACTGCGTCATTGTTTCCCTTCGCGAGTGAACCCAAGGCGACGTATTCACCTGATCGTGGGCCCAAATAGCAAAACTATGAGTGAAGCAATTTTGTTATTTAATTTCGACCAAATTATATAAAAGGATTAAAAATAATCTTTCAATTTCATAACATGGTTTAATTGTAATGACGAAATCTATTGCGACCATTGCTTTCTTAATTATATTTGTACACAAGTTTATAACTTTTTTTGTTAACGAGGAAGGGAAATAAGGGATTATGTCGGGTTTTTACCCACTAAAACCCCTCCGGTGGCCCTTCCTCGGTGCATGGTCAGGGGCTTCTGGATCTTCAGGGGAACGCGTGCAAGGCGACACGGGCCAGCCGATGTCGCCTTTTTCCCGGGTCTACTTTGGCGGACGACAAAGACATCCCACCCTTGTCGCCCAGTGAACCCGAGGCCGCTTTTAGTCGCCTTCTACGACAGGCAGGGGATACCGTAGTGTTATTCTATGAGCCCAGAACTACAGGGGTGAACACAAGTTTATAACTTGACTCAACTGTAATCAGAAATTATGAATCTTCATTTCCTACGGGTCTGACATATATGTCTTTTGTTAGTTGAACAATATTATTCATTCACTTTAACGGCAATCTTGGTGATTTGTCCATGGCTTCCATGTGGCGACCCCACATGGAAGGAGGACACCGACTGGAGAAGGGCGCTCCTAGCGGAACTTGTCTTGATTACCTTCAAGTTAAACCCCTCGGCGTTGTTTTATTTAATTAATATTACATTGAAAATGTTTTTTTTTTATAATTTCTAAGCAAGTGCTTGACTACGATCCCATCTGATGTTAAGCGGAAATGCAGTCCTGGATGGTAAGGCGCACTAGCTTAGTAAATGCCTATTCACTCTACTCTTGAAAATACCCACATTGTAATCGGAAGGAAAGACAGACGCGGGCAAACTATTCCAGTCCTTTGCTGTACGAAGAATGAAAGACGAAGCAAATCGCTTCGTTCGGGTTTGAGGGATGTTCACAACGAAAGGATGAAATCCCGCAGTGCGTCTAGAAGTCCGATGGTGGAAAGGGGATGGGGAATTAGATCATGTAGTTCCTTAGCACACTCTCCAAAATGCAATATGTAGAAAACCGAAAGGCTATCTACCTTACGCCTGTGCTCAAGACTGAGCATATTGGTTTCAGCTGCGTCACCAAATAGCCTCTTAGCCCGCCTCTCCACCGAGTCCAAAGCTGCGAGATTAGCTGCTCCTGCCCAAATGTGACAGCAGTATTGTACACACGACCGGACTTGAGCTTTATAAAGTGTTAAAAGCTGTCCCGCAGAAAAGTACGGTTGCACTTTGACCAAGATCCCAAGTTTTTTTGCAGCTATCTTAGCCTTAGACTCGATGAATCGTCCATAGTTTAGGGTCGATGAATGGAAAACGTTTTGCCATTAATGACTTCTCTTGCCGGAAGTCGGACTCCGCATGCTGCGACCCACATATTATATATTTATTTAACTTAACAACATTTAAATACAACGATGGCAACAATAGTTTCAACATAAATATAAAATTAGATCACAAATATTAAAACTATATTACAAGTATTTAATTACAATTTGCTTATTATTTAAATAATGAATAGCATGACATTTGAGAAATACGTAAACTATAATATTTGCACAAAAAAAAAGTATACAAAACGGGTGTAATACCAAAGATATTTTCTGCCAGTTTACCTTGGGGTAGTCTAGTGATCTATTTTTATACATAAATACATGCATTTGTACATAAATGAACGTAGATACGCATGTATTAATAATGTATTAATTACATAACCATTATAATTACATGAGAGCCGTGGTAGCTCAGTGTCCGGGCGGTTGGCTCAAATTGCGTAGTACGCTAGCAACCCGAGTTCGATCCCCGGTGCCGGTACCAATAAATTTGTTGATACAATTTTATGTGCTGATTTACCATGCGCTTGGCGGTGAAGGAAAACATCGTGAGGAAACCTACATGTTTTAGAAAATTTTTCTAAGGCATGTGTAGCCTGCCAATCCCGTGGCGGAATATGCCCTTATACTCTCTTTTCACAGAAGGTCCAACAGTGGGACATATATAAAGGCTGTAACTATAAGTTTATAATTACATGTGACATTAAATAGTTACATACATAACTACATAGATCTTGATGTATATGGATAGGAATAGAAATAGATAAATTGAATACTATTCCTTGATTAAGTGTAGTGTAAGCATTTAGAACATAACTATATGTGTTAATAAAGAGGTCAAATTGAATATTTACGTCTGACTACAAATGGTACGGTTCTTTACACACACACACACACATATATATATATCTATAGCTGCTTTTGTAATATATATATTTATGTATAATATATATGAAAGTTTATGTAATGTACACCATATTAATGCACAACCGAATCGTGAACCGAAACGTAACCCGCCTTAGTCTACACAGGTTTTTTGGCTGAAAACCAGCGCTGTGCTACATGTGTGAGCACAGCACATGCTGTGCCAACCCCTTTTCGGCACAATTTTTATTTTGTTTTTTTTATGTTGTTTCTGTTTATTTTTGTTTATGTTGTTTTTTGTCTTGTTTTACCTGTTGTTTCTGTGTTCTTGTGTCGAATAAATGTTTTTTCTATTTCTATTTCTTCGGGTAAAGACTTGAAAAAATAACAGGCGAATGTCCATAATCCACCGCATGACGTCAGCGTTCCGTTACAAAGAGCAGGGTCTTTCTCGTGTAATCACAGATCGGTGTTTGTTGCGGTGACGTATTGGAAGTGAAGACGGTCGTCGGACCGATTGTTCTCGAACCCAATCAACTTTATTGGGCTATTGAGTTTGATCATGTTTACTGGAGCGATTAACTTATTTCTTTAGCTTTGTATTGGAACGCTTACGACTGCTTTTGTTGGGGACCTTGTGGTGTCTACATTTATTGTTTTACTTGTATAGTAATTTACGTAAAGTATAATATTTTACGTTACCAAACAAATGAAACTATCGGGAGTCCCGTGCAATCATAATTCATTTTTTAAATAAAATTGCTTTAACGGAATTAATTGCGTTTTAATATTATTTTTTAATTATGATATAAAATATCCATTACTGAATATTATGATTGCACAGCACTTGCAATGCTGATAGACATTCATTTGTTTTAAAAAAGGAATAAATATTTTTAAAAATAAAAAAGCTTCTTGAACACCATAGTAAAACATATTATTAGTAACAAGTGTTTAGGAAATGACCCTCACGGTCACACTCACCTTTCCAAGAATACCTATCGTTCAAGTTTATGACGCCTTGAGCATTCGTAAAATGGCGTTGTACTGATGGCAATGCGCTAATGACCCGTGAATATAAACCACAATTTGTTTTCAAGCTTTTTTAAATGTTCTAACGTTTAAAAGGTATTTACTCTAGACTTTATCACAGTCTGTAGGAACGTTTGACCCATTTTTCTATTTAAAAAATACTGTAGTAAGCGGACGAAGTTTGCCTGATAGATGAATAGACCATAATAATTTAGGTTCTGTCTAAGAGTACTTGCTTCGGCTGTACATAAACTAAAATTGGAATGATACAGAGAAGATTACCATGGCCCCTGTGCAAGGATGACATGCAAAATCGCGAAGCGTTCCACATTTTTTTTTTCGTTGGGGTGTCCTGTCGCTGACAGATCCGGGGCACCCCGCTCATAACGGCTGATGGCATTCGCGGGAGGTTTAGTGCAGTGGTGTGCGAACTTTTTGATTGGCGGGCCACAAATTGAAAGAAATACATTAAAAGGGGCCAAAATTTTACCGAAAAAAATATTTTGATTTATAAAATCTACTTAATTAAGCAAATTACACAAATTGTTGATGGCAATTATTTTTTTGGCTTTTTACGTAAAAATTTACTTCGTTATAATTTTTTTTAAACAAACCGAGAATTTTTAATGGTTTTAAACACTACTGATATAAATTAAACAGAAAAAAAATTACAATAACACATCAAAAATATTAACAAAACAAAGTCTTGGCGGGCCGGATGAAATGCTTTAATGGGCCAGATTTGGCCCGCGGGCCGTAGTTTGCCCACCATTGGTTTAGTAGGTCTGCCCGGGCCGAGTCCCACACATCCCTCCGGGCCCACCCAGGGTACCGGAGGATGGTCTGTAAAGATTCCCCCGCGTGAACAAAAAAAAAAGGTTTTGTCTAAGAAGGTATCGCTCTAAAATGCCTGAGAGACAAGCGTTAGTAATATGCATAAAAAACAAATATAATGGAAGGATCTCTTCCTAAGAAACCTCTCGTTATATATGTATTGGTTTGTCAAAGAATTATTTCATTTTATTTCGAATGTATAGTAAAAACATACCCTGTTACGGAATCGGCATTACGGATAATTCAATTTAGTCAATTAAGCCGCAATCAGATTTATTTGTGCTGGAAATACGAGCAGGAAAATCCTCTTACGTCAAAGTTTTTGGTGTCGTGGGTTTTTAAGAATTTCAAATAATCCCGTGAACCGTTTGAATTACGTGAAATACGTGAAGTATATATATCGGATAGATTATTACATCGTTATATTATTATATGTTATCCAACGAAATTAATAGTTAAAATTGTGGTATACATTTAATTAAAATATACCACATATAATATATCAGCCCAGGGCGGTTACAATGCTCGTATCGTTCGTCTTATTACAAAAAAAACTAAGCGTGCTTTAGAGATCACGGTTGAAGTAAAACTTCTTTAGCTCCATCTATATTACCCGTATGATCATATTTATATATATATATAAATACTTACGATTGTTCAAGAAAGAAAGCAAACTGCTTGCTCGCACCTCTGTCTCTATTTTCACTACTTAAAGGGAGATATAAGTCCCTTCGCCTCGCCCAATCACACTTTACGTAACGCATTAACCAGATTACTCCTAAGTCAAGCGTGCGTAACGAAGTTTTACTTTAAAATTAACCATTAAATATTTCTCATAGGCTTTAGCAGACATGGGCTGGTACAATCCGCGAAGGCTTTTGGGGTCACTGGCCGTGCCAGAGATGCGTGCCAGCACCCTAGCAGCTAGAGCTCTCTGCTTAGATCCGTCCTACACCAAGGTTCCCTGCATCGGCGGCACCGAAGGGGAGTCCCTAGTGCCACTGTTCTCTAAGGCGGTCGAATACTTCGATTTTGCTAGGGTATTTTATTTTTAAACATTTAATAATTAATTATTTATTAGTAGCAGCCATAGCCTTGTGCCTCAATGATTCGACTTTCGGTTTTTTTATATGGCGATGTGCTCACCAAATGTCATCATAAGATATGGGACATAAAAAGCTTAGTGAAAAGCGGACAACGAAGAATCTACTACGTCCGGGTTAAAAGGACGTGAGAGATTTTTTTCAATAAGTCATTTTCGTTATTTATGTGGTAATTATTGTGTACAGACATTACTGTAAAGATAATAAAAGGGCGTAGTCCGCCAATCCGAGATGGACTTCACGTGTGTTAGAAAATTTGAGAAGACATGAGAAGTCTTCAATTCGCTTTAGAACCGCATGATGGACCTAACAAGTCTCATAAAACCGCCGAATTATTCCTGTAATGAACGTCCTTATTTACGCTCACACAACTTATAGTATCACAGGTCTATTATGTAATTTTTTTTTAAAAAAATGCTAGCAATCCTTTTTTTTCACAAAATCACTAACAATCTTATTAAACATTCTAACTAAGCTCAATATCCGAGTGGTGGATTCAAACCTACGACTGTACGTCTCGCAGACGGTATCCTAAACCGACACGCTACCTAACCAGACAACGCTCCTGCACCTTTTCCGGTGTTGTAGAAGTTCATGGGCGACGGTAATTATTTTATCAGGTGAGCTGTAACCTCGTTAACCTTTTCTTTTAAAGTGCTTAATCGCGTTCATATTTCAGCAACATGCTGAAATGTTGACAGGGACGGTAAGGTCCTCTCCTGTCGCAGTGACACGTTGTGACGGCGAATGTTTGAGGACGGCCGAGCTGAGCGAGGCGCACGCTCTAGCCCGCCTGGTTACGAAGATCGCTAATGCATTGATATGCGAGGATGTGCCGTACGTGACTGGCTTTTGTCAGATGAACCCCGGCCAGGTTGTGTGCTGTTCCAGGTAATCACTATAGATTTATAACTATTTATTTTAAAAACATTTCATTGGATTGATCTTGAGGCGGAATTTTTATTGCACACCTCATAACGGGGCGCGGTTGCGGTGGAAGGTATAGCTATTTTGTGGACCTAAAATGCGTTTATCAGAGAGTGTTTACTCTGTGTGTTTTCAAGAAAAACACTAATTGATCCATCTTCTATTTTATAAAAAATCATTGTGTTGCTACTTTATTAAAAAATCTTTCATGAAATATATAAGCACGGTGTCACACCACAAAAAAATAATTAAAATTAGAGTGTCTGTATGTAATATATTATTAAAATAACCACTTATTACTACGTATATATTAATGTATACGTTATATATACCTATACCAAAATATTTGTTTTTCAATTTTTGTCTGTCTGTCTGTCTATTTGTTCCGGATAATCTCTGGAAGAGCTGGACTAATTTTGACAGGACTTTCACTGGCAGATAGCTGAAGTAATAAGGAGTAACATAGGCTACTTTTAATTTAGAAATATTTTCATAAATACTTTTAAATCGCGGGTATCAATGCGGGGCGCAGCTAGTTGTAGATAACGTTCCAAAAAAATATTTAGGGGGTTAATTTTTTTTCTTTCACCAAGTTCCGTTATCTTTGCTACCAAAACTTTCATCTTCCCTTTTGAATTGATGTCAGTGCGTCTCGAATCCGTACTACCTAGAGACTGTTTCATTAAAAAAAATGACTTACAACTGTGATATTTGTATTCCGGTCATTCAAATAAAAACACATGAATATAAAATAAACATGCAGAAATATCTAATTTCGTTTTTCCTTTTATAAACCCTACTCAGTGCCAATCAGAAAGTAGCTATTTAAATTTGATACGAGTCCCATTGTATGAACCCTTTTTGCATTGCAAATAACCGTTTCCTATAGGAATTACCTGACGGAAAAACACGTCCCGAAACTATGCTAACTTTGATGTTGATTTCGTTTTTCTTTATATTGTTTTGTACTTCCATTATTTTCCAAAATTTGTTTTGTCACACAAAATATTAGTTATAATTGATTCGGGAAGCAAAATTGTTAATAACATTAGAACTTTTAAACACTTAAGGGTATCCGGGGATGCCGAAGTAGTTGAGCAAGGATCACTTGTAAGAATACATCAGTAATATATTATATGGAGAGGATAAAAAGTTGATAGATGACCAAGCTTTACGTTTAGATAATCTTGAGCAAGGTGGCCAGCCTTTCGGTGTCTTACAGATTACATTTTGGAGAGTGTACACAGGAATTACACGAGTTAACTCCCCCATCCCCATTCTACCTTCGGACGTTTAGACGTTTGGCGGGTTTCTACCCTTTCATAGTCGGTGATCTGTGCGTTCGTACGAAGAGATTTGAGCCATCGTTCGTACAGCAAATGAGTGGAACGAGTTTCCGGCGTCAGTCTTTCCATTCAAGTACGACGTGGGAGCCTTCAATAGTAGAGTGTACCAGCTTTGGACTATATTACCACTTAACATCAGGTGGGAATGTGATTAAACATTAGTTTATAACCAATAAAAAATATACTATAGGAGGAGGGGTAGATGAACGTGTGGCTTAATCTGATATTTATTTTATGGTGATACACTCATCCCTTGTCACGTACGGAACGTTAAAAAGCTCGGTAAAAACGGTTATTAACTGCTAAATGTGTTTGCATTATAAAATGTAGTGTAAGCTTCTTTTATACAATTATTCGAGCTATCAATATCATCATTGAATATCGTCGAATTATGATCGAAGTCTGTAAGTGTATATTTATTGATAACTTATAGAAGTGGGTGTATTTACTCCTTGTTATAGATATCTACTCCTCTCTTATTTGTTATTATATCTTCTGGCAAAAAAAGGTAGTACGAAAGAGACCGCTATAGCAATAAGATGGCCCATTATACAACAACTTCTTCAACTTCGCGTAACTTTCTCCCACGCACTGTCTACTTGTGGAATCAACTGTCGCCAGCGGTGTTTCCGAACGTTTACGATTTAGGGACCTTCAAGAAACGAGCCTATTCCTATCTCAAAGGTCGGCAACGCACCTACAGCTCCTCTGGTGCTGTGGATGTTCATGGGCGACGGTGATCACTTAAGATCAGGTGAGCCGTATGCTCGTTTGCCACTTTCATATAAAAAAAAAACAAATTGAAAAATGTACTTTAGAACAATGTCTCGGCTAATTTTGAATTGTTCCTACCTTACGACTGAATGCAGTCCTGAATGGCAATTATAGTAAATGCCTGTTACCTCTAGTATCGAAAACACTCACATTATAATCAGAGGGATAGGCAGACGTGGGCAAACTATTCTAGTCTCTTTTTTTAAATGCTAGCATTTTTTCACAAATATTACTATCCTTACATTCTTGTTAACCATTCCAACTTCCAGCTTTCTCTTGTACCAGGAGATGGTTGACGTCAAAAGTCAAATATTGGTTTCTAACTTACTACCTTACGTTTGGCAAACCGTATTGTAACACGTGAAAGACTACGCGAAGCGCTTTGTTTAGATTTCCGGGATGTTCACAATAAATATATATCTATATGCACAATACTAAACTTTGAAATCTATGCAGATTTTTGGCGAACGCGGTTGAGATCAACGGATCCGGTATTATAAAGAACTTTAGTCTGCCCAACATGTCGGACACTGAAACTACTCTAACCACTATAGCTTTGAGCGAACTTTACCGTAGAGAACAATTAGTATCAGATTGGTACAGGAAGTATTGCAGCTCGTCCTCTCGCCTGGAAGCGTCCCAACTACAATTCTTCACGCCGAAACACTACGATAGGTTTGATGATTGCGCTTACGCCAGCATGTAGTTGACATAATTACTATTGAAGATAAGATTATTCCGATAAGTTTTTTTACGAATCCTTGAATGAAATGTTTCGAATAACTGAATTATCTGCCAATCTTGTATTCATTATCTAATAAAATGTACTTCTTTAATGTGTAATTTATTTCTTATTAAGCTTATGATCAGAATACTATTAGAAATCATATGAGTATCTTTTCCTGTTTTTACTGTCCATATATTTTTTTATAAAATGTAGGGTTATCAAATCGAAAATGTTTCAATAAACATTTTAGGGATAACGTTCATTGAAATTCGATTTCGTTAAGCGGAGCATTCACTGGCACCTGCATAGGTATAAATATCTGAATGCCTTGAAATTTAGTAGTTACTCATGTCACTATGCCAATTCTATCCAAAGTGGATTTTTTGAACGTCTTTCCATTAACGACTGCCACTTGACAATTAGGTAATACTAAAAAATGGAACATTAAAACAAATTCACAAACGTAACGTTTATTCCTTTACTGACTAGCTATATACATGATCAACTACGTATAAATAAAATTATTCTAATATGGAAATGAAAATATGACATTGATTTATATTTGTTACTGGCAACGTGGGAAATTTCGGGATTCTATAAAATGTTTAATGAGAAGAATTAAAAAAAACGCAAAGTATGAAATGCATTGGAATATCACGGGACGTTCAATTGTATTTGTTCGGGGTGTTTCTTAATACTTATTTTTATTATGATACGTACACTATTTTGACGTAACAACGTCTTATAAATTGATGAATACTGGATGTCATTCGCGCAAAATGTCCCGTTACGTTAGAGCCGAGAGTTCCCAAGAATTTCCGATAGTGCACGATGCGGAAATGCCCCATCTTTCAAAGTGTGCAAGAGAGAGCGCTGTATGACAGAGATAGAGAATGCAAATTTGTGCTCAGTGAAGTAGAAAAAAATACTTCAATTTTGTTGGAATAACGTGTGTATCTAGGATACGTCACGAATTTAATGTCCGAGCGCCTTGCGCCTAGACACCTGGGATTTTTTACAAAACAATATTCTTGACAATTTTTATCAAATATAACATTTCACGGTCCATTCTTTGCAAACGGTGGCTTCTGATTCGTCTCCAAGTACATGATCCCTTTAATCCTGTAAATAAATACAAATTTTAACCGATACTGTCAACCCCAACAGTAATAGTCTAGTGACTAAACATTTGGTTTTATAAAGTGATGACACACCTCCAAATCCCCAAAGTTTCCAGTTTTCGTAAAATCACTAAGGATTTGTGGCAATAGGTTCACTCCCTATTACATTTGCTATTTAAAAATCAAAGTGACAAGCAGTTATGGACGTAAACGTAGACATTTTATTTATTGGCATCGTAATATATAAACACATTACAAACAATATATAACACATTAAGAAAGAAAGAAAAATAGAGAAAATGCAATAAAGGGAACGGACAAATAAGACATGATACCCATCGCTATATAAACGTTATGTCTGTGAGTTAGCTAAGCGAACTCAAGTGATATTTTTATACGTAAGAAACCAAAACATGTGTATTTACAAGTAAAAACAAAAACTTCAAATCGAAACATGTCAGAATTGGACCTATATAAATGGGACTATACGGGGAGCATCAAATTTCGAATAAAAAAATAATCATCAAAATCGGTTCCCGCAGTCGAAAGTTACAAATATAGACGAATTGAGGACCTCCTCCTTTTGACGTCAGTTGAAAATGGACACTTATTAGTTAAGTACTAACTTCAGTAAATAAGATGTTACAATGCTTAAGCATAAGCTCTCACTTGTATCACTAGTGGAGCAGACATGTGTTATAGCTCTAAAATTGATTTTCTTAAAGAAAGCTAGCAATATTTCTTTTTTGTTTCAGCAAAATTACTAACATTCTTGTTAACCATTACAACTAAGCTTAAGCTTGTGCTAGGAGACGGTCAATAGCCACGTCAATAGTCGAATGGTGGATTCGAACCCACGATCTTACGATTCGCAGACCGTACAATAAACCTGTAGACTATTGACGCATCAAAGAAGATTAAAGGATGAATATTTTTTATTAATTTACCATAATAGTTTGAAACAGAATACTCACGGCGGTTGGGCTCCTAATCCCATATAACCATCTACCGTGAACCCGCAACTGCTAGATGGATCCCGCCACTGCCTGCATAATGTAGCAGGAAAACTATTTGGGTTCCGTAGTGATTCTGCGTAATAACGCCAAGCACGTGTGTGGCTACAACCATCTGAAAAAACATAATTCATGATCGTTGTCTTCTTCTCGAAGCGCCAACGCCAACCGGAGTACGGCTATTAAGGCTATTTGGAATTTTTACGAAACAAGAATCATGTGCTTGTTGTACCATGTCCGGAGATTTGACGGAATACGTCTCTTTCCAAATGGTAATTTACCCTGGATTTTCCTTGGATAATGAGTTGAGTAGAACGTCATTGTTATTACGCATTATATGAACAAATATTGTAGCTTCGTTGCCGTTAAGGCCTTCTATTAGACGTTGATTTTCATAAACCTAAAAGTGTTTCATTTTAGAAATTTTTCTATACGATTTTTAGTATATCTGCAGAAGCGAAGATCCAACAAAATTCGAAAACACACAACTCGAAATTATTTCGTACATAGCGAAACTATAAGTGCAAAAAACAATAAAAAAATTACGGCCGAATTGAGAACCTCTTCCTTCTTTGAAATTCGGTTGAAAATGATATAATAGTAGCGTATTGTCTGTGGCTGAATACTTTGGCATAGACCATAGTTTCATTATATTTATCATAGCTAAAACAAATCAATATGCTATTGACATTTTGGGAGATGTTATCTTTGGATAGAATCCAAGTGAAGAATGATATTTGCAGTTATGCTACGACGGGTTACGAACAATGCTTGCATGGCGTAGGCCGCGTAAAACTACTCAGGAACTTATCTGTGATTAGGGCCTTCTTAGTGCAGTTATCTCTTACGAGGGATAGATTAATGATTACCATATAAATGTGATGTATTAATTTTAAGCATCTTTGTGAAAGAAAAAGTAACTATTAATATTTATATAAATATATGTATGTATGATTATTTATGCACATATTTATGTATATTTTTTTCGCTAAGCTTGCACCCGTTACTTGATTACATAAGCTCAAGTTAGACTGGCAGAGGACGTCATTAGGTCTGCCATTTTGGTCACTTTTATTATTTGCATTTAAAGATTAAATAAGTAAATAATTGAAGTTGTAAAATTGTTTTTTTGTCACTTAAAGGATTAAAAACATTTCCAGTAGCACGGGTTAGTGATAACAAATTAAAAGAATAAAGAAATAATAAAACAAATAAACATAGACATAATTTAGACATTTGCGGAATATTCTACAGGTATTTACACACACACACACACATATATACACTAATGTTTTTATTATGTATGCAAAATGGGAGAAGAAACTGATTGCTAAAACACAGGTCCAATAGTAGGTACTATGTACTCGTATATACTAGGTACTCAGGAGTCAGGGATTTCACATTTCATTCTTGAATAATTTTTGGTGACCAATAAAGATTTATTATTATTATTTTTAATATTATTTATCAATACAGTTTTCTGCAGTATAAAATACGTCCTATGGAGTAAGTAGGGGCTTCCAATTTTATTATATTTAAATTTTATGAAGATGCTTGGGAATAACATACTAGTAACTGTCTTTTAAATCTGTGTACTCCCTTATTTTCTCTGTCATGGAATTTTGGTTATTATAAGTGTTAGGTACGATTGCGTTAGTTACTGCAAGTTATGTTTTTTCTCTTTATAAGTTAGTAACGCATCCTGCAATCAATGGCGGTTGTTTGCGGGCGACAGGATCACTTAAGATTAGGGGAGCCGTTAAAGTTAAAGCTTTAGCTTTTATATATGTAATATATATGTCTTACTGTTGGGCACACGCCTTCTCCGTAAAGAGATTATAAGGGCATAGTCCGCCACGCGGCCCTAGTGCGGATTGGCAGACTTCACATGCCTTAAAAATATTTTCCTTTATCGCCGAGTGCGTGGTAAATCAGCACCGGGGATCGAACTCAGGTTGCTAGCGACTTGAGCCAACCGCCCGGACACTGAGCTACCACGGCTCTTGGTAAGCAGTATGCTCGTATAATTAAACTCTAAATTAATTAATTACGCGATATCTTTTTTTTATATGAAAAGTGGCAAACGAGCATACGGCTCACCTGATCTTAAGTGATCACCGTCGCCCATGAACATCCACAGCACCAGAGGAGCTGTAGGTGCGTGGCCGACTTTGAAATAGGAATAGACTCTTTTCGTGAAGGTCCATAAATCGTAAACATTCGGAAACACCGCTGACGACAGTTGATTCCACAAGTTGACAGTGCGTGGGAGAAAGTTACGCGAAAAACGTACAGTCGTTGAACGCCAACCATCAAGATGGTGGCGGTGGAATTTGGAATTCTGCCGAGATGTGCGGTAATGGAAATCGGTAGCTGGGATAATTCCGAACAATACCTCAGAACACTCCCCATGGTAAATGCGATACAGGATGCAAAGAGAACCGATATCTCTTCGCAGACTCAGAGGGTCGAGTCGATCGGAAAGAACCTGATCGTCGACTATTCGAGCGGCTCTACGTTGTACACGGTCAAACGGAAGAAGTTGGTAATGGGGAGCCCCGGCCCAGAGATGCGAACAGTATTCCATATGAGGCCGTACTTGCGCCTTGTAAAGTTGCAGACGGTGTGCAGGCGTGAAATACTGTCTCGCTCTACTGAGTATGCCAAGTTTTTTGGAGGCCAATTTATCTACTCAAGTTGTTTTGTTAAATGTGTTACAATCACGTATATAAGAATTAATTAGGAGACATGTCTATGATTCTTCAAATGACATTTATGTACATTAGTTGCCATTCCCTTAATGATATTGACTGTTTTAATTGTGGCCATTCTTATAAGTCGAAGTGACACAATAAAAAGCAAGTCAGTAAACTATTAATTCGACGTGTAAGTAATACGGGACGTAATAGTAACAGCTCCTTCAACACAAATGATCGTGTTTTGCGTTGCTTCTAGTATCCACGCCTACCTTGCGTTCTCTCCCCTTCCATGCAGCATCCGCGCTGTGACGTCATAGAATCGATCGCTCGCAGCCGAAACACTGTTACGACAGTTTTATCTCGTTCTGGGGTAATGAAGGGTGCGCAACTCGAGTCGCCTTTGTTCTAATCGTATACCGCGGATGTCTGGGATATTAATCATTTTTTCAACCCTTTAATTTTTTTGTTGTTTAGATTAAAATGTATTATTACTATACCAACTAGCACTGACTAATAATTAACAGATATTAAATTACTTTTATCTAAATATATCCAAATTATTTGTTTCATAAATTATTTTGATTTTTTCTAAAGATGTTTACAATATAAATTATGTTATTATTTAATAAATTCGTTTAGAAAAATATAGTAATGATTTGGTATAATGCAAATTGAAATAACACTATTTCTACGCATTAATGAAACGCCGGTTTATTATGAACAAGAAAGTCATTTGTTAATAACTTATGCTCGGTGTATGGAGATGGACTCACCGCGTGCCATGGCACCTAATAAGTTTACAAGAAGCAAAGCTGAGTAAAAACTTATTTTTAATAACATGAAATGTCTTGTACATGTTTGTCCTATTTCACAACAAAAATTCAATCTTTATTTCTAAATAAATAATTAGTAATTATAAATACTTCAATATGTTTGTTCAAATTAACATAATGTAATTCCTAAAGAAATCGAAACTTCGAACGTCAAATCCAAAAACAAATTCTTGCTTAATTGAATAGAGAATATTTTCAAGTCATATAATTAACATGCGACACAAGACCATCAGTATTGCCACTTTAACGACAAAGGCCCCCAACCTTAGTCGCCCGTGAATCCAAGGCCCCTTTTACTCGCCTTTACCGACAGCCAGGGACAGTACAGGCGCCATAGCCTTAAAACTACCTAAGAGCTATACCAACTCTCCATCCGATGAAACAAAATTCACTGGTATGACAATGTGTGTAGGTTCATGAAAAAAACACCTGCACCAGCCACCTTACGTACTTACAAATATATCTCAGTTCCATATTGTTATAAAGCTGGTCGATCCAGCAACCCGGCTGAATCCAAGACCCGTAGTTAGGATAGAAGTCGACGTCACCAATAGGTTGCAGGAAGCCGAAAATTCCGGGGTTTGTGTGGATGACGTCAACAAACGCGGCGTCCCCTTTCGATAGATGACCATCTCTATTAGTCAAACTATAGCCCGGGTAGGCCGGGTCCAGACCTGTATAAAAATCACACGAATTTTATATTAGATTTTTACGCTATCATCATCATCAGCCTATGTCTATTAATTGCTGGAATTAGTCCTTCCCCAGTGCCTTCCATCATATACGATCCTCCGCTTTCCGCATCCAGCCATTTCCGGTTATCCTTATCTGTCTGTCTGTCCATCTGGACGTTAGGCGCCCCGCCCTTCTTCGACCCATGAGCTACCTCTAAGGGATAGAATCCGAAACGAATAAATTCGGTGGAGAACAATGATAGTCCACATAGCTTTTAAAGTCAGCAAGTTGAAGTAGCAGTGGACAGGCCGGTGGCAGTCTGCTGAATCAGTGACGTGACAGATGGAGGAGGAAAGTCTCGGAATCGATCGAGATATTCGTCTGAGACTTAGATTTAGATGGAGAACTGGGAATCACTCTAGTATATATCACCTCTGTCCATCCTAGTGGATTCGTGAATGTTTCTAATACGGTATTCCAGCAATTCCTTCAAACGCCACGCTAACGTATACATATAGATATATTTATTATATAGGTAATAAGCAACATTACGACCAATCTGGAATATTTTTTATACGTAAATATTTCCCGTTTTATTTAAACTCAAGATTTGTTGTATATTATAGATAACCCTTGTGGTTTTTAATTATTAAGAACAAACGATAAAGGGTATTACTGTCCCTTGACTGCAAACAAAACAATATTACCGCGTACAAAAAGTAAAAACGGAATAATAAAACCGCTGGCGTAACTAAATCCAAAGATTAACTTTAACGAACAAAGGGAAAGAGTACTGTACTCGTAATAAAAATAGAAATACGAAAACTTACAAACCATACTTTACCACCGACTGTATACATTAGAATAAGCTTATTCAGTCGTACTACAACATTTTCGACAAAATTTCAAGCTAATTTTTTTATAGGGTATAAACTAGTGCTTGACTACGATCCCACCTAATGTAAGTGGTGATATAGTCGAAAGATGGTACGGGCTAGTTTAGTAAGTGCCTATTCACTCTACTCTTGAAGACTTCCACGTCGTACTTGAACGGAAAGACTGACGTCGGTAACTTCTTCTACTTAGGCAACTTACTTACTGCAATTTTTGTTGCATGTGAAACGAAGTTTGTTAAAATTTGTATGTGTTCGAAAATTAACTAAAACTTGTGAAGTCCGCCCACCCGCACTAGAGCCGCATAATCCCTAATACTCTATTTACAGATAAAGCCTTTCACCAACTCTGGGATATAAAGGCTGTTACTTAAGCGTTTGGAAACTGATTTGTTTAAAATATTCTTTGGTTATATATCTCACCAGTAATCCTGCCAATCTGTAAGCCTCTTGTCTTCAACATCTTCCCCGCGAAGCCGGCCGCTTCAGCTCCCAGTGAGAATCCAACGACATGCAACGACGACGCCGTCACCCCTATTGAATCCAAATACTGAATAAAGTCCGCGAGTTTCACCCCCATGTACCGTGTGTTGCGAACTGCCGTGATATACCTAAAAATAAAATGTTTGTATTTACTACTAAAAACATAAACCGACTTTAAATCGAATCAATCGTTAAATACTTTACGCGAGGACAATCTTTTATTATGCTTAGTCTTGGACAGTCAATAGACATTCCCCCCGACGATTTTTCAGGATTTTCCTGGTATATCTCCAGAATCGAAGTTCCTGTGCCATCAAAATTCTATTTCTTATTATTAATTAAATAAAATAAAAACATATTACATTTTATTTATTCTAATAATGGACGTTTTACTTCTTTGTCTTTAAGGAGTTGTTATCTAGTCGTGGATTGGCATAAGCCTATCAATATCGCAATCAACCAACATTATTCTATACGATTTTTAGGATAGGAGATTATTACATAACTTGCGTCCACGGTCGAAAATATAATGTATATACACTATAATATATCCTCATCCTCCTCGCCTCAATGCTGAGGATCGTGACCATCTCGTTGGAACAGTCTGTCTTTGGTGATCCGTCACCATTTTCCTCTGTCTGCAGCCGTGCGCAGAGCATCGCTAATCGTCGTGCCGATAGTGGTGCAGATCTGGTCAGTCCAGCGTGTCGGGCTTCGACCTCGCGGCCTTGTCCCATCAATTTTTCCAGTTACAAGTAGCCTTTCCATGTTATCACTGTTTTATCACGTCGACAGCCTAGCTTTAATTTTAAGTTCGTAAAGAACGTATCCACGTTTGTACGATGCTGCCCATGGGATCCGTAATATCCTTCGCCAGCACCACATCTCAAAGGCATCAATGCGATCATGATCGGCTTTCTTCAGGGTCCATGTCTCCGCTCGGTAGGCGAATATGGAAAACAGCAGTGTGCGCACAAGTTAACTCTTTATTTTTCGTAATATGGTTCATCATATCTTGCAATATTTTTAACATTTTTTTCCATCCCGATTCTTCGCCTGATCTCGTCCTCGCAGGAGCCATTACAATTAAAGCTTGAGCCCAGGTATATAAAGTTGTTAACTACCACTAAGTCGACTGTGCGATTTACGATAACAATTATCATATATGTATATATAGAATATATATAATACATTCTATAGAAAAATACACCACTATAAAGAAGTCTGCCGTTTGGGCGGGAAATCGTGAAATAATATATTTACATGAAAAGGGCAATAAATTCATTCCGCATAAAAGTGCGTACAACTTGCTCCCTAGTGTATATACGCCGAGAATTTCTGCTATTTGGGAATTTATGCGGATGTTTTCGTAGTGTTTGTAAAAACTCTGATAGCCTTTTAATTAGGAATGCACGATATATATCGATATAACATGAAATGTCGATATATGAACGCAATTTGTCGCTTCAATGCGATATTATCGTATCACCTAATATCAATATTTATATCGATATATTTCATCCGATACCCAAATTTCGTAGATATACCACTACAATCCGCGATAGCAGAATACTGCTAATAAGTTGCATACATTTTATAATCTTTTTTCGGCTACTTATATAAAAACAAACGATAATATATATTAAAAATATCGATATATTTAAACAATATATCGCTTAGTATCACTATAACATTACGATAGATTACAATTTTTTTTAAAAAAAAAGAAAGCTAGCAATATTTCTATTTTTTTTCAGAATTATTACTAACAATCTTGTTAACCATTCCAACTAAGCTTAAGCTTGTGCTAGGGTACATGGTTCACGGCAATAGTCGAATGGTGGATTCGAACCCACGACCTTACGATTCGCAGACCGTACCCTAAACCATTGGGCTATTTACGCTTCAAATATAATATTCGATATCGATATAATATTTTTTGCATGAACATCCCTACTTTTAATACGGGTAGACAGAGGTCGCAATCATTGTCACTGTGCTTGTTGTTTGATATGAAAAATAAAGTGATGTTGTATTGCTCTTTTATAAGGCAAACGATATTCAAACTTTTAGATCAAGTCGAACGCTTAGTCCCTGGGCTATATTCAAACTATGAGTTAATATATTAATTAATTACTGAGTAATGAACAAAATTAACTTGCCATGGAAATACGATGAGTCGTGACCAGTCAACAGAGATGAAGTTACAGTCACTGGCTGCTAGATATTCTGAAACAATACAAAGTGTACACTAATAATAATTTACTTCTAGAAAGATCTATAGAAAATTTTGAAATATCAAATGTTTTAACTACTACTTAAAACATTCGAGAAAATGTAGTTTCACGGTAAGGCATGATGGGTTATTAAAAGTCGATTCATACCTCTCATATTAAAGTCGGTGAAAAATATTGACGCAGGCAATTTATTGCAATCTTTTCGTGTACGTATAATGAAAGACGAAGTAACGCGTGTGTTATGGACAACAAAAATAGAAAAATCCGCTGTGTATCTTACTATCCGATGGTGAAATGGGATTATGAAAATGGTATTTATGTAACTAGTGCATATACTCTTTAAAATTTATACAGTTACGTGAAGAAGTGATAGCCCAATTTAACGATCGTATAACAGTGAGACCATTTTTCGGTTTCTTACTCACAAAATAGCCACTCTCTAATATTTGTGCGAGCTATGTGAGATATGTGCGAAGTGTGTTTGATTGCAATACTCCAATTTCTGGTTTAAAGTCTATATAGGGAGTATAGGAATATTCGACTATAGGGCAAAAACAAGTATATTTCAGTCCTATAGTTCTGGGTTCTCAAGAATATCGTCAATAGCCTAATGTTTTAGGGTACGACTCGTATCGTAAGGTCGTGGGCTCGAATCCACCATTGGACTATTGCCGTGAACCATGTCCTAGCACAAGCTTAATCTTAGTTGGAATGGTTAACAAGATTGTTAGTAATATTTCTGAAAAAAAAAATATTGCTAGCTTTCTTTTTTTTTAAAAAAAAGAAAAAAAACTAGGACTACGGTATCCCCTGTCATAGAAGACGACTAAAAGGGGCCTCGGGTATCACTGGACGACAACGGTTTGGGCCTTTGACGTCCCAAGGCGACATCTCCATGATCCCTAAATCGGCAGTGTAGGAATATTCGACTATAGGGCAACTACTAGTATATACAGTTTTATGAATATTGGAGATATATTAGATATGGTTGTGAATATTATTTAGACTTTCTTTCTCACTACGTCACTATGTTCTCCCCTTTATACTAAACTGGGTTAGCGTTTGTTGGTAAAACATTCTAGACTATTAACCAGAGAATGACTATATACTATTCAATTTTCTATACAATACACACAAGTGGCTTGAATATACTTTCGCTAATAATGGTCGCAATAAACTGGAATTAATTTGTTTTTTATATAAATTCGTTTCTTTTTGCATTTACTAAATCCATAACTATTATTAGATTGGTAGGCAGAGTATCATAGCTTATGATTCAATGGATGTGTGGCGTTACGTTATTACATTGTATAAGTAACGAACACATCCTGGCCAGCTTTGGAGTCCATACATAGCAGACAAAATGCAGGAAAGTCATCTCGGATGGTATGGCCACATATACCCCAGGCCTCCTGGCTATGTAAAGCCCAAGTTTCCCAGGGCAGGCCCAAGAAACGCTGGCTGGACTTTGTGAAGGTGGAAATGTTAGAGAACCATCTAACAAAAGAGGATACCGAAGACCGGGCAAAGTGAAGTAGATTAAGCAGGAAAGCGTACCCTGGTGGTAGGCTGGAAAATCGGTAGGCAGAAGAGGAGGCGATAGAGAGAGAGTATCATAGCTGTTACGGAAATACTGCTTATAAAATTCCAGCATTTTGATGTTTTTTATACCGAAAGAGGCTATTTTTTCTAGGCTGTTTTCTTTGTTAAGAGCACTAGTTTCAATGAGCATTGCTCATTCACATATAGACTCAGTTAAATAGCCACTGGATAAATCCTAAAAGCTAACATCGCTTTTTATCTCTTTCAATATATTCATGCTACAGAAACAAATAAACATTGAACAAATTATTGGTACGCGTCGAAGCCTAGTGCCGTTAGTGTGAAGTAGGCTTTATATATATGGTAACATTTACTTTTATTATTGTTTTTACCGATTTTATTAGACGAGCGTATGCTCAAGATCGACTAATTCGGAGCCAGACTTTTCAATCAATCTTTAGTAATTGTGATGGTCGAAATGTATCATAACAGTTTAACATAAACTATCACAATTCATAAAATACTTAGGTAGACTCTTAGTAAGATTACATTTTTTATGTATTTAGGTAGATAGATATATATTAAATTACTCGCATTACACACATTAAAGTAGGTACACGTATATTTCAGCCTTATAGTTCTGGGCTCTCAAAAATAAGACAACAGTATCCCCTGCGGCGACATCGACAGGCCCGTGTCGCCTTGCACTGCACACCGGGACGTGCTCTCCTAAGAGCACAATGCAAAGGGGCTCCGGTACGTTCCTCTAAAGATCCCGGAGCCCCTCACCATGCACCGAGGCAGGACCGCCGGGGAGGTGATATCTCATTTGTCGTTTATTTTATTTGTGCCCGGCATATAATGACCGGATCATCTGTCACATATAGGACCTAAAGAGACAGAAAAGAAGTTGCCGATAAAACTCATTAGACTTGAAAGGGCATTAGATGTTATTATCAACTATCTCTCTTTATATATAAAAGGCGAAGTGAGTACTTTTGTTTCCTTTGGACACCGAAACGGTGATTTCCAGATAAGCCCAGTGGGTGAAATTTGGCAGCGATCTAATAATCCGATTTTCTTTTTTGGTTATTAAATTACTATATATTAATTAGTGACATGCGAAGTCGAGGCAAGTCGCAAATTCTTAAATAAAACTCGGTTAGTAGTAAAATTACCATAAAAAATTAACCACTTTTTATACATCAAATTACAGCCAGGAAATATGTTTAACAAAGACGTATTTAAAATAGTATTTTACGTTCTGCAACGGATTCTATACGCGTGTCAATCATTCACTAAGTCTAGCACGCTCTTAGATTTGAAGGTTATTTCTAATGCTCTTAAGCCATCCCAATTCATTTGGTAATGAATATTTATATTTTATATGGAATTGGAAACGTAAGATATCCTACATACAAAAACTATGATTAATATTACTGAATTAAATCTTCTTTTATAACCTTCTTTACAATTGGTTTTTTTTCTTCAGTGATCATCATTATCATCATATATCTGTATCTATCCACTGCTGGAAATAGGCCTTCCCCAATGTCTTCCACCACATGCGATCCTCAGTTTTCCGCATCTAGCCACTTTCGGTAACCTAACTTAACAAGGTCGTCGGTCCATCTGGAGGGAGGACGCCCCACGCTTCTCCGACCCATGCGCGGCCTCCATTCAACGACTTTCCTCCCCCATCTACCGTCGCAGACTCGGCAGATATGGACAGCCCACTGCCACTTCAACTTGCTGACTTTAAGAGCTATATCGACTACCTTCGTTCTCCGTCGAATTTCTTCGTTTCGGATTCTATCCCTTAGAGAAATGCCGAGCATAGCTCTTTCCATCGCTCGTTGTGCAACTTTCAGCTTGTGAACCAGCCCAACGGTCAGAGTCCAAGTCTCCGCACCGTAGGTCATGGCTGGGACGTCCTCCCTTGGTCTTCAGTGATACATAAATATAAATATAAATTTACTCACGCTTGTTACCCGGCGCGATATCACTGACTTTTACTTAGTACGATCATAACGCACCTCTTTATTCACATCCATACATATATACATCTGCCCATACAAAATTGTCGATTAAGAGAACTCCCTTTTTTAAAATATCGCCAATATGATCGATATATCTCTTTTTGACGAAATCTTCAACAAGATACCCCGCCTTCTGCGCGATACGATAACGCGGGGTTATGTTGGTTCTTACCCACTAAAACCCACCGGTGGCCCTTTATCAGTGCATGGTAAGGGGCTCCGGGATCTCCAGGTGAATGCAGAGGAGCCCAGGAGCACTGTGCTCTCGGAGAGCACGACCCGTGGGGTTGTTTATCCTTCCCCTCATGTGCCCGCGCCGTGCAAATCGTCACGGGCCAATATCGCCTTCTTCCCGGGTCCAATTGTCGCCCAGTGAACACGAGGCCCCTTTTAGTTGACTTCTACGACAGGCAGGGGATACCGTAGCTAAGGCTTCTACGAACCCAGAACCACAAGGCTGAATGGTCGATATACCTATTCTAGGGTGCTGTCTACCGACCCTTCTACTTACTGAATGTTATAAAATTTATTTCTTTCCTCATTCATCATCATCATTTTATGGGCAAAAAGCAGGAAAAAGTCACGGATAAGAAACATCAGAGAATGGACAAAAACAGTCGGAAAACTATTCCGCTTACCAATGAATAAGGGAGAGGGAGAGGATGACTTGCGACCTTCAACGATGGAGAGGCACATGAAGAAGAAGAAGATTTGTCTTAACAGGATAGAATAGATATTGTTATTTATTTTTATAATAAAACACAGTAATAAATTTGATTAAAAAAACTTTATATAATTGATATTATGCGGTAACAAAAACTACATACTAAAATTATTGTCCTAATAAAATCATGCACTGCAAAAACCAATCTAAACTTTTACGAACGTTGACGAATTTACTTCGCAACAAAGTTCGAAACTTTGCTAACGTTGTGTAAGATCTGATAAAAGCTTGGCCACGCTTTCCTTCCAATAAAAGTTTCCAAATTTTTGCTTTCGAATATGAATTTATTATTCTACAGATCTAAGATAAAATCATATCTAAAATAATTTAATACCGAACGAACTTTATTATGATGTGGTTATCGTATCGACATAACAGATATTGCGAGTCATCGGAAATTGAAAGTGAATATTTTATTAAAACTGATTTGACTTTATTCTTTTTATAATAAAATTATCAACAATCAAAATTATCAACCTTTCGAGAATATTTCCAGAGGAAATAGAATTTAATTATAGTCCTTATTTCTTTCTATCACTTGCCCTCATAACGTCATCATTAATAACAATACACACTCACACACACAAAACGATTAAACTAAATTACATTATAAGTTGTTAATTTTACTAAATTTTTATTTGTATGTAACTGTTTGGAGATGGGCGTTAATAGCTGCGACACAGTTTTTACTTCTGCGGCTATTATCGAACTGGTTTGTACATGAATTTTACAACCGGTCCTTTTAAAATCGTTGTCTTGCCTACGGCTATGTCCTAACGGCTGAAATGATAATAGTCCAATTAAAATATTTAAAATGCTTACCATTTCTCATCGTCGTAGTGCTCGGTCCTGTGATCGCCTCCGAAAAACCCATAACGTAAATAACAGTCGGCTTCGATGCATTGAAATCCGTTCTGGACAACTCCGCCAAGTTAGTTGATGGGATCGTTTGGAATGTCGTTGGGTGTGCCCTGAAATCCGAAAGAGAAAATTTATTTCACCACAGATTAATCGAGACGTTCGTGCTTCAATTAATATCTAATAAATGCAAATTGATTCTACCATCGTCTTTATCTACAAATTGTACAAATTGTTAGAGCCATTTCCGATTATAGTCTAGTAAATTGTAAACCGTTTAATAATTTTGATTTCATTCTTTATATTTACGTAAGAAAACGTTGAATAAAATTTACGGGTTATTTAACTACGAACTCTTCTTTTTCCTTTCCTTTGTAAACAATTCATTTATGCGAAATAGACAAGCTATATTACTTTTCAATTCACTGTGTCGTAGTATAGTGTACTTTTAATCGTAATTTGATTGCCTTAAGCAAAACTTTAGTTAGAAAAATTGGCCCTTTGGATAAAATTTAATTATATATTGTCCACATACAAAGGAAATGTGTCCATAGCCGTGGTAGCTCAGTGTACGGGCGGTCGCTTCTAGTTGCATGGTACGCTAGCAACCCGAGTCCGATCCCCGGTGCCGGCACCAATAAATTTGCTGTTGCAAGTTAATGTGCTGTTTAACCACGTGCTCAGCGGAGAAGGAAAACATCGTGAGGAAACCTACACGTCCTAGAATTTGTTTTCTAAGACATGTGAAGTCTGCCAATCCGCACTAGGGCCACATGGCGGATTATGCTCATACACTCTCTGTACAGAGAAGGCCTGTGCCCAGCAGTGGGACATATATAAAAGCTGTTACTTTATGTTTTGTCCATAATCAATTCTTATAGATGAGAAAATTACCGACTGATGATAAATCTACGTTAGTATTAACCTTTTTCTTTATAGTTATACAAGTCTATTAGACTTTAACTTACATAATGATGTTAATGCTTCTTGTTAACTGTTAGGAGATGATTCACGTCAGTAATCGAATGGTGGATTCGAACCTACGACCTTACATTGCACAGACTGTGCCCTAAGCGTTTAAGATATTGACATTGGTTGGACTGAGGTTGAACATTAAGTATATATATTTTTTATTACCTGTTAAAGAGCTTGTACTGTATATCAGTGCTGTCATCTCTTAGGCAGCAACTAATACATTCTCCTATTGGAGCTGGCATGTAACAAATTTCTGCCAAACCTGGAATATGCAAAAATAAATAGATTAAACGTTTATAATGCACATGCATTACTATACATAATATATTGATAGTCGATTTTTAAGCGACTCCAAAAAATCATTTATGCGAAATAGACAAGCTATATTACTTTTCAATTCACTGTGTCGTAGTATAGTGTACTTTTAATCGTAATTTGATTGCCTTAAGCAGAACTTTAGTTAGAAAAAAGGAAATGTGTCTATAGCCGTGGTAGCTCAGTGTACGGGCGGTCGCTTCTAGTTGCATGGTACGCTAGCAACCCGAGTCCAATCCCCGGTGCCGGCACCAATAAATTTGCTGTTGCAAGTTAATGTGCTGATTTACCACGTGCTCAGCGGAGAAGGAAAACATCGTGAGGAAACCTACACGTCCTAGAATTTTTTTTCTAAGACATGTGAAGTCCGCCAATCCACACTAGGGCCGCATAGCGGACTATGCTCATACACTCTCTCTCTACAGAGAAGGCCTGTGCCCAACAGTGGGACATATATAAAAGCTGTTACTTTATGTTTTGTCCATAATCAATTCTTATAAATGAGAAAGATACCGACTGATGATAAATCTAAGTTATTAACCTTTTTCTTTATAGTTATACAAGTCTATTAGACTTTAACTTACATAATGATGTTAATGTTTCTTGTTAACTGTTAGGAGATGATTCACGTCAGTAATCGAATGGTGGATTCGAACCAACGACTTACGTTGCACAGACTGTGCCCTAAGCGTTTAGGCTATTGACATTGGTTGGACTGAGGTTGAACATTAAGTATATATATTTTATTGAACGTGCGTGCGCTTATGAACTGGTTATGAAAAAAATATCTTTAATTTTTTTCATATCTTACGGTCGTGGATTTACCGCTCAGCCAGTTGGAACCGATCAGTTTTCATACGTTCATACGTACACGATTCAATTATATACGTACAATAAGTCATTATAAAATTACATTAATTATTAAATTAACTAAATTTTATAATAGTAAGTGGGAATTTTCGGGCAGTCTCAACTGGTTGATGAGGTGTCAAGATGTGACACGAAACGAAAAGTTGTGACCGTCAAGGAGATAATTCTTATTAATTATCTTTTGGTTATATATAAGTAGTATTGCGCGCGCACGTCTTTAGGTAGTCCCGGGCACCGCTGAAAATCAGCGCTGTCGGATCCTTGCGACACCATATGCTGAGACGGTGTCCGATATTGGCATCATATGTTTTGTATTATTTGTCCGTGTAACTTTAACTGTGTTTTGTCTATTTTTGATTCTTTTTTAATGTGTGTTTTATTCTGTCTGTGATGTGTTTTGGTATTGTGATGCCAATAAATAAATGTCTATGTCTTATGTGAAATAGATCTGGAGTTTAAGTTTTTTGTGTATGTGGCTAATTCCTGAGGGTGTTCGGTCGCAGGTCAACATCACAATGCCTTGTTCAACTGTCATCCTCCATCTATTCATTCTCCCCCTACTTTGCCTATGTCATCTTCTCCTCCGAATACAATGTGGGTGTTTTCAAGAGTAGAGTGAATAGGCATTTACTAAGCTAAGACTGCATTTCCACTTAACCCCAGGTGGGATCGTAATCAAGCACTAGCTTGAAAAGTATCAATTTAATAAAATTGGAGTGTCTATTTGTAATATAAAAACAACCATACCAAAATATTCCAAGATAAACAAATTAAAACCGACTCTATTCAACCTTTGACCTTGACAACGGCACGACATGCGAAGTATTCCATGTGTAATCAATTTATTATTCAATTTATGTAACACTATATCTGCAATGCATTATGCGGAGATGATGCTCGCGGTAAGTAGATAACTGTAATATAAGCAATACTGCAACGTCACTTAATAATTTGCATATTAGCACAAGTATTATAATGCACTATTTCCCTATAAAATTATAGTACTTTGGATATGTTTTGTAAAGTATATGTCGTTATAACGACAATTTAATTATACACCACGACCTTTCAGACCTTATAAAATGATGAAACATGATTTCCGATTGATATTTTACATTATATGTTGGCAGTACCTAAGATTCTTATTATTCTTATTTTAATTTTTTTTTTCCTCATGGATACTGCCTAGAATGTACCAGGCGGTAAGCCCGACTCCACAGGTATAGGTTCCTGCGGCCTACGGACTAAAAACCTCCTGGCGCTCCGGCAGCCCTCCCTGGAACCGCTTTCGCATTACTTCAGAAAGGGGCCTGTTTATGTGGAGACATTTATGGACTACCTGTCCATTTCGTCTCTTTCGCGTGTCCTCATTACTTCGCGAAGAAACGTACTGATTCGATCCCAGTCTTTTTCGCTTTTTAGCATTGTTGCTATAAGGTTGCTGCTGCTGAGGTCGTCACAATACGTAAAATAATTATTTTAAATATAAAAACAACAAACAGTACAAATGAGAACTGTCAAATTGGTTACATAATCTCGACTATGATGTGAACTGAAAACCTATGAAATATAATCGTCTAATTCTAAAATGCTCAATTGTAAACTAAAATAATATATTTTTTTAATTTTTGTCTGTTTGTTCCGGTTAATCTCTGGAACGACTGGACCGTTTTTGAAGGGAATATATATACTGGCCGATAGCTGATGAAATAAGAAGTAACATAGGCTACTACTGGCTCATCCTTCTTTACGGATGCGAGGTGTGGGCTTATAGACGCATGTTAGATATTGGATGGACTTCAAAAGTGACAAATGAGGAGGTTCTACAATGAGTCAACGAGAAGCGCAAACTATTGCAGACCATCAAGATCAGAATAGTGTCGTATCTCGGTCACGTCCTTAGGTACGAGAGATATGAACTTTTTAACTTATTTTGATGGGCAAAGTCACTGACAAAAGAAGTGTTGGTCGTAAAAAGAAGTCATGGCTGCGGAACATAAGAGAGGGGACTGGAATTGCGGGTGCCGCCCAACTGTTTCGCCTCGCAAGAGACTGAAAGAGATATGGTGACTGCTAACCTTCGCTAGTCGGAAAGGCACTTTAAGAAGAAGATAGGCTACTAGGCTTATTCTTTTATTTTAGAAAAAAATAGTTTTTAATCGCGGGTAACACCGCGAGCGTTACTTATAACCACCACACCGCAGTACCACAAAATATTCCAAGATAAACAAATTAAAACCGACTCTATTCAACCTTTGACCTTGACAACGGCACGACATGCGAAGTATTCTATGTGTAATCAATTTATTATTCAATTTATGTAACACTATATCTGCAATGCATTATGCGGAGATGATGCTCGCGGTAAGTAGATAACTGTATTATAAGCAATACTGCAACGTCACTTAATAATTTGCATATTAGCACAAGTATTATAATGCACTATTTCCCTATAAAATTATAGTACTTTGCAAATGTTTTGTAAAGTATATGTCGTTATAACGACAATTTAATTATACACCACGACCTTTCAGACCTTATAAAATGATGAAACATGTCTTCCGATTGATATTTTAAATTATATGTTGGCAGTACCTAAGATTCTTATTATTCTTATTTTAAATATTTTTTTTTCTTTTTGGGAGGAGTAAAATCCTCATGGATACTGCCTGGGATGTACCAGGCGGTAAGCCCGACTCCACAGGGATAGGCTACGGACTAAAAACCTCCTCGCGCTCCGGCAGCTCTCCCTGGAACCGCTTTCGCAATACTTCAGAAAGGGGCCTGTTTATGTGGAGACATTTATGGACTACCTGTCCATTTCGTCTCTTTCGCGTGTCCTCATTACTTGGCGAACAAACGTGCTGATTCGACGATCCCAGTCTTTTCGCTTTTAGCATTGTTGTTATAAGGTTGCTGCTGCTGAGGTCGTCACAATATGTGAAATAATTATTTTAAATATAAAACAACAAACAGTACAAATGAGAACTGTCAAATTGGTTACATAATCTCGACTATGATGTGAACTGAAAACCTATGAAATATAATCGTCTAATTCTAAAATGCTCAATTGTAAACAAAATACCTTCTTCTTAAAATCTTGATTTTAAATGTAATAAAAATTTACATTACAAGTACGACCTCCTGTTTATTTTAAATAATCTAAAAGAGCATAAAGATATAGAATGTAAAATATGAAATTGTTCATGAAATGTCTCGGCATATAAATTTTTAAATATAGAAGGAATTACGACTCAGTTTGTAATGACGTGCTTATATAAATCAACAAACAAGATTAATAATAACTAATGTAACTTTATTTGTAATAAATTAAATCATAAATAATCTGTGGGCTCGACATTCAATCACCTGAAGGTTTCGACGGATTAACGACCGTTTTAATTTCTCGGATGAAGAAGCTAACAATAAAACGTGTTCAAATTTATTAGTTAAGATTTAAATACCTTTTTTTTTTGACGGGGAGGAAATCTTCACAAAGATACCCCGCCTTCTGGGAGGAAGGCGGCGGGTAGTAGGGTTCTTACCCACTAAAACCACCCCGGTAGCCCTTTCCTCGGTGCATGATGTGGAACGCACCGGAGCCCCTCTGCACTGTGCTCAAGGAGATCACGTCCCGGGCGGAGGTGACTGCCTCCCTCCCTGTGCCCTCGCAGCGCAAGGCGACACGGGCATGCCGATGTCGCCTTCTTCCCGGGTCCACTTTGGTGGACGACGCAGGTCCCCACCCTTGTCGCCCAGTGAACCCGAGGCCCCTTTTAGTCGCCTTGTACGACAGGCAGGGGATACCGTAGACTTATTCTTGAGAGCCCAGAACTACAGGGCTGAAGATTTAAATACCTTATTTAATATGTAATTTCCTCATTTAATGTTAACACTTGGTATATCTATATAATACACAGTATAAATGTCGTTCTGTTATACAAATATAAACAATTTATATTATTTTGTTGATATTGCATTATGTTCTCGCAATTGTCCATGCACATGTATATCTTCAAATGAGAACAATGTCGATCAGCACGCGAGGCCACATAAATCATACATATCATAATTGTCTATTGATCGACAAGATCACTAATTGAAAGTTAGAAAAACTGCATTCTTAGATGTTTTTTTTTATTGGAGCAGAGGCAAGACAAGCCATTCGGCTCAGCTGGTTTTAAGTGAACCCGCCGCCCATAAGCTTTTTCTTGGTGATGGGGAGGAAATATTTAACAAAATACCTCGCCTATCCGGGGGAACGCAGGGTTATCTACTGGTCTTACTCACTAAAACCCTCCCACTGGTTCTTCGTTGCATGGCTAGGCGCTCCGGGATCTCCAGTGGAACGCACCGGAGCCCCTCTGCTTTGTGCTCTGACGCACGTCCTGGGGAGGTTACCCCCTCCGCAGCACCTTCGTGCTAAGGCGAGACGGGGCCACCAGTGCCGCCTTCTTCTTAGCGGACGACATAAGCTCCCACCCTTGCCGCCTATAAGCTTAACTTAAGGTAACCTACCTTATTAGGTAGTGAACCTTTTGCCATCCTGGCTTATATACAGATTTAGCTAGTGTTTCTTTGTATTTACGAAACCGAAAAAACTGGATATGAGTACATTGGATTTTTTTTTCGTTTGCTGTTGGTATGTATAAATAGGGCGGGAATTTGAACCTCAGACCCACTAGATCAATGATTCCGTGACCATTAGAACTGTAAAGTGCAGGAAAAGTTAGGTATTTTATATATAACAAACACAAGTATATTAACGAATACAACTCAAAAACAAAAACCGACTTCAAATCGAATCAAACGCTATTACGCGTGGACGGCCCCTTTGGAGATATTTCTTAATTCTCGTAGGTATCTTATAAAGATCTCAGAAATACATCCTTTTTAATAGAAAAATTAATCATCGATATAGTTTGGCGTGATATTGAGTTATTTCTCCATTCCTTGCCCACATACTTAATGCAAACTTTATAAAATTTAAGACTTATCTAATTTTCTCATGGATACCATTGTCATAATTGGAATACACTGGAAGCACCAGCTTTCAAATAAAATGACAATCATAATAATCGGTCCACCCAGTCGAAAGTTATGAGGTGACAAACAAAAGTGACATACAGACGAATTTCGAATAGCCTCCTTTTTTGAAGTCGGTTGAAAATAAGATTATACGTGATAACATTTGTAAACTTAGTTATATTTCAAGGACGACAAGTTGAAATGAAAATTATTTATAATATAATATAATTTTTAGTTATCGATAGTGAAGTGGATAATTTTTAGTTTATAAAGTGAAGTTTTTAATTTAATATTATTTTTTAAGTTAGTATTATCAGTAAGTTTGTATAATTGTAGTTAGATTCAATTTATATTTTTAATTTGTTTCCTTTGGTTTTATAATAGTCTTAGTTAAGTTAAATCATTTAATTATTTTTTAATAAACCTGAAATTAAGTTTATAGAGCTATGGAATTAATATTTAATATAAATAATTATTTAAATAACATGCCTTCATGAATATAATAAAAAAAAATATAATTAGATCTCAGAATAACAAAGAGTAGTATATATTGTATTTTTATTAAACTAAAGGTCAAAGTAGACTAGATTTATTGGAAATATGTTCAGTATTTTAATCTACGAAAGTGCACTTTTTTGTGCATTGAATTGAAATCTGTAAATTTGTATTCAATATTAATCCTTTATTATAAAACGTATTCCTTATAAGTCGAAAATTAAAAAAAAAGTATGCTTTTCAATTAACATAATTTGATAATTACTCGGATATGTTACTTTTTTGTTGTTATGTTTTTCTAGCCTTCTTGTATAATGTTGTTTTTGAGAGGTGGGACAAAAAAAACTTATAACATCAGATATATTCAATGCCACCCACAAACACACCTACCGGAGGATTCAGGTGTGTTTCAACTAAGTGTGTATGGAGATGTGACTCTGAATGACAGGTTAAAGAATTGCGTCATTATGAAAACGTGTGGATTGAAAGAGGATATATGACTAGAATAGAGAAAGGAATTCTTGGTGATTCATCTTTCATTATTCATACAGCAAAGGACTGGAACAGCCCTTCCGGTTACAATGTGTTTAAGAGTAGAGTGAATAGGCATTTACTAAGCTAGTGCGCCTTACCCGCCGGACTGTAGTTCAACTTAACATCAGACGGGATTGTCGTGAAGCAATTGTTTTGTAAGTATAATTTAAAAAAAGAATAACAAGCCAAATTAGAAGTACACGATAGAAATCGATATTTCATAAAATATGAACGTGATATATCGCTTCGGATCCGATAATATCGAATCATCTGATATCGATATTTAAATCGATATATTACATCTGATACGCCAAATATCGTAATAACTTAAAAAAAAACACGTTTCATGCATTCTTTTATTAATGGTAGACAACTTGAATAAAATAAAACCCTAATTGCTTTAAGCCATCACGAAGAATATAGTGCAGTACTCATATGTTGCTACACTGCTATTCTCCGCGATGGCAGCATTAGTTGTATAAATTTATAAATAAATTGAGATAATCTTGACCGAACCCAGAACCTCTCAGTTACACACCAAGTGCTCTAACAGTATAGAACCTTTTTATTTTAATATTATGGTCTACATAAATATAAACAAATTACTATATATTGATAATATTGATATATTTGTACAACATATAGAATAGTATCGATACAAAATTACGATTTATTTTATCGAAGAATATATCGATATGTTTTTTGCATGAACATCCTTAAGATAAATTTATACCGCGGGAGTGTATGGTGGTATCGGCAAAGGTCGCCTTAAATGGAGGACCAGACTAAAGCGACATATTAAATAAAGGGCAGGTAAGAAGTACTCTTAAACAACAATTATATTAGGTTAAGGAAAAAGAAATCCGTTATTGTTAGTAGATGGTTGTAGTGATCAAAATCTCGTAAACTATCAATCATAATAATTTCATATTTGTGTTCGTTGGCAAGGACATTTCACACTAAAAAATGCAGCCGTGCAAAATATGTCTGGGTGTAAAACTTAAGCTACATAGTCACATTATTTAGTGATAGAATCGGAATTAATTCGTACAAGCTCGATGCGATTCTATCCCGCGATCGACAGATTGTAAAACAGTCCGAAGACTAACTACTACTATTTCTTATTAATGCCCTAAGTGGCTGAACTTATTTGGTGTATTTTTGTTCTAAAGACCTTGCAACACTTTTACGAAATACAAACTCAGTGTTTTTGGTATAAATGACGTAACACTTGATCTCATTTCCATATATTCATCTTTTATCGATGCATCTAATGGTGGCTATTAATTAAACATATAAGGTAAGGCAGATTTACTAATTCAAACATAAAATTGTTCTAAGTTCATAGTATAAATAGCAAACATCATATCGCACTGTTCGTGTCTACTTGTACAATTTTATTTGTACAAATAAATAAGTAACGAAATACTAAAATAAATACACATACATATACTTGCACAATATATACACATGCAAAGAGTATATGACAAATCTATTTATCATATGTACCTATGACATATCTATCATATACTTTGCATGTGTCCATCCACACGTCCGAAACTCACAACTGTATGAATCATTTTTGGAAGAAGCTAACGTCTAAGATACAGGCTCGGCCTAGTTTAGACGTTCAGCCCTGTAGTTTTGGGGTCTCAAGAATAAGACTACGGTATCCCCTGCCTGTCGTAGAAGGCGACTAAAAGGGGCCTCAGGTTCACTGGGCGACAAGGGTGGGGGCCTTTGTCGTCCGCTAAAGTGGACCGGGAAGAAGGCGACATCGGCTGGCCCGTGTAGCCTTGCACTGCGAGGGCACAGGGGGGGAGGGAGTAACCTCCCCCCCGGGACGTGCTCTCCTTGAGCACAGTGCAGAGGGGCTCCGGTGCGTTCCACTGGAGATCCCAGAGCCCCTCGTCATGCACCGAGGAAAGGGCCACCGGGGAGGTTTTAGTGGGTAAAAACCCCACATAACCGCCGCCTTCCCCCCAGAAGGCGGGGTATCTTTTTGAAGATTTCCTCCTCGTTAACAAAAAAAAAAAAGTTTAGACGTTAGAAAATCCAAAAATAGTGTCAATTTCATTTTATCTTATAATCACATTGTTTTAAGAATAATATAAGCATTTTATTTGGTTCAATAAAAATATTTTTAATTTAATTTTAATAATATCGGGGGCGATAAGGAGGGGGCCCCTTTTTAGTCGCCTTCTACCAGAAGCAGGGGATGCCAAAGCCTTATTCTACGAGCCCATTACTTCAGGAATGAAGTCCTCCCAAACCTTAATAGCTTAAGGTGTGACAATAACTTTAAATAAGTACATCTATTTCAATGGTCAATAAATTGCTCATTAATTATTATAAGATGTAGTGAAAAAACATTTTCCTTCGGAATTTTTCGGAAAAGTTCGTATACATCTGCTACAAATATCTCCATATTAATAGAATGTCATCGTATTCCGATAGAGATCCGAGTTTTCCCGAAGAAAAATAATTTCTCCCTGCATCTGTACATGTCGTGTAGTATTCCAAATCTAACTGTAACGAACTCTAGTACATATCACTGCTTAGTCAAGTACTTCCAAACATAAATAACAATAGTCAACACGGTTATATAACCGGGACGCGTAACTAATTACAATATTTTACATTATTTATTCATTTACATTCAAAGTGCGCGTACGCAATGCTCCTATGACCTTCTATAGCTACTTAGATACGTACCGTGCACGAGAATCGTCTTAGTTTTTCAAGTTTTTTTGTAAAAGACCTCTTTTGTGGACCTCGCTAGCACCGCTGCTTATACGTATGCAACATCTTTCTTGCTTTTACATAACAAATACAGTATTCTTTGATGTATCATGTCAACAGTAGTACACGAAATGAAATTCTATGGTCTATGGTCTGCTTTTGTAAACTAACGACATCTATAAACACTTTATGTTTGTTTTGGTGATGTGGAATTTCAACTATCAGTTTAACGCGTGCTACGACCAAAAAAGTTATGTAAATTTGCACCCCTTATTTAAATAAGTCCTTCAAAGTAAACCATTTCAAACGGCCCATTGCAATCATTGGCGGTACAGATATTCATGGACCATAGAGTTTTATAACCTATTCTCAGAGATACCTAGAGAAGCATAAAAATAGTTAGCATAATAATTTACCTTTCGTCAGGTATTCATTTTTTTTTAAATAAAGAAAACATAACTTGACACACACACACACTTGACTTCTGATATCTACAAAGCGACGAAAATAATGAATATTAAGCAATTATATAAATATAGTACATGTATCCTCATTAGGAAAATTATAGACAAAACAATTAATACTAACATCTATTTTACTAAAAATACTAAAAAACGCAGCAACCAACTTGCTAGCCTGTCATACCGAAAGTTAGAACGAATTACGGAAAAATATCGATTTGTTTTGAACGAACACAACTTTACAACAAAATAAAACACGTCAAGAGGGTGTACACAGCGCATTCAAAATGCCACTTGCTAAATTCCTCAACGACAGCTAATCGTCTTCAAGCAAATGACAATGCGTTAGGTGACTACTTCTTTCGTGTGACAGCGAACTTATTGTTTTATAATATTAGTTATTTATTTTTCTCATGTAAGTTACCTGGAAGCGAGAATAAAGTTTCTAAAACCTAAAAAGACCTATAAATTGATTTAGAAGAACATACACTTCATAACCCATACCAAGAGTAAAAAGCTGTCATGAAAGAGAATGGTGGAAGCCAACTCGGATCCGAAATAGTCTTACACGTATATTTGAGCTAATAACAAATTATTCGTCGCAACATCCAAACAAACATCAGAAACATCAATAGCCTAATGGTTTAGGTTACGGTCTGCGAATCTTAAGGTGACTATTGACGTGAACCATCTCCTAAGGTAAGCCTAAACTTATTTGAAATGGTTACCAAAATGTTAATAATATTTGTGAAAAAATTTTAGCATTTTTTTTAAAATATATGTCGCAACATCGCTATCCATTTTTCGATGACGCCTATTAAGTCGCAGGACAGGGGGTGTTCCCATCATCGTATACCGACCACAAATTAAAGCAAATAATTATTAACTGAGATAACATACTTAAAAAGTAATGCAAACAATTGCACCCACAAGAGCAAAGATCCAAAATACTACTCTATTGAATACTAGATAAAATAATTTATTAAGGAATATTAACATAGAGTACGTAATAAAATATCTTTATCGATTATCTTTTCATTCGCGCATCAAGAAAAAAAAAGTAAAATTCAATGAATAAAATGAAAAATAAAAAAATAAAGGAAAATTAATATTTACGTTAACATCCAAGTAATTCTAGTACGATTAAAATAACATAATATATACTAATACGACCAAAAATTCATTAGTTATTGTTTCTTGATTTTCTGGGTTTAATAAAATATTTTTGTGTTAAATATAAACTGAAAATGTATCAAATAACTTACCTATGAAAAAGGTCATTACACTGCACACCGGCGCTTTCATGTTTCCAGCTTAAACATTCACTGGAGATAGGGGAAAACTTTACAATAGACGTCGGGAAAATCATGTCAGAGCGCGGCAACCCCACATTCTCCCGCCTAACGAGCACCGACACGGAAATTTTCACAATGCCGACATCACAATGCTACGAAACTCATTAAATTTTTTTTTTCCTCCGCCACTGATGTCTAAGCAGTCCGTATTTAGTTATTAGCATATGCTCACTAGATTCTCATACGCGGAAATCTTCCTTATATAAACGTTCGTTCGTGGCGTAATTTTGAAATTGTAATAATTAATATATCACCTCCTTGGTCATTTTACACGATTTAATACGTCAACGGAATAGATATTGCTAAGCAAACAAAATGGCCGTCAGGCAAGACTCCTCTAACAACTAAAGTAAATTTTTCTAACCGTAATCTGTGTCTACTCGAACGGCAATAAGGTTGCGCAATTTTCTATAACAAAAATTTTGCTTAGGACAGTGTTGCTCAATCTGTTTACAGCTAGACGAATTTTAATTGGCATTTGAATAGGCAATAATGACTTAGTGGAATCGAGCGAACTGACTATTGAAGGATCGAATGCCAACGTACTTGTTAAAAAATCTGTCACGTTCTTGAAAGCTATTTTTACTTTTGCTGTCCCATTTTCACCGAGCTTATAAGTGTCATACATATATTTTACAGGTGGTAAGCTCATCACTATACAGCTGCCACAAATTTTGGCACATAATTTTTGGACGAAACTGAAAAACTGGAACTGATTCTAACAACTGATAACTAACAAATATTTGTTGAGCTCTAACGGTGGTGGACCTACCCTATCACATATGGAATTGCTATCTTTGTACCGCACTAGCGCTGGGACTATCTAGCGTATATGTTAAATAATTCGTTACTTAATCCGAGTGAATTAACTGTGGGAGCCGGGATTCAGCTTGGTAATACCGCGCGTATAGTAACGGCCCACGGCGAAGTTCTCTCTCGGGGCTATTGTGCTACATTACTCATAATAGAGGTTCACGCGCGTCAAAAGCTTATCTTCACGCAAACAATGAAGCAGTGAACATTTGTGCGTCTCCCGGATTAACAACTTCATTCCATACCAAAGACAATTAGGAACTGAATAATAAAGGCACTGGTAAAATTAAGCATTTAATTTAATTAAAGTATAAATTTAAATAGAAAACGTTACGGATTTTGTAACGATATAGTTATGATTTTAGATTCCCGAAGTTTGAGTGCATTTGAGTTGTCATGGCGGGGACTGAGGTATTTGATGTGCCAGCTATTTCACGTACACATAATAAGTAAAATGTACAATTGTTTTTAAGGATTTATCGCTGTATTATTATATACACGTTCTATTATTTCCATGTATAATATTCGAGAGATAGAAAAAAAATACATAATAAATTAGTAGAGAAATTGTAATATATCTGTAATGTTTCAATGATTTTATACTCATGGCATCGTTTGTAAAAGGAATAGGAAAGAACCAGTTAAATGAGTCATGTTGCGGATGAATTACAATTGTTCGAATTTTGACTTACAACCTTGACATAATTATACTCTATTATTGTTATTATATTATTTATTGTTATTTAAATAATTGCGGCGAAATGTTTTCTTTTTTTTCTCTTGCAATTCATTGTCTTCTGACTTACGGAATGAAGTTAGAATACTATCTTGTTTAGAGCAACGACCTAAGCGCGAGTCTCGGCACTAGTGATTTTACAGGAGGGAATACCTCATTAGAACAGCTTAATTCCCCCATTCCCATTCTACCGTCGGTCGTTCAGACATTCGGCGGGTATCCATTTTATAGTCTATATTCCGTGCGTCCGAATGAAGCTATTCCAGTCATCGTACATCGTGCGTACAGAAAAAGAGTGGAATAAGTTGCCGGCGTCAGTCTTTCCGTCCAAGTGCGACGTGGAAGTCTTCAAGAGTATAGTGAACAGGCACTAAACTAGCTCGTACCATCTTTCGACTATATCACCACTTAACATCAGGTGGGATCGTAGTCAAGCACTTGCTTAGAAATTATAAAAAAAAAATGTTAAATAATTCGTTACTTAATCCGAGTGAATTAACTGTGGGAGCCGGGATTCAGCTTGGTAATACCGCGCGTATAGTAACGGCCCACGGCGAAGTTCCCTCTCGGGGCTATTGTGCTACATTACTCATAATAGAGGTTCACGCGCGTCAAAAGCTTATCTTCACGCAAACAATGAAGCAGTGAACATTTGTGCGTCTCCGGATTAACAACTTCATTCCATACCAAAGACAATTAGGAACTGAATAATAAAGGCACTGGTAAAATTAAGCATTTAATTTCATTAAAGTATATGTTTAAATAGAAAACGTTACGGATTTTGTAACGATATAGTTATGATTTTAGATTCCCGTAGTTTGAGTGCATTTTTTTTTATGCGTGTAAACTAGCGCTTGACCATGATCCCACCTGGTGTTAAGTGGTGATATAGTCGAAAGATAGTACGCGCTAGTTTAGTAAGTGCCTATTCACTCTACTCTTAAAGGCTCCCACGTCGTACTTGGATGGAAAGACTGACGCCGGCAACTTATTCCACTCTTTTGAGTTGTCATGGCGGGGACTGAGGTATTTGATGTGCCAGCTATTTCACGTACACATAATAAGTAAAATGTACAATTGTTTTTAAGGATTTATCGCTGTATTATTATATACACGTTCTATTATTTCCATGTATAATATTCGAGAGATAGAAAAAAAATACATAATAAATTAGTAGAGAAATTGTAATATATCTGTAATGTTTCAATGATTTTATACTCATGGCATCGTTTGTAAAAGGAATAGGAAAGAACCAGTTAAATGAGTCATGTTGCGGATGAATTACAATTGTTCGAATTTTGACTTACAACCTTGACATAATTATACTCTATTGTTATTTAAATAATTGCGGCGAAATGTTTTCTTTTATTTCTCTTGCAATTCATTGTCTTCTGACTTACGGAATGAAGTTAGAATACTATCTTGTTTAGAGCAACGACCTAAGCGCGAGTCTCGGCACTAGTGATTTTACAGGAGGGAATACCTCATTAGAACAGCTTAATTCCCCCATTCCCATTCTACCGTCGGTCGTTCAGACATTCGGCGGGTATCCACCCTTTCATACTCTATATTCCGTTCGTCCGAACGAAGCTATTCCAGTCATCGTTTATCGTGCGTACAGAAAAAGAGTGGAATAAGTTGCCGGCGTCAGTCTTTCTCTCCAAGTGCGACGTGGAAGTCTTCAAGAATAGAGTGAATAGGCACTAAACCAGCGCGTACCATCTTTCGACTATATCACCACTTAACATCCGGTGGGATCGTGGTCAAGCACTATTTTAAGTCAAAGAACTTTTAACTTAAGTACACACTGATGAGTCTAATACAATCGAATTGGTTTCTTTATAATATAAAACGAACCGGTATATTTACGAGCAAAAACAAAAACCGACATCAAAACGAATCAAACGATACAACGCGTGGACGCCCTCTTTGTATTCCCGAATCATTGTAAGAATATAACGGAATAGAATTTATCAGAACCTAAACAAACTCTCATCAAACTACCCTTCAAGTACATCATTTCCAATAAAAAATGTTAAATAATTCGTTACTTAATCCGAGTGAATTAACTGTGGGAGCCGGGATTCAGCTTGGTAATACCGCGCGTATAGTAACGGCCCACGGCGAAGTTCCCTCTCGGGGCTATTGTGCTACATTACTCATAATAGAGGTTCACGCGCGTCAAAAGCTTATCTTCACACAAACAATGAAGCAATGAACATTTGTGCGTCTCCGGATTAACAACTTCATTCCATACCAAAGACAATTAGGAACTGAATAATAAAGGCACTGGTAAAATTAAGCATTTAATTTCATTAAAGTATATGTTTAAATAGAAAACGTTACGGATTTTGTAACGATATAGTTATGATTTTAGATTCCCGAAGTTTGAGTGCATTTGAGTTGTCATAGCGGGGACTGAGGTATTTGATGTGCCAATGTGACAGCTATTTCACGTACACGTAATAAGTAAAATGTACAATTGTTTTTAAGGATTTATCGCTGTATTATTATATACACGTTCTATTATTTCCATGTATAATATTCGAGACATAGAAAAAAATTACAGAATAAATTAGTAGAGAAATTGTAATATATCTGTAATGTTTGAATGATTTCGTTCTCATGGCATCGTTTGTAAAAGGAATAGGAAAGAACCAGTTAAATGAGTCATGTTGCGGATGAATTACAATTGTTCGAATTTTGACTTACAACCTTGACATAATTATACTCTATTGTTATTTAAATAATTGCGGCGAAATGTTTTCTTTTTTTTCTCTTGCAATTCATTGTCTTCTGACTTACGGAATGAAGTTAGAATACTATCTTGTTTAGAGCAACGACCTAAGCGCGAGTCTCGGCACTAGTGATTTTACAGGAGGGAATACCTCATTAGAACAGCTTAATTACCCCACCCCCATTCTACCTTCAGTCGTTCACACATCGGGTATCCACCCTTTCATACTCTATATTCCGTTCGTCCGAACGAAGCTATTCCAGTCATCGTTTATCGTGCGTACAGAAAAAGAGTGGAATAAGTTGCCTGCGTCAGTCTTTCCGTCCAAGTGCGACGTGGAAGTCTTCAAGAGTAGAGTGAATAGGCACTATCCTAGCTCGTACCATCTTTCGACTATATCACCACTTAACATCCGGTGGGATCGTGGTCAAGCACTAATTTAAGTCAAAGAACTTTTAACTTTAACCAATACACTACAGATATAATAAATTTTAAACTATGATATATCACGATATAATTGCATGAAGTTTGCTTGAGATATAATATTAACCATACGATTCCCAAAAGGTGGTTATATCCGATTATTAATTAAATGAAAAATAAGCTCTCACATGCTTTGTTTGCTCTCTTGTCAGTTTCAAATTTAAAATAAGAAATACGAACTCGGGTTGCTAGCGTACGCTATATGCTACTTGAGACGGTCGTCTTCCCATTCATGTACCATTGATCTACTAATACAATATATTCATGTTCTATATAAAGATTATATAAATATATATATATATATCTTTTCTTAAAATTAGTCTTGCAGTAAGGAACTTATCAATATTTTGTTTATTTCCTACTATATATTTATGAGGTTATTTAATTAGGTGTAAATAAATTTATCGCAATTATTTTAAACAGTTAGAACAGTTAAGTGACAATATCTATTGACTGTCACTGTCATACATCAAATGGTAAAAAGCTTCGCCAAACTAGATTTTGTTTTATTTTATTTAAACAATAAACTTACATCATTAAATATTTAATTTAACTCTAACAATATATTAAATTATTCATTCCTCTCCGTATTCATTCTCTTGTCGAGCGGATGCAGATCATTACCTATATATAGAACAAACCCACACACTTTCTCTTTAATATATAGAGATTAATACTTTTTATGTAAACATATTTTCTTTACATCTCCACCCTTAGAAAAGATTTTTTTTATTTTAAATAGAAAGCTAGCAATATTTCTTTTTTTTTCAGAAATATTACTAACAATCTTGTTAACTATTCCAACTAAGCTTAAGCTCGTGCTAGGACGGCAATAGTCAAATAGTGGATTCAAACCCACGACCTTGCAATTCGTACCCTAAACCATTAGGCTATTGACGCTTCGAAATTATCTTTGCATATTTAAAAAAAAAAAATCTAACACCTTTTTCCTAACATTCTTGTGTCTTCACCATTCCACCTTAAGATTATGCTAGATGTTTCGCGTCAATTGTGGATTCTAACCTACGACTTACGATTAACGTAAACCGCGAGGTTATTTACGTACAACTCAGCTTGTTTATTTTAATAACCAGAACATTCGTTTGGAAGAGCGAAGATTTTTTACTGAAGAAACTTACGAAGTATATAATTTGGTACTGAATTATTTCTTATCAATAGCTTGAGCCGTAATTGGGCTTACTTATGTCTGGGTGAGTATTAATTGGTAACATGACCTCTTAAGTAGCATTGAAAAATATACAAGAAATATTAACATTACACTAGTCTACGTCGTGTTTCAATTATCTAATATCTTTAATAGAGCAATTATTTAACCTGAATCTCGAGATCCAACAATTTTTATGAAATTTTACATGCAGGGTGTTTAGAGGGGCGATAAATCGATCGCATCCAGAACTACAGGGGTGAGCAGCTGCCGCCTTTTTTTTGTTGACGGGGAGGTAATCTTCAGAAAGATACCCCGCTTTCTGGGGGGAAGGCGGCGTTTATGTGAGGTTCTTACCCACTAAAACCTCCCCGGTGGCCCTTTCCTCGGTGCATGACGAGGGGCTCCGGGATCTCACGTGGAACGCACCGGAGCCCCTCTGCACTGTGCTCAAGGAGAGCACGTGCCGGGGGGAGGTTACTCCCTCCTCCCCTGTGCCCTCGCAGCGCAAGGCGACACAGGCCAGCCGATGTCGCCTTCTTCCCGGGTCCACTTTGGTGGACGACGCAGGACCCCACCCTTGTCGCCCAGTGAACCCGAGGCCCCTTTTAGTCGCCTTGTACGACAGGCAGGGGATACCGTAGTCTTATTCTTGAGAGCCCAGAACTACAGGGCTGGAGCAGCTGCCGCCTAGGCCAGCCCTTCATCGCGGGCCGACGTGTGAGTTCCTCTTAAATTCACCGTGAGTGACAAAGCCACTGTTAATGAGTCCCACGGCACGACAAGCCCTTTGGGGGAGACGGGAGAATACACCTACATCACGTTTTCCTATAACGCGGAACGAGTCTACCGTGTTATAGTGGGAATTAGTGTAGTTTTCTTTTAAATCTAAATCTTAACATTGAATCTCATTTAATGCAGTATATTTAACGCCATACATCGCAAATTAAATGAAAACACCAGACAATGTATAACTGTCTTATAATTAATACTATACATGCAATAAATTGTAAGCGACCTTTCACAATTCGACACAAGATCAAATACTTGACGTAATACTAATTGTCATAGATTGCATATGGATTTACAAGATACATATACATTAATATTCTGTACCTTTTTTATACACCCTTATAAATTATATAACATATTTTTAAACATATATTCCGCTATACAGAACTGTTAATTTAAAATCTCACACACGTACAAGCACACACTACACACATCAATACTTTTTTTTTTGACGGGGAGGAAATCTTCCGAAAGATACCCCGCCTTCTGGGAGGAAGGCGGCGGTTATGTGGGGTTCTTACCCACTAAAACCTGCCCGGTGGCCCTTTCCTCGGTGCATGACGAGGGGCTCCGGGATCTCACGTGGAACGCACCGGAGCCCCTCTGCACTGTGCTCAAGGAGAGCACGTCCCGGGGAGGTTACTCCCTCCTCCCCTGTGCCCTCGCAGCGCAAGGCGACACGGGCCAGCCGATGTCGCCTTCTTCCCGGGTCCACTTTGGTGGACGACGCAGGACCCCACCCTTGTCGCCCAGTGAACCCGAGGCCCCTTTTAGTCGCCTTGTACGACAGGCAGGGGATACCGTAGTCTTATTCTTGAGAGCCCAGAACTACAGGGCTGGAGCAGCTGCCGCCTAGGCCAGCCCTTCATCGCGGGCCGACGTGTGAGTTCCTCTTAAATTCACCGTGAGTTACAAAGCCACTGTTAATGAGTCCTGAGGCACGACAAGCCCTTTGGGGGAGACGGGAGAATACTCCTACAACACGTTTTCCTATAACGCGGAACGAGTCTACCGTGTTATAGTGGGAATTAGCGTAGTTTTCTTTTAAATCTAAATCTAGACATTGAATCTCATTTAATGCTGTATATTTAACGCGATACATCGCAAATTAAATGAAAACACCAGACAATGTATAACTGTCTTATAATTAATACTATACATGCAATAAATTGTAAGCGACCTTTCACAATTTGACACAAGATCAAATACTTGACGTAATACTAATTGTCATAGATTGCATATGGATTTACAAGATACATATACATTAATATTCTGTACCTTTTTTATACACCCTTATAAATTATATAACATCTTTTATAACATATATTCCGCTATACAGAACTGTTAATTTAAAATCTCACACACGTCCAAGCACACACTACACAAATCAATACTTTTTTTTTTTTGACGGGGAGGATATCTTCAGACAGATACCCCGCCTTCTGGGGGGAAGGCGGCGGTTATGTGGGGTTCTTACCCACTAAAACCTGCCCGGTGGCCCTTTCCTCGGTGCATGACGAGGGGCTCCGGGATCTCCAGTGGAACGCACCGGAGCCCCTCTGCACTGTGCTCAAGGAGAGCACGTCCCGGGGGTGCCCTTGCAGCGCAAGGCGACACGGGCCAGCCGATGTCGCCTTCTTCCCGGGTCCACTTTGGTGAACGACTCAGGCTCCCACCCTTGTGGCTCAGTGAACCCGAGGCCCCTTTTAGTCGCCTTGGCAGGGGATACCGTAGTCTTATTCTTGAGAGCCCAGAACTACAGGGCTGACACACATCAATACTTATATTAACTGTAGGTCTTTATGTTCATTACCGCATAACTTTCGACTGGGTCGAAATCTGTTTTTATTTTTGCTCGTAAATATATTCGTTTGTACACTATTATTTTTGTTATGTAACAATTCAGTGATAATACAATATCTACGCACTGTATACTAATTACGACTCCCGGAATACACTGTTTCCTTAGCTACGGGTAGATTATTCCTACTTCAAGAGATAGAGCTCAATTATATTGTAACATGTTTGCATGTAACTTCATAGGTGTGTTCAATAAAAATTTATATTATTTTAGTACACGACTTAGAACGCGATTGTGTTACTTACATATCAAATACAAATATAATACAATACAATATAATGTTACCATAATCGTAACTTTAGCTGCCGTGCTAGGTCATAGCGTTACAACAGCTAAGGTCTTTTTCTTTAAACTCTAAACAAAAATTACTTAACAATTTTGTTTTATTTACAATTATTTATTCAAATATATAACTAATAATGGCGCTTCTATCTATACCAGTTGATACTAAAAATCTTACGCTTTTATTTAACGTTACGGACTGTTGTGCCGGCTTTGCCCTCTGCAACGCCCAGAAGGAACTTCGTTCCAAAAATACTGTATGTGAGTAAACTATTAAAAAAGTATTTACGTAATTTTTATTCCACTTCGCGTTACTATTCTGCGGGGATTCCCCGATCGCCTCGTCATTCGTGTAATGCGAGTCCTCCCGCGTTTTAGTCTGTTTAATCTCGAGGTTGGTGGGGCCATTAGAGGTGGTTGGATAATATACACTAAAGTATATGGAACATTCTGGAATACACAATATCTTACTCAATAAATTGACTCCATATACTTAATCGCAGAGCCCTATTTATTGACACAATGCCACACCGACGCTGCTATACAACAAAGCCCTCGGTATATACTATGCTTTACTTCGCTTCAGTGCCGACATTACCTTAGCTCGTTAACTGGCAACCCCTAACTTGATTGATCTCATGTTACTTCAGCGTAAATTTAATTAGAATCTGGGTAGTGATGTTGTACCTCGCTCTTATTAAATCCGGTATCTAATCATCTGTCCGGGAGGGGTTATTAGAGGTTCCGGAGTTATTTAAAATACCTACATTAACATTAGAGTTTACTGTCACCTTAATTTAATATAGATGATATAATTTTTGTTGTTGGAATGATTTGACTCCGTATTCTAACATATAGGCTTTTCTTTGATTAGATGTACAAAATTAAGCGTTTAATTCTGATAAGTCACTCAAACTCAACTCACTGAGTATTTACTCAATCTCGATGGTTAATTTTTAAGTCCGTCAGAAATCAACATAGTTTGAATGCATCTCGTTTGTTCCAGGACAAATTGCTCAATAAACTAGAGGAAAACGAGCCCGAGCTAGCTTCATCTCCCGAGGAAGAAGTAAGTAATTTTTTTTAAAAAGAATACCAACAATATTAAAAGCCGAAGCTTGTGCTTGGTAAAGGTTAACGTGGAATAGTATACAGTGTATATAGTAATAGCAATAGTGGAATGGTGCATTCGAACCTACGACCTTACATTTCGCAAACCACTTAACACAACCATTAGGCTATTTAAACTTCAATTAAATATTGAATCAGGAGTATATCTCCTGGTAGTCTGCCACTAGATATATTATAAATCCTTAAAGACTTCTCGGCATTTGGCGATTCAGTAAGAATACAGAAAGATACAGTAAGAAGAATTGCACATAACCACAAATGCCTGCATACCACAAGTCTAGATTCTTGCAGCTGTCCTAACATCGAAATTGTAGACACACAGCGGTATCTAGGATTGATTATTGATAACAAATTTAACTGGGGCAACCATATTGATTTAGTTTGCAACAAATTAAGATGTTTTCTAGCAAATATTACAGTTTTAAAAGACCGTATACCATTTAATGTTAAGCTAATGCTATATCACGCGCTGGCAGAATCCTATGTACAATATGGATTAGGTAGTTACGGCCGTACATATAAATCATACCTCGAACAAATATACAGACTACAAGTTAAAATACTTAAAAAAATTATACCACCTAAAATTAGAGAACAATTTCATATCGACGAAAAAAACTTTTTAAGCACTGTAATATTTTACCTATTTATACAAAAATAAAATGCATCATGTTAAAAGAATATTTCTTTAATGAAAAAATTTTAACCAAAATGGAACCCTATATGCACACGGTCGATATCGTCAAACCAGTTTAATACGATAGGCGCAAAATGTGTATTTATGAGCGCACGGCAAGATACATCGTGCCTAGATTAATTAATGAACTACCCTCAGATATAAGGAATTGTATAACTAAAAACATTAAGAGTATACTAAAAGTTACGAGTATTTAGGAACGCAAGACGGACGCTTTGGCGCTAGTGGCAAACCATTGCGGTTTATATAGCGTTAAGTTAAATGTATATTCATTTATTGTAAAATTTTATTTGAAATAAATAAAAAAAAAAAGTATAAATTTAATTAACACTTGTGTGTCCCACAAAATTCTAAAAGCGTGCCGTGTAATTAATCCCTTAATAAAAATACCGTTATCCTTGTAGCACATAATATTTTCTTTCGCACATTTAAAATTATTATCATAAATTATTTTATGTAATGTGTAATAGAAAAGTTAATAAAGCTGAAACAATTTCTTTGTGTGCCGCCAAATTTCTAAATCGGTAAAAAGACGAAGATCATTTTGGACCATACGACTGAAATAAACTTCATTAGATTCATATGTATAATATATACACGATAATATATAATAAATACATGATAGTTCAATTGAGAAAGAAAATTCTCTTGCTCCTACAGTGTGATATAGACAATAGACCTGCACTTTGTCTTAGATACACGAAACGTAACTCTCTCTCTTTCACTTACTTATATCTTCCTACGCCTCGCTTGATCACACTTTTCGTAATGCATTCATCAGCTTACTTCCCAAGTCAAGCGTACGTAAAGAAGTTGTATTTTGTTTATTTTTCTTTCTTTTTCAATGTGTGTTATATTTTTTCCGTAATGTGTTTGTATACTATGATGCCAATAAATAAAATGTTTGGTTAAAAAAAGTTGAGAACCACTGGACTAACCTTTTCATTTCATTGTAGTGCGTAATTTGCGTAAATGCAAAAGCAACGATGCAGACCTCGCCGTGCGGACACCGTGTGGTCTGCCGACGGTGCTTTGTGAAGACCATCCAAATGGCGGTCAGCCAGCGATTACTGCCTCTGCGCTGCGTCATCTGCCGAGCGAAGATCCTACGGCTGAGGCAGGCGCCGCGACTTGTCACCAGCAAGAGTTGGCAAGTGAGTACAATGATATTACTAATAATAATTATGCGCCCTCGCCTCGTTTTTTTTCATGTAATCACCACATAATTTTCCTTCTATTGTGTCTGTGCATCGTGTACTATCTAAAACCTTAAAACGAGCATTTCTTGTATATAATTTGAATCTCGGAAACGGCTCGAACGATTTTAGTGAAATTTAGTATGCACGGGGTTTTGGAAGCTATAAAGCGGTCTAACTATTCATTTTTAGAACATGTCGTTTTCGGGCAATGAAACCCTGGTTCGAGTCGGGATGTCTTCAGTCCGATATTTCTTTCCCTTTTTTTCAACGTGAGAAAATCTATTATGGAGAGCCTATAAAAATCCAAATTAATGAGTCTATGATCAAATTACAATTGCTATTCCGAGGAAAAGCAGCCAGCCGAGCCATGGTTCGTCCATCTCAGGCACCTCGGATCGGTATGGTTACGCGTTTAAAATTTATCCGTCCAAGCTAAAGTTAACTTTGTGTCGTATTACTAAGAAATAGAGGTTCAGGTTAAGCGACATAACAGCTACGCCACCTCTCAATCTGGTCTCATCTTCTCTGAGTAATCTGTGTAGGTCCGTCTAAAAAGTTACAATGAAAATAATTGAATTTCGTAATTATTCCTATTAATAATACAATTTGGTCGCGTTACTGTAATAACTGTGTCACGGACTGCGCCACGTGACCTTGCCGAGATTAACTGAAAAGTAGGTATTTTCTTGGCTATAGAAAATTTCTCCTAGCGTTGAGGCTGTTGCAACTTCATTCATTTTTTTTCTACAAATTAACAGAATGAATAATTAATGAACTATACAAATGTAAATTTTGAAGTGAGATAAATTTTAAAAATGTTTCAAATAATATACATAACATATATAATACAACATTTAGAATAATGTTTGGCTTATGTTCAGTGATTTTTATACCTAGTAGTAAATGGATTGCTTTTCTTCCCCTTTTTTTTTTGTTTAATAGCTAGCTATGCTACATATATGTAGTTCCCCTGGCAGGACGGTCAGGGCTTTTCAATTTCCTCCCTTTCATACATCATCTATTTATTAATACATATACTTTATTTACATTTATCTCATTATCTATTAATTATTCTACTTCATAATTTTCTTACTTTTATTTCATTCTTATTCTAGAGGCTTGCTTTCTTCCCCTTCAGATATCATCTTCTCTACCGAGCGATACGCAGACGTATCTATTCATATAAAACAGGAAGTGTGTGGGTATGTTCCATTTAGGCTCCGAAACGGCTGGACCGATTTCAATGAAACTTTCAGGGAATATTCAGATTGAACAGGCCAGTAATCAGCTAAAGTTGTTAAAGTTTGGTGACGATAAGAGCACTCCTTTGTTCTTCACCCGCTCGAGAAGAGAGTGAATACGGAGAGAAATTAATAGTTAAATATATTGTGACAGTTAAATTAAATATTTAATAATGTAAGTTTCTTGTTTAAATAAAATAAAGCTAAATCTAGCCCGGCGAAGCGGGCTGGATACGCTAGTATTATATATAATACATGTTGATCAGCTGATTGTTTTGGAACAGGTATCAAGCAGCAGTAGCAAGTCCTGGGGTGTGCCGGGATCAGTGTCGAGCTACTCTGTGGGGGCACGCTCGGTGCCCGCATCGGCGTCCCTCTACTCCGTCACGAGCGGTGAATCTTCTCTCCGGTAACTTAATATTAAAAGTTATATATATATATATATATATAAATATATATTTCACCGCTGGGCACACGCCTTCTGTTAAGAGAGTATAAGGGCTCTAGTGCGGAATGGCGGACTTCACATGTCTTAGAAAATTTTCTACATCATACTCACACGTCAACACGTGACGAAATCTACACGGGTTTCGTCACGATGTTGTCCTTCACCGCCCAGCACTTAGTAAACCAGCATTTAAAATTACTGCTTACTACATTGCTGCCGGTACCGGGCATCGAGCTCTGGTTGCTAGCGTACTATGCAACTTGCGGCGACCGCCCGGATACTGAGCTACCGGATAAAGGCTAAGATTGTTATCAATTAAAAAAAAATGTTTTTTTTTCTTAAAAAAATTACGTCGTGTTTCAGGAGTGTCTTCTGTCTCATCCAATAGCGGTGGTAATGTCAGCAACAGCAGCTGTACAACGAAGCTGTGCAGCGGGTCCAAGTGTGGCGGCGCCTGCCTTGGGGCAGTGCCGCGCCCGCCGCCAACTTCCGCACCACCCAAACCTCGACAGCCCGCTTCCAACTCCTTGAGGCGTTCCCAACATCACAGCATGAAGGTAACGATAAAAACTTTCCTCCTTCCTCACATATGATATACACACCTCATAAAGCATAAAGGTTAAAATTTCTCGGTACACTCTTCATGGTAAAAGTGTTTATGAAATAAGTAATAATGAATGCAGCAACCAAGCCGATTGAAAAGAGTCTGATAGTCAAAGATATTAGTCGCTTTTCTTTATACGAATACGGGCGTAGTCCGCCAAGCGGTTGTAGTACGGATTTACAGATTTAATATGATTGATGATTTCAAATCTAAGACATGCAGGCTTCCTCACGATGCTTTACTTCACGACCGCGCTTGGTAAAGCCGCGAAATTAACTCCTGGAATAATTCCTAGTAATTTATCGGTAAACTGTCCAAGGTAAATGCGATAAACAATTCAGAGAAACTCAGAGAGTCGAGACTTAGAGATTTAAAATAATCTAGTCGCTTTTCTTTGTCTACGGAAGGTTTGTCAAATAAAAGGTGCTGGTGCAATTGCGCAGTGCCAGCATAAATGAACAGTACAGCAAAGGTGAACAGTACTTGATGAGATTAGTTTTGTACAGGTTAAAGTTGCATTGTATTAAAATTAACTTCACACTCACTGTAATACATATTTGTCGATATCAATAAGATTTTATAGCGTACATTGACACTCCAATATTATTTCAATCGTTAGTATTCGGTGATCTCGTGTAAAATGATATCTTACAAACATTTCAATTAGTCGATTACAGTATTTGCTAAAACGTCAACCGAATGCAATTGATCGGTTGTAATAATGACAATTCAGAGACTTGGGATCGTACTTTATTCAGCACACAAATGAAATGCTGTACTAATCTGAAGATCGCCTGAAAATTTGGATCCAGCAAACGGCTGTTGTTTATAGAGAACATACGTAATTACTATTTGAATGATATATAGTTATAACATATACCACCAAGCAAAACACTATACCGTAATGTCTACAACGTAATCTATATATATAAAAGAGAAAGTGTGTGGGTTTGTTCCTTATAGGCTCCGAAACGGCTTGACCGTTTTCAATAAAACGTTCAGGGAATCTTCAGATTGACCTTACGAGTAATCCTGTTTGGTGACGATCGGAGCACTCCTTACACAAATACAGCTTTTATTTACTACGATGATATTCTATTGTTTTATAACCCAAATTTATATTGACACATGCATAATTTATGTCATTATGAACCATATTGAATTACAATGGAGTATATTGCATGGGTAATTGTAGGTAATGATCTTCACCCGCTCGAGAAGAGAATGAATACGGAGAGAAATGAAGAACTTAATATATTGTGAGAGTTAAATTAAATATTTAATGATATAGGTTTATTGTTTAAATAAAATAAAATCTAGCCCAGAAAGGCGGGCTGGGTACGCTAGTATGTTTATAAAATCTCTCGACAACACTTAAGAAACACAATCTCCTTAATTCGATTTAACATCACTGCCTACAGATGGAATATGTGTAATGGATTCCGTCGTCAATTTACATTTTTTTCTTTATCGGAATCTACTTTCCTTGACGCGTAACTCTGTTCCAATGAAGTCAGTTTTCTCAAATACTAATATATTTATATTACGAACTCTTTGTATCAGTGCAGTCAAACAGCGGCGTCATAATGTCGTGCCAACGATAACTTTTTGCTCTACTAATATTTTTGCATTCGGAATTCTTCCGCGGAAAATGTTAAGCTGCTGCGCCAATATTGTAATATTAAAAAAAATAATTTTCGCTACTGAAAATATGGTGTATCGATGGCGTTAGTTATTTTTTTTTATCAAAGATCATGTTACCTTACATAGCAATTTAATAAAACGTCCAAGATCCCGGCGTCCCAAGACTTATTTCCTCACAATCCATAAGTATCGGATAAAGTAGTTTATACTTTGAGTGTATGTAAAGAAATGGCAACTTTCTTGTACTCTCATTTCTTATTTATGATTTTTACACGATTGCCATTTCAACTTTCTCAGTTTATTATCTATGTCTACAACTTTTGTTCTGTTTCGAATTTCTTTGTATCGGATTCAATTCTTTAAAGAAATGTCCAGCATAGTTCTCTCTATCGCTCTCATTACCATGGGACTAAGCTTAGTCAAGAGTTAAAAAGCGCCTGAACTACTAAACCTTTTAGGATGAAAAATGATCAAATGAACTGGAGAGCTTATTTATTTAAAAGAATGAATGAAATTGTAGTTTGCTGTTTGCTATTCTATAGCTATAAATGAACTTTTGATAACGTTATCCACGTTCTATGTTCTCAGGCTCGACTCCAAGAATATCAAATGCACAGCTACACAGGTGGACCCGCGGGCGAGCCTTCAGGTCGACTTCCGCCTATCAGAGAGTTCCAGAGGGAGTTCCGAGAGGGACGTCGTGAAAGCGCAGCACCCTCCTGTGCATCTACTAGGATAAGGTATTGATAACTGTATGAGGCCTTTGTTTCTATTCAAAAAAACAATCTTTAGAAGTATTTATCCCATTCTAATTTTATAACGTGTTTCTTTGTTGGTATCAGCCATAAGTAAATTTAAGAGTAAAAACTTACATCGACTTCAAATCAAGTCGTTGTCGTTAAGGATTTATAGTACATATTGTCATAGACCAACCAATATCGCAGTCAGCATTCTTCTATACAATATTTACGAGTCCCATGACCCTATATGTGTATATGACATATATTGTATATAACATGATAAAAACCAATGGTTGAGAATATCTGCCCCTATAAGTATACAGAGTTTAGTCAGCGGCAATTATTCAACTTAATTTTCTCTTCGTGTAATAGTAAGTATATGTCAGTATATGTGTTTTATAGCTTGATTTGTTGCAGATGTGCCCAGAAAATAGTCACGCAACTAGAAACTTCCCCGCAGAAGGACAACCCACATTTCTTTCGACCTCTAAAACCTTCGAATGATGACGATCCTCCTAAATCGAGAGACCATAGCAAAGAGACTGATAAGAAAAAAGAAAACCCCAAAACAAAGCCCAAAAAAGAAGAAAAGAAAAAAAAGGAAGAGGAAATTGCAAAACCAGGAGAAAAAAGCAAGGACGAAAGTAGCGACAACAAGAAAAACGAAATAGCAGAAAGGAAGAAGGAAGAAAAATTAAGACTAAAAGCTGAAAGGGACGCTAAAAAAGAGGCAAAGCTACAGGCTAAAGAGGAAGAAAGACAGGCCAAGTTATTAGCAAAAGAAGAAGAAAAACAAGCTAAATTATTAGCAAAAGAAGAAAAAAAGAAGGCTAAGAAGGAAGCAAAGTTAGCAGCACAAGCAGAAAAAGAAAAAGCGAAATGAATAAGCGGTTTTAACATAACATTTACATCGTAGAAAAACGTAGCCGTCTTTAGGTTTTAGATGTTAAAACGTTATTAATGAGGATTCGTAAAACTAAATAGATTATTTGAAGAGTTTTCGAAAGGCCATAAATATATATTTATAATAAAAATACAAAGGATAAATCCTTTAGCAAGGTTTTTTTTAGTTGGTTCCGTCTTTCCCTAGGTTCATCTATTCCATGAATACGGGGCTGAGGTTCCTATTTCCACAGCTGTCAATTTCAACCACATAACCTTTCTATCATTATCCTATCTCTGCATACCCACCCTTGGGAAAACATTTCCCTTTTATTTTTCTCTCTTGTCTCTCACAACATCCAATCCAAAGGGGTAAATAGGGGTTAGCACCGGCATTTCTTATACATCTACCTAAGGGACGCATCAGCAACGCTTGTTCTGGAGAATTACTTTACGTGCGTCGGCGTGCAGGCCGCCAAGTGTCACCTCAACGTGGACACACGGGCGGTATTCGTAGGACCGAAATCCCGTTCTGTTTTCAGACCCGGAGTAAATGAAGCCTGTCTAACATCGATGCCATTCATTTCTATCCAGAGAGGGCAAAAAAAGAGAAAGGGCTCAGAGACGCAGATATTTTCTCCAGGATAACTGTTCCCGGCGTATCAGCATCCTTGTGTCTGGCAGATCTCATCGCCTACCTGAATCCTATCCGTGAAAAAATAAACGTGTTGGACCTTCGACTGACCTCTTTTTCAAATTTGTTGAAACCGTCCTGGGCTCTCCGGAAAAATGTGTGATCCGCATTACAGTGCCACTGTCACATTATTTGCGGACGAATGGTGCAAGACACATGCGTGTGGTCTTTCATTGCATCCTACTCATTCACATGCGTCAGCGAGGAGCAAACCTGAAGGGGTAAGCAAAAGCTGGTACCGGCAGGTACAGCTTATTCCTCTGCCTAACACTATTCCTAACACCCTAAAACTAAACTGCTTCCGTTCGACGATTAACAGCGGCGATCTGTTCAAACAACGATCAACTTATTTGCGACCGACTTTACTCTCTGGAAAGAGGTCAAGGAGAGTCAGGCCCGAGAGAATCTGATCTCTTTGCATTCTATAGCGCATTTATCACGCGCGTCATTCCAGCAACCTACTTCCACTACCGCACATAACGGAGAAATTTCAAATTTCATCGACATCGTCTTGGTGATTGGCGTTCCACAACTGTATTATGTGTATAATATACGCATAATTCCCGATTATGCACTACCAACACGTAGGATCAGTGGTGATTCGGAATCGATACCTGCCTACTCATTTCTCATAAGCTGACAATGAACCTCGCCTGATGTTGTAATTATTCACAGGCCACGGTCGTCACTTAAGATCAAATGAGCTGTAAGCTGTTCACCTTTTTTTCCAGAATACAAAAGCCTCCAAAATTACAATTTAGTTCACAAAATAATATGATAGATATTTTAAGGTAACTTCTGTTGTATCGTTTAGCTTATTTGCAGAAATCTATTTAGAGCATTGTATATTAGTTTTAAAATTAAATGTTAATAATATGAAATCAATTTAAATACATACAAGTAGTGGGCTCATTAGTTGGAAATAAACAAACTGCGAAGACTGAATGAACGGGATATTGAAGTCATATCGTTTTGTAATTTATTATAAGTTATGTAATAGTACTGTTAAGAGCTTTGTGCATTGCCGTATCACGGTCAATTAATTTATTTGTTAATACACTTGCTAGATTACTGTACTACCGGAACTGTCAAAGAAATAAATAATTGTTAATGAAATGGGTAAACGTATTGTTATGCTGTTATATTTAAATTATGAAATGCTTTATTGTTTTATAATTATTTAATTTTAAATATTTTATATTAAATTTATTTGGTAACACTGTGAGAAAGAATTAAATATTTAGTAACCGAGTCTAACTTAATTCGCAGAAATTCATTTAAATAATAGAGCATGTTGTCTTATGTAATTACCTCATCAAATATATTTAATTTAGCTATTCAGACCTATTAGTACTGTATCCTGATGAATCCTGAGCATGTAATAAACGTAAAAAAACAAATTTGACAAATACGTCAAAAAGTAGCGCCATATCAAATCGCATACCTAATAGATAAGTGTTGACATTAATTTTGTAAGGTTTCCGCATGTCGGAATTTATTGTCAATCGTTAGAATTTTCCTGTAAAGTAAATAACAATGTTACCATACTCACGCTTTTTTTTTCAAACCCGAATAAAATTAGACGACAAAGATATCTACACCAGGTGAACTGCTAAAAGAATTTAGTTCGAAGAATTTAGCTAGTAAGAATATTAGTTCTCAGGAGTAACGCTCCTATACTATATAACTTGACTTTCTTGAGTGTCTCTTCACCATTGAAGTGATGATTTTTCTATTACGTCAAACAGTGACGAAGTGCGTTCAGCCCCCCCACATGATCTTACGTGATCGTGATCTAATGAACATAACCACTCGGAGCTGACAAAAGTTTATTAAGAGATACCTGCATCGTAGCTCATGGCATTAAAGAAAAATACCCAACAGAATTACACAAATTATACATTTTTCTCACAAGCATTACTATCATTCTTGTTAACCATTCCAAGTTGAAACTTGTGCAAGGGAGACGCTTAACATCATTAGTCGTATGATGAATTCGAACCTACGACCTTACATTTCACAGACTATACCCAAAGCCATTAGCCTACTGACGTTTCTATTTTTATTTTTTTTTTGTTTATTAAAAAAAAGATTTCTTTTTTTTTTTCAGAAATATTACTTACATTCTTGATAACCATTCCAACTAAGCTTATGTTTGTGCTAGGGCGCGGAAAGAATAATATGAAGTGGAATAAAACTGAGGGAACGATTTGTGGGTGTATTATTAATAAACATTGTTGTCCGAACCGACCTCGGAGAGAGGAAACTGGTGGCCATGTAAAATTGATGACTTTCTTTCTCGCTTCATATGATCCCATTTGTGGTATGTATTAAGATTGGGGTACAATGAAACTAAACGGAAATAAAATATATCTTGGGTTAGGTGGTCAGTTTAAATTACATGATTATATACAACCATAAAATGGTTGAGTGTCACTACAAAGATAAAATTTAATTTTAATTAAACAATCTCAAAAAAAGTCCTGCATTGACAATGCACTTTAAAATTTATTGCTTATTAAGAAATACAAGAAATCAAATTTCAGGTACAAATACCATTATGCTTTATTATTAACTCATAATCATATAATTCCACTTCAAATATATCAAATAAGCCCAATAATTAATATTACATAATGAATCCATAAAATTGTATACATAAACACATGGTTTGTGTATACATTTAAAGTCCTGACAAAAAGAAAAAAAGGTTACCAATTACTTTTTTAAATTTTATATTAATTAAAAACAAATACTAAGGTATTTGGAATAAATATAAATTAACAATAAAACTTTTATTTATCTACAAAAGCATATTGCAATGATACACTTGATCACTAAATACATCTACACCAAGGCTAGGCTCCAGGTCATCTTAATCTTTAAAATCATCACCCAAACGGTTGAACATTTCGTCACCAGTCCTCTTGTTCATACGCAAATATTTGTTGACCATTGGTCTGTAGTAATAGGCCTGATAATCCTGGCGTTCTGACATCTTCTGAATTATAACCTTCTCCAAAGCACGGAGTTTTGCTTTTTGTTGCTCTTCATCAATGAAATGCATGAATTTTTCATACTCCTGTAACCAATTAACAAATTTTTTGATTAAACTGAGCAAATTAATATTTTCGAGTAACTTTCTATTACCAGTTATAGGAATCAATAGCTTCTCTCTATATTTTTATTCTATATAAGACACAAATTAATAAGAAAATTGCCATTTTAGGTGATCACCAGCACCCAAGAACATCCACAGTAAAATAGAGGTTTGAGGTGCAAGCCAGCCTTGGAGATTGATTACTATCTTTTTCTTATTATCCCTATTTGCCATGACTCAGAATATCTTATAACATATACGGAATGATATGTGATGAAGTAGCGCAGTGCCATTTATCAACACGGTAAAGAGAACTAAAGTTTCTAATAATTGAAAATATAAAATATCCTCGGAATACTTATACAACTTAAGGATCCTACTTCAGGATGTTTGCTGATAGTCAATTTTAAAAGTAAAACTGACAATTCTGAAAAAAATTAATTTAAAACAGTATATGTATATTTTCTACCTTTAATTATTTATTTCTATGCACTAAAAAAATTAAATCTATACTCCAAAATAATTGATTTGATATATATTGTTTCAATATTTTATATCATTTAAAAAAAAATGAATAAAAAGGAAAAATCAAAAGCTTTTGTGGCATCGGACACTACTCTCTAAAACTGCAGAAATAATTTAGTGTAACATACCAGGCCATCTCCTTTTTTTATTAAAACAAACAAAAGATGTTAGTTTAGGCCAATGCTTGTCAATCTTGAGGAAATCAAGGCGTTGTCGGGCTCTCAGTATTTTATAGAATATAATTTAGAGACTGTACACAATAATTGTATAACCTAATTCCCCTACACATTATATGCAATAAAACATAGATACGTCTATAGGATATATGATATGTCTGCTAGAATGGAGTGAATAGGATGCCATCAATAAATGAAATCAGTGCAACAACATGGGTAAGTCTGGTCAAACACTAACTACTAACACTGTATTATAAAGAAAATTAACACAAAATTACCTGCTGAGGATCATTGTGGATATAACGAGCAATGAACCTAGTTATTGGGTGACGATGGTATTCCCAGTATTTCGGAGTGTAGCCCTCAGGAATAGGTTCCAATTGCGCAGGGCCAATGTAAACATTAGAGTAGAAAATGATGGCAGTCACAGGTATCAAGCCGACCATGGCATAGTAATGGAACATATCCTTGAATTTGTGCCATTGCCACCTGTAGAACAATTTATTTGTCAAATTTAATGGAACGTGATATAAAGGAAAGTTTAAATTTTATTCCCGTTACCAAAATTGGTTAGGTAATCATGGACCGAGGAAGACGTACCTCGATGGTTGTAGTGCCATCACCTTGTGGCCATGATCACCGTTAAGTATTTTGCTAGTTGAAAAATTTACATTCTGTCCTCTAAACGGTGTTTTTGTATGGTTTCTAAGTAAATTAATACCGAAAGATCGACCGAAAGCACTCCAAGACACCATTTTTCTATTATGATCGTTTAGTGAAGTAACAATGGCAGTTGGAGTTATTTTTGTGACGGTTTATGTCAGAAGCCATGTAAATTCGATGACAAAAATATCGATATCATAAAAATTTATCGAAATTGAAATTCAAAAAATCAATTTACTCTAAAAATGTCTTTTAATCATCTAAAATTGTACGATATGTTTTTGAAAACTAGAAAGAAATTTCTGAAAATAACTAAAATTAGTTCCTTAGATCTAGACCTTTTTAGTCATAACATATAATTTTTGCTCGTGGTTAAATAAAAAATAAAGTAAAAAAATGTTTACTCACATATATCGTCTAGATAGTTACCTGCAACTGTTTTTGTTTCTGTCGTCAAGCATGCATTCATTATTATGCTCTAGTGAAATTCATTGAAGATTTTTAATTATTTACAAAGACAAATACTTATCTCATTATTATGGCAGTAGAACATATAATTATTGATTTAATTTTTTTTTAAAAAATAGTCAAGATGTCAATTGTCAATTTTATTCCTTATTTAATGGGAAAATATGTAAATAATGCTTACTTAAAGTTTGTGAAAATTTGACATCGATGCTCCTGAAAATCATATACATAAAATATAATTATTAGAAATATTTATTTTTATTACATTTCAAATATTCAATAAACCGATAACAAAAAATAATGTTTAGTATAACTAATCCAACATGACAGTATTTACAACCTGTTGATTCATTTTTAAAAGTAACACGATGGGAACACAGAATAATGGTATTGATTTTTCCACTGGGCATGCTCACAGATACATACGTTCAGTATAACCGAGAGATAAGTGCGCCTCGAACACCCACTCGCGTACTCACAATAGAGCAATAGATAGTGATTTAAACAAAACCATATATATTGCTGTAAAATTGAAGAATTATTTCAGCCTTTACACAGGTTTTTAAGGATTTCGTAAATTACTATCTGTTAACTAGAAAGTGATTAAAAATATGTTTGGTTTCCACGGTTGAGATGGAGGAACTATTGCAAGAGATTTTCAAAGAAGCTACAGGACCGAAGTTGATAGCACTCAAGAAGTCATGTCAGGATGCATTAGGTAGGTGTATAGCGAGGAAAAATATTTCACTGAATAACCGTTATCTTTGTGCATATATATATTTAATGTCGTATCGTATATATATATAGTTACCCATTAAAAAAATTGTAAACTAAACATGTAATCATTGGAATTGTTTTTTTTTACAATATGTAGGCGTTAAATTCGTAAACTTGATGGAAATTAAAAATCCCACTACACATTATTTTTGGTATTTTGTTCATCGTCTTCAATTCGTTCAATAATAACAATTTCGTGTTTTACTTTGTCATATGTCGTGTACGAATTCACAGATTCACCTCTAGCCTGATACCGTTGCAATTTTAGTCCCGTAATAATCAATACTAAATCGGGACGCTGCCGCGTCACAGGAATTTCTTCCCCTATTAATTGTTGCCGTCTATATAGTAATGCATGTTATTAATCTCCCATAGATCAAAGGATTTACAGTTTTAGTAAAAAAATGTGTGTGGATAAGTATCCAAAATCTTTGCTATATCTAGATTAGCCCCCAAGGACACTCATTGTCGACAGTCTCCACCCATGATGAGTCAGATGGCAATCACTATTACGATTCTTCTTTAGGTATCTCAGAAAAAGACAGTTAATTGGTCCATGCACAGCTGATATTGTATTATTATCAAATATTGCTCAAAGTCGCATGGATTGTTTTGAACTACTTAATAAGTTGTATTTTTTAATTTCTTCTCGAACTCTACGTGTCAACTGTCTACGTGTCGTACTGTCCGTTATATACTTCTCTTAGTTATTCAAATAATACGTGTAATAGTTGCTTTTTAAGAGCTTAATACAATTTATTAATTTTGTAACAATAACAAATCCCGTTCTGAGGAATTGTTCGGAATCATCCCCTACCATCATCAATTTTTAAATTCATTACCGAACGTCAGAATCATCAGCATCAGCAGAATTCGAAATTCCAAAATCCATCTTGATGGTTGGCGTTCCACGACCATAAGTTTTTCGCGTAACTTTACTCCTCCCACTACCAATCTGTGGGAATCAAACCTTTAAGAAACTAGCCTACTCCTTTCTCAAAGGCTGGCAATACTTGGTTTTTGCGGTGTTCACGACAATGATCACTTAAGATCAAGTGAGCTAAAAGCTCGTATGCCCCTTTTCCCACACAAAAATAAATGTCAGTCTGATTCCTCTGTTCGTAAAATGTTTTATAACTATGTTTTATAATGATATAACATAGCGAACGCCGTAACGGAATGACACAACAAATAATATAATACACATTTTTGTAATGCACTGTTAAAATTAACTCATATTAAAAGAACTCACAATCGATCCCGTAAACGAACATAAAGTATGACGTTATGTAGCGTTATACAGAACTATACTTTTTTTATACTTTCTAAGCAAGTGATTGTCTACGATCCCACCTGATGTTAAGCGAAAATGCAGTCTTGGATGGTAAGGCGCACTAGCTTCAGCCCTGTAGTTCTGGCCTCTCAAGAATAAGAGACTACGGTATCCCCTGCTTGTAATAGAAGGCGACTAAAAGGGGCCTTGGGTTCATTGGGCGAAGGGTGGGGGCCTTTGTCGTCCGCCAAGGTGGACTCGGGAAGAAGGCGACATCGGCTGGCCCGTGTCGCCTTGCACTGCGAGGGCACGGGGGGGGAGGGAGTAACCTCCCTCCCGGGAAGTGCTCTCCTTGAGCACAGTGCAGAGGGGCTCCGGTGCGTTCCACTGGAGATCCCGGAGCCCCTCACCATGCACCGAGGAAGGGCCACCGGGAAGGTTTTAGTGGGTAAAAACCCCACATAACCGCCGCCTTCCCCCCAGAAGGCGGGGTATCTTTTTGAAGATTTCCTCGTTAACAAAAAAAAAGGCGCACTAGCTTAGTAAATACCTATTTACTCTACTCTTGAAAATACCCACATTGTAATCGGAAGGAAAGACAGACGCAGGCAAACTATTCCAGTCCTTTGCTGTACGAAGAATTAAAGACGAAGTTAAAGGAAAGCGCTTCGTTCGGGTTTGAGGGATGTTCACAACAAAAGTATGAAATCCCGCAGTGCGTCTTGAAGTCCGATGATGGAACGGGGATGGGGGAATTAGAGATCATGTAGTTCCTGAGCACACTCTTCAATATGCAATCTGTAGAAAACCGATAGGTTATACATGCGAAGTTGTTTTTGTAAATAAGCGCCTGAAAATGTGCAATGCAGTGTGCACATCTGCACTGTTTTGCGACATGACCTTGACTTTATTGACCTTTACTTCTCGTTTACTTTTACAATAGTTTGAACCATGTACCCTTGCTACATGATCGTACATTTGCTACATGACATTATTCGATGTAATTTATTCGTTACAAAAAAAATAGTTACACGCACTCTCGTCTTTATGTCAATCTGCGCACGCTGAAAATGCAGGTACAGAAAACTTCAATACTAAAACTAAATACTTAATAACGAATCTACTAAGACATTTACACTTACTGTAATATTAAAATTCTCTTTGTATGTTATATCCGAAAATCCAGAATTAATCTTAAATTAACACAATCTAAGCTAAAGGATCTTAAATAAATAATTTTATACACAGAAGTGCTCTGTATACAAGAAAGCAACGGGCGCCGTCCATCGCACGAGGTCCGGCGCGCCTGCCTGTTGCCCCTTCAGCTGGCCCTGGAGACCAAGCGGCCTCGCCTCGTTGCATACGCTCTCCAGGGATTTCATGTGAGCTACATAACTTTATTTGATTATTTCTGCTTGAGTGGCAAACTCCCGTTCCTGCCCGCCAAAACCCGCTTCGGGGTAAGCTTTAACAACAGTTGTAAAGTATCACATGTACCAAAATTTCAAAATGGCGGCCGACATACAATCGTTTTTATTTACTCCCGGAGTGGGATTTTTTCACTTGAAGGGATAGCTTTATACAGTGGCAGGAATCGGGGCTTGAATGCTTGCCAATATTTAGTGACTTAAAAGAGAAATTAAATTACCTTTTGACCTTTAAATAGATTTGTAGTTATTTAATTCTGCCTACAGAAAATACTTCGCGACGATCGATTCCATAGGGGGATTGAACCTGAAGACGATTCGCTATGGATGCCCTCGCAACTTCTATGCGCTACTGCTTCCGTTATGTACCATTTACCAGAGACACAGGTGACAAGTTATTTTTTAACGATTTTTATTTTAACACCTTTCTTTATTTGAGAAAGACGGCAAACGAACATGCGGCTTTATAAGCAGGTGATTGTGGGTTTACAGGTGCAGATATTCCGCATGTATCTGTCGCTGGCGCTCTCGCCGCGCCGCACTTTAAACGGGCGGCTGTGCGTGTGGACTTGCGGGCGCTGCGGGGAGGCAGCCGGAGCTGCGCCCCAGGTCGCGGCTGCTGCACGCGCCGCCGCCGCACAGTCACTGCGCGCCTATTGCATGCAGCTTGGTAATATCTTACAATCCCTCTTAAGCTGTAGTTCGTGTGGTGTCGACGCACACATGATGATAGCTTTTATTTACAGTAGAAATAGCATATAGATAAATAGAATTAACGAGTTTGTAATCGTGTAAATGAATAGAAAAACTTGCAATAAGTCACGACTGGCTATGGCGGAAAAAGTGTGTAATTAAAATCAATGCCTTAGACGTGCGGTCATTGGGAAGTGGTCTAGGCGTTGACTCTGCGTGGCGGAATTGTTATTATGACAAGAGAAAAGGCTTCAAAGAGGGTTTCAAGACCTCATAGTCATACACATTTTTAGTCACCGCTTTCAACACCGAAGATACAAAAACATAGTAAAAGTAAAGAAAAAAAGAATACACTATTATAGCGCAGAAAACTCACAGTAAGTTCTAACACTCCACTTTTTAACGTTTGTACAGACGAAGAATGCCAAGAGCTACTGTCCGAAGGTTCTCCAGTTGGCAGAAATCACATTGTAGCTGTAGGGTGTTACAGTGAAGTAATACCCGTCATACAATATCTATGCAGTCGGCTGACTGAAACCCAATCGTAAGTATTGCATATATAGAAATAGATTAAACGTATGGATTGGATTGGATTAATGGCTTAATAACTATGTTGAATAGAATGTGGATATATTTGCAGCTTATAATTATTTATTATACAACTCGTTTTCTAATTTTTCTTTTCCTTTCTTCTTTTGAGCTCGGGACCGGCAGCGCTATGGAGAAATCAAATAAGCTCTACTAATTTGTAGCATAGAATAAAATAATTCATTTGAACGAATTATCATGTTAAGTGTTATGAATAGGACAGCAATGTCTGTTTTGTTAACTTGTCGCATAGCGGAAAGAATGTCGCGTAGCGTGAAGACTGTCGCGTAGCGTGCAATATGTCGCGTAGAAGGAGGAATGTCGTATAGCGGGAAGAATGTCGTGTCACAGGTAGACAGTCGCGTAGCAGAAAGGCTTGTTACGTGGCGGGCAGAATGTCGCGTAGCGGGAAGAATGTCGCGTAGCAGAAAGACTGTGCCGTAGTGGGCAGAACGTACCGTGGCGGACGTGACGAGAAGGTCGCGTAGTACGCAGAATGTCGGATAGTGGAGAATTGAATGACGCGCCATGAGGAGGTAGCGTGATCGAACGTGCTGTTAACAATATTCCCAAGATCAAACGACGGCTCTATACCGTGATATATAATTTCCAAAGCTAAAAATTGTGGATATATTGTACCAAAGGTGCTATATAATTTCAGAGTACCAAAACAAAACCCCTTGGCTCTTTTCTTCCTGGACTGCCTGCTCACCCTGATGTCCAGTCTCTCCGAGAGAGTGTGCGGCAACTCTCACTTTACCACATTCCTTTGGCAGAAATTCTGTCCATCTCTGATCTATTTCCTTGGAACGCCACGAGTTGATAAGAATATTAAAGCCAGGCAAGTAATTTTAAACGGTTTTAATACCTGTTATAGTTGTTTATTATATATGATGGCAAAAAAAAAACAAAATTCCTTATCGGGGTAGACAAGGACAGCATTGGCTGTCCACTTTTAACGAAGCTTATTAAGGCCCATATGTGACATGTTGTGAGCGCATATCGCCATACACTTTTTTTATTTTTTTATTCTCGAAAAACCAGTAATTCTTTTTTACAAGCCGACTGGGATTCCAACTCGCAACGATGAGATCGTAAGTCAAAGCGCTTAGCCATTAGGCTGATGTTACCATATAATCTCTCTTCCTATTCTTTCTCGTCAATTAATCACTTTCAGACATGCGTGGGACTTTTTTTAATATTCCAGAAATTTTCAATTAAAATCAATGTCAACTGGCAGGGAGCATGAAGGACTATTGGTGGATGATTCGGGCAGAGGATCAGGCGCTTTGGTCTGCGCGCCTAGCTTCAACAGCAAGCAAGCTAAAGCTATATATAGGTAACTGTTTAATTTTCATTTGAATGCTAGGGTCATTGTGAGCGAATACCCAGATTTTAGCTATGATTATACACAAATATATTTACGAGTTAAAACAAAAACTGACTTTTGTACACTGTACTGTTAACAAAAATTGAATCAAACGAAAAGGTAATTTTATGGTATGGTATTAAATGATACTACGCGCGGACGCTCCCTTTTGTTTCAGAAGTATCATATATTAGTTATATGCCGCCTGTATTTATTTATCAGAGAAAATTTTAACATCATTACAGTTGAACTAATGCGATGCTATAAATTTTTATTTTATATAAACCATTAGGCTATTGACGCATGGTTTATTCAAAACAGGCGTCAATAGCCTAATGGTTTAGTGCACAGTCTACGAAACGTAAGGTAGTAGGTTCGAATCCATCATTCGATCATTGACGTGTACCTTCTAACTAAACCAACCCAAGCTTCTATGCCAACAAAATCATGACTTACTTGACTTATAGTCCTAAGTCCCCGCTGTGTGGCGTCCACAGTGCGTCGCCAATTCGCTCTGTCTTGGGCTAGGTGTTTTGCCCCGGGCCATGTCAAACCGATCGCCGCCACGGTTTTCTTAGGACGGCCATGCTTCTTTGTTGGTGGGATCAACTCCAACGCCTGCCTAGGAATGTGAGTAGGATACCAACGTAAGGTGTGACCAATCCAAGACCATTTGCGGCGCTTTATTTGCTGTCTGATCGACGATTCTCTACAACGTGCTAGAAGTTCTTCATTGTTGATTGTTTGCGGCCAGAAGACTCCTAGAATATGTCCAAGACAGCGATTGATGAAGACTTGAACCCATTCTGATGTTACTTTTGTCACCTTCCACGTTTCGCACCCATTTAGCAGAACGGATTTTACGTTGGAGCGAAAAATTTTCACTCGGCGAGTGAGTTTCTTTGACTGCCATACGGGACGTAGTTGTGCGAAGGCGGCAAAATCATAATGGGACCTAATTGAATCCTTAACGATAATGTACGAAAATCTTGCAGCATAGCCAACCAGCTGGTACGCTTGGTGGGTTCGATCTCGAGCCTCCGACCAGTGCTGGAAGCCCTGTACCACAGGATGCTGCTGTACCCGCCGGTGGGGCACCGCGTGGAGCCGTTGCGGAGCGCGAGGGAACTTTTGCAGCATCCGAAGAGACTCTGCCAGCTGGTTCTGCTGAAGAAGGCCGATCATCCGGAGAGACATAGCGACGATATGGCTATTATAAGATTGTAAGTTTTCTCAGTAATAATATCTACTTGTATATTCGCTGCTTTTTAGTGACAAATCTTTGTCTGACGGTGAAGTCAGCCGCTGTAATTCAGAGGAGTTTAAGAGGTGGTAAAGCTCTTAGGTCGCTTAGCCTGATCCATTGTTCATCCCTGTTAACAACTCATCCCTAGGGACCTCGAAAGATGATCTGGGTTTGCGAGGTTACTCTGATCGCGTTATCGATCCGAGAGGGCCAATCCGGGTCTAGTTAAACTGAGACGGTTCGTATTTGGCACAATATTGCTATAAGAATTTAAAGAAAACATCCTAAGGAAACCTATATGTTTTAGAAAATTTTCTAAGACACTTGTAGTCAATCCAATGCCAATCCGCACTAGGGTGGCGTGGTGGATTAGTTAGAACTTTAGTCTTCTCCCAAACCCAGTGGTCACTGTTTAAATATCGTTTCGTTACAGAATAATGGATGGTATAGAAGATTGCGGGCGCAGTGGTAACCCTGAAGTAGTGGCAGCTGCCGTGGAATGCGTGGTCTCCTTACTCGACGCCCTGGAGAAACTATGTTCCGGAACCAATGATTATCTGGCAGCAGATGTCGCTGCTCTCTTACTAGAGCATTGGCCGAAGCTCCAGGACGCCGACTATACTGGACCACTGACTTATCAGACTCTGGCCAGGTTACCAAGTCCGTATAGGTAAGACAAGAGATAACTTGGTCTTGTGGATCCGGTGGTTTCTTCTTGCTTCCAAGTCCAAGGTTCAAACAGTCCTCTTTGCTTCTAAATTATATATATTAATAACTCGCAAATATTCTTGTTATCAAATATCATCTTGTTTTCTTTACAAAAATGAATAAACTCTACAAAACAAAACTAAAGTTCCAGCCTTTATATATATTTATAATATATATAAAGGCTGGACCTTAACCTTATATATATATAATATAAATAATATATATAAGGTTGTTAGAATATGTTAAAAGTGGTCATTTGAAAATCACTCACAGATTCACCGACACAGATACACACACACCCGCCCGCACACAAAAAAAAATGATATAATTACAATATGAGATATATAAATAACCATGGGAGGAAGGTCTGACTATCACACAGGAAATTCCTAGTTTAGGTGGCAGTGAAACTTAAATAGAACTAATACTCGCAGTAAAAAAGTGTAATTAGTACTACTGTTTGTTATATTTTTGTTTATTAATAAAGGATAAAGGATATTTATATATCCCACTGTTGGACGCAAGCCTTTTCTGTATAAGGGCATAGTTCGCGGCCTTAGTGCGGATTGGCAGACTTCACATGTCTAAGAAAAATTTTCTGAGACATATGGGTTTCCTCACGATGTTTTCCTTCACCGCCGGACGCGTGATAAATCAGCTCATAAAATTGCAATATCAAATTTATTGGTGTCGGCACCGGAATCGAACTTGGATTGCTAATGACCATGCAACTTGAGCCAACACTGAACTACCACGGCTCAATAAGCTGTATAAAAATACAAAATTATATTTAATTTTATTATGTACCTATTAAAAAAAAAACAATTTAAAATCGGTTTATTTTAAACCATTCATATGTTATTCTTTTTGTAATGTTCATTTAAAAATTTAACTTTTTTGTTTACAGGGACGTAGTGGCAGGGTTACAGAATAATGACGATAAGGAACATGATTCTTCAGGTAATTTATTTATTCTAATTTCAGATTGCGTTTTTTTGTGACGGTCCGCATAGGTTGGTCAGAGAAGCTGTCTTTGACTGCTTCACCGAGATGTCATAGCTCTTATAGAATTAACAAATGAATTTGTCGAGTCCCTTGTGCGATGATCGACACGTAGACAAGTGGTGTGAAATAAAAACTGCCAATTTCCTGCTATTATTAAATGCGTGGTTTTTTTTTATGACGAACTACACAAATTGGCCAGAGAAGCTGGCCTTGACTGCTTCACCGGATTGAGAGATGGCATAGCTCTTAGGTCGCTTAGCCTGAACCTCTATTGCTAGTAACTCGACACAAGGGTCCCCCCGGTGAGGGGTAACCTCGGCTTGGACGGTTACTATGTTACGCGTAAGCGTTCCGATCCGAGGGCGCCCGAGAGGGCCAAACCACGACTCGGTCGGTTGCTATTTCACGGATAATCTTTAAATGCGTGTACTTCGTTTATACAGTTTGAATGGTCTGCCCAACGGTGGGGTCGCGGTCGTGGTCGTGGTGCGCTCCCATTGGCCGACCGATCTTCCAATAGGGCCAAATTTTTTTCGAGTGTATTGTGATGTCCTCGCTAGATGGCACCATTGGTACCAATACTGAACAATTTTTTTTAATTCTTTTTCTACTTCCTAATTCGTACTCGTTGTACTTACGAAGTACTTCCTAGCCTTTGTTACCAATATCACAATCAACATGCATCCATTTTAAAATCTATACTAATTTTAGGAGTTCCCTGAGAGGTGTCATAGCTCTTAGTTCTGCCTGAACCTCTATTGCCAGTAACTTGACACAAGGGTCTACTTAGCCCTCTATAACGTTGTCCTTTCAACTTTATTATTTCTAAATGTTTAGACACATCTGGACCGGAGAACATTAGTTCGGGCAGCGACGGTGAAGTGGACTCTGATGCTGACAACGTCTTCTTACCTACACGGGCTAGCAACCCGTCAGCAGATAAAGCGCCCGACGCTCTGAATGAGAAGACCAAAGCTGTTCCTAAGACCTTGAATCTCGGAAGGTAATTATCTCTTTCTCAATTTCTCTCTTGTCAATTTAAACCAGAGTTTTTATGCAAACCTTTTGACCCAACGTTGGTAACGAGACAATGATACAATGTATACATACGCTTGAACATACTATAACTTAAATATAAAATATTTATAGTATGTAAGTTATAGTATATAAGTTATTGTATAATAGTATATGACTATGGTTATATATGTGTATTTATATCATAATAATTTTTTTTTTATTAGATTTAATAACAGACCCATATAATCCTGACTTAATTTCAGACCATAATTTTTTCATGTCCATTTTCTACCCTTCATTAATAGTCCAGCAATTTATCTTAGGTATACGAAACGTAAATATCTCTCTTTGTATCTTACCTAACTTATATCTCCCTCTCAACGCTATTCGTTCGCGTAAAGAAAGTTAAGCGTAAAGAAGCTTTTCGCGTCATTAGCCTAAGGGTATAGTCTGCGAATCATAAGGTCATAGGTTTCGAATCCACCATTCGACTATTTACGTGAACCGTCTCCGGAATGGTTAACAAGAAATATTGCGAGCTTTCTTTTTTAAAAAAAATTGTATATACTTCAAATACAGTTTTTCTGTCCGACTAATCAGACCAGCTGAAATCTGAATGAGCCTCTAGTATAAAGTACAATTTTATTACAGATGCACAATAACGGAATGTAACGTGGACTTGGAAAGGCACAATGCGAGACAGTTCGTGAAGACATTACAGAACTCTCTGTTACCGAAGCTGATAAATCTTAGAACTTGTATAGAGGTGCGTAGCAAATAACTCTGATAATGTTTTCTTATGTCTTCTTTTGGAAAGACATTCTTTTGGAAAGACAACTATCCAACACGCTTAGCTTCGAATATAGATGTAGTGAGAAATTATTTCCCTACGGGAAAGCTTTTTTGTCGGAATACGATGACACCCAAACTGTTAGTGTGTATTAAGTGAGTTACATTTTCATATGGACCTATTTGAGAGAGCACGTTAAATACGAACTTTCCCGAAAAATTACGAAGGAAAAATTTTTCTCACTATATTTATGCCATGTAACCTTCCCCGGGACGTACTTTCCGACCACAGTGCGTTCCACTGGAGATTCCGGAGGCCACCGGGGGGATTTTAGTGAGTAAGAATTCCACATAACCCCGCCATCTTCGTAAAGATTTTCTCCTCAACAACAAAAAAAATGGTTTATTGGACTCCAATACAATGAACATTTTTAATATTTAAAAATATTAAAATATAACTTTGAAAACCACTAAAATAACTATGCAAAAAGAAATATATTATAATATTTATAGGTTTTTTTTTATTGTTAAATCGCAACCACAGACCCGTTTTCCAATGCACTTAAGTTGTTCACTCTTCATTTATTAATAGAGTGCCACCTCTACAGTTACTGTTTTCCTTTTTTTATATATATATATATATATATATATATATATACGAGTATAATGCCTGAATTAGGAGGTGGCCAGAGAACGCTCCGGTTCACGCGTCGCAAACGCCCCGCTGCATTGCTATTAGCTTCTCCGCGACCGCTGCGTCGTCTCATGGCCATTTTTAGGTTGTAGTTCACTATCCTCTCCCTCGATGCGGCCATTGCCCTTGTCACCAGTCTTCCTGTGGCGTCGTCACTGTCATCTGTATAATATATATGTAATATCTGTAATATCTGTGTATGTAATATCTGTATATATATGTAATATCTGTATATATATAATTAGACACAGCTGACGGTGTGTCGGGATACACTACAGCATGTTGGTCGCTGTCGTTATATATTTATAGGTATATAATATTTATAGGTTAATGACTTTTCAAACATACAAAGGTGTAAGGTAGATGTAATAAAAAAAATGTGCCGTGATAGCTCAGTGTCCGGGCGGTGGCCTCAAATTGTTCAACCCCAGTTCGATCCTCGGTGCCGGTACGGTGTTTGTAGCAATTTAAGTGCTGATTTATCACGCGATTGGCAGTAACGGAAATCATCGTGAGGAAACCAACATGTGTTAGAACATTTGAAGTCCGCCAATCAACACAGGGTCCCATGGCAGCGTAAACCTTTATACTCTCTTTACAGAGTAGGACTCTACTCAATTGTAGAACAAATTTACATAGGCTGTAATTTTAACATAAATACGTAAGGAAGACAGACTTGTTGTGTTACTTAACTTATCGCAGCAGTGTTGATACGATTTCTGTATATCATCATAATGCAGGTGGATGAAGCCATGCAAGAGTTCGCGTCGAAGTGCTGCCAGCACAACGCCTCGCAGCCGCCAGCCACCTCCTGCATCATGAACGCGGACGGAGTCTACCTCGCAACGTACGCCGCACTGCTGCTTACCCTGCGACAGAGACGGATCAAGTATTACAACGAGCCCAACGTAAGTTTACGTTCTGTTTATCAGCCTTAATCCGTCAATGGGCTCAAATTAATCAAAATAGTATAGGATCAAACATTAAACGATGCTACGCACGGACTGTCTTATTTTTTAACATGACTACGTATTGAGCCGTGGTAGCTCAGTGTCGTGGCGGTCACCGCGAGTTGCATGGTACGCTAGCAACCCGAGTTCGATCCCGGTGCCGGCATCAATAAATTTGTTGTTGTAATTTCATGTGCTAATGTACCACGCGCTCGGCGGTGAAGGAAAACATCGTGAAACCTACATGTCTTAGAAATTTTTCTACGACATGTGAAGTCTGCCAATCCATTAGGGCCGCGTGGCGGACTATGCCCTTATACTATCTTTACAGAGAAGGCCTCTGCCCAGCAGTGGGACATATATATTATATATATAAAGGCTGTAACTTTAACGTATTATAAATTGTTGATATCGAGTCGCATTTACTAAACATGTAGAGTTACGGTCGTGTCCCGCTGCGCTTGAGCCGAGAGTAACCGATCATTCACGACTGATGTACTGCGTATCTGAATGTGTGTGAGCGAGAGCGCGGCATGAGAGAGAGGGAGTAGCCGATAGTAAATGCGGAGAAATAAAATGACCGAAAAAGTAAGATAAATAATTTTAAATAAGAAAAAAAAATATGTGACCAGCTCATGAAATCATTTCAAATCAACTCACAGCCTAGACCGAGATGGAGGAAGTTGCTTGACTAAGCCAAGGCTCACAAATGGCTCTATAGCTTAAGGCTACAGTTTTTGGTTTGTTTTCTATGTTTGAAAATATTCGATTACACAAATAAACTTTTATTATATTAAAAGTAATGGATTGTATACCTTCTCTGACACAGAAAGTTCAAGTGCCTCTAACAGAAGACGAGTTCGTCGACGAGGTGCAAGGTAGCGGCGTGTTGGTATACTTGTCGGCAACGTGGCTACGCGAGCTATACCAACAGGTCCTAGCACACGACTTGTTGAAGGATGTCCCCACGTCGGACCATCCACTTATACATTTGCTGTCTGGTAAGTTACAACAGCTAGTCAATTGCCATTGCCACTGCAACTTGCTTACACGGTAGGCTATGTCACCTTTGTCATGTCACCTTTGATGGTGCCGAAAATTCCTCAATTGGAGACCATGGACCAGCTAGCACAGCGGACATCTTGTTCTTATATCGATTTGTAAACGTCGATTTCTAAAATGTACCTTAATACTGTAATTTGTTTTAGGTTTAATTTTGGTGTTTGTACGCATACAAATTATTGTTATAGTGGCATAATTTTTTTTTGTGACACAACTCAAGAAAATGTTAGGATTTCTTTAAAATTGTTAGCATTCTTTTCAAAACAAAAATACTCTACGATTACGTTGAGATTTCGATCCATGTTTCTCAGTTTTAAACGATCGTACTTATCACTCGACTCTGTCCACCCAAATTAGGATTTTTTGAACAAAAGATAAATATTTGGTCACGATAAAATAGTAGACATGTCGATATATCATAATAAATCGACTATTCTGGTGTAACTTATTTCTAGGTGACGTACTATCATATATATTTTCTTCTTCTCAGTTCCCTTACTGCTGAGGATCGTGTCTGTGTACAATCAGCCTTCATTCCATATACACTCTATATCTATTCTCCTAAATGAAGCTAAATTTAATATCTAATTTTTACAATTCTGTAGTGTAGTAGTAGTGTCCTTTGAAGTCTCATAAATCACGTGCATTAATTTGTAATACTATAAGCTCTATAGAATTTTATCAGTTCAGTGTTCTATGTCCAGATCTCGGAGGCTTAGACCAGAGCCCAGTGATGTCTGATTGGCAGAAACTGAAAGAGGTGTCTAGATTATACAACAGCGTCGACGACACGCCTCAGAATCAGGCCAGCTTACGTTGGGCACGAAGGTGAGTTTAGTTTTTTAAATTAATCTCTGAATACAGGCTTGCAAAGTTAAACATCGGAACTGTACTCTATGGAGACCTAGGACAGGATTTTCTTCAGGGGTACGTCAATCGGTATATTTATTATAACATGATTACATAACTTCTTCCCATTAGAGATAGTAGAGTTTAGTGTTACACGAGCATCTTGAGTTGGAACCTCAGTACCGACTCTAAAGACAGTACTTATTGCAATTTTAAGTGTATATAGCGCGTATAATAGGTTTCCGATGGGGCCGAACGGTTCTCATTTGGAGACCACGGATCGGTAAGCGCAATACACACCACCCACAAGGTGGTCTGACCTTATAAAGGCTAGATAGAGCAAGCTGGCTGCAAGCCGCTCCAATCTTCTAAAAGGAAATCGTTGGGAGAGGCCTGGCTATGTCCACCAGTGGATGTGGAGATTGCTGAAATGGTGATGAATTTTAAATGCTAATTCATCACTTATGTTCAGGCTCCTGCCGGAGAAGTAATGCAATTCCGCACCGCGCGCGCCGATCACCGTTTAATAATTGTAGGCGTTATGTGGTGTAACAAGTGCCATACCGGTGCTATACCGATACTGAGTCACTTGCCAAACTACCGCGATACTATTAACATCGTTTTGACAATATACTTATTTTAAAGAATTTTTGGGCTTTGATTTACACCGTTCTAAATCCGATGATTCCGTTAAAGGTTTATCATGAGGTACCTTCCACCAGACAACTTAGAAATATTTCAAAGACACGCCTAACTCTGCCTATCCACGTTTGAGCGCAGCTCTAATATTCAATTTAAAGAGAGGCCTGTAGTTTGTCAAACATAGTCTGCTTATTTACTTTGTTACCCTAACACACACAAATTCAGCCGTCTGTATGGTGCGAACTAAGAAATCTTTTAACAGGATATTGACTTGCATCTGGGATTCCATGGTGACAGTGCTCAGTGTGCCGCTAACGGGGTATAGGAACAAGAAGGACAAATTGCAAGGGATCATATCTAAGAAGATCAACACGTTCGGCAAGAGGAAGAGGATCGCATGGGAAGGACTTACTATACAGTGTCTAGAAGGACTTCACAAGGCAAGAATAATTAAAAACTCACAAAATTCATGCAAAAATTCCAATGATGTTTAAGTACTCTGACTTCACTCTTCTTTAGGACGTCACCAATACCTTTCCAGAACTGCACGTCACTTTTTCGTCATTACTTTTTGTATCTCATTCGCACTCACCGAATCATTCTCCACTGATAAACAAAATATCTTCTGAGAAGCCCCACGCTATTTCTAATCATTTATCTCTCAAATTTCTGAATAACAGTACAGAATCACCTAATATACTTTTTAATGACCACATATCTACGACTTTTACCTCATTCTAGTCTATACTATATTAACTAATACAGACTCTGTTAATTATCTTAAAGTTATTTCCCAGGCTGCCAGGATTAGTAACACTCTAAGCTTACAAAGTCGTTGCAGCAGTATTTTGGCTTTGTTGGCCAATTCCGCAATATCACAACCGCCGAACGGCAAAATCTTGGCGACTCACGCTCTATCACTCGATATATTAATTACAGGTAAGTAACCTAATGATTAAAAACAACTTTACAAATAAAAACAAAATACAACAGTCGTTTAAATTGTATTCCAGGCGGCTTAGAACTGGGTTCCAAAGCTCCGGAATGCTGGGAGCACATCTTTGGTGCGTGCCACTACGTGTCCAGCCTGGAGCACTCGCTGTTCGGGCAGCAGGAACAACGCCACGCCCATCGTCACCATGCAGACGGGAAGGAACAAGACCGTGTCCATACTCCGGGCGGACGCCAAACTGGGACTCGACGGCAGAGACGATGAGACCTGGTATCTCTTGTTACACTACCTTGGGGAAGAGGGGAATGTCATCCAAAATAAAATATTAATAGGATAATAACAAATTAAAATGTATATATTTGTTATAATTAGTTAAAGTTACAGCCTTTATTATCTGTTGTCTGTATAAATTCCATCTAAATGTGGTATTGCGCGCGCACGACTTTGGGCAGTCCTGGGCACCGCGAAAATCAGCGCTGTCGCACACTTCCGACGGCATATGCTGAGACGGTGTCCAATATTGGCATCATGTCTTATGTACTTTTCTGCCAATAAAGATTATGTATATATATAGACATAGTTCCATTGCTGGGAACAGGCGTTTTCTGTAGAGATTATAAGGAACCGCCACGCAGCCCTAGTGCAATTTGGTGGACTTAGATGTCTAACAAAAATGTTCTAACACATGTAGGTTTCCTCACGATGCTTTCCTTCACCACCGAGCGCGTGGTGAATCAGCACATAAAATTGATACAGCAAATTGTTTTAAGAAGTTTTGTGCCAGCTCCGGGGATCGACCTCGCTAGCGTACTATGCAACTTGGCAACCGCCCGGACACTCAGCTTACTACAGCTTGTTATTGTGATTTGTAACTCTACGTAAAATATATTTTTCAGTGTGGACGTTTTCAATTTCTTACAACCGGTGCTGGACAACAATTTGAATAACGATATGTCGGTAGCGAAGATCGTTGAAACATGTCGACAAGAGGTAAGAAAACAATATTAGTCTATGTACAAATTATCCAATAAATTACATCACAATCAGGACTGTATATCATCGTATATCCCCTGGGTGGGACAGAATAATCTATCACCATAAGATTCTCCTCTTCTCCATAAAACGTTATTGCCATTAATTTAAACAAATATCTATTCCGGGTCTGCACATTAATTGTTTTACCGTGTTGAAATAAATAAATAAAATCTTTAAATAAAACCACAACAAAGCTACAAAATTACAATTCTGGTCTACGATATTAGCAGCATTAATAAAAGTTTATTGTGTCGCTGCTATTAACGCCCAGCTGCTAATCAAATTAAACGTTAAGGGTCCAAATTTAAAGTAAAATAAAAAATAAAAATAATTTTGAAATTAATTAAATATATATTTGTGTATCTGCGTGTACGTGTGTTTAAAAATGTCCTAATTACCAATTGAGAAGATGGCTAGGAACAACCACTTGTGGAATCAACTGTCACCAGTGGCGTTTCTGAACCTGTACGATTTAAGGACCTTGAAACGATAGGCTCCTTTCTCAAAGACCGAACCGCCTCTAGTTTCCAGGTGTTAGGTTTTTAATGATACAGGTTGTTAAAGTTCATGGGCAACGATTAGGTTAACTGCAAGCAGGTTAGCCCATTTTTAAATTTAAAAAAACCTGGGGAGTAAAATGGAGTAAAAAAGTCTAATTATAGAGACTGTAAGAGCGAGACTATTCTTTTATCTCTTAGGAGCGTTGCTGGAGTTTCTTCGGCCACTTCTCAATCCGGTGAAGCAATCAAGGCTAGCTTCTCTGGCCAATCTGTGTTGTTGGTCATTAAAAAAAACCTATACATTTAGTAAATCTTGTTCCTTATTCATAATTTGTTTATTCATTCATTCAATATTTATAAATTATCTAACCGGATTGCAGGGAGGTAACGTGATATCTGGATCGGGGGCGGCGCGCGTGTGCTGCGCTCTGGCGGCGGCGGCGGACACGCTGTTCACGCGGCTGGCCGCTACAACTACGTTGCCCGCGCTACGAGCCGCGCTACAGCGCCTCGTAGCACACCAACACAGACTGGTATTTATTGAAAAAAATGCGTACGTGTACTTATGTACGAAGTGAATGTGAGAATTATATTTATTTAACATCTATAAAAAAAAAATTAATTTCATGCAACTAATAACAATAAAATGAAAGGACTGGAAAAACATAATCAACAAAGTTGAGTTTAAATTCGAAAAATTAAATAAATAAATATTATATTTAATTATAATATTTTAATTTATATCTATAGTTAACCTCAATTATATTAGAGCACTTGAAAAAGCATATTAGTACAATTTTTTTCACTGCAGCTTCAATAAAGCGCGCATTTTAAAATTTAATTCTCATCATTTTTATAATGCACCTAAAGAAGTAGTAGTCAATAAAATAAGCTCTCACGTCTTTTAAACCTTAAAGTAGTAGACAGAGACAAATAACTCTAGTACTTAAAAACCAAAAAGACGGGCAATTCATTGGTACAAGTCTGGGATACGAATCCGAGCTCTTCAGATCGCGTGGCCCACATAGCCACTAGGCTATCACTATATTCAACATACAACTCATCATCCATAGCGTTCATCAACTCAACATAGTGTAACGTTTGATTCGATTTGAAGTCGTAAATATTTAATCGTAAAAATTTTATTTCACTAAAAAATGAAACAGTTAAAAAATTGTGTTTTTTTTGTTGAAGAAATAAAAGTTATATAGTACGGCAAAAGATACTAATAACAGAGTAATTTGAACAACCTTAAACTAGTAGCTAAAATGATATCAAACGTACTCGAATTATGACAAATATAAATAACAAAGCGCTTTGCTTCATCTTTCATTATTCATAGAGTAAAAGACTGGAACAGTTTGCCGCATCTGTCATTTCCTCCGATTATCATGTGAATATTTTCCAAAGTAAAGTGAATAAACTAGTGCGCCCTAACATCCAGGACTGTATTTCAAATTTCTAGAAAGTATAAAAAAATATACTATTGAAAAGTATATTTTTTAGTAGTATTATCTCCATCGCAGTTGTTCTCAGTATGGGAACAGGATGTCGCGAACAACAACTCTACGTGGTGGAAGCGCGGGGGGCGTGTCACGGGCGGTGCGGGGTGCGGGGCGGAGGCAGCGCGTGCGCTGTGCCGCGCCGGCGACGTAGCGCTGCGCTGCCTACGCGCCGCTCGCCCTCTGGCTCACCGCATGGCGATCTGGACGGTCGTTGGCCCGCACTTTATGCAGGTTTGTCATTCTAGACTATACCTGTAACCGTTTTACACACTTTACAATGAATAATTTTGCCTGCAAAACTGTGTGAACTTATTAATTAAAAACTAAATTAATTATTCTCTCAGCTCTGCTTACGAAGGACCTAACAATTGAAAATGTAATGTATATAAGCCAATGAGTACAAAAAATATATATATTCTTATATTATATTTAGTAGAATCCTTATATGTCCCACAGTAGGGCACAAGCCTTCTCTGCATCACGGCCTTAACTTACGATCTTTCCTACACCGCCCAGCGCGTGGTAAATCAGCATTTAAAATTGCAACAACAAATTAATTGGTGCCGGCACCAGAGATCAAACCCTCGGTTCGATCTCCGATTCGGGCTAGCTTAATGCTAGCGTACTATGCAACTTGAGACACCTGCCCATTAACTACCACAGGTGTACTAGAGAAACTAATGAAATATTAAATAATAAGTAAGTAAAATAAAGAAGTACTAAGTTAACAGTTATAACATTTTTAATTATTGCCAATTTGCATTTGTGCATTGCTGAAAGACTACCTCTTTTTCAGGCGGCCTGTCATAAAGACATTCAAATATCAAGTCTTGCAATACAATGTTTGCATGACTGCGCAACAACACTACTTAATCAACAAGTAGAGCTTCCTCACTTCCATTTCAACGAAGCCCTGCTCAAGCCTTTTGAAAATTTGCTCTGTCTGGAACTATGCGATGATGACATACAGGTGATAAAAATGAATAAAAGTGAAATTAGTTATAATTATTAATTTTTCATCACATCTGTCTCATTTTTTTCAGGAGCAAATTATATCTTGTACATGTGAGTTCGTAGAAACTAATCGAATGGAAATAAGATCTGGGTGGCGTCCTCTCTTCAATACATTACGAGCGGCCAATAATTCGAATCAATATTCGGCCATTTTAGAAATATTCAAAGTGTTCCTGAATACTGATAATACATTAGTCTTTGCTAATGCCGCTCTAGATTGTATACTTTGTCTTTTAAGCCATATAAAAGGTCTACACTTTGAAGAAGTGCAAGCGACTGAAGTTAAATCTAAAAAAACCATTACACCACTCCAACCAAAACCAAGCTTAAGTTTGAAATTCTCAAAGAACAGTAAGTTTATACCGCTCAGTGAAGAAAAATCGGAAAAAGTTATAGTCGACATGTGCAGAGAGGCTTTATTCCATTTGGAAAGTTGCGCCGATATATTAACCATGATGTACAATATGCCTAAATGTCCAATATTCAACACCGGCAACAGAATCAAGGGAGATATGCCACTATCGGTCGTTGACCCTATCATACCGAGTGCATCCCTTGATATCACTAAATATATCACCAATGATAACTTCGAAGAAGAATTGATATCTTACAGGAAACTGTCGACAAGTTTGCACCCGTCGAACACAACAAATACTAGTCTATTGAAACTGGATAAGCCTAGTAATATACTTAAAGTGTGGTATGTGCTCATTGAAGGTTTGATATCAGCGACAGTTGTATGCTCAAAAAAGAATCAGCCGGCGGCGATGGAGACTCTTTTCAAATTGCTGAAAAACACCGCCGATGTTCCTGGCGCACATTTCGGTCTGCATTGTATCAATCACCTTCTTCTACCGACAGTACAAAACTGGCTCAGGCAACTTGCCAATGTCAATACTCATTGGGATACCATCATGCCAAATTTCAAACAGTGCTGTGGTATGACAACAGATACCATAGTCGTATTTTTACATCAATTGCAACAGATTAACATTGAGCGATCAACAACAAATGAAAATAACGATGTCGTAGAGATCGAACCTATAGAAAATGCGGAAGCTACATTTGCCTTGAAACAGATAATGCTAATCTTGGTAGAATGTATAGCTCAGCCGCAAGAGCCTATTGCTAGATTAGGCGCGTCATGCATAAGGCACATAATATTAACTTCTGGACACTTGTTAACCTATAATCAATGGGAAATCGTGTGCACTAGTCTTCACAGAGCCTGCAATGTCAGCTTAAGTCCTTTAAAGCAAATAACATATGCCTTTAAAGAAAATTCAAACAGCTTTTATGGTGACTTGGCCATGGTGAAAGTGGCCGCAAGGCGTGACTGTTCGGTCAACGATAATGTGAGGCTACATGCAATGGCACAGCAAGTATTCCTCACCGAACATCTAAGAGGAGATAATCATGTGAAACCGAGTGCAAAAAACTCCAATCAAAACCAAATATTAATAGATGACCGTAGTTATATTTTCCTTATTTTTCTGCAAGAGTCCATTACCTCGCTGAATCCTGAATTGTATACGATAAGAATACCTTACCGAGGTCTGGTGGTCGGACTGCTAGCTCATCAAATTTTGATCCAAATTATTGCAACAGTTCTCATACAGGCATCCTCAGATGTCTTTCAAGGAATCAATAATATACTCTTAGAAAGTTTGAAGAGTGGTTCCAATGTTTGCAATTACAAATTTTTCCTAAATAATAATAATATAGATTTGCTCTTAAAGAGCTTGGAAATGTCCTATATGCGAGCTATGCAATTTGACTTTCGGCCTGGATTGAAATTTTTGGTTCAGAAAGTTTCTAATTTAGACAATGCTGCTAATCTTTATAAGCAAACAACATCGTCTTGGTTGATTAAAATTATAGCACTTACTGAAATATTCTTTGGCGGAGTCCATAGATATAAGCTGAAACCAACCGATGTATTAATAATTTTAAACAATTACACGTCATCTTTAAATTTGACTCTCGAATACGATAGATTTGTGAGAAAAATATTTGATTTCAAAACAACTTGGGAATTACTTTGCAATAGTTTCATCAAAAACACAATTAATGTATCGGATTTTGATGAAATAGATAACATTAAGGATCGTTTGTCATGTAGCTCGATTGAGAGCGATTCGTCGTCCAATAACTATGAGCGGTATTACGCTCAAGAAGGATCAGATGAACGTGAACCTTCAATGAATAATTCGGACAATGATAACATCGATGATGTGAATACAGAGAACGCAGCTATCGATAAACCAAAACCATTTACGTTTGCTGACTTTAAAACTAATAGCAATAAAACTATTCAAACAGTACTTAAAAGTGAAGAAAATGCAAATATCGCCCCAGATATCACAATCAACGACACAAAACAAAACAAAAGTAGACGAGAACTTATTGAAGGGGTCACACACAGGTCATTAAATAAAAATACCAACAATGGTGGCAGCCCTTTGAAAAGAACAGTTAGTACAAAAATTGACGCTTGCAACAACGCGCGCAAAGTAAATATAACTATATGTGACGGACCCGCCTTTGAAAAGAATAAAGTGTTGGAACCAATCATTCCTCCGCAGCCTGTGCCTCCGGAGATTGAACAACAAAGAACGCTAAGCATAAACAAGGTAAGGAACTATCCAACTAACTAACTAACCATATCCTACTGTTTAGACTAAATTCCTTAGTATTTTAATTAATTTATACTACACGGACTATTAGAAATATATCATTCTTAAATATATAGCCGCGAGAAAAAATAAAGGGTCGGAATAAAGAGTCGGTTAAGAAAGTTAATATCTCGGAAGAAAAAGACGCTAGCCAACTGAAACAAATCGTGCATGATAGACAATTAGACCTTAAAATAAATAAAATAAAGTTGCCGACACTAACTACTAAAATTAAATTAACTTAAAAATAAAATTTAATGAAAAATACTGTATTATATAAGTTTATGTAAAATATCCTTTTTCGTTTAAGTTTATTTTATGTTTTTAATGAAATGTAAATAAATGTTTTAAATATTTTATTTTATTTTAAGGATATTTAATTGTCTATCATGCACAATTTATTTCAGTTAGCTAGCGTCTTTATCTTCCGAGATATTCAAACTTTCTTAACCGACCCTTTATTTTTGCTCACGAGTGTTTAATACTCGATATATGTTATTACATACATCGAGTTTTACATACGGCTACATATTTCCTCTATTTACCCCGCTTGGATCAAACAAGACATGGAAGCAACTTGATAACGATTTTATTATTATTTCATTAAGTACATAACAAGTCATAGAAATTGCGGACTAGTCATTTTACTAATTTCCAGGATATGGACGTGAAGCGAGCTAGCTTACAAAACATTCTAATGGCATACTTGGAACTGGTTCTAACGTTCCCATTGGAAAGGTTCCAGCTAGTCAGCCCAATCCTCAACAGCGGTTTCCTACAATTTGCCAAAACCGTCACCGACCCGCAGATATTGGACAGAATAAATATATTTTTCGATAAAAGAGACTTAACCGATTTTAATTATAAGTGAACTATAAATCAGTGATGGTAAAAATTCACAATATTAATATAACTATATAATCCCCCCTTGTTCAGTGTTATATTAAAAATAAAACAATTATATCAAAATTGAGTTTTGTTTTAATACACAATTTTAAACATCATTAACCTGATTAGTATACGATCCGCTAAAGCAGTGATTCTAAACCTTTTTTTTGTTGCGGCACATATTTAATGATTTCAAAATTTGGCGGCACACAAAGAAAAAGATAAAAATTATTTACTTACTACAACAAACTGCATAAATAGTTTATGACAAAAAATTTAAATATACGAAATAATAATATATATTCATGTTAAAAATATTTTTCTTTTTAAATGATATAATTTAATAATATTAAAATTATTATATATTAGCAAAATTTGGCGCCACACAAAGGTGCCGCGGCACAGTGGTTGAGAATCACTGCGCTAAAAGATCAGAAACAGCAACAGGACATTGAAGAACATTGGCGTAAGATGAGTTCTCAGGATCTCAATCCCTTCTTGAAGGCTATCGAATCAACTCCAACTCTTGTATTTGTAAGTGTTACGTACTCGTACACGCAGGGGTATGTATGTCTTTCAATTCCCGACATTTTGAACACAACAATACTCATAGCTAAGGTAGGGCTTGAGGCGTTTCAGCCCCGTAGTCTTGGGTTCCTAGAATAAAGCTACGGTATCCCCTGCCTGTCGTGGAAGGCGATTAAAAAGGCTTCGAGTTCACGGGTCACAGTGACAGCCTTCGGTGTCCGCTTTAGTGGACTCGGGAAGAAGGCAACGTCGGCTGGCCCGTGTTACCTTACTCTCCGAGGATGCTGGAGGCTCCGATGCGTTCCAGTGGAGATCCCGGAGCCCCTAAGCAAGGCCGCTGGGGGATTTTAGTGAGTAAGAACCTGACATAATATACCCTGCCTTCCCCCTATTCGGTATATATCGTATTGATTGTTGTTTGACGACAAAAAAACTTAATATTTAGCTTTCAGCACATAAATATACCTCTCTACAATATCTCTAAAAATCTCTACCAACAATAATATAACAAATTATAAAATTATTATACACTATTTGGTATTTAAGACTACTTAGTAAATTGTCTTTTATACAATTGTTACAACAATACAACTTACAACTATAAAATATACATTTTTTCAAACTTATGAGCTGTTTTTTTCTTATAAATGCTTAGATTGTACTGTTACATTTTTTAAAATTTCGATTAGTATATTGATATTTAATTAAACTAAATACAACCTTAGTTTGTTAAAATAAATCTAAAACAGCATCTCATCGATGGCACAATGAACTCACAGCAATAAAAAAGATTCTAAAGGTACAATTGCTCCCTATCGTATTTATAAAACCTAATAAAGCGTATAACTTTGTCTATGGCGTAACTTTACACTCCTTACGATGGCACTTGTATTTGGTTTACAACGTCACTTATATATACAATGGTTATTTACAAGATATTTGATAATGATCATTATATACAGTCACACTAACTTAATGCCAGTTATAGTTCCCACTTGTACAATTCTAAATCCAAAACTTCCTAACCTAACCTAATTCGAGGCCACTTGTAAACGAATTCTTCTGAAGCTGAGAGAGCTTGAGAAGCTTTGCTGATGTTTTATCCACCACTTCTTCAGCGCTAACACTAACCATAGTGGTAATAAGGTAATTAGTAACTTGAATGTCTAGTAAATCTATTAATGCACTCTGATCGAACCTTGGAAATCTTCAAGCCAGAATGTTATCGAACCTAGATTGGACAGATGTTCCACAAGAGGAAATCTTTTAATCATAATAGGGGTGCATTCTGGCTGAAGAGCTAGGTCACCCCCAATCTGGAGATATTGTGGACACTTTCAGGCTGACGTCAGAATTAAAACAAATAAACGTTAAGTGGACGAATTGCTAAGTATGCTTGAGCTGAATTAAGTTTCCATTTCCTTCTAACTTAATGTCTGCCTAGAAATAAGAGCAATTAAACTAGATAATACTAACAAAAGAATTGAAATGCAAAGACCAGTCGCACTTTTCGTCGGATACGTGTGTACTGGGATAGCATAAGACAGTGCACATAGTGTCACGTCACTATTTATCAGGGCACTTCCTCTATTAATCAAATCGCCTATCTTTTCCGCTTCCAGGACACACACGTTCAACTGCAAATCTGTAGGACTGTCCAAAAGTGTTTCGACGGATATAAAGAGTTCCATTTCAACAGTCAGGTAACCCCTCAAAGCGCACTCGGCTATTTTGATGTGCCTCTCTAATGTTTTCAAAATATTGTTCAAATGAACAACATTGTCGGAAATGTTCGTTCCGTATAACGCTCTATCGAATTGTTTCTTCGCATATAGTATCCTAAGGGCTCCGCCGCACTTCGGACAGCACGCTCCCGGGGCGGTGAAGCCAAGGCATTTCGATCTCTTCAGTGGTGGACAAACTATTCTATCGAATTCGCACTTTGGCTCCATAAGATCGGATATGGGACCGACAGCAAAACATGGTCCGAGATAGTCCACGCTCACGTATTCCGACCAAGCGGCGCATTCTGACGTATACGTGACGCCGTTAAGACCACATACGGTGCCAGTCTGAAAAGAACAGTTTTATCAATGTATGCTGTTAAAAGGAAACATAACGATAATTGGGTGACTCAAATATTAAAGTAAATATTACTTAGCTAAGTTAGGCTAAGTGTTTATGATTATGGTTTCAGCAGAGACAAGTACTGCACACTAATAGTTGTTCACAAGCCTAGATGAAGCCTAGATATATTCTTGATTGGCACTGCGTTTAAATCATTAACGAACCATAGTACGTAAGTATGCAAATAAGTGAAACGACACACTAAGTGAAAAACTTCATCACATTGCCATGTTTTGCATTATTTAAATGAAATTCAAAAGTATATAATAACTAAAGAAATAGATTTAATAAAAATTCTGTCAAAATAACAAATATTATATACCGTCGCGCATCCCTTAAGACAACGTCCCCAGTAGGCAACGGTGGCGTGACTGATGACCAGGTGGCACGGGCTGATGTGAGTTCTACCTTCCGTGTCGCATACCGGCATTGCGGGTTGCGATTTACAATTTGTTGTATTTACTGAAACAGTATAAAACGATTAAAAACCGACTTCAAATAAAATTAAACGTGACGGAGGCTACAGGCTATGTAGTACCAAGTTCTATTCTCGTGTATTCTCTTTATTCTTACACATTAGTGCTCGTTGTCTTTGAGAAGTACTCATCCAGATAACACATCAGTACCTAGGTCACGTGCATAGCTACGAGAGATATGATCTCCTTCAACTTATCTTGATGGACGCCGTCGCTGGCGAAAATGGAAGAAAAGAAGAGGGAAATAATAGCTGCGTAACATCAGAAATGTGACCGGAATTGCGAGTGCCGCTCATCTGTTTCGCCTCGCAAGAGACAGAGAGAAATACGATGAAGTGACTGCCAGCCTTAGCAAGTCGGAGAGGCACTTTAAGAAGAAGATAAAATTAGATGTTTTACCGCAGATGTGCTGCGGGCAGGAGTTGGAGAGCTGCGACAGGCAGAGTGCTGGGCGTGGCACGCATACGTGACGCCGCGGGCACGAAACATGCGCGCACGCTGACGTAGCGCCGAACTCGATCAGTGCGTCCGGCACGCCCGCGCATCTAAAATACACTTTAACGTTCACTCGTATACATGAGTTTATGTGATGAGACATGATGTTTAATACAATTTTTTAAACGCCAATTACCAGTAGGTTTTACTATAAATGGTACTAACATTCTTGTATGGTTTCAATTTCAATGGTTCATGGATAATTGAATGGTAAGCATTCCAAAGCTTAGGCTAATGCTGGGTTTTAACATACATACGACACCATACTAAGCATTAAAACTTGGTCTTAATGTTGTTGCACAATTGATAGCAACAGCGCCATCGAGCCCATCTTATATAGAAGGCCTGTACCCATTCAGATATAGATATACATTCCCGATCAAATCAGGACAAAGATAAATACCACTGGTAGGGTTACGCTAATACAAAGCAACTCAAATTGCGTGTATCTGAATACTTTTTCTCAAACAATGAAAAATTACAAACATATATTGTCGTGTATATATTTCATGTGTATGTATATTATTATATTTATATTGAAGTATCTATTTATGTATATGTAAATGTATATTTATTTATCAAGATAGTATAGTTTTAAAACGCTATTTTTAGCGGCACTTCTCTAAGCCTGCTCCTAACCACTAAAGGTTAGCTGGAAGAAAATGCTAAATAGCATTAAGTTCGCCTTTGTACATTTTCTTTGGTGCAATAAAGGATTTGTCTATCTATCTAACTCTGCAGAATCTGCAGGCTAAATTATCTGTCAATCATTGATTATGGATTACTTACTTCGCGAGACAGGCGTTGGCGTGGAGGCGCGCTGCAGCAGTGACTGGCAGGTGATGTGGGGGGCAGTTGCACGGCAGGCCGGTGAGCAGGGCGGCACGACCGCACGGCCGACTGGCGCACACCCGCTCACCCAGCGCACACTTACACGGGTTGCACTCCATGTAGTACTTCTCTCCTGGAAAAATTTCCAAGGCCTGTGAAATCTGCCAATCCCCACTACGGCGCTTGGCACTTAAGATATTGCTGACTTTTTCTTCTATTCTTAAATCTTTTCCCATTTATTTGCGCTAAAAAGGAACTAAAAGTAAAATAAATTATATAAATATATATATATATATGTATATATATATATATATATATATGTATATATATATATATATATATATATATAGCAGATATGATGACAATTGTAGTCGATGACGAATTAAAGCAACTTTTAACAAAAAAGGTTTTCATAAAAAGATTCAATTTAAAAAAAAAAACTTTTCAATGTCAATAATATTTTGAAACAGTAATAGAACAACTGTTTAATAGAAAAAAATTCATTAAAATAATTAACATACAATTCAGTTATTAACCAACATAGTGAGTTAGTGTTTTTACACTTACCGTCTTTGACGATTTTGTCGTGAAGCCTGCAATTTGTGGAATCGGGATAAATTGGTGGCAATTGTTGACAATGTGCCAAGCTGCGCCCCTCACATCGGCATACTTTGTAGCACAAATCATTGCCGTAACACGGTATGGGTACTCGGACCCAGGAACCGCTGGGAACCATATATGAGCTGCCATCGCCTGTAACATCAGTAAAAGACAGTTTTTTTGTCTGAAAGATAACTTCGACGGATCATGTGGTAACCGAGCCCTTAGAACGAATGTCCAGAATCTCTATATTGGTAACTTAACGCAACTAAATCCGTGGGAAAACCTCTCACCGCTCAGTCGTGATAGCATTCTGGGCCCCAAGTCTGCTAAACAATTGTTTGCAAAATTACCATTTATTGGCATTATAGTGGTCGATATTTGCTGTAATTCAGTGGTTTTGTTAATTTTTTTCAGAATCTTAAGAATAAGTACCTTAACCTTTAGAATAAGTATAAGAAAGAAAGATGAAGACATTTCCGTACAATGTCGGTATGGTATACAACGGGTATGTCTTATTTATGTGGGGTCAATCTGGGATCTTTGACTCGACACCCCATATATGATAGCCTAAAGGCACAGTAACTAAAGATTACCAAAAGATAAGATAAACTAAGACGAAATCTTAAAGAGAATTGCACTTTTTATTATTTGAGTAAAGGTCGATGTTTGAAATCTGTGCGCATAGCCAGCCATCAAGCTACACGCGTATTCTACATTGGTCCTTCGAGCCGGACGAACATTGACCATATACTCGTCAGGAATCATAACTCTTTCCTCTTTTATGGATCATGGCCAGCATTTACTTAAGCTATTGAAGTGCTCACCAAGTGGGCAGCCCTCGAGGCAGGCATACCGCGCACACTCTGCACCGTACGCGCAGTTCCTGTTCACGACGCACAGCTGGCTCGCGTTGCAAGGGGAGCCCGCACACGGTGACGTTACTACCTCCCGCGCGGACAGCAATGCCGGCTCCGTACCTATCGGACCATTTAACAGATTCATACAAATTTTAAATTCAATTCAATAAATAAATTCAAAAAAGTCTTATGTCAATTCAGAAGTATTTTTTTTGTTTGTGCACTTGCTCCGTCATTTAAAACCGATTTTGATTTTTTTGTGTTGGAAATATTTACTTTTAATTAGGTTGAATTTGATTACAATAGGGTTTCGAAGATATATCAGGAAACTCTTAAAAATCTATAGTAAAATATTTGTTTATATTATGTAAGATGCAAGATATTGGTAGACTTACTAAACAACCTTTGTACAAACATGAATAGTTTTAAAAAAAATCAGGACTGGTATACAGTAAAACACACCACAGACAGACGGCCAACATAAAAAAAAATATATATGAAATTTCACACGCCTCTTTTGAAGTCGGTTAACACAAATCGCATTCGCTATAGAGATGTACAAGCCATTTTTATGAAACTGAAGTACTGACTAGGATTCATGAAGTCATGGAGAGAGACGCAGGGCGCTTGGTGCCTCGCGAGGCGGGCGCAGAGAGCTGATGCTGTCACCTGGACCCGTGACCACTCTACGCACGACGACACCACGCGGATGCAGTCTTCCACGCAGAGCAAACTGCTGTGACCCTGCATCACATGGACATTTAAGAGTCAAATTATAATTTCTAGACCGACGGATATTGATATATTTAACGGTAAACAATTATGTATTCATTAACAAAAAAGTTTTCAAATAAATCCTCTTTGTATACACTCTTAGCGTTAGTATTCATCGGTCATATTATTGTATTAGTTTAGTTAATTTATTTGAAAGTTACAAATATATCTGTTTACCAATTTAACTCTAGTTGTGAAGACCTGAAAATGAAAGTGTCTTACAACCTGTTGGTTTTCCTTACATTTAAAAATAATTATGTTACCAATATTTCTTTCTCTTATCGCAAATATCACTAACAATCTTGTTAACCATTCCAACTAAGCTTAAGCTAGGAGATGGTTCACATCAATTTTCGAATAGTGGATTCGAACCTTATATTTCGCAGACTGTACTCTACCATTAGGTTATTAACGCATCGCAGCAAATAAATTCATTGGTAATGTAATGGGGATCGAACTCGGGTTGCTAGCTTACTATGCAACTGGTGCCGACCGCCCGGACACACAAGTTAATAATTACTTTCTTTAAAGTTCTCAATTCATCTATATAATATATTTTTTAAGATCGTTACCTCTTAACTTTGGACTGGGTGAAGCGATTTTGATGATTCTTTTTTTATTTGAAAGTTCATGCTTTCCTTGTGACCAATTTGGTCCATTTTTGACATTGGCTTCTATGAGAAAACCAAGTCTTATCTCATATGTATTGTTTTTAATTAATATGCGCGACATATTGACGGATAACTCAATACTACACCAATTGATTTCGATGATTCATTTTTAATTGAAAAGGATGTACTAAAATGATAGTTGTATGATAGTTTGCTTAGGTTCTGATTTATTCTAATTCATTCCTATTCGGTGTGATGTCGGTTTTTGTTTTTACTCCTAAATATACCCGTAATGAAACACAACTCACTTGATTGCTGCATGGCTTCACGTGCAGTGTGCAAGCGACACTTTTCCACAGATCGGTCGGACACTGGGATGAATTCTTCAGCGGCAAGTTGAGGCCTGATATGAGCACAGAACTGAAAACAATCAGTGTACTTCAATTTTCGTCTAAATAATGTTGAACTTACACTTATAAGTTACAATTATTATATTCACTGTAAAACAAAAGTAACAAGTTGAAGCTGCAAACTTCTTTCGGCGCGTTTTATAGTATTATTATTTAGTTAGGCTTAGATGATGGCGTTATTATTAATTTATTATATAGATAGATCCTTAGAATATGTACAAATGCCTAGCTAGACTACCGTAGCCGCTAAAAATAGCGTTTAAAAATATTATATATAGAAAAATAAATATACAAATACATGGAATACATAGACGACAATATATATATATATAATTTGTAATTTTTCATTGTTTGAGTAAAAAGTATTCAGATAGACATAATATTGGATAGATAGATTTAAAGACAATAATAGTTGACGGAGCCTCCCTAATCTCAATCGGCAAACTATTATATTAGAACTGTGCAAGTAAAGGAATTGCCATAAAAATTCTTCTGACATTCAGGGAAGTTTAGAAATTGGTTATAGAAGGTTCGAGGATCGCGGCCGACGAACGGTTTGAGTACGAAGCGCTATTAATTTACTATTGTACTATTCAGCTTAATGTGATTGCCTAGAAGCGAAGCTACCGCGGTTCACTCTTCGAAACTGAAACTAAAGCCGTCAACTGTACTAACGACTAATAATGAGTGCTTATTACACAAGAGCAAGACCATACCCTTTATCCTTTCTCTCGGCGACAGCAACGTGCGCGTTGAGGTCGGCCTGAGCGGAGCAGGCCCGGAACAGCGTGGTGGGCCTGTTGTTTAGCTGGCTGCAGTAGGTCAGGCCAGCACAGCCCAGAGAGCAGGGGGCCTCCACTACCACACACCATTTGTTAATACTACACATATGTGCTCTAAATACGTTAATTAGTTTTGTGGCACTCATAGCGCTCGATTACAAAATTTTCTTTTGGTTTGAAAAATAAATAAAAAAATTAATTTTAGAACCTAACGTCTTATGCCAATAAAATTCATATGGAGTCTATATACATTTTGTTATCCTAGGAACCTAGGTTCCCAATATACACTAGAGTACTCCTAAAATCGTTTGACAGAGTGTACAGGAATATGATATACCTTCTTCGATGCATTCAATCAGCTTCATCTCATGTGGATCGACGAGACAGTCGCTGTAGAACTTCTGCCCGTTGGTCGGCCAACCAATATTGAATGTCTCGAAACACAGCTTCTTACAATTAATTGTGACGGCCTGGAAAACAAATCATTTTTATGAATAGGTTCTTGCCGTTAGTTCGTAGGCAAAAGCGAAGTGTTTTTTTCGCATGATACCAACTTATACAGCAAATTTTTACAGTACGCGCTGTCCGTCTGCAGAACACGTTTCCTGTGTCCGTAGAATATCTGAGACGATAAATATATCCAAATTACGAATTAAAATTTTTACTTCAACGAGTCCAAGTCATATAATTCATTTATACTGTATTATGTACTGTTTATTCATATGTATTATTCATGTTTATTTTTACAATATATTATATATATAAAATTCTCGTGTCACAATGTTAGTTACCATATTCCTCCCAAACGGCTGGACTGAATTTTTATTAAATTTTATATGTTTTTTCAGTAGGGCCGAGAATTGGGTAAAGGTGGTCCACACGAAAAATGATTTATGTATGTACTGTTATTTCTAGAATATTTTTTTTATTTTCATTGGTATTAAAAAATACATACAACCCCAAATTTTGACCACTCTACCACCAACCCCCATTTTTAATATCGATATTAGATATTAGTACGTTAATCATTTTCAACCTTTAATAGTCGAAATCAGCGAATAAATTACAGTTTATTATTATTGCTTGAACAAACATATCCATAACCCATGCGGTAATACAATAAGTTAGTTTCTTTTATAAAATTTTGTCTAGGAAGAGACCGCGATATGACAATTGCCTATTTATTTTTCTGTTCTTTTTTTCTTACAATTGTTAACAATAAAGAGTAAGTAAGTAAATGAAATGCAATTAATATTTACACAATTAACACACCTTCTCACAACAATGCAATTTGGCAGCGTCATATGGCACAAAGTTCTTAGTATTAACTGGTGCGTCTTTCCTCAGGAAGCACTGCCACAGCTCGTCATGAATTGCCGGTGCGCCGCAGTTCATGGCGAGGGCGTCGGCAATCTCCTGCGACTCTCCCGTGCGGTGGAGTACTTCCTCACAGTTCTTGCGGCATTCCGCGCTGGCGGACTCCTGACAACACGGTAAATCTGCGAAAAGAAACAATATATTTAATCGCCCCGGCGTCGCACGAGTACCACTAGTTATTTCATGAGGCTGAGTTGAGAAACTAAAATAAAACATATCTAGATGAATAGGAGATGAAACAACCTATTTGAATAGGATTTGCGCAGAATCCGTTCTGAGAGAGCCACATCGTGAAATGATAATAGACTACTGCCCAGATTTTAAATATGTGAAATCAATAAAAGTAAAAACTAAACTTAATCTAAAAGTGGGCAAGGCGGCCTGATCGGCTAAGAGCTTTTTTGCCTTCTGGGGGAAGGCGGCGGTTATGTGGGGTTCTTACCCACTAAAACCTCCCCGGACGACTCAAGCCCCCACCCTTGTCGCCCAGTAAACCCGAGGCCCCTTTTAGTCGCCTTCTACGACAGGCAGGGGATACCGTAGTCTTATTCTTGAGAGCCCAGAACTACAGGGCTGGATCGGCTAAGAGCTATCTCTTCCTGGCAGCCCTGTAGGACTGAAGAGGTAAAAATAATTAACTAAATAGTAGGGTAATAAGAAAACTCAAGAATAAATAAATAACACCAAGGATAAGGATTTAAAAAATACTAAGAAAGTAACTATTCTAAACAAGTCAATTATATATGTATTTTTTGAACCGACTTCAAAAAAGGAGGTTCTAAATTCGTTTGCATATTTTTTTATGTTTGTTACCCCATAACTTTCGACTGGATGAACCGATTTTGATGATTCTTTTTTTATTCGAAATCTGGTGTTTCCAGTGTGGTCCTATTCTAATTTGGACTGATTTTGACTTGATTTTTGATTTTGACATATAAGTGTTCAATTTGCATGAAGTATGTGCACGACACATGGACAAATAACTTAATATCACCTCGGTTGATTTCGATAATTTAATTTTTATTAGAAAAGATGTATTTCAATGGTAGTTTGATGAGTTTGGTTAGGTTCTGATTAATTCAGTTTCGTAATATACTAGTAAAGATCTCATGATGACACAGTGAGTACAGACATAACAAGTAACGATTACCACTTCTCTACTAACTAAAACGCTACTTGGAAACGTTTTGCTCACATTTGGACGTGTCAGTGTGGACGGTGGAAGCGGTTAGGTCGTAAAGGCAGCGCATCAAGGCCGGCGAGCCTTCGCAGAGTTCAGCCGCATGTTCCGTGAGAGAAGAATCGAAGCGGCCCAGCCCCACGCGCCACACCACGCGCTCGCACGCTTCGTGGCAGCTCAGAGACACCGTCTGCGCTGCAAACAGTGGGGACATTCAACTCATTGTCTTTAAAATACAAAGTAGTACTCTATGTTGGGCCTAAGTCTTTTCCCATTACGTTAGAATTCCAAATTCCATCGACACTCATCATGATGGTTGGCGTTATTTGTAGAATCAGTTATCACCAGTATTTCAGACTCGGGAATCTTGAAGAAGCAAACCTTCTCCTTTTCAAAGGCTCGCAGCGTCCTCGCAGTTCTTCTTTTGTAGGGGATGTTCATGGGTGACAGCAATAATTTAAGATCAGATGAACCGTCAGCTAGGTTGCCCCTTGTTTTCTAGAAAAAAGAGATTATTAGGACATAGTCCGCGATGCGACACCAGTCCGGATTGGCGGCCTTCTCATGTCTTAAGTTTCTTTACGATGTGTACAAATAACAAAGACAGAAATTCAATTCTCTCTGGGCTTATTAGATATACAATATACTATTATATACATGCTGCTATAATCATGTAAGGAATCTTTCTTTATTTGTCCGCATATTTACGACAATGGACTTAAATATCCCTACAATGGACGATATCTAAACGACAAAAAGATTTAAGACATCAATAGCCTAATGGTTTAGGGTACGGTCTACGTGACGTAAGTATGTGTTATATACACTACTGTATGATACAGATAACAAACCTGATCTTATTTTTCTACATTAACTAACTTGCATTTCCCTTCCTCTTTCACTCGCTACGCCCACACTTTTCGTATCTAACCACCAGCTTACTCCTCAAACTCGAAAAGTAGTACTAACAGTACTTCTTCTATAAATCAAATTTCATTGCACCATTCATCTGGTGGGACTATAGTTGATTATACGAACTCTTTGACGCATTGAATAGACCGACTCACAGCAGCACCACTGGGCCTCCTGCTGGCGCTGCACGCAGTCGAAGAAGGCGATCTCGTCGGAGCGTCGGCACACTGGAGAGAGGGCGCGCGCGTCGCCGGCGGTGGCACAAGCATGCCGACACTGCCCACTGTGGGCCAGCGCGCAACACGTTTTACCCCACCACCCGGAGCCTGACACCACTTCTGTAGAATGAGAAAATTGGTTATAGATGATTACAATTCTTTAAGGAGGCGTATCGACCATATTCCGAGACATCCACCGACCACCAATCAAATGGTTGTTAAAAGTTGAAGTTACTATATACAGGTTGTCCCAAAAGGTAACGATAACCTCGCACAGAGGGAAAGTCCCTCTTGTTGAGCCAGTAAAAAATCAACGTTGTACTCCCTCTGATAGTACTTGAATAGCAACCATTTTATTAAAACACCAAAACATACTATTTGGAATTTTCGGTATGGAATTTTTCGACATTGTGTTTACGAGTTTTAAATTGTTTGTATGTATTTTGTGATCACTTATTTCATTATTGTGTCGTCTAAATAAAGGTATAATAAACAATTAAAGTTGTTTGTTTATAACGTTATAATGCCGGTTTTATCGTTAGACAAAGATAGTAGTGATTTTTCTTCATGCTGAAATCACATCCTTCTTAAAATATTGAACGGTATATCTGCTAAAAATCGATCGATTCGGTTTCTTCAAGCTTATAAAGCATCCCATTGCGCCCGTCAGATGACGCGACAAACCTTTTGTCGATATCGCCGCATAACAGGCAATATCGCAATTATTAATAACAGGAACGTTGCTGAAGTTACTCCAGCCAATTTTTCGCCTAATGCCAATTCCTTCCCGAAGGGCTATTTAAGCTTGTCGGAATTATAAATTCTCTAGACTTGGAAAAGCTAGCAATCTCGTCACGGTTCCACCCTTATATATTATATTTATATAATTTTACATTCCCTACCAATATTCCATTCATATAAAAGGATGAAAAAGAACAAAATATTTTTTACTCACCCTGAATTGTTTGATTCATACATATCCAGAACTCGATCTGTAAAAAAATATATAGATCAACAGATATTAAGTACCTTTAGCCACGAATTTATATTTTGCCCTAGTCTATTACTTGGCGGTAACCCGATAACGCGGAGCAGAGGTAACTCAAGACCGATGTAAAGACATCCCCAATTACAATACAATACCGATAGGCGGTTTATTGACGAATGAAAAAAATCATTTCACCGTGGATGCGAGCTCAATGGGATGAATGGAGATATCGCCTTACCAGTTCCCTCCACGTTGCCACACAATTGTCCAAATTCATTGCAATTACCTGATTCAAAATATGATTTGAATGAAAAATATAAACGTTTTAAGAATACCATGCCGACTTTATGATTGAATTACATACGTAATTAATATCCGCAAGCGGTGATCCTCTTGTAACCAGGCCTCCCAACTGGCCTGACCTGTACCGACGTCTCTTTTTGTGTTGTCGTCAGATTTACACCAAATACCATTCGGTGAAGTTTGAACCCACTACTGTAATTTTTTTGCGTAATTTCTATTCAATTAAAGTGAGCTATCTAACGCTATAGCGTTCAACAAAATCAAGTATATATAACAGGAAAAATAACTACCGACTTCAAATCAAATCATACGTCTGTCATGTATCATTATTATATTACGAAGTTCTGAATTGTAATATAGACTCTAGAACAGTGGTGGGCAAACTACGGCCCGCGGGCCAAGTCTGGCCCGTTAAAGCATTTCATCCGGCCCGCCAAGACTTTGTTTTGTTAATATTTTTGATGTGTTATTGTAAAATTGTTTCTGTTTTATTTATATCAGTAGTGTTTATAAGGTTTAAAACCTTAAAAAAAATATAACGTCGTAAATTTTTACGTAAAAAGCCAAAAAAATAATTGCCATCAACAATTTGTGTAATTTGCTTAATTAGCTTTTAATTATTTTGTTAAGTAGATTTTATAAATATTTTTTTCGGTCAAATTTTGGCCCCTTTTAAAGTATTTCTTACAATTTGTGGCCCGCCAACCAAAAAGTTTGCACACCATTGCTCTAGAACTTCTTTCTTCTCCTATATTTGTGCTCGTTATCGTTTATGAATACTTACCTACTCCTATATGTCATAGACGATATCTTTATCCACATGAATTCTTATATATCTAACCTAATTGAAACTAAACCTTTACAAACACAAAAAAACGGTTCATAATTGACAGCGCATGAGTGCACAAATATTAAAAAAATATTTTAAAAAATATAGACAAATTGAGAAGCTGCCCTTTTTTTGATTTCGGTTAAAAACAAATAGAAATAGAACTATGAATTGTAAAAATAGAACTTAGACGAGGGGCTCCGGTATCTCCAGTGGAACGCACCGGAGCCCCTCTGCAACGTGCTCTAGTAGAGCTCATCCCGGGGGGAGGTTACTCCCTCCCCCCCTGTGCCCTCGCGGTGCAAGGCGACACGGGCCAGCCCATGTCGTCTACTTCCCGGGTCCACCTTGGCGGACGACAGAGGCCCCCACCCTTGTCGCCCAGCGAACCCGAGGCCCCTGTTAGTCGCCTTCTACGACAGGCAGGGGATACCGTAGTCTTATTCTTGAGAGCCCAGAACTACAGGGCTGATGGGTTACTTAACGAGAGATGAACAGAGACGATGGTTATAATACTCATAGGTTAAAAATGAAATTTTGGTAAATTGTACGGCTTTACATTATTGCTGCACTTGTCCTGTCGCTGACAGATCCGGGGCACCCCGCTCATAACGGCTGATGGCATTCGCGGTAGGTTTAGTGGGTATGGGCTGCCCAGGCCGAGTCCCACACATCCCTCCGGGCCCACCCAGGGTACCGGAGGATGGTCTATAAACAGATTCCCCCGCGTAAACAAAAAAAAAATTATTGCTGCACTTACTAAATCAGGCGTACAAAACTTATAAATGTTTTGTATTCTCTCTTCTCGAATGGTAGAGCCGAGTGACATCTGAAACAATACGAACAAAATTAATCCTCAACATCAAATAGAATGATTTCATAATATTTCCTCCAATTTATTTGATCTAAGAATTTATTATCTATGCTTATACTCATCAAAGAATAACCCTACTTTGATGCGTTTTAAGTAGCAACAACGCATAAATCACGGCACTGGCCTATAATTCATTTTCATTTTAAACATTTTTAAATTAAGCGTATAAACGACGACAGATAACCTAAACATCATTATGTTGTTTACGTTACTATACAATTTATTGTATCTGTGTATAATAAAGTGTACATGTGGACAATCAGCAGACCAGACTCTTCAGTGGTTCATGAAATTAAACGAGCACAAATCTTACGAGACATGTGCGTCCTTTATTGGACAACATTAGAATTGTCCAACGAAATTAATTGACACAAAAACATGGCGTCTCCCTTCTCGAGTTTCTAATTACTGCGCGCGGCTAAATTTGTGTTTCATTATGTGAGAGATACTATAATTAACTCAAAAGTCGTCACATGCTACTGGACTGATTATATTGTGACCAAACTTTTTTTTCTTATTTCCGGAATGTCAGCAGTTATGTTATTTAGTTCTGCATTTTTTATCTATGTGCATATTGGAGCAGTGCGCCCAGTCGATTATTATTTTCTATTTGTAACCTAACTGTGTTTTTAATTATTTTGTATTTATTGTATAGTGAGCTTAATTTCAAAATTAACTCCTAATTTTTTTAAAAAAATAAGAGTTAATTTCGATTCGAATGGATGACACAGTCATATTGTTTAAATTAATGGTTCAAGTAGTTTAAATGTTACATAATTACGATTCTTAAATTATCGAGTGTATCTAAATCTATAAAAAATATAGCTTATTATCTAAGTGGTCCATGGATCCATGATACTTCCATGATCTAAGGCGATTATAGAGTAACCGCCCAAGTTGAGGATCGTCTAATCGCTTTACCATTCCAGTCCGAAGGCGTCCAAAAGGGTCGAACCACGACCGATAGCCTTATACAAGTATCATGGATTTAATTCCCATTTACGGAAAAACATTCGCAGATGCTTTCGGGTATATTGTTTCTGTTTTAAAAGAGGACGAAGTGGCATATTGTAAACAATGTTGAGCTTAAAATTTACTAAAAGAACACCAATCATGAAATCACAAAACGTTACTCGATAATACCACGACCAGTTATATAAAAAGCTATAATTTCTTATAAGTTTAGTTTTTTTACAAGAGCCGTGGTAGCTCAGTGTAAGAGCCGTGGTAGCTCAGTGTCCGGGCGGTTGGCTCAAGTTGCGTAGTACGCTAGCAACCCGAGTTCGATCCCCGGTGCCGGCACCAATAAAATTGTTGTTGCAATTTTATGTGCTGATTTACCACGTGCTCGGCGGTGAAGGAAAACATCGTGAGGAAACCTACATGTCTTAGAAAATTTTCTAAGGCATGTGAAGTCTGCCAATCCGCACTAGGGCCGCGTGGCGGACTATGCCCTTATACTCTCTTTACAGAGAAGGCCTGTGCCCAGCCGTGGGATATATATAAAGGCTGTAACTTTATAGAGACAGTCGATAATGTAGTAATCGTAATTATGTAACATTTAAACGACTTGACCCATTAATTCACACAATATCACTGTATCATCAATTCGGATCGAAATTAACTCTTATATTGTTTATATTAAGAGTTAATTTTGAAATTAAACTCATCACTTTTAGAGGCCCTTGCTCCGAGTTGCTCCCTATAAAGATTCAAACTAGGCAATCTAATAGCTCTGCCATTTATCAATGGTGGAACAGTTGCGCTGAGCTTCAGTTAAAAAAAAACAGGTCCGTTAATATAACTAATAGGTCAGCGTTTGTCATAAACGATCAATTGTTAACATTTCTTGAAATTAAATTTTTTCTTTTTTTTTTCTAAAAAAACTAGATATATTTAATAACGATTAACATTTCATTTCTAATTAACTATTTAAAATAATTATTCAACAGTAACTTTTATAATTAATTAACCCTATTAAATTCGAGAATTTTTTAAATAAATCTATATTATTAATAAACTCTGATACACAAGATACAACAAATTAAATCTACTTTCCCCCAATTTAATTTTCTAATATTTCAAAATTCTTTTACAATACTAATTAACTATAAATATCCAAATTTTTTCTATAAAAAATACTTTAACCCCCATTAAAATATTTTATTAAAAATTCTTTTATTATTATTATTTTATTAATTTTTCCCCCTCAAATTAATTAAATTTAATATCTTTTCAATGTAAATGAAATACTTTCTAAAATTATTTAGAATAATTCTTAGTTATATGTAAACAGAAGACATTTTGTTTTGAATACAGTAAAGATGCATCCAATACTGGCTTATTATCTCGTCACGTTATCTGAATAAGTGTAAAAAAGGTTATCGCACGTCACTGCTCTACATTCTGATAACACGATGAATAACAATATTTTGTAACTTATGAAATATGACCCCTTTATCAAAGTGAAAGAGGAAACTTTTAAGACTGCATTTAGTAACCATTATTTTAATTTAAATTTTAAGTGCTATGTTAACAAATATTTGGCGTTATTCAAAACTACTATATCAATAACAATATTTCTAATAGCTGACCCGGAAAACTTCGGATCCCCTCATTATTTGATAGTTTTTCTCATAATAGGTTTTTTTTTAATGACGAACTACACAGATTGGCCAGGGAAGCTGGCCTTGACTGCTTCACCGGATTGAGAGGTGGCATAGCTCTTAGGTCGCTTAGCCTGAACCTCTATTGCTAGTAACTCGACACAAGGGTCCCCCCGGTGAGGGGTAACCTCGGCTTGGACAACTATGTTACGCGTAAGCATGCCGATCCGAGGGCGCCCGAGAAGGCCGAAACCACGACTCGGTCGGTTGCTATTTCACGGATAATCTAAGAGACATTCAAAAGCTAAACTAACTTTGAGTGCCACTTCGGGAAGCGTTGGCGCTGGGAGAAGAAGTGGCCGAAGAAAAAAAAAAAGAAAAAAAAAAACGATGAAATACTAATAAAAAACGTGTAATACAACACGATAGAATTTTCGAACCTGTTATTCAAACATGGCGCTCCATTATTGCTCGCGTGCACTGACAGAATAAGATCACATGTGAATATTAAGTTCCATCATAACACTTCGCCGATTAACCTTCCGACGTGTTTCCGGACCGTAAGGTGAGTGTACACTGAGGTTATTTCTGTATGCTTAATTCGATCCATCTCTTTCTCTACACACTAACACAAATGGTCAATGACAATTGTCAAAACACTTTACATGACAGATTCTAATGACCGCTGTTTTCAACCGACTTCAAAGGAGGAGGTTATCAATTCGTATGTTTATTTTTATGTTTGTTACCGCTAAACTTTCGACTGAACCGATTTTGATGATTCATTTGTATTTGAAAGCTAGTGCTTCCGGTGTGGTCCCATTTAAAATTGATCCAATTCTGATAATGGGATCGATGAAAAACCATATAAGTATTGAATATCACACATACACACTCACGCACATTCAAACTACAACACGTCCACATTTATTTATTTATATACGAATATTTATTTAATTTTTTACTGTACTATCTTCTATATCTTTGTTAAATTAAATTTGTAAATGAAATTGATGTATGGCAGTGGGGTACAGGTTTAACTCCTAGTTCAGGAGTCAGGGAGTTCGTGTATTTCTAAGGAAATTTTTGAATAAAGTATTTGTATTTGTATTTGAATTTGCATCAAGTATTTGCGCAACAAATGTACAAATAACTCAATATCACGTCAACTGATTTCAACGATTCATTTTGTATTGGAAAGGATGTACTTGAAGAGTACTTGATAAGAGTTTGGTAAGTTCTGATTCATTCTATTTCGTAATATAAATACTAAAAAAGCACCCGCGCATCTAACGTTTGATTCGATTTGTAGTCGGTTTTTTTTTACTCGCAGATACACTTGTGCACAATCCTGTTATACATTAATAATTCACATTATCGAAACGTATGTATATCCTTACGTAGGCGCATGTTTGAATGCAGTAAGTTAATAAAATTCTAAAAAAGATATTTTGAATTCTGTTAACTGATCTTGTCTCAATATCCGATCCATCCAACAGTATGACTAGTTTTTATCTGCTACATTAGAAATAATCGAAAATATATTGGTACAAGTCAGGATTCGAAACCTTACGTCAGGATAATGAATCTGTTTAAGCCCTGTAGTTCTGGGCTCTCAAGAATAAGACTACGGTATCCCCTGCCTGTCGTAGAAGGCGACTAAAAGGGGCCTCGGGTTCACTGGGCGACAAGGATGGGCCTTTGTCGTCCGCTAAGGTGGACCCGGGAAGGTGACATCGGCTAGTCCGTGTAGCCTTGCACTACGAGGGCACAGGGGGGGAGGGAGTAACCTCCCCGCCCCCGGGCCGTGCTCTCCTTGAGCACAGTGCAGAGGGGCTCCGGTGCGTTCCACTGGAGATCCCGGAGCCCCTCGTCTTGCACTGAGGAAAGGGCCACCGGGGAGGTTTTAGTAAAAACCCCACATAACCGCCGCCTTCACCCCAGCAGGCGAGGTATCTTTTTGAAGATTTCCTCCCCGTTAACAAAAAAAAAAGGATAATGATTCCGAAGACCAGATAATCAATCGGTGATATTGATTATATAGAATTATGATTTTATTTTTTAATAAATAATAGGCTCTGATATCTTTTTAACTCTTATTTTAGTGGAGAAGAAAGAGAAAGCTATCGCTCTTCCCGTTTCAACCAAGCTTATGGCGATAAGATACGTCTGTCGAACGCTTATAATATTAGGTCGGGGAAAAAGAATTTGGAATTATATTCTTTAAAATTTAAACTTTAAATGATACCAAAACCAGCCAGATACAAATAGGCTATACCAAAGAGATTTTATTACAAATTCATACATACTATAATGCAAAAGATTTTTTCCCCAACCTATTATATTATCTTATATGTTATAATACGGAGATAAGATATTGTTAGTTGTTAATGTTAAATTGCTATTGACAGTCTTGCCTTATGATAGGTCATCGCATGTAATTTAAATGACTGAACTTGTGACTCACTGAATAGAAAAACGTTTCTACAAATAAAAGTGAGATATAAAATATGGAATGTAACACTACGCCTTCGACATGTACACTAGTGTCACCCGGTCCTAAGTTTAGACTTGTCGGAACAATGATCATTGTATACAAATCAGATGTCGTTAAAACAAGTCTAAATCGACCCACACCACGACTCATCAGTGATCATTGTTTATTCTCTTACTGTTCCTTTTGCGAAATTAATACATCATTGAGCAATGCAAGTGCAACTCGCACAATTGAAGTAACCAGCGCCAACTATAGGTTCTTACTCCACACAAACCCTTTACTAAGCGAATACCCCAGCACGAGATTGAATTATAATGAAACGGAAAATATAATGCAATTGAACACTGAAATATTTATCAGTTTTAGGCATATTTTTGTGTTTATAATTACACTAAACATATTTGTATACACATGCACTTACAAACACATTCACACACACACATTCCCACATACATCCGCACACACACATGACACTCAACAATTATATATATTTATTTATGTATATCTTCTTTCTCTCTCTAATAGTTTTAAAAGTTTTACGCACATCCGTGGGGTTTAGGACTGGTGATTCTCTCTCGGGTTTGTTCCTAGTGTGGACAGTCCCCTGCTTATAATTGTAATTAATAATTGCTGTTGAAATTATTGTCGGATAATAAAAAAAATGCTTGTTTGTTTGTTATTTGTTTGTAGAGTTACTTGCCTACACTCCGCCGGTGAAGTGCAACCTGCCTCTAGGCCCCAAATCTATCCTTTCACAGGGACAAGAGACTTGGTTTCCTAACCAGGTCTACCGCCTGGGGCGATATGGTGAATGGTAAATAGACCTTGACCCATCACGGCGGAAGACGGCTCATCATGTAAGTTTTACTTGGTAGGCATTTAGACCGAGACCGACATAACTCGCCCGGTACCCCGTCGGGCGTGTATTGATAAACGCTTTTACTCCCATGTACTATAAAAGTGTCTGGTCATTCACTTCGTGCACATTAATTAGATCCCATATATCATAGGAGGCTATAAATTTTTATAAGAATTTTTTTGTATGTAAGTAACCAAAAATTGCAACAACAAATTAATTGGTGCCGGCACCGGGGATCGAACTCGAGTTGCTAGCGTACTATGCAACTTGAGGCGACCGCCTGGACCCTGCGCTACCACGGCTCTTGTCAATCCATTATTATACTGCATCAATTATTATTAAAGTAATGTTTTTCTAATTTACTTTTATGAATCACGTCTCTCTGTAGTCTTAGTTAACCACCTACGAATCATTAAATACGCTAGCTTAGAATGGAACAATTTAATAATTACATTTCAACTATGTGTCTCGAGAAAGCAACCGACCTCATTACATCGATTATGCCAAATAGAGGACGAATTTCCCGTGGGCGTTGTGAAAGTCAACGAAGAGATATGTCAGGACAATCTTATGACTTCCGACTTAATGGCGGTATTATAATCTCAACTGTGACAGTGTTTAATTTAATTACACCAACTTTAGACGAAGTTTGCTGTAGAGATAATTAGACCACAGATACCGGACAGTTTCATTCAGGATTTTATTCAATTCCAATTATGCCGTCCAAATCCAAATATGTCGATACATTTAAATTAATATCAAATGATCAAAATTTTCAATTCGATTCAAATGTCAAAAAATCCAATTAGTAGATTACGGTTTATGGCACAATAGCAATTGAATTGTAATATATTGGTTTCATAATGAAATGTGATTGGCACATAGCAGACCCGGGCTCTGATGGCCAGATATTTCAATACCAGCCGGTTTTCGGTGTTTTACAGATTACATTTTGGAGAGTGTGCACAGGAATGACACGAGTTAATCCCATTCTACCTTCGGATGTTGACACATTCGGCGGGTCTTAACCCTTTCATAGTCGATGTTCCGTGCGTCCGAACGAAGAAATTTGAGTCATCGTTCAAAGCAAAGGAGTGGAACAAGTTGCTGACGTCAGTCTTTCCGTCCTAGTACGACGTGGGAGCCTTCAAGAGTTGAGTGAATAGGCACTTACTAAACTAGCGTGTACCTTCTTTCGACTATATCACCACTTAACATCAGGTGGGATATTGGTCAAGCACTAGTATATATACTATAAAAAAAGAAAGAATAAATAGAAGTACTTTATATACAATATGTAGAATAGACACAGATTCTATACTAAATTTGCAGTCATTACATTCCTTAAGTTACTGAAGTCTAGATGCATTCACATAGATTGTTTTCTACATGTGAACAGCATAATACATTTTATTATCGTCTCACAATCATCTGGCCAGAGAGGCGGGGACATATGTTTGAATTCTGTTGTTAGATTCTCACGCATATGTCTGGAATACTGATAGACTGATGCAAAGGTGTATTTTGTTTAGTAATGCAAACAGACTTCCGTGTTCTTGTAAATCCATAGACAAAGAATTTGATCGTTTTCAATTATTTTATAGACATGTTTATTTATAATGTTTAGATTAAATTATAAATTCATTTATATTTCTAAGTGCAGTCTCTCTCAGTAACGGTAGACCCTATATTTATTAAGAGAAAAAAAAATATCAGAAATATACAAAAAACAGGTATAATTCGCAGTGAAAATTGAAAATTTTCAAGTCGACATAAGAGAGGACTTACAGGACTTGTAATACGACTGAAGCATCTGACCGAGTCGTGGTTCGCCCTTCGAGTTATCATGTGAAGTTCCCACACAAAGGCGTAGATGCTTGGTTCAAAACAAAGTCTCTGACTGAGCGTCCTACGAGCTCAGCGAACTCTCAATTTGATGAATGCAGTAGAAGCCTCCGGGCAGTATAAAATTCCATCCAAAAACAACACAAATAACTGTACAAATAACAATAGATAAATATGTAAGACACTGAACTGAAAAACTTAAGTGTAATGATGCAATAATGAAAATATTATGTTTTAACTACAAAGAAAACTATCATGAGATATTAAGGGTAAGATTTTGGCCAGGGATGATGTATGAAACACCTTTTTCAACTAATTTATGGTTCTAGCAAGTAGAACTCTTAAATAAAAAATAGATGAAAAGGTCAATGTTTGGGGTGAATACGAAGGTGAGAATAAGAAATGTGAAAGTAGATCAAGAACATATATAAGATGGATAATGTACATATGTATTTCTGCACACATATAAAGCTATAACTGAATATTTTTTTCTATTAGGTAAGCTGTAAAATAATAAATAATGCCGCGTATAAACTGGTGTTTTTAATGATAATAAACTCATATTTTAGACGCAGTCGCACTAATTAATATTGTAAATTACTTACCTGGTAAACAGAAACTAAGTTGTTGACATCGGCTGGGTTTCAAACACCCGACCATAAAGTAGAAAGCTAAAAAGCCATTCGGCTACAAGGTAAATAACGTATTTTATAGCAAACTAGCTTACCCAGCTCGCTTCGCCGGGCTAGATTTTGCTTTATTTATTTAAACAATAAACTTACAACATTAAATATTTAATTTACTCTTAAAACATATTACATTATTTATTTCACTCCGTATTATCTTATATTCTCTTCTCGAGCGGGAGAACATGAATATACACAACGCATGTGTCAATACAAATTTGGATTATAAGACAATAGAATATCATCATAGTAAATAAAAGCTGTATTTGACAGTTCAAAAAAGAAGTGCTCCGATTGTCCCCAAACTTTACAGGACTACTCGCCAGGTCAATCTGAAGATTCCCTGAAAGTTTCATTGAAATCGGTCCTGCCGTTTCTCTTTTATATCTATAGATAGTTCACATAATTCATCTAAAAGAAATTTCGTTTACGTATTATTATAAAATGTCGCATTGATATTGAAGTATCAATATGGAGCGGGCACACCGCGGCCGAAAAAAGCTTGAGTTTATTTTTATGCATATACACCGGCATTCGAAAACGTATCTTATTATTCAATCCGCGGCGGCCATTTGTCAATGGCGACAGAATAAAAATTGTTCCGCGGTATCGCCGCACTATAGGAGGTGGTCTCCTGATATTAGCATGGAGACAATCGGGGGGATGTTGACATCATTGGCATTGACGCGTCGACAGCCAACACGTCCTGTATAGAACGTGTCCCGAATCCACGGCCCGTTTAACTTATGCTTCCTGGAAACACTTTCGTGTATCGTAATATAACCACGACACGTTTCACATCAATTCCACGATTGTTATATTTTTATAAAATAATTCCTTATATTTACTATTTATTCATATTTTTTTATATACACAACGGATTATTGTTCATCTTTCGATGTTGGTTTTATGGCTGAAAATCAGCATTGTACCACAAACTGAGCTAACTCCTTTTTTTAAACTAACTACGCACTGCGGTGTTACCCGCGATGAAAAAAAAAATATTTATTTTTCTAAAATATGAGGAAGTTACTCCTTGTTACTCGTATATCAGCTCTCTACCAGTGAAAGTCCCAAATCGGTCCAGCCATTCTAGAGATGATGAAGCGGGAACAGACAGAAAAATTCTAAAAAATGTTATTTTGGTATTTGTACCATCTACTCGTATATACATTCAAACGCATGTGGTATAAAACGATTATTTTAATATTACAAACAGATGCTACATTTTTATTTATATGTATGGTTAGGGGGTAAATAGAAAGCTTTCAAAAAACACTTGGCCCCGAGTCTATTCGCCAGTGACCCTTAATGAAATATCACCGGCAAATAATGACGAAACCGATCTATTGTAATTATATCAATCAAAAATATATGCCTAGTCCTCAATATACAAGGCCTAAGATCCTGCGGCAGGCCCAAGAAACACTGGCTGAACGTCGTGAAGGCGGATATGTTAGAGAACCACATAACAAAGGAGGATGCGAAGACCGGGCCAAGTTGAGTAGATTAAACAGGAAAGCGGACCCTGGCCGGGAAATCGCTAGGCAGAAGAAGGAAAATACCATGATGACCACATCAAATACTAAAGCACGATTGGCGTGCCATCATTACAACAACGGCAAACCATAACGGCAACAATTAACTAAAAGTAGCTAATGCGATGATGCCATGAACGTTCTTTTTGTACACAATTGGTTTAGCAGATTGATAGATAGATAGATCCCAGGATAATTGGAATTATTTCCGAAATTAGAGAAAATTAGTTTCACTATCACAAGTTTAATGGAAATCATTATATGAATTTAGTTAAAGCGTGTCGAATTGAAGGGAACAAAGGAATTTAATATCAGTTTTTGCTTGGAGGTCCAATTTGAAACTTTACAGTTAGAAGGCATATGGCGTGAACTACGGTAGGTATATGCTGGTAAGCGTGAAAATTCAAGGGAAGGAAATCACTGATTTCTTGCGTATTGGGGAAAAACTTTCGTATACTCCAGAGACAATTGAAATAGAAAATTGGAATTTCGTTCACGATTGGGAAATTTCACATCGTTTTTGTTAAGCTAGATCGTTTTTGTTATGCGTTGATTTATTTTGGATTTTTCGGCCAAGAAGTGTTTAAGAAAAATAAGTACAAATCTACCCAACCTGAATAAAGCATTCGCTAATCGTTGGGTAATTGAATGAAACCTTTGCAAATTAGCGTAAACATGAGAAATCAGAAAATAACAATATCAAATAGGTCAGTGTCAAAATAAAAAGTCAAGTTCAGAAACCGCTACGATGACGTTAAACTTATACATAATAAACAAGACAATGAATGTATTACGATTCCGACCGCAACCGTTGCGGTAAATTAACTGGTTGAAGAGTAATCGTAATGGCGACGTTAATGTTCTTAACGGGTCTAGAATTGAGTTATAGTTTTGCCTACTGTTCTCCTGGTAAAATGGTTCTTTCTATTTATGCAATAAATTCGATTGAACCACGTTTACGTTTTCAGAATGTAAACCGTTGCGGCAAATTAATTGGTTAAAGAGTAATCGTAATGGCGACGATAATGTTCTTAACGGGTCTAGAATTGAGTTATAGTTTTGCCTACTGTTCTCCTGGTAAGATGGTTCTTTCTATTTATGCAATAAATTCGATTGAACCACGTTTACGTTTTCAGAATGTAAGCCGATGCGGCAAATTAACTGGTTAAAGAGTAATCGTAATGGCGACGTTAATGTTCTTAACGAGTCTAGAATTGAGTTATAGTTTTGCCTACTGCTCTGCTGCTAAAATGGTTCTTTCTATTTATGCAATAAATTCGATTGTACCACATTTACGTTCTTTTCAGAATGTAAACCGTCTTCTCTACCCTCACACAATCTCATCAATCAACTCCTCACCTCCTTAATAGTGTTGGTGTAATCCGAGCGAGCCATGGTTCGATCCTCTGGGGTGCCCTCTAGTCATAATGGTACCACGACATCGTGTGATTGGGCCCAGAGTTAAACCCTTGTGTTACGTTGCTGAAAATGGTTGTCCAAGTTAAGCGTAATTAAAACTCGGCCACCTATGAAAACGGCATAGTTGTTGCCTCTGGGATATCAACGTAAAATCAACCAACGAAAAATATACAGTTCCGGCAAACTAACTCAATAAGGAGATATCGTCGACAACCGCTTTCAGCTTCGCGATCGCAGATACTATACATAAACCACGTTACGTTAGACCGCTCAGATCTAATCAATAATTCTCCTAAACAATATGGTACTGTATAGATTTATTATTCGCCAGATCGTGACTCACAAGAGCCCTTACCATCAAGGTCTTCAGGTAATTCATTCCTGATACATATACAACAAAAAAAAACCCATTTAAAATCTATAGCGATTTCCCGGCCAACTACCGGAATAAGTTTTCCTACTCAGTCTACTCCACTTTGTCCGATCATTCAGTATTCTCTTTTGTGAGAATGCTGAGAATGCTATTTCTATTCTTATCAACTTCTATAGTACCAAGGGCAATGGAAATCTGTAGTCGAACACTCAATGACAACTCAGGCAGATAACGGTTGTTCTAATAAAGAGACAACTACATAAGTACATTACAAAATAACAATACTCATCTTTTCACCCTTGGGTTAAAGATAACTATCGCTATTTATCCCCAAAATTATCAGATCCAATATATAACAAGCGGTTAGTTCACCGCTAAATAGCCATTTTAGCAAGTATTGTTTTAACCTAGGATACCGAAAACAAACAAAAAATAGATCGTAGTTCTAGTACTATATATATAAAACCAGAATACGAGACTAAGAAGAGAACTTAACAACAGAAACAATTAAAGTACGGGACACAGTCTATTATTGACGTACAATAAGTCCTATTAGAAGCATTGTTTCTGTTAGTACCGCAACACCCAATAAAGCGCTGGTTTCCTCCGCTGCTAATTAAAACGCAAAAGGGCAGTCGGTTGGCACAATAAAACTGAGCGGAGTACTCCGGCGTGTGCCCTAAATAGTTTAGCTACTGGCCGGCTTTAATTATTGCCATAGGGAGACCGACGGATTTGAGTAGTTACTGACGATACTCAGGGTTGCTTGATGAACCCACTTCACTTCGCTTTAGCTAATGTAACAATTTGCTTCAATAATTAAGTTTCTGATCGCCTTTACTTATTAGCATGCCGAGACCGTAAGGTCTACTCAGGGTTGGCAATTATTCCAAATAATTGCATCCGTTATATTTATTTAATAGGAAGCCAGCGTACTATGTAATTAAGAATTTATTTTAAAAAGCTTGTTTAAGGAAATTTTACATAGTACATATTATACTTAAAACTATCTTTACATTCAAAACTATATAATCATAAACAATGAAATGTAGTAATAAAAATTAAGGAACGAACACTTTATTTATTTATTTATTTATTTATTTAAATCAACAAAAATTATAACACCGTTACAGATAATACCAATATGATGTTGTAAAAACTTAGTTAAATATATATTATTAAAATTAAAACAAATAAAAAGCTGCTTGATGTATTGACAATAATATATAAATATAATAAAGTCAAACACCTTCTACGCATTTGTAGGCAGCTTCGATAAACACAGACTCTGTGCAACAAAATATATCTATGTGCAGTGAGATGGTATTAACAAACCCAACCGCGCGCGACAGCGGAGAGTTCCTGGATAAGTTAGTCCTGGAGACAGGTAGTAAGAACAATGAAGACGCGGCTTCGGCCTTTAAAACTACCAAAATTCTCCTATTCCAGACATGGCTGTATGGACTAAAGTCTTTTTGCCTTTCCCATTAGGGATAAACCAATAAACTAACTAACGTCACTATTTTACATCACGTGAAGTAGGAGTTTTCAACAAACATTATTTTGTGGGGGTTTTCCTATAAAAATGGTCCTTAAACGCACTAGCGTCTATATTGGAGATTCGTGTTAACCTGGACTAGAGGCGGATCAAACTGGACGTCATTTTTAATAAATATATGAAGCAATCAAGAATGTCTATCACCAAGATCGTCCCCGACAGTGCAGCGTTTATTACCAGTATCTTGCACAAAACACTGAAAAGAAGTAGTTTTGGGTTTACAGAATTTTACTATGGTGTCCCCAGCCTGCCTGAGGGTTGCCCCAACGTTGTACCAATGTTGCAGGACTGGGACTGTGATTTAATCTTACGTTAGCCGAGGTAATAATTTCTCTAAGCTGTAATCCGTGAAAAGACAATTATGCTCCAGTATGTGACCTAAATATTTTATCAACTAGCAGCCTTTAATTATAGCTAAGCGTTGTGTTGCCACCTCACGTGGACGGAGTGGAGAGGGGACTGCTTTTTAAATTAAACAATATTTGTGAGATTTAGTTAAGTTTAAAGTTTCACGTAACTAATAGGCAAAGTTTTGGATGTAATCTTACGATTTTTGATATACAAAACACTAGTCCTACTGTCTGTGAAATTAATTTCCTCATAATCAATGCTAGTTAAATGTTACCTATTAAACGTCTAGGTACTCTTCCGATGAAAGCTACCGATAGTTTCATGGTTCGTGTGGAGGTTCAGACTAAGAGGTCAAAGAGCTATACTACTACTTAATCCAGTGAGAGTCAGCTTCTGCGTAAGTTTGTCACAAAAAAAAACTATATATACCATAGTCTTATTCTATAAGCCTAGGTCTACGGGGCTGGCTTCAACCCTAGTTATAAAATAAGTGTAAATAAATAAATATATACAGTTATTTTTTTACCAAAAAATCTGAAATAAAATAGTGCAAAACATTAAGTTTCTTGTCTAAACTGTAGTCATAAATCAGTAGGTTTGATAGCCCTGTGCCAGTGTCACTCCAATATAGTGGCGGGTCGAAAATAGCGAGTGCGGTAGGGGCTCGGTAATCAAAGGACAGAATCAAATTGCCGCCTCCATCGCGTCTTTGATGTTTCTTTGCGAGCCCGTCTCGTTGGGAAACATTCCGCCTCATTTTACATACGCGGCGAACGAGCGTACTTTGCAATTAACATGAGTTTGCCTTGCCAATTGTTACGTGGAGTTTTGTACTTGCGAACATGTTCACGCTGAAGTTTACAACACTCGGACAAACAATCAAACATTTTTTATTATCCTATATTATTTAATTAACAACTAAACAAATTACAAACTTGAGCGGGAGACGGGTAACTAGAGTTCATGGAGTTTCAAACTAGGAAACCTGTGACATGAATCGACAGGCCCACACCCCACGGATGTAATATGTTTGTTTGGGTATGTGTATGCGTGAATGTGTGTGTGTGAGTGTGTGTGTTAAATCACACATTTGATAAACATCTTTTTCCTTTAATTTTTGGGGACTTTTGCCCGTTCAGTTATGTCGCCCAATTGTATCCTAACCTTGATGCCACAAATAGGATCATAGGAAGCGAGAAAGATAGTCATCAATGTTTCACCCTTGTGTCGAGTTACTAGTTATAGAGGTTCAGGCTAAGCGACCTAAGAGCTATGCCACTTCTCAATCCGGTGAACCAGTCTAGGCCAGCCTCTCTGTCTGACCTGTGTAGTTCATCATTAAAAAAAAATGTTGCATAGCATGCCACCAGCTTCCTTGCTCCCTCTGAATTCGGGTCATACAGCAACATTAAAAATGCACCCAATTAATGGTCGTTTCATCATTATTAATAATATATAAAAATAGTTGTATGGTTAACGCCACCGCATAGGTGATGACCGCTTGCTTAAAAAAATGGTGAGTGACATAAAATATAACAAAAAATTGGTTAATGAGTTTTTAAAATTACAAACGCTTTGAGCATTAGGTATTCGCGGGTGTACGCGGTTTGTTTCCAAGTAATTAAAGCAGACACAAAATCCGCTTAAAACTATGTAACTGTGGCGTCTGTACTGTAGGTGAGGGCTGCCTCGAACCAGTGCTGATGGAGGCAGATTGTCCGTTTAAGGCTCTAGTAAACACGATCGAAGTGTATCACATCTAACTAAAACATGTCGAGCGAAATGTATATTATAAAAACATTTTCAACATAGAATCAAAAATAATAACAATACATTAAAAATAATTTACGATAAAATCGCAAAACAAAAAAATTCAGCGAACGCACGTAAAATGTTGTAAAAAGTTGAGTTATTGCCGTGAACGCCATGCTACCCGTTGACTCTAAATAAGCGAATTTAACCAATAAATCACCACAGTTGTTATCCGTGAGTGTTATTTAAAACAAGGCAGACGTTAACGACGCTATGTTTACTAAACTCTTGTCGGTTGAGTAATAAAGTTTAGGCGGAGCGTTCAAGACGTCACCGGGACGTTGACAGGCGGCGTGATTAACGACCTGGTGTGATACGCTCCCCCTTTCTCTTTCTCCTCCCCTTAAGCCTCGGTTTCGGGAGTATCTGAGAAGCGATAAAAAAGTAATCCACGTGTGTGTGTGTAAATATGAAATATGCGTCGCCTAAAAAGCTAAACGCAACATTATTTGATATACACTAGAATTATTTCATTTCAATATGAGAGTTTAAATGACTTCTTTCAAAATTGCCCTAATTTTCATAGCATACTAGAGCAATACGAGTCCGAGTACCGTTTTAGATCTTCGAAAAGAAGAGCCAGTTATGTCAGACTTGCATCGACTGGAACTTCAAGATGTTTCACCATCGTCGCATGTTGCAACCTTACCTAAGAGACGAAGTTAAAAGTGAACCTGTTGAAACAAAAAACATCGATTCATAAAAGACTTTTTTGAAGTCGGTTAAAAACTTATGAATAATGACGCAATCCCCAGCTGAATTTAAGAGCACCGATATGCGCCTTTCTTGCCATCGAGCAAAGCGCAAAAAACATCAACGCCCCATATCGGTTCTCAGCGCTAATAGTATTTCAACAACAGTTGATCGCCATCATTAAACAACAAAGAATATCGTGAAATACTTCATCTAAAGAAAAATATTCAACCATTTCATTTATACTGTCATTAAATTAATTCTGAAAATTTAAGATACAATTTGTGGATAAAAAGAGAAAAAACCATGCGATGCGGCGCACCTGGTCTTAAGTGACCCCTCGCTCACAAACATTTATTATAATGATTCCAGATTTCTTGAAGAGTTGGTGAGCGGGTCGCGAAACTCAAAATTATAGTCTTTACTTACTAGCAGAAGTCGTTTCAATGGGTATACAAATGATTTTTTTTTATGACGAACTACACAGATTGGCCAGAGAAGCTGGCCTTGACTGCTTCACCGGATTGAGAGGTGGCATAGCTCTTAGGTCGCTTAGCCTGAACCTCTACTGCTAGTAACTCGACACAAGGGTCCCCCCGGTGAGGGGTAACCTCGGCTTGGACAGTTACTATGTTACGCGTAAGCATGCCGATCCGAGGGCGCCCGAGAGGGCCGAACCACGACTCGGTCGGTTGCTATTTCACGGATAATCTAAGAGACATTCAAAAGCTAAGCTAACTTTGAGTGCCACTTCGGGAGTATATAAATGATCATGTTTGCAACCGTATATGATTCCGTAGGAATCTCAAAAGTAAAGTAGTTGTAAATATTGAACACAGCTACTTTAACGACGAGCAGATATGGCAGGAAAAAGTAAATCTAATAACGTTATTGTAAATACTAATGTAGCACTGTCCGAGCGTTCGCTTCAAATTGCATACTACGCTAGCAACCCGAGTTCGATCCCGGCGCCGACACCAATTAAATTGTTTGTTGCAATTTTAAGTGTTGATTTACCACGCGCTCGGCGGTGAAGGAAAACATCGTTAGGAAACCTACATGTCCTAGAAAAAAATTCTAAGACATGTGAAGTCTACCAATCCGCACTAGGGCCGTGTGGTGAGCTCGACCGTAGCACATATATACAATATATAGACTGTAACTTAAATACTGGTAGATACCCAACATTATATAACAGAGCAGAGACTACAGAATATTTAATTAACTCGTAATTCCCTGATAGATGAAGCTGTTAACGACAAAAGGCTCCGATTATCTTCGATAATAGTAGACAAATATGTGGTTAAAAATCAAGAACAACATACTAGACATTTACTGTTATTTATACTTCATACTTCGCCGCAATAATTCGCAATTCAAATTGTGTTCTAGGCCCGTCTTTACAATTTAAATGATGTGTTGAAAATGATCACATAGCCTTCAATTACCGTTTGATCTCTATTTCTCGTAAATAAACGGGCAAAACTCATTACATTATATCTAAGCCGGTTTCTTTGAAGCTATTTCGCACGGCGTCCACGCGCGTTCAAAAATATATCACCTCACACCTAAACGTCGCATTGAGGTGTCGGTGAAGACTCCGTCCACCGCTCTGTGCTCTCAACATAATATTGTGACAGTAGGCTACTGCCTCCAACTTTTACATTCGAATTCACGAGACAGGAAGAACAGTTTAGCAGTTCTCAAACACGATAACGAAATTTTAAAGAAACTGAATTATACTAGAACTACTGCTACCATCGCTATTATTTTTGTGCCAGAACTGCGTATATGTCTTGTTAGCTGGCAACACCTGACACCCAGCGATTGTTATACATAATAACTACTTCCAATGATATCTTAATAATTTACCTGAACCTTATTGTATCTTTAATTCATAATTAATAATTTAGTTGATCGTCACGTGAACTTGGCATTGTAAACAATAGTTTAACCTTATTAGTTCCTAATCTGACTTCTAATTAATTTTGTATAAAGATGGCGAGGACGCGCAGTTGTGACGTTTGACTCGATATAAATAATTCTTTGTACAACGTTACGCTGTCTCAATAAAGCGAGTGTATTAGTTGTTGGACTATTTTATTCTACGAGACCTACAGATTATAACAGTCTCTAATGAACGTTGTTATTTCGAAGGCCCTATTTTGAACCGACTTCAAAATCATTAATTCAATCATTTTATGTTTGTTACCTCATCATTTTCGACTGGGTAAACCGATTTCGATGATTCTTTTTTTATTTAAAAGCTGGTGCTTCCCGTGTGGTCCCATGAGAAAACCATCTAAGTCTTAAATTTGCATGAAGTATGAGCGCGACAAATGGACGAATAACTCAATGTCACGCGAACCGATTTCGATTACTCGTTTTTTATTGTATAAGATGTACTTGAAGGGTAGTTTATTGAGAGTTTGGTTAGGTTCTGATTATTTCTATGTAATATTCCTACGATAATTCGGAAATACAAAGAGGGCGTCCGCGCGTAATAACGTATAACGTTTGATTCTTTTTGAAGTCGGCTTTTGTTTTTGCTTTTGTAGTAAACTACAGAAGAGGTAGACGTGACGCTCATACCATAAGATGAACCGTTTTCGGAGATTTCAGTATAAGATATTTTTGTATATTTTCTATTATAGTAAATATACTTGTTTCTTTATACTACAACTGACAAACACTTTACACTATATATATTTTTTATGAAGAAAGCTAGCAATGGTTCTTTTTCTTTTCAGAAAACATTACTAACATCAAGAATGTTTTCAACCTTTCCAATTAAGCTTAAGCTTGTGCTAGGAAATGGTTCACGTCAATAGTCGTATGGTGGATTCGAACCTACGACCTTACGATTCGCAGACAGTACCCTAAATCATTAATCAAGCTTAAGCTTAGTTGGAATGGTTAACAAGAATGTTGGTAATGTGTTAAATATTATATGTATTATACCTACACGTAGAGAGAGAAGATAGATAATAAGGCAGAGAGGATGAAAGAGAATACTTACATATTTAGATGCTAAGCTAAAAGGTATGCAGTCGAGATATCCTAAGACAGAAGCATTGTCTGGCCACACTATGTCAAGAGCTCTTTCGTCCCACGATGTCGCGGACGTGGGCCGGTCCGACGGACAGACATGAAAGGATTTCAGATGAATCTATTTTCACCCGCTTTGAACGTCCCCGACGCATTAGTTTGTTTGCTTTCGCAACTTTCAAGTTGAAGGGGAATGAAACATTTGTGTTAGTGAGAGATTACTCTATTATTAGTTTGTATGAGCTTTGTCTAATTGCTTGGCCTTTTGAACGATTCACTCGAAAGCGAGTACGAGACTTTCCTAAAGGAAAGCAATTGTTGTACCTCTGTATATCGGAAACGAGTTTTTTAATATCTCTTTGTTATTATTTTAGACGGCACATAAACATCTGTAAAAAATAGCATTTAGCTAAAATGTTTATGGCTTTCTAGTTGTTCTTCTAGGTTGAATGGAGGTTTAGAACTTGCGACCTTATGGCTGGTAGACCACCACCTAAACGATTAGGTTATTGACGCATAGTGATCCTTACAGTCCCGATTGAAAACTGATGGCCCATGATGACAGCCCGGGCGAGATAGTGAGTGCTAACGCGAACCCATCTCACCCCATCATGGCGATGGTCGAATCACTATGAGAGGGGAGTCGAGTATTAAAGTCAGGTTGCTTAAAAGAACTCTTAAAATAGCTATAATAAGCATATATATAGCACATAATCGCATCGATGTCCTCCTGTCCTGTAACAGTACATACTGCAGCGTAGAAAATTCAAATAAAGCCGACATCAACTTTATAAAAAAAACTCTTTATAACGGAAGAAAAAAAAGAATATTAGAAGAATATTTCCACCATGTGCCAAGCAATAAATCCAACATCAATATTGGTGCAATTTATTGAAGCAAGGCACCAGAATCGTGGACGTCGGGTAAACGCCGCTAAAGTTGTAGCTACGTGATAGGAATCCGATGAATGCGTCGGTATCGGCATCCCGATCACGGAGGCGAATTCCCCGCGCGACGTGCGACGGGACAGTGACGAGATTGTCACGTACCACGTCTACTGTCAACGTATTGAATTATAATAAATCTGGACACCGGATAAAGGATAATAATTAAAATGCGGACGGGATAAAATTTATTCATTCCCCTACGAATATGTTGATAGATAAATCTTATATTTAAAATTCTCGTGTTAGAATGTTAGTTACCACGCTACTCCGAAACGGCTGGACTGATTTTAAGGAAATCTTAAATGTATTCAGTAGGTCTAAGAATCGGCTACTATCTATTTTCATTATGGCATTATTATTTTTGATTTTATTTTTTTATTTATATTTTTATTTTTGGCATTAAAATACATGCAACCCCAAATTTTGACTCTTCTACCACCAACCCCGATTTTTTAATATCGATATTAGTACTTTAATAATATTCAACCTTTGGTTTTCGATAATTAAACAGCAGATTTGAGAATATTGTTTTAAAAGAAATGGTCCGTAGTAACCGCATGCGGTAATACAATTATCTAGTTATTTGTTACATTTTGTCTACCGAAATATTCAAATATACAGTAAAAATAATTTATATAGCATAACAACGTTTCCTGGCTCCGCTAGTTATGATATATAATCCTTTTTAACCGACTTCAAAAATCGAGGAGGTTTTCAATCCATCTGTAATTTATAAACAAAAGCAGTGGTCGAGGGTTGGCATCCCAGCTTTCCGCTTCTTCACTCTTTTAAATCACCCTTCACAAGAGACGTTGCATACCTTAGCATCTTTTAATAAGTTAGATTACGGAAATATTTATTTACTTTAATATTCCATCCATCCATCCATACAAAGTCATTACATAACACTTACGTAAACATACCCACACTCGAGTCCATCGTAATATATATATATATATATATATATATATATATATATATATATATATATATATATATATATATATATATATATATATATATATATATATATATATATATATATATATATATATATATATATATATATATATATATATATATATATATATATATATATATATATATATATATATATATATATATATATATATATATATATATATATATATATATATATATATATATATATATATATATATATATATATATATATATATATATATATATATATATATATATATATATATATATATATATATATATATATATATATATATATATATATATATATATATATATATATATATATATATATATATATATATATATATATATATATATATATATATATATATATATATATATATATATATATATATATATATATATATATATATATATATATATATATATATATATATATATATATATATATATATATATATATATATATATATATATATATATATATATATATATATATATATATATATATATATATATATATATATATATATATATATATATATATATATATATATATATATATATATATATATATATATATATATATATATATATATATATATATATATATATATATATATATATATATATATATATATATATATATATATATATATATATATATATATATATATATATATATATATATATATATATATATATATATATATATATATATATATATATATATATATATATATATATATATATATATATATATATATATATATATATATATATATATATATATATATATATATATATATATATATATATATATATATATATATATATATATATATATATATATATATATATATATATATATATATATATATATATATATATATATATATATATATATATATATATATATATATATATATATATATATATATATATATATATATATATATATATATATATATATATATATATATATATATATATATATATATATATATATATATATATATATATATATATATATATATATATATATATATATATATATATATATATATATATATATATATATATATATATATATATATATATATATATATATATATATATATATATATATATATATATATATATATATATATATATATATATATATATATATATATATATATATATATATATATATATATATATATATATATATATATATATATATATATATATATATATATATATATATATATATATATATATATATATATATATATATATATATATATATATATATATATATATATATATATATATATATATATATATATATATATATATATATATATATATATATATATATATATATATATATATATATATATATATATATATATATATATATATATATATATATATATATATATATATATATATATATATATATATATATATATATATATATATATATATATATATATATATATATATATATATATATATATATATATATATATATATATATATATATATATATATATATATATATATATATATATATATATATATATATATATATATATATATATATATATATATATATATATATATATATATATATATATATATATATATATATATATATATATATATATATATATATATATATATATATATATATATATATATATATATATATATATATATATATATATATATATATATATATATATATATATATATATATATATATATATATATATATATATATATATATATATATATATATATATATATATATATATATATATATATATATATATATATATATATATATATATATATATTATCTGATTGCCCATAGTTTTACCTAATAATAACGAATAAATTCTCAATGTATGTTTGAAATATAAAACATCAATGTGAACAGAATATCTGCATTTTGACATGGCTGTATGGACTTAAGTCTTTTGCCTTTCCATTAGGGATAAATTAATATCATCATCTGCATTTTGACATTTGACGTTTTTTATACTGAGGCGGGATGTCAGATCGGACAATATGGCGTGTCTATTTGTTTACAGTAGATTGTGATATTGTTACTTAAGAAATAAACTGAAAAGTGAACGTTACGAAATATATTTGTTTTATTAACTATTTAAATAGTGAATCCTTTCAATTCATACACAGCCTTGTCCCACTATTGGGCACAGGATTTTTCCGTAAAGACAGTATAAAGGTATAATGCGGATTGACACGCTTCACATGCCTTAGAAAACTTTGTAAGACATGCTGAACAAATTAATGTGGTGCCGGCACCGGGGATCGAACTCAGTTTGCTGGCGTACTTAAAAACTTGTTGCGTCCAACTTCTAGGCACCCCTATTCCATGGGTAACACAAACCAAATACTTAGGTGTCATATTAGATCACAAACTCAGCTTCGGCCCTCACGTAGATCAGGTTAGGAACCGGGCGGCCTACGTTATGGGTCGCCTATATCACCTCATTAATAAGAAAAGTAAAATGTCCCTTCGTAATAAGGTGACACTTTACAAAGCAGTTATACGTCCCGTTATGACGTACGCGAGCCCGGTCTTCGCGCATGCCGCCCATAAACATATCCATAGGTTACAAGTAATTCAGAATCGTTTTTTGCGACGAGCCACGGGTGCGCCGTGGTTCGTACGTAATCGTGAGCTCCACGTTGACACAGGGTTACCGACAATAGCCCAATTCTTTAAGCAGGCATCTCGACGGTTTTCGAGACTGCCACCAAACATTCTAACAAACTTCTTGTAAGTGCCGCCACTTATAAGCCTTCCTATACTAAATTCCGTCGCGTCGCCCGGAGGCCGAGACACGTTCTTGACGATCCGGACGACGCGATTACCATTGCACAGGCTAGATCTTTACAAATCTTCAAAGCGTCCATTCGCGACCGTCGGAGGTTGCGAATAATCCTCGCGCGTTACCGCTATTTTATGGGCAGGCCTCACCCTTAGATGCTAGGAGCGTTGCTGGAGTTTCTTCGGCCACTTCTTCTCCCAGCGCCAACGCTTCCCGAAGTGGCACTCAAAGTTAGTTTAGCTTTCGAATGTCCCTTAGATTATCCGTGAAATAGCTACCGACCGAGTCGTGGTTCGGCCCTCTCAGGCGCCCTCGGATCGGAATGCTTACGCGTAACATAGTAACCGTCCGCCGAGGTTACCACCGGGGACCCTTGTGTCGAGTTACTAGCGATAGAGGTTCAGGCTAAGCGACCTAAGAGCTCTGCCACCTCTCAATCCGGTGAAGCAGTCAAGGCCAGCTTCTCTGGCCAATCTGTGTAGTTGGTCAAAAAAAAAAAAAAAATATCCCAGCTTTCTGATTTTTCACTCTATTAAATCACCCTTCACAAGAGACGTTGCATACCTTAGCATCTTTTAATAAGTTAGATTACGGAAATATTTACTTTAATATTCCATACATCCATCCATACAAAGTTAATACATAACACTTACGTAAAACATTTATACCCACACTCGAGTCCATCGTAATAGACAAACAATCACACACGCACCATCTATCCCAGGAAAAGTATAATGTAGTTAAATAACTCTCATACATATTAAACACTTAGTTCAAATTGCCTTTTAATGTTTTATTGCCGTTATAAAAGTATAATGGATTGTCCGAATGAATAAGTGATTAACGCAACGTATACACAAACTTAGACATTGTTAATACTGTAACAAATTTCACACGTGTTACAGTAAAAAAATAACAAATATAAAAAATACATACAGACGAATTGAGAACCCGAAAACAGGCATTTATTTTGTAAAAAACTCCATAAAGACTTTGCTATCACTATCAATCAAACAATATTTCCTTTTACAAAAAAGTTAAAACATATAAGCCAGTCATAAAATAAAAATAAGTGATGAAATAAAAAAAAGCATCTTTTTCCCACATAAAAAATTATCAAACGTGTGAATTACAGTTTGGCGAACTACAAGTAAACAGCGACGTGAATAAATTTAGAAGCAGCTGCTCCGGCCACGACAAGTTGGGTCATACGTTGATACATCAAAGGCGCCGCGATCTTTGATCTAGTCGCCTGTAACGCACTCTGACGTACTTAACTCAAATATTAATAGACAAAATTACTATCTTTAACTGATTACCACACCGTTTAAAACTAAAACCATAAACGTAAACATGACGAGTAAGTATGAATATTAAAATAAGTTTACGTTATGGTTAGGTAGTAATATAAATAATAATAAAAAATATTCGGCAATCGGCTGTGTTCAAATTCGCACTTCGAAGGACAGCGAAGCGTGTAAGGGTACATATTGTGTATTATATAACATACATACTGTAAGACTTGCATATATATATTATCTGATTGCCCATAGTTTTACCTAATAATAACGATTTTTTTTTATGACGAACTACACAGATTGGCCAGAGAAGCTGGCCTTGACTGCTTCACCGGATTGAGAGGTGGCATAGCTCTTAGGTCGCTTAACCTGAACCTCTATTGCTAGTAACTCGACACAAGGGTCCCCCCGGTGAGGGGTTTAATTTTTTTTTATGAACGAAACGAAATAACGAATAAATTCTCAATGTATGTTTGAAATATAAAACATCAATGTGAACAGAATATCTGCATTTTGACATGGCTGTATGGACATAAGTCTTTTGCCTTTCCATTAGGGATAAATTAATATCATCATCTGCATTTTGACATTTGACGTTTTTTATACTGAGGCGGGATGTCAGATCGGACAATATGGCGTGTCTATTTATTTGCAGTAGATTGTGATATTATTACTTAAGAAATAAACTGAAAAGTGAACGTTACGAAATATATTTGTTTGATTAACTATTTAAATAGTGAATCCTTTCAATTCATACACAGCCTTGTCCCACTGTTGGGCACAGGCTTTTTCCGTAAAGACAGTATAGAGGTATAGTGCGGAACACGCTTCACATGCCTTAGAAAACTTTCTAACAACAGACATGCTAAACAAATTAATGTGGTGCCGGCACCTGGGATCAAACTCAGTTTACTGGCGTACTAAAAACTTGTTGCAACCGCCCGGACTCTGAGCTAACACGACTCGGTATTATACGTATAAAAACATAATTACTGCCAAATAACACGTAAATGGCCGGTATTTATTAACAAATTGTCCGTCACGTATTTGCGATTTACACAATCGTTTTTATGTCACGCCCACCTGCAACGTTAATTAATAGATGTCGTAGCACCGCGCATACCGACTGTCAGATAATAGTTGTTAAAATTGTCCCGTGAAATGCTTCCCAAATATTCCCGTCCATTTTTAAATCATATTTTGTGTGATTGACCGCAACTGTTTCAGGAAAAACTGGAGAACTGGATTTGAGAGCTGATAGAGCTCTTACGTCGTTGTATGTTGGGAGTAACAGTTGAAGGTCCCAAGAGGAGACATTGGCTTGGACAGCCACTTTAATAGCGGTAACATTACAATCCGAGGGCACCCAAGAAGGCAAACACGACTCAAACTATGTAAAAAAACGAAAACTTAACGTTTTTTTCTATCCATCATTTTAAAATTAAATATTTTCACGTTCAACACAATTACTGTTCCTCTCTATCCTAGTAAACAAGGGTTTAAACAAATTGGCCGCTTATTTTCCTTTATATTTTAGAAGCCTACACATTTTTTTATTATCTAAAATTACTAAGGCACGGACTGATCGTTTTTTTTTAATTTGGATTTTAATTGTTATGGTTGCTCCGTTTATAAAAGAGTTTGCAAAGGTTTACTAATTTTCTAAATCTATATATGTATGTATATATATATATATATATATATATATATATATAGATAGATACATATAAAAACAAAATATATATATATATGTTATTGTTTTCAGATACAGTTTTTTTCTTCCTTCGAGGAGGCTGCCAACGTAATTTACTTGATTGGCGTGGTCTATCACCTTCGGGTCTATTCTGAAACGTCGTCGCGATGTAGTCAAAAGTCTAAATATTAAATCTGAAATGTACGATGTTACGATTCGACCAAATCTCAGATCATAAGTAGAACGCCTATCCACTGATCCAGATCTTTTAATCTAGTACTCGTGGTACTAATGACAAAAGTAATTACTATTCACTTAGTTGAAAACATAGTCCGGAAAGACTAAACATAAACGTAAGTTAGGGAAACATCTGGCGCAAATAATAACTGATGTTTTGCTTTAAGCAATTAAGGAACATCTTTGTTATACATAATTCATAAATCATAACCTAAATATGCTAAGCTTGGCAACACAAGCAGTTATAAACTGGTAGGTACATAAAATAAAAGACACATAAGTTGAAAAAGATAACAAGTCAGCTTTATTAACATTATTATTTTTCATTTAAGGTCCAAAGACATTGTAAGAATAATATATCCGATCCCATGACATTGTAAGGTAGTCGAAAATTTGGAATATTTCGGGTAATAAGTTTAAAATACATTAATAAAAACGCGCAATTCCAGTATTTTCAACCGACTTCAAAAAAGGAGGAAGTTCTCAATTCGACTGTATGTTATTTATATGATAGTTATATTTTTATGGTTGTTACACCATAACTTCTGACTGGATGAACTGATTTTGATGATTCTTTTTTTAATGAAAAGGATGTACATCAAGGGTAGATTTTATGAAGGGTGGGTTTTTAGATGAGAGTTTGGTTAGGTTCTGTTCAATTCTATCACGCAATATTCCTTCGATAATTCAGAAATAGAAAGAGGGTGTCCGCGAGTATCAGCGCTTAAAGTTTCAGTCGATTTGAAGTCGGTTTTTGTATTTACTCTAATTATATATTTACATGTCGGTTAATAAATATATTATCTAGATTCCTAATAAGTCTCTTTAATACATCATTTACAAATGCATTCAAAAATCCATTAAGAGTACTAGGATAACAGAAACATGTATTGAAACATCTCGAACGCGTGTTGGTTAATTTATGGTGTTGCCGATGGAGCGAGCGACGGCCGATGGGCTGCGAAAAACATGATCTGTACCCGAGAACTAGATCAGCAGAGTGCGTGACGTACAGCTGCCTCTTGTAATGTAGTGCGAACACGTGTGTTTAACACTGAGATCTTGTTAGATTCCCATTTTGGAAATGAATCTTTCAGCGGGTGACTAGTAACTCATGGGATGTAACCTGGAATTGGTTATCGTTCTGTTATTAAGACTTACTTAGTACTTACACTTAATATAAAGATTTTATACTACAAGTATATTTAAGAGCAAAAACAAAAACCGACTTCAAATCGAACCAAATGCTAACGCTATTACGCGCGGACTATTGTTTGTATTTACGAATTATCTTAGGAATATTACATCTCATCAAACTACTCTTAGTAAAAGTACATCATTTCCAATAAAAAATTGAATCATCGAAATCGGTTGGTGTGATAGTGCCGCAACAGGCGAGATGTACACACACTTACCATGTTATATAACATAATTCATAACACTTGGTCTCCAGATTTTTTTTTTATGACGAATTACACAGATTGGCCTGAGAAGCTGGCCTTGACTGCTTCACCGGATTGACAGGTGGCATAGCTCTTAGGTCGCTTAGCCTGAACCTCTATCGCTAGTAACTCGATCTCGCGTCGTCCGGATCGTAAAGAACAAATTTCGGCCTCCGGGCGACGCGACGGAATTTAGTATAGGAAGGCTTATAAATGGCGGCACTTACAAGAAGTTTGTTAGAATGTTTGGTGGCAGTCTCGTAAAACCGTCGAGATGCCTGCTTAAAGAATTGGGCTATTGTCGGTAGCCCTGTGTCAACGTGGAGCTCACGATTACGTACGAACCACGGCGCATCCGTGGCTTGTCACAAAAAACGATTCTGAATTACTTGTAACCTATGGATATGTGCAATAAAGGATTTATCTAACTATCTATATTGAGTTATTCGTTCATTTGTAGCGCACATACCTAATGCAAATTTTAGACTTACACGGTTTTCTCATGGATGCCATTGACAGAATTGGACACACACGGGAAACACCAGCTTTCAAATAAAACAAGAATCATCAAAATTGGATGACCCAGTCGAAAAACTTGCAAACGTAAAAAAAATACAGCAGAACCTCCTTTTTTAAGTCGGTTGAAAAAGGAGAAGATTCTCTGAAATTTATCTGTATTTTTCTTTAATATTTGTGTAGTTACAGCGCCGTCATTTAGATATGTGTGAATTGGTTTTGTTTCAATTAGCTCCCATATTAATTTTGTTCACATATGACCTCGCTTTGCGACGATAAATCAGGGAACACATAAAACCGTATGAAAGGATGTTTTTGATTTCGATATTAGACAATATAAGAAGTAAGTACGTTGCCGACAACGAGCACCAATGTGGCTAAAGAAAGATAATATAGACGACGGAATTTCGTAATATAACTTTGATAATTCAGAAATAGAAAAGGTGTCCGCGAGTATCAGCGCTTAAAGTTTCAGTCGATTTGAAATCGGTTTTGCATTAACTCTAAATATATATGTACATGTGGGTTAATAAATATATTAGCTAGATTCCTAATTAGTCTGTTTAATACATCATTTATAAATGCATTCAAAAATCCATTAAGTGTACTAAGATAACAGAAACATGTATTGAAACATCTCGAACGCGTGTTGGTTAATTTATGGTGTTGCTGATGGAGCGAGCGACGGCCAATGGGCTGCGAAAACATGATCTGTACCTGAGAACTAGATCAGCAGAGTGCGTGCGGTACAGCTGCCTCTTGTAATGTAGTGCGAACACGTGTGTTTAACACTGAGATCTTGTTAGATTCCCATTTTGGAAATGAATCTTTCAGCGGGTGACTAGTAACTCATGGATGTAACCTGGAATTGGTTATCGTTCTGTTAAAAACAAAAACGCGACTTTAAATCGAACTAAATGCTTACGCTATTACGCGCCGACTATTGTTTGTATTTACGATTTATCTAAGGAATATTACATCTCATCAAACAACTCTAAGTAAAAGTACATCATTTCCAATAAAAAATTGAATCATCGAAATCAGTTGGCGTGATAGTGCCGCAACAGGCGAGATGTAATAATAATCTCTACCATGTTATATAACATAATTCATAACACTTGGTCTCCAGATTTTTTTATGGCGAATCCATACAGATTGGCCAGAGAAGCTGGCCTTGACTGCTTCACCGAAGAGGTGGCATAGCTCTTAGGTCGCTTAGCCTGAACTCTATTGCTAGTAACTCGACACAAGGGTTCCCCGGTGAGGGGTAACTCCTCGGCTTGGACGGTTACTATGTTACGCGTAAGCATGCCGATCCGAGGGCGCCCGAGAAGACCAAACCACGACTCGGTCGGTTGCTATTTCACGGATAAACTGGTCTCCAGAATATCTTCGTGAGCGCTTTATACTCAAACAGTTCGTCGGCCGCGAACCGCGAACCTTCTATAACAAATTTTTAACATTCCTCGAATGTCACACGAATTTCTACGGCAATTCTTTTACCTATAGCAATTCTTTTAGCTATAAAACTATGGAATAGTTTGCCGATTGAGATTAGGGAGGCTTCGTCAACTAATGTATTTAAATCGCGTGTATCTGAATACTTTCTACTCAAACAATGAAAAATTACAAACTGGTATATTTATTGTCGTTATATATATTCCATGTGTATGTATATTATTATATTTATATAGAAGTAACTATTTATGTATATGTAAATGTATATTTATATATCACTACCCTTAGCCTGCTCTTAACCACTATTTTAGCTGGAAGAAAATGCTAATTAGCATTAAGTTCACCTTTGTACATATACTTGCTGCTTCACCGGATTGAGAGGTGGCATAGCTCTTAGGTCGCTTAGCCTGAACCTCTATCTCTAGTAACTCGATCTCGTGTCGTCCGGATCGTCAAGAACATGTTTCGGCCTCCGGGCGACGCGACGGAATTTAGTATAGGAAGGCTTATAAGTGGCGGCACTTACAAGAAGTTTGTTAGAATGTTTGGTGGCAGTCTCGTAAAACCGTCGAGATGCCTGCTTAAAGAATTGGGCTATTGTCGGTAGCCCTGTGTCAACGTGGAGCTCACGATTACGTACGAACCACGGCGCATCCGTGGCTTGTCACAAAAAACGATTCTGAATTACTTGTAACCTATGGATATGTGCAATAAAGGATTTATCTAACTATCTATATTGAGTTATTCGTCCATTTGTAGCGCACATAATTAATACAAATTTTAGACTTATATGGTTTTCATAGATGCCATTGACAGAATTGGACACACACGGGAAACACCAGCTTTCAAATAAAACAAGAATCATCAAAATGGGTTCACCCAGCCGAAAAACTTGCAAACGTAAATACAGCAGAACCTCCTTTTTTTAAGTCGGTTGAAAAAGGGAGAAGATTCTCTGAAATTTATCTGTATTTTTCTTTAATATTTGTGTAGTTACAGCGCCGTCATTTAGATATGTGTGAATTGGTTTTGTTTCAATTAGGTCCCATATTCATTTTGTTCACATATGACCTCGCTTTGCGACGATAAATCAGGGAACAGATAAAAACGTATGAAAGGATGTTTTTTGATTTAGATATTAGTATGTGTGTGACAATCTAAGAAGTAAGTACGTTGCCGACAACGAGCACCAATGTGGCTAAAGAAAGATAATATAGGCGACGGAATTTCGTAATATAACTATGATACTTCTAAAATAAAAGAGATAGTCCCCACGTAGCAGCGTTTTATTTGTGCGTAATGATTGATTTGAATTGAATTGACGAATCTACGTTACAATAAAAAAACAATAAAATTTTGAAAAGCAAATAGTTATCTTTCTAACCCATCTAATTTAAAATAATGTGAGATCTTATCTTTATTTACCTAAAAAATTCTGTTAATTACTATTTTAAAAATGATACTATTCATAAAATTTGCTTTAAATGGCTGTCTATAATCCGATTGGGAAATCCCTAATGGCACGATCAATGAAAAGCCAATAAAATAACTATCTCGTGTCATTACCCCTTGTCCCCATATGTGACATGGCGGACGCAGCCATTAAGTCATTACACTGCTAGCTCTGACGTTCAGGGTGCTTTCACAATTATCCTCTGCATACTGGCACACACCGTCTCATTCATGTCTCAATATATATAGACTGTTTACTATAAATATACCCATTAATTCTAAACATACAAAGGACCGTTTTAAACGTATTAACAGAGCGCTTAACAAGGCACTTTATTTAGATTGCCTCTGTCCTGTTTCAAAGTATTTAAAATCACCGGATGGTGTAGGGATGGGACAGTTTTTTTTCATCTAATAAAGAAGACATTGCTTTTATTAGCACCCACACTGTATATAATATATAAAATGTATAACATGCTACAAAATGAAATAAAGTTAAAACATACATTTTCAGTTAAGTTAAAACTTAAGTTTTCTTCAATTTCGGAAGCAAGCCGCTCAAAACAGGCTGTAGCTCTGGGTCTCGTAGAATAAGACTGCAGTATCCCTTGCATGTCGTAGAAGATAACTAAAAGGGGCTTAGGGTTCTGTGTGACAAGTGTGGGGCCTTTGTCGACCGCCAAAGAGGACCCGGGAAAAAGGCCACGTGGGCTGGCCCGTGTCGCCTTGCACTGCGAAGGCACAGAGGGGAGGATTAACCTCCCACGCACCAGGACGTGCTCTCCGTGCAGAAGGGCTCCGGTGCGTTCCTCTGAGATCCCGGAGCCCCTCACCATGCACCGAGAAAGGGCCAGCAGGGTTTTATGGGTAAAATCCCACATAACCCCGCCTTCCCTCAGAAGTAATCCCATCTTCTTGAAGATTTCCATCTAGTCAATAAAAAGGTTCTTTTCAAAACCGTTAGTCCAGTGGTGGATGTCCTATGGTTGATATGACAGGGTGCGATCTACGTTACGAACGTTTGTTCGATGTTTGAGTTCGTCAAGCCCACCATTCAACTGTCGACGTGATCCTTATCCTAGCTCGGTTTGTCGATTTGAAATCGGTTTTGTATTAACTCTAAATATATATGTATGTATATATATATATATATATATATATATATATATATATATATATATATATATATATATATATATATATATATATATATATATATATATATATATATATATATATATATATATATATATATATATATATATATATATATATATATATATATGTATGTATATATATATATATATATATATGTATGTATATATATATATATATATATATATATATATATATATATATATATATATATATATATATATATATATATATTATTGTTTTTTAAATACAGTTTTTTTTCTTCGCGGAGGCCGCTAACGCCTTCACTTGATTGGCGTGGTCTATCGCCTTCGGGTCTCTATTCCGAAACGTCGTCGCGATGTAGTCAAAAGTCTAAATATTAAATCTGAATGTACGATGTTACGATTCGACCAACTCTCAGATCATAAGTAGAACGCCTATCCACTGATCCAGATCTTTTAATCTAGTACTCGTCGTACTAATGACAAAAGTAATTACTATTCACTTAGTTGAAAACATAGTCCGTAAGACTAAACATAAACGTAAGTTAGAACATCTGGCGCAAATAATAATCCGATGTTTTACTTTAAGCAATTAAGGAACATCTGTTATACATAATTCATAAATCATAACCTAAAATATGCCAAGCTTGGCAACACACAAGTGTTATAAAAGTGGTAAGTTCATAAAATAAATACAAGACACATAAGTTGAAAAAAAGATAATGTCAGCTTTATTAACATTATTTTTCATTTAAGTGGTCCAAGACATTATAAGAATAATAAATTTGAACCCACGACCTTTTCTCAGGCTGTCTCTCATTTCAGATTCAGATTTTTATTAGTAATTATATAATTTAAAAATTAAATTAGATAATTGAACAGAAAAAAAAAGTACATCAAAGAAATAAAATGCTATTAATTTGTCACACCATAAAATGCCCTCTCAACCAGCCATGAATTCAATCTATTTTTAAACATTGCTAGACTGGGAGCTTCAGTTATGTGCTTAGGGAGTCCATTGTAGATCGCGGGGACTGTAACGTGTGTTATCTTGTCCGATTTCGCGAGATTTCATTAGATTATCGACGCTCAACTGGCATCATCATCATCAAAATATTGGTTAATTATAAATAATATGTTACAGTTATCAAATAACAATACGCAGTAATGTATTTTCAACCGGTTCCTGTTTTAAGTCGTAAATGTACTAGTATATATTAATGCACATTTTAAAATATTACTACCTATTATATAACGAATTATCAATATATTAATTAATAAATAAAGTAATTTATTGAATAAAATTAATTTATATATTAATATATTGATTATTTTTGAAGTTTCTAAGCAAGTGAATGACCACGATCCCACCTGATGTTAAGTGGAAATGCAGTCCTGGATGGTAAGGCGCACTAGCTTAGTAAATGCCTATTCACTCTACTCTTGAAAATACCCACATTGTAATCGGGAGGAAAGACAGACGCGGGCAAACTATTCCAGTCCTTTGCTGTACGAAGAATGAAAGACGAAGCAAATCGCTTCGTTCGGGTTTGAGGATGTTCACAACAAAGGATGAAATCCCGCAGTGCGTCTAGAAGTCCGATGGTGGAAAGGGGATGGGGAATTAGATCATGTAGTTCCTGAGCACACTCTCCAAAATGCAATCTGTAGAAAACCGAAAGGCTAGCTACCTTACGCCTGTGCTCAAGACTGAGCAGATTGGTTTCAGCTGCGTCACCAAATAGCCTCTTAGCCCGCCTCCACCGAATCCAAAGCTGCGAGATGGCATTTAGCTGCGCCTGCCCAAATGTGACAGCAGTATTCTACACGACCGGACTTGAGCTTTATAAAGTGTTAAAAGCTGTCCCGCAGAGAAGTACGGTTGCACTTTGACCAAGATCCCAAGTTTTTGCAGCTATCTTAGCCTTAGACTCGATGAATCGTCCGTAGTTTAGGGTCGGTGAGATTTCAATACCCAATAACTGAAGACGATCAGTGAATTCCACAGATAGATCCTGGAAAGTAGGAGCCAAGGTGTACTGGCTCCTTTTAGCGGAAAAGAAACACGCCTGTGTTTTGGCGGCGTTGAATCTCACAAGATTGGCATCGCCCCAAGTGGAGACTTCCTGTAGTTTGAGATTCATTCGCTCTACCATGGCTCTCCTTTGGGACTGTACCTGATCCTTTGTGGCGTTAGCACCCAATTGGTAACTCTCTACAACTGTGCTGTCGTCTGCATACCCAAAGATACCGGGTTTGAGCAGATCGTTTATATGCAGCAGAAACAGAGTTGCAGAGAACAGACCCTGAGGAACTCCGGCATTTATGGCCATTATCTCAGACGAGCAGCCGTCTATGACTACACGTAGAGACCGTTCCTTCAGGAAGTCAGCTGTCAGGTGACCAAGCCAGGATAGATGCCATACATTGAAGTTTGTTGATGAGGCTAGCGTGCCAGACCCTGTCAAAGGCCTTCGATACATCGAGCGAAACAGCAAGTGCTTCACCGTTGTTCTCGAGCCTGGCCAAAAGATGAGTGGCGTGTACCAAGAGATCTCCAGTTGACCGGTTTCGGCGAAACCCGTACCGTCGGTCGCTAAGGATGTCATTATTTTCTAGGTATGCCACAAGGCGTGCATTCAATATACGTTCCATTATCTTACAAATAATGGAGGTAATCGATATAGGTCGATAATTGACAGGGTCGGCTCGGCTACCTTTCTTGGGCACAGGTTGCACGTTTGCAAGCTTCAAGACTTAGGCACAATTCCAGTCTTTAGGGAGAGACGGTACAGACGTGTTAGCACAGGAGACAACTCGGGCGCACATGACCTCAGAACTATCGCTGGAATGCCATCAGGCCCATTGGCTTTGCTCACGTCCAGACAGCGTAGTCTCTTAAGTACCTCTTTGTTAGTAATATGTACCTCTGGCATAAAGGTATTACAGTGAGGTAAGGATGGTGGAACACTGTCGCCGGGGTCTAGACGTGAGCTACGGGCAAAGAGATTTGCAAAGAGATCTGCCTTCTCCTTTGCCGAGTGTGCCAGAGAGCCGTCCGGTTTAACCAGCGGAGGCAGTGAGGACCGACAGAAATTAGCTTCAACCGCTTTGGCAAGAGACCAAAAGCTCTACTACCAGATGGATTGTAAAATATTCAAAGAGTGTCGCGGTGGAGGAAGCGACCGTCACGCGGCGCTCCCTAACGAGACGGAATTAAATACGAATGTACAGACCGGGTCGCTGGTCTCCGCTTACACGTTTTAATAATTTTCCTTTATTCACTCGACGAGCGTTCTCGAACACTATCCACAATGTGACGCGATTGTTGATTAGGGCCGATGTGTTGTCCCGAATAATGTACGAAGTTATTCATATATCAAAGAAGCGAAGTTAACACTGACTTCCACTGTATATGAATATTGATAGTATATCCATTTGCATTTTCGAATATCATTAAAACAATGACATCGATTTATAATGCGATTGTATCACAATAGATTTCAACAATTGGTTTGCTATAATATCTATCTATATAGCGTACTTAACATTGAAACAATGATGGTATAAATTAGTGACGGTGTAAACTACACATGTACTTTTATTTCCATAATATCATAGTTATATTATGAAGTTCTGCCGCCTAACCACTCAGAGACGATAGATAGACGATAGCGTCACAACGTCTATCTATCGTCACAAAGGAAGAGACTAGCAACACCTTCACTGAACATGTCAACTACATAATAGACAACTTAAAATAATTCAACAAACATGAAAAAAAAGTAACCAAATCAAACAAAAGTAACTCAATCTCAACCTCAACCTAAACAGTAAAATAACCTAAAAATAAAACAAAAAGTAAAAAATAGTGAAAACAAATTACAAAAACCAAATCAAAGTCAACGTATCAAATCTCGAGGAAAACATATAGACCCATAGTTCACTATGGAACATATTAAAAAAAACTACTCCGAGGCAACAATTGACTTGCAAACCTTAAAAAGTAAACATAAACGAGATATATATAGCGAATTTTCATTTTAATTCATTATTCAAATTAAAAATCCTAGACAACAAGTCTTATTTGCACTAACTAACGTCGTAAAAAAAATGACTTCTTTTTTAAAAAAAAAATATTGCCATTATTTTTTTTTCACAAATCTTACCAACAGAATGTTAACAATTCCAGATTAGTTTAAGCTTTTTTTAGGTGATGGTTCACGTGAATAGCCGAACCTACGACCTCACGTTTCGCAAGCCGTACCCTTGACCTTAGTCTATTATATAATTTATTAATATATTGTTGGAGGTTAGGAGCGATGCAGGAGTTTCATTGGCCACTTCTTCTACCAGCGCCAAAAAGCTTCCCGAAGTGGCACTCAAAATTAGATTAGTTTTTGAATGTCCCTTAGACTATCCGAGCAATAGCAACCGATCGAGTCGTGGTTCGGCCCTCTCGGGAGCACTCAGATCGGTATGCTTCCGCGAGACATAATAACCGTCCAAGCCGAGGTTACCCCTCACCGGAGGGACCCTTGTGTCGAGTTACTACCGATAGAGGTTCAGGCTAAGGGACCTAAGAGCTATGCCACCTCTCAATCCGATGAAGCAGTCAAGGCCAATGTGGGTACTTCGTTGAAAAAAAAAACATTGTATTGTAGTACAATCTACTTCTTAATGTTACACAATATCAATACCAAATATAGTAATAATCCTTAAAACTAAAATTACCAACTAATTTAAAGGCCTCGTATAGTGGATTCTTTAGTAACTTCCCTCCTATTTACTTATTACGCAAGATCAAAGGACAATTGTCGGCCATTACTCGAAACAAATCAAAGAACTTGGAACCGTCTGCAATGTCACGTCTTTAAAATGTGGGATGACCTTAATATGGACCGGCGCTTTAAAAAATATCCCGGGAGAAAAGTTGGACGGATGCAATAAATCTAGTTAATTAGTCAATTTTTTTCTGTAAACTTGATTACGAACCGTAGTAAATGCGATTTACAACAATGTAATACTGAAAAGCACTGTATTTATAATCGTACAAACGTAAGAAAAATCTCCTTATACAATAGTAAATACTCTATTTACGGCAATATTACTATTTAATCACGTTTTAATGTTTTTCGAATTCGAGACGTTTACAAGGGTCATTTTATGAGGTAATAATCGCTGTAATGTATATATATTCCATTAGTATTCAATTTATTTTGTAGACGATTTTGCATCTTTAGACGATAATATAATGCTTGCAAATAAACTAATAAAAGCCGCGTTAGCCTAGTAACTGCAAATTCAATGTAATTCAATTTACAGTACAATAGTCGGGGACTCGAACCCCACCTCCTTGAGTCAATGAGTTAAACGTGTATGAAACGAAAGTAGTTAATTGCGATAGTCTTAAATGGTATTGCAATGTCTCTACCAATTCTCCACGATTAAGTGTTCATGTTTATAAAAGCTGACATACCTTTTCACAGACACTGCGACAAGTTCCCTCGGCTTTAGTACAGCGGAGTGGATAGTTCTGGAATGAAAAACTGAACGATATATCTCAAGCTCAGTGGGAAGCGAACGGCTGGGAACGTCGACGTGGGGCAACAGCTGGCCCACCACGATAAAAGTAGCTGCGACGGTTACTGATGACAATATAAAGCTTTTGATCTATTTCTCATGGCTCCGAGGAGCCGAGGACAATATAAACGTTACAGGAATTCCGGAAAAGAATGGACTTTTACTGTTCCATCCTGTTTGATATCTCACCAACATTCGACTGGGTGAACCGGTTACGATGAATTCTTGTTATGCGAAAGCTAGTGCTTCACGTTTGGTCCCATTCAATTTGGTTCTGATAGTGGCATCCCTGATAAAACCACATAAATCTTGAATTTGCATTAAGTATGTGCGCGACAAATGGACAGGCCTTTCAACACCCACGACAACCGATTTAAAATAATGTGAGATCTTATCTTTATTTACCTAAAAAATTCTGTTAATTACTATTTTAAAAATGATACTATTCATAAATTTTTCAAAAAAATTTGCTTTAAATTGCTGTCTATAATCCGATTGGGAAATCCCTAATGGCACGATCAATGAAAAGCCAATAAAATAACTATCTCGTGTCAATACCCCTTGTCCCCATATGTAACATGGCGGACGCGGCCATTAAGTCATTACACTGCTAGCTCTGACGTTCAGGGTGCTTTCACAATTACCCTCTGCATACTGGCACACACCGTCTCATTCATGTCTCAATATATATAGACTGTTTACTATAAATATACCATTAATTCTAAACATACAAAAGGACCGTTTAAACGTATTAACAGAGCGCTTAACAAGGCACTTTATTTAGATTGCCTCTGTCCTGTTTCAAAGTATTTAAAATCACCGGATGGTGTAGGGATGGGACAGTTTTTTTTATCTAATAAAGAAGACATTGCTTTTATTAGCACCCACACTGTATATGTAAATGTATAACATACTACAAAATGAAATAAAGTTAAAACATAAATTTTCAGTTAAGTTAAAACTTAAGTTTTCTTCAATTTCCGGAAGCAAGCCGCTCAAAACAGGCTGTAGCTCTGGTCTCGTAGAATAAGACTGCAGTATCCCTTGCATATCGTAGAAGGTGATTAAAAGGGGCCTCGGCTGGCCCGTGTCGCCTTGCACTGCGAGGGCACAGAGGGGGAGGGATTAACCTCCCACGCACCAGGACGTGCTCTCCGAAGAGCTCAGTGCAGAAGGGCTCCGGTGCGTCCCTCTGGAGATCCCGGAGCCTCTCACCATGCACCGACAAAGGGCCAACGGTGGGTTTTATGGGTAAAAATCCCACATAACCCCGCCTTTTCCCAGAAGTAATCCTATCTTTTTGAAGATTTCCATCTAGTCAATAAAAAAAGGTTCTTTTCAAAATCGTTAGTCCAGTGGTGGATGTCCTATGGTTGATATGACAGGGAGCGATCTACGTTACGAACGTTTGTTCGATGTTTGAGTTCGTCAAGCCCACCATTCAACTGTCGACGTGATCCTTATCCTAGCTCGGTTTGTGGTGAAAATATCTTTACATGTTTAAATAAAAAAGACGTTGGGGACACTGCAGCGATTCTGCTATTGTACCAATGGATCACCACGAAGATGGCCTCGCAGAATACCGTCGTGAATGTGTTAAATGTGAAATACTTAAGCGTTTGCGTTACTTATGTGGTAAAACAACCTACACAATGATTTCAAATTTTTGCCGTGTAAGAATTTATATGCAAAGCATTACATAGATTTATATTCTGTGCATGTAACTCTATAAGCTAAGTGTCATCAGACTTCCGTCCGATCACTTATTTACTTCAACAGGTGCATTTATCCGTCAGCGTGTCGATTATAATCGATACTAAATCGAGCATCGAATGGATGCAATCGATTGTAAAATATTCAAAGAGTGTCGCGGTGGAGGAAGCGACCGTCACGCGGCGCTCCCTAACGAGACGGAATTAAATACGAATGTACAGACCGGGTCGCTGGTCTCCGCTTACACGTTTTAATAATTTTACCTTTATTCACTCGACGAGCGTTCTCGGAACACTATCCACAATGTGACGCGATTGTTGATTAGGGCCGATGTGTTGTCCCGAATAATGTACGAAGTTATTCATATATCAAAGAAGCGAAGTTAACACTGACTTCCAATGTATATGAATATTGATAGTATATCCATTTGCATTTTTCGAATATCATTAAAAACAATGACATCGATTTATAATGCGATTGTATCACAATAGATTTCAACAATTGGTTTGCTATAATATCTATCTATATAGCCTGCTTAACATTGAAACAATGATGGTATAAATTGCGTGAAGAAATAGCCGTGCCTTGATTTTTAATAGAAGTGCCCATTCGCTTGCATACTAACTACGATTTATTTAGTAAATACTGCGGCTAATGCAGCTAATAGGTATAACAAATACGTAGCCATTTTGCTTAATCCTAGCACATCACTATATTAATGTATCTGAATTAATCTCGCGAGTTATACGCGGAGTAATCAACAATTTATCTCGGTGTGAAAGTATTATTCAATCGATTCTATCTAGAGTAAAACAGGTATATTTAGGACTAAAAACAACTGAGTACAAATTAGTGACGGTGTAAACTACACATGTATTTTTATTTCCGTAATATCATAGATATAGTATGAAGTTCTGGCGCCTAACCACTCAGAGGCGATAGATGTGAGAGTCACAACGTCTATATATCGTCACAAAGGAAGAGACTAGCAACACATTCACTGAACATGTCAACTACATAATAGACCACGAAAATAATTCAACAACACTTAAAATAAAATAATTAAACAAACATGAAAAAAAAGTAACCAAATCAAACTAAACTAACTCAATCTCAACCTCAACCTAAACAGTAGAATAACCTAAAAATAAAACAAAAAGTAAAAAATAGTGAAAACAAATTACAAAAACCAAATCAAAGTCAACGTATCAAATCTCGAGGAAAACATATAGACCCATAGTTCACTATGGAACATATTAAAAAAAACTACTCCGAGGCAACAATTGACTTGCAAACCTTAAAAAGTAAACATTACCGAAATATATATAACGAATTTTCATTTTAATTTATTATTCAAATTAAAAATCCTAGACAACAAGTCTTTGTTTCCACTTTAACTAACGTCGTAAAAAAAATTACTTCTTTTTTTAAAAAAATATTGCCATTATTTTTTTTTCACAAACCTTACCAACAGAATGTTAACAATTCCAGATTAGTTTAAGCTTTTGTTAGGTGATGGTTCACGTGAATAGTTCACCTACGACCTCACGTTTCGCAAGCCGTACCCTTGACCTTAGTCTATTATATAATTTGTTAATACATTGAACCAAAAGGTTAGGAGCGATTCAGGAGTTTCTTTGGCCACTTCTTCTACCAGCGCCAAAACGCTTCCCGGAGTGGCACTCAAAATTAGATTAGTTTTGAATGTCCCTTAGACTATCCGAGCAATAGCAACCGATCGAGTCGTGGTTCGGCCCTCTCGGGAGCACTCAGATCGGTATGCTTCCGCGAGACATAGTAACCGTCCAAGCCGAGGTTACCCCTCACCGGAGGGACCCTTGTGTCGAGTTACTACCGATAGAGGTTCAGGCTAAGGGACCTAAGAGCTATGCCACCTCTCAATCCGATGAAGCAGTCAAGGCCAATGTGGGTACTTCGTTGAAAAAAAAAACATTGTATTGTAGTACAATCTACTTCTTAATGTTACACAATATCAATACCAAATATAGTAATAATGCTAAAAACTTAAAGTACCAACTAATTTAAAGGCCTCGTATAGTGGATTCTTTAATAACTTCCCCCCCTATTTACTTATTACGCAAGATCAAAGGACAATTGTCGGCCATTACTCGAAACAAATCAAAGAACTTGGAACCGTCTGCAATGTCACGTCTTTAAAATGTGGGATGACCTTAATATGGACCGACGCTTTAAAAATATCCCGGGGAGAAAAGTTGGACGGATGCAATAAATCTAGTTAATTAGTCATTTTTTTTCTGTAAACTTTGATTACGAACCGTAGTAAATGCGATTTACAACAATGTAATACTGAAAAGCACTGTATTTATAATCGTACAAACGTAAGAAAAATCTCCTTATACAATAGTAAATACTCTATTTACGGCAATATTACTATATAATCACGTTTTAATGTTTTTTCGAATTCGAGACGTTTACAGGGTCATTATCATGAGGTAATAACCGCTGTAATGTATATATATTCCATTGGTATTCTATTTAATTTGTAGACGATTTTGCATCTTTAGACGATAATATAATGCTTGCAAATAAACTAATAAAAGCCGCGTTAGCCTAGTAATTGCAAATGCAATGTAATTCAATTTACAGTCCAAAAAGTCGGGGGCTCGAACCCCACCCTCCTTGAATCAATGAGTTAAACGTGTATGAAACGAAAGTAGTTAATTGCGATAGTCTTAAATGGTATTGCAATGTCTCTACCAATTCTCCACGATTAAGTGTTCATGTTTATAAAAGCTGACATACCTTTTCACAGACACTGCGACAAGTTCCCTCGGCTTTAGTACAGCAGGTGGATAGTTCTGGAATGAAAAAGCGAACGATATAACTCAAGCTCAGTGGGAAGACGGCTGGGAACGTCGACGTGGGGCAACAGCTGGCCCCACACCACAGTAAAGTGGCTGCGACAGTTACTGATGACAATATAAAGCTTTTGATCTATTTCTCATAGCTCCGAGGAGCCGAGGACAATAAACGTTACAGGAATTCGGAAAAGAATGGACTTTTACTGTTCCATCCTGTTTGATATCTCATAATATTCGACTGGGTGAACCGATTTTGATGATTCTTATTTATGCGAAAGCTAGTGCTTCACGTTTGGTCCCATTCCAATTTGGTTCTGATAGTGGCATCCCTGATAAAACCGTATAAATCTTGAATTTGCATCAAGTATGTGCGCGACAAATGGACGAATAACTCAACACCACGACAACCGATTTGAGATAATTCAGTTTTTTTTATTGGAAAGGATGTATTTCAAGGATAGTTTGATGAGTGTTTGGTTAGGTTCTGATTGAATCTATTTCGTTATTCCTTCGATAATTCGGAAATACAAAAAGGGCGTCCGCGCATAATAACTTTTGATTTGAAGTCGGATATTTGTTTTTACCCGTAAATATACTTGTTAATTATTGCTTCAAATTATGTCACGTTTTTTTCTTATTACGTACTTATTTCGACTAAGCTTAAGCTTGTGCTAGAAGATGGTTCACGTCAATAGTAGAATAGTGGAATCGAATCTACGACCTTAAGATTCGCAAACCGTACCCTAAACTATAAGGCTAATGAAGACGCTACGGATGTACAAACATAAAAAGTTCTCGAACGGAATTGAAAACCTCCTTGGTTTATAGTCGGTTGCAAAGTAAAGGACCCCTATACGAAGATGTAATTCCAACGAGTATCCATTACCAGTGACGCGCAACTCTTAATTATCAACTGCTTATCAAAAGCTTCCCCATCGACTTTGAGCGATGCGTAATCGATTAATCATATCTATATATTAGTTAATATCGGGATTAGAGAAAGCATAGGCTATATAGTTAGTGGCCAGAGACCTGTTCGAGACGCCTTTCCCTGTAGCTCAGTCCGGCAAAATTATAGGAAGCCAGACGCGAATAGATAAGGGAGAGGACAACTAACTAGCAATGATTGCAGACGCGGAGAGTGGACCCGGTAGCGTTATATTCTATAAAGCCAGTGCCATAATAAGCCTATTCACTTAATAACTATCGATCGGCACAGACTGCATATATAATATTTAATTATATAGCCGTGAGCAAAAATAAAGGTTAAGAAAGTTTGAATATCTCGGAAGATAAAGACTCTAGCTAACTGAAATAAATTGTGCATGATAGACAATTAAATATCCTTAAAATAAAATGAAATATTTAGTGTTGCCTCCATGTGGCGGCAAAATTTAAATAGAAATAAAATTTAATAACAAATACTGTATTATCCAAGTTTACGTAAGATATCCATTTCCGTTTAAGTTAATGTTTTTTAAAGAAATATAAATAAATTAATAAAAATATTTTATATTATTTTAAGGATGGACCTCATGGATCACTGACCGGCACTCTAAACATAGTAAACCTATATTTCCATTACATATGTACGATTGCTGGTAGATATTTCTGATGCAACGCCAATTACAAAGAGTAGAAATGCCTATGTATTTAGTTCATAAAGATTGTTCCACCCCTAGAAAAACAGACTGGTATTAATAAAACTTTGCTTTAATTAAAGTAAATCTTGAAAAATACACGAAAATCTCATTTTCATTTTGGAAGAATACGGAAAAATAAAACCGAAATAATATCCCCTGTAATTTAAATCTTACTTAATATACAAGAAAGATTCAGTAGTCTCGACAAATCACCTTTCGTCCTTCTCACCTGATTTCAATTATAATTAAATGAGAGTAATACAAGTATAAAAAAGATTCGTAGTAGCTCAGTGTCCGTGCGGTCACCTCCAGTTGCATAGTACGCTAGCAACCCGAGTTCGATCTCCGGTGCCGGCACCAATAAATTTGTTGTTGCAATTTTATATGCTGATTTACTTTATATATTATGAAAAATTATAATTGTTATTTTAAAAAGAATGCTTACAATATTTTTTCACAGATATAACTAACAATCTTGTTAACCATTCCAACTTAGCTTAGAGATTGCTAGATGATTCACGTCAATAGTGGAATGGTGAATTCGAACCTACGACTTTGTGTTTCGCAGACCGTGAGCCATTAGACTATTGACGCTTCAAATAAGTCACCGGGGTCATCCTAGTGAAAAATAATTTTATTATCAACATATAAAAATATAATAAAATATACATTATTTAATTTCCTGTGCATTTGTAAATTATTTTCGACAAACATCGTAAAGTGACTTTGCATTTTACAATCACGACGGTCACTAAGGATTTTACGAAAATCCAACCAAAAATGAATTTGCCACTTGCCTTCAATTAGTATTACACATCACGCACCTTCTATTATAATAGTATTATATATCGTTACTATAATGTAACGCCTTAATATGGTCAACTATAAGTCTTCTATAAAACATTTTCCACTATCATTTTCTGTGTGAGCCGAGGCACTCGGTGTCCGACCGTTCGATTACAATTTCATAGCATATCAGACTTACTCGTAGATCAAAGGCGCCTACGTCAATAAAATTTACAATTCCAATTTTAAATTATGATCTTTTCTATACACGATATAAAATCACAAAATAACGTCGTAAAATTGAAGCTTACCGCCGCTATGTGTGTGTATACGAATCCATTGAACTATCTCGATTTAGAGAATCTAGTGACAGCATGCACAGAATATTTCCGGTGCTTGAATCTCAGGGAAATACCAGGTCATATACTACTGACATGTAGTTAATGTATTCATACGTATGTGATTTGTTTGCAAGAGTTCGAGGAGACCTTATGCAGGGGGACTTTCAGTCAACTAGTATAATTATTTTAATTTAATATACCTTATCATTAACAATAAACATTAGTATCTCTTACTTGAGAGATGAATTAATATAAAATAGATAATATACAGGAGCGACAATAGCTTAATGGTTTAGGGCATGGTCTGCGAAACGTAAGGACGTACGTTCGAAACCACAAAAAAAAACAGAAAAAAATTGCTAGCATTCTTTAAAAAAAACAAGAAAAATACCGGTTATTCCCGTCTCTCCCTCTCTCAATGTAGTGAGCATTTAAGTCTTCGGGCTAACAATGGAAATAGGTCCGTAAAATCCATTAATCATAACCGTGCAATACTACGACGCCTGTTTTGTCGATCATTCTGTATATTTTAACATTCTACTAAATCGATTACAGTGTAAATCTAGTATTAATATAATAAACATGTATTCTATACAACAAAAGACAACAAAACAAGTCCAAAAAATGAAAACAAAAACAGAACAAAACAAAAGAAATTAAAATTAACAACAAGTGTACGTAGATTACGGGTAAAAACAAAAACCAACTTTAAACGTTATTATGCACAGACGCCCTCTTTGTATTTCCGAATTGTCGTGGGAATTATGCGTAATCAAACTAACCAGAGCCGTGGTAGCTCAGTGTCCGGGCGGTTGGCTAAAGTTGCATAATACGCTAGCAACCCGAATTCGATCTCCGGTGCCGGCACCAATAAATTTGCTGTTGCAATTTTATGTGCTGATTTACCACGCGCTCGGCGCTGAAGGAAAACATCGTGAGAGACATACATGTCTTAGAACATTTTTCTAAGACATGTGAAGTCTGCCATTCCGCACTAGGGCCGCGTGGCGGACTATGCCCTTATATTCTCTTTACAGAGAAGGCCTGCGCCCAGCAGTGGGACATATATATAAAGGCTGTTACTTTAAACTTTAAACTAACCAGATCCTAACCAGACTCTCAACAAGTATTATGAGTACTCTTGAAGTACATCTTAGCCAATAAAAAGTGAATCACCGAAAGCGGTTAGCGTGATATTGGCTTATTCGCCCATTTATCGCACACAAACTTAATGCAAATTTAAAATTTATATGGTGTTCCGATGCCGTTGTAAGCACGTGCTTTCAAGTAAAAAAAAAATATCCAAATCGGTTCACTCAGTCGAAACTTATAAGGAACATAAAACATATAGACGAATTGAGAACCTCCTCCCATTCTATGTAAATTTAAATATGGAAACTTTGGGTCCGTGGGGTCCTAGTGCACATCAGCTTTTTAATGTGATAGCTGGTGACCAGAGGGCTGGCACTTGCACAGTGGCTAAGCATTGCCATACTTTGGAAGACTACAACATCGCGATGGCGTTTCGGAACAGGGACCCGAAGGCGATAGACTACGCCAATCAAGTAAAGGCGTTGGCGACATCTGCGAAGGCGAAGTGTTGAAGATTTAAGCAATCTCTTTTATATAACAAATAAAAATACAAATAAAAAAGGCACGGACGATCAGTCCGTGGAAAACCTATCAAAATTAAAAGAAAAAAAGCATTGCCATACAACGTGGCAATGCTAGCCAGCCTTCTAGACACGCTACCAAGCGACGACGTTTTGTCACAGTTATATTTTTTGTAAATATTTCTTTTCTTAGTTAGTAATAACGAAAAATGAAATTAGACATTTGACAAACATCAATATGGATAAATATTTATATTTAAATTATCTAATAGTTTCATCGGATTAATGTAATTGTCCGCTTGATACAATCAACTCTTGAGACGCAATTGCCATTCCAGATGAGTCTAATTTGCTCGAGCACTAGTAAGTTCCAGGTCAAGTAATCCCATAAATAACTTTATCCATAAAGGAAATATGAATTATGATGAGCATTTCTGTTTGAGTGGGATCCTATATTTTGCGTACTATAATATTACGCCGTGACGTATCTATTCAAACGGGGTAGACTGTGTGCAGACACAATATTTAATTTTTTTCTTTTTAACCTTAGCCGTTTAATTGTACTGAGAGCTTACAAATGTTAATAAATAATAAGATTAAAGAGAAAATTCTAATTTCAAATACCAGATACAATGAACAAAAGACGATCTTATATAAATAAATAAATACATACAGTATTATAGATACATAAATACTGTATGTATTTATTTATATAACAGAAAATTTACAAGTATATTTACGATCAAAAACAAAAACCGACTTTAAATCGAAATCGATATTTTCAAATTAAAGGCCATTACGGAGAGACGCCTTATTTGTATGTAAGAACTATCGTAGGAATATTACGAAATAGAATTAATTCGATCCTAACCACACTCTCATCAAACTACTCTTGAAGTTACACCCTTTCCACTAAAACTTAATCATTGAAATCAATTGGCATGATATTGAGTTAATAGTATATTTGTATCGCACATACTTAATGCAAATTTAAGATTTACATGCTTTTCTCAGGGATCCCAGTATTCAATGGGACCACGAGGGATGCACTAGCTTTGAAATAACAAAATCATTAAAATCGGCTCACCCAGTCGACAGTTATGAGGTAACAAACATAAAAAAACATACTGAATTTAGCACCTCTCCTGTTTTGAAGTCGGTTAAAAGGTAATTGGCACTCACTTCCAGGCGCCCAATTTAATGGTTATCATCATTATAATCAGCCTTTTTTTTGTTAACGCGGAGGAATCTTTTTACAGACCATCCTCCGGTACCCTGGGTGGGCCCGGAGGGATGTGTGGGACTCGGCCTGGGCAGCCCCTACCCACTAAACCTTCCGCGAATACAATCAGCCGTTATGAGCGGGGTGCCCCGGATCTGTCAGCGCCAGGAGACCTCAACGACCGGCCGGTCCCGGCAAAGACCGGGCTTCATCCACAAAGGGGACTTCTCCGGCACTCAGAGAAGTCCCGACGACGCTGAAGCATACTGGGGCCTAACGCCTCCTGATTATAATCAGCCTGTGCCAATCTACTGCTAGACATAGGCTTGATGGCTAACACCTTCGTTGGAACCATAGTGTAACCATCTGGAGAGAGGGTCTACACTTTAGAGTTTAAAAGTTCGGTCACCTAACCGGTGATCGTAGATGAACTTTGCACAATTACTATTAAAATCTATATTCTATCTATAATCTATCGGTATCTATAAAAGTATAACATAAAAAAAAAGTTTACTTCATTTTTTCTTTAATCTTATGGAGTAACTTGTGCTCGTTTGTTACTTTAATTAAAAAAGAACCTCCGGTACCTGCGTTCTGGTTCCAAACAAAAAAACCCTCAAAGTTCGTTTCACCTATTCAAATCAAACCAAAAACAATTAAGAACATACGTACACATTTTTTGGATTTTGTAAATGGATTAACACGAGCACGAAAATTAAATTCAATTCGAGCGGGTTTCGCATTGTGTATGCTGTACAACTGGTAAATAAATTAGCAGTTTGGTCGGATTCATGCAAAGAATATGTAATTTAGGTGTGCGTATGTTTTATTCAGAGTTAAAGCATTAAATTCTGAATTGGCAGAACACCACGTGCACGCCATCCGAAAGTCTCAAACTTTATAGATGAAGTCGATCACATTCGTCAGTCAATAAACTAGAAATAATACATTTTTTGGTAGGTATCACAGCTTAAATTGCTTAGCCTAAACCTCTTCTACACTTGCGTCAAGTAACGAAGACAGCCCTGTAGTTCTGGGATAGAAATAATAGAATAAGACTATGATATCCCCTGCCTGTAGTAGAAGGCAACTAAAAGGGACCTCGGAAAGAAGGCGACATCTTTTGGCCCGTGTCGCCTTGCACTGCGAGGGCACAGAGGGGAGAGATTAACCTCCTCCCCGGGACGTGCTTTCCGAAGAACAGTGTAGAGGGGCTCCGGTGCGTTCCTCTGGATATCCCGGGGCCCCTCACCATGCACCGAGGAAGAGCTATCGGGGATTTTAGTGTTAAGAAGAAGTGTTAAGAACCCCACATAATTAACTGCTGTAATCCCATCGTCTTCACAAACACGCCGTTTCTAAACCGAGTTATGTGCGGACCGTCACTGAGTTTCGGATCTAGGACGTCTTTTGTAATCAAAAAAATCTAAAATTAATCTAAAGCGGCTTAGATACCGATTATATATGATTTAGATTAAATAATAGATTTGCAAATACTGGAAAGCTTGTTCAGCGATGCGTTTATGTATCTTGTATTCCTAGTTGCAAAAAAGGCGATACCCTCATCCATTGTCACATTTGAGTCCCTATAAGATCAATGATCATGTTAGGTTAAAATACATTTTTGTTATAAATGTAACACATTTGGTTTCGGTTGACATTTTTTCTAATTCACGCAAGGTCTTCCGCACCTTAGTGTTAAAAATTGTGCAGTGATTTTGGCTTATTTAATTAATTTAGTAGTTATATTCCTGTTACTTTATCATTTAATAATATATTTTTGTAAGTATTAATAATAAAATCGTTACGTTTCTTTATAGCGAATGTTGTGTACACCTGTAATTGGCATACACAACAGGACTTAGTTTGTAAACTTGATTATTACAACAATGTATGCTTGTGTAATGCTGTTGGTGTATCTTAATAAATAAATAAATAAACACCAAAACCAAATTTTAGCTATCGGTTTCATAGGCAGTGAATAACGATTAAATACATTTTAATATCGAATTAAGTTAAGAGGAATAAATCAATTTTATTTCATACATTGATTGTGTTTTTACTATATTTTAATGTAGAATTTTTGTATACACAAGGACTTCTCAAAGTTAAAATATAACGGAATATTTAATGTGAATGTTTTCTGCAGAAATGTCTATCCATAAAACAGGAGCATACATTTTACAATATAAGTAAATTTAAAAATCGAATTAAATCTCGATTCGTGCTACGACAATATGTCTAGCGAGTACCAATCGGTAAATTCTTGCACATACTTGATGTACAGAGAGATCGACTTACGCCATTACATGGCATCTGCGCGTTTACTCCGATGAATCACCCGTTATACAGACGATTACAGCATAGAAATTGAAATGTTATCAGTTTGTTGTTTATTAAGCTCGCTCGCCTGCATATTGAGTATTTTACTGGTTTATTTAAAGTTTTATAACATCCTTTATTATTGTACACTGACATGTTGATGTACTGATGGTTGCGCTTATATGACCTACTATATATATGTCACAGATAATGTTTCTCTTCGGTCAGAAAGAGGTCAGAGAGGTCAAAGTCGAGCTCTCACCTCTGTCATTTATTTCAATTATATTATTAGTTACAATTATATGTTTCTTATATGCACTCTGCATCCTCCCTTAATCAACCGTCTAGAATATTCTTTACGGACCTTTTTTATTGCAGAAGGGGACAAACCAACATGCGACATGCGCTGAGCCTTGGGCCTGCGAAACCAATTTTGTGCAAAATGAACGTTCATTGGCATCATAGTGGTCGATATTTGCTAGTTTAAATTAATTTAGTGTATTGGTACCTTTATGGTTTACTGATGGCGTCCCACGGCCAAAATGATCACGTGTCTGTTCGTTGTGACCGTATTTTGTAATTATGGAATGGAATGATTAACTGTACTGTAATAGATCGGTTTCGTGATGAAGCGTCACTGGGAAATAGCAGATGTGGGGACCTAATCTTAAATGATCCCTTCGCCGTACCAACGGGATTGCACGTACGTTGCCAACCTGTTGTAAAGAGTTGGGTCGCTCGTCAGGCGAAACGCAAAAGTGTAGTTTATCTTTATAATTATTATACCTGTTTTTTATTTTAGTTATCGTATATATATATTTTTCACTCGTCATATAGATTTATATATACATACATAGATAACGTGTATGTAAATATAATAAAAATACTGTTCGTAAACTGACCACATGTCAAATACCTCAGTCTAACTGATTAATAAATAAAATAATATCCCTAAAATTACTTTCATTTTAATACTAACGGGGCCCCGAGGTGTTTTTTTTAAAATAAAATAAACCTAGTAGCCTAAGTTACTTCTTATTTCATCAGCTATCTGCCAGTGAAAGTTCCATCAAAATCGGTCCAGTCGTTTAAGAAATTAGCCTGAACAACAGACAGGCAAAGATTATAACAAAATTATTTTAGGATATGTACTCTAAATACATGCCTGTAGTAAAAAGCGGTTACTTTAATTTTACTAACAGACTGTCCAATTTTACTATTAATCTTAGTTTTACTTACCCTGGGATTCAGCGAAGGCTAGAGCGAAGCTGGCAAAAACAATTTAGCCCACCAACTACAACCGCTTTGCACACTCCGTGGTCCGACAGCCATGTTTCTGCATGCCCTCGTCCGCTTGCTTCCTCCACTTCCGGAATGTTCTGGAACAACATTTTTCAGTTTTAATGACGGATTCATAAACATACGTCTATCATAGCTAGCGAGTCTTTCATATTTTGAATATAACGTTTGATATCAAAGCCGGACAGTCGGTCGGTCGTTAATTTATCGGGTTACTGCTTTTATCGCTTTGCCAGCACCAATTACATTTTCTTACTTGCGGACGCTGGTAAAGAATTGCGCTGAGATCTCTAATGTATTGCGTGCACAGAAAATTATTCATTTTTATTTCGAACTGATTTCAAATTTAGAGTCATTACTTCAAAGAGAACATTACTTCTAAACTAAAATATTTTTTAGCGAATCGTGGTATATGCTAACGTCAGACTTTAGGGATTGTATCAAGCAATAGAGAAACTTATTGCGCAGTAGACCGTAAGTCGGGATCTAAAATATAGGGACACGAATTTACTAATTGAATTTACTCAACAATAGTACCTTCTATATATAAGTTTATTTATTCTTAAATATCCATAAGTACCTAGAATAGTAGATTCATATAAGACAATAATAAACAAAATGACTGCTTGGGTACACATTGCTTATACCTAACATACGAAATTAAGCAACAATTAAAAAAAAAATTGTCATTATTATACAAACAGGAGCCTAAGTCTGCTATTTGCCACCAAAATTTCAGTATTAAACTGATCTATTACAATCATATTGTCATTGGATATTTTTGATATGCAATTTCAATTGATTTTTTTAATAATTTAATTTGATTGTAATGTGACTTATTATTTTAGATATCAATACATATAAGATTACCAAATACTAACAATTGAAACAACATTCTATTGTCAGTGTTACGACATTGGAAAACTATAGTGGCGCAAATGAGCTAGCAGATTACAAAGACTACCAAATTCTACAAATATGATGATGTCACTGAATGTTCATTTTGACAAATGGTATAGCACACTTGTGCCTCAAGCGTAAACCAGTAGTACTGTTACATTTTATAAGTAAAGAATATAACACTGTTCACAAGGTTGTCCTAACTGTATAACCATTATTTTCAACAAAATGTCGAAAGTAAGCCAAGCAAAATTGTAATCCTATCGCCGCCTAATATTTCACACCAATGGGCCACCCGTCTTGTTCCTGTCCAAACATAAATCTCCGAGGGCGAGAGGACGATCCACATCCCTTCGGCCCGCTTTAAGCTCACCACAAGGGCTGAGTATAGCTGAAGAAAATGCCTCGTGATTTATTTCAATTGAAACTAATTTAGTGCTTCAAGATTACCAATACCTTTACCCGAATTTTTTGAAGAAAGTTTTACGCGTAAATATGAGAAATTTTGTATATTATATACTGAATATAAAGAATTATGCGTTTACAGCGGGTATAGCGTACATTATATATGTTAATAGTTTATACTGGCATAATAACGTTATAGAACCTTATATCTCTATCATGTCATATCAAAAACAACACGTTTTGAATTTCCACATAAAAGCATTCCCATGTTCCTATTCTAAGCTGAAGGATAAAGCTTATTTCAAATCCCTACAGCTCAGCGGTTACCTGACCTGAATCGCCGATTGAATATTCGACTTACAATATTTTAATTCTAAATATTTTACCAGTATAAAAGCCTAGAGGCATTCTGTTACGAGCTGACGATCCGAATTCCAATAAGAGTATTACATAATCTAGGTAGCAATTGCTATCTTTAATAAGAGCAAGTAAAATCAACGCTTATGTTTAAACACAGACATCTGCGAACAAACAACACTACGTTAAAGCCAGTTAGCTATCTATATATATAAAAGAGAATGTGTGTGGGTTTGATCCGTATAGACTCCGAAACGGCTAGACCGATTTCAAAGAAACTTTTAAAGAATCTTCAGATTGACCTGACGAGTAATCGTATAGTTTGGTGACGATCGGAGCACTTTTTGATCTGTCAAACAAGCTATATGTCGTACTTTTATTTCTGACATTAACTTGAGCCCGATATGTTTTTGTATAAATGATAAGAATAATATTGTATTTACTGATATGTACATGGGTGTAGGTAATGATATTCACCCGCTCGAGAAGAGAATGAATACGGAGAGAAATGAAGAATTGAATATATTGTGAGAGTTAAATTAAATATTTAACGATGTAAGTTTATTGTTTAAATAAAATAAAGGAGAATGTAGCCCAACGAAGAGGGCTGGGTACACTGGTCAAGTTAAAAATGTAACACTTCTCCGATGAAAGCTACCGACCGAGTTGTGGTTAGGTCTTTTCAGGCGCCCTCTGATCGGATGCTATCGTGAATAACCGCAAAATCCAGGTCCCCTTTAGGGGACTCTTGCACCTAGTTATTCTTCAAAGAGGTTAAGACTAAACGACATAAGAACTATGTAACTGCAGAGGTATAGTTGTAGAGGCCTAGAGGCCGTTGTTCGTTTAGAAAAAAATACTGGCAGGCATGTGACGTAAATTTGTTATTCTTCTTTATAAATTTATGATAGCCTAGTAGTTATGCATTCGACTAACGATCGAAAACGCTCACACATGGGGCGAAACGCAGAAATTCCTACACTCTTTATTCTGACCAGATCGTCGTACTCTGACTGTGCCAACGTATAACAAAAGCAAATGCCGTTTCAATGATGCCACCTCGCGTTATCTATTTCGATACCGAGTACAAAAAAGAGACGGTTATCGATACGATTTTATAGAGATATGTTGTGTATCTAACATTGTAATTGTTGCCCTATATTGTAACGATATTAAATTTGATGAATAAATAGGATAAGATAGAAGAAAAGTAATAATATCACGTACGAAATTCGTTTTAAAATTATCGCTCCGTTGAAGTTAGTCCTTTGGTAGAACATATAAGTACGGAACGATTTAGAACTAGTCACGATGGGAACATCTCGCTTCTACTTGGAGAGGAAACTTTCAGCACAAATCACCAGGGAGCGGAACAGACGAGAATAAAAATGTTTTATTGTACTCCACGGCGGGAAGTTTCGAACAAGTAAGCGAGTGCGCCCCTGTAGGACTGTGGAAGTCTTATCGGGAAACTTTCTACGTATTGAAACAATGCCCTTATCGTGTACAGTCCATAGGTAGCATCGGGTTGACGACCGTGTAGACATTCGTATTTCTAAAAGCGCTTTTCTATTGTTTTTTACTAACCGACTTCAAAAAGGAGGTGGTTCTCAATTCGTCTGTATGTTTTTTTTTTATGTTCACTTTGGACTTGGTGAACGGATTTTGATGATTCCTTTTTTATTACAAAGCTGCTTTTCGTGTGGTCCCATTTTCTGTCCAATTCTGACAATGGCTTCCATGAGAAAACCATTTAATTTAATTTGTTTTATAAGTTTATTAAGTATAAGTGCATTAAGTACTTGATTTTCGAGTTAGAAATAGTTAGAAAATTGGTGACAAAAATAGCTGTTTTAAAATACTTTTTGGTTCAGGACCAAATAAAATGTGATTAATAAAAATATTGCTTATCAAATTACTTTTCGGTTTAAATTCTCATAATAGGGTGTTCACTTACAACACCAAAAAATATGTTTAATAAAACTATTTAAGCTGTCGCACCAGTTAATACGGCATTAGGTTAAAACTAGGTTGCCGAATAAATGTTTAAAAAAATTACACCCCCGCATTTTGTACAATGCGCACTTTTCACCAACAGTTACGAGTTAAGAGCCACACTTTTAAAGAGGTTTCACTTGCGTCATCAAAAACATTTTTTTTATTTAAAACGTACCTGAACTATTTTATTTCATTTCATTTTTGTCGAGCATTTTTATGGATTTAAATCGGACTACGCTGAAAGTCAGCCTCTATAGCGGCTTCTGCTTTGGCATGAGTGCACCGGAAATATCGGGGAAGTACAACTATTTCGCTCAATGCGGACGTGGTTCGAGGACATTTATGCTGTTTTTCGGTGGTTAAATGTTAAATGTTTTACTAAAAAGTTTAGCAGCGCAATTCCTCTGGTATCTTCTTTTTTTCCTTCTTAAAAGTTAACGTTAAGCACAGGTCTGTAAAAAGAGTATAAAGGCATAATCCGCTACGGGGGTTTTTACGTAAAACAAAAATATGGTGCGTAAAATTGCAAATTGGTTTTTATTTAAGAACATTAAAGTATTTAATAAATTTTGTATTTTAGAAAATAACAAACAAAAATGTAATTCAAATTATGAAGTAAAATAAAAAAACACATCTGTTTATTTTTTTTGATAATATAAAATTACATAAATAATTAATGAATACCTATTATTAATTCGTTAAAGCGGGACATGTGATCAAAAAGTTAATAGTCACGCTATCGGCCGCCGTGTATACGATTGTAGCACTTCCGTTATATATTTTTCTTACTGTTTTAGTCTCATAAGTAAGGAACTTCGTTCCAAAAATCAATTTGCTAGAGATTAGTAACAAGAACCAGAGCTGCCACTGTCTACCCTGCTAGGATCAGAAAGCTTATTCTTTTATTTATTAATAATAAATTGAATAGCACAATATATTTTGATATATAATATCTAGTATGTAAAGAAAACCTTTTTTTGAATAATTAATGTTTTATTCAAGATGTTATCTTTAGAACAATACGCACGCGTGCGCATTTGTAATGTGGACACAGATATTCATGATCGAACGCGGAAACAACGCTTAGTTCCTAGAATTTTGTAACGTTGTTCATTAAAACATCACTTTCCAGAATTACCGCGCGGTTCTCCAAATCAAATTTAAACACGACAGCTCCATATCTTTGCCATTCTCCAAGTAAATGAACTGTATTGTCTACAAAAAGTTTTCCAATTTATCCGTCGTGTGACGACACCTCATATACCTGAACCCCTAACTTGAGTTTAGGTATACGAGTTGAGCATTGATTAGAAAAAGCCGTCTATCGGTAATAGGCTGTCCTGTCTACTATAGGAGTATATTTTAATAATATAATATTATGATAATATATAAACGAGAAAGTGTGTGGGTTTGATGCGGCTGGATCGATCGCTTTCAGGGAATCTTCAGATTGATCTGGCGAGTAATCCTGTAAAGTTTGGTGACGATCGGAGCACTCCTCTTTCTGAACTGTCAAATACAGCTTTTATTTACTATGATACTACTACTACAGGTATGATATTGTATCGACTGATATGTACATGGGTGTAGGTAATCTTCAGCCGCTCGAGAAGAGAATAGAAGAGAATGAATACGGGGAGAAATGAATAATTTAATATATCGTGAGAGTTAAATTAAATATTTGATGATATAAGTTTATTGTTTAAGTAAAATAAAGAAAAATATAGCCCTTCGAAGCAGGCTGGGTACGCTAGTTAATAAATAAAATTTGAATATCAAACATATTGTATGTTATTCTAATTAGAATCTCAATCAATCAAGCAATCAGCCCGTATCTTCCCACTGCTGGCACTTCGATCCTGTGCTGCCCGTAACCATTGCGGTCCCGCTGCCCTGACGATGTCATCCGACCAGCGGCTGGTCTGCCCGCTGATCGGCGTCTCTGTCTTGGCCACCATTCGGTTATCGACCGTCTCCTCTCCTAGCCATTGCCCATTTCTTATGATCTACATACCCACGTCTTCGACTTTGGTTCTCTGGCGACTTTCGATGTTGGGTATGCGGTCCGTCAGAGTGATGCCTAGCATGGACTTCATTTGCTTTGCTTGCACACGACATCATTTGCTTTGTGCTCGATTATTGGCAATAAGTTCACTCATTGTCACATATGGGTCAAATTAAGCTTAAATTGCTATTTGTTATATTGTCTAGCCAGCATGTAAAAGCTATTTTCTTAATTATTATTTTTGATTTATAGAATATAAGATATTAGACTTCATTGTATGTAATGTAAAAAAACACAGAAGAAATTGACGCCTTTTTTTTAGTCCTTTAAACTTTATTTCCTGTATAAATTCTCTTTTGAATTCCTCAAGTTATCACGAACCACTTACGTCTCCCCCAGCCACTTTTCTATACAGCCCAAGTACTGTCTTTCGAAATCACTTTTTTCGAATGTCGTCTGCGAGTGACATATTGAATTTATTATATTGTAATGTAGTCGTTATGGACACACCATCAAATGACTTTTTAAATTATAATGGAGCAGTTAAAATTCATCTATACGAATAAATAAAATTGGTCTAAGTGTAATATTATAATAACCACTTTTAACTTTGAACTTATTCGATATTTTTATTTTAGAAAAATTCTAAAAATATTATATAATTGAATAAAATCATAGAATTTTGCATACAAGGGGAGAATTTTGTTTACAACATCGAGTAAAAGTAAGTATTGAAAAAAATATTTAATAATTTTAATTAATGTTGAACATTTATTTATTTATTGATTTAAATCAACAAAAATTATAACACCGTTACAGATAATACCAATATGATGTTATAAAAACTTAGTTAAATATATATTATTAAAATTAAAACAAATAAAAGCTGCTTTATGTAATAACAATAATATTACATTGTTTCCCAATCGATTTTAGAAAGATTAGGAATAATATACATCTTTTCCAACCAACCTATCTTTTACTTTAACCGTGTTTTAAATTCCATCAATAGCGTGCAATCCCTTTTACACGACCAGAGGGGCTATTAAATGAGACAGCTCTGTGAAATCGATCTGATAGCGTCTGTGGGCTGGACAGCAGACTATAGTAGCATACTAATGATAAAAATCTTGATAATATTCACAGAAATGCTATAAAAGTCAAATAAAACATAAATTTAATAACCACCATATTTTAATAGCCACTTTAAATTCACGTACGTTACACGTTTACCATTGCACTAAGGTGCATTTTTTTTTGTTAACGGGGAGGAAATTTTCAAAAAGATACCCCGCCTTCTGAGGGGAAAGCGGCGGTTATGTGGGGTTTGACCCACTAAAACCTCCCCGGTGGCCCTTCCTCGGTGCATGACGAGGGGCTTCGGGATCTCCAGTGGAACGCACCGGAGCCCCTCTGCATCGTGCTTTAGTAGAGCACATCCCGGGGGGGAGACAGAAGGACGACAGAGGCCCTTGTCGCCCAGTGAACCCGAGGCCCCTTTTAGTCGCCTTCCACGTCAGGCAGGGGATACCGTGGTCTTATTCTTGAGAGCCCAGAACTACAGGACTGGGTGCATAATATATTTAAAATTAAAATAATCAACCCTCTGCTGTTATGTCGTCTTTATTATAAACAAGTACCGTAAATGATATCCGTAATTTCAGACAACATTTTCGGGAATCGGCAGCCGTTTTTCAGATCCCACGCCAGTAGAGATCCTGATTTCCTTTCCTCATAAACATCTTTCTAAACAAATGCTATATTAAAATCTAAGCTGCATAGCTGATATCTTCTTACTCTGGCAATTGCTAAATTGACTCTTTTCCTTATTAAAATATATATATATATATATATGTATAGTTACATAAGTTTGTATAACATGTAAGTTTTTTTTCTGAATGTATTGCTTATGTTTATTTCTCAAATAAATAGAAGTCAACAATACTGATCTTTATTATAAACAATTCTTGCTATTGTTTATTTATTCTTTTCTTGCTATCCTGCTAACCCTGTCCTACATGGTTGACTGTAAGAGATCACTTACGAGTATGGCGATAAGGTCGCCCTTGGCTACATTTAGCGTTAGTTTAATTTTAACCAAATATGATTGTACCTATTTTAATGTGTGGAATGTGAGCAATAAAGAGCATATTTATATTTCAAGAGACCACAGTTAGATTTATGCAACAACGAGCTCATGTAGCTTATAGAACTTAATGGACAAGTAAATTAAACGGTATAACATTTTCCTCTGGCAATAATTGAATTTCCGTCACAGTTTCGTGTTACAACGCCGCGGAGACTCTCGGCTTACACTCACCTGCCCAACTCAAAACTAACAACATTTTATAGCTCCAGACACTTGTCTCCGCTATTAATAAAAATACGTAGCTTGTAATTTGAAAAGCAGCATTTTAGTAGAGCAGGAATACTACACAATTTTTTAAATCCATATAAGTGACAAAAGTAATCTTCTAAAGGCAATTATTTAAAATTTATCTTAACTCACAGAATTGTTAAAAGGAGATTTAAAGTCTTTGGCATTTTGCATCATTCAACTCTTGCGAAATTAGCTATTTATATAAAAAAGAGTTTGTTCCAATTAGGTTCTATAATACTTTTGCTAGCATAAACCTTTGGGTGACTAAAATATACCATGGATCTCTCTAAAATCGTGCGGAAGAATGCTTGTTAAGGGTAATATTAGTACCTTAAGGGGAGAAAGAGAATATAGACAATAGAACTTAGTAATATAACTATGATACTTCGGAAATAAAAGGGAGCGTTCATAATAGCGTTTAATGTTTAATTTTTAAGTCGGCTTTTCTAATACACTGTTTATTTATCGTTGATTAATAATTGAAGATTAATTATCTATGTTTTCGATTGTCAAGCTAACGGAGATGGGTATTCATGATCTGGTGAACTGTCACCGCTCCGTCACGGCACAGATAATGAAATAAAAGCCTTTTTCAACACTTACTGGCAAACAATAGGCACCCGATAATGCGGTAAAATGGGAAGCCATCGCTCTAATGATGGGAAGAACATTGTGTGAAAATAATATGACGTTATCACGGACGGCGCGATTAACGATGGAAAATAGATAAATGCATAATAATTTTTAATAACACCTTCCAATCAGACGGCTCCGTCTGTTGCCTGAATCTATTGTATTGTATACGTACTAAGGTTGCCAAGTAATTAACATACCTACTGTTTTGATGTTTCATGATATTACATTACTACAGGTGACCTTTCCATTTATGTAACTCATGTAGGTTCGATGCTCTTTTATCTTTTGATCGGCAAGTCAGCATAAAGTTACAGCCTTTATATATGTCCCACTGTTGGGTGCAGGCCTTCTCTGTAAAGAGAGTATAAGGGCATAGTCCGCCACGCGGCCCTAATGCGGATTGGCAGACTTCACATGCCGTAGAAAAATTTTCTAAAACATGTAGGTTTCCTCACGATGTTTTCCTTCACCGCCGAGCGCGTGGTAAATCAGCACATAAAATTGCAACAACAAATTTATTGGTACCGGCACCGGTGATCGAACTCGGGTTGCTAGCGTACTACGCAACTTGAGCCAACCGCACGGACACTGAGCTACCACGGCTCTACTGAGCTACCACGGCTCTACTGAGCTACCACGGCTCTCTCAAGTCAGGATGATTCAGTTTTATCGGACTTTTATTATGCGTCAGCAAAAATTAGCTAGGCAAGTAAACATGTCGAATTATATTGTGGAGGCTGGTAGCTTTGAAACTTTGTAAGTTGTGTCTATCTAGCTTGATCATTATTGTGTAAAAATCTCCACAGAAGAATTCTTTGCGTTCAGAATATTACTCATTAAATTTGCGCCTAATTTAAAATTAATATCATAATATTCCAGACCTTAACAGCTCTTGCTATCTTTGTCTATATAGGTACATCGGGATGAAAGACTTTGGAGCTTTCCTTATATTCAAGGTATCCAAATATAAATACCCAACATAGGGTAAACAATGTACTATAAATTAGACGGTCCTTTTGTTAAAGCGACTTTTAGGATTCAGTTTATTATTACCCATGTCTTTTTATCATTAGCGGATAAGACAAATATTGCAATACTTTCATTTTATCTAGATATTGTTTGCTATGGGTATTTTTGAAATAGAAACTGATTGGTATAAGTCGAACAATAAGCCACTCATCTTTTACTCTACAAACGTGCCTTATGTGTCCCACTGTTAGACACTGGCCTTCTAAAAAATAGTATAAGGACGTAGTTCCACAAAGGGCCCTAATGTGGATTCTTAAAAATGTTCTAAAGCTTACAGGGTTCCTCGCAATATTGTAAAATGTCAACAAACAATTCCATTGACGCACCGGAGATCGAACTCGTGTTGCTAGGGTACTATGCAACTCGATGCCCCGACCCTTGACGTACCACGGTTCAAATCTAAGATGTATTAGGCATTTATTTTCATTCGCTTGATAATAATCGCCAACCATCTAATCAAGTCAAATCTTTTGGAAAGGGGAAAAGTGTTTTATGACATACATATAGATTTTGCTTTATTTTATTTAAACAATAATAATAAATCATGCTTACATGATTAAATATTTAATTTAACTCTCACAATATATTAAATTATTAATTTCTCTCCATATTCATTCTCTTCTCGAGCGAGTAAAGATCATTACCTACACCCATGTACATATGAGTAAATACAATATCATTCTTATCGTTTAGGTATTTATTATACTTCAATATGGTTCATACTGACATAAATATACAGAAGGCATGTGTCAATACAAATTTGGGGTTATAAATAATATAGAATATCATCATAGTAAATAAAAGCTGTATTTGACAGTTCAAAAAGAGGTGTGATCCGATCGTCACCAAACTTTACAGGATTACTCGCCAGAACAATCTAAAGATTCCTTGAAAGTTTCATCGAAATCAATCAAGCCGTTTCGGAGCCTATATGGAACATACACACTGTCTCTTTTATATATATATATATATATATATAGATATACCACACTTGTGACAAGAATTAATGCTACAATTTACAATGCAAAATATTTCACAGTGAGAACCTAATATTCAGATTTAACAGACTAAGTATTTTAATGTGAATGTAACCTATACTTCAGAAAAGGAAAAATAAATGAAAAGACACCTTCACACGTCTTCACTAGCATTCCGTAGCATCAAACACGTACGATGTTCCACTTTACTGCCAAGTATGTGGTTAGTAAGCACCTAATATTGCTATTAACAATTTCATTAATACCGAAACCGGTGATGGAAAGGACTCACCTAACTTGCTTACTATGAATTCCTTACACGAAACGTTCTCTATATCGTTAAAAATAGTTTATCCAATGAAGAAAACGATTAACGTAATTCAGATTGATATTACACAAAAGTAATGTATTATCTTACTTGTGAATTGCAATTAGATATCTATTACTGTAAAACTTCGAACATAGATTATATTACAAATTATAATTTTATAAGTTTTTCTTGTTTAATTTTTTTTCCAAGAACACAATGACGAAAAAATAGGTTTATTACAAATAAATTTACAATATCATATTTGTTAAAAAGTATTAAAAACTTAAAAGAATGCAATAAAATATTTTTTTCAGCCAGATTCATTATAACTAGACTCGCCACAATAATTTGTGAACATTAATATTTTTACCACATACCGTGAGTGTTGATTTTTCTCATATCTTGGTTATTTTTGGCACCGTTCATCTCTCAAACTCATATATCACTTCAAAGCGTACTACCAGACATCTCTTATCTTTATTATGTGTACGTAATGTTCCTTGTTCTTAGTAACGATAACTGATACGAAGCACGCCACTATGTTAACTTCGACCACTTTATACTTGAAAAACTAACACAAGTTATAAAAAAATTACGAATTTAATTAAAATTATATAAATAAACTAAAGAATAAAGCAATTACAATCGTCAACATTTTCGTATTACGTGCATCGAACTCGCGCGCTTTTTAAAGCAGAAAAAACAACCTAACTCACAACCTTTCTCGCGCCAAATTGACGCGTTACTAAATAGACCGGCATAAATTCATTCAACTTCACGAGTAGAGAAGCTATCCCTTTCTTTCAAGTGTATCATTGGATGCTGTTGCCCTTGTTGCTCGCTTCCGCCTGATGAACCCTATTGAGCTCGTTAGTCATTAATTAATTCTGCATAAGAAAATTACTTTTAATTTAAACGGTACACAGATGTGACCGGGACAGAACCAAGTAAAATATTATACATGGCCAATTTATACTTCTTGGGCGGGCTATTAATTTACGTTACTTTTTTTATTAAGTATCTGTGGCTAAAGATAGGGTTTTTAAAGACTGAAAAAGTTGTTCTTAATTTATTAATATTTAGTATTTTAATTTTAATATATTTTAATAATATATATTTAAGGCTACTTGTTATAGTAACGGCGTAATAATATTTGAAAAAAATACAAGAGATACAAAATAGCAAATTCATTTAAAATCTTGCAACTGTAATAAAATAGAAACTTTTCGAACGCAAAGTGAAATTTATTGTTTTTAAACTTGGAAGCTTTTAGAAGCAGACGCGAATTGCTCAGTTCGTATATCTTCATTACAGATAAATATGTTGAATAAGAATGAATAGCTGAAATATTTTAGAAGTGAATTAGTTCTGGCAAGTGATGAAATTTTATTATCTTATTACAATTTATTTTATGGGCAGGCCCCACCCCTTAGATGTTAGGAGCGTTGCTGGAGTTTCTTCGGCCACTTCTTCTTGGAAGTGGCACTCAAAGTTAGTTTAGCTTTTCTGTCTCTTAGATTATCCGTGAAATAGCAACCGACCGAGTCGTGGTTCGGCCCTCTCGGGCGCCCTCGGATCGGCATGCTTACGCGTAACATAGTAACCGTCCAAGCCGAGGTTACCCCTCACCGGGGGGACCCTTGTGTCGAGTTACTAGCAATAGAGGTTCAGGCTAAGCGACCTAAGAGCTATGCCACCTCTCAATCCGGTGAAGCAGTCAAGGCCAGCTTCTCTGGCCAATCTGTCTAGTTCGTCATAAAAAAAAAAATCTTATTACAAAAAATATCGACGTGGTACGCACATTATTTTTGTTATCCAAACTGAGAATATAAGAGCCAAGTTTCGCTTTTAAACATTTGTTATTTTTTGTCTGTGTTTAGATTTTTCTCTTGAACCCCTAGTTAGGCTTCTTTTCGGCTTGTTAAGAGGTGGCTGAATATTTAAGTTATCAAAATGAAAACTGTATTACGACTAAATTAGAGCATAAGGGCTCCAAGAAAGCCGACTAAATGGCCAATTGGTTTATTTAGGTATGTTTATATATTTTCATCGTCCGCTCACTGTTGAAGAACGTGACTATAAGCAGCGCCCATTAGGTACGCTCTTACGCGCAGTAGACCGCGCGCTGGATACTTTTCCCCCCATCGTGTTTGTGATTGTATGACACCAAAAGTTCTTAGCGTTCGAAAATAAAGCACTCTGACCTTGACCCTTCTACAAATATTAATCAAATTACAGTTAATAGGAGACACTACGAAGTATGCATGCCTGTATAAACCAAAACCTTCTTTGCACAAAACTTTAATACCTTTAGAATAAATAAATTGTATAATAAAGTAAATAAATTATTAAATAAAGCAAACCTATTTAAATTTAATTGCAAAAAAAATATTAAATGGCTTTTGGAAAGTGATGACGAGGAAATTAGAAAAATTCCTACATTTACAAAGATAGATATATAAAACGTTTTGTTATGCCTAATTGACCAAGGGGGGAGCCAGGAAACTCATAACACAAGTTTACTTTTGAGCTCCTGACTCCCACATCCTCCTATTGTGTCATGTAATTGTAATAAAAACTGTCCCATGTAATGTGGGAAGATGAAAAAAAGCATGCTAAGAATAAAACAGTCAGAAAAAATGAGTAACGAAACTATAAAAAACAGAACAACAAATTGTAGAAGCACAGAAAAGACTTAGGTTACTAAAATGGCACTGGGCAGGAAAATGGAAAACAATAGGTGGACAAAGCGACTAATAGAGTGGGTACCACTGGAAAAAAAAGAGAAAACAAGGAAGACCGTTTAAAAGGTAGAGAGATGTCTTCAAAGACATATGTGGATCCCAGTGGATGCAGATAGCACGGGATAGGCAAGGATGGAGAGGTTTGGGAGAGGCCTACGCCGCAGTGGCGACTACTACTAACCTGTAAATTTATTATTTTAAAGTGCATGTTATTTTGTAATAGCAAAAAAGGCCATTTTATTTATTTATTTATTTTATTTATGTAATGTGGGAGTGAGACAAATAAAGATTTTATTATTATTATTATTCTATATGTGCCCTTCCCTAGACACCACTTTGCCTTGTTTACTGGCAGGCTAATAGTAAATTAATTTAGTCAACGCATGAAAATTTATCTGTAAATACTTAATATCGGCTGTACATAGTTTTCAGTTTATATGCGTGTCAATATTGGCTTGCATAATTGTTCCCTAACAAACTGACTAACGAACTAGTGACTGGAGTTGATTGACTGTGAAGACAACATGGTTGTGTTAAAACATTATGAACAGATTACAATTAACATTAACTGGACTTACAAGTACATTAACGAGTAAAAACAATAACTGACTACAAATCGAATCAAACGTTTAACGCTTTTACGCGAACGCCCTCTTTGTATTTCCGAATTATCAGAGAAATATTACGAAATAAAACTAATCAGAATCTAATCAAACAGTAGCTTGTCCACAAAATACGCGTACAATAGTAATTAAAGTTTCAATAGCCTAACGGTTAAGGTTACGGTCTGCGAATCGTAAGGTCGTAGGTTCGAATTATACCATTCGACTATTGATGTAAACCATCTCCTAGCACAAGCTTAAGCTTAGTTGGAATGGTTACCAAGAATGTAAGTGATATTTCTGAAAAAAAAATTGCTAGCTTTCTTTAAAAAAAAATTGAAGTACCTCCTTTCCAATAAAAAATGAAGTATCGAAATCGATTTACATAACATAAGACATTTTTGGTTATCTAGGTGGAGGCCATTGTGAGAACTGAAAATTGAAATCACAAGGGAAGCAAATAATTTCAAATAAAAAAACAAAAAAAACTGTTAACTCAGTCGAAGTTCTGAGATAAAAAACATAAAAACATACGAACGAACACACAAAATAGACGAATCGAGTACCTCCTGCTTTTTAAAAATCGGTTAATTGTTTTTTTTTGTGTGTGGAAAAGAAAATGCTCGAACAACTGTCGTATTTGTATAACAAAATGTCTAACTATGTGAAATCCGTCAACCCGTATTGCAAACGTGGATATAGTACGCTCAATTACCTTTTTAGAAATGGGAAGAGGCACGCGGTCGACTGTAGGGTAATTTCAAATTCCCTTATTTATATTATTATAAAATAGTGTGGTTATATAACATAAGGTAAGGAGGTTGTATTAACGTCTGAAATGGGAGCATTTAGACAAAAGGATATTTAACAATGAGAAAAATCAATCACAATTATAATAATTATAATTTTTATTTCAAACAAAATATTCAAACATGTAACGGTAATGGTTGAAACATGTAATGTAACCCTTGTGTCAAGTTACTACGAATAGACGTTCAGGCTTACCAACCTACTCGTAACAGCTATGCCACCAATCCGGGAAAGCAGTAAAAGCCAGGTTCTCTGAATTATCTGTATACGTACATATCTTATTATAAGCTAGAGCAAGGACTCATAGGGGATCATCTGACTTACATTTTACCATTTTCACCTTAGACGTAAGAAATAAGTGTATGTGTTTTAAAAAGACGTGGCTTAAAGGTCTTGTTACCAAGCCATAAAATATTCATTAACAATCTTATAGGCTATATAGTTATTCAAAAAACATAGAAGTATTGTACTTGTTTTCTATATATAGAAGTATTGCTTCTAATTAGTATTGTTTCGTCTTTTATTGTTATTCAAACCTTCGTAATATGCTACAATAAAGATAAAAGAGACGTTACACTTTTACTACGACGTAAAAACGATAAATAAAACTTTATTCCCCATTATTCTTAATACCTTCGCAATGCTACCCTGCTTCGGTAGTAACTTTCACCTGTAGATCTCTACTAGAATGATATTTTATTTATTGTTTAAGATACGTCAGATAGCAGGGCGAAGTAAGTAATATTATTTACGCGCATTTACAAAAACGGCGTCTCTTGGTATATCCGAATTGTCTTAGGTATATTACAAAACAGAATTAATCAGAATCTAACCAAATTCTCATCAACTGTTATCATTATTGAGTTATTTGTCCATTTGTCGCGCGTTTATAATTCAAATTTAGACACATATAGATTTATCATGGATGCCATTTTCAAAATTGGACGAAATTGAAATGCCACCAAGTTTAAAATGAAAAAGTATCATTAAAATTGGTCAACCCGGTCAAAAGTTATAAGTTAAAACACATAAAAATCATAGACGAAATGATACTTTCTTGAAGTCGGTTGAAAAAGAAATGAAGATATAGAAGATTGTACTGTATGCTTAAAACCCTTGTTAGTTATCAGGTAGCCGACAAAAGCTGCGATGTACACGCGTGGGACACACTTGACTCCAATCCGTCGCACCGACTCAAGTGTCTCTGGGCGACAGCTTGCTTTGTCCCAACAAATTCGTTTAATATATTTTATGTATCAAGACAGAATCATTAAAAACTTTTAAATAACATTGTAACCAATAGTTCACGATGATTTCGTTAGTCGCGTGGAGGGCTTCGTACCAATGCATAGAAAACAGTTCCATGAATAAATTTACATGCCGCGGCTACGGAAAAACATAAAACACTGAATCAGTTTGTTAGGAAAACAATACCAAAGTTTATTAGGCTTTCCGATTCCCGTTACCTTTCAAACGTGTGAATATTTGTTCAAACGAGCCAATAATTTACGTTCTGATTATTAGATGCTAAATTTACGCTAATTCTAATGCTAACTAAAGCCAGTGTATGACGAGAAACTCGTTTTCACTTGTTAGGCTTAAAAACTGTGGGTATCAATAATATTTTTTTAAAAAAAATCATTATCAGAATACGTACCTTGCCAGTTACAGGTTCCAAATTGGGACAAATATCATGCGATTCACAGGCGATTTGCGTTATCTTGTATATAAACACTAAGTAGACGCATGTGGTTTGTTAATTATTGAAAAGAACTCAACAATATTTTAGCTCAATTTTTTTATTTTTTTTATTTGAAAAGTGGCAAACGAGCATACGGCTCACCTGATCTTAAGTGATCACCGTCGCCCATGAACATCCACAGCACCAGAGGAGCTGTAGGTGCGTTGCCGACCTTTGAGATAGGAATAGGCTCGTTTCTTGAAGGTCCCTAAATCGTAAACGTTCGGAAACACCGCTGGCGACAGTTGATTCCACAAGTTGACAGTGCGTGGGAGAAAGTTACGCGAAAAACGTATAGTCGTTGAACGCCAACCATCAAGATGGTGGCGGTGGGATTTGGGATTCTGCCGAGATGTACGGTAATGGAAATCGGTAGCTGGGATGATTCCGAACAATTCCTCAGAACACTCCCCATGGTGAATGCGATTTTCAAATTAATGTCATCGTGAATCCCTGAATCATTTGAAGGGCGGTTGAAGAAAAGCCTACTCCTTCCTCAAAGGCCGGTAACGCACCTTCAACTTCTCTGGTGTTGTGAATATTCATGGGCCTTGTGACCTGGCAGTGCAAGGCGACACGGGCCAGCCGATGTCGACTTCTTCCCGGGTCCACTTTGGCGGGCGACAAAGGCCCCCACCCAGTGACCCTGAGGCCCCTTTTAGTCGCCTTTTACGACAGGCAAGGGATACCGTATTCTAATCTACGAACCCTGAACTGAAAGCTGAAAAAAATGTGGAACGCTTCACGATTTTGAGTGACGTTCTTGATGATCTTTTAATAGAGTCGATGGCTGCGATTTTTTGAGTAATTGTATAGTTTCGAAAGATATCTGTGGTGAACGCCCTACGAGGAGTCGGAATCTGCGGGTTTTGCTAGCTACATTGACATCTTATATATGCGTCTTTTTTATATTTTGTTGCATTTTTCCCACTTTACGAGGTTGTTAAATTGTTTATCTTACTAAATTTTTGTTAACTATCAATGAAATTTGGGTCATTGATAAAAAGGTTTGTCGACCCTTGACCTAGGCGACCATTTATCAACCATATCGACAAAATACTATAGCAACGCGACTACAAAATGACATAAAAATACTTCTTTTACGTAGACAATAATTTAGGTACTATTTGCACAAAATATAATGAAAATTAAACACACTACAAAATTATCGACCGCCATATTGTTAGAAATATTGTGTTGTTTACCGCCGCCGAAATTTACGAGCGCACAGAGCCCGCAATCTTGTTAGCAACACCTGCGTTCTCTTTCATACGCTATTGCTTACTTATGCTTCACGTTTAAATCATACTTTTCTATACTTTAATACCTCTACTTAACTACATATACTTTCAAACTTAGTGGGCAAAAAGAAGCGTTATTTTTTGTGCTCGTTTCACACAATATAACTCATCATTCACGCTCGTCACTCGGTGGGTGGACAGAGATAACAGGCCGGCGGGCGAAAAAGCAATCGAAGCATAGATCACGTATAATAAAAACGATAAAATAATATAATAAAGCTCTAAATGTTACTAAAGAATTTATCCACAAAAACAATCAATAAATAACTTTGCAGTATGCCCAGAAACGTGAACGAATTAACGAATACATTTTACGCGGTTTTATAGCCATTACAAACATTTATGAACTGTCAACAAAGTAATAAAGAAAATCAATAAAACTACCTTTAAATTTTTAATTTCATTAATAATTTCTTTCCTATGATTAGACCGTTTATAAAAGCCATTATTACAATTGCTGGCGTAACAAAGAAATGAACACTAAAAAACAATATTTAACGATACAAAGGATAGTAAATTAAATTCTGAATGACATTTCTTGCTATTAATTGCTAGTATAGGTGCCTTTTACTACGCTTGCTTTAACAATTATTTTAAGTATAAAATAAGCAAGGTGGACACACGTCGCTAGTTATTATAATATCTGATCTTTTTTTAAATGACCAACTATACAGATTGGCCAGAGAAGCTGGCCTTGACTGCTTCACCGGATTGTGAGGTGGCATAGCTCTTAGGTCGCTTTGCATGAACCTCTATCGCTAGTAACTCGACACAAGGGTCCCCCCGATGAGGAATAACCTCGGCTTCGACGGTTACCATGTTACGCGTAAGCATTCCGATTCAAGGGCGCCCAAGAGGGCCGAACCACGACTCGGTAAGAAATTGTAAAGTAGTGACAATAGTATTAGTAGTAAGTATATAAATTGTAAAAAGCAATATAAAGTGAAAATTAAGTAGAGATAAGAGTAGTAGACATAATGTATTGTAAAAACGTAAGAGAGAAAAGGAAGAGTGAGAGTGAGGAAGAAATTCAAGCAGATAGAGCAATAAGGTCCCTAAGTTACAAAACGTTGGGGGAACGATGAGTAAAAAAAAAACCACGACTCGGTCGGTTGCTATTTCACGGATAATCTAGGGGATATTCAAAATCTAAACTAACTTTGAATACCACTTCGGGATATGCCTGAGCGTTCTACTAACCATGTACCGCGATCGGGATTCGAATCTCAATTAATGAGTTTCTATTTTTCGAATTATTACGTACCAGAAAATTACTCTCTAAAATGTGTATATAGACCCGCATTTTGGGGACAAATTTACCTCCTGTTACAGATCAATTCGACGAAATTCTCGATTATGATCAAAATATCATTCTTGAAGTAAAAAAAGTGTTTCTCATTGCACGAAGCTCCTGACAGTCATGCATTTTGTTAATTACCTCGTTTAGCTTATGGAAAATGCTTTAACACTTTAAGTTTCGCTATTCAATTATATTCAATTTAATTCAAGGAAATGGCTGCAAAATTAGATGAAATTTTGTTAGAATTTACATCAAAGACATATATTTTACATTAACAGTTTTTTTTATGCAAAAATAGTGAACAAAACAGCATATGCATGACGTTGATGAATGTAAGCAGAGCGGCGAAGTTAAACGTACCGCGTCCGCCGTCTTGCTTCATTTCCTATGTCGCACCAAACTGCCGTCACCATTTAACTGTCACACGTAAGAACGGAAATTTACAGCTCCCTCTGTATTCTTACTCAGGAACCGCACTCACGCCGTTGACCCAGAGGGTTAGGTTATTACCGTCAGTCTAACAAAAAAAAAACTGTTTTAGTAATTAAATATTGACATCGCATGTATTAGTGGATTGTGATCATTAATACGATTTCGTATATTGTCAGAGCCATAAGAAATCATGGATCGATTGTCATCAAGGAAATCATTTTAACATCATTCATTAAAATATATGTGATCATGACTCTTTCATAAAAAATGTGAAAAAAATCAAATCCTTATGGATCGCAAAATGTCTGACATTGTAGTATTTTTAATTTTTTTTGACTAACTCTACTACTAACCGACTAAAAATAGCTAGGGAAGCTGATTTGACTGTTTCACCGGATGAAAGTTAAAAGTGTTTTAAGTGCATACTGATTTAATTAATAAAAATTTGCAACAAATTGCCATGGCCTTGTTGAGTAGTACAATTTGGTCGCCATTTTGAATTTTATACATTTTATAATTTTCTGTTTTCATATGGGACTGCAAAAACACCTAGTTCTTCGTAGAAGTGAATGGGATAGAATAAAAAGACAGCGTGAAACTTTCACGGAACCTGTCAAAGATGACGTACATATCAAACGCATGGACGAACTTTCACAAAAATGGATAAGATCTTGGCCGGACACCGTTTCGGTAACGTACTTACTTTTCAAGTAAGATAATGCAACAGAATATTAATTGATACCAAACAAGTACGCATTATTGGTTTAATTTTTATTCGATAAAGTAGACGGAGACGGAGGCTCGATTAATTAGGGCATTAATCTTTCTGTATGGAGTCGAGACGTGGACAAATCGAGCAAGAGAAAGACAGAGAATAGATGCATTCGAGATGTGGTGCTGGAGGCGAATGCTACGAATACCGTGGACTGCCAAGCGCACAAATGTATTCTCTCCCAGCTCGCCATAAAGACCAGATTGTCCACTACGTGTCTACAACGCGTACTGTCATATTTCGGGCATATAATGCGTAGAGGGGATGGCAACCTTGAAAAGCTGGTCATCGTTGGCAATACAGAAGGCAAGAGAACAAGAGGCCAGTCGCCAACACGATGGTCTAACCAAGTAAAAGGTGCCATCTCCTTTCCTAATCTCTACCAGCTGGTGAGGGCTGCCTCGGACCGAAACCGATGGAGGCAGATTGTTCATTTGAGGGGCTCTAGTGACCACGATCCTCAGAAATGAGGGAACGACAAAGAAGACGGAGACATGTGATATAATATCTATATGGCATCATTAAAAAAAATTAAAACTGATTTTAATCGCAGACCCACGGTAAACTCCGGACACAAATTTCTGACCACCCAACGGTTGTTTTAAAGAAATCACTCTTAACGATTAAACCGACCTTAATATTAATACGTAAAATTTAATGTTTCTGCTTTTTTTCTTATTCAATGTACGCGTTAATTTTTGTGTAAATAATTTATAGTAAATTGTATATTCATTCGCTAATTCAACGGTAATGTCTTTTGACATATACGCTTCAAACATTCTATCTCCCATTACGACTAATTTAGGCTAACAAGGACAAATACTACAGTTACTGTAACAGTAATTACTTTAGCTTGTGTTACTACATTGATGTAATTATACAGTAATTATGCATGTTTGATCTTCGATTTGTGAAATTTATGTGTAGATATTTATTTTATGGCAATCATTTCATTCTCAATTTCCATATTAGGGTCATATTGAGTTACATAACAAAAAAGAGAGTAATACTCGCAAGAAAGTTATTGAAGAAATAAAAAGGTTAGCATTGAAAAAGAAAAAAGACGATTCCGCTGAAGCTATACAAAAAGCAAAGCAACTGATTTTTGAAGATAGTTGCCACGGCAAGCAACTGGTAAGGTAAGAATGTCTAATTATAAAATAATAGGGTTTCTTCTTAATCTATTTCCCCCCCTTAGAGACAATCGCAAAAGAATTCCGCCGATCTTTAATATATTCTGTTTGGCAAGATACAGATATAGTCATGATAAATCACTAATACATTGACCGTTGTTTGCTTAAAAATCTATTATCCGTGAAATAGCAACCGACCTAGTCGTCGTTCGGCCTTCTCGGGCGCCCTCGAAACGGAATGCTTACGCGTAAGTAAGCGTCCAAGCCGAGGTTACCCTTCACTGGTCACCCTTGTGTCGAGTTACTGGCGATAGAGGTTCAAGCTAAGTGACCTAAGAGCTATGCCACTTCTCAATCCGGTAAAGCAGTCAAGGCCAGCTTCTCTGGCCAATCTGTGTAGTTTCGTCAAAAAAAAAACATAGATTTCAATTATTCACCCTCCTGATGCAAATTATTAATCTGGTTTTACAACATACAAAATAAATGCCATGAAACCAGTCAAACAATTAAATAAACTTTAAATAAACTATAATTTTTAATTTCCTTGCATCCATCTTCTAGTTAACAAATCTTCTGTACAAATATTTTTATCTGATAAGAATCCTTGTTAGATTAACGAAGAAAGGAGAATCAAATGGACATTTATTTCCAGCTGTCTCATAGAATCCAAAACATTAGAAGAAAGGAATGCGCAAGTCGAATTCCAAAATAAAATAAAAAACAGAGCAGCTGCAGATGAAGAGGCAATGTTACTAAAATTAAAACAACAGATCCTGGATTTAGAAAATGCAGAGACAGCTAAAATTAAAAAAAGAAAAAAGAAACACCGAGTAATAGCAGAAATAAACAAAGCAACGTAAGTATTAATATAAAATTACCTAAATAAACGCTTTGATGATGCATTATACATTTCTTCCAGTTATCAGATGCAAAACGAGGAACGATTACGCTATAAGGAAAGTCAGAAACAACGAGAAATAGAAGAAACGCTTATGATTAAGAACCTTCTAGAAGATGAAAAACAACATATTGCTAAAGGCATAGATGTACGTATAGAAACATATATACATATGTAGAAAATTATTCCTAATAAGAGCCTTGTTAGCTTAGTGTCCGGGCGGTTGCCTACTTAACATTGACGACAAACCTACAAGTCCTAGAAAAAAAAATCTACGACACGTTGTCTGCCAATTCGCACTATGGCCGCGTGGCGGACTATGCCCTTATGCTCTCTTTACAGAGGAGGTGTACTGCTGTGCCCAGCAGTGGGACATATATAAAGGCTGTAACTTTAACACTGATACAGTCGCGAGGTTCAGGCTAAGCGATCTAAGAGCTGTGCCACCTCTCAAATCCGGTGAAGCAGTAAAGGCCAGCTTCTCTGTGCCAACTGTGATAGTTCGTCAAAAAAAAAAAAAACACTGATACAAATGTACATTCTAAAGGATGCCGTCAGATACGTTCATCAAGAAAATATTGAATACATAAAATTAAGAAAACAGTTGCAAGAAAACCGAGCGAAGGAACAGACAAAGAATGATCGCATTGACGAAGTATGGCGCAAATACAACGAAAGAATACGTCATAAGGAAAGATTTATCCTTGAAGAAGTAAGCATCAGTAGTTTAAACATATTGCAACATGTATGTAAATGGTAATAACGTACAACCAAAGTGCGCTTGGTCCGTACTCTGGTCTTTTCCATATTTCTATACGGTGCCGAGACTTGGACTATGAGGAGTCGGGATAGTCGTGTCATAGTCGATGTGGTGTTGGCGAAGACTGCTCCGTATACCTTGGACTGTCATGAGAACCAACGAGTCCATACTGAAGGAGCTTAAGATCTCCACACGGCTATCCGAAATTTGCCGCCAAAGAGCCCTCAGCTTCTTTGGACACATCATGCGGTCTTCCAAGCACTGTCTGGAGAAGCAGATCATCTTAGGCAAAATGGACGGCAAACGTGCTCAGGGTAGGGCGCCTACAAAATGGTCGCACATGATCATGAAGACGGTGGGAGGCAGCATGCAGCGTGCGGTCCACTCGGCCTATGACCGCACTCAATGGAGGCTGCTTGTACGTGGTCGCGATCCTCAGCAGTGAGGGAACGAAGAAGAAGAATGTAAATGGTGATTAATTACATTTCTTACTTTATAAAGTACTTAATTTTTTATCACATTTTTCAGACAACCAGAAGGAATTCATTAAAAAAGCTAGACCTTTACAAAAAACTTGAAGAGATACAAAAGATAGAAAAGAGCAAATATGATGAGTTTATAGAAAAAGGAATAAAACATTTAGAAAAAAAGTAAGTCTAATATTCAAAACCGTCACAAATCTTAGTATTTCCTGAAACACTTTATTAATTAAGCGTCAATAGCCTAGTGGTTTAGGGTACGTTCTGCGAATCGTAAGGTCGTAGGTTCGAATCCACAAGCTTAAGCTTAGTGGGAATGTTTAACAAGAATGTTAGTAATGTTTTCTGAAAAAAAAAAGAAATATCGCTAGCCTTCTTTTTAAAAAAAAAAAATGATTACACAAAAAACAACTACATACTATTGTATGACAAAAAAATCTTGACTAGAGAATAATAAACATGTGTAATGTTACCAGACTTTGGAACGAAGAAAATGAAAATATGAAAAAACATACGCAACAAACAGAAAATTTCAAGTCTGGCCTAATCAAACATGACACAGGCAAGGAAACTGTAAACAAATCGCAGACAGATAGAAAATTATATCAAAATTTTCCTTTATCTTGCCATTGCGACAGGCAAACTCTATTCTGCAAATCTTCTAAACAGGGAGAAAACAAAAATGTTATAAATAGCGGTAAAGGTACCTAAATTTCAATGATTCGTTTTTCTTCCTTCAATGAAGTTGTAAAATTTGTGTTTTTCCTGCGCATTTCGTTTTTTCTGCTCGTTTCATATCAGGTTGCCAAATGCGAATTACTGAAAACATTAAGACACTTAAGAGATTAATAATTCTTTTATGATTCCTTACAGAACAACAGTGTGTTCAATTCTTAACACCTCCACGATCCTTAGTAAAAGATTTGAAAAGGCGTCAAAGGGAACCACCGCCGTGGAGTGGAACGAGAGCAGCACATGAACAGTTCGCCCAACAAGCCAGTAATATACTAAGAGAATGTCGTTTTAAAAAAATGGCGCTAAAAGTCGTTGATGTATGCAAAAACTTAGTTTTATATTTATTTACCTTTAGTATATGTTGCCAATATACGTCAAGCGTCAATAGCCTTGCAATTAAATTTAGAGTACGTTCTGCCAAACGTAAGGTCGTTGTTTCAAGCCCACCGATTGACGTAAATCCATCATAGCAGAAGTTTAATATCATTTGGAATGTTAACGTTTGTGGAAAATTTCAATTTTACATTTTTCTGAAACGTAAAATTGAAATTTTAGGTACGTTGTCGTTTAATCGCATATGTTTACGTTAACGTTTGTACATGTCACCTAGACACAAATGGTTATAACGGAGCCCACCCACCTAGACGACCTCGAAAAGAGATCTAACATAGTAACACTGCTTCGCCATAGAGTTTCTATCTGAGATTGTAAAGTCACATGTTAAACAAAACATGTTTACTTGTGTATTATTAATAAAGTTATTAATAATAGCAAACGCCTTGTAGCTAGAGCTATTGTGACGGATATCCGGTAACGGATACCTTGACTTACCGTCTGGTTTTTGGGGTCCAAAGACCAGTGTCTTATATGTATTTGTTTTAATTTCTCGGTTTATGTAAAAATGGGTCTTATCGCAGCGCAGCGTGGTAGAAAGCGAATAGCCATTGCTATCTATGATAAAATAAAAAAAAAACGTTTATATTTATACTGTTATTTTCAGAAATATAGAAGAGCGCACGGCTTAAACGCTGACAACTTGCCTATTTCCAATATTTAACATATATATATATAGGGAGGAAATAAAATAAACAAATTCTACAATCATCATAGATTTTATTTTATTCTAGACAAGTATTTACAAACATCTGTCCTTAGAAATGTTTCCTTCCTCGTAAGCATTCCTTGCATTCTACTGTAGAGTAATAATTTCAATGGAGAAAATGGTTGAGTTATTGAAAGTCGGCAACACTGATGCACTTAAACTAAAATACAAAATAAATAACTTCGAATCACAATGTACAAGTGCAGTCGGCAGCTTTAAATTTATTCTCTAAACATTCGTTAGCGAAGGAATGTGCTGTCGACTGCACGGGGTGCATTTCTGAAGTATTTTCACCGTAAAAATGATTGCAGAAAGGCATTTTTTTTTGTCAACTATACTATAGAGCGACTGCTTTTGTCTAAGCGTCGAATTACAAGATGGACGTTGAGGTGGTTCAATTTAGGACAAGCCGGTTCGCACACCGGTAATCAGGTCTGCCGGCAGGGCAAGATGGTGAATGCTAACACGACACCACTTCGCGACGTAAGACAGCGAATCATACCCATGGTGAAGGCATCCATTACCATCCCTACCCATTGCCATGGGTAGAGATACATTAAATATTTAGTAACAAAATTATGAAACGATTTTAAATGGTTAAGAAACGATAATAGGGTAGATTAAAAAAAATTAGAAAAATATTTCTTTCAAATCTCATTCAATAGATCATAATAACGCACGAATATATTTAATAGTATATATATATATATATCAATATATATATATATATATATATTGAGGGTTTTTAAAATTGTCAAAAAAAAATAAAAATATATTTAAAAAGTTTTAGTCGTCAAGAGGTTCTAAGCCTAACTTGCCCGCTTCCTCGCCAGGTACGTATGAATAAAAAAAAACCTTGTAAAAAAAAGGTGATGAAATATAAATTAAAAAAAGGGTTTTAACGCTTAGACATAAGAAGTCAATTGAATATTCCATATTTTCTAACAACACACTAATACTGTCTACCCATTAAGATTTCAAACACTAAAAAGTACGTATACAAAGCAAATAAGCCTAATCGATTTTTCATTTAAGTGAATATTGAAATAAGTTGAATATATAACATTCAATACAGATTATATAACAATAACATATGGACAACAGTGAGTCAATCCAATTTGTACCCTATTGCACTACATTTGGATATATTTTTGCCTAATTGTGTGTTTTAAGAGTATAGCAGAAGTGTGTTGAAGCTAAATTGCTATTAAGTCTAGTATGAAGACTGTTTTTGCTTGAGGACAGCCTGCACGCACTTGGCCATGGTGGGCGAAGCCCGGCTTATGGCGTCCGTCATGAAGTAATCCTCTAGCGACTTCAGCTGGACGTCCAGCTTGCCGGAGACTGGTTTCTGCACACTCTGAACACGAATAACAATCATTATATTAATATGTTAAATTAAATCTTTGTACCCCTTCTTACGAAATTTCGAAGGAAGTAGTGTAAAATTTTCCTCACTTTTAGCTTATGTTAAGGAGTGTGTAATGGAGTTTGTAATTATACATACAAAATGCATGAAATCAATAAAAAAAAAACATTAGAGTACCGTGCATTTTTATACGAATACCCACGATATTTGGTTTATGGTTGCTTGGCAACGGTTCTACTGTGATTTACAATTTCTGAGAGATCTCTGTATTAAAGTCGAATTTCGACTAAATATATATATATATATATATATAAGGATAAATGAGTACTCAATAGAGGTTCAGGCTAAGCGACCTAAGAGCTATGCCACCTCTCATTCCGGTGAAGCAGTAAAGGCCAGCTTCTCTGTGCCAACTGTGTTAGTTCGTCAAAACTCAAATGAATAAATGAACTCGTTACTTAAGTTTATTCTTTTTATATTTTTATAATAATTATTCAAATATCATTATTGTCAAGGTCATGAGATGTAAAAGAGATATGGAATAAGTACATTAAATGCTGTTTCTCTAAATAAAGAAACGCAGTTTTGTCTTTTATTTCAAATAAAAATATAGACTTTAATATATATATATATATATATATATAATATAGTGATTATAAAATATAATATAGTTAAATCATTTCATATCAGCTCCTCATCTACTTTTCTTCGCCCTTAAGAAGCATTTATATTTCGACTTTATTTATTTTATTTTGTACTATAGATATTGGTAATGAAAGGTCATATATAGGCCCAAGTCTCTGCATCGTAGATCATATACGGTTTGCTTCGAGAAAAGACAATTACAATAGTTACGAACCTGGGCAAGCGCTCTCGCCTGTGCGAAGTAGTTGTTGTTCTGCACATCGCCGTACGCGACCAGGGCGGGGCTTATCTGGCTGAGACGGTCGCGCACTTCATCCAAGTTGTCGTATGGCAGCCGTTCGCCTACCACTTCTGATAAAGCCCTAGTTGAAATATGAAACGTTTATTTTATCAAGTATTTATTACTATTAAATGTAATACATAATTTCGTTATATAATGTAAAATAATGCGCAATCCCAAATACGATTTGTTACAGCTCATAATCCAGGGAAAGTTTCAAAGGAAAGGAAATCCGGGAAGGAGAAGAAAATCTTGGCTTAAAAATCTACGTTCTTTATTTCGAGCTGTTGTATGGCAATGCTCAACCTCTGTGCAAGGTATAAGCCAGCCCTCTGGTCACCAGATTTGTCGACCAACTTCTTAGCTATCACATTAAAAAGGTGCTGTGTACTAGGACCCCATTATTGATAAGTTGGTGATTGGTTACGGTTGGGTGATTTATACAAAAACATGTCGAGCTCAAGTTAATGTCAGATATAAAAGTACGACGTATGGCTTGTTTGACAGTTCAAAAACAGGAGTGCTCCGATAGCTTGGTGACAGCTTTACAGGATTACTCGCCAGGTCAATCTGAAGATTCCCTGAAAGTTTCATTGAAATCGGTCCAGTCGTTTCGGAGCTTATATGGAACATACCCACACACACTTTCTCTGTTATACATATAGATTAACATTACAATGTTACTATATACAATGAAGAAAGAACATGAATAAAAAGAATACATCTAAGAAGGTTTTATATGATGTGAACACAACTTGTAGCAAATAGCTGTCATCACCTGATGATCTTCCAATCCTCGCGCGCTTTGCCTGGTGCGGTGACTGCGGGGAGGGTCTGCTGCGCGCGTCCCTCCGCGTTCACGTACGTGGCGCGCTTCTCCGTGTACGCAGCGCCCGGCAGCACCACGTCCGCAATCGAAGCGCCCACGTCACCGTGGTGACCTGGTCACAAATATATACAATTAACATGTATGTTTACGAGTAAAATTAACCGACTTCAATCAATAAAGACTACGCAAGGACACTTTACCCCATTATAATAGATATTTTACCAACTTTTCGATATTATCTTAAGTTCGTTGGCCTTCAAGGAACACTTGGCTAGTCTTGGATCGTCATAATATCAACACACAATAAACTCTACTACGCAATGACTCTTTATTTCCAGAGTATTACAGTTATATTACACATGTCTGGCGCCTATATTCTTTCTTAGTCCACACTTTTCCTCTGTGGGCTTCAACTACTCACCTAGTCTTGGATTCTCATAAACCTACCAATATCTTAATCAACAGGCTTTTTCCAATACGACTACAAAATTAATATGGGACCTAACTGTGACTTATTCAAAAACGGCAAGAGTGCAGAACCATTAATAAAAAGGAATAAAAACAAAGGAATGGAGAACCACCTCCTTTTTTGAAGTCGGGTAAAAAAATTATAACACAAGTTTCAAGTGAACCTTGGTAAATGACTACAGCATCCTTCGGCAAGGTGTCGCGAGAGACGACGCCGCTGTCCGCGCCCAGCAGATACACGACCTTGGGGCCGGCGCTCAGCTGTGCGCCGACGCCGGGCTTGTAACCTAGATCCAGCGCAGCGACCTGGGACGCTGTGCGCTGCAGCACGTTCAGAACCTGTTACCAACGGACCTTTGTAAGTACACCAAGATAATTGGAAGCATACTATTACACTCTCGATAGACTTAACAGAAATTCTGTAAAGAATTTGTAGAATAAGTCGAAGTATTATAGAGATTACATAGAGAATTATAGAGTCGTAGATAAGAAGGCAAACCAGCAGTAACCACTTTTCTTCTTCTTCTTCTTCTGCCTAGCGTTTTCCCGGCCTACAGCCAGGGTCCGCTTTCATACTTAGTCTCCTCCACTTTGCCCGGTCTTCGGCATTCTCGTTTGTTAGGTGGTTCACTAACATGTCCGCTTTAACGACGTCCAGCCAGCGTTTCTTGGGCCTGCCACGGGGTCTTGGGCCTTGTACATTGAGGGCTAGGCACCTATTGCCGACATAGTCAGGCGGCCTGCGGTAACCACATTTCTTATCATTATTTAATTTCGAATCTTTAGTTTATAGCAGAATATATATGCCCTCGACATTGGCGAAATCTATTAGGAAACGCGATCAACCCAAACAATATAATTTAATTAAGTAGGCAAAGTATCCAGTATTTTATATAAAATTGCAAAGAACAATAAGAAAATTTTCTTTATGAATACATTTAATGTTTGTTTATTATACTTTTACGAATACAATTATTTAGTTAAAAAAAACTATTAAATGATATAAAATGGATATGAACCTGTCATAGCGTAAAGTCAAAAAAAATTTATTTAAAAAATATTTTCTAGAACAATAATTGAATAGTAGGTTATTAGAATACAAAGGTGTATTAAGTAGAACATATATATATATATATATATATATATATATATATATATATATATATATATATATATAGTAACTATAAATAGTTCAATTAATCTTTTTTGCCCCTATATATAGTTATAATACCAAATATTAGAACGAATTACGGTAAAAGATCAATTTGTTTTGAAGGAGCACAGCTGTATAACAAAATACCACGTCAAGAGGATACACACTTAGCGCATTCAAAATGCAACTTGTTAAATTCCTTAACGACAGCTAATCGTCCCAATGCAAATGAATGTGTTAGGAGTTCTTCCATATGACAGCGAACTTATTGTTTTTATAATATTAGTTATAAGTGACCTTTATATCTATAGTGAGAATAAAGTTTCTAAAACCTATATAATATAGTTTACTAGCGTACCCAGCCCGCTTCACCGGGCTATATTTTGCTTTATTTAATTTAAACAATAAACTTTCATCTTTAAATAATTAATTGAACTCTCACAATATATAAAATTATTCATTTCTCTCTAATCATTCTCTTCTATTCTCTTCTAGAGCGGTTGAAGATCATTACCATCACCCATGTACATATCAGTAAATACAATATCATTCTTATAATTTATACAACAATGTATCGGGCTCAAGTTAATGTCAGAAATAAAAGCACGACGTATGGCTTGTTTTACAGTTCAAGAAGACTAGTTAGTGATCCGATCGTCACCAAATTACTCGGCAGATCAATCTGAAGAATTCCTGAAAGTTTCATTGAAACCCATCCAGCCGTTTCGGAGCCTATATGGAACAAACACACACACTTTCTCTTTTATATATATAGATATCGTAGTAACTTAATTTAAAATCACAATACCTTCCAGTTTTTATCTTCAAGTTTGTCTTGCAAGCGCAGAGCCAGCTCCTGAGTGTAGGCCAAGAGCGCTGCGCCCTCTTGACTCTTGAGCTGATCAGCTCCAAGTATGACGACCGGTCGCTTGGCTTGCTCTAGCTTACGCAGCACTTCATGAGACGAGGTACCTGACGCTAAGTCCTTCACGATTGAGGCAGAGTCGCCTACGTGCTAAAAATAACCAATTTATTTACATAGCCAATATATTTATATACAATTAAAAAGTTTAATACTGTTTTACCACACGCTTGGATGTGAAGGAAAACCTACATGTGTTAGAAAAAATCTAACACATATGAAGTCTGCTGATCCGCTTGGCAGCTAGACTTTAAGAACATTGAACTATGGCTTTATCTCACAATATACTTTTGCTCCCGATATGATTTAAAATACAGATTATTAAAGATTATATTAAACCACTTTTGTCAAGCCAAAAAGCTAATCGTCTTTTATTCAACCCACTTTTGTTAATATATTTTCTGCGTAATTTTGAAAACAAAGTATAACATCAACATCAGCTTATGTCTATCCATTGCTGTAAATAGGCCTTCGCCAATGCCTTCCACCATATACGATCCTCCCGGAAGTGGCCGCTGGATGCAGTCCAGCTACATTCGGCTATTCTTATAAGGTCCATCTGGCCTATGCGCAGCTTCCATTCCAAGACTTTCCTCCCCCATCTGCCCTCATTGATTCGGCAGATATGGCCGGCCCACTGCTACTTCAACTTGCTGACTTTAAGAGCTATGTCGACTACCTTTGTTTTCCGTCGATTTTTTCGTTTCGGATTTTATCCGTTAGAGAGAGAGTTTTAATTTCGAGCATAGCTCTTTCCATCGCTTGATGTGCGACTTTCACCTAGTGGTCAAGCCTAACCGTCAAAGTCCAAGTCTCTGCACCATAGGACATAGCTGTCAGGATGCACTGGTTGAAGTTGAAGTATTTACATCAATAAATTTCATTTAAACTTTAGGTGACAATGTATATGTTGTCTTTAAAAAAGTGTGAACACAAGCTAAGCGAGCTATGAGCATCTCTGCCGAAAAATTGTAGTAAAAAAATTACCATGTAATCGTATGTAAGGTCCACATTCGGTCCAATTAATGCAACATCAGTCTCCTTGTGCATGAAGGCCTTACGGATGCGTGTGTTGAGGAGTGGCGCCTCGAAACGCACGTTGGTGCCAATCAGAAGTATGAAGTCTGCATCCTCCACATCTGTCAACAAAAATTATCTAAATAACATTCTTCAGTTTCTTTAAACCACATTAATGTAGTAGATGATGTTAATAATGTCTACATATTATGTTTAATTTATAATTATTTTCTGAAAACACTAACTACACTTCATGTTAAAACCTCCACTAGGAATGTTCTTGTAAAAATTATATCGACTTATTTTTCGATATTTTAAATCGTATTGATTTATCGATGCCATGTATAAATACATCTATATTTTCCCCTCAAAGGGGGGACCTAAGATTTATGCCACCTCTAAATGCGGTGAAGCAGTTGAGGCCGGCTTCTCTAGCCAACCTGTGTAGTTCATCAAAAAAAAACTATAATTTCCATATAGGGATATTTATACGTACGATGATTCCATAATATCGAATTGGAGCGATATATCGCGTTCAAATATCAATTCAAACCCGCACCTAAAGCAGAGAGTTTACAACATAAATACAGGATTATTTCTTTGCAACATAAAAATGCTTGGGTCCTGTCTAACTATTCAAATTGCCAAGTAAAAATAAAAGTAAATGCAGAAAAAAGAAAATAAAATACAGTTGAATTGAGATACTTTTCCTTTTTGAAATTGCTTAAAAAGAAATTATCACAAAACTTATATATGTATTTACTAGCAATTCCTGTGTTCAAAAGGTAGGTGGAGCGCAGGTCAATTCCAGCGCCGTCTAGCGGGAAATATTGTTCGGTGCACGCGTTCTCCGAGCCGAGCCGGTTGATTAAATCTTTCAGAGCCACTAGGGACTCGGCATCAGCCATATCTCCGGCCACAGCTAACAACTAGAATGCAAGAAATATAATATAAGAGGGGCCATTTCTTAATTGTTTTAAGTTCTTTAAATTATTACACATTAAATACACATACTACAGATCATAAATACTGTAAACATTTTCATTACTGGTACACAAAACACACACAACTATCTCTTGTTAACTCTCCTTTTGTTTATATTTTATGTTCATTCCTTAACAAAAATAACATTAGACTTTAGTTTGTCTGTCTTATAAACAACTAACCCTATGTATATATTGTGTTTGTTTCTATTGTTTTAGACATATCAACAGAGAGCATCGCGCGGAATTGTCTCAGCAGTAACCACACGTACTTCCTTATAGTTTAGATCCTTGTCCGTCACGAAGCCCGCTTTTTACAGCAGTTTAACGTACACACTTTGACATTGGCGAAATCTATATGGAAAAGCCATAAACAAAAACAATCAATCAAACACACACAATTACATATATTATAAGAATGTAAATTTGCCCGCATTTGCCTTTCCATCCAATTAAAATGTAGGTGTGATCAAGAGTAGAGTGAATAGGCATTTATTAAGCTAGTGCGCTTTACCATCCAGGACTGTATTTCCACTTAATATAAAATGGGATTCGATCAACAAGTCACTTGCTTATTATATTTAAAAAAATTGTGTAGAATTACATTATTGAAAAGAACACACATCAAATATTTGGGCACAATCACAATTGTTTCTAAAAATTCTATTAATCAAATATTTTTAATTGTCTATTTAAAAGGTAATCTTCTTATGTAAGTATATATGGTAAAACCTTATCAGGTGGGCAATCACGAAGAGCTCTGGCTGCCGCTACGATGGCGTCCTCCCACTCCACAGGCGTGAGGTTGCCGCGACTGTCTGTCATCAATGGTGTCACTAGCCGCTGGCGCTTCAAGCCGTCGCATGCAAACCGAGACTTATCGGATAACCACTCTTCATTGATCTCCTGTTTAATTAAACAACAGTAATATTTTTGAGTAAAACAAAAACTGTGTAATATTTCACTGGGATATCTTCGTAACCCAAGTCCTAGACCAAAAAAATTAATATAAGATCTAATTGTAACCAAACCACCGCTATGAGTTCATAAATTAACGAATTAAGCACGTTTCTCCAGATAGGTTACAAACAAACCTACTTCAGATCTTTGAAAACACTAAATAATGATCTCAAATAAGCATCAAGCTTCATTTTCTTTAGAAATAATTCAATTAATGCATAATAGCTTGTGCATATGTTATATTTAAAAAATAACAATAAATATAAATTTATACAATAAGGTAACTTAAGCTCTAACCTCATTGGTCCGTGGAAGAATTCGCAATACTTCGTTGGTTCTTGTAGTAACCACAATGTTGCTACCCAAGGGGTCTAAAACATCTACAGAATCGATCTGTAAAATAAATTCACATTTAATGTTGACTATAATAGACCATAGTAGGCTTTAAAAGAATTCAACTGACCCTCCTAGTTTCCCAGGGTCGAGCGACAAAACTATAGGGCTTCGATGTAAGAGCACCGACGGGACATAAGTCAATTACATTACCCGATAACTCTGAGAGGAACATTTTCTCCACATATGTCCCCACCTGCAATATACAACAATTTTAAAAATTATAAATGAGTAATTGCCTATTAGTTGAGCTTTCGACTCACAATGTGAAGTATCGAGATTCGAATCTTAGCCAACTTGCACAGCGGCTTTTAGTTAGATGCAAATAATACTTTTATATTTCAAGTGTAATAAAAGCTATTTTAATAAGATGGACTTCATCTTTTACAGATTAAGTCCATCCTATTAAAATATGCGCAGAATTTCTGCTGACATTCTGACCATTAAATTGTTATCCAAACACATCCATTTCATAAGGTTTCAGTAATAATTAAATCAATTTAGGGATTAATAAAACATACATTTTAGTGTGTCAAAATTTACCTGCATGTCTGTACCTCTACCAGTTGTTCCCAGATCATCAACACCAGCGACTTCTGAGGCGAATCGAATACACCGCGTACAATGGATGCAACGCGTCATTATGGTCTTTATCAAAGGGCCCACATCCTTATCCTCGACAGCCCTAAAAATTATAATAAAAAGATATACGGCATAAAGCCAACATTAACCTCAATTGATCATATGAATTGTAACTATATCATATAATAAAGTTAAGAACCTAATGCTTAATTCTGAATCTATATTTTTATATCTAGCGTGTCCTGAATTGAATTTCGTAATATAGGTATATGTTTTGTGCCAATACTTCCAAGAAGAGCTTATTTAATTAAGGGAATATCTGATCTATAGTATCGCCTTATTACTGCTTACCTCTTTCCAGAGAAATGAATATCGGTGAAACGACTCTTATCAGAGCCAAATGCCATGGATTGATCTTGCAAATCGCACTCTCCACCTTGATCACAAATTGGACAATCCAAAGGATGATTTACAAGAAGGAACTCCATCACACCCTCACGAGCTTTCCTGGTCAAGTCTGAGTTTGTCTTTACTCTCATTCCCTTCATAACAGGCATTGCACATGCTGCAACTGGCTTAGGAGACTTCTCCACCTCTACAAGGCACATTCTGCAATTGCCAGCAACGGCCAGTCTCTCATGGTAACAGAACCTCGGAATTTCAACACCAACCTGTGCTGCAGCCTGATGACAATTATATGATTTGCATAAAATTAAGAATAAAAATGATCCAACATTTTATTAAAAAAGCATTCAATTTTCATAACCAAAAATGAGGGTAGCCTCTAAAAGAGACAGAAATTCACTTAATGTCACTTCAGAATGATCCTGTAATAAGAAATAGTGACAGAAATCCCAAAACAACTTTTTTTTAAATTATTTGTAGACAATAATAAGTGCTACAAATCTATCTATGTATACATATATTTGGTTAGATGAACTTCAAGGGAGACACCAAAATTTTTGTTAAAATCACAGTTTTTGACTTTAAGAGGTTCTATTGTATGATTATATATAGAATTCAATAGAATTGTTTTATATGTTTTTCTTCCAAAATATTACCTGTAAGACTGTAGTGCCTGGCGGAACATATACGGGTTTATCGTCAATGAACACTTCTACTTTATCAGGTTGAGGAGCAACTTCAGCATAGCGACGAGCAGCTAGCGGTGCAGCACGAGTTGGAGAGTTAAGCGCAAGCGCCCTGGTTAGTGGCTGGCGCAGCATCCTCTGCACCAAACACCAATCAATGATAAACAACACAACTTTTATTCTTTCGATAATCGCCTGTTTCACATTAAATTTGATCTACTTTTAAACGAATCTTTCTTGTGAATTAAATACTATTTGTAGTTTAGTAAAATCAACAAATAAGTCACGATAAATTAGTATTTTTTAAGAAAAAAACTTCTGTTATTGTTACATAAGTAGAAATACCTAACCTAAATGAAAAACAAGAAATTACTTTAAATACTAATACGGATACTAATTCGAACGAGAAAGAAGGAAGCAATAATTCTCTTTTATGGGACAATTTGCGCAATAAAAGTAGAGTAAAACGTACCAATGTATACGTTTCTGATTTTACCAAAATTCAATGACAGCTGCAAGTAATGTCAAATCATATATGTTTTTTTAAGATTTGACATTGACATAGGTACTTAACTAGAAATAATGCTTATGTAGGTAAAATTATTTAATATATTTTATAAAGAGACTAAATAAAATGAGTCGGACCCTCAACGCCAACCACCGATTGGTACAAAACAACTTATAACTCGGAACTTAGAACACTAGGACTAATTTATAATAAAGCATTACAATTTTATTATATATAGTATGTACAATGTCTGTTATGTGATCTTATAATTTAATATGCTCAAGTAATTCTTAAAACTTATATAAACTTTTAATAAAAAAGTTGGAAATTGAATAATTAGTTAGTTTATTGATTTATCTAGACTCCAAGACAAATCCAAAACTTTAGTCCATACAGCCATATCTTGAATAGAAGAATTTTAGTAGTTTTAAAGGCCGAAGCCACGTCTTCATTGTTCTTGATCGTAAAGCCGAGCGTGGCGCTACGCCCAAAAAACGGAAATTTAATAAACGTTTGACTTACGTCGGTCAAATACTCGACCATTGTCATGTCATACAGCTTGTAACAACGATTTTTAGTTTTTTTCTCAATCACATTAAAAATAAATTGTTAAAATATATGCTCGATGCCCGGGTTTAGAACAGAAGTTTTATTAATAAATTTAAAATGCATCCATAACCCATTCCTCTAGGAAGGTAAATCGCAAAACTGTTGCTTGAATTTTTTAATTCCACCCATAAATTTTATAATAAATAATTAAATTATTTTCGGTACGTTCGTCCCAAATTAAATATCTGTCTATGGATATCTATGATTAGTACCAATTTTTTATCACACGTCTCGTTTTTTTTCTTTTTATATCTCGCTTACTCTAACCGGCTGTTCTTGTGGCACTTGCTCGACTAAATCTGTATATTCAATATTAAAAATGGCATTCGGAGACGTAAAAACTAATCAAGGCTTAAATGAATTGAATACATTCTTGGCTGATAAAAGTTATATATCCGGGTAAATAGATTTAACTTGAAATTAATCATGTCAATCTTACATTCTAATAACCTCTATATTAAGACGTGACTATTTACGTGACGTATTTCTAAGCAAGCTTATTGTGTCGGTGATGAATATGTTGTGTATATCAAAATAATTTTTTTTTATAGATATACTCCAACACAAGCCGATATCCAAGTATTCGAGCAAGTAGGTAAAGCACCGGCTGCTAGCCTGCCTCATGCGCTGCGTTGGTATAATCACATCGCGTCGTACTCTGCAGATGAACGTAAAACTTTTGCCGAAGGAGTGAGCCCACTTAAGGCCGGTGCTGCCACCACTACTGCACCGCCCTCATCAAGCAAAAAGGACGAAGAAGATGACGATGATGTCGATCTTTTCGGTTCTGGAGATGAAGATGAGGTTTGCATTTTATTCTTTTCTTGCTCTAGAAAAATTAATGTTTTATTGTAGGAACATAACTAAAATACAGAGGATATTTATGTTCGTACATTCATTTTGATTTTACAAAATTTTTAAAGTTATATGCGCATGTTTTAAATTTATATTTTTACTGTAGGATGCTGAAGCAGCTAGAGTTCGGGAAGAGCGCTTAAAGGCCTATGCAGACAAGAAGTCCAAGAAGCCAGTTTTAATAGCCAAGTCGTCCATTCTCCTTGATGTAAAACCATGGGATGATGAAACTGATATGAAGGAAATGGAAAAACAAGTTCGCACCATTGAAATGGAAGGTCTCCTGTGGGGTGCTTCTAAGCTTGTACCAGTAGGCTACGGCATAAACAAACTGCAGATTATGTGTGTAATTGAAGATGACAAGGTGTCAGTTGACCTACTGACTGAAAAGATTCAAGAATTTGAAGACTTTGTCCAATCTGTTGACATTGCAGCATTCAACAAGATATAAAAGACGCCATTGTAATTATAAGCAATCCTTTTGAATAAAATCACATATTTGTATATTTCAATTTTATTTTACTTACAAAACCCTACAATCATTAACCTTACATTTAAATAACTTATTAAATGACACCAATTGTTTGGTATGTCAAAATATCATTAAGCAGACTTACATTCCTTCCTTACCTTAATAATCCAATCAAAAGTAAGGTCTATGGTGTAGGTAATCTGTTTAACAAACTATTTCCAGATCACTTACTGACCAAGAATTTTGATTAGAACACCATCTCTAAGCTGTAGTAACATTACTATATTGAGATACACACTTGAACACACTTTTCAAATGACTAGCAGTTGAATTGTTTTGGTAAAGTATTTATTGGTCATTCAACCTGAACACTTTTAGTATTTTCAGCAACATTAGCTTGCAAAAACATATTTGGTATATCACTGCCAAAGTAAATTTTGTTATTCATTGCAAGAGCATCATATTTTTTCAATTCTAAATATTCTTTAGTTAACAGAAATTTGTTCGCTTCAGCTTGTTTTTTCAGATGATAGTAGTCTGCTTCAGCTTTGGTCTGTTGTTTTGCCCTGTGAATGTTGTCTTCAATGAGCTCAATCTTTTGTAATGATTCCTTCTCCATAATTTTCTGTTCATATTGGATTTTCGCAACTTGCGCTTCCTTCTCTGCCTCAATGATTGCTTTCCGACGAGCAGTCTCTGCCTCTTTTTCTACTACCTAATAAAAGATTAATGATTGTGAGCAAAACTTCATTAACAACAATAATAAAATGTTGATAAAACAAAAAATTGTAATTGTAGGAAATTAGACTCAGCCCTGTAGTTCTGGGCTCTCAAGAATAAGACTATGGTATCCTCTGCCTGTTGTAGAAAGCGACTAAAGGGGCCTCGGGTTCACTGGGCGACAAGTAACAAAGGGACCTTTGTCGTCTGCCAAGTGGACCAGGAAGAAGGCGACATCGGCTGGCCCGTGTCACCTTGCACTGCTAGGGCACAGGGGGCGAGGGAGTAACCTCCCACCTGGGAAGTGCTCTCCTTGAGTACAGCATAGAGGGGCTCAGTGCGTTCCACTGGAGATCCCGGAGCCCCTCACCATGCACCGAGGAAGGGCCACAGGGGCGGTTTCAGTGGGTAAAAGCCCCACATAACCGCCGCCTTCCCCCCAGAAGGCGGGGTATCTTTTTGAAGATTTCCTCCTCAAAAAAAAAAGGAAATTGGAAAATGTTATATGAAAGTTAAAGATAGAGAAAAGCTAGAAGACAAAGGCTCTTAATCATTTCTCTTGTAAAGGGAGGACCATAATCATAAATAGTTAAAGCATCCAACTTTACATCTAGATTATAGAATTATGGTATCTCAATATGACATAGAAGTTATATACTGACTGAAAAGATTCAAGAATTTGAAGACTTTGTCCAATCTGTTGACATTGCAGCATTCAACAAGATATAAAAGAAGCCATTGTAATTATAAGCAATCCTTTGAATAAAATCACATATTTGTATATTTCAATTTTATTTTACTTACAAAACCCTACAATCATTAACCTTACATTTAAATAACTTATTAAATGACACCAATTGTTTGGTATGTCAAAATATCATTAAGCAGACTTACATTCCTTCCTTACCTTAATAATCCAATCAAAAGTAAGGTCTATGGTGTAGGTAACCTGTTTAACAAACTATTTCCAGATCACTTACTGACCAAGAATTTTGATTAGAACACCATCTCTAAGCTGTAGTAACAATACTATATTGAGATACACACTTGAACACACTTTTCAAATGACTAGCAGTTGAATTGTTTTGGTAAAGTATTTATTGGTCATTCAACCTGAACACTTTTAGTATTTTCAGCAACATTAGCTTGCAAAAACATATTTGGTATATCACTGCCAAAGTAAATTTTGTTATTCATGGCAAGAGCATCATATTTTTTCAATTCTAAATATTCTTTAGTTAACAGAAATTTGTGCGCTTCAGCTTGTTTTTTCAGATGATAGTAGTCTGCTTCAGCTTTGGTCTGTTGTTTTGCCCTGTGAATGTTGTCTTCAATAAGCTCAATCTTTTGTAATGATTCCTTCTCCATAATTTTCTGTTCATATTGGATTTTCGCAACTTGCGCTTCCTTCTCTGCCTCAATGATTGCTTTCCGACGAGCAGTCTCTGCCTCTTTTTCTACTACCTAATAAAAGATTAATAATTGTGAGTTAAGTTAATTAACAACATAATAATAAAATGTTTATAAAACAAAAAATTGTAATTGTAGGAAATTAGAAAATGTTATATGAAAGTTGAAGATAGAAGACAAAGACACTTAATCATTTCTCTTTTAAAGGGAGGACACCATAATCATGAATAGTTATAGCATTCCAACTTTACATCTAGATTATAGCAATATGGTATCTCAATATCACATAGAAGTTATATAATTACTTAAAAGTTAAGTTTGTAATTAGTTACTTGAAGCCGGAGCAGCCTTACCTTGCACAGAGGCTATGGTGGCAATGCTGCCAGCCTTCTGGGCATCCTGTCAAGCGATGACACAGTTGGCACAGTAATATTTTGTAAAATACCTATTATATTGTAAATATTTCTGTATGTATTGTTTTATCTAACAGTTAATTTATATTATATAGGTTGTCAAATATCTCCCTTCCGCCTTTTGTCTTTTGAATTTCGCGGCTATGTACAAAGCGCTACAGAGCTCGTATCTAGCAATACTATACATAATTTGAAAGGTCTTGACATAACCTACAAAACGACGCTATGCATAATTAGTTTGGATATTGCGTTCAACAGTTATAGACGTGTAAACATGGACTTCACTAACGCCGAAATTCGCGCTATTTTAAAGTTTTCCTTCGTTAAAGGCAAATCCGCTAGAGAAACGTTCCGTGAGATTAATGGTGTTTTGGGGGATGGTACTCTATCACTTCGAACTACGGAGGAATGGTTTCGACGATTCAGAGCCGGTGAAAACGACACCATGGATAAGCCAGCCGGCGGAAGACCTGTGACGTCAAATACCGATCAAATCATGGACTACATCGAGTTAGACCGGCATGTGGCATCTCGTGACATCGCCCAGGAGATGGGAGTTAGTCACCAAACCATTTTAAACCATCTGCAGAAGGCTGGATACAAAAAAGCGATGTTTGGGTGCCGCATGATTTGACGCAAAACCTTCTGGACCGAATCAACGCCTGCGATATGCTGCTGAAACGGAACTGGCGACGAAAAATGGATCACATACGACAATATCAAGCGAAACGGTCGTGGTCGAAGGCCGGTGAATCGTCCCAAACAGTGGCCAAGCCGCGAATTTCGGCGTTAGTGAACTCCATGTTTACACGTCTATAACTGTTGAATGCAATATCCAAACTAATTATGCATAGCGTCGTTTTGTAGGTTATGTCAAGACCTTTCAAATTATGTATAGTATTGCTAGATACGAGCTCTGTAGCGCTTTGTACATAGCCGCGAAATTCAAAAGACAAAAAGGCGGAAGGAGATATTTGACAACCTATTATAAACATTTGCATATATATTATACCTTCTGGTGCTGGGCAGCAATGAGAAGTTTAGATTTTTCCGACTCCATGAGTTCATAATTCTTCCTAATCGCTTCAGGGATCTTTGGTTTAGTAACACGCACAGCCTGTACTCTCAAACCTGGTGCCATTTCATTAAGGTCTTGTTGGAGCGCCTAAAAATTTTGTGAACTTGTAAGTGTAAATATAGAACATATTTAATGTTTTGCATATTAAAAAGATAACACATTCTATCTATAATTATTATTAAGAATAATTAAAAAAGCTCACAGTTCTTAAATTCTCATCTATCTGGTCAAACAAATCAATGTAGACTTCGTGAAGAGTGTGTGCACTGCAGAATTGATTCAATTCATGGTGCACTTTATTAAATATTAATGTCTTGTCATAATCTGCAGTGTAGTTGCGGACCACATCAAGTACTGAAAAGTAAACAGTAATGTTGGACTGTCACATTTTTAATATATGTGTTTCTATGCTTAAAGTTATAGATACATGGGATAGTAACTTATAGTTTAGATCCTTGTCCGTTCACGAAGCCCGCTTTCTACAGCAGTTTAACGTACACACGTCGACATTGGCGAAATCTATATGGAAACGCCATTAACAAAAACAATCAATCAATCTACATTAGATAGGTGTGATGTGTGTAAATGAAACTAAATGCAAATGAAAACAGACATTTTAAATACAAATTTTGTTATTTTTAAAACACAATAATCTTTTGAAATGATAATGTTTGGGACGGACAAGCTTTTATGTCGTATAGAATACAAATAATACTTAATGCATAATGTTACAATAATTTACATACTTCATAAATTATTATGCACTTACCACTACTTGGTTCCAATTTGTTAACAACTTCAATTCTCTCAAAGTAAATCATAACTCCTCCACTCGTACCACAAGGTACATTCTTAACTTCGTCTGTCTGCAGGGTTGTCTGCAAACACCAAGTTTTCTTATAATAAATGTCACAAGAGATAATAGTAACAAATAAATATTAATTACTTTTTATTACCTGAATAGCTTTATAAGAAGTCAGGAGAGGTATCATCATATGGAAGCCAGGTTGACTGGTTACCGGCAGTAATGCTCCACCCTAAAATCATGTTTAATTTATAGGAAACACTAAAAAATAATATTATTCCTCCTTCTTCTTGCATCGTTTTCTCTTTACTGAGGGTCGTGACCTCCACGAATTATGTGGCGGACGATCGCTTTCCACCTGTTGCGGTCTTTAGCAGTGTGAAACGCCTTGTGGAGTTGGTGCTAATTTGGTCTGTCCAACGCATAGAGCTCCTCTCTCTTGGTCGTTTTCCCTATTCTTTGCTTGTGACCAGGAGTGTTACCAAGGCATCGGTTTTCCTGGCTATGTGATTGAAGAATTCAAAAACCCTAGGGAGACAGACCATTGACAGTCTGATGGGGACACCCACTTCCCGGAGAATTGACGCATTTGAACAGTGGGCTGTCAAAGGTACTTGCAATATTCTCCTCCAGCACATCTCAAATGGATCTGTCAGCCTTCTTGAGGGTCCAAGTTTCCGCTCCGTACGTGAATATTGGAAACACTCAAGAGAAGAGTATATTTAAAGAACATACTATTTGGTGTCATGGAATGAAGTGGAATGTCCTGGTTTCTTGAGAACATTATCAGTCCTTTTCAGGACCAATTCTGGACAATATTTTCATTGAAAACATCGACGAAAGCGAACAGTTCTTTTCAGAACTCACACTTATTATTATTATGTAAACAATGCCACACTACGTTTAGTGTGCATGTACGTAGGTAGCCTATTACAGTGCTTAAAATTTATAACGTGTCCGTTCGGGTCTTTGCGAGATTTTTATTACGTATTTGTTTACTTTATTCCATAGAAAATTAAACACAGAACTTAGTAAAACATATTTATTTTAAACCACAATAATCTTTTGAAATGATAATGTTTGGGATGGACAAGCTTTTATGTTGTACAGAATACAAATAATACTTAATCATAATGTTACAATAATTTACAAAAATACTTCATAAATTATTATGCACTTACCACTACTTGGTTCCAATTTGTTAACAACTTCAATTCTCTCAAAATAAATCATAACTCCTCCACTTTCATTACCACAAGGTACATTCTTGACTTCATCTGTCTGCAGGGTTGTCTGCAAACAACAAGTTTTCTCATAATAAATGTCACAAGAGATAATAGTAACAAATCAATATTAATTACTATTTATTACCTGAATAGCTTTATAAGAAGTCAGGAGAGGTATCATCATATGAAAGCCAGGTTGGCTGGTTACCGGCAGTAATGCTCCACCCTAAAATCATGTTTAATTTATAGGAAACACTAAAAATAATATTATTATCAGTTGAATAATAAATCCATTGCCAAACAACAACCAAAATGGAAGTGAGACTGCTGCATATCAATAATATTGCTTTGCCATCACCAACATTGAACTAGGGTATAGTTGTGAGATCTTTTAATTATTTATTAATAACTAAAAAGGTATTTTTAAAGATGCCATTTTTTAAATGCAAATAAAAAGTATATGCTATTTATAAAATATTGTTTTTATTATTATATAATTTTATTTCACAATTATTCAATTGATAATTTAGAGAACTGAGATTTCTTAATTGCATTGGTACTTGTAATTTTTTTAATTTATATTTTTTAATGTTAGACAAAATTTGCAATTAATATATAAAACCTATTAAAACTTAATGTGATCATTTTTGTTATTCAGTTCAGTGGTTCTAGAAAGCTTTGAACCCAAAGTTAGACCCTACTGGTAGAGATACAGTCTGTTTATATTATATCTATGTTTAGTTTATTATTATAAACATTAGACACCAAAATGTATTTGCTTACTCTGTAATACACTCCAAGATGCCCTTCTTCTACCTTGTGCAAGGAAAAATGAACTGTTACTCCGACGACTAAAATTATCAGGGCAAGAACCGATGTCTGATCCGCCATAGCTGGTCTGAAAATATTTTTTGATCTTTAAAAAACTTGTACTCGTTATTTAAGAGAAATAATCATTAATTATACCACCTCCCAAAATTATATTATCATTAAGAATTATTTGAACTTGGCATCTAACCTAAATATTATTAGTTACTGGAAAATCTGTGGTTTATTAACTTGCCTCCACAAACCAAAAGTTATACTAAATAGCGGTATGATGAAAAACAGTCCGAAAAACGATATGAACTAAAATTTCTCTTGCCATGCAAACATTCATTGGGGTATGTTATAAAAATCACTTGATTAATTAAAACTTTGACTTGAATTCATTAAAATGGTGAAAGTAAAATATAAATTAAAAGCTTCGTATTGAGTGATTATGATACGTTTCTGACATATGTACTGATTGATCATAATTTCATAATAGATTTTACTTCGTACTGCCAACTAAAACCCAGTTTTTGTTTATAGTTGAATGAATAAATATAGGTATTGAAGTATTTTTCTTTTATAGCAAACGGAATAGAAGAACAATATAACAAACTGACGGAGTTTTTGGAGGTGGCTTTACATATTATGTTTGCTAGTTTGGAAATTGTCGGCACTACTTGGAAACACTCAAGAGAAGAGTATATATATAGAACATACTATTTGGTGTCATGGAATGAAGTGGAATGTCCTGGTTTCTTGAGAACATTATCAGTCCTTTTCAGGACCAATTCTGAACGCACACTTATTATTATTATGTAAACAATGCCACACTACGTTTAGTGTGCATGTACGTAGGTAGCCTATTACAGTACTTAAAAGTTATAACGTGTCCGTTCGGGTCTTAGCGACATTTTTATTACGTGTTTGTTTACTTTATTCAATAGAAAATTAAACACAGAACTTAGTAAAACATTTATTTTAAATGAAAGTTATACATTAATTTACATCCAATTGAATAGAGCCCTTGTTTTTCCCACTAACATAAGGTTTTCGGTCTTCGGCTTGTAATCCCAACAAAACACCAGACATAGAAACTTTTAATGTCCTATACTCCATAAGAGCCTTTGCACACAATTCTCCTTCAGGAGAATTTGCAGGTTCGATTAATAACATTTCCAAAGATTTCTTCAAATACATTTCCGCGTTTCTTAATTCTTCCTGGTAAGGAAATGCTTAAGGTTTATGAGGTACTTTAATTTTACCCAAAATTTGAATGAAGAACTGTGTTACGAATTCAATCAAAATTACTAATCTTATGTTTTAAATACATGACCTTAAAATTTATTACTTTTGTCAGAAATTCATCCAGTCAGAAAACGCAAATATACCATACACTCAGAAATATCATCTATCTTATGGTAGTTTTACTTATTATCTGTAGCCCGCTGGCTGAACTTTCGACTTTTCTTCTCACGAGTTTAAAACTATTATTTGGACTTATTTTTTATTTTAGATATAATTTATTATATATGATACTCACTAAATATGCAGATGCGCTTATTTCTCGACCATCAAATAGCCTTTTGGTCAATTGTGCCATCGTCGCATGTAGCTCATACAGAGTTATAGCTAAAACAGTCAAAAGATAATAAATTGTCAACGTTTTTCCATATCCCTCTTAATAAACACAATATTAATAAAAAATATTTGGTCATCGCGACACGCTTATCTTACCTTTAAGTCTGCTAATTTGCGGGCTTATTTTTTCGATTACAGGCAGAAATTCTTTACACAATTCTATTTTACGTCTCATCATTTTCTTGGTCGGTCTGGGTTCGCGGTTAATGGCGTCCCTCAAGATTCCCGCCAGGCGTTGTTTTGCATCCAGCAACAAATAATGATTCGGCGCAAGTACAAGGGAAACATTTCTAATGTACTCTTCTACTTCCTTTTCATCTTTTTTATCTAGTAAAGTTTTAAATGTATAAATTTTAAAATATAGAATTATGCCAGTATTTATTTTATAACACAAAATGTGGTTAAATTAAAAGCCATTGTGGCAACAAACAAAAAAAAGAAGAAAACTGCCTATGCGAATTACGCTTGACATAAACGTTCTCTGATTTCAGACAATATCCATTTAATTGTAAAACTTTACTAAAACGGTCATGAACACATTACATCCTTATATCGATCAAGGTCTTTCCACCATACCACCTAAAGCCGGTTTCACGTCGCTATTTTAAATCTGCAGTTAGTTAAACCTGCAGATAGTAAATTCAATAACAACTCCTTTAACCATAAATTTCATTGAAACCTTCGTATACCAAGGCCAGTCACATCTTTGACGACCTAGACACACCGATACGAACACATTTTCAGACCTCAAGGGTATGTCACCCTCGCCTCAAAAGGCGCCAAAATTTTAAGGCGCATTAAGTCTGCCTTTGTAAATCTTATTTTAAGGTGTTACAATATTGTAAACTATTTGTTCCCAAATTTACAACATATTTGTTAAATGCTAGTTCTAAAGGGCTCTGGGTTGTTCGCCTAAAGCAAATGCTTAGCTAAAAGGTTATTTCATTCATGCATGAGGAATAATAACGTAACCTTACTTATGATGGCTAATTTATCCGAACAACACTGAACCTTGACTCCAATTTCCGATTGTTGATATTTAGAGCCGCAGCTGTGACATGTCCACATATCGTCTCTAATCTGAGAGGCATATCCCGTTTTACAACTCGTACAAAGAACGGAACTCATATAGGTGCCCATTTCCGTCACATCTTGACATCTATTGCATGTACATTTAAAGTACTTTCCAATCAACAAATGTTGCTGTCTTATAGCTGTACCCTGGAAAAAAAATAGCTAATGCTATTCTAAACCGTTTGAAGTTAACGGAGCTGCAGTTCAGCCGTACAGAACATTTTCGTGTCCGGGTGTTATCATGCCCAGAATACCGAACCAGAAATTATGAAACCGAGACATGTATTTAACGACTCTTAAAATGTGAAGAAAATAATCACCCTGCTGTAGAAATCGGCAAATAAAATATTCGTTACTTCGGAACAGAATTTCTTCTACCACAATTTTTCCCAATGTGAACGCTTCTGGAAGTCGTAATATTGTTAAAATAGCTGCAATGTTTCTGAAGCCTTATTAAGAGATCTTATTAAAGCATCTTAGTCAGATAATGGGTCAGCACTCTCGATCACAATAACACTGCACCTTAAAGAATCCATAATCAATGCCTTTTTTTTAACGACGAACTACACAGATTAGCCAAAGAAGCTGGCCTTGACTGTTTGATCGGATTGAGAGGTGGCATAGCGCTCAGAACTTGGCCCCCTCTTTGTAGGTAGGCGTACTTAGTCTTAAATTGTTATAAACCTACCAGTAACTCAATCAACAAACGTTTTTCTACACTACTTTAGAAATGCCCCTCGATCTCATCGGAACCTAAAGACAAATGCCACGAGACCTAAATGAAAGTAAGCTCTTTCAAATAAAATCAAATTACGGAACAAATGTGTACAAAACATACATGGTTAATAAAATAAATCATTACGTACCTTTAAAGGATCTGTATAATTATTATAAATCGTTTCTCCTTTCTTAATATCAGTGCTTGCGTGACAAATTAAGACATTTTTATCATTTATTGCCATGTGCGTGTTACCTACACAGTCGTGGGCTAGTAAAGCCGCTTTCAAGTATACTCCGCGGAGTAACTCCGAGCATCCAATTGCAGGCACAGGGGGGCCCCTTACTTCAAAACTGTTCACATCAATAGCTGCACATATTTTTTGAACAAAATTGTTATCCTCAATACCTTCTAGAAGACCCAGATATTGAATAAACTGTAATAAAACGTGTATGATAGATGAACAACGTAAGACTTCGGAAGAGTTTCGGAAGAGGCAAACTTTTGTAGAGAAGAAATATAGCACAGTTTCGAGCATTCTCTCGTAGTCTTGTTTAGTTTAAATACTATGAGTTAGATGGTTTGTGGAAAAGTGGAGATATCAATATAGATTGTGTTTTTGTAATGCGATTAGGAATAAAATAATATGAAGTGTAATTAGGGAAATTAATATATGTCTTAATAATCGTAGAAGGTGAATTAAAATGATCTGAAAGTACAGAATAAATATCCACCTTCGCGGTATTTGCGAAGTTATAAAGTTCATGTCTTGTACACGACTGTGTATATAACTTGTTCCTATGATTAAAACCGTACCGCAAATTGTGTTTGTGTATCTCCCTTCTTAATTTTCGTCTGAATTTAATAATAATAATTGTTATATATATATAATTATAAATTGTTCGATATTTGTGTAGCTCTTATATGGTATAAATACTATTTCTTTCTAATAAATTCGAATAATAAGACCTCAAATGTTTAATACAATACCTTAACAGTATTTTCACAGTATTCCCAAACACTGGTGGCTTTTCTCTCATTTAAATGTGTTTCGAGATGCATAAACTCTTTCCAGGACTTTTGGTCAACACCTTTATTTAGGATCACTCTCAATGTGAGCAACGATCCCACATTCTGCACCATAGTCATCGGGTTAATACCTCTAGACTGTTTCAAATTTCTGAATAAGTCGCACTCAAATTCACTGTGCCATTCTGAACGAAACAAATAGATTCTTTATTGTTCCAATTTTACAATAAATACAATCAATTAAATTAGCAACTAAACTTAATCTAACATTGGGCAAGGTAATATTTTTCCTTGTATTTACGAATTATTGTAGGAATATTACGAAATAGAAATAATCAGAACCTAACCAAACTCTCATCAAATTACTCTTCAACTACATCAATGATGATTTAATGATCGATACATATAATGATGAATCTATAGTGAGTATAAGCTTCGCTATCGTCTTCGCGTCATCTGCAGCCGATACAATTAAATCTGCCGCGAACACCCAGTCATCAAAGATATCACGACCACGCAATTTTGGAACGTTCACTATATAGTTGCAGCCATTACACCGAACCGGCAACCGCTTTAAGCAAAACGTGTGTAATATCAGTGCCCTGTTAATACGTGGAATCTTGCCTAACTAACAATGAAAAATCGATACTCTATCGAACTGTAATTGTTTGACACAAAACACAATTACTTTCACAATTAGCAGTAATAAGTCTGGGTCTATAACCCTTTCCAATAGTAGAGAGTAAAGAAATAGAGTAGTGTAGAGTAATGAAGTAATGAAGTGAAAATTGTGTAATGTACTCGTAGAGTGTTAATGTAAAGCAATGTAAAGAAAATGTAGTAATATTGTAATAGAATTGTAATATAAGAAAAAATGTAATGTATGTATGACTAACAACTAACCTGGAGAAGAATGAATGTAGTACTAGAAAATCCTTAACCACCCACGTTGGGGAGCTTTTTTTGTTAACGGGGAGGAGGGGAGCTACAGTATGGCGTGGCACGTAGAGTAAAGACAAAGGGTTTTACAACTCTGAAATTAACCACAATTCAGTAGTTAAAAGCTGTTGTGACATTAAAAAATAAAAACCCTTTCTAATAAAAATTAATCAACGTAATTTTGAGTTATACGTACATTTGTGGCGCACATAGGTACTTGATGGAAATTTAAGACTTATACGGTTTTCTCATGGATTCCATTGTCAGAAGTGGACCACACGGGAAGGACTAACTTTTAAGTAAAAAAAAAAATCAAAACCAACAATCCGGTTCACCCAGACTAAAGTTATGAGGTAACAAACATAAAAACAATTATACAGAGTAATTGAGATTTATATTATTAGGATGTCGGTTGAAAAGAACGCATAATTTTGGTGATACTTACTAGAAAGTTGCTGGGGACAGCCGTCTCCTGGGCAAATTGGGGCAACACCACACTGCTTGCAAACCAAGAACTTGCTGATCAGCGGCAGATAGCAGTTGTAACACAGCAGCGATGTATCACCACCAGGTCCCAAAGCAAATGGCTTATCGCTTATAATAGTCTCGCCCGCTTTCAAATCTTTAGCGGCCACGAGATACCTGAGTTATAAATTTATAAGACGACAATCATCTTTGAATTTAATGAAAACATAATATTACTTTAATGTTAATACACGTATTACGAGGAAATGCAAAAACCAACTTCAAATCGAATTAAACGAACTACACAGATTGGCCAGAGAAACTGGTCTTGACTGCTTCGCCGGATTGAGAGGTGTCATAGCTCTTAGGTCACGTAGCCTGAACCTCTATCGCTAGGACCTCGGGACAATGGTCGCCCCGCGTATGCATTGCGATCGGCGCCCGAGAGGGTCGAACCGCGTCCCACTCGGTTGCTATTTTACGGATAATCTAACGGACATGAAAAAGCTTATTAAACAACTACAACGCGCGAACGGTCACTTATTTCCGAACGATACAGTATTCTTCTTCCACATTCGTATTCGTTATCGTTATGGTGTACTTACCTAGTCTTGTCTAACACGTATTCTTCTATACAATTTTTGAGAGTTCCTTGGTATCGGAATCCAAGGTTGTACACCGACAAAATTCATCAATTAAGAATTGAAACCAAATACTTTAAAAAATAGAAATCGGTTCATAAATGACCACCTGATTTTAAGTGAAAATGCCAGTCCTGAATGGTAAGGCGTACTAGCTTAGTAAATACAGTCGAATTAAGAACCTCCTGTTTTGTAGTCGGTTAAGAAATTAAGACAAAACCATAACAACAATTATTTCTAAGGTTACTCAAAAGTTTAAAAAAGATAAAATAATGTCATTTCTTTACCATATATTACACTCTTTATATACATCGTATGAAAATACCAAGTAAATAACTTTTCTATACGATGTAGTCAGGAACAAAAAAAAATTACAAACCTGCCGAGTTTTTCGGAAACTTTCACCTCGTATTTCTCGCTCATGATTGATCTAGTTAATAAATAAATGTTCTGTTAAATGTAATAAAGACAAATAACAACAGGATAGACATACGAAACACGTTAGTACACGGCAGTGAACTAAAGACAAGTATATTATATTTTTGGCGCAGCTCGCCGCGAGTTAATTATAGTGGTTACGTTATGCTAACTTTGTTTTACCTTTTAACCCAGATTTGAACATCTTGTTGTATTTTTTCTGGTTTTAAACTATATTATCACCCCATGCTATACATCACATGTATTTTTTTTAATACCATGTATAATAAACAGGATATTGTTATATTTATATATATTGTTAAAACGTCAAACACAAACATAAGTTATACTTTTATTGTACAGATAAATCGTTAAATCCAGTTTACAGGAAAATGAATAATGAATAGCAAAACAAAAGAGAGTCGTAATTAGTGTCTTCTTATTTTTAAAAAGTCCCGCCCGAATATCAGCCAGGACGCGACTTATACCGCTGGGTCTAAACATTGTAGGTGTATGTAGGGAACAATATATATATATATATAAATAAGCTTTTTAGGTCTCATATGGCAGTGGCTGGACCCGATTCAATGGACACAAATTTCTAGCATTTTTTTTTGTATTATCAACTAAATTCGACGGAGAACAAAGGCAGTTGAAGTGGGAGGAGGACGGCCACATGTGATCCTTTAAGTAAAAATATTATAAAAAGGTTTCAAATAAGATTAAAGACAGCATATGATTGAAACATGTAATTAAGAAGTAACCATTTATTATATTAATATGTACACTGTGCACCTTGCGTGGAAGGTATCTCTTATGACTAGCAAACTATTCAACTGACAATGTGTTGTACAGCACCCCATTGTTGCAAACAATACAAACAAATATATAATCTGATACTTTTCTAATATATATACAGTCGATCTCAATCAATTGATTTCATAGATGGATTAGTTCCAATTTGTATATACATATATTAATATGATTCAATGTCAACACTATCGAGCAACAGTCTTTTTTATTACAACATATCCTTATACAATTAAAACATTGTCATTAAGCTAATTTTCAGTTAATATAGTCTATTTTATTTCCTATAATACAATAAGACGATTGCACCCATTTTGATTTATCTAAATATATATATATGTAATATTTTAGTTGATTATAAATATTGTCTATCACAATTGCTGTAAGATTATTTATTGCTGTATGATTAATGTTATGGAAGTTTAATATCATTTTCTTGATTGAGTATCACTCGGTGACCTGAAACAAAAATGTTTACTGTTTACTAGGCTTATGACATAGTTTGTTAGTTATGTCATATAATAGCAACATAAAATACGCCTTCCCCAGTGCCTTTCACCTATAAGGTCCTCCCCTTTACGCATCCAGCTACTTCTGGCTATGCTTATACGGTCGTCGGACCATCTGGTAAGCGCTTTACGCTTGTCCGACCCATGCGCCGCCTCCATTTGCTTTTATCGCGCATCTGCCCTCACAGTTCTGATATAGCTCTTAGTCAGCAAGTTGAAGTGGCAGAGAGCCGGCCACATATGTGAAGTCGGTGACTTATACTGTCATATTATTTTCAACTTCCTTCAACAAACTTTAAAGTAATGTTTTATTACAGAATATGCAAATGTGATAGCATTTCAGAATCATAATGAAATCGTCCAACATCAACAATGTCTACATTTGATAAATTTTGTCTGCTTAGCTAAGTGTATTATTTTAACAGTTTGAGTACTCTAAGTCGAGTGGCAGTAAATTTAAAGAACATTTATCAATGATATTTTAGTTATTTCTCTCCAAATATACATTTGTTCCCGATATGTTAATTTTGGCAATAATTAATTTGGCTTTTAGGCAAACCAACATACAATTGAAAACTCTAAATGCAATGTCGAAAATAGCTTTCTACACCCAGTGTTACTCAAAAAGCAACCGTTTTATTAAAACACTAAATGGTATGATTTAGTGTGTGTGTGTGTAGAAAGCTATTATTTTTGTCCAACTCCCCATAAGAGTGTCTTTCCCCCGGTACGAGGTTATCGTTACATTCTGGGACACCTGCATAATAGTTTAATATGTTATACTGCCTTCCTCGTCGTGCATTCACTTAGTGATGATGAGTCATTTAGTGTTGACGCTGACCTGGTTAGGCCATTTTCTCCTCGAAGCCTACTAGGCTTTCCCTGAACCACGAGTCGCTCAATAGCCACCTCCTCTCGGCGACATACGTGACCAAAATTGATAAAAACTGCTTGTAGAGTTCTCAAAGTATAGACTCAGCTATCAGACTGGCGGCTTGTTGTGGATCTTGCCACCTAAAGTGCTGAAGTGATGATCACGAACCACTCCGTCTCTGTCTATATGTTATACCTCGTCGAGCAGCATGAGAGGTGAAGAATGTTGCGCCGCGCTTATGATGTCCTGCAGGCAGCGGGCGAACTCGTCGATGACGTCACGCACCGCATCCCTCCCCTCAGCGCCGTCTTCACCGCCCTTGCCGTCACCAACCGCCTCTCCGCCGGCCGCTAGTAGACACTGGCACACTGCCTCGACCACTTCTGTCGTCATAAAGCTGCACGGCTGCCTGCAAACACAACTCAGTTAGTATTTAATAGCTAGAATTGAGCTTTTAATGAAAGTGTTCATTTTTTAACTCAACTTTAATTTCATAAAAAATGCCAATACTGATCTTCTTCTTAGTAGTCTCCTTTATTAGGACTAGGGCAACGCACCATAGTCAGGATCACGTCCCTCAGTCATGTGGTTACGACATAGAAGAAGAAATTTCGATAGAAGTTATCTAAATGGTCATTTATTAATTAACATAAATAAATAATCGGCTGTAGTTCATTTAATTATAATTCTTTGCTTAAAGTTGCTACAGCGTCACCATCGTTGTTATTGTTATGTGTATATGCAGGTATAGGCTGCGTGCAACGTAATTTATGTTCTTTTACATACACTAGTTCTGGTATTTCCTCATCGTTTCGGTAGTCGTCACGTTGCCTGTAGTTGTACATGTTCTCGTTGTCAGCCGAGCGACACTTAGTATCACACTAATAAGTAGTCACGGCTCTAGTGTCCTCTCAACTTTAAACCAGCATTTTAAATGCATGTGTTCTATGTGAACGTGGAGCACTCACTTGAGAGGCAGGAGCGGCGCCGGGCGGTAGAGCGTGTGTGTGGACGTCGGCGCGGGGGTACGACGCCGCGTTCGCCCCAGTATCTCCTCAACGTTCCGGCAACCGACACATTTGCATATTGAAGTACAAGCTATCTTCGCCTAGAAAATAAATATTAAATAAAAAACAAATATAGGAATGAATTGACAAGGCCCAAGATCACGCGGCAAGCGCACGAAACGCTGGCTGGACGTTGTAAAGGCAGATATGTTAGGGAACCATTTAACAAAAGAGGATGCCGAAGAGCGGGCAAAGTGGAGGAGATTAAGTAGGAAAGCGGACCCTGATGATAGGCCGGGAAATCACTAGGCAGAAGACGATATATTGGAGTGAAGTTCTTTACGGCAGGCTTAGAGAAGATGGGGTGTCCTGTCGCAGACAGATTCGGGGCACCCCGCTCAAAATGGCTGATGGCATTCGCGGAAGGTTTAGTGGGTAGGAGCTGCCCGGGCCGAGTCCAACATCCCTCCGGGCCCACCCAGGGTACCGGAGGATGGTTTGTGAAAAGAATTCCCCTGCGTTAACAAAAAAAAAGGCTTAGAGAAGATAGGGGTTTTGCTATGCCATCTAATTGAAAAAAATGCCGTAAGAAAAGTATTTAATGGAAATAAAAGTCGTATACACGGCCCCTGATAGCGTAACTAACTATTAAACATATAGTTGAATTCTCTGATTACAGCTTGTAATTTTGTTGCCCTAGATCGATGGTATCCAAAGATTTGCCAGGGAATTCCTAAGAATCTTATGGGGTAATACTTGGTGATTGAGCTAATGGTAACTTTTATTCAAGCCTAAAATTTGATTCTGTATTGTAGATTACGTTTTTAAACCTATGCATATATCGTATGTATAAACAAAATTTTTAAGGTTATGGTGTAACTCCAAATATTCTTTAGCAAATCAGAACTGGATTGTACCAATAAGTTTATGTTTATGGAATCTCAGTATAAAAAATCACCTGCTAAAATTGGTAATTTAACTCTTTCTAAGCTTCAGAGATAAGAGCTTGTATATTTATTTTTTGCTTACCTCATAACATTCACAGTAATTCTTGAGACAGCCACTTCGTTTACAGTTGCAGCCTTTATTGTGTCTTCGGATCATTTCTGGACCTCCGAGTTTAGCTTTTCCAATTTTAGGCCTGAAACAAAATAAATGACTTGTAATTATTAATTGACTTTTGACAACTTTTTTACAGCGACCCTCTATCTACAAAATTTCTAACCCACGCAGACTTTTGCAATCATCTGCTTTTAATAGTAATAATAGTTTAAGATTTTTAACACTTTGACACATGTATTTATTTATAAGCTCATTATTGTTTACAGTTATACTAAGAAAAAAAAACAACACACAAAAATAATTGGACATTTGAATGGGCGGCCTTATCGCTAATATAGTAAATGAAGATATAGAAATTATCACTTAATAACAAAAAGGTACCTACCTAAAAGCATTTGGATTTCTATCGAGGCACCCCCTGATAGCCTTTTGCCTTCGCTCCTCGTTTTCAAGATTGTTGTGGCAATTTGTGCAATTGCACTGGTTGCAGAACTCCCCATTCGCAAAGCATTCGCAATACAACTTGAGGCATTGGGACTTTGTACAATTGCATGCTTTCCTTAACCTCAAGCCAAGATCTGTTGATATGATATCTGAAAGCAAAATAATATTATGCGAATGTTGAAACAAAAAGACTGCAACGTTCCAGCGGCTCTTGGGGTGATGTGGATGTTTATGGGCGACGGTGATCACTTAAAATCAGTCAAAACGTACGGCTCATTGCGTAAATTTATAAAATGCATGGCACGTTGCTAATAAAAGTTAAAGTATATATATTTCTGTCCCACTGTTGGGCACAGATCTTCTCTATAAAGATAGTATAAAGGCATAGTCCGCTCAGGCCTGTACTTCTGGGCTCGTTGAATAAGATTACGGTATCCCCTGCTTGACATAGAAGGCGACTAAATGGGGCCTCGGGTTCACTGGGCGACAATGGTGGGTGCATTTGTCGTGCACCAAAGTGGACCCGGGAAGAAGGCGACATCGGCTGGCCCGTGTCGCCATGCACTGCGGGACTGCACGGGGACGGATTAATCCCTTCCACCCCCGGGACGAGCTCTCTGAAGAGCACAGTGCAGGGTGGCACCGGTGCCTCTGGAGATCCCGGAGTCCTTCGAAATTTTCTAACACCTTGTAGGTGTCCTCATGATGTTTTCCTTCAACACCGAGCGCATGGTAAATCAGCACTAAAATTGCAACATACAAATTCATCGGCCGGACACTGAGCTATCACGGCTCTTTAACGGCACATTAAATTGTCTGTTTATAATTATAATTGTTATGAATTAACATATATTTTTTCAAAATGGTAGGAAAACTGCAACTGCTTTTGCCATTACAGGGATGGATCGGCTCGGCGATGTATCACGGTCCCGCGGAATAACGACATGAAGTGGTATCGTGGTACGCCCACTTCACTTCGGTATTCGACGGGGACGTAATTATATTCCTGCGTTGCGTCCGTCGAGCGAATGCGAGCGACTAAATTCTTCGTAATAGCAATGCACCTGAAAATCCCTTTACTAGTTGTATGTGGACTGTTAATTTAATAGGTGTTGATTGATGAGTTTTTGACTGTGGGGCATTTTTAACTTACATTACTTATCTACAATAAATTGCTCCACTTAACAAGACTTATTTATAATTTCCTTAATTCTACTCATAAATTTCATTATTTTATATCTAATTATTTCTACGACTTATCCTATCTATTATTCGACTTTGTTGTCTTATTTTTTAAATCTATTTACCCTATGTTTTATTCCTATTTATTATGTTTAATACAATTTCTTTGCAAAATCTTATATTTCTTTCTTTTCCTAATAATTAATTAAAAATTAATCTAATATTAGAAATTAAAAATCTAATACTATCTAAAGTTATAATTTCATTTATCTCACTTTCACATTCATATCTTTTTACATTCAATTCCGGACATTCAATAAGTTTAGTAGGCGTTAGAAGACCAGGTAAAATTTGGAAAAAGAAACTTTTACATGACTCACCTTCAGAACCTGTTGGTGGCGGCGAATGGAAGGCGGCCAGTGCGTCAGCATCAACGGCCACCGTTTTGATCATTCGTTGAGATTCTTCCTGTAGAATTAATACAATTTAGAAATCTTTCGAGACTACTGTATTCCTTATAACTGCAGTAAAACTTCTATAAGCACACTTGACTTAGGGAGTAAACTGGTGACAGCGTTACGAAAAGTGTGATCGATTGAGGTGACTGACAGTTGAGAGGGAGATATAAGTTTCTGCCAGAAAGGGAGAGTTATATTCCGTACATTTAATTGTAAGGGCAAAAGACCAGTGTGGCATAACTTCCTTCTTTCTTCATCAATCGTGTATATATTATATTTTGGTTATATAATAAACATATGTAAGTATACAAACATATATATACATATATATGTATAGTGCTGTATGTATATATATATATATATATATACTGTCCACTACTCTGCTCAACTGTCACAATTGCTTAGAAGCAATTCACTCTGAATATTCAGTCAGGCTGTCATAAATGTTTATAATTAAATACAACTAACATGCCTACCCGTAACCCCCTGGGTGATGGGTGTGTGTGTTTGTATGGTATAACTTACATGTCCAGATTGACTATCGCTCAAATTATTGGCATCTTTTTCCTTCCTGAAGTTGGACGGGATGACAATCAGTGGATGTTCCTCGGACGTGCCACTCAAGTCGTTCTGGTCAATTTTATCATTATTTTCATCACAATCTGAATACTGAAATAATGATTTATGATTATTGATTGTATTGATTGTAATTAGCTTTCCAATTACCACTTTATAATAGCCCAATTTTTAAAGTATTAATATAGATATATATGTTATCCTTAAGATATATGTCATCAGTGACTTTCATGTAGACCTAAATAAGATTTTGTTATATTGTTTAGGCAGCGTTTTCGTTGAAAACGTCCAGACATCTTATATTTTTCCGAAATATCGTTATATTTTAGCTTATGTATACAAAAACTTAATAAATCATATAATGCTCCATCCATTTGTGAGCACAGCATATAAATCAGTGAAGTAGTTTTTGAGTTTATCGCGAATAGACAGACAGACAGCCGGAAGCGACTTTGTACTATACTATGGGAAGGTGTAAAGCACTTACAAAATCCCGTTTAAACTCCACTTCGACCTCAGTAACAGTAATCTGGGTTTCATTTGTATCGACCTGCATGTCGGCTTGTCCATCAACGTGCATTGCCGATTGCATGGTGGTCCGTATGTCGGGATGTATGTCCGCTTGCATATCCTGTTGTTCATCCAGCATTCCTTCGTGACGCAGCACGTCGGCGACTAGAGCCTGCAGCGCGGACTTCGAATCCATTTCCTCGTGTGCGACGGAGACTTCGCCCGACAGTTCCGACGTTGGAGATAGTGGCGCCAGGAGGCTCTGCGATGATTTACGAGTCTGTTCAGAAATACTGTTTTAATTCATACACAGCGCTAGATTTAGATGTAGAGATGGTTTGGCATTGGGGTCGAATAAACCCAGTGCCATTTAACTCGAAAACAAGTTGGCGAGTTTTAAACAATTAAGAACGTTTCGTTGATCTTAGACTATGACTGTAAGCAATTTTTCCATATGGTCTCTATTCGCGACCGTCGGAGGTTGCGAATAATCCTCGCGCGTTTCCGCTATTTTATGGGCACGCTCTACCCCTTAGATGTTAGGAGCGTTGCTGGAGTTTTTTCGGCCACTTCTTCTCCCAGCGACAATGCTTCCCAAAGTGGCACTCAAAGTTAGTTTAGCTTTTGAATATCCCTTACATTGTCCGTGAAATAGCCACCGACTGAGTCGTGGTTCGGCCCTCTCGGGCGCCCTCGGATCGAAAAGCTTACGCATAACAAAGTAACCGTTCATGCCGGTTATCCCTTACCGGGGGGACCCTTGTGTCGAGTTACTAGCGATAGAGGTTCAGGCTCAAGCGACCTAAGAGCTATGCCACCTCTCATTCCTGTGAAGCAGTCATTTAAAAAAAATATATCTGGACACTTACTATTTACGAAATTGCTTAATATTCATCCAAAAGAAAAGAAAAAGTAAAGTACATAATACAAAATCTACACATCTAGATAATTTATTTTATTTTAAGCACAAACCGAAAGTTTATAAAAGCCCTACTGGGTAATACACATGCATGCAGGCTTGGTGAACAAATATATAGAATATAGTTTTTTTTTTAATTAAATAAAACACGTAAATATCTGAATCACCAATATTCTAACTTCTAATTTTTAATAAATCTTTCTTATTAATAAAATGGTAATATTGGATATGGGTTCCAATCTAAGACCGGAGATAACAAGAACACAATAAACTGAACCAAATGAATTATTATTTATTAATGAGATATTAATTTTGATTGCAAATAACCGAAATCGAAAATTGTACACTAATACGAACAATGATTTACAGTCGAATAGTTTAAAAAGTTATAAAATAAATTTACAAAAACAAAATCTGATTGAAAAAACTTAACTCCTCACCATTTCCGGCTGCGCTGGTTTATTGATCATCGGAGCAATTCTCACCAACTTCTGGGGCTTTGAGCTCACTGAAAACAAACATAACTCAAATTCAAAAGTTCAATTCTCACACTGACATAATAATTCTATAATGACTTTTGGTCACGATTCAAATTTAAATTGTTATTTTCGAATAGAGAAAAAGAATCGCTTAACGAGTTTTTTAGTGTCAATGTTCAAAATTTCTTCCAATTTCCAAAAAAAATGTATACAATTCATTCCAATGTCAAATTCAATACAAGTGTTAACATTTGTCATATATAGCACATAGATGGCGCTAATAATATAAAGTCGTGACAATTAACATTACGTAAAATCATGTCAAAATGTACAATAGTAAAGTTAGTAAATAAGAACTAAAGCCATTACATTGAAATGTAATTTATGAAAGAAACCATGAAGTAACCATTACCACGTCTGGTCAGTTTCATACATTGGAAAATGCATGTACTTATGCTCAGTACGTAAAGATGTCGCTACGAGTAAACATTGTGAACTATAGAAAAGTAAATCATATTAAAAGCACAATTAAACCGCCATGTAACTTGTTTTATTTTACGTCAGTGTTTTATTTAGTTTTATTCATCAAAATTTTCAATGATTACTGAATAAAATATGAATTTATAACAATATTTAATTAATACAACGCCCTCTTTTTTAAAATTAAATTGATAAAGTACATCGGCACTACAGGAGGATCTTCAAATTAAATATCGTCAATTCACTATAGATGGCCTAGCAGTAGCGCTAATTTAATAATTTATCCTTATAGCACAGAGATAATAATATACTACGTACAAATAATATAATTGTATCGTAGTAGTATGTTTTGTTATGTTAGTTCTCTGAAAATAGTGTCATTTATAATTTCCACGTAAAGTGCCATCTAGCAAGTTTTCTTAGTAAATAACATTATACTGACAATCATAGAACTCGTTGTAGTGAGTACCAAGTTGTAGTGTGGACTCAAATCGACCAATGGGATTGTCCCACTGTTATATTATTATCTGTACCATTACTGGTCTCAAATCGACCAATGGGATTGTCCCTCTGTTATATTATTATCTGTGCCATTGCTAAGAGGCGTGGTAGCCGTGTCCGTTGCTTAGTACGCTAGCAAACCGAGTTCGATGTAATTTTGAATATTGAATTTTGAAATTGTTTCGTGAAAGCTGCACTAGCGCCGCGTGATATAGTAAGGCCCTTATATTCATTTTATAGAGATCTTTGCCCAACAGTGGAACATATAAATGCAACCTATACTTTAACTGTTAACCATTAGTATACTTCAGAGAAACTTGTTGTTTGTGACTCTTCGAGAAAAAATAATGAATGTTTGTTTTTCATCTTGAATATGATAAAATTAGCAAATGTATCAATTTACTTAATGGTTCATTTTTTTAAATTCGTCCTGACAAATGCTTAAAAGCAAAAACCTTACACACAGCATTCCGAATCCTAGCTAGCCAATGATGTAGATTTTTGGTTTCTTAAGAACAAAACACTATCTAGCTAAATTTGTGTCCACTGTATACTGTACACTTAATAGGTAACATATGAGACCTGTTAAGCTTAGTGTAAAGCAGACAGTGGATGATATCTCTGTCTACCCCACTAAGGTTATAGAGACCTTTTTTTACCAAAAATTACACACACAAAGGCACAAAGTATTTTTGTTGTACATGATAGATGTAGACTAATTAGTAGTAGATGATTTGGATTTGGTTCAAATGAACTTTATTCAGATGGCCAACTATTATGTTTCTATGTATCCATTGCTGCTATACGTTTATGTGTATTATTATTGAACAAATTTAATTTACCTTTATTATCAGACAATAGGAATGTTTTGTTTGGCATATTGATTGTTTGAGGTAAAAGTTTGGGCTTGACCGATCCCTGAGATGAGTTTGTGATCAGCCGGATATATTGAATCTGTAAACAAAATTAATGGTATAATAATACTGGTAGCGATGATGATGGCATGGATACTAATGAAATAAGATCCATGCATCCAGCCATCAATGATCCATGTATCTAAAACTCCATTGTGTAATATACATATTCCATGATCTTTTTCTTTCATGCTTAGTCTATTGTATAAGCCTATGGTTATAGTAATGCTTATTAATTGAACTTTTGTGGTTTATACTGATTTACTAAAGATTGAACAATACTTACACCTTTACCGGGAACATTAATTTGATGCAATTGACTCCGGGGACCTTCAAGGACAATGTTACCATGCTTTGTGATCTGAAAATTGTTTAATAACATAAATACTGTGTTTATTTCTTTGGTAAACATATTTCATATCTACAGTATAAAGATATAATCGGTCGCATTGAAATTTTTATTGTCAATTTATTATTATGAATATATTTGTATATATTTATTATATGATTTCTAGTTTGTCTATTTTTTTGTGTATATTGAGTGATTTTTCTGATGGATTCTTGAATTTTTACTAATTTGATCTCTTGGAACTTAGTTTTTATGAACATCATACCGAATAAAAGAAGTGGCGACTTAATATTTAATTTAATTTTAGTTTCCAAAATCTTACTAAAAGACTATATTTAAATCATTTGTTCTTGAATTTAATATAATCTTGAATATTTACTTACTTTAGATGGTCCAGTGGTTTTTACTATAACATTTTGGCTAGGATTTGATGTTATAAGTACTTTCTTTGTAGAGGAACCTGAAAATAAATATAATCAATTACTGCTATACATTACTTAACACCGTCAGTCATTGTACAATAGCGCAGTAATGCAGTGTTAATGCGCAGCTATTTAGTTAAAGTTTTTCGGTTTTGTTAGTACCAAAAAGACATTTACTGAACTTTGTGAGAAGTGGATCGCGATATCAGTCTACCCCGCCACGGTTAAAAGGATGTGTAATTTATTTTACTTTTAAATTTCATTTAGTTTACTTTTAAATAACTCTTCCTGTGGTGGCATATAAAGATAGCTATTTGAATTTTTTGATAGTTATCTAATTAATTCTAATTAGTTAAAGTAACGGACCAAGTCGTGATTATTTTGGGCTCCCACAGATCGGAATGCACCAATTCTCGGGGGCTCTGTCTCTCAGTCTGTCCCAATACAGGCAAAGATACCTAAGATCTCTGTCACCTCTCAAATTCGGTAGAATTGTTGCGGTCAGCTTTTCCTGAATCAGTGTTGCTTTACAAATAAGGTCTATGTAAGCTTAAAAATTATCCTATTGTATTATGTATAATATAAATATATTTATTTTAAAAATAAAACTCTATATTAAGTTGAGGCATGTTGATGTGAATTTTTTTTAATGTTACATAGGATCACATTTGGCTTCAATCTCGCTTGAAGATGAAGATAATGCTTAGAATACACATGAGCTATAGGTGTCTTCTCATATTTACTTAAAGGTGTCCAGAATGTTAGTCGTTTGGTGATGGAAAGGGGAATGCGGTATTAGGTTATGTAAAACCTACGCACACGTTTCTAGCATACCTTGTGCTGTTTGCGAAACCTTTTCAGGTGACTTGAAGGCAATTATTTGTTGTTTTTTGGCAAATTTCACTCCTGATTTTGTGGGTGTAGCTAACACTACCTGCAAAAGATATTACATTCTAAGTGGCAATAAAAACACCTAAATATATCCATTTAGTATGATAATGATTAGCTTATCTACCTATTATTAAAGTTTGGTGTACCAGTAGTAGTTCGATCATATGTTCGTGGGTTCGAATCCCAGTCAGCTTGAAATTATCGAAGTTACCGTCTTTTGGTTTTTATGCACAAAAACAGCGCTGGCTAAAACAAAACTTGTTCCCGTTGTATGGCGATAGCCACCTGTACCATTTGAGATCTAATAAGCTTGGTCTAAAAGCGGACAGTGAAAGCTATCGGTTTATCCCGCCGGTTTAAAGCTTATATTGTATTAAGCTTATTAGTAAATAAATACCTTATTTCCAAGCGTCAACGGCATAGTTTTTTGTTGGACCGTAACAAATTGTGGTGTTTTGGGATTGGAGAGAGGCGAGACTTTCGTAACAAGCGTCTGTGGGTTATTGATATCCAAGTTTTGTTGTCCTACAATGTATGTTAAGTTGGAATTACTTCAAATACAAAATAATGATTTAATAATATGTAGAAGTGATATAAAAACGAATTACCTTGCAATAATAGTTTCGTAATAACAGGTTTATTGTGACTGGTAATATTTTTATTCTGAAAAAATATATTATTGATTATGTACATCAAATATATACAAAGACATGGTATAAAACAAAACAGGTGAATAAGTTAATTTGTTTTAAAAGAATTTCACTGCCAATTATAAAAGTTAATATACTTTTAAATATTTTAAAATAAAGTTAAACCTACAGCCTATATATGTTCCTCTATTGCGGACTTTCTCTATAAAGATTGTATAAAAGCATAATTGAACAAATTGATATTCTTCACACGTCCTAGAAAACTTACTAAAACATGTAGGGTTTTCTCACTCATTCGTTTTATAACTCGGGCTACTAGTACACTGTTACTATGCAACTTGAGACAATCGCCCATTTGGGACACTTAGCTATCAAGGCTCTCAAAACTGATACTGAGTAGTAGTTGCTAAAGAATATTAAAAAATATATAATTTGTGCACATATGTAAGAGAAAAACTTCTTGCTTATAAAGTTTAGATAAAGATAAATTATACAGTATGAACTATTTTTTAATAAATATGACATAAATAGAGGATAACTATAAACTCATAGAAATATTGAGTAGATAAATACTTTTACTGACTAACATTTTCCCGAAGTGTTTACTTCTCTCTACTATCTTCTTCCTCATAATCCCGCGCACCACAGACTTCAAATACCTACTCTCCCTGGTTAACTCTCCTTTTGTATATATTTTATGTTCATTCATTAACGAAAATAACATTACACTTTTGTTTGTCTGTCCATTAAGCAACTAAACTTATGTATATATTGTGATTGTCTTTTTTGTTTTAGATATATCGACAGTGATCTTCGCAGTTAACGGTCTCAGAAATAAACATGTTACATCTTTGTTAGTTTTGATCCTGGTCCGTCTACAAAGCCTACTATTTTCAGCAGTTTAACATACGCACTTTGACATTAGCGAAATCTATATGGAAACGCCATCAACAAAATAATTGAATTGAATTCATTTTCCTGAACAGTTTATAGCGGCCATAATTATAAGAATCTCAAAACCAGAACACAAACAAAAACCTATTCTTTAGAGAAAAATGTGAAGTGTTTTGTACTTTTTAACTCAAATCTATGTCTTATGAGACTTAGTATGCATGTTACAATAATTCCTAACACAAATCCAGTACAAACATGTTACATACTTGGTCCCCTGCATTAGCCGGTATATATTGCACTGTGGGTACTGACGTCCCTGTTGTCAATAGTTTCAATTTCTGTGCACCCGCAGCTGGCATCATTACTAGTTGTTTTCCAAATTGAGCTGAAAGAGATTTTAAGTTTTTTTAAAATTAACATGCACCTACTAATATTTAAACTAAACAATAAGAAAACCGGGACCCTGGTGCCAGCTTCATCTAGATATGTGTGATAGTGAACAGTCACTCTAATCACGTTATTAAATAATATGAATATAACAATTAATAGATCAAGCCGAATGGGGTGACAAATTATATTGAGATTAATTTAATACTTTAAAAATAATAAATATGTATAGTATTTGACATATAAGACGTATAGTAGATATAGGATATACAAAATTATGCTTTAAATAAATCATTTTTAGCATGTATGTACCCCCGTCCACTTGGCTAAACTACAAATTAGAGACAGCACCCTTTGTGAATGTGGACTAGACGAAGGGACTCCAAATCACCTTTTTTTTAATTGTCCCTTATTATCTTCTTCCCTCTATGACCTCCTTCCTAATGATATCCCGAATCAAATCCCTACTATCTCTTCTTTTGTTTATATTTTATGTTCATTAATTAACAAAAATAACATTAGACTTTAGTTTGTCTTTTAAACAACTAACCCTATGTATATATTGTGTTCGTTTCTATTGTTTTAGACACATCAACAGTGAGCATCGCGCGGAATTGTCTCAGCAATAACCACACGTACTTCCTTATAGTTTAGATCCTTGTCCGTAACGAAGCCCGCTTTTTACAGCAGTTTAAAGTACACACTTCGACATTGGCGAAATCTATATGGAAACGCCATAAACAAAAACAATCAATCAATAATTTTTAATACACTTACTGAAAACTGTATTCCCTTTAGTATTTCCTTGCATTACGCCGGCCAGTGTAACTTTCTTTAGAAGGCTATTGTTCTTACCAGTAAGCAATGCTATGGGTTTAGGAGCTATTGCAAACTGTTTGCCTGGCATAAATGCCTTAGGTGTCGCCGTAGTTGCAGCAGGCTTCGGTGCTATGGCCACTTGACGAGGAGCCGAAGTGTATACCTCTGTTTCATTTTTTTTATTCCCGCGCGGCGGTGACAATTCTGGCTGCAAATTTAAAGAATTAAAACAATATATTACAATGATAAATAAATATGGGCACACTTAAAATGGGTCTTAAGGAAATTTGTTTGTTATTGCACTTCCTACCATTATTTAAATAACACCAGATTTTCTTTTAGTGACTAACTACACAGTTTCGTCAGAGAAGCTGACCATGGCTGCTTCATCAAATTGAGAGTGGCATAACTCTTAGGTCAATTAGCATCATCTCGACACCAAGGTCCTCCCGGTGAGGGGTAACCTTGGCTTGGACGGTTACTATGTAAGGCGTAAACATTCCGATCTGAGGGCGCCCGGGAGAACCTTATCACGACTCGATCGCTCTCAATAAGAATGAAAAAAAAACATGGACTATAAAAATAATATGTGATGAAAGACATGTGAAGTATGCCAATCCGCACTAGTGCGTGGTGGACTATGCCCTTATCGCTCTTTACAGAGAAAGGCTTTGCCCAACAGTGAGACATATATAGAATATATAGGCTGTAAATTTATCTTTTTTTTAACAATCATTGAACCCACTATTGTGTCAAGCTTCAAACATGCTTGTCTAATAATCATTTTGCCTTCAGCATCCATGCCATAATGAACTAGACAATAAAAATTACGCATACTTCTTTAGCATGAAGCTTTTGTATTCAAATTAGTTGAATGAAATTGTAACCTTCAAACATATAGTGTTAACCAAATATAATCTAGTCAATGCACTTCTACATAATACACAAAACACATCTATCTATATATAAAATTTTTAAAATCTCATATTTTTAAAATCCAGTAAACATTTCAATGGATGCTAGGCAAGGCACGGCTTTGGCATAAAGATGTATATATTAATTAGTACCTTAATGCTTATATTTGAGATACAGATGCACAGTTTAACATCCGTCACTAGTGTAGTACTAATAAAAATATTGATCTTCCATAAATTTCTTTTCCTTAAAAATATTGTTACCTGGAATTTCTCCGTCCGATAAAGGCACATTTCCGAATCAGGAATATTGGAAAAAATAGACGTTCTATAAGTATCATGTAAAACATATTAATTCTTGTACTATTATTTTCTAATCTAAATTGTTAAGAATTATTTAAAGAAATATATAAGAAGTTACCTTGGATGTGACCATCTTTGGTAATGCATGGTCTTGATGTTTTGCCATTGTCCTGTGTGGTTCAGTCTCAATCTCTATCATAGTATCCGATTGTGAAGAAAAAATATTATGATCCTGTAAAGAGAGTCATAACTAAATTACAACTGTTCTAAATTTGTCATTTTAAAGTAAATAATTGCAACATTTATATTACTATACTTTGGACAAGACACAGTAGTGTTTAATATAACGAAAGATATAAGAGATTCATTTTAGTTTTGCTTTTAAATAAAAAAGTAACAATTTAGAATAACATAAGCATTGAACACTAAACAATTTGACATTAAGACATCAGATTTATATAAAGTAATATTTTCCGTTCAAAAATAAATTTAATTGGAGTGCTTTTTAACTATTCATTACTTGTTTAATATGACAACCATTACAAAGGTAATACAACCATTATAAAAGTATAGACTTCAGTCTCCGAAGCTTACTTCATTCAATATGATGAGTCATACTTTGATACATTTAATTAATATCTTATATTAATTAAGTAGACAAAATAATAACAAGATAACAATTAAAAAAAGAAGAATAGGCTGTGACTGGATGGTGATGAAGGGGTTTAATTGACAATGTGGAGATTGTGTTGAAACCTGTCAGAGTCAGAGATCGGGTAAAAAAAGTCATATGCTAAAAATTTGCACCTGGTGTAAGGCAATGAGCTCACCAAGTGTCACATATAGGACCTAATAAGCCTGGTGAATAGTGGATTCAGTAAGTGTATTAAAAGTATATGAGAGCTTATATTTTTATTATAATTACAAAAGATAATTTTAATATAAAAATAATTAGCATTATACATACACTTAAACCCATGGTAGTTGTCAAAATGTTATTTTGATCTTCTTGTTGTGCATACTCTTGCAATGTAAATTGCTCTCCCATGAAATCTGAAATAGAGCAACACTCCAAATAAATACAAAATTCATAAATTTCTTATTGTTATAAATTACCATTACACCAAATTTTACAATCCATTTATTAAAAATCTAATTCCTAAATTCAATTTTTTTTTCATAATATTAAGAAAACAAAAGAGAAAAGAATGTACATGTTAGAGAAACTAACATGTACAATTTGTCTTATGCTTAGTAATTAAATAATCAGTTTCGGTAGGATAAACAAGACCGTGTGGATTTGTTGCATTCTCATGAGTTATTCAATAAAATTTGAATCAAATTAATTAAAATACAAAAATTGTTAATGTTGATATTCTATATTAATTTACTTTTTTTTACTGTAATGAGGCCAGTGTGCTTTTAAAGATTCTTTATATTTATAATAGCATAAATAACGTAAGAATATATAATACCAATAATTTCTTCACTGCCTGTGTCCATTAACAAAGGCTGTTCTTCAATATGCTCAAAATCCATGGGAATAACCCCCTCATGCCCACTAACTCCCAAAACAATATCTGTATGGTGAACGACCGCATCTTCAGGTTGTTCGAAGTCCACCTGGAATTTATATTTATTAATGAACCTTTAATATGGTTATTCATTTCTAAGAAATTATCAAATCAAAAACTAACACAGACTAGTAAATAAAATATAATTAAATAAAGAGGAAAAAAAAACTGAACCACTAAGGTAATGACTTTAAAATAATATGATATAGTTATTAAAAATAGTTTTTCTCTAACTCACTCCTATAGTAGGTTCCAAATTTAAATCGTCGCCCAAATTGTGGTCCATGTTAAAAGAGTTATAAACCAAGATAGTGCAATAAATTAGCTAGAGTTAAATAACCACACTTCGCACTAAAAAGCGCGAAAAATCAAAAATATTTTTGAGTTCAAAAGAGGCCGCCATTTTAAGTTGTCAAAATTCCCCGTCTCGTACAAAAAGCCACGGTTAAACATTAATTGTCAATCACAAACTCCTATTTTTACGTAGGTTGTGTCTTTAACTACATAATTAACTCAAAAAAAAATAACATTAAATAGTAAGTTAAATAACAAAGCGTATTTTGAAGTAAATAAATAGAACCCTTTGACATAAAATGATTATTATAAGCAATAATTCTGGTGGCGCTTCTTTAAATTTTATAAAAGTGTCAAACATGACCAACATTACGGATAAACATCTACAAACAACAAAATAAGTGCATTCAATGGATGTAACATGTCAGATAGATAAATAATACCTCAAAATTAGGAATTAATACTAAACTTTACCTATTAAATTGTCGTTTTGAACGAAAAAAATTAAAGTTATCTTAATCGTTCTTCTAAATCTTTACATATTTTTTTATTTACACTAATCGCGTGAAGTTGGTAGAGTAGTGGTAGTTTATCGGTTTCCTTCTTCCAAACTCAGCTAAACAGTAAGCAACAAACTTATTTAGTGTAATTTGTGTAATGGATTTTTCCCACTAAAGAGTTTGTATGCGCAAGGACTAGTGAGTATAAAGAATGACAGAAAACTTCCAACCCCAGCTTTTGTAGCTTGGACACCGATTCATCAGCAAAATGAGGTCACGCTTTCTCATGCAAGAGCAGTAAGGAGGAGCCATCAACTAAGGCTAGATGCAGATGTGCGAGTTACTTCATAATTGAGTTCAATTCTTCGTAGAACAAATATCTAATAACGATTAATCACACGGGTACTATACCACCAAACAGCTAGAATCCATTTCTTGTCGCAGGTAACAATGAGATCCAAAATTCTCTGTGCCTGCTGAGCAATGTCGCGCTGGCGATGCTTTCACAGAGTAACTTATATAAAAAATGTTAAAGTACTTCGTACTTTATGTACACTGATCACAGAGTGCTTTGAAAACATTGATTGATTACTTGTCAGTGTCACTTGTTTGTTTTAATTTGATGATTTTAATATAGGTATTCGAAAATATTATTCATTATTTTCTTTATAATTTATAGAATATTAGCAAAGTGTTGAAAATTCAATAAAAAATATATTATTTTCACGACTCTTCGATTTTTTCACAATGCCCTTAACGTTACAAGGAGTACGTCAATATTTAACTGAACTACGAAATTCAGGTGGATTGCATAAAGATCAGGCAGAAAAGTAAGTACTTAACCAGAAACACACTTTATGTAAAATAATTTAAATTGGAGAAATGTAGAAAATTTACGCTAACCTTAATTTAAGAAATTTATTTCCATTTTTATCCAACCTTCTGTCTTTTCTCTAGATACCGGAATGTTCTATTAGAAATTCTTCAAAATCCAGTGGATTTGGCAGATTCGCTGAAAGCTTTTGTTGAAGCGAGTATGTATTTAAATCTCATTTCATAGGTTTCTCTTTTCACCATTGTTGTTAAACTTACTTAATATTTTTTATACTTATTCGGCAGTTGTTAACGAAAATGTCAGCTTAGTGATATCTCGGCAATTATTGACTGATGTCAGCACTCATTTAGCACTGCTGGCCGATGCTGTATCACAAGAAGTGTCTCACTTTGCTTTAGATGTAATACAGCCACGAGTTATTTCATTTGAAGAACAGGTATTATTTTATTAAGGTACTTATATGCGTAACCACAAATTTGTCACCAAGAGGGATTCAGGATGGCTTCCATTTATACCACAATAACCCACTTCTATGTATGTATATGTATCTGTGTCTTTTTGTTCTACTAACCATTGCCTTCTATTTTTTTTTTCCATAAATTAGCTTCATTAGTATGGTATATTGCTTTAATTGAAAATAAAAAAAAATCGCTCACTACATAATTAAATTTTTGTTATTAGTGTTCTAGAAGCAAATATAATATCCAAATTCTTTTTGCATCCCTCAGGTCGCAAGTATAAGACAACATTTAGCAGACATTTATGAAAGGCACCAGAACTGGAAGGAAGCAGCAAATGTTCTTGTTGGAATCCCGCTTGAAACTGGGCAAAAGTGTGTATATTTTTACTCATAATATATATATATATATTATTAAAAATTAATTTACCATCTATTATTAAGTATAAAGGTGCAAACTTAAAAATATTTACCAATTTATTGTAGATAGAAATTGTATATATTTAATTTCCTGGCTAGCTATTGTTGTTAGCTCACACTTTTGAAATTTCTCTCTACCTTTTCTGATCCGCAATGCTATTGCTGTATTTTACTAACATTTAAATATATTCACTTAAAAGTTCAAACTTAATACAAGGAATTTTAAAAGAAATAAAAGTTAAATTTATTGTAAAGTAAAACTGTAGTATAATTCATTCAAAAATTTGGAGAATAAAATCCTATTAGTCTAGAAACAATCTTCTCATTATGCTTAAGGCACATTGAGCTTACAATTTAGCTAACAATACGAGGGTGGCTCTGAAAATTTCGGGAATCAAGGAAGTGACACAACATTACTATTTAAAAATGTATTTTTTGCTTTTCAAAGTAATCTCTGTGAAATTTGACACATTTTTTCTTATGATGGAACCAATCATTGAAGCAACCATTCCATTCGGAAGTTTCGGTCTCCAAAATGGCCGTTTTGTCCGGCGTCCACGGCTTCTTTAGGTAATGAAAATCTCTGACCACGCAATTTATTCTTTATTTTAGGGAAAGTATACAAAATCATTAGGGCTCAGGTCAGGTCTGTACGAGGGATGGTCTAATAATTCTATGTTTTCTTGCTTTAACAAAAACTTTTGTTCTGTGCGCGTTGTGAGAACTCGCATTGTCGAAACCACTTCGAAAGTTATAATAAATTATCGCTCTTGAATTTTCTCCAGTCAATTCCATTTTCTTAACGATTAAAAAAGTTTGACAAGACCTTGTGCCAAGACCGAGAATCTTTTTTTAAATAAATAAATGGTATTCGATTTTCAAAACCATGGGGTTTGCAATTAAAAAGATTTTGATATGACAGGAATAGTGGAAATATTCCATTCCCGATACTTTTAGTGCAGCCTATGTAGCTAGAGAGCCATAGTAGCTCAAAGAACCATGGCGGCTCAAAAAGCCATGGTAGCTCAATGTCCGGGTGGTTGCCCCAAGTTGCATAGTACACTACCTACCTACGTTCGATCACTGGTACCAGTACCTAACAATTTGTTGTTACAATTTTCTGTGCTGACCCAAAAATTACAACTCAACGTTCACACAGAAGGGCCCAACAGTCAGACAACTTCTAACTTGCCATGAAATCAAGATCATTTTTAACCATTATCAAATAGTGATTCTGTTACAGGCAATATTCGGTGGATTACAAATTGGAGACATACTTAAAAATAGCAAGACTGTATTTGGAAGTTGACGATCCTGTACAAGCTGAAGCTTTTGTTAACCGTGCTTCCCTGCTGCAAGCGGAAACGACAAATGAACAACTGCAGATATACTATAAAGTGTGCTATGCCAGAGTGTTGGATTATAGACGGTGAGTACATCTGAAAAAATATTATGTTTAACCACTTGATATGTATTAACTGTTTTATAAACAAATCTTATTTGCAGAAAATTCATAGAGGCTGCACAAAGGTACAATGAACTGTCTTACCGCAATATTATTCATGAGGATGAAAGAATGACATGCCTGAGAAATGCTCTCATTTGTACAGTACTCGCTTCCGCAGGTAAGTAATTATGCACCTGTTCATTTGAGATAAATGTCTAGAGCTAATTAGAAATATACTTTTACAGGACGACAAAGATCAAGGATGCTGGCAACGCTATTTAAAGATGAACGATGTCAACAGTTGCCAGCTTATTCCATCCTAGAAAAAATGTACCTCGACCGCATAATACGTCGATCAGAACTCCACGAATTTGAAGCGTTGATGCAAAGCCATCAAAAGGTATTGTAATATGCTGCATTTAGTCATTCTTATGTTGATCTATGTGCTGATCTACCACAAAAACATCATGAGCAAACATATATCCGTATTAGAAAATTTTCTAATGTGTGTGAAGTAGATCTACTTCTACCCTTATCGTCTGTGAAGACGAGGGCTTATTTATCGGCTACCAGGCTGAATATTCCTACGCCTACAAAATTGTGATTGCTGATGCTTAAATATAAAAAAAATACAAAATAGTTGGAAACCTCATCCATTTTGAAAACAATATATTTTTCGATTACAGGCTACGACGTCCGATGGCTCTACGATACTCGACCGTGCTGTTTTCGAACACAACTTACTGTCGGCCAGTAAACTATACAACAATATAACATTTGAGGAGTTGGGGGCGTTACTAGAGACTCCACCAGCTAAGGCCGAGCGAATAGCCAGTCACATGATCAGCGAGGGCCGGATGAATGGATACATAGATCAAATCAGCTCCGTTGTGCATTTTGAAAGTAAATAGATCATTTATTTTACGACTCCTTTTCATCGAAGTGCAAGAGGTTCTCGGAAAACCGTTTATGACTGTTAATGTCAAGGATGAAATAGAACCGACCGAGCCGTGGTTCGGCCTTCCCGGACTCCGGCACCGGTACGGGATCGAAATGCTGTTGCGTAACCATCCAGGCCCGGGTTAGTCTTCAACAGACAGAGGGACCCTTTTGTTGAGTTTTAGGCTAAGTGGCCTTAGAGCCTAGCCTTAGCTATGCCACCTCTGAATCCAATGAAGCCAATCTGTGAGTGGTCTAAAGAATGTTGTACTACACAGTTTACTATAGGTATGAGAATTTTATGGAAGGCGCTGGTCTCCTTCTGTGAGTCAGTAATGACGCAGAAGGAGACCGCCGATCGGGATCGGGAGAGGGCCGATCCCGTTCGGAGATGGCGCAGGCGGGCCGGGGGCAGACCGGCCCGCAACCCTGTAGTTCTGGGCTCTCAAGAATAAGACTACGGTATCCCCTGCCTGTCGTAGAAGGCGACTAAAAGGGGCCTCGGGTTCATTGGGCGACAAGGGTGGGGGCCTTTGTCGTCCGCCAAGGTGGACCCGGGAAGAAGGCGACATCGGCTGGCCCGTGTCGCCTTGCACTGCGAGGGCACAGGGGGGGAGGGAGTAACCTCCCCCGGGAAGTGCTCTCTATGAGCACAGTGCAGAGGGGCTCCGGTGCGTTCCACTGGAGATCCCGGAGCCCCTCACCATGCACCGAGGAAGGGCCACCGGGAGGTTTTAGTGGGTAAAAACCCCACATAACCGCCGCCTTCCCCCCAGAAGGCGGGGTATCTTTTTGAAGATTTCCTCCTCGTAAACAAAAAAAAAAGGTATGAGAATTTAGAGTATGGGAGACGGTCATGTCAGCCATAGAGACGGTGTAGATGTGGAGTTTTGTATCAATAATTTAGTGTCTAAAGTAATCGTGATACTTTATTCCATGTTTAGAGCTTATTAATATATGACAGGGAAGGAGCGATTTCTATCTCCTTATTTAGGTATACTTGAAATAATATTTATGAAAAATTAGATGTATATTTTTGTATTTTAAGCCCGCGAGATACTGCCGCAATGGGATAAACAGATTCAGAACCTGTGCTACCAAGTGAACAGTCTGATCGAGAAGATCGCCGCTGCGGAACCTGAATGGATGGCGAAGCTCATGGAGGAGGAAATGATCCAGTAGACCACTTATGTCCTATATTTGTATTACAATAATAAAGGCTTCTGATACTAGGAGTATTTTATTTCAATTGACATAAAGAAAGTACTTGTAAAAAGTACAGTTTACGTTTACTGACGGAAAGTATATCGTTTTTGAAGTATACTATCAAAAGATTTCGAAGCTATATTTTATAGCCAAATCATTTTGTGAGATATGCTTAGATGTCCATAATGCTATATATCCATATATATCAATCACAATTAAAAAACATTATATCAACAACAATAAGTATTATATTATTAACTATATTAATGTACATTAACGACTATAAAAAAACCGATTTCAAAAATATAACAGATCAACCATTAACGTTACTTCGCGTGTACGCTTTTTTCCGAAATATGATAAAATTCTGGGGCCTAAATTCTCTTCTTTTAAATTCGAGTTTGGTATTGTTATTGACAATTTACGTAGTCTTAGATTGTCACAAATCTGCGAATTAAAAAAAAAATATTTTTAATTGAGACAAGATCCTATACCTAAATTTATTTATTCATTTCCTAATGGAAAAAGAGCCCTATCAAACAAAAAACAACCCAGAACTGATGTTATGAATGCAGAAACTAAAAAAATACAAACAATTTGTGGACCACTTTTATCATAGATAAAATATACTGTGAAATACACAATGAAAAGCAATCCCGCTAAATCTGAAGACCGGCGACCATCACAAAGTAGTCACACGTTTTTGTAGATTTTTTATGTTATCTTACCTAGATATATACTTAAGAGCGAGAACTTTGAATAATTCTTCAATGGATTTTGTAGTCTTAATCGAGGAAGTTAAAACTGTCCCAAAGTCTTTTACATAACACTTACTGATAATCAAGGTCTTCTTTTTCGTGGCTATAATTTCTAAACCAATTGCGTAGAAAACGAACATTAATTGTTATCATATTAGTCGATAATCGCGTAGTCTTTTAGTTCATTGGTGGATGGCTTAAAGATGGCGTACCCCTGAAACGAATATGGTATCTCCGTGTTTGGTAATGTTGAAATGATAATTGATGGTACGACCGTAATAGATGTTTTATAATGGAACGTCACTGGCAAGTAGCAGTCTCGGGGCCTTGGTCATTGTTATAATTGCCAGTATAACTTTTTTTATATTTCTGGATAACTGTTTCACTAGGATCCAAAGCACCATCATGCATCAGGTGAATTGAGTACTTCGCCTCCCAAGTGCTTTAATAATTATGGCACACAAGAAGTCTCTTGTTTGGGCATAGAAAAAAAACTTGAAGCAGATTTAGCCCCTGGTAATGCAACATATAGGGTGTATAAAGAAAACAAAACGCTACTGATTCCAAGAGACTATTTATTTTATTCTCAATCAATCAATAAGAAACACACATAGGTGCTTATTTACAAGGCAATATACTGACATATTATTTGAATTCAATTTAATCATACAACGATATAGGATGCTTCGCAACGCGTGCTTAATACATAATACGAAAGAACAACATTACTAGGAAGGCTGCCGGCGCTATATTATCAGATGGGCAATTTGCACAATCTTATTCCAGCGTTATACGCTCAAGTTAACTATTCACAGGACACTGAGATGCTTGAATTGATTTGGTTTAATATTCTTCCTTTATATATAGTAGTATGTGTGGCATTATGTATTATCTACAAGACTAAAACGCCACTAGTTTGAGTAAACGTCTAAGGTTCGAGTTCGAACGCGATGCCGACCTTGTGGCCGCCTGCATTGAAGTTCTGACCGTCGATAGCGGCCGACAGAGTCAGAGTTACACCTGAAATAAAATACCTTAATCAATAATATCATAGATTTGGTTAAGACAAACTTGTCAATTTATCTTAATAATTATTATATTAGTCTTGTCAATTTAATACAAATCGCACATCACGTTAACATTTTCGAATATTTATTTTTTGTAGTACATGGTAAGCCATTAGATACGGTGCCACTCACAGTTAAGGTAGAATTTAATGGAGGAGACTTTTCTATTATTGTTCTATTTTGAGATTAATAATCTTTAACAAATAGATAAAGACAACAACAAGAAACCTGTAGGCTTTATGTAACACATTTCATAAAATCATGCGATGTCCGACAGCTGTAGATAACGCGTAAATGATTACAAGATCAGTGATACTAGACAACAATCAACGATCATGTGCTCATTGATAAAAAATAGGCAGAAAATAGAATACTAGTGAAGACACTTTGGTGAAACTGTGATTTTGTTTACTTGATTTATGTTTATGTAACATAAAAGAAATATTTATGTACAAAGGTAACCCTTATATCTGTCACTTATTAGTTAAAGCTTCATAGCATATGTTGGTTAAATGTCACAACGGATGGAGTTTAGTAGACCTGACAATGGTGACGGTCTGTTTTGTTTTAGATATATCAACAGCAATCTTCACAGTTAATGGTCTCAGAAGTAACCATACTTAATTTTTTTTAGTTTGCTATCTTGTTTGTCTACCAAGGCTACTGTTTATAGCAGAGTTTAATATGTACACTCGACATTGGCGACATCTAAAAGGAAACGCCATCAACAATTAATTGATTGTTAAATAGTCTAGTACTACTATTACTAAATAGACCTGGTAAAATGAAAGAAAAATCTGACAGATTTAAAGAAAAATAAATTTATAATGCATATATACAAAAATGGATATAAATTATCACCTTAAAATCAATTTTATATAGACAGTTTAATGTTTATTATTTATGTTCTAATGCAACATAGTACTCACCAGGGCGCAGTCTCTGTTGGTAGCCAAGTCCAATAAGGGACTTGTTATTGACCTTTGCGTGCAACGATGCGTCATTGTCGAGAGCGAACTTGGCACCAACGCCGAATAATGTATCGGCGGATCCCGCGGTCCATCTCATGCTGACACCGCAGTCAATCTTGTCCGATACCTTCTGGTAGATGGATCCACCAAAGTTCTTTCCATTGTCACTGAGATCATCATAATCATTATATTAATCATGGAATCAGTATCCATATTGTGGATTTAATAAAACCAATAGCTTTATCAAATCTATATTGATTATTGAGGGCACATATACTATAAATTTACTAAGATTCTAAAGTAGATTGTATTTTTTTTTTTTAGAAATATTACTAACAATCTTGGTAACCATTCCTACTAAGCTTAAGCTTGTGCTAGGACATGGTTCACGGCAATAGTCCAATGATGGATTCAAACCCACGACCTTACGATTCGCAGACCGTACCTAAACCATTAGCCTATTGACGCTTAGAAATTCTTTGACAATTATGAAAATCTCACATATTATTTCATACAAAAGATTTATTGCTATCAAGCTCCTAACAACCATAGCCTACATTAGTTGTAGCAGATGAGTCCACTGTCTGAAACCACTTTTCATTCATGCTTGTACAAGACATGGTATGCCCATTTCTACCTTATTAGTCAAACCGAAAAACTTTTGTAACTAGTGATACGAACTCTTTTTACCTATAATCAACAAGTCACTTGCAAACACTTACATCACCCTGCTTTGCTATATTGCCAAAATAGTTGATTTATGTTAGACAAGTGTCTTTCTAACAATTCTGCCTCTGCATCACAAATATTATTTATTTCTCTTACCTTATATATTTAGCTATGATTTTCCATTTTTTTCAATTCATTGTAAAGGTTTTGCTTACATTTTCAAGGCTTATTGTCAAGCAAAATACATTTCTAGTAAATTAAGTGTACAAAAATTTCACAAAAACATGTTGTGTGAAATAAAATAACATGGAATTCTAATTTAAATTAACTGAATAGAGTAGTAGCAGAAATATTCAAATATAATAACTTATTGTTTCAAAGATGTTATATGTTCACGATAACATCTGAAACAAGTTTGCTGTTGGGGATACACTTCTACCTTGTACCAGTAAGTATGCATTTTCATTTATTTAATATAGAAAATTAGCCTACTAAAATTTGTGCCAAGAGAAGGGTGACCCATGTCAATTTTATCACAGGAATTGAGTAATTTTGATTTAATTATTTATATATAATTTTTATTTATTAACACATGCCTGAACAAAAACAATAAAGCTTGGAACAATGAAACATTAGCTTGAATGCTCAGTGTTAATTCTACATGTGTTTGTTATGTAAGGCTATAAAATCAATACCTCATTTGAGCATGACCCACTTATTTTCAAGTCTTGCCATGTATGTTTTCTTTCACATACAATAAAGCAAAACCAATGAATGAAATGCAAATAATTCATATAATTTTCAAGCATTTGTTTCTTTTTGCATTTGTCACCTCATAACTTTCACAAACCAATAATTCTTTAATTTGCATAAAGTATGTGCCCAATAAATGGGTAGATAACTCAATATTACACTAACCAATTTCAATGATTCATTTAGATGGAGGCAAGGATGTACTTCAAAGGTAGGTTGATAAGTTTGGCTAACCAAGAAAACCTAAGTTTTCATTGCCTCATTCGATTTCATATTACCAAAAAAATTCGGAATTACCAAGAGGATGTCCCTGCATACTAAGGTTTAATGTCCGTTTCATTTGTAGTTAGGTTTTTGTTTATACTTATCTTATGTATTAATACTTACACATTGGTGTGCAGGGCAAAATCATTAGTCTGGTAACCAAAGGCAAAGTTGTTCTTGCTGAATTTGCCTTTTTGTGTGTCAAACTGGCTGTTGGCACCAGCCAGCCAGCCTTGGTATTTGAGGACTGCCGCTACATCAACAATGGGTCCAGCCATGTCCAAGTCGAGGTTGGTATTAACAGCCACAGTATCATTGACAAATGAGGTCTTCAGTTTGCCTGTCTTGCTCCTGTGTAAAGTTTCAGACATTTTAATATTTCTGTATATGGTTATAAAGAATATGAATACTATAGACAAATAATGGAGAATATAAGTTACAAAACATTATTGGTAGTTCTTTTACCCAGTCTGTGGTGCAAAGGTGCCCTCGAGGGTTAACTTGAGGCCAGCGGCAATCTTATCTTGGATGGTGATATCGGTGCCAAGCGTATTGTCTGTATTCCATTTTTCTGTGAATGTTAGACCATAGTCCTTGACTGCATACTTTGATGAAAGGCTACCAAACACCTGTAACATTACAAGGGGATGACTAGGTCAAAGTTAGAAAATAATTATTCAAAAGAAATATACCATACAAACTTCTAAAAATAAAAAATTATATGTGTCCATTGCAACAATTTACATAGGACATAATGTTACGAGGCATCTTTGAGATCCAAAAACCATTTTTCGTAAAAAAGAGTAAAACTACAGACAATGATGTCTGACACAGAAGATTGTTCTACTGTTGCTATTTTGATTATGCCAGTCGAAACCAATATACTGACACAATACTTTTTATACTAGAAAAACTTAATAGAATACTGATCTATGCCCTTAATCCAAATAAAAATCAATACATTCCAGTCTATACAATACTAGCAGCAAAAGATGGGAGAGGCAGAAAACAGACAAAAAACACAGTCATAGCCTTAGAAATGGTGTAGAATATGGAATTCCATGTAATTTTTAGTGACTAACTCATGGAAGTAACTCATGGTATGAATTACCTTGCCACTCTCCTGGTTGGAGGTGATGCCACTGCTGAATTCGACACCAGATTCACTCTTGGTCTTCAGGTCAAGTTTGAAAACACCGAAATGGTAGCCTTTGCTGAAGACATCATTGGCCTTCTTGCCGAGATCTGCGTAGTATGGAGGTGACATTTCCTGCAATAAATTATAGGTTAACATTTCCCAACTCCATAATCTGAACTGACAAGCTATAATTTTTATAAAATATCTTTTCAACTATATTGGTACTAACTATCATCAGACTATATGTTTGCCAAATTATGAGCCATGTTTGAAATTATCGATGAAATGTAAAATAAGGTTTGAGTAAAGATATTTGTTTAAAAAAGGACACTCGTACATTTAATAAATAGGAAGTTGGTAATGAATATACAAATTAAATTAAAAACATATTTGTACTTTAAAGAATATTGTCATAAACCGGCTATCTGCGCCAGCTATGTCAGGGTCGGCTTTGCGAATTTATGTGTCACTCAATAACGGTATTACATAACACGCAGGTATAACGGACCCGCTGTAGAAAATTATTGGTAAAGATTGCCATTAATATAATATAAATTTAAATAAGATCGTTTATACACCCGGACCGTAAACTTGAACTATCGCCAAATGATTAGAGTCACCAAGATTCTTATATTTTTGGTTAGCCATCAGTCGTTACAAAAGAATGATGGATTTTCATAGTAACTACGAATTACAATAAATCGAATGGTCAAAAGGAATAGAGGAAAATTAATGCTAAATAATTTCAAAATATATAAAAAGAATTTTAATAATCACGTGTATGACGTCAATAGCTCCCCGGCTTTATAGTGGTAAAGGTAATCTAAATAATAAGTTTTTTAAAAGACAAAATATATAAATGATAATTCAGGTATTTTACTCACTGTGTGGTGATTATTTCACTTACTGAAGCTAGATATACTGAATTCCGTGAATTCCTAGCAATAACTTCACCTCGCACCACACCACAAGACAAGTCTAGTTTCCAAACAGTTAAGGCAGAGGGCGTTTTTCCCGGAAATGTCGTTATTGACGTATTAAGATTGTTAAGAATTAAACACAAGACACGAATATATTCCTACACTACAAACATATTAATTTAAATTTAAAAACTTGATTATTTTATATGTAATTTATGAGAGCGTATTGTAGCTACATACAGACTTTATATTTAATAGGTTCAATTTGACTTCACTCATGACATGCGTAACTGGATGTGAGGAAGACAAACAAAGTTTCGATTTATTATATATTGTATAATTTATAACTATAACCATAATTTTTTGGAATACAAACAATGTTTTTCATATTATTTGCTTATTAAAATAACATTCCTATAAAAGAATTTCTTTTTCCCGTTCGAAATTATTTACATGATTCATTTCATTAAAACCGCGAATATTTGAAATATCTCCTAAATAACTTAAGTATGAAGTAGACTATTTTTAATGTGGAACTAAGTTTACTTACCAAAACTGGTTTCAAAAATTGTGATAAAGTGAAGAAAAGGAAACTGCGAACCCGGCGTGCTACTTCAATATCAATACTTTTTTTTTTTTTTTAATGACGAACTACACAGATTGGCCAGAGAAGCTGGCCTTGACTGCTTCACCGGATTGAGAGGTGGCATAGCTCTTAGGTCGCTTAGCCTGAACCTCTATTGCTAGTAACTCGACACAAGGGTCCCCGGTGAGGTAACCTCGGCGGACGGTTACTATGTTACGCGTAAGCATGCCAGTCAGGGCCAGGAGAATGAACCACGACTCGGTCGGTTGCTATTTCACGGATAATCTAAGAGACATTCAAAAGCTAAACTAACTTTGAGTGCCACTTCGGGAAGCGTTGGCGCTGGGAGAAGAAGTGGCCGAAGAAACTCCAACAACGCTCCTAACATCTAAGGGTGGGGCCTGCCCATAAAATAGCGGTAACGCGCAAGGATTATTCGCAACCTCCGACGGTCGCGAATGGACGCTTTGTGGATTTGTAGAGATCTAGCCTGTGCAATGGTAATCGCGTCGTCCGGATCGTCAAGAACGTGTCTCGGCCTCCGGGCGACGCGACGGAATTTATTATAGGAAGGCTTATAAGTGGCGGCACTTACAAGAAGTTTGTTAGAATGTTTGATGGCAGTCTCGAAAAACCGTCGAGATGCCTGCTTAAAGAATTGGGCTATTGTCGGTAACCCTGTATCAACGTGGAGCTCGCGATTACGTACGAACCACGGCGCACCCGTGGCTCGTCGCAGAAAACGATTCTGAATTACTTGTAACCTATGGATATGTTTATGGGCGGCATGCGCGAAGACCGGGCTCGCGTACGTCATAACGGGACGTATAACTGCTTTGTAAAGTGTCACCTTATTACGGAGGGACATTTTACTTTTCTTATTAATGAGATATCAATACTGAGCTGACTTGTCATTAGGTGTCCTCATCCTTCCAATTGAGTACTAAATATTTCTCGCTAAAATATGCCCCCATGTCGAATTTTGAACTCAATGAATGAGAAAGTAGCAGTTGTTACCTTTGTCTCTCTGTCGTGGTTAAGAATATTATAACTTATTGTATATAATTCCATAATTAATACATACGTTTAACGTGTTGCCTATTTCATCATAATCATCAATAGAAGAACAATCAACTCGCTCGCCATGTTCGTTTTTGCATATAATCTTTTCTCCCATAGAGCCATCCTATTCATAAAATAGAGATATAAATTTAGAAGTTATTAGAAATTAAATATATTAGAACGATTGTAGCCTTTGCTTGTAAGAGCTAAGAGCAATGATTAATTTTCAGATTTTCACGTAATCACCTATTTTATTCCATGGCAACCCTTTGAAACTACTAATACGGTAAAGGTAAAAACGGCTAAACACCGTTACATACTGCATTTAGAAAATAGTGACGACGATGATGATATTAGATGTCTTTTCGTTGTTACTACGTAACGTCAGTATATTTTGATATGCCATAATTGTTCTTAAAGCTTAAACCAAATACATTAACATACAGGAGGATAAATCTTTTATCATCTAAGAACTATTACTTGAGGTGTTATAACTATAGAAAAGCAAAAGAATTAGACACATCACCTATAAAAATCATATGCATTGCAGTCTATGTGAAGTATTTTAGAGTACAAATAAATAGGTTGCCTAATATAATGCCTTTATTGATTCGCATTATGTTCCTATTTTATGTATGTCACTTATCATCTCTATCCAATACAAAAAAAAAATCGTATTAAGAAAAGCCTCCCCTCTAAAACTTTAACGGGATAAATAATTAGGCCCATGTGTATTGCGGTGGGCTCACCTCCTGTCACATAACCTAACAAACTCAATGACAGCGAAAGCTGTGTCACTGTCTACTCCACTAGGGTGAATAGGATGTGAGTGTTAACTGTTATATAAACATGAGAGATATTTTAGTGAATGTATGTCATATCTCAAATATAACGCATATGTGAGATATGATACTACAAACTTCAAAAGCTTTGCTTAACTCAGCGTCATATTGTGACTTGTTTAGAAATTCTAGCTATGGGCAAGAAGGCGGCTAGGTAATAATATAGTGTTTGCAACTTCATTCTTAAACTTCATAAAATATGGATAATATAACGATCTTTACAATTATTGACTATGAGACTTGATAAAGAGAGAAGAAATTAACTCACTTCGTGTAGACATGGCACAGTTTCTTTTGTAATTGCTGCGAAAACCTTTGGTAATTTGAAATTTTGGAAAAGATCCACAATACCCGTTTTACAACGCACACCCAATAAATATTCAAAAATTGACATAATTATGAAAAAAGTAATAAATAATATTAAATTCGTGATATATTTATTTGACAAAGCAGGGTCACTAGATCACATAAAATTTTGAATTAGAAAATTCTTATAGGTTTATCTTTTACGTGTATAAATAATAAAAATACGATGATAAAAAAAAAACAAATTCCATAGACTGTATTACCCGTAGGACGACGGTCCGGGTTAGAGACAACTCTAGTCGTCGAACTTACATTTAACGAAAGTCGTCCATGGCCGTCTTTGCGGTTAACCATTTCTATCAGCTGCCCGAAACCAAGTTATCTACATCTGTAGAAATATCACTTGCTCATATCTAGGACTTTAGATGAGATCGTCCTATTTATGGATGTTTATTTTAGTGTATTTAGAAACTTAGGGCGCAAAACTTTGTTAAAAAACAAAAATCAAACAAAAAAAAATGGAAACACAGTGGAAGGATAACATAGACTAACAATCAATGCATCCTTAATTATATAAAGCCATTAAAGTGGCAGGAGTGTGTACATCTCCAGCGACTGCGTCTTCGTGGACAGGTAATACCTTGGCAGTCGGATGTAGTTTATCTCGGATGCAAGATCGATCGCAGGCTATCAATGGCCCCTCAGGTGAATCGTATGATTCAAAGCGCCAGAGCTGCGAGAGCGGTATTGAGACCAGTATTGGCATCTCACTTGCCCGTCCGAACTAAACTCTCCGTCTACAAGGCTTACATTCGTACACGATTGACGTATGCCGCTACAGCGTGGTACGGATTAACTAGCAACAGTGCAAGGACCCGCATCCAAGCACAACAAAATATAACCCTTAGGATGATCCTAAACGCGGGGCGTTACGTCAGAAATGACGTAATACAGCGCGATTTAGGTATCGAACCGATCCACGAATTTGTCACGAGACTAGCTCGTACATTTTCGACCGTGCGGACAACGGTCCGCATGAACACCTGCGCGGGTTCGCCCGCAACACGCACGTCCTCCGACGTGCCCCGTAGGTTCAAATTCCCCTATTCTAGGGAGCTTTGAACATATAGGCCCCTCTCGACCTCCGTCTCAATCGAGACCGAGAGGTTGGGAGGGCGTAGAAGATAGATTCGTCGCGGCTGACGCTTGAGGGATTAGCCACGACGCAAAATAGTTATACCTAAAAATCCGTGCTAAAACGGTACCCAAGACCAGGGGAGCAGTCGCCCCTTGCGCTGATAATCCGGGTAATGGGGTAACACCCCGAGGCCTGTACCTGCGAGGTTCAGGAACCTTGTAGATGAGTCCACACACACACACACACACACACACACAGGAGTGTGCTTACAAGCACCATAAAATTTAACAAAACATTATTTGAACTGTTGCGAGATGGTAATGATTATTATTTGAATTAATAATAATTCATATTAATGTCAAATCTGCTATTTGTTAGTGAATTTTCATTATGAAAACGATTTAGATATATAGTGATTTACACACACAGCGTGGCATCGATACGCCATCGGTAAACCATAGAGGCACCATTGAACTAAAAGACTACTAAAACAAACAAATACAAAAAAAACATTATGATGATCGATTGCTGAACGACCAATAAACGTTGAGTTTGTACACAAACGATTTAGCATATTTGGGGCCCTGATACTTGGGGGTTCGGTATAATATTGGTCGGCTTATACCGTCTTTAAGTTCCGAAACAAAATTTAAATATTATAGCTGGAGTGTGTATCTGATAATTCCTGCCTATCCCGTTAGGTTATTAAAGACGTGAGATCTTTTTTTGTGTGACATTTGTTAACTTTTAACTGCAAAATATTTTGATTTGACCTTTGGCTAGGTACGGACTATGCGGAGACTCTTGAATCGATAATACGTGCCACTCGTTGACTGCAGAACTTACGTCATGAATTGCACCATTGTAAGCTAATGTCCGTCTTATTCACTATGTAGCAATGTATATTTTCGCTTATGAATAATCTTTTATGACCGTATTACCCTGAAAAAAATTAATGGTGTTTACTAAGCTAGTGCCACTTACCATTACAGACTACAACTCTTATTAATATTATATTTGTTGGAGATTAAGATTAAAATTATGAAAATAATCTAGTTAATCTAGCTGTAACCCTCAATTCCCATCCGGCCTTGGTTTAGCAATTTTAAAACGTTCACAAACGCTTCACAAGCACGATCTGCAGATTAAGGCTTGGGCATGCGTGTACCCCCGTGACCCTTTGTGAATGTGGACTGGACGAAGGGACTCCTAATCACCTTTTTTCAATTGCCCCTTATTATCTTCTTCCCTCTACGACCTCCTTCCTAATGATATCCCGCGCCCCATAGACTTCAAATCCCTACTGTCTCTTGTTAACTCTCCTTTTGTTTATATTTTATGTTCATTCCTTCACAAAAATAACATTAGACTCTAGTTTGTATGTCTTTTAAACAACTAGCCCAGTGTATATATTGTGTTTGTTTCTATTGCTTTAGACATATCAACAGTGAGCATCGCGCGGAATTGTCTCAGCAGTAACCATACATACTTCCTTATAGTTTAGATCCTTGACCGTCACGAAGCCCGCTTTTACAGCAGTTTAACGTACACACTTCGACATTGGCGAAATCTATATGGAAACGCCATAAACAAAACAATCAATCATAATCTAGTTAATCTATGGTGTCTTAATCAAGTGACCAACAATTCACCATAAGTAAATAACTTTTGACAAAAGTTGCGTAAAATAAAAAAACCTTTTATAATATTTAATTTATTTTCATTATTATAAATCAGAGTTTTGTACATACTGTATTTTAACAGCATGTAAATTTTATATATACATAATTTTATTAATGTAACAAATATTAATAGTTGGCTATTATTTTCTAATTGGAAAAATGGTTAATGTCGTAGTAAAGAATTATATGGGTTAATTTTTGTTTTAAAAAAAGTGTTGACAATATTTTTTTTCACAAATATTACGAACATTCGGCAAGGAACAACCTACGGCCTTACGTTCCTTAGAATGCACACTTAGCCATTAGGAAATTGACGCTTGAAAATATTAGTTAAATAACATTTTGACTGATACACAGTTTTCCAATAACAAAATTAGAGTCCCCCTTAGTGTTGAAATGTAGCATGCAGACAGTATTGGTACGTTTATGCACTCGAAATTTCGAACGTTCCAATTCTCAATTAGTAGCTGGTCTATTTTAGCCGCTCCTGCTTATTCGCTAAGCAGTTTTACCCGCTTCAATCTTCACTCGTCAGTGACGGTGAAATGAGTTAACGAATCTCATACATTACAATGGACAATTCACATTATGACGTATTACGAAACGACAAATATGGGCGGTATTTAGTTGCGAAAAAGATTTAGATGGTGGTGAACTAATATTCACGGATCTACCGTTCGCTGTTGGACCCAAACCAGGCAAGTACAAATAAAATTTCAATATCCAGTTAAAACCGAAGTGGTTTTGTTAAATGCTGTGTATCAATACGAAAATTCCGATCAAGAGAATGGGCACTATATTTTAGTAACTTAAATATACTTGAATCCTGTAAGGATAAGCATTTTAGGATAAGTAAGGACAATTTTTAATAACTTCAATGCCACTAATGTGTTTTTGGCCGTCTTATTGAATTAATTAAATAATAGTTTTAATTATTTGTGACTGTTAATTTCGTGTGGCCGCAGGGTAGGACAAAGCTGGATAAGAAATATTACTTGATCACCTATGGACCAGGAAACAAATAATTCTAATACTGAAATTTATATTTTGTTTTGGGATTATACCAACAAACACGAACAAAACGAAAAACAAGCACGAATTTTCACTTATGTTGTGCATGAAATACGCGTTCAATTTTTTTCTATTAAAATAATTACATGATTTTTATTCTAAAGTCAGCAATTCTTTTATTCTTGAAACTCTGGACTCCTTCGCGTAATTAGGTAGTATTACAGGTTACCAGCCGCAAGCTGTATTCTGCTGCAGGTTCCTTGATGAGGATGCGTAATTTTCTTCCTACTACCACTAAGACTGCGCTTGTACAATCTCTTTTGCTTCCCATTCTTGACTATGCTGACGCCTGCTATCTAGATCTCACCGAGGACCAGCTAAATAAGCTTGAGCGTTTACAAAACTTTGTATGAGATTTATCTTTGGCTTGCGTAAGTATGACCATATTTCCCAGTTTCGTTATAAGCTCAAGTGGCTTCCCATTAGACTTCGCCGGAACTCTCTTATACTCTCCCTTCTTTATAACATTCTATTTACACCGTCATATCCATCTTATCTGAAGGAACGTTTTCAATTCCTTCACGGTTCGAATTCGTTGAATTTGCGATCATCAGAGAATCTCATGCTAAAAATATCTCCGCATGACACCAACTTTTACAGTAACTCATTTACTGTGCGCTGTCCGTCTGTGGAACTCTCTTCCTGTGGCCAGTAGAAAATCACAGACAATAAATACTTTTAAAATCAAAGTTAAAAAGTTTTACTTAGACAAGTCCACCTAACATCATTTATACTGTTGTGATATATATGTAAATATATTATATGTAATACTTTTTACACACGTTTTGTCTCTTCATAATATATATATTTATACCTATATTATATGTATGTATGTATGTTTGTATGTAAATATTTATTATCAGTATTTAAGTATATCTACTTTTCATAAACTTCCGCCGCTCCTTTTTATTATTCCTCTCCATCCAAAGGTTGCCTGGAAGAGATCGCTGTTAGCGATAAGGCCGCCCATTGTTTATGTATTTTAATTATATTTTCTTTTTTTATTTTAGTTCATAAGTGTAAACAATAAAGAGTTTATAAATAAATATAAATAAATAAAAATACAGAATGCTCTGTTCGCTGAACAATACAGATTTTTCAAATACATTAGGGCGAGACATTAAATAGATGAAATGTCTCAATATTTGCATGGAATAGTTATATTATACTAAATAACCGATCGACAAAGGGCCTTACGGTATCAAGTGATTTATGTCGGCGGGGAATTTTATTGATGTACGCGACTCAAAGGCTAGTAAAAAGTAAATAATTTCATGATTTCTAATATTGCAAACGAGCAAGCGGATCATCACGTTTTAGAGCTGATATTGTGGTGATCTTCAATGGTTACTTCTTCTGCGTTATGGTATAAAAATAAACACCGTATGTCACTAGATACTCCACCGCTGTGTCTGGGCTGCTACTGTCCTCTAGAGAACACGCTCTGTTCTCGCTGCAGCTGGCCGATATGTGACACGGAATGTGAGCGCTCATCTCATCATGTTGGAGAGTGTGAAGTTTTTACTAAATCTAAAGTGCGATTCCAACGTGTAGAAGACTGGACGGTCAGTGCCCCACAACTCGACTGCATTACGCCATTAAGGTAAACATTTTTGAATAAATAAATACAGTGAAATCGATTTCAGTTTTTTCAAATATTACTAATGTTCTTGGTAACCATTCCAACTAAGCTTAAACTTGTACTAGAAAATGTTTCACGTCAATAGTGGTAGATTCGAACCTGCGACCTCACGTTTCACATATCGTACCTTATGTTATTGACATTTTACAAGTAGTTTTCAAATAGTTAGGAATAAAAACAATAACCGACTGCCAATCTGTTAAAAATGAATAAAAATGTAATCTTTATTCTCTCACTCAGTGACGGACTAAATGTAATACTTGCGTAGTCTTTTATATCCGATGAATCATAGTTATGTTTTTTTTTTTAATTTAAAGGTTAGATGTCCGAGCAATTAGAAATTGTTTTTGTAATACATTTACACTGTTTACTTTTACAACTTCGCCGATTTGAATGGTGGACTGGCTAAAGGATCCCCGAGAAGGTAATTAGTCTAAGCCCCGATCGAATTTACACTCGAGCACACCCGCACATTTTAAGATCTTACCTTTTCTTATTTAAAAAAAAATAAAACAGTCCATTCGAAGTCCGAGCATTAAGACAGTTTTATACAGAGTTTACTTTGGTAGATTACTTCTAGCACGAGAGAAGGATGCACTGCGATGGGAGCAAGAATTGGAGGTCATGGAAGTTCATACCGAGGCCCGCCAACTGCGCGCCACGTGGCGAGTCGACCAAGTCAACATCGTGGACTTTCTTGTCGATCACTGCAAACTTGGAGGGCGCTTCAGTAAAGAACTAGTGCAGAAAGCTTGCGGAATTCTCGAGGTGTGCTTCTGTGAATTCTTATTTGTAATCAAATTTTATGTTACTTCATGCGACATGACTTCTCGAAAAAGTAAATTACGCACCCAGTGGATTTCCCAAGTGTCAGATTCGTTGATGAATCGACTTAGCTACTGTGATGTGATCTTTCATAGATATAATAACATCTTTCATAGTTTTTGATAAACCTGCATAGCGGACTTTGACTGTTTCATCGAATTGGGAATTGTCTCTTAGGTCGCTTAACGTGAACCTCTAATGATATGGTAGATGTACGCATAGTTTTTAATATGCATTCACCGACAACTTCAGGTGAGGATAAATAGATATAGATAACTGAATCGCGCAAAAGCTATTGTATGTCTAGTTTCGAATGTTAAAGATTATAATAAGTCCGAATTAGTTCAAATCGCTTCCATTAACTAAACTCTTTGTAGTCCTGTTTCGTGGACAAACAATGTTAATAGTCGATATATATGTCTTTATTAAAGAACATTGGTGATATTTTAAATTGAATAACGCGGAAATACGGTAACTGCTTTCTCACTGTCTAAATCCAATATGGCTATATTGTTGCCAGGCCACGATAACGGCAGACTTGGCACATGATCTCAGTGTCAACGTCCTTCGTAAGTATATATTTTCTAACCGTTATTCGCAAGCTATATTTGTCGAGATCCGGTTCGTTTAATCCACGTCAGTAAATTTTAACGTGAACATAAACACAATGCACAAAATGTAATTATGTGTTGTTGGATTTAATTATTATTATGAGAATATTTTCTAAATATTTCCTGTTTATTTAATACATATATAAGATAAATAAACTTAAGATAAATCCTATCTTATAAAACGACATTTAATGTTAATTATTTACAATATTTATCCCTATTCCAAATGAATTATTTTATAAGTTCAAATGTCTCGTTGACATAATGACATTTGACAACATTTTATAAAAAGAAAATTATATTTTTCTTTACACATATACCACTAAATACATTTCTTAACGGGAGGGAATTAAGCTTACACGCGCTATAAATCTTAGACATACATTATTTGAAGTCGTATACAGTGAATGCGGTACGCAAGAGATGTGCCAGGGCCGTGCAAAATGGAAATCCGAAATGTATTCCTTACATATTAGCTTCTGGTTAGCCACGAGTGTGTTTATCCTTTATCATTACATATAACCGAAATTTCTTACCTCACAACCCTGGTGTATCCTGAATAAAATTCGCCGTAAAACACGTTGTATTGATTGATCATATAACAATATATTCTATATTTATACAGGTAAACGCTGTTGAAATACCTTCTCGGGGCGGATTCAGCATACGAGCAATATACCCACGACTAGCCATTGCGGCACATAGCTGCGTCCCTAATATCGTTCATACTATACTTCAGGATGATTACAAGTAGGTATACAGTCATAATCATATGCAGACCCGTGGTAAATTTAGATGAACACACCTACTGCGGCTTGTTTTAGGGTTTTCTTTCTTTTGCAATCTTATTTTTACAATAAGTTTTTCTTATGTTTCGAAAAATGTTTTTAATGTGTGCAACAGTCATAGCACGATGAGCACCATCATTAATGCACCGATTACAATTTTTTTTATGCTCGAAAAGATTTTGATAATGATTAAAAATATATTAATAATCTGTGGCATATGAAATTGATGAATACAAAATTTATTTATACACAAATGTACCTAACAATAGAGATAGCATTTTAGGTTTTGTGCTAGAATTTGAATTATAAATTGTAATTAAACATTATTTTCTATCCTTTTGAACGACTGTTCATTATTCCCAACGAAATGTTAAGAATGGAAAGTTGCCAATTGTCTGTCGGGCACCGTTTGTCTTTTATTTTAATTATCTAATTTTAACCCGACTTAGTGTAACGGTAACGAATAAAATCTTTTTGTTCTCTGAATGTTGCGAGCGGAGATAGAAATTCAAAACTAAACCATAGTTTTGGAGTTACAGACGCCACGTCAAATCTCGGCTGGCTCCTTTAGTCTTTTTTATCTTTTTGACGGGTAAAATGAGTAGAGTGAATTTTTCGATACGCACTCACTTCAACAATTAATCCGACTATACTATGAAATTAGTTGATATAATTATGTTTATGATATTGGTTTATAGGTTTTGTAGAATGAAATAGTCCAATACTAGTACACTCGCTTTATTCAGACAGCGTAACGATGTACAAAGAATTATTTTAACGAATACCGTCACAGCTGCGCGTCCTCACAGTCTTTACACGTAATTAATTAAAAGTTAGATTACGAACTTATAACGTTAAATTATTGTTTACAATACCAAGTTAATGTGACGATCGACTAAATTATGAATTTATGATACAATAAGGTTGAGGTAAATCACTAAGATATCATTGGAAGTAGATATTATGGATAACAATCGCTGGGTGTCATGTGTTGCCAGCTAACACATATAATTGATTTACGAGTATACGACAGAGTTCTTGCAAGCGAAATAATTTTTTCAATTATTTTTGTTTTGTTACACTAAAGAAGTTATGTCAATAGCCTAATAGTTATGGGTATTTTTTTTGGACGAACTAACACAGTTGGCCAGAGAAACTAGCTTTTACTGCTTCACCCGATTGAGAGGTGGCATAGATCTTAGGTCGCTTGAACCTTTGAAGTTATGGGTACCATTATACTACTAATGTGAACCAACTCTTAGTACAAGGATAATCTTATTTAAATTATTACAATTGTAAAACGATACAAACACTACTTTATTACAATTATAAATCTTATTAAAAACATTAAGATTCACGCCGACTCATGCGTTTCACATCGAAATAGGTATAAATATATATTTTCAGAGTCGAGGTCCGAGCGGCAATTCCAATCATGAAATATCAACCACTGCATTTATGTTACACGCACACAATATACCCAACTGTAATGCGACGAGAATATTTGTTGGAGTCCAAGTTCTTTAACTGTGATTGCCCGCGATGTGCTGACCCTACAGAATTGGGGACGCATCTGAGCACGCTGAAATGTAACAAGTGTAATGATGGTATTATTATGTCAACAAATCCTTTAGGTAAGCATAGTAAACTAGTAACTTAGTAACGTAGGTAAAGTAAGTATAAGTCATAAGTATAATGTTATAAAATATTATCATACTGTTACTGCTTACGTCTTTAGTATTATGTATATTAACTTTTAATAACACTATCAACTTTTTTCAGATAACAATGCGCAATGGCTCTGCACCGAAAAAGCATGTGGCTTCAAAACGTCGGGAGCGGCCATACGCAAGATGTTAGCAGTTGTGCAAGCGGAAATAGACCAACTGGACGCATTGGAACTCAGCGTAAACGCCCTTGAACAGAGAGAGGCCACAATCAGTAAAGTACGATATTATTTTCTTTGATATTATATTATTTCCAAATATTATTGGAAGCATGTAAACATACACAGTAAGGTCTTCAAAAGTTTATTTCACCAACAATATATATGGCTGTATATGGACGAAATTCAAGAAATGTTTTTGAACAATTCAAGAATCCATCCACCTTCCTCTCATTATCTTCTGGGATAAAAATGTTAGCATGTTAGTTTTATGTAACATAGTCCATTTTATATATAATTTTACTTGTGACGAACTTACGCTGATTAGACACAAAAGCTGACCGCAACAGTTTCACCGAACTTGAGAGGTGGCAGAGCTCTCCGGCCGCTTAGCCTGAACCTCTATTGGGAGCAACACGGCGCAAGGAATCCCGAAAAGGGACCTTGGCTAGGATGGTTACTCTTCCGAAGCGGGGCCAGCATGCTTCGGCGTCGTCGGGACTCTGAGTGCCGGAGAAGTCCCCTTTGAGGATGAAGTCCGGTCTTTGCCGGACCCGGCCGGTCGTTGGGGTGTCCTGTCGCTGACAGATCCGGGGCACCCCGCTCATAACGGCTGATGGCATTCGCGGAAGGTTTAGTGGGTAGGGGCTGCCCAGGCCGAGTCCCACACATCCTTCCGGGCCCACCCAGGGTACCGGAGGATGGTCTATAAAAAGATTCCCCCGCGTGAACAAAAAAAAAAGGATGGTTACCCTAATCGCGTTAGCATACCGAACCGAGGACGCCCGAGTGGGCCGAAAAATATAAAGGTACAACTGTATTAAACGTTGGAACTAATCTGATAAACATAAAAGGAACATAACTTTTGGTTTCAGTACAAGTCGGTATTCCACCCATGTCACTCCATGCTCCTGACTATCAAATACGCACTGGCACAGCTGTACGGACGAGTCCAAGGTTACAACATTGACGACCTGCCCGATTTGGTGCTAAAACGTAAAGCTGAATTCTGTCGGCTTGTGCTCAAGACACTTGACATCATCACGCCGGGGGAAAGTAGGATGAGAGGTCTTGTACATTTCTTTCTATTTAAAACAAGTAATTTTGGCAATTTCACCTGAAATATTTATTTTTAAATCACCTATAAAACAAGAAAAGCTAATCAATTCACAGGTTTCACATTTAAATTCGATTAGAGTTTGTTGGCTTCAGAACATAAATGATTTTTTATGTAAGTTTTAATATTATGTGCGTTACCGTATTTACTATCCATAAACCAAAGTGGCGACTAAATGGAAACATTTTTTTTTATACTAAATAGGCCCACGTTTGGCTTCTATCTTGCTTGATGGAGATGCGAAGATGAAGCCTAGGATGGAGCACGTGAGCCTATAAGGTGTCTGTTCACATTGGACTTAAAGGTGTCCAGATTGTACCCGTGAGGAAAGACTGAACGCGGCAGAGAGTTCCATTCCTTAGCCGTCCGCATAAGGAAGGTAGAGGCAAACCGCTTCGTGCGAATTGATGGAATGTCTACGACGTAAGGGTGGATCTGCTCGCCGCGCCTAGTTAGAGCCTAGCGCCAGGCTCTGAAGATATGCCTCAACGAGCGAGTCACTGCCTATGATCTTCTTCGCTCGGCGCTCCAACGAGTCCGAAGCTTCCAGCTGATACTTACATAGATAATAAAAAAGTATAACATAATATAAAAGTATTAAAGTGTGACTATCTCTTTCGCACTCGTAAGCTGTCTTGGGTCGATGAAATAAAGTAATAAGATAAAATATTTAATATTCTTAAATAAATACCTTTGAAGTATAAACAATTACTCTACAAAAATATTTACAAACACAAAACAGATAAAACATTTACGACGAAAAAATATGTACGGGAAACAAAAACCGAATGAAACGTTAAACGCTAATCAGAACTTATCTAAACTACCCTTAAAATACATCCTTCCCAATAAAATAATAATCATCGCAATGGGTTGGCGTAATATTAAGTTGATTGTCCATTTGTCGCGCTTTTTTTTTTGACGAACTAACACAGTTGGCACAGAGAAGCTGGCCTTTACTGCTTCACCGGATTTGAGAGGTGGCACAGCTCTTAGATCGCTTAGCCTGAACCTCTTGTCTCAATACTTGTCGCGCACACTATGTTTAATACAATTTTTAGAAATAAAATAAACTATTTACCGACGATTAATTAATCTGTATCGACATGCTGTGCCATTCCTATGTTCACAGGCGTATTTTATAAAGCGCGACCTCACTTGCACAAATACAAACACATTTAAATATATTACTAGCTTTACCTGCACGCTTTGCTACTTACTACACTAACTAAAATAATTTCTAAGAAAATACATGACACACACACAAGACTGTTTGCATTTCAATTCAACTGTCACGGCAATATATTATGAAATTCATTGGAATAATAGTGGCGCCATCTGTCGGTACCAACTCAGAAACCTTCGTAGACTTCTCCACAACACTTTGCTGAAAATCATCACTTGATATTTCATCGTGCATAGCTTACAATTCTATATAAGACATACATATAAACATTCATTTTCATACATAGAGATTAAGATTACCATCAATGTGTTAAAGCAATTTACTGTACTCAATTCACAGGTATGATGATGTACGAGCTACATGCACCGCTGATGTATCTAGCGAGAAATGAATATAGTACTGGAATTATTTCTAAGGAAAAGCTTAAAGAGCGGCTACAAATGGCAATACAGTATCTAGCTGAAGCGGCTAGAATTCTATGTCGAGAAGACCTACATAGTCCAGAAGGTATAACTGGACATATTGCAACCCAGTGTTTACTACAACTAAAAGCAAGTCTAGAAGCATTATAACAAATATATATACACACATATGTTAAGTTATGGATACATTGCTTGGCTATAGTGATTTCCTTTAAGGCAAAATACCAATAAGGAATTTAAATATTTTCAAATAAAAGTTATATACATAATAAAACCATGATTAAGAATTTGATTCAAAAAAGATTGTTGTTGTGAAATGTTTATAAGGTTTTAATATTTCCGTCATCAACAGACATATGAATAATTAATTGAAATATAATTTCAAAATTGAATTTTAATTACAAATTGAAATATTGGATTATAAGTAATATAGTAGGTGGCGCAATTTCGAATAAGAGAATTAGAAATTATGAAAAACAAAGTGTGATTTGAAAGTGCTTGTTATAGCTAGAATAAAAAAAGGCATAACAAACAAATGAATGAAGAAAGAGATAAAGTTTATTGAGTAAACTATAAGTGGTGAATACAAACTACCCAATTTAGTAAGACTTGCCCCAAATTGTTATCAACTTTGTGTGTGTAGATATGCATATACATGGGAGAAGCAAGAAAGGTGTACCATTTAAAATATGTGCATGATGATTTCATTGTTAACGAAAATGTTAGAAGTAAAATTTATTTTTAAAATTATAATAAAGTATTAGAATTTAATTTTCTTGGGTTTTTTCATTGTTCCCTCTTTAACATTGTTTTCTACTTTCTGACTTAAGTCTTCAAGGTTGTCAAAACCACCCAAAGTTTGCAGCTTTATTGAAGTGTCTTCTTTTTCGTCTTTTGTCTGAAATAAAAATAATAATTGTATACAACACATAGAGAAAAAACTACATTTATCTTTGTGCGAAAATGACAACATATCATGTCAAAGTACAATTAATAAATATGAATGATCTATGATATTCATGCAACACTGTTAAAATCTGCACTAAAAAAGCATTAATAGAGATTATAATTTACAATATATATGGGAATTAAACAAACAAATAGAAAAAAAAATTGTACTCACAGTAGGACAGTCTTTCTTTAAATGAGTGACATCACCACAGAGCTTGCAACAACCACCGTTTGGATATAGTCCTCTAGGATTGTCAGGACATTGGCGAGCAATGTGTCCCTGTAACAGCAATACAACAACTGAATATAATTTTAAAATGACAACAAATTATTTTAGCAAATGGATAGGTATGGTAAGAACAAAGATATTTCCTTACCAGATCCTAGATACAGTCTTTTAAAATCACTTATCAATGAGTTCAAATTTAAGCTTTTTCTTAAGTACAGCAAAATTAATTAATATTAATTTTAGCGACTAGATTAATAAACAAAAATATGGATATTTGCGTAGATTGCTTAAATTTACAATAAATTACTAAAAAATTCAATGTTGTAATATAACAAGCCAGTGTGTACTGTATGTTCACTTAACATCAGGTTGGATTGTTTTTAAGGTAGAAAGAAATAAAATATTCTATAGTAAATTATCAAGTAACTTACAGCTTCTTTACAAATAAAGCATGTAGCAAATCTGAACTCCTTATCTCTCTGCACCTTACACTCAAACTGTCTATGTTCTGTGGAGCCACATTTAAAACAAACTCCTTCAGCGCTATCAACTCCAGGTATTTTGGATTTCAAGTCTGGACAATCTGAAAGATTATGACCACCTTTCCTACAATTATAGCAGACATCTCTTTTTAATCTAGCTAAAGCTTTTTCTGCTCGCCTTCTTTCCAGTTTCATTGTTCTTTGTACTTCACTTTTCGGTATACCCTTTTTAATCATATTATTTTTTAGCTCTTCAAGTCGTTCAGCATCCTTCTTCATAATGGGGAATCCATCATATCTGATCAATTCAATATCTTTACCATTTATTATTAGTTGAAAGCTTCGGTCATTAATTTCTTTCCTACGATTTGCTATCTGACCTTTGTTTTTTTTCTTTTTACTTTTTTGATTATTTTTGTTTACATTTGGCACTGAGTCTATCTTAATTTGATTATCCTGCAGCTCTATTTTTTGTTCAGCATTGCTTTTGTCATCCTTGAGTTGTGGTAAATGTTTTTTCTTATTTTTTTTCTTCAATGAATTACCTTTTGGAGCTTGATTAGAACTGTTGTTTGTGGTATTTTCAAGAAAATTGTCAGTATTTTTATTAATTATAATGTCTTTAGCTGAACAATTGCTGTCATCCATAACTGCCTTATTTTTTTTCTTCTTTTTCTTTTGTTTTTCTGAAACATCACTGCTTTCTTTTCTTACAACATTGAATTCATTAATAGATTGCAACTGATTATTACAATCATTTTTTTGTTTGTGAAAGACAGATTCACTACACTTACTCTCATTATCTGTTTTAGATTCTGCTTCAGGAAAGTCACACCAGGCAGCTTTTCGTTTCTGCACCTTTTGCTCTTTAAGGAAATTAGTGTAGTTGTCTATTCGTTTTTGTTCAGCCTGTAATTAAAATGAAAAATCTTTTAAGTTACTATATATATATATATATATATATATATATAAGATATAAAATTATACCAATAATTAATCAAATCTTACTTCTTTTCTTTGTTTCGCCTCATCAGTTTGCTTTTTCGTCTGAATAATCTGTTCCTTCATAACTTCCCATGGCGTACTATCTTCAGGAGCTTTTTGGTTGGAGGATTTGGAACCTTTTGCTCTCGCAAATCTAGTCATGTTTTATTTTTACTTAAGATGTGATTTCTTTAATTAGGATACATTAGGGAGTTTTAAACTATTAATTACTCCACGTGTTTTTCGTTAAAATATTTTGTAGTATTAAATGTCAAAATAAGAATAGTTATTAGTGTCACATGTCAGTAATATGTCATTGCGTTGTTGTTGTTGAATATTTTATGGCTTGGTAACAAGACCTTTAAGCCAAGTCTTTTTTAAAACACCTATTTCTTACGTCTAAGATGAAAATGTAAGTTAGATGATCCTCTTCATGAGTCCCCGTGCCATTTTTTCTATCATTTCGTTGTCATTATCACTTTTATAGATTATGTTATTTTCTCTTCATCATTATTATAAACCCGTACAAATTAGTTTTGTGTAATAATAGAAGCTGTTAAACAAAATAAAATTGTTTTTTTTTAAATTGACCTTCAAACTACACGATCATAATTTATGGGACACTAAGAAATTTTAGGAATAGTGATACTGCTGATTTGAGTGTGAACATAACATTAAATGAAACATAGTCATGTACTAGGTTCTAGTATTTATTATGGAGTTAAAAATACCTCGTTAGCTAATACTACGACAGGAAATATTTTAATTTAACAGTGTCAATAATTCAAAAAATTCGCAATGACCGCTGGTAGAGTACAGAATATGTCATTAACAATTGAAGTAGCGTGTTGCCATGTGTTCATAACATTACTATATTATACGCATAAAGTGATTATATAGACCACATTCTTAAATGGAGGTAATGTACTGGCTACCTTTACAGTTGTGTATGTTATTTGGACCCAAGATATTTCAATCAAGATACTTTCTTTGAAGTCACATTTATGCCTTATCATTCACATCCCACGCATACTTCAAAATCAAATTTTAACCTTTTAACTTAAAGATAGATAAGTATTTCAGGGGGTTTGACCTAGTAAGACTCCAATTTTCGATTTATAAAATACAAAAAAATGTTCAAATTTGGGCAAGATATTTTACGATGATATTTGACCTAGTATGTAAAAACTCATCTGCCCTAGCAAAGGTTGAAGACAGCTTTCACAGTAAAGGTAAAAAGACCTGAATAAAAAAATATTTAAAAAAGCTAAATATGAAAATTTAAGAATAAACAATAGTATTAAAATAAAATAATAACGAAATATCATTTTGTTTTTTTTTTATTTGAACTGAAATTAGCTTCTATTAGTTGCACCCAATTTTCATACTGTTTATTGTCTTCCTCATCCAATTCATCACAGAACTTGTCAATATCCTCATCTTTTACGTCGTCCTCTGTCAAGATATCACTGCGGAGGTCATTTACTTTTTTAGAGGTTCTATTTGTTTTACTATTTGAAGGTGTCACTGGAACTTCCTGTGGGTCATCATCAACGAATATAATTTTTTTAGGCTTTTGACTATTACTAATTGTTCTAACACTTCTAGTGGATTGCTCAGTTATTTTAGGGTTTTCAATTACATTGGCAACGTCTTTTCTATCTTCAATATTGTTCTGATTTATTTTTTTATGTTTAACGTTGGTATCTTCAGTACTACTCTGACATTTAGATTTTTTATTACTGGTATTGGTCACTGGAATTTCCATTGACTCATCGTCATCGAATATAATCTTTTTAGATTTTTGACTTTTATTAATTTCTTTAGCAGTTTTTGCGGACTGATCAATTATATTAGTATCGTCATCTACAACGCCAATAATGTCTGTTGTAACATTATTTTTAATTTTGTTTCTCTTTATTTTTTTAGATACATCATTAGTATCCGTAGTAGCAGTGTGACTTTTCCTTTTTTTCCCCATTGTCTGAAAACAGAATAAATTATTGCATAAATTTATTTTAACGCGATATAAGTGAGAATCGAATAATAGTTGTTTGAATTTCTGTCACATCCTTTTTAAATATTCCATATATGAGTCAAACCAGTTTTTCAAGAGGCCTAACGAATTTAAACGTATTGTATATATTTTAAACATTAGATACTTGGAACTCCTTGCCCAAGAAAATTGAAAAGCTAAATTAATATTCCTTAAGATATTGTATGATATTTGAAACGAAGTATTGCATCAAATACTTCGTTTCAAAAATTCACTTAATGTTCCTTGACTGGCAGTAAACGCTATTTACCATTATCTAAGTTTGTCCTTGTTTCTTAGTTGTAGAGTATTTAATAATATTTATAAACAAACCAACAAATTAAATATAAAATTAATATTTACATACTACAGAGAAGGTGAAGTAAGTACACACCTAGTACATTTTGTGTTAAGGAATGATCTAGCAAATTTTATCCAAGGAATGCATAAATAAACAAATAAATAAATGATATATACAATTAAAGATATGAGTAGCGAGCGATGAGCTCATGCTATTCAATAAAATATAATATAATTCTCTTATCAGTGGTTTTATTATGCGCGTCTGATAATAGCGTAGGGTGCTACAATTTATTTATTTTATACTTCAAACAAACGTAGATAGTTTGATTTCCAAGTGCTAACGCTACATGCTTATAATAAATTTTCTATATTGACATAACATACACAAGTGACTAAGAACACTAGAATAGAATCTCTATTATAACCAGCCTATTTGTGCAACAGTGGATATCTGTTTATAACGGGACCAATGCACAACTCTTAGTTAAATTAAACTCTTAAAAAAATTCTCTCTAAAAATTAATTTAAACTCTTAGTTAAGTGGTACGACGCGTCACAGGTTGTCATTTTAATACGAGTATATTTACGAGTAAAAACAAAAATCGACTTAAAATCGAATGAAAAGTTAACCGCTATTCCGCGGACGCCATCTTTGTATTTCCGAATTATATTAGAAATATTACGAAATACATTTAATTAGAACCTAACCAAACTCTAATCAAACTACTCATGAAGAATACTCTACATCCTTTCCGATAAAAAAAATTCGCGAAATCGATCGTGATATTGAGTTATTCGTTCTTTTCCAGCGCACATACTTGATGCAAATTTCTCATGTACGGTATTGTCAGAATTGCACCAAATTAAAATGGGACTATATGGACCAGCTTTTAAAAGCTTAGAATTGAAATCGGTTCACCCAGTCTACAGTTATAAGGTATGTACCCAGTCTACAAAAGGAGTGCACGATAGATATCGATATTACATAAAATATCGATATATGGACGCGATATATCGCTTCAATCCGATATTATCGAATCATCTAATATCGATATATTTCATCTGATATACGAAATATCTTAAGAAATTAAATAAAAAAGCTTTTCGTTCTATCTTTTATTTGGAATTGACAACTTGAATTAAATAAAACCCTTTATTACACTGCCATCACGAAGAGTGTAATATGTTACTACACTCTTACTCTTCACGATAGTAAGACTCGTAGTATAAATCTTATAATCTATGCACGTAGTCCGTACTGCTAGCAGAATTAAATCAAATAAAATAGTCTGGATTGGTATCCGAAGCGAGAACCTCTCAATTACGCGCCGAGTACTCTATTAGAACAAAAGTTTTCTAATATTTAATATTAAGCGCTAATTAATTAAAAACAAAATTCGATAAATGAAAAATATCCATATATTTTCACAATATGTCGCGTAGTATCGATACAACCTCACAATATATAATATCGAAAAATATATCCATATATTTTTGGCATGAACATCCCTAGTCTACAGTATGATATACAAACATACAGACGAATTGAGAACCTCCTCCTTTTTGAAGTTGGTTGGATAGATGAAAATTGCAAAATCTGTGCCGAGCGGGATTGGGCAAGCTTAATAATGTCGATAAGTGAACGCACCGTCACAATTGTCACGCTATCCACTATACATGATCAAGATAACTTTATGTAGAACAAGCACAAAACATGTACTTCAATATGTGTGATCAACACTGATTTAACATTTTCAGAAACAATTTGTAGAATATTTATTTTTTCTGGGTTGCCTAAAGCTATGTATGACTACATCATGTTGGTCCTAGAACCTGCTATATAAGGTTCAGGGAGTTATACTTGAGGTTGTAACCTCAATATTTGAAGTCGGCTATACAGTAATATATAGCTGGCATTCACCTTTTGTCACATCACCACATTTTGTCACATACATTATATGACATCATTATATAAACACAAACACTGTGACAATTAGTGAGACGTGACTTACTACCGGTATGTACAGACAATTGTTTGATGACTCTCGCAAGATTACAATATCACGTGCAGATTTTTTTTTATATTCAACTCTTATTTAATGTAAAAAAGGCGAAAATAGGCCAATACGCGGTACGTATACATATATATAGTTAGTTTACGTTGCATATATGAAGTGAAAATTGCGAACAATAAGATGAGCATCAGGTTGCCCCCGTATAATAAATTTACTGCGACGGTCCTGCCCCAATTTGTTTGCCTTTCCATGCCCATCTCAAACCGTAAATTTTATGACATTTTCGATCAAGCTTAAAAGAAAGTTCTAAGATCTTCTTCTGAGTTTACCGTACATATTCTCTCCCGGTTCACAGTTTTTACTATAAGAATTTGATATAAAACAAAAAGAAAACAATGAATTGTCTATTCTCTATAAAAAAAAATCTACTAAAGACCTATACTCTCTTTTGTCTGTTTATAGGTGGTGACGGTCACTTAACAGGTGGCTGATTTTTTCTTTTGCCATCTTGTTCTATAAAAAAAAACTTCAATAGCGAATCGATATAAGGCAATAGCAAATATCATAATGTGCTAGGTTATGACTGGAAATAAATATCAGATTCAGATCACAACATAAGTACATCGTGATCCTTGTGGGAGGCCGATGCTCCAAAGTTGCCGGGACTGTGACTGACAACTATAAATAACAAATAAAAAAACCGTTTGGACAAAACTGAATACGTCAAACTAGTGATCCAATAAAAAAAATATAATATACGTATGACTGTAGTTATAATAAGCGTATTTAGCGTAAATGTTAATATGCCTAACAGAATTTAAAAATAAACCAAAAGATTATACCGTTGCAATAACTATTAGCATTAGGTTAACGTTGAAAAATATAAAAGATCGCTGACAGAAACGGAAGTGAACGGGTAGAATGTTTGAAAGAAAAGTAGGTAATCAAAAAGCCATTATTTATCAATGGCCAAACCATCAATCAACAACTCAACGATGCTAGATTGCATCATAAACGTATATAAATTCTCTTTATGTTTTTGACTACTGATAGACGTCATTAAAGGATTACAATTAGTTTCACATATTGATACATGAATTGTATAAGTGAAAACAATGTTCGACTTTTATCACGATAAGTGTGATATATTGCTTTTCATTACCATTGAGCTCCTGAAGCGCAGTAGTAAGCGATAAAAAAACCAACCACTCAGTGATCCATGCCGAATGTACACAGACTTTACGTAACAAGAGAGGCGACGCGAACACACGAGTATTTCGACCCGGCGACGGGACGGAACGGACCTGTCGCAAGTCGCTGCATGATTTATACAGCTACGCTACGTCGAGTGATTCCACGAATTACATACACTACTATAACTAGCAATTTCCCTAGTGTTTCTATAAATTAGTTTAAAATGTCAGACAAACAGTACGTTTTAGGCATGGACATTGGTACAACATCAGTGAAAGTGTGCGTCTACGATCCCCAAACGAAAGAACTAGTCGCGAAACAAAGTAAGGACACCGCTGCGAATATACCAAGTGATCAAGGCATAGAAGGGAATAAACAGGATGTTCCTAAAATAGTATCAGCTGTACACTACTGCGTGTCCCGGCTGCCGAGAGATGTTTTACGACATGTCACAAAGATTGGCGTCTGCGGTCAGATGCACGGCGTTGTATTGTGGAATAAAGGGTTAATACATTTAATAGTTTTATATTTATTCTGTCTCTTAAGATTCTTTCCGAAATTTCACAATGTTTATTTATTTTTCAGAGCCTGGGAAAAGGTAGAAAAGGATGGAGTTGTGATGCGATACGAAGGTAAGAGAGAAAAAATGTCCGCTCTATATACATGGCAAGACACAAGGTGTAAACCAGAATTTTTGGACTCATTACCAAAACCGGATTCACATCTAAATTGTTATTCTGGATATGGCTGTGCAACATTGTTGTGGATGCTGAAAAATAAGCCTGAGAAACTGATGAACTTCAATTACTCTGCAACAGTACAGGATTTTGTGGTAGCTATGCTCTGTGACTTGGAGAATCCAGTAATGTCAGATCAAAATGCTACAAGTTGGGGCTACTACAATACAAAGAAAAATGAATGGAATTATGATATTCTCAAATCCATCAACTTTCCTGTCAATCTATTGCCTAAAGTAGTTAAAAGTGGGGAAATTGCAGGAGTGCTGAAGGAATGCTGGAATGGTATTCCAGAAGGCACTCCAGTGGGGGCAGCACTAGGAGATCTGCAATGTTCTATTATAGCAACCCTAGAAAACAGAAATGATGCTGTTTTAAACATATCCACATCTGCCCAACTTGCATTTGTTGTTAACAGTATTGAGGATTTGGGGTGCAAGACTGTTGAGCATTTGCCATATTTCAACAACACATATTTGCTGGTGGCTGCATCATTAAATGGAGGAAATGTTCTTGCTACATTTGTAAAAATGCTTCAGCAGTGGATTCTTGAATTTGGATTTCCTATTCCACAATCAAAAGTTTGGGAGAAACTTATTGCTCTTGGTTTAGAGGCACCGGCTACATGTACAATGAAGATTTGCCCACATTTACTTGGTGAAAGACATGCTCCTGCATCAAAGGCAGCTGTTGATAACATTGATCTTTCCAATATTCAATTGGGTCATGTTTTCAGATCTTTATGTGATAGTTTGATAGACAATTTACATATAATGATGCCAAAACAAATTCTCCAAAATGCAAGTATTACAAGAATTGTCGGTAATGGTTCTGGTTTATCTAGAAATGCTGTATTACAAAGGGCAGTGGAACATTACTATAGTTTGCCATTAGAATTTACATCAGGTGGAGATGCTGCAAAAGGAGCGGCCATTGCTATCTTGGGGTCTCCTTAGAACCTCTTTGTTCAATTATATAGAAACACAAATGTTTTAAGCAATGATCAAATTAAAAATTAAAAAGAACTACAGCATGATTTTCCTACTAAGTCTTAGTATTTATTATTATCTATATTAGGTATATTGATATGTGTGTATGTTATTATCAGTATATCTATGTGTATATTATGTTATTTTTGTTTGTGATAAATAAATGAGACCACAACATGATTGTCTTAATAAACATTTTTTAAGCAATTGCAATTAATGGAAAAAGGTAAGCAAATGGCAATGTGATATTACAATGGATTATGAAGCACAAATTTTCAAAGAGAAACAATATGATCAAAAATTATTCCTGTCTCATCACTTTGAAACTCAAAATAGTAGTAATATTATGTGCACATTTTTACCAAGTAATTTTTTTGTACTTAAAAAAACTGAGAATTAATTGGTACAAGCTGACTAGGATTTGAACCCGCTACCATCAGGTTATAAGTTGAAAGACTGCTTTTGTGCACATAAAATAGTATCTAGTAGTAGTCACACAATCAAGTACTTTCACTAACTATATCATCCTTCTAACTGGAGCTCAAAGTAAACACAACTTCTTAGCAGAATTATGTGTGCACAAGTCTTACTTGAAGAAACATCATATACAAGATATAAGCACAAAGGCAAACTCAATGCAATATAACATTTTCTTCCCCAGCTAAGAGCTTTTTCGTGGTTACCTAAGGGTAGTGCCACTAAATAGAATGTTTGAAACGGAGAGAGTGCTACCATCAAAAAATGTACAAATAACTAACCAAGATTTATATATATATAATAATATAAATTAGAAAACACTAAAGTTATTTTGACTTTCACATTTATACTTTAGGATATGTAAAATCTGTTTTACTGCTATTTCAAAAACTTGAAGAAAGATGCAGATGTGAAGAGAAATTTTGTATTACATTAAACGATTACATTAAAGGCATTAAGGACAGCAATATATTTCATTTGAGAGTACGCTATAAGCTTGCACCAAATAAAATTATCAAAATATTAAATGGACGGATTTAAAAACTTTTACGCCTTTAAGCTCTATGAGAGGCAAATAACATGTTTAGGCTGACACACGTTATAAACAATCTTTTGATAATAGACCATATATTTTAGAGATCCAAACGTGTATGTTCCTTGTTTTACATACATTACATGTTCCATGTTTATGACGTTATAAGATATCATATCATCATATCATAACCTAAAATTGACAAACATATTTAGTGTACATATCCGTCATATTTGTATCCTTAGCATAATAAGAATTAATGAAATTTACTTACCACATAGAACACAGGGGAAAGGGATACTAATTTTGACTTTTTATTTTATAAAAAACAAATTATTACCACCCAAGGGATGTCCACCGACGTTCAATGTTGGTTTTTTAATCAAAAATATTTATAATTAAAAATTATTGAAAACTGCTCTTCATGATTATTACGAAATACGGTAAACACATCTTTCAATAATTTTTTTCCGACCTCAAAAAAAGGAGAAGGATGTCAATTAATATTTTTTAAATATTTGTGCACTCATAGCGCCCTCACTTGCGAAGTGGCTTTAAAAATTTTTCATTGAAATAATTTGGTTTCAATTAGGTCATAGGATCTTGGCCACCGAAGAAATATCAGGGAACTCCTAAAGAATTCGCCAGGCCAGGCGCCAAAATTTCATAATTTCACTACGATACCTCATTATTAAAAAACATTTAAGGTTTAAATCGATGTGAAAAATTCGGTTTTTATTTTTTTTAGGTACGATCGAACCGTACGTGGCTTGAAGTGAGAGCTTGATTTATAATTATTTTAAGTTTGGAGTGAGTAGCGGTTAGCCTAATTCATCATGAAGAAAACACATTCATTACATTTACTTTGTTAGGTGTTTGTCGACTATAGATATAATTTGCGCTAATCGATTTCGATTAACTTGAGCCGTATGCTCGTTCGCCCTCTGCTGTTAAAAATCGAATGAAGAGTAGACGAAAGGAAATTATTAGTATTGTTATGTCTTCGTAATTGCTGTTTTTGCGCTATAGAGATTTACATATTTGTTAAGAAATATTTACTCTGAATGTACTTTAAGTCGATGGCGCCAGATTTTAGACTTCCAAAATTTCTAGAATCCTGAACACTCCTGTACAAATCCTTGTATTAAGTTGTTTATGATAGAAGTTCAGGCCAAGGTTGTTTAACGGTTTTAGCTGTTCTTGTAAGATTAAACCGAAGTAGTACAGTACTTAGCACCATTGTACTTAATTCTTTCGTGGCTCTAACTTGGTGATCCTTAAATTTTTGTATATACTGTATTCTAGGTGTCATTAATTCTCTCTGCTTGTTTACGTAGGTAGTACTATTGACGGAACTGTGACAACCAGATTTAATAGGTCTGGATTAAAAAAACGATTTTAAACCTGTTCCGTCATAAACATTTGACCTCTTTTTAATGTAATACAGTAATCAGTGTTCTGAATAACGTTCGTGCGTTAGAATTCTGAATGTTTAATAGAATTTTAAATTTTTTAAATATTTCTTACGGCTGTTGCGTGCTGTCTGAAGTCAAAATGAATTAACTGGTATTTTTACCTAGCTACTACTGTGGTGTTTCGGTCGTAGAATAGAGGTTATTAATTTTTTTGATAATCCTTGGGTCTAAAACAATGATTAATGACAAAAGGAACGATGATGACATGGCCACAGCGGAAGGAAATCTTCTTCAGCCACCAAACGAAGAGACATTATCTGCAAGAAATCCGTTAATGAAAGTGAGAACGTACGTACTTGCCTTGCGGCCGTGGTCTTTAAGTGGTAGCTTATTGCCCACCTTATTAGGTGCAGCGCTATCATACAGACTACCAGGAGAAAGCGGATTCAGCTGGGTGACACTACTCCTCACTCTTTGTACTGTTATTCCCGTGCACGGTGCCGGTAACGTTGTAAACACATATTTTGATTTTGTTAAGGGAATAGATAATCGTAAATCTGATGACAGAACTCTTGTAGATCGAATACTAAGCATTGATGAAGTGGTTTCATTGGGAGCTATACTATACATGGCTGGTTGTGCATTCTTTTTACTATTAGTTATATTGTCACCAGCTAGAATGGAACATTTGGCCCTTGTTTACTTTGGTGGCCTCTCGTCTTCATTCCTTTACACTGGTGGCATAGGCTTAAAGTATATAGCTCTTGGTGACATTGTAGTTCTTGTAATATTTGGACCCGTAGCCGTTGTATTTTCTTTCTTGGCGCAGACAGGTAGAGTAGATTGGCCTATTATTTACTATGCTATACCACTTGCTCTTAACACAGAGGCTATACTCCATAGTAACAACACCAGAGACCTGGAAATAGATAGCAAGGCTGAAATAGTTACATTAGCTATTCTAATTGGCAAAACCGCTTCATATTTGTTATATGCATTTTTATTGTTTACTCCGTATATAATGTTTGTAGTTGCTTCTGTTAGGTGTTCTCTTTGGTTCCTATTACCTATGTTGACTTTACCGCGTGCATTTGACATTGAGAGGAGATTTAGATGTTTGGAAACAATGCAATATGTGCCACGGCAGACAGCCAGGTTAAATTTCTACTTTGGTATGTTGTATATGATATCTTGTCTATTTGCTTACAGGTTGCCATTCCTATCAAGGCAATAGCATTAAAATGTGTTATTTAAATGTGTACTTACTGAGCTTAATGGATGTAATGGTATGAAAATGCTTTTGTGTGCTTAATTGAATTTAGTCTTAATAGAATAATGCTTCAAATATATATATTATAAAAGTTTATGTTGGACCAAAAATATTTAGTATGACTACTATTCAGCCTAATAATCCTTGAATATTATTTCTAGTTGTAAATAATTTATTCAGAAATTGAAATTATGACTACTATAAGTACATGAATTGTTTCTTTCATTCAATTTAATAGTTCTTAATTGCCTTCATAATTACTTAGAATAACATTTTTTATAATATTATATAGAGTTGTGATAAAACATCTTAACAATTACCGATGCCTATTGGGAGCGTGCTTGATCTACACAGAAGCTGGGGTTTTGTTCAGATGAAGGTGGAATAATGGTGTTGCATAGAGATATATCTTATGTAGAAATTTTTTTTCAAAATTAGCCAGCTCTTCCCCACGGCTCAAGCTAAAAACTTCTGTAACACTTCTGCAGTTGTGTAACTGATATCCTTTACAACACAACCATAATATTAAAAGGCAGCTTACAAATCTTTAATGTTATTAATAAGGGAATTTTATATTAAATGAATTGATGTGAAAAAAAATTCTACACTTCAGTTGTCAATTATTATAAGATAATTAGTTAAACTATTTAGATGGTAAACTTGTTGTGGTTATATATTGGTTTTTGGTTATGTACTTGGTTATTGGCATGATTTTGTGCAGCTATGTTTAGAGATATTTATTGCTAAATCTCAATGCTATAAGAAAAGATTTTTTGAAACAGGATGCTGATGTGTATATTAAGATGGATTGTATTGATAAGGTGGCTCAGCCTATACATATGCAAAACCTCTTGTGTCTAAAATAAATTGTATATTTATAAATGTGATCTACCAGTCATCTGTTGACGATTGGTAGAATAGAATATAAAACAAAGTTATCAATAGCCCATTCTCGAAATCAAGTTACTCAATTTTGTGATGATGTACAAAAGTACAGTATATAATTTGTTCAGTTAAACTTCCACCATTATATATATTGATAAATTTTTATGTTTCCATGTTGATAATGATTTATTTTTACATCCTATTTGGTTAACATCTTATCATGATACTTTTAAATATGCCTTGACTCTAATATCAAAGTGACCTTTTGTTATTGTAATATTTAAGCATTTATCTATATCTTATATCATGTAAACCATTGTAAGGTCGCGGGTTCGAATCTCTCATTCGACTATTGACATGAACCATCTCCCAACACAAGCCTAAGCTTATTTGAGATGGTTAACTAGAATGTTAATAATGTTTACGAAAAAAAATTGTTGGCATTCTTTTTAAAAATAAAAAAAATATATAAGTAATGTAATCTCTCATGTCTACCTCTTGCTAAGGAAGTAACTAAACAGAAGCCATATAAAGCAATTAATTTCATAGGAGAATAAATTGTTTCTTGACTCAAAGTTTATTAAATATAATTAGATTGTTAGTGGACAATAAGTTATTAGTTAAAAGTTTATATCAGATTAATAATTATATTGGGTTTCCTATATAAGATATTTTCATTTAAATCCATAATTACAGCCTTTATATATATCCCAATGCTGGGCACAGGCATTCTCTGTAAAGAGAGTATAAGGTCATAGTCCACGACGCGGACTTAGTGCGGATTGGAAGACTTCACATCACATGTCTTAGAAAATTTTTCTTGAAAAGGTTTCCTTACGATGTTTTTCTTAACCACCGAACGTGTGGTAAATCAGCACATTAAATTGCAACAACAAATTTATTGTTGCCGGCACGGCACAAGGGGTCGAAGTCGGCTTACTGGTGTACTATGCAACTTCTGGCCCAGACACTGAGCTACCATGGGTCTAAGTTTTTCTAATGGTACTGTATGGTTTTAAATACATGGGATAAGTTGTAAATAAAACAAACAATGCACATTTTATTATACTTTACTGAAATAACATAAGACCTTTATCATAGAATCATCATCATCATCATACATATAAAGATAAATACAAATAAAATTATCATACAATTGAGACCACAAATTTGCTATAAATGGGTTTATTCAGGAATGCCCTTTATTCATGATTGACTTGGCAGTGATTAACACAAATTTATATAGTTACAATCGGTACTGTGTGAAGATCCATTACACTATAATATCTAAGATAAAGGAACAAGTTATTGTAATTAATTAGAAATAAGGAGAATGTTGTAGACAACATGAAATTTATTGAAAAAAAAGCTCTCAAATCCTCTTAAACTTTTTTTTAGTGGAGTGGATTATTACGTCCTACTTCTCAAAGTAATGTCTATCGCCATACACCAGGCAATAATTTTGTCAAATGATTTTTTTGTGTGTAAGAAATTGAGAAATAAGAACCCTCGACCATACCGATCCTATAAAGTCTACCACTCTTGGCCATTAGCTGCTGCAAATAATTGTTATGCAAGAAATCCATAACATCTCTTTGATAATTTTATATTTTGCATAAACAAAACCCATAACATTCCATATAATTATAAGTTTATGTAGTTAAATATAAACAATTAGTTTAACTAATGGGAGACTAACCAACTATAAATTGATATACAGCAATATAAAAATGCACAATGACAATATTTAAACACTAATATTTTGTGGTTATCTTATTCAGTATAAATGACATACACCATCTTCGTTTCTAGAAATCAATCTAGATATTTTTCCATCTATACAATTAGGCCATACATATGCCCATGTGAAGTGCTCCCATATGAAGCAAACTCAAGTTGCATTTCTTTAAAAACAATCGTGCCCACTGTACATCATTAAGTGCCTTATATGTTTACTACTTGTTAAAATAGTTCATCTGTGACATATTTTCCTAGTTAGTCTTTCTATTGATGGAATAGATTTGTCAATCGGTAAGTTATCATGCACAACTTTGGCCTACCAGCGTATCAGGCAATACATTTCATAACTGATAAGTCTACGACTATTATAAAATATAAAATGTTATAAAGTAACCGGATAAGGTATGTTGAATACAGATAAGTAACGCAGGTTTTAGTCTTATTCATAAAAAATGGCCATTTTAAATGCTGATTGAGCCTAATAAACATTTATTAAAAATTTATTTATTATTCATAAACATTCAGCACAACTACACAAGTTCATTAACTTGGAGAAAAATCATACCTAACAGGTATTAGCAGTCTCTCGTTATACTGATAAATTTTTTCTCGTTTTTATTGCTCTGTGTATGTTTATAAAAAGTAATTGCTTTGCTAGCAACATGAGAAAACATTTATAGAAAATTTAAAAAACCTTCATGCACAAATTTGTATTAACGTGTAAAAACACATACGTTAAACGCATTACGCGCAAACGCTCTCTTATATTTCCGGAGTATCACAGTTATATCACGATGTTCTGGCGATCATCTTTGTGCTCGTTGTCGTTATGTGATCTTGTGACCTAGTCTTGAATTATCATGAACCTACCAATATCACAAACCAATAAGCATGCTTCCATAAGATTTTGAGGCGGTTCCCGGTATATTTTCGGAACTTCAACTCCTGTGTCAACAAAACTCATATGGGACCATAAAACCAACTTCATACAAAAACAAATCGAAATCGATTCGTAAATGTCAGCGATATGAGTGCACAGACAATAAAAAAACAGACTCGTCCTTCTCTTTTTTAAGTCGATAAAAAAATTATTGCTATTAAAATAAATCGAATCATGCATAATTAAAGATGTTTCTTACAATATGGAGTCCTTCATAGCTACGTTGGGATGACAGGATTTTTTATTTATTTTTAATTACACTTTTTTTTTGTCACGAACGCGAATGAGAAAATATGACTGCAACACGACTTTCATTTGAGAGGTGGTAGAGATTTTAGGTCGCTTAGCTTGAACCTCTATGGAGAGCAAGGGCCCCAAAGGCGACCTCAGTTTGGGCGGTTGCTTTTGCAACAACATAAAAAAATAAATAAACCTTTCTTGTCATATACATACAAACTGTAACCTACATAAAGACTTGGTCATAACATACAAGTCCACAGTCACCTTTTGCTATATTTAAAGTTCAATACGATACTATTGTAGTAGATCGTGGAGGGTTCAAAGAACAATTAATTATTGAAATACATTTATGAATAATCATTTTCGAGGTATTTCTTTAATAAATTTATAAGCATTGTTCAGTTTTTATGAATAAGACTAAGAGATTTTTGTAATGAAAAGTGGTTCTGTACACATGACATGACATTATCTGATAATAAAAGGTAAAATTTTAATAAATGGGTATTGAATAAAATTGTTTCTTTGGAAGAAAACTGGTTACATCTGGTAACCTAAACTTTTTTTGAAAAATACATTATATATTTTTTGTTGCTTTTTTCCATATACCATTTTATTATCATATTAAATCACTTGATGATTTTGACACAATTAATACTTCATTCTAGTGGTTTGAAGGGAAGGCTGGTTGCTACTGTAACCAGTTTTACCCCACACTTGACACTTCCATTATAATAACTTGCTTACAATAATCTCACATTCATGCATTGGGGCGACACCCAGCTGGACTGGATTCCCAGCCTCTAGTCTTTATATATGTATTTGTTTCATTATATACATCAAGGGTGCTACACGTAAATCCCTTACGACAACTTCTTCTCACGTTGCCATTGAATAATTTTCTCTTTGAGTTCGGAAGCTGTAACAAATATAAAACCAATATTGATATGTTTATCTGATGCCTGTTGAGATGTGACGGATATAACTATATTCATTTTTTTATATTTTGCTCTTGAAGAAATACCAATAAAAACAAACTTAGTCATCAAATTTAATGCTAAATCTCTATTTGCGGTGTATGTAAGGACCGACACTTCCGCTCATATGTTACAACATTGCGGGACTTATAAAAGTTCGAAGCGGTAGGCATTGAGTCGACAACTTTTTTTTAAATCTTTTTTTGATTCCTGTGAAATCTGACGACTAACGACTAGTGTGAGTTAATAAAAAAAAACAAGACATCAAATAAATTTATGTAAAAAGAGTGTCTTCTTTGAATCACTTTCCATCAGAGCTGACTTCCTTAGAATGGCGACATTCTATTGATACTAGTTTTGAAACACATGTGGTGGTAACATTTAAGTTAATAGGATACATGTTTGTTGTTACCTGGACGTAATTGGTCTTCAGTAAGCGGTTGTCTGTTGAAGGGGTCCGTTGCACTGTTCAGTAGATGCCGTAAGATCACAGATCTGTCCATCACCTGTTAATAGTAATAAAAATTAGCTCTTACCGATATATAATCGATTATTATATCATTTATATATTATTATACTTATATAGACGTTATATGTGGGATGCTGGCGAGTGAAAACGTTTGAAAATTGACTTCTAACATCGTAAAGTTCGTTGACAAACTGATTTCAGTATTGCCACTTCAAACGTTATTCCCAAAGAAATAAGTAGAACCAAAATATAAATTAAAGTAAAACAAACTTAAATTCTTAAATATCTCTATCATAAATGTTTATCTATATACCTGCCTATATATGCCTGCTCGTAATAGCTAAAGGTTAGCCAGGAGGAAAGTGGTAAATAGCATTATGTTCGCCTTTGTTATTATTATAGTTATTCTGGTACAATAAATAATTTATATATCTGTCACTGTTCGCTTTTCACTTAGCTCATTAGTTCCCATATATGGCAAGTTGGCTATAGTTTTTTGGTATGTAGAAAATTAAACAAGTAAAAACAAATCAAAAGTAACGATGAGACATTAAACGATACATTTCATAAGTGTCGAAATAATATATTACGAAGTTTGACCTATATTCTTTATTTTCTACGTCTGTTGTCGCATTGGAGTATTAAGTCCTGGATTGTCTTATACATACCAATATCTATGTCAATAATTTTTCATGCGATTTTTTGACAGTTTCCTAGTATATCTACGGGACCCAAAGCCGCCAACAAAGTTAATATGGACCCGAATTGAAACCAAAAGCTTTCAAACAAAAAATATTTTAAATTCAGCCTACAACTGACGGCACTGAGCACATAAAAATACATTATTTTTTTTAAAGTGATAAAAACATTAAATAAAATACACAAATTAAAAAAAAAGATGAACTGGCATTGTTGTCGTTAGAATACAGAAACTTATTGATACAATGTAGGGATTTCAATCCTCGACCATAATTTTCGTAATGCAACGTTAAGCCATTAGGCCACTGTTTTTTTAATTATAATAATTTTGTGATTCAAGTTCCTTATAAAGAGAAAACGGCATTTAAATTTAACATTATTAAATAAGACCTGGTCAAAATAAATAACAAGTATATTTCTAAATTATTAAATGTCCTTAGCATTATAATGGTTTAATTATGTATTTTTATACAAAGATGTACGTTTTTTGTAATACACTCTAAGGCAATTATATTTGCCTGACGTAGTAATTAAAAATAAAGACTGAATAAGGAAATACATTACATAAACTTAATATCGGAAATCATTATTTGTAGATAATGACTGGCCAGATATATTAACTGCTGTTTAACTACTACTTTGTATTTTTCTAATTGTTTTTAATTTTAGTATTACTTTAGTTTCAAATAAATTAGGTAATATAGTAGAACATCTACCGGATCTTCTTGAGAGGGCCGTACAACGGCTAGGATAGATCATTCAATTGGAATTACTAGAAGTGCAACAGAGAAAACTAACATTACTGCCACTTTGTGAATGTATCAGTGCTGTAATAAGTGGCAGTAGAAATTTCAGCAACACTTAAAGGTGCACAACAGGTAAAGGAATATAGGAGGATATGTGACGCGGCAGAAACGCGAACTAGCTATTTCCGTTCAAATTCTAGGAACTTTTCAATAGATAGCTGGTACCGAGAGGTAGAAAGGATAGATTCGTCGCTTGAAGTATTAGTTTAGACGTTAAAATAGTTATTCCCAAAAATCCGTCTTCAACGATATTCAAGACCAGGGGAGCAGTTGCCTTCTGTGATGATACCCGGGTTTTAATCGGGTCAATACCCGTCGTATGCGCTGTCTGTTTTGTGAATTTGTTCATCCTAGCTCAAGCGACCATACGTTAAACTAAGTTTGCTGTACTTTTAATTACTCATCTGTTTTATGAATGTTGATAAAAATTGTTCGTTATGTGTGGCAATAGGCTAACCACCCTGTCATTGTTGTACCAATAAGCTTGTTGAAAATCAAACAGAAGGTTGCTGTCTCTCTTTACCCTGAATGAATGGAAATATTCTTTTTAACCTTTTATAAATAAATAGCTTCTGGCTTCTATAATATATTGGTAGAATTTTTATCAAATTAATATGTTACCTTCCCAGACGGTAAAACGACGGGGTCAGTCATCAGCGTGTCCATAAGCGGGTCCCTGTACTCCTCGGGGGCGTCGGCGTATTCGTCACTCTTTTGCTGATTCGACACTGAAATAAATTATATATGATAATATTTTATTGTAAATATATATGAAGTTATGATATATAATATAGGCTATTTTTACAACTCACCAGCGATTTGATGTGCGTTGTCAGCGAGCGCCTTGAAACGCTCTATATCGGTGGGCGTCTTGATACAAGACTTTGCTAACCTCACTGCTGCTTCCTCGAACAATTCCTTACGGAACGATCGCTGTAAAAATGGATAATCATTAATTCCCCCCTGATTTTGAAGCGAAAATGGAAATTGTCACAGCCGCTGGTTTCACATTGGGTTAGACATGACATTCACGGTTGTCGATTGCTTTTTGGCATATTGTTCAGTATTCATTTAGTGCATTAGACCATATAATTGATGTCACTGGGACACTGTATAGTTCGAAATTGGTTCTCTTCTAAAGTTTGGGAGTAAAATCAACGTCACTGGACAGGATTAGATATTATGCGTTAAGGGTATAGTTTTAAAGAAGATGTTGTGATTAGAAAGACACGAATCGGTGGTTTGGGTGGAATAAGGAAATAGAAACGAAAAATATTAATTAAAATACCTCGTCAGCGGCGAGTGCGGCGTGAAATTGAGGCGAGTCGAGGTGCAAATAAATGTCCACGAGCTGGCTTAACAGCCGACGTGGTTCCCACCCATACTTCTCTGGCCGACGAACCTAAAATTAAATTAAATATCATTATTAATATTTTTATACTTTATGCACTGTAGTAAGTAATGCTATCATCTGATGTGAGTATTCCACTGCCTATAAAACTTGAATCACTGATGCTCAAAATATCAATGCCTAGTGTCTGCATCTCCTGTGTAACATTTTTATGTTTATCGCATTTATACATGCTCCTCACGTCGCAATCTTTATGGCTCTCCCGGGGATTCTTAGCACCCTCTGACCACTTAAAGTCTGCTGGGGACTGAGGGCCATTGTTTGTGTTGTACTTGCCATAATGCAAGTCATGATAGACTAAGATTTACGTGCATTGAATAAATTGGTTTCTACACTACTCTCCTGGAGTGCGTCAAAATTCATACATAAAAGGCAAGGATAGTAGCAGCAGCATTACATTTGCAAACATCAATTTAAATCATACCTTAAGGTTTTTACATTTAGAGCCGCAGAGCTGTTGAAGGTTGAAATTCAGCATGGACGCGAGTCTGTCAACCAACTCGGCGCGCAAAAATGGCTCCTTGATTTCCACTGTCAAATATTCCAACATGTCCACTGTCTCCCTGCGGGAACAAGAGTAAATTCTAGCATTGGATTTCGAGTCAAATAATTGTGATTAAAATTCCAAATTTACTTTTATAACTTAACTATACATACAAAACAATACATAACACTAACTAAAAAAAGAAATATTTACAATATAACTGTGCAAACCGTCGTCGCTAGGCAGCGTGCCCAGAAGGCTGCCACGTTATATGACTCCTTGAATGCTTAGCCTCCGTGCAATGTATAAGCCAGCCCTCTGGCCACAAATGTGTTGACCAACTTCTTAGCTATCACATTAAAAAGGCGGTGTGTACCAGGACCCCACGGACCCAAAGTTTCTAAACCAAACGGCTCAAATATGAAATCTCTATCGAGGTAACTATATTTGCGCCCCTTGAGGTTTTCTGCAGTTGCAGCGGCCGCTCCAGCCTCAACAACGTTTACACAATAACGTTTATATAATTGTATATAATATGTAAGTAGCGAGTATAACTGTAGCAGTTAACTTGGCAGAAGTCGATTTTTAAGTCTCTCTAAGTATCGAGGGTGGCGCGGGGAACTTGAGAGCGCGCGTTTGGTGGATGTGAAGGGCCGAGTCCAATCGCGACTCTCGCTAAGCGTTCATGCTTCCGAATATTTCCGATTACTTGTTATTTGTACGTACGCGAACTTTCCCTCATTACACCGCCTTTTGTTCAAGAAGTTTGCCGACGGTTACCTGGCAAGGGTGAGGTAGGAGCGGCACTGTCGCTCGTCCTGGGCCAGAGCTCTCGCGCGGGAGTCGTTGGGCGGGCCGCCCTCTTGCGCTTCGTGGATGCGCTTCAGGTACTGGCACAAAACATTATAAACAATAAAGAAGGGCGAAATCAAAACCAATAAATTCGTTTATGTACACTAATTACTTTAATATACCACCATAACTAAATTAAACGGAGAAACTTTATCTGTGTAGTTCGTCATAAATAAAAAAATCTCTGTCGACGACCAGTCGCTAGTGGAAAAGCCGTAAGTTATTGATAAAAAGTGATTAAGAATTTTTATTTACATCTAAAACTTTTAATAAATTGTTAAAATCTGTCAATAATAATTGTGACGTTCATGTTGGTATTAAGCAAGGAAGTTATAATTTACAATTCACATGGAACTAGAAAATAACTTTCCTCAATCTGATCTGGAAAGAATGCTTTATCTTATGGTTAACTCTGGTCGCAGGTGATATCTATTTAGATACGTATACATACCAGCAAATTTAACCAACTTACCCTGTAACTTAATTATTTATGTAAAGTTTCTAACGAGGGCGACATGTACAGCTTTTGATCAAAGCCTTAATAGAACCTTATTTTAATTTAAGAGAATATAGTGTACCGTGAGACATTCGTCCAGTAGGAATGTAGTGTCGTTCATCAGCATGTTGATGAACTTGACGAACTGTCGCCCAGAACGCGACTCCTTCACGATCGCCTGCAATTCAAAGGAACGTTCATCTATATAAATAAAAGAGAAAGTGTGTGGGTACGTTCCATATAGGCTCCGAAACAGCTGGATCGATTTCAATGAAACTGTCAAAATGAAGCGTCAATAGCCTCATAGTAATTGGTACGGCCTGCGAATCGTAAGGTCGTGGGTTCGAATCCACCATTCGACTATTGCCATGAACCATGTCCTAGCACAAGCTTAAGCTTAGTTGGAATGGTTAACAAGATTGTTAGTAATATTTCTGAAAAAAAAAATAAAAGAAATATTGCTAGCTTTCCTTTTAAACAAAAAAAAAGAAACTTTCAGAGAATCTTCAGATTGACCTGACGAGTAATCCTGTATACGAAGTTTGGTGACGATCGGAGCCCTCCCCTTTTTGAACTGTCAAATACAGCTTTTTTTTTCAATTTACTATGATGATATTCTATTTATATATATATATAACCCATATAGTCATCCCCAGTCCCCAGTAGTCATTATGAGCTATATTGAAGTACAATGGAGTATATTGAAGTATGATAAAGTTTACTGAAGCATATTGAAGTTAATAATTAAGGATTTTAATATGATTAATTATTTTGAAATATTCAAGGAAAGTTATAGCGCTGCGAATGTATCTCTTTGCTCAAATAGGTTTATTGTTTAAATAAAATAAAGCAAAATGTAGCCCGCTTCGCCTGGGTACGCTAGTATATCATAAAAAAGACTGGTACATTTCTTTTTCTCTTTAGTGTAATTCGTTATCTACTCTACTTACTTGTTTATGTATAGGCCTCTCCCACATGCCCTTCAATATAATACTGATGTGAAAGCGTATGGTGAATTTGTCATAGAACTCTGTGCTCTGCCCTGTTGTTTCTATATCTGTATAGAATCTCATCAAGGCGCTCGGTAACGCCGTTTGAGACATCGGATGGTCCATGAATCTGAAATTTATATAACAGGGATTGAAAAAGATAATTAAATAAATTATTAGTGCACAAGGCATTTTGCATGGTGAAGGATTTTTTGAGGAAAAGCATTATGAGGAAATTTGGTGAGGAGGGAACGTCTGAGAATTTTTTCTAAAATGTGTGATGATTTAGATCGAATGCCCTACAGTGAGACCTATCAATGGTGATCTCCATTTCAGGATTCCTCCCCCAACCTCTTTCCTCTTCCTGCCGTTACAAACCAAAGGTGTGGCCGGCGCAAATTTTTAGACTTTAAGAGCTATGTTGACTACGTTTGTTCTGCGTCAAATTTCTGCGTTTCGAATTATATACCATAGATAAATGCGTAAGATCTGTCCATCGCTTGTTGTTGTGAGACATATATCTATATATACAAAAGAGAAACTGTGTGGGTATGTTCCATATAGGCTCCGAAACGGCTGGATCGATTTCAATTAAACTTTTAGGAAATCTTCAGATTGCGCGAGTAATCCTGTAAAGTAAGGTGACGATCGGAGCACTCCGCTTTCTGAACTGTGAAATACAGCTTTTATTTACTATGATAAAATTCTATTGTTTTATAACCCAAATTTGTATTGGCACATTCATTGTGTATATTTATCTCATTATGAACCGTGTTGAAGTATAATGGAGTATATTGAAATGTAATGAAGTATAATAAATCCCTAAATTATAAGAATGATATGGTATTTACTAATATATACATGGGTGTAGGTAATGATCTTCACCCGCTCGAGAAGAGAATGAATACGGAGAGGAATGTATAATTTAATACATTGTGAGAGTTAAATTAAATATTTAAGGATGTAAGTTTATTGTTTAAATAAAATAAAGCAAAATCTAGCCCAGCGAAGCGAGCTGGGTACGCTAGTTGATTATAAGTTATGATTTCTATTTACCATCAGCAAAATTAAACGCGCTAAGTAACATACATAATAGTAGAAGGGCAGTAATACCTTTCATAGACGTTTTTAAGCTTCAATGGTATAGAGAGATTGATCACAAACAATACTTCGACGATCTTAGCAACCAGATACGGGTTCTTCAAGAGACGGGAGTGGCAGATGGCGGTCAATAGCCACGTTATGACCGGATCCTCTATGTAGTCCGCAACTATTTGAGGCACGTATCTGGAAGTATATTATACAAGGATTAGTATAATTATGAATAGATTTATGGATGTGGGTAATGCAAGAGTTGTATTATGATCGAGTAAACTCTAGTGCCTACCAATATCTCTAGTAACAATTTTTTTTTCTGTCTGACCACAATTTTGCCGGATTTGAGATGTGGCAGAACTTCGAGCCTTCTAAAGCTGGCCAAAGGCTTTAGTGTTATCTGCCAGTCATAATGTATGTATTTTATGGAGAGAGATCAACATTGAAGTTTAAAAAAATACAGTTTAATCAAGCATTACGCAGTCACGCGTTGAATTTAAGTGCTTGTTGTATGACTGAGATCTGTGACTAAACAAACCACAGTGAGCCGAATCTAAAATTTAATTCGAGGCTACAGATTTTGATATATCCAAAACGACACGTGCGTAACGCATACATGTCGCGTTGCGTACGCGCATGCATGTTTTCGGAATTTATAAAGATATACTTAGAAAAATAAATTAATCGACGATTTGACCATTAACCGACGCTTAAGTATGTGGATATGGACATAAAATATAAATTAATCTGTTGTAATCTTATTAAAAATCATATTTTGTACAGAAAATTCTGAATTATGAGTGTGATAGAGCGAAAGAGGTGTGCCGGGATCGTACTAGATGTGATTCCGAAATCTCTGCCTACCCCTCCGGCTGACGGGCCTCAGTATTATATTTGAAATAGAGGTTTCTCACACTCCACACATTTTATTATTTTTTTGAAAGATTTCTAACAATATTTTTATACCATTATACACATTTATAGTTTAATAGCGAAGTGCAGAATGCTATTTTTTTTAATTATGCAAACAAAAAGCATTAAATAAATAAAAAAAAACATTACTAACAGGTGTTCAATACATATTTGCTTAGCAACCATATATGTAACTATGATAAATAACTACTGCCAGATAGTTAATGTATAAATATTGACTTCAATGCTCATTCTGGATCGTATTTCGACTACATGTCCACCGCAGGTATTAATAATAAGATCAACTTACTGTACAGCAAACAGCATGAAATCCGCAATATCCTCCACGTACCACTCAGGCGTGGCGCGGAAGGCGTCGGCCAGGGCTCCGCTCCTGTACCCGGTGGAGTCGCCCCCGTTCTCTGTCTCGCTGCCGGCGTCCGGGCTGTCCAGGACGGGCGGGCGGACCGCGTTGCGAGCTGCCTCCAGCTGCTGGGTCAGCAACACGCACACCGACGAGTAGAACTGTAGACTGCGACGCATCAGCTCGCCATCAAGAAGTGCCGTCTCCGCGCACTGTTTAGACCTATTTAAGAAGAGTAGAAAATAAAAAATAGTTTTTATTTTCTTCACAAAGGTGCTAAATTAATGATACACATAAACAGTTAACTGTCCAAGCCGAGGTTACTTTTCACCGAGGGAACCCTTGTCTCGAGTTACTAGCGATAGAGGTCCAGGCTAAGCGACCTTAGAGCTATGCCACCTCTAAATCCGGTGAAGCAGTCATTAATAATTCTTCAAATTTTTTTTATTGTATTTACTGATATGTACATGGGTGTAGGTAATGATCTTCACCCGCTTGAGAATAGAATACGGAGAGAAATGAATAATTGAATATATTATGTGATTTAATTAAATATTTAATGATGTAAGTTTATTGTTTAAATAAAATAAAGCAAAATCTAGCACGGCGAAGTGTGCTGGGTACGTTAGGATATTTATCAAATCAAATCATCAATAGCAGTGAAAATCCCTTCAGTAGCTTTTGCGTGAAAGAAATAAGTTGCCGGCGTCAGTCTTTCCCTCCAAGTACGACGTGGGAGCCTTCAAGAGTAGAGTGAATAGGCACTTACTAAACTAGCGCGTACCATCTTTCGACTATATCACCACTTAACACCAGGTAGGATCATGGTCAAGCGCTGGTTTACAAGCATAAAAAAAAACCACAAGTTCATATCTATACATGATCGTGTTCAAATTTGTTTCAATTCCCAATACTGACCTCTGTAGACGTTTGATCTGTCGCCGCCACCTGCGTAGCAGTTCACGGTTTCGTAGCGCGGCGTAGGTGTTACGCCACTGCGGCTCCGCGGACATCAGCTCCTCTATCACTTTCTGCAGATCTCGGAATGCTCTAGAAGAAATATCGAAAACAACGTATAATTAAAAAAAAACTAACTTTATTTAGTTTAAACATGTCAACTTTATGAGGAGTGATAGTCTTAATTTTCAACCGACTTCAAAAAGGAGGAGGTCCTCTGTATTTTTTTTATGTTTGTTACCTCATAACTTGCGACTGGGTGAACCGATTTTGATGATTCTTTTTTTATTAGAAAGCTGGTGCCGCCATTTAATATAAAATGGTGGACAATGGTATCCATGAAAAACCATATATGCGTTAAATTTGCAATTAATTTTGTCCGCGACAAATGTGCAAATAACCAAATATCACGCTTTTATTTTTCGAGATTCGTTTTTATTGGAAAATTGGATAGTTTGTTGAGAGTTTGGTTAGATTCTGATTATTTCTATTTCGTAATATTTCCACGATAATTCGAAAATACAAAGATGGCGACCGCGTGTAATATAATGTTTAACGTTTGATTCGATATGAAGTTGGTTTTTGTTTTTATTCGTAAATATACGTGTAATGAGTGAGAATTTGTTCTGTGACAAAATTGTGTTTACAAACCATTATACTATAGTTAGTGAAAATACCGAGCTAACGAGATGTTCCTTTTTATACAATTTATACGTACCCTCTACATATACACAGTGCCTTAATATACGAGTGTTTTGAGATACGAGCCGGCGAGCAAGCCATATATTGCTTTGAGATGAGAGCAAGATTTGAGATCTACCAGTTTCTGCCACCTCAGACTATACTTATTTGTATGCTAGTTTCCCTTGTTTTAGAACAGTCTCTTAAAGTGGGCTATGACGCCCCTAAATGGGGGCGATGATGTGGGTTAGGGGAGCGATATATAATTTGTAATTTCATTTACTTTATATAGTTTACCCACCTATTATACAATAACGAATATTTATTTTATATTTCTACCCTGTGTGATGTTGTAAAAACTTGAATATATTTAAGATTCCTTTTTAAGTTTTAGGGGTGTATAAACGGGGCGTTGAAACATAATTGATTTTCAAAAGTGGCCCTAAGAAATAAGTTTGATAATCATTGTCTTAGAAGTAATTTTGATAAATTGGACTCGCGTTTTTTGCTTTTTGTACAGTTACAAAACATTTGTGGCATTGGCATTTCAATTGGGAAAATTCCTTTGAGATACGAGCAATTTGACATAACGGCAAGGTTACGGAACGAATTAAACTCGTATGTCAAGGTACCAATGTACTTGAAAAAATCACTTGCTAAAAAGTTTGTGTATGGGACACCGGGCACCATAAGACGTGAGAGCTTACATAGTTGCGTTAATATATAGGGTCCGCGTAGATGTGACATCTCGAGGGATGTTACATCTACGGCGGCGGATTACAAACGGAATGTATTATCGTATGAATTAAAATCTTATTTTGTGCACAAAATTTGCAATAGGGGTGCATAGTTATTGTCTGGGCGTATCACTTATTGTTAGGTGAACGATCTGCTCGATTCTCTGGTTTAATACATAAAAACATAATTGCATGTTGTTATCATTCCATAAACACTATAATATTAAAGATAAGAGTTTGCCGCTAGTCGATGTTGATAACCAGACTGTACTACAGGGCATTTGAATTGACAATGCCAATAACATTTCACTATGAAACCAACGTATTAAGTAACAGCCAATTGTCATTCTATATTATAAAATTCAATTTAATTTTTGGGCATGTAATTTTCAATTGAATTTATGATTATTTGATATTGAATAATTTACGAGATCAACAAATAGCAACAATTGAAACAATATTGGAGTGTCAGTGGTACGCCATTAGAAAGTATAGTGACACAACTGAACTTACCGAAGAAGCTTACCAAAAGTGTGTTTTGGCTAGTAAACAAACTGATCGAAACGACTGTAGCCTAATAATTTAAAAGGCAGTCTGCGAAACGATTAAAACGCGACATTAGACTATTATATTTGGCTTATTTAGACATTTAACAAGGATGTATATATAAGCTCTCACGTCCCGAAGGTTATTAGGTCCCGTATATGACCGGTAATAAATCCATCGTTATACTCACACGTCAAGTACAAACTTTTACTTTGTGATTTATTGTATTTAAAAAATTCGAAAAGGCGACAATTCATTGGAACATCGGATCGTAAAGCAAACATCTTAACCACTAGGCTATCATCACTGCTCTAGTTATATGTTAATAAAAAAATCGGTCATCGATATACAGCGTGCAATTGAGTCTTAAATGTTGTTTGTGTTACAATTTATCGCACAGATATGCACATTCTTATAAACAAGTCAAAGATCGCCTCATGCATGACAAGTTAATTAATGAGTACAATCACCACTTGCTTATGCATGTGTTTAAAATTACATGCATGCAATCATTTATTGTTAACTAACTAAACAACTAAATAGCTCAGTAGAGCCGCGGTAGCTCAATGTCCGGCCGGTCACGTAACTGTACAGTACCGACCCGGGTTCGATTCCCGACGCCGGTATCAATGATGTTTTGTATCGCAATTTTAACTGCTTAACACACATTCGACGGTGGAGGTGAACATCATGAGGAAACATACATGTGTTAGAAAGTTTTCTAGGCATCGCATAGAAATCCGCACTAAGGCCGCATTGCAGACTTACGATGCCCTTATACTCTCTTTACAGACGCCTGTGCCCAGCAGTGGCACTAAAGTAGTATACGCTATAGTAGTGCATATTATAGGCTGTAACTTTAACGAACTAGACCCTACAATTTCATAAATGACAGGGTTATGAGTGCACAAACTTTAAAAATATAAACCACCTTTTTGAATTCGGTTAAATGGATCAAAGCTGGCCGAACAATTTTTGTACCTCGCACAATATGAACCACTAATGAAATGTGAATTACACGTAGATGGCATTGAATTTCCGAACGCAATTTTGCGCCTATATCATTATGCCTATATTTTTCTTAAAGCCATATTTAAAAACAAATTATTTAACGAATACCAAATTTACCTTATACGTCGTTGGTGTGTGTGCAGAGCGGGGATCAGCGCGACGTGGTGCATATGCAGGGTGAGGAACCAGCACACCGTCTGGAACTTCGCCTCGGGCCATTTGTGACTTGGGTCTTTGTCTGGACAGGATTATTTCAAAATCAGAATTATTTATTCGTGGCCCATAGATATTAAATATATAATTAAGTCATTATTTGTACACCTCTCACATCGTCACAAATCCTCGTTATTTTCACCATTATACTATAAAAATATACACATAAATAAAATGGAGTATCTGTTTGTCATTAAATCTTTTGTCATTTTATATTAAAATAAACATTCTTTTTTACATACATATGAATATATACGGTACATATACCAAAATATTTTTTTTACAATTTTTGTCTGCATGTCTGTTTGTTCCAGTTACTCTAGAACGGCTTGTCCGATTTTGATGAGACTTTAACTGGTAGATAGATGGTGTAATAAGGAGTAACTTAGGATACTTTTATTTTAGAAACAATTTTATACATAGTTTCTAATCGCGGCTAGCTTTTTCTATTCAATAACTTTATTATTTTACAATACAAGAGCCATGGTAGCTCAGTGTCCAGGCGGTTGGCTCAAGTTGCATAGTACGCTAGCAACCCTAGTTCGATCCCCGGTGTCGGCACCAATAAATTTGTTGTTACAATTTTATGTGCTGTTTTACCACGCGTTTGGCGGTGAAGGACAACATCGTGAGGAAACCTACATGTCTCAGAGAATTTTTTTTTGAAGCGTCAATAGCCTAATGGTTTAGGGTACGGCCTGCTGAATCGTAAGATCGTGGGTTCGAATCCACCATTGGACTATTGCCGTGAACCATGTCCTAGCACAAGCTTAAGCTTAGTTGGAATGGTTAAGAAGATTGTTAGTAATACTTCTGAAAAAAAAAGAAATATTGCTAGCTTTCTTATTTAAAAAAAAATGTAACTTCGAACATTTCAACATCAATGGCATCATAGAAACTCATAGAATGTTAGATAAATGGTATTGAATATTGGACAACTATATATATATACACATACATATATATATATATATATATATATATATATACACATATATATATATATTTACATTATATATATAGACTTTTTGAGCATTCACGAGAGAACAGGGGTGTTTTTTGTTTTTTAGCTTATTTGAGGTACATTGCCATATACCCAGAGAACGCTAAGCATAAGACAAACCACTGTTGTAAAATTCTATCTATATACAAGCGTTTCAAAAATACACCATTAAAACAATTAACAGTACAGAGTCGGAACTTGGAATTACTGATTAATCTAGTTGCCGCGTAGGTTGTGTAATTAGACCAATTTGCTACACAATGGCAACATTAATTCGAACAAATTGCGTTATTTTATTTACTAAAAATAATAATACATATAACTATCAACGTAAAGAATACCAATATGGCGTTACCATATTGCTTCTTTTGGCCTTGGATGTCTGTTCTATAAAATATTCCAATCGCCAGCATGCGTGGGCAACGATTGATATCTGTCTATTCATGATAAGGTGAAGTTTTTATAGGAAAAGGAGCAAACGAGCTTAGTTAATTCAGGGGTTCCCAACATTTTTATACTCTAGAGTACATTCTAAAATATCGATCGAATGGCGGCCACCACCTATTTTAAATCGACCAACTCTTTCCATAATTTCCCATTTTCTCATCATTTATTTTCTTATATAATTTAATAATAAATAATAAACAAAAATATTCTTAATTTTTAATATTATTATTCAAATTGCATACACCCAGAGAAATGTGACGAGCACATACGAATCGGGCACGAGGTTAGGAACCTCTGAGTTAATCTATCTCATGTAAATTCAGTTATACTACCGTCGTGAATTTGAAGTATCTACATTTCTGCGTGTCGCCCAGTTCGTGAGGTTATTAAAATTACCTAAACCGCTTTAAATATCGGTAGGGCAAATTCAAGTCGGTTACCATCTGAAAATTCTAACGTAAATTTTGCGCCCACGCCATCTTTCTCGAAATGGCGGGAATTTATTTGTACACCTAATTGATATTCACAAATTTATTTTAATCACCATCATAGACTACTTACTAAACTTGACATAGCTGAGAGACAGATTGTAGTAAAAACAGAACAAAAAAAAAACCATCACAGACAAAGTATATAGTTTGTGTGTTTATACTACGGAAATGATACTTACTAAGGGCGTCGAGCCACTCCTGAGCCTCCTGCGACGTGTAGTAGAGTCGAGTGTCGTCATGTATGTCCACCCAAGTATTAGGTTGGAACGTGTAAAAGGGATTGACGCGTTCCAGCTTGATTCGGATAGAAAGCAGCTGAAGTACCGAGCACACGTTCAGCATGAAGCCGTCGCCTGTAAACAGACAGCAAACTTTGATACCAGGAGAAATTCGATCTATATACAAGCGTTTCAAAATACACCATTAAAACAATTAACAGTACAGAGTGGGAACTTGGAATAACTGATTAATCTAGTTGCCGCGTAAGTTGTGTAATTAGACCAATTTGGTACACAATGGCAACATTAATTCGAACAAATTGCGTTATTTTATTTACTAAAAATAATAATACATATAACTATCAACGTAAAGAATACCAATATGGCATTACCATATTGCTTCTTTTGGCCTTGGATGTCTGTTCTGTAAAATATTCCAATCGCCACCATACGTGGGCAACGATTGATATCTGTCTATTCATAATAAGGTGAAGTTTTTATAGGAAAAGGAGTAAACGAGCTTAGTTAATCCAGGGGTTCCCAACATTTTTATACTCTAGAGTACATTCTAAAATATCGGTCGAATGGCGGGCACCACCTATTTTAAATCGACCAACTCTTTCCATAATTTCCTATTTTCCCATCATTTATTTTCTTATATAATTTAATAATAAATAATAAACAAAAATATTTTTAATTTTTAATATTATTATTCAAATTGCATACACCCAGAGAAATGTGGCGAGCACATACGAATCGGGCACGAGGTTAGGAACCTCTGAGTTAATCTATCTCATGTAAATTCAGTTATACTACCGTCGTGAATTTGTAGTATCTACATTTCTGCGTGTCGCCCAGTTCGTGAGGTTATTAAAATTACCTAAACCGCTTTAAATATCGGTAGGGCAAATTCAAGTCGGTTACCATCTGAAAATTGTAACGTAAATTTTGCGCCCACGCCATCTTTCTCGAAATGGCGGGAATTTATTTGTACACCTAATTGATATTCACAAATTTATTTTAATCACCATCATAGACTACTTACTAAACTTGACATAGCTGAGAGACAGATTGTAGTAAAAACAGAACAAAAAAAAAACCATCACAGACAAAGTATATAGTTTGTGTGTTTATACTACGGAAATGATACTTACTAAGGGCGTCGAGCCACTCCTGAGCCTCCTGCGACGTGTAGTAGAGCCGAGTGTCGTCATGTATGTCCACCCAAGTGTTAGGTTGGAAGGTGTAAAAGGGATTGACGCGTTCCAGCTTGATTCGGATAGAAAGCAGCTGAAGTACCGAGCACACGTTCAGCATGAAGCCGTCGCCTGTAAACAGACAGCAAACTTTGATACCAGGAGAAAATTTATATATATAAAAGAGAAAGTGTGTGGATATGTTCCATATAGGCTCCAAAACGGCTGGACCGATATCAATGACACTTTCAGGGAATCTTCATATTGACCTGGCGAGTAATCCTGTAAAGTTTGGTGACGATCGGATCGCACTCTTTTTGAACTGTCAAACAAGGCATACTCGTACGTCGTACTTTTATTTCTGACATTAACTTTAGCCCGATACGTTTTTGTATAAATGATAAGAATGATATTGTATTTACTGATATGTACACGAGTGTAGGTAATGTTGAAGTTGAGAATAGTATTCTCTTGTATGAATAATTTGATATATTGTGAGAGTTCAATTAAATATTTAATTATGTAAGTTTATTGTTTAAATAAAATTAAGAAAAATCTACCCCGGCGAAGCGGGCTGGGTACCCTAGTATAGAAATAAAATGTAATCGTCCGGCTCATGTGTATAGTGCAGAAAACGAAATACTGATTGGTTGTTATCCTCGAAGACCTTGCTTTTGCAAATGTGAGACACTCAAGCCAAGTAAGTTTTCTTGGCCAAAATACCGAAAAAACTAAGAAGTGCTTAAAGCTTAGATAGAAAACACCAGTAGTTAAGTGTTTTTTTTTTCCTTTATGAATTCTGCTCTTGTTGATCGTGCAGCAATTTTGGATTGTGAAGTTAAATGAATTATTCATTAATTGTTTTATAACGACTTAATAAACTAAAACGCTTTAAAACGCACAAATATCAATTAAATTATATAATAATTATCCCACTGCTGGACATAGGCCTCTCCAAAAGCATGGCACGATCCTTCCCAGCTGCGTCCTATTCCGCGTTAGCCTTTTTTGTTTTCTTATTTGTTTATAATTTTGAAAATAGTAAATACCGATAAAAATAACAATTTTTATATACTTTTATTGCAATGTTTTTTTGCATCGATATTATTTAGTATAAATGTACATGATCATCATGGTCTTAAGTAGATCTGAGATTATTTTGGGAACCTAAGGTTTTATGTCTATGAGATCAAAATTAAACTAAACCTAATTGAAAGGTTTCAAACAAAAAAAAAACAGTTAAAAATCAGTTTATAAATAACGACGCTATAAGTGTACAAACATACAAACGTGCATGTAGAATGTACGAGCCAAAAACACAGACCGATTAAGGACCCACTCCTTATTTCGAAGCCGAAAATAGATCATATTTACTGTTAACGTTCTCAGAGAGAAACAAATAAATCAACCTAAGAAGACACACGAAGTGCGCAGTAACCATAGTGTTTATTGTGCACAAAGCGATACGCATCAAAACATACAGAACGGACAAACAGAAAACAAACGTTACGTACTGAACACGCGAACGGCATAAACGTCTCGGAAAATAAATAAATTGGAGTAAAGCCAATAGAAAATAGTGTTGCTAGGTAAGCGACCTCCGATGAAATATATAAATCTATTTTTGCTAGTCATTAAACAACGCTCGAAGCTCAAGTCGCAGTCAATGTTATCGATAACAAGTAGAAGCGTAATGAAATAAACGCTTCACTACACACTCAACAAAAAAGAAACTATATATTTATTATAATTTAAATCTTCTCAATTGAAAGCGTCCAAGCGAAACCTTTATCTCGAAACTCCATGTTTCTCACCTTAAATTTTAATATCATCGTTACGTAATCAAGCGCCATCCCACACGTTATGAAGGAAGGTGGGGTATAACTGTGACGCACGAGGTGGGGAGTTGGTTACACAAGTCGTTAGCCCCGTGACGTACCGCGCAGAATTCCGAAGAATTAAAACATAAACTTCATTGCCATCGGAAAACTTTAACGAGATAAATATTTAGGAACTACATAATCTAATTCCCTCATCCCCTTTCCACAATCGGACTTCTAGACGCACTGCGGGATTTCATCCTTTTGTTGTGAACATCCCTCAAACCCGAACGAAGCGATTTGCTTCGTCTTTCATTCTTCGTACAGCAAAGGACTGGAATAGTTTGCCCGCGTCTGTCTTTCCTTCCGATTACAATGTGGGTATTTTCAAGAGTAGAGTGAATAGGCATTTACTAAGCTAGTGCGACTTACCATCCAGGACTGCATTTCCACTTAACATCAGGTGGGATCGTAGTCAAGCACTTGCTTAGAAATTATGAAAAAAAAATCAATCGGTAAACGCTATTAACCGTGGATATTTCCGTAGCATCATAGTAAAATTATGAAGTTGTGGTGCCTACAATCTCTTTCTTCTACAATTGTGTTCGTTGTCCGTATGGAGCAGTTATCTAATCTTGGAATGTCATAAGCCTACAAATATAAATTAACAACCATTCTTCCATACAATTCTTAGGACTTTTTGTCTGGATGATCTACACTGATCAGCCAGGAGGCATCTACAATTTTACCGGGTTTTTGAGAGGTGGTACAGCTCTTAGGTCGCTTAGCCTGAACCTTTTTGGGGAGTGGGCGTCCGAGAGGGGTCGGAGACCCTTGCGCTAAGTCAATTGCTACTCTATGATAAGGATCAATTTCACTGGCTCTAAGAAAAATGATATTCCTATGTAGATAAGTCACTGTCGCGAAGATTTGAAATTCCGAACGGTCGAAACTTCTAGAACCTAATAGAATATTAACAAGTCCTAAGTCACTGACACCGATTTTTCGTGAATAAGAATGTGAAGTATACATTATGAAAGCTTAGCAAAATAGAAATCAGAGCAGTGGCTTATGTTTCTAGCTAATATGCCCAAAAGAGACAAAATTATGCGCTATATAGACTTTTATTAGTATACATTAAACATTTAACTGAGGAACGTTACTAGACCTCATTTAGCAATTTCAATAAACAACTGACGCAAAAATTACGTAGCGTAACGTATCACAAAGGAAAACTTTTTTAATTGCTAAATTTATTGCATTTTAGATTAGTAAAAACTATAGCTTACTTAAGTCACACAATAAAAATTAGTACAAATTTACTAGGATTTGAATCGCTCCTTCATTCATTCATTGCTTCGTACACATACGATTCACTAATCATCGCTGGTCATTTTATATTAGTTATATTGAGTATCATGAGCTGCTAGTTCAATTAAAATAAGTGATAGCTGGCAACACATGGCACCCGGCAATTGTTATGCATAATAATTACTTCCAATGATATCTTAGTGATTTACCTCAACCTTAATGTATAACATGGCATTGTAAACAATAACTTAACTTTATTAGTTCGTAATCTGATTTGTAATTAATTTTGTAATAAAGATGGCGAGGACGCGCAGTTACACAATATTCGCTCAAATAATTCCTTGTACAACCTACAAGTTATTACATAAGTCTGCTAGGTTCCGAACCGATCCTTCATTCATTCATTCACTGTTTCGTACACAAACATCTTACTAAAATCGCTGGTCATTTCAAATCAGTACCAAGAGCTGCGCCATTTCAATTAAAACATCGCGCACATGTGTATTCTGCTATCGTGAGTCGTAATTTCCTTTACGCAACAAGAATATAGTTACGTAGCACTTATAGAAACGTACGTCACTAAGCGTTCATTCGCTATAGATAACACCGGGAGTGCATAATTAGAATCGGTCACCAAATTATACTTGCGACTGACCATTTCATATATTGTTGTGACAAGTCTCGATACTTCATTTTGCAACAAATATAATATGTAATACTTTAGTTATAACTTATAAATTCAAAGGTAATTTAGGCAAAGGTAATTTTAACAAGAATATTTACGAGCAAAAATAAAAACAGACTTCAAATCGAATCAAACGTTATTACACGCGGACGCTCTCTTTGTACATCTGAATTATAGTAGGAACAAAATACGAAATAGAATAAATCAGAACCTAACCAACCTTTCATTAAACTACTCTGAAGTACATCCATTCCAATAAACTTCTATTATACAGGGTTACAGGAAAAGTCGTGCTAGATCCGTTAAGGGCGTGGAGTACCCATCATTTCTGACTCATTTCACTATGAAACACCCTACCCTAAACTTAACCCTTTTCGAGATATTCGACTTTTAATTTTTGTTTAATATTGCCGATTTTTATCCTAATATTTTTTTTATTTTTATTTGTGTGTATTATGATTGTTATTATTGCATTTTACATATGTAATAAGATGCTTGTGAACATCAAACATTAATATTGTACATAGGTTACTTAAATAGGCCGTAGTAGACAAGTGAAAGTTAAGAAATTAAAAGATATTAGAAAGTTTATTTTTCTCTAATGGATATCTAAAAAATTTATGGCAGTTGTTCGGCAGATATGTTTTAAAATATCTACGTTTCATCAGCTATCTAACGAGGTATAACAATCTAGGGTTTTTTTAAGTCATTGAAAAAATCTTAATTTTATAGGCGACAGTGGAGAAGAAAAATAATACTTAGCCCTAAACAGTAAAATAAAACAATACTAGTATGTAAACATGAAATGTTATTTTTTCAATTACCTAGGTTTCCACACAACTTTTTCTTCTTCTACAGTTCATGTTCAACATGGCCGCCTCTGTTTCTTATGCATTGTCGCATCCTTCTACGGAGACCAGTCTTCACTACTCCAGTGGTCAAAGTTGTCCTCATTTTATTTGCTGCATCCACAATCCTTTCTTTTAGTTCTTCTACATACGAAACTGGATTTGGCTCGCTGTATACAAGACTTTTCATGCGCCCCCACACATGAAAATCCATGGGGGTTAGGTCCGGACTTCTTGCTGGCCATGGCAACGGCCAGTCTCTGACACTTCTTCTGAAATGGGCAGGGCAGCCATCCTGTTGGAACCACATGTCCCTGAGCAAGTTGAGTGGCAGATCATCCAGCAAATCATTAAAGACTCCTCTCAAAAGTTTTCGTAGCTCTCCCCATTGAGATTGTCCGGGAGAAAGTAAGGTCCAATCAAATGATTGGAGATAATGCCCATCCACACATTTACGCTGAATCTTCTTTGAGACCCTTTCACTCTTTTCTTATTGGGATTCCTTAGTTCTTTACGGGCCCAATAATGTGCGTTGTGATAGTTGGTTATACCATCTTTATCAAATTTCGATTCATCTGTCCACAAGATATTTCTTAGAAAATCTGGGTCTTCTACGTCAGCATTTAGCATAAATCTGCAGAAATCCAATCTTCTCGCGGGGTCTCCTTCTTCAATAGCGTGTACCGGCGTGTAATGGTACGGGTATAGGCCAGCAGTATGTACTGTAAACCACACCCTCCATTGCGAAAGTCCCAGATCACGGGCAACAATATTAGTGGAAGTTGTAGGATCCGCTCGAAAGCGTTGCACTATCTCATTGTCCTGTTCTTCGTCGTCATTAATTCGTGGTCTTCCCATGTCTGTATTTCGTCTCAAAACGGAGCCAGTTTCTCGAAGTCTTCGATAAACTCTGTCAAAAACAGCCACATCCGGCACTCGACGATCGGGGTAGCGAATTATGTATTCGTTGCGAGCTTGCGCAGACACACAATCGCAGTATCCGTAACAAATAAGCATATCAGCATATTCCTCAGGTGTGTAGGCCGACATCTTCAACACTTCCGTATTACAAGTACAAATCAGAGTCCAGTTCACAAGCACAGTAGTCACAAATTAGAAGAAACAGTCCAGTATTACAGCCAAGTCGAGAAAAGAGCAAAACGATATCACATCTACTATGTACGAAGCACAAAAGCAGACTGATAATCAAAACAATCAATAAGTGTCAACCCCAAAGAACTAAAACCGCCATTTTGCCGAAAAATAATACGGTAACTACGTCATAACTTAAAGAACAATAGGCTCGGGACCGTTACCTGGGACTGGGATTAATACCTGAAGCGACCCAAATACTTTTTCTCTTGAAATGTAATACAAATCCTAGATTGTTATACCTCGTTAGATAGCTGATGAAACGTAGATATTTTAAAACATATCTGCCGAACAACTGCCATAAATTTTTTAGATATCCATTAGAGAAAATAAACTTTCTAATATCTTTTTTAATTTCTTACTTTTCACTTGTCTACTACGGCCTATTAAAGTAACCTATGTACAATGTTAGTGTTTAATGTTCACAAGCATCTTATTACACATGTAAAAATGTAATAATAACAATCATAAGACACACAAATAAAAAATAAAAAAAATATTAGGATAAAAATCGGCAATTTTAAATAAAAAAATTAAAAGTCGAATATCTCGAAAAGGGTTAAGTTTAGGGTAGGGTGTTTCATAGTGAAATGAGTCAGAAATGATGGGTACTCCACGCCCTTAACGGATCTAGCACGACTTTTCCTGTAACCCTGTATATTGAGTTATTCGTCCGTTTGTCGCACATATTTAATTAAAATTTAAGACTTATATGGTTTTCCCTTGTATCTCTGGATGCCATTGTCCAGAGTTCGGTACACCCAGGCGAAAGTTATAAGCTAACAAATATATTTAAAAAACAGACAGACGAACGAATTGAATTCGGCGAACTTAATAATTGGCATTTCTCTAAGGGATAGATTCCGAAACGAAGAAATTCGACGGAGAACGAAATGTAGTCTACATAGCTCTTAAAGTCAGCGAGTTGAAGTGGCAGTGGGCCGGCCATATCTGCCGAGTCAGTGACGGTCGATGGAGGAGGAAAGTCTTGGAATGGAGGCCGCCCATGGGTCGGAGAAGCGTAGGGCGCCCTCCCTCCAGATGGACCGACGACCTTGAAAGGTTAGCCGGAAGTGGCTGGATGCGGAAAGCGGAGGATCGTATATGCATTAGGCATTAGGGAAGGCCTATTTCCAGCAGTGGAAAGACAGGCTGATGATGAATAACTGGTTTATTTACGCTGATTGTACACTTTAAAATAAGATTCACGAGTTTATATATTGTTAACAAATATATAAAAAAAAATGTATAGCGTTTCATTGGCCATTATCGGCAAGACGATTAAAATTTTAAATATAACTTTCAGTTCTATTTTTAGCATTGATTTGAAATCGGTTTTTGTTTTTTGTACATCGAACGGTAAAAAGTGAACAAAAGCCGAAAATCTATAAAGTGCAAATCCATCCTTCGAGATGAATGCTTAAGAGAAGCTCTATTTTGGTAACGGAGAGGTTAATGACAATTCTGTGTATTTTATTATCGGGTACGGCGAAAGTATATTATAACTTCTCTTAAAATATTTCATTCTCCTTAGTTTGATATTAATTCGTAATACTGAGAGATGGTTAGAAAGATTTCAATGTTGCTAACAATTTTTATAATTAAATATTACTAACATTCTTGTTAACTATTCCAACTAAGCTTAAGCTTGTACTACGAGATGGTTCACATCAATAGTCGAATGGTTCGTTCTATATTTTCAAACCTTACTCTTAAACCAGAGGTCGGCAACCTTTTAAGTCCAAGGAGCCTAAAATTACAATTTAAATCAAAGTCTTTAAACGGCCACAAAATGTGTTTTTGCAAACAATAAATAGTACACAATTAAAGTTATTACTATTGTGCCGCAGATTCACATCGTTATGTTCTTAGACCTTACCCTAAACCAGGGGTCGGCAACCTTTTGAGTCTGAAGAGTCAAAAATTACAATTTACAAAATTTCAAAGCTTTTAAAGAGCCACAAAATGTGTTCTTGCCAACAATAAATAGTAATTGTATAATTAAACTTAATAGTAAAGGGCCGCAATTCCTCATCCTTATGTGTCGCACACTTAAACCTAAACCAGGGCAACGCTTGTGATGATTTAAAATATGGTCAATTTTCGATTTTCAACAATGTTTCTTCACCAATCAGAACCCATACGACACCATATTACTACAATAATTAACGAAATTTCTTAACTTTTCCAATCAAGCCCTACCTAATGAAAAAGTTTTGCCTATTACTCCATTACAAATTGCACAAGAAGTAATTACGCCTGTGTGAAGGAAAAAATTGCATGATTTTAATATAAACGAAATTTGATAGTACCAAAGGCAGCCTAGCCTAAAGGTTAAGGGTATGGTCTGCTAAATGTAAGGTAGTAGGTTCAAACCCACTATTCGACTATTGATGTGCGCTATCTCCTAGCACAAACTTAGTTGGAATGGTTAACAAGGATGTTAGTAATATTTGTGAGAAAAAAAACTTTTTTTTTAAAGGAAAATAAAATAATTCCGTAAAACTTACCAGCAAGCGACCTATCATCATTGCGGTAGCGGATTCTGTGCTCATTCCTCTGCAGCAGCTCAGCGAAGTAAGTGAGGAATGGCTCCCTCGCCTCCGGGCAGAGCAGTATATTATGACAGATGGTGTGCAGAGTGTTCCTGCTAGCTTCCACCTCGCGTTGCAGTGCGAAAGCTAAGCTTCTGTCGCCCGAACCAGTAGCGAATAAACGTTCGGCTAACCGCGGATTCTCTTCCGCGAAAAGCGATATCTGCGACATAAAACCACGTGTACAATTTGAGTTAATGTGCTTTTTCAAGAAGAATAGCATAGCATATTTTGCACTTTTGAACTTTAACGGCACCCGTAAAAACATCGCTATTAAGTAAAAACAAAAGAGTTCACAAACTTTTTTTATAGTAATTTTGGCGGGACAACCTTGTAAAGAAACAAAACCTGCAAAAAATCACAGACAATCTTATTTGCATCAAGAAAATGAAAGAAAGGAAAAATAAAAATAATCGACAACTTAAAAATGTTACTCATTAGGAAATGGACGAAGTTGGTTTCCTGACCAAAAACTTGATGCTTGTGTCGATTTTTCCAGTCCCTTAGTATGCTTAGCGACCCAAATTCAACCAACCTAATGAAATTGTTTATTGTAACACTAGTGCTGAATCACCACATGGTTCGGTGGACAAAAACATTGCGAAGAAACCTGCATGTTAAGGAGAGTTCTAAAGACTTAAATAGTCTGCCAATCTATCCTATATCCGTGTTAGACCACGCCCTAATACTCTCTTTCAAAAGATGGGACATGCCATGAAGTATTACATACTTAGGCTATTTTAATTCATGTGCTTTCACGCTCTTTTAAACCTAGCGGGGTAGATAGTGAAAGCATTCGCTATCCGCTTCTCACTACAACTACGACGGCGGCACTGAAAATTTCGGGAATCAAGGAAGTGACACAACATTACTATTTAAAAATGTATTTATTGCTTTTCGAAGTAATCTCCGCGAAATTTGACACATTTTTTCATACGATGGAACCAATCATGGAAGCAACCATTCCATTCGGAAGCTTCGGTCTCCAAAATGGCCGTTTTGTAGGCGTCCACAGGTTCTTCAGGTAATGAAAGTCTCTGACCACGCAATTTACTCTTTATTTTAGGGAAAGTATAGAAATCATTAGGGCTCAGGTCGGGGTTGTACGGGGGATGGTCTACTATTTCTATGTTTTCTTCTAAAAACTCTTTTGGTCTGTGCGCGGGGTGAGAACTCGCATTGTCGTGATGGAGGATGATGCGGCGGTTGCAGTTCTCTTTACGGAGTTCAGAAACGACCTGCATTAACCGTTCTTTGTCCCACAAGAGGAATAGTCGCAATATGGCCGGATTTGGAGACAAACGTGGGCACCATTTTTTTTGCAACACTTCGTGAACGAACAATTTTTGTTGGCTTTAACTCATTTTTGAACATCCAAACTCGTGGCTGCTTTTTTGTTTCGGGTTCGTACGCGTATATCCAGAATTCGTTACCTGATATGATATTGTGTACAGCATTTGAGGATCCTGCGTGGAATCTTTCGAGAGTTCTGACGGACCAAGTAACGCGAGCCGCTTTTTGCACTTCACAGAGCGAATGCGGTATCCATCGGGAAACCAACCGACGAGACCGAGAATCTTTTTTTAAATAAATAAATGGTATTCGATTTTCAAAACCAAGGAGTTTGCAATTAAAAAGACAAGGAGTTTGCAATTAAAAAGATTTTAATATGACTGGAATAGTGGAATATTCCATTCCCGATACTTTCAGTGCAGCCCACGTATTAGCTCCCAAATGAGACACAGGGTTATCGTCTAACGTCTATCGGTTAACGGCATATACCGGCCACTATTTTTTAATTTATTTTTTTTAAATTATTTTATTGGAATTGGTAGAACCCAACAGTGATTTGAGCTTGCGCTTTTCAGGTTGTAAATCGCACTGCTCAGCCTACGTTATATTACTGCTTTATAATGTAATAGGAAAAAATTACTTACGGCAAAAAATGGTCCCAAGAAGCTGGCCCTAGCAATTTCCCGTCCTGGAGCCGTAGTAACTGGGGCTGGGCACAGGCTGGGGAGACGTACGATCAGTGCACATATAGGGCGGAGTGCGTGTCTGGGGCCGGCACGCAATTCGCACAACGACCGTAACGCTCGTAAAGCAGGCCCGTGACCACGCCCATTCAACGGCGATACGCTCCGACGCATCTCTTCTCTTATACCCATTAGAAGAGGAACAAATACCTGTAAAAGGATGTATTGTTTGAAGATTGTTATGAAGAGAATACTTTGAACAAATGCAACAGTTTGTTTACATTCCCTTATGTCGTTGGGGTTATTTATATTATTCGTCACGTAAAGTACACACTTTATAAGATCATACACAAGTCAGATGTTATTTGTAAATGTTGTAAATTTAAGGTGTCTAAGCAATTACATGGTGTGAATATTGATATTTGGTTATTGGACACTTGGAAGACAAACAATGTGATAAATTGATTATGTGATGCGACAGAAAATATTATTTACCTCTTCAAAAGCTTCTTGATCCAAATAAGTTGCCAAAAGTAATTCAGGTATTAGGCCAAGCGGACTGTTTCCAATTAATATGTAAGAAAGCAAGGGAGATTTTCTGCATTTCTCCAAATTAAATTTTCCACGAACCACTAACACCAAATGGTCAACAAGTAATGTTCTTAAATTTTGCAATAGATCACTTAAAGGAGGTTCTGAACTCTTCTTCGGGTGTTCCCTCTCATAAAGATTAATATTATTGTAAAATCGTAATATGTAGCTAACAGCTAGACCTTGTGTCGGGATAGTCTTAGGTATAGGCAAAGTTGGTGCAGGGCATTCGGCTTTATCTGTCGTGTTTGTGTCTGTCTCGGAACTGAGTGGTCCACTCGTCAAGACATCATCCCCACAATCCTCAGTGAGTCTTTTTGATGTTTCAGAAACTGCTATTAGTTTCTGATTCAGTGGATCAGATCCGTCTTCAATCTGACTAATGACATCCATCAGTGCCTCTGAAGCTAATTCATCTAAGCTAAGTTTAGGATTGTCAAGTAATGCAGCAGCTACTGTTGGTACAAAGATTCCCCCTGTAAAGTGTAGAGCAAAAATTATCGAATCCAGTATCTACACTTTGTGCAGATACATCAGTAGATGGATATATCTTATTTATAACCTGTAACGAATGAAATTGCATACATTTTCCACGGTGACGTCATCACTGTGAAATTCGCGGTTTTGGAAATGACTCCCAGCGACAAAAAGACATACATTTTGCTACATTTTTTACTAACATATCTATACATCTAACGGACCCGTCGCCGTTGTTTCGTCCTTTCCAGTATGTAATGAGAAGCTTTTGGTCACGGAATTCTGCTTAAGTATGATACTGTAAGAATATTTTACTGTAATACAGATTAAATTCGCAGTTAAAATAGATTGATAGTCAATCGAAAGATCGTTCAATTGATAGTCAACTGTTATGCCACCTAATGGGTTTTATTTTTCAATTTACAAAAAGCTATTATTAAAAGTTTTAATAACCTGCCTACAGCATTCACATTGTAATTTCTTCATGTTTTAATGTGAAACCAAGATACTCATTATTACAAGCTAGCTTGGATTCTAAGTGACTTAGCTTGAACCTCTATTATGAACGACTTGGCGTAATTGCCCCAAATCATTTACCAAATAAGACTTGATTTTAGTATTTTAAAATAAATAATGTCATGAAAGAAACACAATACTATCCAACTTTTGCTGTACAATATACAATATATTTAAGAAACAAAGATGTGAAATATAAAAGAATTATAAGATATATGCCTTCTTAGGAAAGGAAAATTAGTAAGTTATTTGTATTACACATATATTTGATACCATAACAGATATATTGACATTTTCTACAAATTAACTTCAAAAGTCCATCTAAAAAGGTGATAATTACAAACTGCACTGATAATAAACTCAGCGATTTAAATTAACATTTACAAAATAAATTAAAAGCCAAATTAAAAATAAACTGTTGGAATATGGAAATTGTTATGTCATTTTTTAACTCACCAACACTGTCTTCTGACCAGGAGACCTGAAGTATCTTGGAAACAATATGGCGGAGCTGATCTTCAGTAAGCTCAGTGACACTCACTGTCCTTGATCTGTATATCTTCCTTGCAGGTGATTGTGATGGATCTTCCTCTATCTATCATGAAGAACAAATGTTAATATGTAAATACATAACTCAATAAAAATAGAACACCTTGAGCACATTGTTGCATGAATATGAGCTTCCTCAACATTGAATTTACACGGCATTTACCCAATACCAACAAGACCATGATACTTCGCACTGAAAATGAAATTTTAATCCTGATATCTTAAAGGCTCCAAAGTAATGGACTGAATGAAATATATGATTGAAAAATAATAGAAATTAATTCCATATACCTTAATAGTACACATCATCAGCAATATAAGTAAGGTATACACTATGAAATCAAAATTGCTTACTTAAAACAAAGAATAATTTCATTGGTTGATGCTTTAACAAGGCCATTTAGAATTCTTTGTGTAGTAGTATTTTTGTCTGCTATCAAAATAGAAAATCATAAAACATTCAAAATTACTTCAAAGTCTGTAATCACTTGCTCAATTGGGTTCTTACCTCCATTGCCTCATGTTGTGACTGTTCAGATTGTGAATTTCTGTCTGACACATCATCTACTTCCATTGACAAAGAACGACGAGAGCAGCTAGGTGATGCAGCACAAGTTCGCTGCCGTACTGGAGGTGGCTCCACAAATTGTGGAGGAGATATAGATCTTGAGGTACTATCTCCTCTTGTTGATGCACCTTCTGAATTACCAACAGTTGTCTGTGGCAAACTGCCAACACGCACAGACCCACAACTTAACAAAGTATCATCACCCATAGAATCAAAGCTATTGTATTGTCTGGTTTGTGAAAGATCTGTCATTTTTGTGTCAGGCATCTCATCTAACAAATTACTATCAGTTTTTTCAGTTACAATCAAACTGTCAGCTGGTATTTTATTTTGATCAGCCACTTCACTGTTACTGACTCCATCTGAGAAGTTGTTCTCCCTATTTACATTGGCACTATCTGATGATGTATTTGATTCTGTGGAGCCTCGAGGTGACGACGATAAACGAGACGAAGGTTGCTGTGTGTTCATTATGTCATTAGAAGTCAAAGAGGCGCCTGGAGTGGCGGGAGGGCTACTTGGGGTGGGGACTGAAGTCGTGCCTCCAAGCACAGCAAGTCGCGCTAACCGACGACGCCGTATCTGTAACCAACGAAATGGTCTTTCACAGCACGTGTAGATTTTTCACGCACACCAGTGCTAAACATCGCCACACAAACGCTTTGTTTTGTTACGAAATTAGATTGGCCATACGCACTACGCCAAGGTCCGTATACAAAATAAATATTCAACTTACCTCCTCTTGACTCAACTCACTCATGACGTTTGATACTTCTTTAAGTTTAAACTACAACTAATATAATTTCTTCACAATATATACTTGGTAAAAAAGATTGAATAAGAAAGAACAACGGAGCAAGCCACTTAACGTCAAGCAGTCAGTCACCTCTCTGTCTCAGCTGAGTCGAATAGTTACTTATTTGACGTTTATAGTTGGTGCAGTGACGAGAAAGTATTGAAAATATACGCGTCATCCTCGCTCCAATGATAATATTTTTAAATGAAATGAAATTATGTATCTGTGTTAATCTTATAAATCTAAGATAATTTTTGAGGCTGGCGATAAAAATTAAGTTTCCATTTTGTCCTTTCCTACATAACTACGAACTAAGTAAAAATAAAGGAACTTTAAGTAATAGGGTTAGCTTATGTACTGCGATTAAAACCGAGGGCAGCTTTCTAGTATAACGGAATGTATTATTTATTATTTGCAATTTGATTTGTGAGCATCAGCCCGATTTATGTGTTTTTAAGGATATTTTGATGATTGCGATAGAACCAAGTTCAATCTTTTACCTACGAGATGAGATTTGCGGAGAAATACTAGGTGTTTTCTATATTCCAATTTTTTTACATTAATCATCAAACACTAATATACCGTTATCACTTCTTACTTACGATAACCATTTTTAAAAAATTTAGTCATCTGTCATATTATGTTTTTGAACGAAAAATTTAATTCAATGGCCGCATGTTTACATTTATTTAAATTACGATTGTGCCGAATATTTAGATAAAAATAAAGATATTGTTGTTAACGTGGTTGTTAAAAGATACCTAAGAATTTAGTAACTAGTAATTACACCATGTATCTTAAACATGCAACTGTGTTTGTGCTTAATTACCAATGTGCATCAAAATTTAGTGTGCTTTACAAATATTTGTAACTATCTTTATGAATTAATTGTATAATAAGTATCAATCAATATGACCACTTATCAAGTATCTGATTTGGTATCTGGATTAAAATCTCGCCATACAGACGCCAGACACAAGTCAATTCGTGAATTATTGCATTTTGCCAGGACCGACTTACGGGAAATGTCCCAAGATGCATTAACTGTGGTTTTGGATGATTTTAATCAACATATACATGCATTGACGTCTAGTTATGATAACAATGAAAAGAAAGCTGGTATACTCACAATAGGTATTTTTATTACTTATAATATATTAGATTTAATTTTATGATGAAGAACCAACCCTGATAATATTCGTTTCCTTTACAATCAGTTGACTTTTCCTTATTACCTATACACTTTACTAATAATAATTACTTATAATAAAATATAATTGGCAGACTTCACATGTCTTAGAATTTTTTGATTAGGATTAGGTTTTCTCACAATGTTTTCCTTCATCGCCGCATTCATTTCTTCGCTGAGTGTTTATTAGATCAGGACACAAAATTGCAACAACAAATTTATTGGTACCGGCACGGGGGATAGAACTCAGGTTTCTACTGTACTATGCAACTTGAGGTGACCACCCAGACACTGAGCTACCACCACAGCTCATTATTAACTGTTAGCTATGTTTGTTGTACACTATGTATGTTACCTATATTATATTGTTCTTCAATGTGGTGACAACTGTTTAATAATCATTTTAATGGTGAGTTTTGATATAATAAGTATATGATACTGCTTTTGTTCTTTTAGTCTGCCTTATTGGAGGAGATACTGAGACAACAAAAACAAGGCTGAATCGCTATGCCCAATATTTAAGGAATATATTTCCATCAAATGATGTCAGCATCTTAGAATTGGCGGCCAAGACTATGGGCCGTTTGGCTGTATTACTGGGTGTCAAGAGAGGAGAATATGTAGAAGCAGAAATCAAAAGAGCATATGAATGGTTATCTGAAGAGAGAAGTGAAAGTAAAAGATTATCAGCAGTCTTAATATTACGAGAACTTGCTATTGCCACACCCTCATACTTCTATCAACATATAGAAGGGTTTTTCCATAATATACACACTGCCCTCCGTGATCCTAAGGAACAAATTCGAGAAATGGCAGCAAAAACTTTAAGAGCTGCATTTGTTGTAACATCTCAGAGAGAACAACCTGATCAAAGTCATAAATCACAGTGGTATTCTGAATGCTATGAAGAAGCAATGACATCATTTTCTGATCACAATATAAGAGAAAGAGGTTTGAACAGAGATGAACATGTCCATGGAGCCTTGCTTATTTTGAATGAACTCTTAAGATGTTCTAATGGTGCATGGGAGAAAAAGTATACATCACTCATGCAGAAGTTAGATACCGAACAGGATTTATCTGATGAAGTGTTCTCTCTTAGTTCTAAGATGCACAATACCTGGACACCACAGAATTTTTCCGAAGACAAACTTACTGCAGGCATATATGAGTCAAATATTTGTAGAAGACTTATTGTTGAGAAATATGAAAAAATTGCATCTGGTAAGTTATATATTGAAGATTTTGTCAGTCATCTGAATTTTTTTTAAATGTTTGTTTAATGTCTTATGTTTTACTTGCCATCCACTAGGTGAAGGCGGTGGGAAGTTCTATGCACATAACAATAAATGTGTAGATATTTTTTACAATTCATTAGTTTAATCATAATATTTAATTTCAGAGATAATGGCTCAACAAATTTCAAGATCACATAGTGTCCATCAAATGCTACTTTTAATAATACCAAGATTAGCTGCTTTGAATCGAGAAGCTTTTTCAAAGAAACATCTCAAGTCCACAATAAATCACCTTATCACATTTTTAAGAGGAAGGGAAAAAGAAAAGGCCATGGCTTTTACAACACTGGGACTAGTCTGTGTTGCAGTAGAATGTGATATTCAAATATATTTGGGAAGAATAATAGAGATCATAAGACTAACTTTGCCCATAAAAGATGTGCCAAAGAAACGTAATGGTACTGATACCCCATTATTCAATTGTGTAACATTGTTAGGGTTTGCAATGAAAGAAGATGTTGCTAATGAAGTGAAAGAACTCTTGGATCCAATGTGTGCCACAGGTTTAAGCCCTCAATTAACCACATGTTTTAAAGAACTAAGTCAAAATTTGCCCTCGTTGAAAATAGAAATAACAGATCGCTTGCTCAATATACTTTCATTGATCCTCAGAAAAAAGCCATATATTTGTAACAATTCAGAGCAACACTTTGTTCATATGTTATCTACTGCTCTGTTAGGCGAACCACATGATGCTAACAAGTTAGTTCTAGCGCTGCGTACTCTAGGAGCATTCGATTTTGAATGGAACAATACTCTAATGTCGTTTATCAGGAGATGCACAGATTATTATTTACAGAGTGAACAACACGACATACGTTTAGAAGCTGTTAAAACAGCGGCAAAGCTGTTGATCAAAGCTATTGAAAGATGTGCCCAAGTAAATTCTCGTACATTAAATTTACTTGTAGATGAATCGCTGGGAAAACTTTTAGCTGTTGGTCGATCAGATTTTGACCAAGAAATTCGCTATAAAGTGCTCGAAATATTTATAAATCCAATCTTTGACAAGTATTTAGCGAATGAAGAACATCTAAATTGTCTTTTTGTAGCTATAAATGATTCCAATACTGAAGTGAGTGAGTTAGCTCTATGTGTAGTTTGCAGATTGAGTAACATAAACCCAAGTTACGCTACTCCAACATTACGACAATATTTTGTCCAAGTTCTTATTGAATTACAGTATTCAGAATCAGCTCGCAATAAAGAACAATCTTTGAGAATGGTTAACAACATTATATCGCATGCACCAAGAATTACCCGACAATTTGTGGATACTATACTAAAAGTTCTTGTACCAAAACTTAAGGAAGAAACTGGTAATTCAACTATGATTTCTACAATTTTAAAGGCAATAGGCGATCTTGCTGAAATAAATGGCGGTGGAAATGCTTTAACCCAATGGATACCAGAACTGATATCGATTCAACTAGAAATTCTAGCAGATCCTAACCAAATCGAGAAAAGAAGCGTCGCGTTATGGTCATTTGGACAAGTGATTAGTGCCATAGGTTACGCGGTTACACCTTACATGGAATATCCAAACTTAATGGATATGCTTTTAAATTTTTTAAAGACTGAACAACAGACCAGTGATCGCAGAGAAACGATACGCGTTTTAGGGCTACTGGGAGCGCTAGACCCATACAAGCATAGAGTAAATCAAGGCTTGATTGATTTTCAAACAATGTCTACACTGATTCCAATCATGGAAACAACAGTGAATTATGATAATTTTGACACAAACGTAAGCGATATGCTTGTTAACATGTCACCATTAGTACTTGATGAATTTTATCCAGCCATTGCCGTTACATCTTTAATGAAAATGTTGCGTGATCCATTGCTAGCGCGACATCACACCGGTGTAGTGCACTCGGTGACTTTTATTTTCCAAACATTGGGCATAAAATGTGTCCCGTACATTTCCCGGGTAACCCCTAGTCTTTTGTATGTAATTCGTACAACGGACAATAGTAATTTCCGTGAATTTTTATTTACTCAACTAGCGCAACTAATATCGGTCGTGAAAATTCATATCCGAGCATATTTAGAAGACATATTTGATATAATTAGAGACTATTGGACTCCAGATAGCCAACTGCAACCAACACTGATTTTATTGGTAGAACACATTACAGTGGCGATTGGTACAGAATTTAAAATTTATCTTAGAAAAATATTGCCAAATATACTGCGTGTATTAAAATATGACAGGAGTAAAGATAAATTTTTAACAGAGAAACTGTTGTTGGCGATACAGAAATTTGAAAATAATTTAGACGATGTTCTACTGTCAGTCGTGCCAGCAGTTACTGCTTTGTTTGATGGCCGAAATATTCCTACATCTATTTCGAAATTGGCAATGGAAACCATAGAGCATTTATCAGTTTATTTATATCTTAAACCATATTCGGCTGTAATTATACAGGCTCTAGCGAAAGTGCTAGATAACAATCCAGCTTTAAGACAAACAGCCATGAATACACTGTGCGCTTTAATAGTTCAAATGGGACGTGAATATATAGATTATATACCGTCAATTGATAGAATATTGCTAAAGCACAAAATCCAATACCCGAACTATATAGTGTTGATCACTCGCCTTCAAGTTAGTTCTACTCTCGCTTCAGACGACGATTATTTAGATGAAACGCGTTCGAGATTACGAAATCAAAAAAGTGATGTAAGTATTTTTACTTACTGAAATAATAACGATACTTACTCTTAAGATAACCAATTTCCTAGTGGTTTAGGATACGGTATACGCAACACAAGGTCGTATGTTCAAACCTGTTATCGGTTTACATAACGTAAACTTCCAATTACTTTTAGAATGGCTACAGAAACATCAGTAAACAAAATTGAAAATTCTTAAGAAAAAAAAACGGTGTAATGTATACTATAAGTTTATACATTTGCCTGGCGAGTCTTCGAAGGTCTAGTCCTGGCTCAAATCTAAGGACGGCAACGCACCTGATCATTTAACATTAAGAGAGCCGTGTGCTCCTTTATCCATACTTTTTGGGGCGTAATAGTAAATCAAAGCTCTCGCTTCTCTTCAACTAGGATAGAAAAGATAACCATCAATATCTCTACTCTACTACTAAGGCGTGAGCCCACTGCCATTCATCAAGCATAAATTTAAATGTTCCATATTGATATTCATTGTTCATATTTTTGTACGTAAGTGTTGTAAGCAATTCGAAAAATAGAAACTCCTCGATATAAGTCGACGGGTATGCCAAACAAAACTCGGTCGAATCAAAAAGTCAAACGTCGACAAGTAACTATAAATATATGTAATTTCATTCACCAACTGACTGCATAACCGTGTTATTTTAATGTCATTGACAAGAAGGAAAAGCCTTGAAAATGAACATGTAAAGAGTCAAGACGTGTGTGGACATGGAGCCGTACGGCTCTGCGTGGCCTTGGTCCATATGGGACGTGGCGGGATTAACCATAAGCTAATAATTTTTTTATTTAAAAACATTATTTGCAGGTAATGACAAATACAAATGATACACAAATTCCAAAGCTAACACTGAATGTGACAAATTTACGCAAATGCTGGTCTGTAAACAACATAATTTCCAAAGACGACTGGTTAGAGTGGCTTCGTCAGCTAAGTGTTGGTTTTCTTACCGAGTCAAACAGTCACGCGATCAGGTATTGACTTTCTAAACTCTTATTATAAACAAATAGAAAAAGTTACAGCCTGTATATACATATATATACACGCACAGGCCTCCTTTTCCTCTTCTTCTATGTAAACAAAGTATAAGGGCATAGTCCGCCACGCAGACCTGCGTGCGGATTAGCCGATTTTAAATATCTTAGAAATATTCTAACAGATGTAAGTTTCCTCACGATGTTTCCTTCACCGCCGTGCGTGTGGTAAGTCAGTACTTAAAATTATAACAAACAAATTCATTGATTCGACCATTCGACCGCCAGGACACTGAATGAATGAATATACTTTATCGTGCAACAATTGAAAAGTACATCACAGAAATAATAAATATACAATTTTCACATTAGTCGATGTAATTGCGTGCGCAATGGGCGTTCATATCGCTAAGAGTGATCTCTTCCAGACAACCTTTATATGGACAAAAACTTGCGTCTAAAAAAGATTTTAGTAGATCTGTGATCATATTTATATTTATTTTAATACAAAAAAAAAACACAATATACATATTTATTTATTTAATTTATTTATTTGATACAGGAAAACTTACAGCTATTCAATGCTTCTTATATCATCACTGACGTGAAATAGGTCGACATTATTGAAATTCTTACAAAGGTTGTTGAATTCATTACATGCTCTGATAAAATAGCTATAAAGCATATAGTTTGCATTACTAGGTGGAGTATATAATGGACACTTGAATCGCAGACTACGAGAAGGGATAGAGAAGCGTAGCTTGTTAAGTAGTTCAGGACAATCCATGCGACTTTGAGCAATATTTGATAGCAATACGATATCCGCTATGCACCGACGAGTGTGTAATGGAAGAAGGTGAAGTCTAGAACATGCTTGATCATAGCTGTCCTTACTCAATCTGAATTTGGAGCGCATATGCCGAATTTTTTTTTTCTGGATCGACTCTATTTTGTTAATGTATATATTATAGTGAGGATTCCAAACTTGACATGCATATTCTAAATTGCTTCTAACTAGTGTGCAGTAAAGAATTTTTAAGGATTTTAGCTGCCGGAAACTGTAACAGGACCTAATAATAAAACCGAGAGCTCTATATGCTTTGTTAACAATAGCCTCGATATGATGATCGAAGGCTAGTTTACTATCTAAAATAACTCCAAGATCTTTAACTATATTACATCGAGTGATAGGGAGGCCATTCACTCGATAAGTGAAATCGAACATTTGGCGTTTAAATTATATATAAACATACATATTTATCAGTATATATACACATACTATTAATAATAATAAGTCATAAATAAATATGCTAAACATACAACAGACTACGAGCTACCACGGCTCTTAAATAGTAACTGTAGCAAATTATTACAATTTTATTTAAATTTTGCTTGATGAAGTTGTCTTAATTTTTTTTTAACATTTGCAGGGCATGTTCTACTTTAACACAAAACTACCCGCAGTTGGCGAGTGATTTGTTCAACGCAGCGTTTATGTCTTGCTGGACCGAGTTGAGTGAACAGCCTCGTAGAGAACTGGTAACAGCTCTGGAGAGGGCACTTGCTGTGCCCGAAGTTCCGGAATTGGCATTAGTTGTTTTGAACTTGGCAGAATTTTGGAACATTGTGAAAAGGGTGCGTTGCCGATATCAATTAAGTTACTCGGAGATACAGCTATCACTTGTAGAGCGTACGCTAAAGCATTGTACTACAAGGTAATTGTTTTCAAATTAATTTATTTATTGAACACCAACACAATGAACATTTTTAACATAGAATATATAAAAACAGCGAAAAGTTGTAAAGTTAATGCCGCCATCGCAGTTAAAGGTGAAGGCTGCATGTAGTTTCATTTAATTTAGAGTGACAATATTAAATTATAACTAAAAAAAAAACACAAAAAGTAATATTTAACTAAATTTTTAATTAGAGTGAACTAATAAAAAAACTATTTATAGCTTAGTGACTTTTTAAACATACCAAAACTTTGACAAAGGAGGTCGATATCATTCGTTTTTAAATATGAATTAAATTCTATAGCAAGTCTATTAAAAGGCGCATTCTTACCTAGGTTCGACCTAAATTAACTACTGCTTAACAATTGGTAACGTGAAGGTATAGAGCTAGGGCGGAAAGAAGCTCAGGGTTGTCAATTATGCCATTTGCAAGTTTATAAAGAAATTTAATTTATGTTAACATTTTATTTATATTTGTTTTTCATATGAATTGTTGTTGTAATGAAATATTCCAGGAGGAAGAGTATCGCCATAATCCCACCACGCAAGTTGTCGAAGCTCTTATACATATTAATAATAAACTTCAACAAAAAGAAGCAGCCAATGGCTTACTCGAGAAGGTAATTACGCAAAAGAAGAATGGGGATTGTTCGCTGAACGTCCATGTCCGCTGGTACGAAAAACTACACAATTGGGAACAAGCATTGGATCTCTATGATAAGAAATTAGAAGTCGAACCACAAGATTGGGAGTCAAAGTTGGGTATGATGAGGTGTCTAGAAGCAATGGGAGAATGGAGAAAAGTTTATAAAATAACAAGTGATCAGTGGGATAATATAAGTGAAGATATTAAAGAAAAATCCGCCAAGATAGCAGCAGCCGCCTCATGGGGCTTGCAAGAATGGGACTCTATGAGAAAGTACGTCGAATGTATTCCGGAAGACAGCCAAGATGGCGCTTTTTACAGAGCCATTTTATCAATTCACGAAGGACAGTGGCCAGAGTCAAGACATTATATAGACGTCGCTAGAAGTTTACTAGATGTAGAACTAACTGCAGTACTAGGCGAGAGTTATCAGAGATCGTACGGAGCTCTTGTCAACGCACAGTTACTAACAGAGTTGGAGGAAGTTGTAACCTATAAATTGGTGGAAGAAAGGAGAAGTACAATACACAGAGCATGGTGGACTAGACTTCAAGGTGGACAACGTTTAGTTGAAGATTGGCGTAAGATGCTTCAAATACGGAGCCTCGTTACAAATCCTCAGGAAGATTTCCAAACGTGGCTCAAATTCGCTTCCCTATGCCGCAAAACTGGTTCGATAACTCAAGCCCACAAAATAGTTCTTTCCGTTTTGGGTTGCGATCCCACTACAAACCCTGACGTGTTACTTCGTATGCAGGATCCAAGGATAGTTCTAGCGTACAGTAAAAATTTATGGGAGGCTGGCAACAAACGCTACGCGTACGACGTCTTGCAAAGATTTCTCGATAATTCTGAACCGGATAACGAAGACCATTGTAAATTACTGGCCAGGTGTCATTTGAAACTGGGCTCCTGGTGTGAGTCTCTGCAGGAAATCAACGAATTATCTATTCCTGAAATTTTAAGAAACTATTCGGCGGCGACTTTACTGGCCCCCGACTGGTACAAAGCATGTCACGCGTGGGCATGTATGAACTTTGAAACAGTACTTTTCTATAAACAACAAGATAACACATCGGAAAGTAGTCTCGCGGCAGGCACTGGGGAGAAAAAAGTCGCCAGGCCAGAATTTATCAATACACATACAATACCAGCTATTGAAGGCTTTTTTAAATCTATCAGTTTATCCAATGGCAATTCCCTTCAAGATACTTTACGACTCCTCACACTGTGGTTTGATCATGGACATCACCCTGCCATATACGATGCATTATTCGAAGGGATAAGGCAGATCGATATTAAAATATGGCTTCAAGTGATACCACAGCTTATCGCTAGAATCGATTCGCCAAGGAGTTTAGTTGCGAAGTTGGTACACATTTTACTAATCGATATCGGCAAGTCACATCCTCAAGCGTTGGTCTACCCTCTGACTGTAGCCACGAAATCGTCCTTCGTGACAAGGAAGACTGCTGCCAACTACATCTTAAAGACAATGTGCGCTCATTCGCAGAATTTAGTAAATGATGCTGCTCTGATATCAGAGGAATTGATTAAAGTAGCAATTCTTTGGCATGAACAGGTCTTCATAGCACTGGATGACGCATCCAGGTAAGTATACATTTTCAACCGACTTCCAAGAAGGAAGAGGTTCTCTATACGTCTGTTTTCTTTCATGTTTGTTTCCTCAGAACTTTCGTATGGGTTAACCGATTTTGATAATTCTTTTTTTTATTTTTTATAATTTCTAAGCAAGTGCTTGACTACGATCCCACCTGATGTTAAGCGGAAATGCAGTCCCGGATGATAAGGCGCACTAGCTTAGTAAATGCCTATTCACTCTACTCTTGAAAATACCCACATTGTAATCGGAAGGAAAGACAGACGCGGGCAAACTATTCCAGTCCTTTGCTCTACGAAGAATGAAAGACGAAGCAAATCGCTTCGTTCGGGTTTGAGGATGTTCACAACGAAAGGATGAAATCCCGCAGTGCGTCTAGAAGTCCGATGGTGGAAAGGGATGGGGAATTAGATCATGTAGTTCCTGAGCACACTCTCCAAAATGCAATCTGTAGAAAACCGAAAGGCTAGCTACCTTACGCCTGTGCTCAAGACTGAGCAGATTGGTTTCAGCTGCGTCACCAAATAGCCTCTTAGCCCGCCTCTCCACCGAGTCCAAAGCAAATTTATTTGAAAGCATTGAAGCTTCCCGTGTGGTGGTCTATTTAGTCCAGTTCTAACTATGGCATCCAGAGATCCAAGAGAAAGCCATATAAGTCTTAAATTTGCATTAAGTATGTGCACGTTAAATGGACGTAAAATTCATATTGACTTATACGTCCATTTTCCACGCAAACCGATTTTTTATTGGTACTTCAATGGTAATTTGATGAGAGTTTGGTCAGGTTCTGATTAATTGTATTTCATAATATTCCTAAATATTCTATACAATATGTGTATGTGTTTATATATGTGCGAAATAAATGTATGTGTTTTAAAAAAGACTTGGCTTAAAGGTCTTGTTACCAAGCCATAAAATTTTCATCAACAACAAAGAGCGCGTCCGATCGTAATAGTGTCTAACGTTTGATTCGATATTTGAAATTATAACGATAGTCGAAGTTGAAGTTGTTTTTTTTACTAGTAAATATACTTGTATTATTAATTTATTCTTCAAACAATTATAGACCTTTTGTTTTTTATTATATTATCATTTAATTGTTTGTAGCATAAATAATCTGTATTATTCTTATTTTGGTGACATTAAACATGTTATGTATATATTTCTTACAGGTTGTATTTCAGTGATAAAGACTACAGGGGCATGTTCAGGACACTAGACAAAATGCACGCAATACTTGATCGTCCTCCGGAGAGTCTAAAAGAGATATCTTTCCTCCAAATGTACGGAAGGGATTTACAAGAGGCGCAGAAATGGTGCGAACTTTACAAGGTGAATAAGTCTATTCAAGTTGTACGTCTACAAGGTTCAGTGAACCTTGCAGTTACGCGCCTCGGGGTATTGACCCTATTACCCGAGTAGTCAACGCAGGGGGATACTGTTTCCCTGGTATCTTTCATGTGTACCGTTGATTTTTACCCTCCGTACTAGTTACAAAACTATATGACGGCAGAATATCTTAGTAGCCGGTTTCTGATGTTGGTTAGAATCCAAAGAATTATACTCAACTAGCTTTTTTTTTTCTAAAGAAAGCTAGCAATATTTCATTTTTTTTTCAATAGTCGAATAGTGGATACGAACCTACGACCTTACGATTCGCAGACCGCACGCTAAGCCATTAGGCTGTTGACGCTTAAAACGCTGAGCCGACAAACGTTGTATTGATATAAAAATTATTTCTAATTTTTTGTGACGAACCTATACTGGTTAACAATTGGCCTAAGTTACTCCCTTATTACATCAGCTATCTGTCAGTGAAAGTCCCGTAAAAATCGGTACAGCCGTTCCAAAGATTATTCGGAACAAACAGACAGACAGAAAAATTAAAAGAATACAATAATTGTACAAAATGTTATTTTAACATAGACATATTATTTATTGACATCATGATAGACAAACAAGTTACAAACAAAATATAACAATTTCCTTTAATTGTTATATTTTGTTTTTAACGAAATGTAGAGAAGCAACAGACAAATAGGACATGATGCAACATCGGACACAACCATAGCGATGCTGGTATATGTACCGTACCGTACATACATTCATACCCATGTAGTAAAAAGCGCTTATTTTAATATTACAAACAGACATTCGAATGTTATTTATTTGTATATATAAAATATCCATTAAATATTACAGGAAACGAACCAGGAGCGGTACTTAAACGAGGCGTGGGACCTGTACTATCACGTTTTCCGCCGCCTGTCGGCGCAGTTCCGCTCGCTGACGTCCCTGGAGCTGCAGTACGTGAGCGAGCGCCTGCACGGCTGCAGGGACTTCGAGCTGGCCGTGCCCGGTTCCTACGTGCCCAACGAGAATATCATAAGGATATCACATATAAAAAGTCAATTGCAGGTATGTATGTCAGCTTTAGATAGATATAACTTTATTGTACACCAAAATCAAATAAGCAAATTACATATCTAAGGTACATTTTATAATTCGTTGTACAATGGGCGACTTTATAGCTAAAAGCAATCTCTTCCAAACAACCTTTGCAAGGACAGGAAATATATGAACAATCATAACTAATCTACACATGTACTAAATAACCTACTCCAAATATACCTATATAAATAAGTTAATCGGTGCTTACAAATGCGAGGAAGCTTAACTCTAATTTATTCCGAGTCTCTATTTCAAGAGTTCCCTGGTACATGAACTGGAACCCAAGGTCCTATGCTGTCAAAATATGGGACCTAATTGAAAGAAAATCTCCAGAGATGGTTGAACATAAGCACAAGATCCTTGTTACTTGCCGCTGCATGAAAAATCAAAATAGCCGTAATGATAACCGACTTCGGTAGGAGATGGCACCTCAAGAAGTAGATGAATTGAAAGAAAAATCTTTGAAGCCAAAACAAATTCAAAATCGGTTCATAAATGATCACAATACAAAACAATCGAGATCCTCCTTTTTGAAGTGAGTTAAAATAAATTTCGGTTAATGTTTTTTTTTAAATGCTTTAAGGTGATTAAATCCAAACAAAGACCGCGCCGTCTAACAATCCAAGGATCTGACGGCAAAGACTACATGTTCCTGCTTAAAGGTCACGAGGATCTCAGGCAGGATGAACGGGTGATGCAGCTGTTCGGGCTGGTGAACACACTCCTGCAGTCTGACTCGAACACGTACCGTCACGACCTGGCGATACAGCGGTACGCGGTGATACCGCTATCCCCGAACTCGGGCCTCATAGGCTGGGTGCCGCAGTGCGATACCTTGTACAATCTGATAAGCGACTATAGAGTAAAGAAGTCCAATAAACTGGCTCTGAATACGGAACAGCAAATTATGCAAAGGATGGCCTCCGATTATCAGAAGCTTATGTTAAAGCATAAAGTAAGTAATTTATTAAATAATCCCATATCTAATCAACCGTGGTCGATATACATACATGAATACCACTTTATTGTTATTCACTAATACAAAAGAGCAATTCATTCAAACATAACTTTAAATTAAAATGGACGAATAACTCATTATCACGCCAACCGATTTCGATGATTCATTTAGTTAGGTTCTGATTAATTCTATTTCGTAATATTCGTTCAATTATTGGTAAATACAAAGAACACGTCCACGCGTGTTTTTTTTATATGGACGAACTATACCAGTAGGCCAGAGAAGCCTGCCGTTACTGCTTCACCGGATTGAGAGGTGGTATAGCTCTTAGGTCGCCGGGAAGAAGGTGACATCGGCTGGCCCGTGTCGCCTTGCACTGCGAGGGCACAGGGGGGGGAGGGTGTAACCTCCCTCCCCGGGAAGTGCTCTCCTTGAGCACAGTGCATAGGGGCTCCGGTGCGTTCTACTGGAGATCCCGGAGCCCCTCACCATGCACCGAGGAAGGGCCACCGGGGAGGTTTTAGTGGGTAAAAACCCCACATAACCGCCGCCTTCCCCCCAGAAGGCGGGGTATCTTTCTGAAGATTTCCTCCCCGTGAAAAAAAAAAAAAGGTCGCTTAGCCTAAAGTGTGAAATATCGCTCTCTACCAATAAACCTACCAATCTCTAGCAATATATATTGTGAATTTATTTTAAGGTGGAAATATTCGAGCACACGTTATCACAGACCCCCGGCACTGACTTGGCGAGACTCCTCTGGCTGAAGAGCCCGTCTGCGGAGGCGTGGTTTGAGCGACGCACAAACTACACGCGCTCGTTGGCCGTCATGAGTATGGTGGGCTACATCCTCGGCCTGGGGGACCGGCATCCCTCTAACATCATGTTACATCGAGTCTCCGGGAAGGTGCTGCACATCGACTTTGGAGATTGCTTCGAAGTCACACAGACTAGAGAGAAGTTGCCAGAGAAGATACCGTTCAGGCTTACAAGAATGCTCATCAACGCTATGGAGGTTAGTCTCAGTATATTTAGGAACAAAAACCTAATCGAATTAAACGGTAAACGCTGTCACGCGCGTACGCCCTCTTTATATTTCCGAGTTATCGCAGGAATATTACCAAATAAAATTAATCAGGACCTAACCAAAATACAGAAGATATCCTAGGGGGCATCCTATGTCCCCTAGGTGGAGCAGAGGTCATCCACAATGATCTGGATCGATCAATATATATCAATCAATCAATCGATTTTGGAATTTTATATTTGAATTTTAGTATTATTATATGAAATTTCACAATGACATGATGATGAAAAAAAAAACAAATTAAAATTAAAATTCTTGGATTTGTTTTTTCAAGAATTTTAATTATAACATTGGTGAAATTTCATATTTTGGGGAATTATATATTTTTAAAATTCTATGTTATAAGTGTTCACTTCTATTGGCAATCCTTATGATTACCAATATTTGTATAGTGTTATATATAACTAATAAAGATTATTATTATGTCTTTAGGTAACCGGCATCGAAGGCACATACCGATTTACATGTGAGTCGGTAATGCACGTGCTGCACAAACACAGAGACAGCGTGATGGCCGTACTCGAAGCGTTCGTTTACGACCCCCTCCTCAACTGGAGGCTCATTGACAACGACCGCCACTCTATCACTGAGTCCTCCTTCTCCTCCGACATTGACTCTTCTTACTCCCTCCCCAGCAGGAGTAGAAATCATCTACACTATGAATCGTTGGAAATACCACCCGAAGCGAACCTCAACAAGAGAGCATTATCAATACTGAACAGAATAAGGGACAAGTTGACGGGAAGAGACTTTCCTCAGATAGAAGCAGTTGTCAGCGTGCCTAAGCAAGTCGACATGTTAATCAAAATTGCAACCAACAATGAGAATTTATGCCAGTGCTATATAGGGTGGTGCCCATTCTGGTGATATATGATATCGACACTGGACAAGAGTTGTAAGTGTTAATAGCTTGTGTTAATGGTTTAGAGTACGGTCTGCGCATCATGAGGTCGTAGGTTCGAATCCACAATTCGATTATCGACGTGAACCATCTCTTGGCACAAGCTTAAACTTAGTTGGAATGGTTAGTAATATTACTGAAAAAACAAGTAATTAAAAATTCGAATCAAATGAGCCCAAACTCGATAGGGTTGCGTCGTTTCTTACGGAGTTCCTATGGCAACCTTCCAGCTCCATCATCAGATCAGTTCTATGTTTTAATAATATTGCATTGTCAGCCGATTTATGCATGCAAAATTTCAGCTTAATTAGAACTGGAAGTGGTTCAAATGTGACTTGTAATATTTGATTACAGACCGACAAACAATGGCGCAGGTGAAAGTTAATAAAAGTTTGCAAAAAAGAAATATTGTATGTAATAAGTTTGTTTACGACCGACATTAAAAGAGGAGGTCTTCAATTCGTCTATATTTACCAGGAAACTTCTTAAAATCGTGAAGAATGATAGTTGATTGAGATATTGGTATGCTTATGACAATCCAAGACTGGGTAAAACAATGAGCACGAACGTGGAAGAAGAAAGAAAATCTATCCGTGAAATAGCAACCGACCGAGTCGTACTTGGGCGCCCTCGGATCGGAATGCTTACGCGTAACATAGTAACCGTCCAAGTCTCAATCTGGTGAAGCAATCAAGACCAGTGTCTTGGCCAATCTGTGTAATTCGTCAAAAAAAAGAAAGAAAATGTAGACGCCAGAACTTCGCAATATAACTATGCGAGCGTCCGCTTAATATTTGATAAGTTTGATTTGATTTGAAGTCGGTTTTGTTTTTACTATCAAATGTACTTGTTACTAACTTGTTCTACTTCAAAAATTAATGTCACACTATCCTACAAGATGAATAGTAATTTATACAGTTATTCGACATAAATTGCTTTCGCTTGCTATGTCTGTTTGCTCTTACTGGCTTTTGGGAATAGTCAAATTCATCTTTCTTCCATTCATAATCTTATTAAAATATTGTTAATCACACATTTTTAAACTTATATTTTACTATGTTTATCTTATTGGAATTTTCCTTGTCTATTTATTACACTTTAACCTATACAGTGGTACCTCGACGAGTTTAACTCGTTACATAACCATGCTCGTATCTCTTTAATTTATAGAAATGCTGTTGCCATAAATATTTTGTAAATTTATATAAAGCAAAGCATTCAAGTTATCAAATATGCTTCTAAAACAAGGGAAACAAGCATATATACTGAGGTCTAGTCTGAGTTGGGAGAAACTATTGAGCGGTATAATTCCTCGTCATCTCAAAGAAAAATATCGCTCGCTCGACGGCCCGTATCTCAAAACATTCGTATATAAGGACACTTGTATATCGAGGTACCACTGTATATTGTCTTATTTTCTCTTATACTCTATTATTACATAGTTTTGTAACTTCTCTTCCTCATAATCTATTTTATTGCATTAAGTGACTACTATTTATGTTATTTAGAACCCAATTATACTTCTTATTGTCGGCCCGTATAAATATCTGAAAATATCACTATTACAGTTTAACGTCTTTTATCATTGTAAGATTTTTTGTTAACTAAAAAATAAACAATATTGTTCAAACAATTATTTCATTACTTCCTCTTGAAAAGTGTCTCAGAATTTTATACATATTTCATGAAATTTCAAAACAAAAAATCTAGACTCGCAAATAGTAGAACCGACCGTATTATAAAGGCGGAATTTAGTTCAACGGTGATTACAATGCCATATAATTGCATATAACCAATGCTAAAAGAAAATTTTGATTATCGACTATCAAGCACTTAGCAGTAAAATGCAGTATTTTACGCCTGCCAATATATATTTGTCTCTATTTTGATTAATAGAGTATGTTCATCAGATCCGCCATTTTGAACATTAGTTTATGGTGTTACAATAAGTAAATTATTCATTATACGACGTAAAAATGTAAGGCTGGTTTTATGTATATTTAATTCTGGAATTCTGGTAATTAAACATTTCAAAGTATTAATAACGGCATTGGGAGATGGTAATGCAGGAACACATTAGACGTGGTTAGTATAAAACTATACATTAGTTGTGTTTGTTAGTGCGAGTAATAGGAGTGCACGAGAGATACGATATTACATAAAATATCGATATATGGACGCGATATATCGCTTCAAACCGATATTATCTAATATCGATATATTTCATCCGATATACGTATATATATTATAAGAAATTAAATAAAAAAGCATTCCATTTTTTCTTTTATTTGTAGTTGACAACTTGAATAAAATAAAACCCTTCTTGCGCTGCCATCACGAATAGTGTAGATTAAGTAGTATGTTACTACACTCCTACTCTTCACGATGGCAGGACTCTTTGTATAAATTTTATAATCTATACATGTAGTCTGTACTGCTAGCAGAATCAAATCAAATAATCTGGACTGGTATCCGAAGCGACAAAACTTGTCTAATTTTATATTAAGCGCTAATTAATTATAAACAAATTTCGATATATGAAAAATATCGATATATTTGTACAATATATCGCGTAGTATCGATACAACTTCTCGATATATTCGAAGAATATAGCGATATATTTTTGGCATGAACATCCCTAGCGTGCTAAGCCATGATAGTACAGCAGTGATAGCCACTGATGATATGACTTACGATCTGATGGTCACGAGTTCGACGGGTCTATTTGTGTTCGGTGTATGGCGATGGGCCTACCTAACACACATCTAATAAGCTTAGTGAAAAATGAAACTGTCATTGTCTACCCCTCTATGGTTAGTTGGATCTGGTCCTGGTACTTAGTTTTGTGTATGGTGGATATTACTATTTAGTGATAACAATGTAGTACATTATTTAAACTTTTATTACCACCGAACGGCGAAGATATTTTTATATTCACATGCTTTTTATAAGAAGTGATATTGTTTAATGTTCTACATGAAGAAATACCATTTCTATCACACGCTACAGATATGTCTACAGTACTACCTTGTTGCTTACCGGAAATATTATATAGAACTGCATTCTCTTTTGTTTCCAGTAATTAACAAAAAAACCGGGAACGCAGTAAGCGCGTAAAATACATTTGCAAAACAAAAATGTAAGGCAACATTAAAACCATATCATGGATTTAATTTTTTTTTTTATTGTAAAATATTTATGCTAACTGCCATCCAAACATTCCTGATACTAATATTAAACCGGATAATATTAATGTCATACGATAACGGTATTTCCCCGAGAAGACAATTGTTATTGTGAAGAAAGAGATATTACTTAAATGTCTTAAAGCTCCACAGATATATGACAGAAGCAAGGAATACTTTCAACATACTGAATAAACAAGGAAGAAGTGAAGCTCTATTGTTACTTAGATGGAGCAAGCAAACCATTTCACTGAGTGTGTGTGTATCATGTAAAAGTTAAAATTCATTTTTAAGGAGGCGAAATAATTAAAAAAATCTAAGAAACAATGATGTTGACAGCAAATTTTTAAAATAACTTCGTGACTTATATTTCTAAACATAATCGAATTGTTTGTTTAAGCAAAATTCGAGTAATAATGGTTTTGGGGATTGAAGGAAAGAGCCAAAACATTTTTTCGAGTCATATAAATTTCCGACTTATGGAGAGGGTCGAGCTAAAGACATTTTGCTGTATTAAGTCAATGTATACAAAAAGTATGAATTTTTAAATTAGATCATAGGGGTAATAAAGGCATCTTGTTTTATTTTTTTTAAATAATAATTGCTGGAGTAAATACTTAAACTTTGGTCAAACCGGAAAAATTGTAAAAGCGTTCAACTACTGGAAACTACAAGCAACTATGTATAATATATGCACATGCGTGAGAACGACTATAAGGATTACATCGTAGAGAAGATTATATATTTTTCCTTGTAACAGCTATCATTACGCTTATATAATATTCAATCCTTTTTCACAATTTTTATTTCATTTTTATTGAGCTACATTGTCTTTCATGTAACTCACGAACGGTAAAGGTAATAACTTCGACAACTTTGTATGTAAAACTTCGTCCAAAGTGGGCTTGCATAAATAAATGTCTATATCACCATCACTGCTACGGAATTCACTTAGTGTCTGTCTGCAAACGCCACATGGCGCTGTGAAGCCGCCTTGTTGATGAGCTACTACAGCCACCATCTTGAATTTAAGGTAACCATCACCTACAGCTTTAGGGACAGCCGCACGCTCTGCGCATATACAGGGTGTAAATGTTGCACTTTCTATGTTGCAACCCGTATACACTTTAGAGTCATCTTCTGTCAGGATGGCGGCTCCCACGGCGAAATTTGAGTAGGGACAGTACGCATTTTTTCTCGCTTCAGCTGCTTGCCGTACTAAGTCTTGTATGATCTCGTCTGAGGAATTAATTAAGCGGCTAAATATTGTGAACTGATAAAAGCAGATATGAAATTAATTGACGTAAATCGATTAGCTAGCTCTGACATATCAGATTTCCAAGGTAAAAAGGGTCATGGTACGTTGCTATGATATCAGCTGTGACTTTAATCTAATATTACACTGAAGTGGTGGACCACTTATTTATTATCTCTCATTTCCTTATTTATGTATTTGGAACTACCTGTTTTCCATTAAAATATGATTACGCTCTCGAATTATTCGCAATGCCGTATAAATTTAGATCATCGCGTATTTGTACACGCAAAAATAGATTTACTCGACATCATTACATTTCGTGAGATCTCAATGAATTTAGAAAGGATGTGATTTAGTAATGAAACTAATAATTTTAATTGATTTCAACATTCTAGATTTATCCACTACAAACAGTTACAAGGACGGTTACTTACTCAAGGAGTTGAAAGCAACTATTTTATAGTTATCCATAAGGACACAAATGTTTAGTGATTTACTCGCGTGGGAAAAGCGGGCCGTGTTGTATTTCGAGCGGTCAGCACCCGACTGATTAAGCCAAACGATCGTTGATTAGGTATCGTGGTTTATGATTGAACGTCCCTTGTGACTGCCGTTTGAAAGTGCCGATGGAGCGATTGTTTTATTTTTTAAGTCCGTGCGCAATTGTGACTACGAGTGAAGGCCAAACACCCATTTACGTGATGAATCCATTATTATTTAATAGTGCCATCTTTTCCTTATCGCTATGAACACAATTTTCTAATTTCACGTCATTTACTACTGCCCAAGTTTTTATTTATTATATAATTTTTACAATGGTTGCTATTTCTAAAATTTTTCTACAGTCCAATAATTACGCTAGTTTTATCTATTAGAAGAAAGCTGCAATTAAAAATTTTACATTATGGCTCTAGTAACAAAGAACTACTTTTTATTATCATTTTCTTTTTTACACCAAACGGTCGAACTGGCACTACGTGATCACCGTCGCCTTGAAGCATCTAAAAAACGGCGGTCGTGGATTCGAATCCAACATTAGACGTGACATATTGACGTGACCCATCTCCTAGCACAATCTTAAAGTCTAATAAATGTCATCCGTTTAATTGTTTTGAATTTGTTTCGCAAAAAAACTCAGTCGATGGTATTATAATTATGGACTATTCCTCATAACATATCCATTAGTAAATGCGACGAAGATACTAATAGTGATGGTCAATGGATCAAACCAGTCGGAAAAAACATTTCAAAAGTATTATAGAATTTATAAAAACAACAAAAACAAACATATACAAAATAGAGCATTATATAACTATATTTCCTAAGCCCCACTTAAATATAGAGTAAATTCGTTTAGTAAATATATAATAAATATATATCCCAAAAATATTACAAAGGTATTCACTGATTTACACAACAACTGTCTGTCAGGTTTTGTACCAAGGATATTATATTGGTATATTTCTCATTGTAATTGCGACAGACATTGCAGCGTTCGCTATGCACCTACATACATGTGGGTGAAAGTCAAGGTAATGAACAAGATTCTGCTACTAACATTTTCATATGGCCTTTATTGCAATTCATTTCAAAATTTTTCTCACTTCGATATTATATTTGATCTCAGTCCTAGTGACTAAGCGTTATCATTTCTTTGATTTGTTCAGACATTAGAAAGTTCACATGATTTCTTACAAAGAAATACCTTACTAAAATTTATGTGCGGTGTGTGTGTAACAAACCCTTACATATATTTTTATATACCGTTACAACACGAGATGAACTGAAGACCGGTCAACTAGTGTCCGTCCATTGCAATTATGTTGGTGGAACTTTGACCTGTCCGAAGTGCTTTCGTGCTTTTAGCAACAAACCTAAGCCGTACTACATGAACGAATTGTCATAATGAAAAATGCTTGTCCAGTGATACAGTCGCCATGGTGGAAATTGGCCTGGACATCATTATTATCATATGCACCCTGTATACTTTTCTACGTATGTTTTGGAGAAATAGGAAAATATTAGGAAGTATAAATAAAAACTAATTAAGTTTTAACATATTTTTATTTTATAAAAAAGAAATCATACACTGTGTTTTAAATTAGGTACTGTTTACCTATAATTAACTGTAAGACAACCCTTACATTAACAACAACCCTTTTTGGATGAGAAAATAAGAGCCCAATAATAGATAAATTCTTTCGCTATCTGGCAACATTTTTTTTTTGACGCAATATAATATAAAATTTCGACGAAGTACTAGCGGTTCCATAAGTATTCTAAAAAATATTTTATAATAACGATCCGGTCTTCAGAAAAGTAAATAAATTGTTTGAAACGATACACAACTGTAGTATTTTAATAGTAACTTATTAAATACCTAGTTGTTAGCTCAGTAGTTTTATTCCTAGTAAAGATCTTCTGTAGTAAACGCATTTTATGAACACAGATAAAAAAGCAAATATTTGCTTTTTATTATCTCTTACTAGCATTGTTTGATAATTATATATCTATTTACCCAAACAATACATTAAAAAAAAAAAATTAATATGAACGATTTGAAAAATTTTAATGAAACGTCCATACCATCGTGTTTATTTTCTGGAGCTAACATTTGCTTATATAATGTTGTTTATACACAAAATATTTGCGACAAATATATTTTGAAATCGAATGAAATACTAATACATCGACGAACACTAGCCAAGCTATTGGCATTATAAATAGACAATTTATATTTTTTTATTTAGCGCTTTAAATTTATGTGGTTGGTGGCCATGATCAAACCAGAGATTTTCGAACTCTTTGAGAAGACCGTTTTTGTTAAGACCGTTATTTTAAAGCATTTAAGCATTTGGCGCAAAAGCTCTGAAAAGGAATATAAACGACGGCTTAATTAGATGCTTCCGGATTACACGTAGTCTGTAATATATGAACTGAGGATTGCAAAAACCGTATATTGAACTGACTAATACGTATACTAAGCCCAAAAAATTCACTTAAAATGTATAAGCAGAAGACAAACTCGTAATTAAATACACACGAATAGAACATTACAATAAGCTTATTACCAGTTTAAGATGCAAAAATTATAATTATAAGTAAATCATAATATTGTATTAGAATTAGAACCCAAATACAACTTCTTATACAGTTTTTTTATTTTCAAACGGATGACACACTTTTCAGCAAAATTGTGTTTTAGTCACGAATTTACACATCTGCTGTAATTTCTTTGGCAATGTACAAAGGCAGTTTTATTTTTCTTACAAAAATCAACTTATGTTATTTAGTGTGCTATAATCTATAGCATACAAAATCCTTAAAATTAAAGCTCTTACGCATATATAGTTTGACTCACGATTTCGAGCTCGTTTTGATGAGGTCACCTCCATTAGAGATTTGAACAAGTGATTTTTTGTACTTGAGAAACCGAATATGGATTGTTCATTTATACATAGCGCTGGGATAAGAATTTTCCACCGACTATGAATCAAACGCTAAGGTCTCACTAACTAATAATGCATTACCACTTTTAACAAACAATCATTGTCCTTATAACACAAAGGGGGTAAACAGAGAAGCAATCGCCATCCACAGCTTGTAAAATGTCACACGGTGGAGCTATACTGTAAAAAGATCACAAAGATATAAGGTTGTCAAATATCTCCCTTCCGCCTTTTTGTCTTTGAATTTCGCGGCTATGTACAAAGCGCTACAGAGCTCGTATCTAGCAATACTATACATAATTTGAAAGGTCTTGACATAACCTACAAAACGACGCTATGCATAATTAGTTTGGATATTGCGTTCAACAGTTATAGACGTGTAAACATGGACTTCACTAACGCCGAAATTCGCGGCTTGGCCACTGTTTGGGACGATTCACCGGCCTTCGACCACGACCGTTTTCGCTTGATATTATCGTATGTGATCCATTTTTCGTCACCAAGCACCATCCGCTTCAAGAATGGGTCGAGTTCGTTCCGTTTCAGCAGCATATCGCAGGCGTTGATTCGGTCCAGAAGGTTTTTGCGTCAAATCATGCGGCACCCAAACATCAAGCTTTTTGTATCCAGCCTTCTGCAGATGGTTTAAAATGGTTTGGTGACTAACTCCCATCTCCTGGGCGATGTCACGAGATGCCACATGCCGGTCTAACTCGATGTAGTCCATGATTTGATCGGTATTTGTCGTCACAGGTCTTCCGCCGGCTGGCTTATCCATGTTGTCGTTTTCACCGGCTCTGAATCGTCGAAACCATTCCTCCGTGGTTCGAAGTGATAGAGTACCATCCCCCAAAACACCATTAATCTCACGGAACGTTTCTCTAGCGGATTTGCCTTTAACGAAGGAAAACTTTAAAATAGCGCGAATTTCGGCGTTAGTGAAGTCCATGTTTACACGTCTATAACTGTTGAATGCAATATCCAAACTAATTATGCATAGCGTCGTTTTGTAGGTTATGTCAAGACCTTTCAAATTATGTATAGTATTGCTAGATACGAGCTCTGTAGCGCTTTGTACATAGCCGCGAAATTCAAAAGACAAAAGGCGGAAGGGAGATATTTGACAACCTATTATAAACAACTGAATTTTTTATACAGGGGTGGGTAAGCCTTTTTGGGGAAAGAGACAAAAAATACAATTTACAAAATGCTAACAATAGATAGCACAGTAGTTCCTCGATATACGAGCTGCCGAACGAGCGATATAGTGCTTTGAGATGAGAGCAAGATTTGAAAGACGAGGAATCGCACACTACACAACTCTAACAGTTTCTCAAACTATGCCTCTTTCGAAGCGTTTTTATGAGTTAGGTTCACGTTTTTTGATTTCTGTACATTAACAAAACATTTTAAATTAATTTCAATGCGAAGATTGCTTTGAGATACGATCAATTACACATAAGAGTAAAGTTACGGAAGGAATTAGACTCGTATGTCGAGGTACCACTGTACCCCATTTAGTTCAAAAGTGTTGACCCCTGATTTAGGACGTCCCCTAACGTTACTATCACTCCATACATTTTCTTTGTTTCTTTTCAACCTATGGTCACAATATACACTTTCCAATCACCCTTATCTCTCACACAGTTTCTAATCCACGCCATTTTGAATGCTAAGCTCACACATTTCATAATGTTGGTAAATAAACATGTGCTACACTGAGCTCTTGCTTACATACACTGCTCTTATCAAAAAAAAAATTGAATAATATATATATGTTCACATATATATATATAATCTTTCCGTTATTTAAATACAATTATGTATTGCATGTCATGTTTGAATATATGTCAAATAGAAAAGAAATAAGTCAGTTAATCTTTAGTCACTTTACCAATTGTAAAGTAAAATTAGCGGCCTATATTTAATCTTTATCTTCACAGAATAAGTATACTAAAAGGCGAATTTGATGCCGAAAAGCATTCTCTGTCAGGGATTATGTGGACAAAATAATGGATGCTCAAAGAAAAAAAAAATGCATATGAATAAACTAAAAACATGACCGTAATAATTATATTTTAATATTATTTAATATAATTATACTTAAGCAGATGTTAGCTTGCTTCCATCTTCCGGGTCTAGTAGAGATTGACTTCAGATGAATTTCAAAATATTTCCCAGACGCGCCAAATCTCCTTTTGTAAAAGCAGACTTTATATGGTAAGGAAATGTTATTGCATTCATACAAATATAAACAGAGTAATAAATAGCCGATTTTAAATTTAGGTTACGGTCGAAACGCAAGGCCGTAGGTTCGAATCAGCCCTGTAGTTCTGGGCTCTCAAGAATAAGACTACGGTATCCCCTGCCTGTCGTATAAGGCGACTAAAGGGGCCTCAGGTTCACTGGGCGACAAGGGTGGGGCCTTTGTCGTCCGCTAAGGTGGACCCGGGAAGAAGGCGACATCGGCTGGCCCGTGTAGCCTTGCACTATGAGGGCACAGGGGAGGAGAATCCTCCCGGGATGCTCTCCTTGAGCACAGTGCAGAGGGGCTCCGGTGCGTTCCACTGGAGATCCCGGAGCCCCTCGTCATGCACCGAGGAAAGGGCCACCGGGGAGGTTTTAGTGGGTAAAACCCCACATAACCGCCGCTTTCCCCAGAAGGCGGGGTATCTTTTGAAGATTTCCTCCCCGTTAACAAAAAAAAAAAAGGTTCGAATCCACCATTGGACGTGAACCATCGTGTAATATGTGTGAGAAAGTTATCTTTAAAAATCACTTGTCAATAGCCGATCTATAAATAACTACCAAAGGTTACCAAAACGGACACCATCCGACGTAACACTGGCAGAGGTTCTCGTTGCTCGTTGCCTGCTGTATCAGCAGTTCCACCTGTTTCTGAACCGATATACAGGACAAGTCGTCTATATGAGTGAAGTCACGGCCGGTCAACTTATCTCTAACCCTGTTGACGATCACGAGCGCTCGCTTGTTAAGGTTAGTCTCCGCCGGCTGGTCCAGGGTGTCGTTAACACCTATTTGAGGTCTTATCTTGGTTGTGAGAGGTGACGATGAAGCTTCTGCGGTCTCCGCGTCTCCCCGCGACCGGCGGGCGGCGTCTATGAGCCTCCAGTTGAGGAGTGGGTCGTAAACGAAAGCTTCGAGGACGGCCATCACGCTGTCCTTGTGCCTGTGCAGTACTTCCATTACGGATTCGCAGGTACGACGGTATGTGCCCTCTATGCCGGTTACCTGTGACACATAATCAAGTTATCATTATATTATTGAAAGTAAAAGTAAGTAAAGCAAAAGCTTTGTGCCCCTTCGTATGAAAACTGTGCGGACGGAGTTTGAGAAATCCCACACTTATTTAGAGAAGAAGCGAAGAATTTTATACATGCAATAAAACATTGCATACACTACAACGGCAATTAACATAGCAACGGTTAAGTAACTATGATAAATTATTTATATATTTATTTAAATGAACAAAAATTATAACACCGTTACAGATAATACCAATATGATGTTATAAAAACTTAGTTAAATATATATTATTAAAATTAAAACAAAAAAAAAGGTGCGTTATGTATTGACAATAATATATAAATATAATGGAGTCAAACACCTTCCACGCATTTGTAGGCAGCTTAGATAAAAACAGACTCTGTGCAACAAAATATATCAATGTGCAGTGAGATGGTATTAACTATAACTGAGAGATATTAATGAATAGGATTTCAATTCTCCCATTTCTGAATTGAAACTATAGGACGATTCGAATTTGTACTATAGGACGACAACTTTTTGATTGAATTTTTGAAGCGTCAATAGCCTAATGGTTTCGGGTACGGCCTGCGAATCGTAAAGTCGTGGGTTCGAATCCACCGTTCTACTGTTGCCGTGAACCATGCCATAGCACAAGCTTAAGCTTAGTTGGAATGGTTAACAAGATTGTTAGTAATATTTATGAAAAAAAAAAGAAATATTGCTAGCTTTCTTTTTAAAAAAAAAATTGAATGCAATATAGATAGATAGATAAATAAATCCTTTATTGCACCAAAGGATATGTACAAAGGCGAACTTAATGCTAACTAGCATTTTCTTCCAGCTAACCTTTAGCGGTTAAGAGCAGACCAAAGGTACTCCTAAAATAGCGTTTTAAAATATTATATAGATAAATAAATATACATTTACATATACATTCATAGATACTTCAAAATAAATATTACTATATACATATAGATAGAATATATAAACGATTTACGATGACGAACTACACAGATTGGCCAGAGAAGCTGGCCTTGACTGCTCGAATGAGAGGTGGCATAGCTCTTAGGTCGCTTAGCCTGAACCTCTATCGCTAGTAACTCGACACAAGGGTACTAGCGATAGAGGTAACATAGTAACTTCGGCTTGGACGGTTACTATGTTACGAACATAAACGACAATATATATACCAGTTTGTAATTTTGCATACTTTGAGTAGAAAGTATTCAGATACACGCGATTTTAACACATTAATTGACGAAGCCTCCTAATCTCAATCGGCAAACTATATTATAGTTTTATAGCTGTACAGGTAAAAGACATTCGGGGAACGTTAGAAATTTATTATAGAAGGTTCGAGGTATAACATAATGTAGCATGTCCGAGATGAAACTTGAGTTAACAATAGACCTGTATGAGTGATAATGATTGCTTCAGATGTTACCAAATACCTAATATATTGCTGGGTTTGCCCTTTATACATTTAAAAGTAATAAAAAGAATAGTGGATAATAAAAGCAGAGTCATAACCTATACATAGAGACCTATGTAAAGAAAGTAGAAGGCCATAGGGTACAGGGCAGTCGTGCGGCCCTAGTGCGGATTCGTGGTTTCATGTCCTAGAAAAATTTCTAGGACATCAAAGTTTCAAGAGCGCATATTAAGAAAAAAAATTGCAACAATAACAGCAGTTCACCTCCATAGCGTTGATAAGCATCCTCGTCAATCGGAATGGTATCTTTTCTGGGAACTTGTCTCTAGTGACGGCGACTTCGAAGCAGTCGCCAAAGTCTATGTGCAGGAACTTCCCAGTGACCCTGTCCAGCATGATATTGGAAGGATGGCGGTCTCCCAGGCCGAGGATGTAGCCCACCATGCTCATAACGGCCAACGACCGTGTGTAGTTTGTGCGACGCTCGAACCATACTTCGGATGAGGGACTCTTTAGCCACAACAGTTTAGCCAAATCGTCACCAGCGGTATGCTCTAGGGCATGTTCAAATACTTCCACCTGAAAAAACGAGTGTACTTTAGAACACACGACTGAAGTAAAACTTCTTTAGCTCCATCTATGTTTGTTTTAAATGTACAATTAAAGATTTTTCAAAAGAGAAAAAGGTGCGAGGCGTACTGCTCTCTCGCTCCTACAGTGTGATACAGACAGGCTGTGTCTTAGATATACGAAACGTAACTGGCTGAGAGAAAGACGATGTGTGATCGCACTGCTCTCTCTTGCACCCACAGTAATATACGAAACGTAATTCTTTCTACCCTACTTTCGTTCGCCCCGCCCGATCACACTTTTCGTAACGATCTCACCAGCTTTTTTTTAATTGATGATTACTTACAATGTTTTATTCCCCAGCGTGTTTGGCTAGGGGTATTTTTAAATTACACATACCACTTATACATTGATCAACTTATATAAAAAACATATTTCTAATTTTCTTATTTCTAGTTTATACATTTCCTTAATTTCTCTAATATTTCTATTACTTATTTCTATATTTATTTTCTTAATTATCTATTTGTTTATGTCTTATTATTATTTATAATTTTTGTTTGATTCTCTTATTTTTTATCTATTTATTTGTTTTGTTTCTATTAATCACTTTTAATACAGTTTATTTACAAAATCTTATAAATATTTCTTTGGTATCCTTATTGCTAATTAAATTTCTAATATTATCTAAAATTCCGGACATTCTATCAAAACATGTAGCACCGACCCATGCACATCCGGATCACAGATGCACGAAGGGGTCTCCTTGCACCGACACTTATTAACCCTCCGTGCCCTCTCACAATTTGTACTAGAGTCGGGTCTAATGACGGGGTATGCGGACACGATGTCAGGGAAAAACACTTTCGCTGTGCTCGCAGTATCCCCGTCTTTGTAGGGCCTGTTCCATATGTCAAGCGAGTCCAATCGGATTGATCTCACCAGCTTATCCCAGTCGAGCGTGCGTAAAGAAACTTTACTTGTATAATTAGTTACAAGATTGCTGTTAAAACTGTCTACTTGGTGGAGGAAAACGGAAACCAAATTACCTTTTGCATGAGCATTAATCGTTCCAAATCGGATGCCATCCTCTGCATGATCCTATGCTCAATATTGAGCAAGATTTTTCTTTTGTCCCTGTAGTCCCTAATTAAGGAGTGCAGGGTGTCGCAATGGGGCACCCAGCCAATAAGTCCTGAGTTAGTGGATAGCGGTATTACGGCGTAACGTTGTATGGCCAGGTCTCGTCGGAAGGTGTCTGGGTCGGCCTGCAGCAGTGTGTTGACGAGGCCAAACAGCTGCATGACCCTTTCGTCTTGACGTAAGTCCTCGTGGCCCTTCAGCAGGAACATGTAGTCTTTGCCGTTCGATCCCCGGATACAGAGGCGGCGCGGTCTCTGTTTTGATGTTATAACCTATAAATTAAAACAATTAAGCTTGAAATTTTAAAATTGTAAATCGAACCGCTTTGTCTTATATAAATCTCTAAAATATTCCCAAATAAGGAGTTGTCAGACTAAGGTCATTCATACACAACTACGAACACGCGAACATAGGGACTACGGGTCGCATAAGCATTTCTGGTATTTCTACAATTTGATTGAAACGAAGCGAGGCGGTTTCTCTCACCATATTCTATGCCTCCGTGTGCTTGAGTATAACGTGTTTACAAATTTAGATCGACTTTAAAAAAAGGAGGTTAAAGGTTGTCAATTCTATTATTTTTGAGGACTTATGTTGACGAAATTTATGATATTTTGGGTTTTAGCAAGGAACTCGTAAAAATCGCATTATGAATGTGGAAATAGAATGTAGGCGCTAGAAATAAGTAACATAAGTACGATACTTCGGAAGTAACACAGAGCGTCCGTGCGTAGTGACGTTTAAATGATTGCGTCACTGGTAACCAGTTCTGCCTATCTCAGTAGGCACAAAATATGCAATACGTATGAATACGATGAGTATTCGAGCGTGAATAAGGAACACGTCGCGCTGAGCTCTGCTACGTACAAACCTGTAGACTGCTCTGAATATGTGAGATGCGGATCAAGTCGGAGTCGGGGACGTAGGAGCCGGGCACAGCCAGCTCCAGCTCCCGGCAGCCCAGCAGCCGCGGGCTCACGTACTGCAGCTCCAGTGTCGTTAGCTGCGGCAGCTGGCGGCTGATGCGCCGGAACACGTGATAGTATAGATCCCACGCTTGGTTTAAATCGCGTACCTGACCTGATTCCTGAAAAGAGACAGAAGACGGCGAAGTGGGAATAAGTTCGTGCATGTACAAATACACAATTAATTGGGGAAGAATACTCGGAAGCATCGTCGCGAGAGACGTAATTGGTTCATTTGGCCGTTCGATTCATCCACCATCGCGTGCTCTCAATTTCCCCGCGTCCCCGTGCATCTAACGACGTTAACTGTCGACAGTCATACTGTACGTTTTCCTCCACGCACTGTCCAACTGTCGACTGTGAATGCGGGGACCTTCAAGAAACAAGCCTACTTTCTCAAAGGCCGGCAACTGCAGCTCCTACGGTGTAGCGGATGTTCATGGATGACGGTGATCACTTAAGAACAGGTGAGCCGTAAGCTCATATGTCCCTTTTGCTATAAACAAAAGGTTTATTAAGTCAGATATAGCTTACATAGACTATTAGACTAAGGAATACACTACAATATTTATTAAAGTAAAAATAAAATAATCTGATGATTTTTGATAATCCTTTCTGTTATTTTTTTTTTTGATGGATGCAAGTCGGCCAGGGAAGTTTGCCGCGACTGCTTCACCGGGTTGAAAGGTGGCTAAAGCTCTTAGGTCACTTAGTCTGAACCTCTATGGTTGGTAACTCGACACAAGTCCCGGTTAAACCTCATTTTCTGCATTTCATACATACTTTAAAAGACTTCAAAAAGAGTAGAATGAACTCAACTAGTGTATATTTTTTAATATTGGTGCCTTTATAGCGCCATTATGTATGAATTGATTTTGTATTTATTTTTTTATTATAGGTTTTGGTGCCATATTTATTTTAGTGGCGTTGTACCATGAAATCCAAAGATATACCAAATAAATTAAAAAGTCGTTTAGAGCAATTATGGTTGATTGCGATATTTAGATTGGAGGATCCGAGTGTATGCAACATAATTTTTTTTAAATAACTGATTTTAGATATTTTAGGCTAGATATGATTTGAAGTAATAAGAATTCGAATTAAAGAACGGGGATTCATTGGTAACAGACGAGGATTCGACACTCTGATATTACGTACTAAGCTTTATCAGCGATTAGCTTATCGCTGAACTAAATAACGAAATTAAGATAATAAAGAATTAATACCTTATATCGATTGCACCACTCCAGTGCTTCGTTGAGTTCTCTTCCATATGCCTGAGTAAATGACGCTTCTTTCGACGTGTTCGGTCCTCGTTCCAACATCGCATGCAGTGGTTCCAGAGTCTTAAACATAGCTGTAACATCGTGTTCACTGAAGTACAATCTAGAAGCTTCTTCCAACGCCTCGTGCCACTGTTCATGCCACAGTATAGCCACCCTTATAAGTTCTTCAGATATCATGGCAGCCTGGTTGACTAAATTACTTGAATGAGTACACATTGATTTTAATATTTGGTTAGCTGCGTTCTTCCGCGCCACAAAAGAAGATTTGGAAGCCACTGTGAGCGGATAGACGAGGGATTGAGGATGCGACTTCCCTATGTCGATTAGGAGAGAGTGTATCAATTTTCCAACTAAAGCTCTTGGCGTATCAATTCTGGCAATTAATTGCGGTATCACTTGGAGCCATACATTAATTTCAATAGTCCTGATGCCTTCCACCAATGCTTCATGTACAGCGGGATTGTGACCGTAATCGAACCATAGCGTTAACAACCGCAGTGTGTCTTGAAGCGAGCTGCCATGGGAAAGGTTGATAGATTTAAAGAACCCTTCAACAGCTGGGACGGTATGCTGCTGAATGAACTCAGGAGTTGTCTTGTTAGCATCGGAATTATCGTTATTGGTTTCTTGATGTTTGTAAAACAGAACAGTTTCGAAATTCATATACGCCCAGGCGTGCCAAGCTTTGTACCAATCAGAGGATAGTTCAGTCGCCGCAGCATAGTTACGAAGTATTTCAGGGATAGAGAGCTCGTTTATACCCAAGAGAGATTCGCACCAAGAACCAAGTTTTAGATGGCATCGAGCCAACAGCCTGCAATGTTCCGCATCGCCTGTTTCCACTGTATCCACATAGCGTTGCAGTTGATCGTAAGCTAGCTGTTTGTCTCCGGCTACCCACAAATGCTTCGCGTATGCGAGCGTCAATCTTGGCTCGTGCGTTGGAAGTGGTAAGTCACGATTTTTACTAGGATCTATGCCCAATAGCATAACCAATGTTCTATGAGCTTGGCGTGGCGCACCACTTTTTCTGCATAGCGACGCGAACTTAAGCCACGTCGCCATATCCTCTTGAGGTGTCAAAACCAAACTACGTACTTGGAGAATCTTGCGCCAATCTTCGACTAATCTTTGGCCACCTTGAAGCCTCGTCCACCATGCTTGCCTTATTGATTCTCTTCTCTCGTCGACCAGCTTATAGGTGATCACTTCTTCTAATTCGGCTAGCAGCTGAGCATTAACCAATGCACCGTAAGCTCTCTGGTAACTCTCACCGGCTACGGCGGTTAATTCGGAATCCAACAATGATCTAGCTTGGTCGATATACACTTTCGACAGATTGTAATCGCCTTTATGTATATTTAGGACTGCTCTATAGAAGGCCCCGTCCTGTGTGTTCTCTGGTAGGAAGCTGACGTAATTGGTCATGGAATCCCATTCCTTCATACCCCATGAAGCAGCGGCGGCTAACTTGGCGGCTTGGAACTTCTCATCGTCACACATATTAGGCCATTGCTTAGAAACAGTTTTGTACAGTTTGACCCATTCTCCTAGAGCTTCGAAACATCTTAATTCTCCTAAACATGCCTCCATATTATCCGAGTCTGCGGTCAATGTTTCGTCATATAGATTCAGTGCCTTTTCCCAGTTGTGTAATTTCTCGTACCACCTTATCTGAACCTGTAGGTCAGCATCGCCCGCTTCACGCTGCGCCATAACCCTTTCTAACAAACCCTCGGCCGCTTCTTTCTGTTGTAGTTTATTATTTATATGTATAAGCGCTTCCACTACTTGGGATGTTGCCTCACTTCTAAATTCTTCCTCCTGGAAATCAAGTTATTGTATCATAAGAATTATTAATGTTTAGGAAAATGTCACACAAAAAACTATTTATACTGCGTTTAGTTTATAATTTATTTACGTTTAATTGTAAATTAAATGTATGGTAACAAGTGGTTTAAATTTTTATAGTATGTAACATATTTTTACAAGGGAAAACAACTTAAAACATTGACACTTTATCTCGAGGGCGAAATCTTTAAAGGATACTCTGGCTTCTTTGTGAGATTTTTACTCACTAACGGACTCCAGGATCTCCGGTTCATAAAAAATTGACCTTGGAAACATTTATTATTAAATTACTTTTAATAATAATTTATTATCTATTAATATGAATTAAAATATTATGTCACTAAAACCAGAAAAAATAATTTAATTATACATATAGAACAACGGAAAATAATTATAACACTATGAATTGTGAAGATCTTGTGGTCAGAAGTTCCCAGCTGGGTTGTATTGACAAGTTTTCGTTTATCGGTTTCAAACGTACAAAGAAAAGCTTTTGCTAAGATATGTTGGGTATATGTACATAGCTATGGAATCATCTGATACATGTGAGACCTATTTCTGTTTTCTCTGCTAAAAAATGGGTTTTAACCCCCCAAAAAATTCAGCTTATTTTTTATTATTAAATTCTATCAATTACTATAATTCAGATAGATTCGTTTACATGCGTCGTCACCCTACGTTGTTACTAGAGCCCACTTCCAGAACCAACCTGTCCCGGAATGCTCCCAATATTAGGATTATTAATTTTATATCACAACATATTGATATATTTCGGTGTGACCATTCGACATTCACAGAGGCTGGCTATATTGAGGTGATGAATGTGTAAGTTGTCACTTGAATTAAATGAATGTATGTGAATTGTTAACTATTATAGTATTATTATTATTTTTAATATTATTAAAGATTTGTGTAGATTTCAGGATCGAATTGGCTAAGCTGTAACGGTGATTTTTTTCTACTAAATAAATTAGAAAAATACCTTATAATGAAGTGCCTTAGCGTACGCGCGGCAACGCATCGCACGTTCCCCAAGCGTACTAGTGGTAATGGGTAAAGCACCTCCTTCACAATGCTCCATGAACTCTGCAAGGTTCAGCACGGTGTGGGCCAACTCCGGTGCGTCAGGGGCCGTCAGCGCCTGTTCCAGAGCACTAGAGAGATCCGCACGCGCTGACGGCTCCAGCTCCGTCCAACATGATACGAACGCCGCATTGAACAAGTCTCGCAGAAGTTGTGAGTAGTTGTGTGCTAACGCTAGACATGCCCTGCAACATTATTTTTGAACGAACGTTAATTTAAGTGGAGGATCTCTTTTTTTTTGGACGAACTAACACAGTTGGCACAGAGAAGCTGGCCTTTACTGCTTCACCGGATTGAGAGGTGGCATAGCTCTTAGATCGCTTAGCCTGAACCTCAACTGCAATTTATAATTTTGACATATTAATCAAAAGGATTATTACACAAGTAACAAACAGTATATTTTTGTATACTTACTGGAGGATCTCAGTTCGTCTGTATTTTTAAATGTATGCGCACTCGCAGCTCCGTCGATTTGGTTCCAATGTTCGAAACAGGTAACCAAAAAACAAGTATAGAAAAAAGTTGTTGGCATAAACTTATAATATCTTTAAAATGGTAGGTTATGACTATCCAAGACTAGGTAGGAACTCCCTAAAAAAAAATCTTAAGCCCGGATAAAAAAGAAGGGTTTGTCGTAGGGCTAAACACCCCTTAATTAAAAAAAAAGTCGAAGGGGGTAAACTTTATAGGGTCGTAGCGATGAAGATAGAAGGATCTGAATAACATGGAAGTCATTGGTCAATAAAACTTGACATACCTAAGAGCAGGGCTATGTGATTCCGTCAGAAGGCCAATACTGAAGCGCCGCAGCCACTCCAGCCAGTCGTCTTTGGAGACGCGGCTGCTGACCGTCCAAGCAACCTTTAGGTTGTGTGCGTTCACGAACAGCTTCCTTATAGACTGCGACGAATCCGTGAAGACAATGCGTGCCTGATAATTTAAATAGCACAAATTAATTTACATAACTAAAGCATATTCTGCCCTAGACTATTTTTTTTTTCAAATCATCATTTCAGCCATAGCACATCCATTGTTGGACACAGTAGCCCCAAAGATATCCAATTGGATCATTTGCATTTACTACTGCTAACACCTTTGAGACAAAAATTGCAATATATAAAATTTCAAAGTTTTTTTCTTGCCAACAACTTGCATAAATAAAGTTAGTACATCGGATAGTGGGAATGGTAACGTGATAGGTTCGAATCTACTATTCGATTATTGACTGCGCCATCTCATAGTACAAGCTTATGCTTGGCACGATTAACAAAAATGTTAATATTTGTTTATTTACAAAAAATAAACAAATATTAACAAAAATAAATTAAAAAAATAATAACCAGTATATTATTTTTTAAATTCATCAACAGAGACAATTTTTTTATTTTCATCAGTTCTTGCAAAATTTAGACATGATTTTTCAAAGTTGGTAAAAATGATGTTACAAGATTTGGTGACTTTGTCATATCCATAGATACATACAAGGACAAGTTAATTTTTTTTTTAAAAGAAAGCTAGCAATATTTCTTTTTTTTTCAGAAATATTACTAACAATCTTGTTAACCATTCCAACTAAGCTTAAGCTTGTGCTAAGACATGGTTCACGGCAATAGTCGAATGGTGGATTCGAACCCACGACCTTACGATTCGCAGACCGCACCCTAAACCATTAGGCTATTGACGCTTAATTAATTAAAAGTACCAAGAAAGTGTTAGAGAAATCTTTTCTTTAAACAGGAAATTAGGCGCATTTTCTTACCTCCTGATTGTTGTTCCTCGGTTTTCTCCGAGTACTCTGCAAGAAGTCATCTACGCCCAACGTTGAAGTGGATTGCACCTTTGATAGCAGTAACTCGTAGTTAGGATGCTGAATTTTGTGCTTCGAGATAACTTTCTGAACTAAAGGTATAAAGTCAGTATATTTCTGTCCGAGTTGTATTATTAATGCGCACAGCGTATCCATTGCAGTTGTACGCAACGCCGGGCACGTATCTAAACTTCTGACCAGGGGATGGATGATTCTAGAAACCAGCTCGCTATAATTCAAGGAATCCGATAGGTAGTCGACGGTCTCCATAGCTACTTTGGCAACTGGTATAGGACAGTCTGTCGCGTCGAATAACTTTACAATCGATGGAATAATCAAGTGCATATAATCGTCGAGATTGTCTTCAAACTTCTGTAATGCGTAGAGCAGTTTCTCCGTCACAAATCTATCCTTGCTTGTGTCGTGCGCTAAGACGCGTAATATATGCGGCATGAGCTGTGGCAAGTAAACTTTGAACTCGGATCCTAGCGCCACGGCGATATGTTCCACTAGCAGAATCAAGGTTGGTTGTAAAGAACTGTTCGGCGACCAGAATTCTTTGATTAAATCAAATATTTTGTCCAAATAATTACGTATGTGCTGCTTCACGATAGCAATCAACTTAGCCAGTTGAGTGAATAGGAATTCTCGGAAGTTATTGTTGTCAGTTGCCCGAGCTACGTACAAGAGGCTGGGAGTCACACGGGAGATATATGGTACACATTTAATGCCCAAGGATTGGAATATAAAAGTCACAGCTTGTACCACGCTCGTATGATGCTGTTGCAATGTCGGATCACGGAGTATTCGCATCAGTGTGGATATAACGATAGCCGGATAGTACTCGTCTAAGAGAGTTGATGACATATTAACCAACATTTCGCTCGTAGTCATGTCAAAATTGTTTTCTTCCGCTTTGCTGTCGGCGACGGGCACTAGACTAGAATCTGGTTGTCCGTCAATGAAGCCCCGTGTCAACTTATGTTTGTAAGGATCTAGAGCTCCTAACAAGCCCAAAACACGGATAGTCTCTCTACGGTCTTTTGGTTGTTGCTCCGTTTTCAAGAAATTCAGAAGAACGTCCATTAAATTAGGGTACTCTGTATAGGGCGTGACTACGTGGCCGGTCGCACTGATCAATTGACCGAAAGCCCATAGAGCAACACTTCTTTTATCAGTTGCACTAGCATCAGAGAGCAGTTCAAGAAGTATGCTCAGGAGCTCAGGGAGACATTTCTTCAGACCGGTATTATCCCCGTGTACATCAGCTAAGTCTCCTATAGCCTTTAAAACGCTAATGACAACACCAGGGTTTGAGTCAGACTCCTTAAGTTTTGGTACTAGGACATTTAATATTGTCTCCATATATGGTTTAACAAGTTTTGGTGCATGTAAAGTTAAATTGTCAAGCATCCTAGCGGCCTGCTCTTTGTTTCTACTCATTCCAGAATGTTCTAATTCAGTTAAAAACTGTATTAACGTCTTTCGCAGTCCAGGCATAATGTACGCTGGATTGACAGTACTCAAACGTCCTATCGTACAAATAGCTAGTTCACGAATTTCCAAATGCTCGTCATTCATTGCTATGAAAAGGAAGCTCAAGTTTTCAATTTGGGCTAAATGAGTGTTGAATATATCAGTCAAAGATTCTAAAACCCAATACCTCACTTCATACTCTGGATCGGTAACGGACACAACTAACATTTTTCCCACAACTTCGGCCGTCAACATAGTCAGGGTTCTAGAAGGGTTATTCATAGTCCTTTCAGTGGCATCAGCTAACAATTTTGCAGCAGTTTTGACAGCTTCTAATCTAATTTCTTGTTGATCGCTTTGTAAAAAATGATCTGCACATCGCCTCACAAATGTAAGGAGACTATGTTGGCCTTCAAATTGAAAAGTACCCAAGGTTCGTAAAGCCAAAACAATACTGGCTGTATCATGTGGCTCTATGCCTAGACCCATAGTACTCTGCTGTTCCATGCTTCTGGGAACACCTGGGTGAAGGAATGGTTTATTCCTCAAAACTAATGACAGCATGTTAAGCAAACCTTCCGATATTTCCTCTCTGAGTGATGGTAAGTTTATGCTCAACTCTTTGAGACATATAGTGAGGGATGGACTAAGACCTGTCGCAAACATTGCATCCAGAAGTTCTTTTATGTCACTAACCACTAAATCCTTTACAGCACTTCCAAGTAAAGTAATACATGCAAAGATTGATGGATCAATCCACATACGTTTCTTGCTTTGGGAATCTCTGACTGGTAATGCTTGCTTTATAAAATCCATTATCGTGCGTAAATAGTTTTTAATGTCACCTTCTATAGCTGCAGCCATCAAACCCAATGTTGTAAAAGCCATGTTTTTATCTTTTTCCCTACTACGAAGTGATGTAAGTAAGTAATGTATAGTAGAATTAAGATACTTCTTCAAAAAAATTTCTTTATTAAAAGCTGCCAATCTTGGTATTATTATTAGAAGTATTTGAGGTACTCCTTGGGTTTTAAAAAGTCTTTGGTTCATCACGTCTGAAAAAAAAGTATTATACAATTATAGGTAATATAATAAATTGTAAAATAAATGCAATTATTCATATTTATTAAAAATGACTTCTTCCTATCCTATTAGAATAACAATTTTTTTGCAGAGGTAAGAGGGAAAACGATAATATGGTTCATCTCATCTTAAGTAACCTCTTTGTGCAACAGCAGAAGCTGATGCAGTGGCTCTATCACTATTATTTATTGCATACATTCATTAGGCTCAAGTTTTAATTATTCCACCAAAATATTCTAATTAATAAAAATTGTGTTACCATTATATCCATATAAATAAATATTGTTTATCCATACCTTGGCAAATTCGATCATATTCATCATTGAGAAGTTTTTTACAAACTTCAGACTCGTAAATAGATACCGGATACTGCACATTCTCTGTTTTAAAACCATCACAGAGATAACCCCTTTTCACTGAAGGGCTATGTAACTTCGAACTTATGAAAATTATATCATCAGACACTGTTATATCTCTCTGTGTATCCAAGCTCTGCATTAAATATGTATACTTTTTCTCCCAAGCAGCATTAGAACATCTCAAAAGTTCATTTAGGATAAGTAGACCTCCATGTACTTTATCTTCTTTAGTGATGCCTTTCTCTTTAAAATGAATATCTTCAAAAGACACCATAGCCTCTTCATAACATTGCATGTACCATTGCGGTTTTGCGGTAGACTGCTTTGCGGTCTCTCTCTGCGCAGTGACAACAAAACCCGCTCTTAATGCCTTGCCAGCAGCTTCTCTTATTTGCTGCTTTGGGTCCTTTAATGCTACCAATATGTGATCAAAGAACCCAGAAACTTGTTGATAGAAATAGGTTGGCATAGCAATTGCTAATTCTTTAAGCAGTAACACAGCGGAATGCCGTCTACCCTCATTTCTTTCTTCTGATAACCATTCAAAAGCTCTTTTTACTTCAAATTCCACATATTCAGCTCTTTTGACCCCAGACACTGTTGCCAGGCGTCCTACAGTTTTAGCCGCTAATTCCATTACACCAACATCAGATGATGGAAGCAAATTTCTCAAGTAATTAGCAAACCTTGTAATCCGAGTTTTAGTTGTATCACAGTCACCACCAATAAGACATACTAAAAAAATTAATAAAATATATCATTGGCACATATATTGTCACTTGTTGACATAGTTTTGAGTTAATATTAAATTTGTAATTTAAGTTTTTAGTAGTAGTTTGAGCCAAATGGATGGGGTATGGTCTGTTAAACACAAATTGAGAATAATTAACCCACTCCTGGCTCATTTTAAGATACCTGGTCTTACTGTAAAATAGTAGTACTTTTATATCACAGGTATTACTAGCCGGTTACCACTTAACATCAAGCTGCAAACTCATTTGATACTCCCATAAAGAACAAACATTCTAAGTATATAATGAAAAATATTCTTAATTTTAAGAATACTTTCCATTATGTATATCTTACTTTATACAAACTCGAAATTAGAATAGATTATACTTTATGCCTGCTTGTTGATTTCCATCCAGATACAAAAATTTAATGTAATTAAAATAACAGAAACATATTACTAAGGTGTTGAGATTGTTAATAAATTGTGAAACCTTAATAAATTAATATCTTGAGAAACTAGTAAATATACTATAAAAACGAATCGAACCATAGTACAAAATACCTAAATACAGAATAACTACTGTGTTTTTACTTGTGTAATATTTGTAAACTGTAAACATTTGTATATTTATTAACAAATTAGATAACTAACCAATAGCCAATACTCCGCCTTTCTTTTCATGAACATCGTTGCTTGAGACCATTTCAAAAATTTGGTGGTTAAATTCATCAAGGAATTGAGTAAGTTCCTCTTGTGGCACTTCACGTAATTCTGTTTTTGCATAGTGGTAGAGCTCCCGAGCTGTTTTAGTTTGTATATCGACATTTCGGGACTTCAAACCCGCTACAAATTGTGTGACTTGATTTGACATTATCAAAGATATATTTATACTAAATCACAATGCCCATTATAAGTGATCGGTATTCCATAACTTGCACTTTAGTAAGTAGACGCCGATATAAGTAAATATTTTTAATGCGAGCAAATCCAAATTGACAACGCTACTAAACACTCACGTTTTTCTTGTTTTTAATATGACAATATGACAATCTGTGCCATTATGACAGATCTATGGGTATACATATATTCTATCAAATATATATATATATATACAATATTTATATGCCTTAATAAAATAAACAAAGATATAGTGGCGTTGGCGAAGGCCGTATATCTTGGACTACCATGAGAACTAACGAGTCCATACTGCAGGAGCTTCAGATCACCACATGGTTGTCCGTAATATTTAGGTAACCATAATAATTAGGTAGGAAGCTACCAAGGTTTTTTTTAGATTAACCAGAGAAGCTGACTTTTACTGCTTCACCGGATTGACAGTTAAGAAAGCTCTTAGATCTTAGATCAACAATACCCTGAACCTCTATTGCTAGTAACTCAACGTAAGGGTTACACGTTAGCATTTCGATTCGAGGTCGCCCGAGAAAACCGAACCATGGCTCGGTCGGGTTGCTATTTCTTGGATATCTAGCTACCAAGGTACGTTAAAAACAGTATAATTAGTTATACATCATAGTGTATTAGTAAATGATAAATATGATTACATATTTACACTAAATTATGCTATCTTAACACTAGAAGTAAATATAATAATATTTATATACACTCCCCAATCAAACCATTATTTTAGATTTATAAGTAAATCATTGAATCTGATTTATAAATGTCTATGGTTACATGGCCGATTTTTCATTCATTTGAAGCTTCCTTTTCTTTCTCTATTCTGTCGTATAGATACCTGTGAACGGGCGGTCATCGTTAAAGATATCCGTATAAATTATTAAATGAAGGTGCTATAAGTGTTATTTTTATGAAAAGGCTGTAGGTTATATATTGTTAAATAATGATCTTGCTCGAGATCAATAATAGAATTATAGAAGAAACTCTAACAGTTAAATATAAAAATGCACTGGCGCGGTGAGTACGTTACGCTTAGAAAGTTTACTTGTTTTTATAATCGTTACGTGTAGAGACTAGTAGAGATCATATCGTTACATCGCTGTAGTTAAAAACAGTATTTACCGGCTAATTTTTTATCGTATAGAAATTTACTCATAACCCTTTTCCGTTGAGTCTTAATCTTGACAAGTGTCAAATACCTTAATAGTCCAGGGTGGGCCCACGTTGGCCATCGAACTATACAAAATTTATTTGAATATTTGGTATATCAGCGTAATAAATTGTATTTTCCTTAATTAATAATGTATGACGTGATACGGTCCGTATCGGCATGGATGAGTCATTTAGGTTGTTTGTACGTACTTGCGGGGATTGCGGAAATATCCCATAAAGTGTTTTCGAATTCCAATGGGTGTAAACAATGTACATTAAATTTGATATGTGACACCGATTACCGAAACAACAACGAGGGGATGCAGATAAACAGTTTAGTATTGGTAGGATATGACTAATAATTATATGGGTGTTAAATTTTTACCTGTCTATTATTAATTTTACTTTTCCAGCTTAAAACCTGAATCAATTGATGTGACTGTTGCGGACTTCGATGGAGTGCTCTTTCATATATCTAATGTTAATGGAGACAAAACCAAAGTTAGGGTATGTATTACCCTTATTATTATGCCAATATAGAATTCCATTATATTAAGGTATCATGAAATCAATCATAAAAAGAATGATTAGAACGATGTAGGCTTACTACTGTAAATAATGTTTTAGTAATGTGTAAAACAGAGACAGTTAAGGAGTATTAGCAACTAATATGTTTGTGTAGATATATAGATTTGTATTAATGTTACAAAATGTGTATTAATGTACAATTAGGGATTACATATATAGTGAAAATTTAAGATGTCTGAAAATTACTAGTTATATAGATAATAAGTAGAACCTAAATGTCATCAGGATTATAGTGTGTCATAACCTTATCTGTGGTCACACAACTTGCATATATTTTTTTAAATTTCTAAGCAAGTGCTTGACAACAATTCCACCCGATGTTAAGTAGAAATATTTAAATATAACTATAATTAAAGCAAAAAGCACTTGCAGCTTATAAAGAGGGATAGGGAGAGATTAAGGATTTCTAATTTCTTTCAGTCATCATACACTTTGCTTCCCATTTCCACAATTTATCAACCTTTTTTTGTTATATGCTAGTATTATAATCTATTATAAACTCTCTACAGCCAATATTAGAATATATATCTTTTAAAACTATTTAAAATAACTATGAAAAAGTATTAAATGTGTTTCAGGTTAGTATATCTTTAAAGTTTTACAAGCAGTTAGAAGAACATGGTGCAGATGAACTGCTTAAAAGGGTATATGGACCACTTCTCACTGAAACGGAATCAGGTAAACAGTGCTAATCTTACACTTACATACCTGAATCAAAATTCAACTTAATTCTATATTACCATGGAAGAACCTTAATAAAAAATCACTTCATCTATGAAAAATACAATTACATGGACTGGACTTGCTACTCAATACTTTCTCTTGTCCTATTAATATTGGGATTGTCAGGGGAAAAATAAAAATAAGAATAAAGCAGTCCTAATTACTGCAGAGATATTCCATCTTAATTGTCAAGGATGACAGTACTATATGTTATTTTATAGAGACCATTAATGTACACCCTGCATACTCAATCAATCAATAGAATTTTAATTTGATCACATCTTGTACTTTGACATCTTTTACAACTGGTTGAATACTAATCTTAAACTGGCACAGAAATAATTCAGTAGTAGGGCTGCCAAAAGGGAGTCTCCTGACTTAAGTGTGTCCTAGAAGAATGAAATAAACCTCAATCAGTGGCTCCAGATGAATTATTTTTTTTCCCTTTCATATTTGTTTAAAGAAAATTATAATATTAGGTAAAGCAGCATACCAGTCATTGCTACATTTCCAATTATGTAAAGTAATTAGTGAACTGTCTATGTAATAGTTCATAAATTATTTTAACCTACTTTCTACTTATCATTACCACACCTACTCATAAATATTGATTAATTAATAGTTGTTGAGTCTCTAATATTGACTGACCCTAAACATAGAATTATAAGTTGTATTAATATGTGATTTTTAAAAAGAGAATATTTATTTTTTATTTATTACAGAAGACTTTAAAATATATGACTATTTAACTTCTAAAATTAAAATATCTGTATTTTTTTGTTCTCTTTCAAAGTTATTACAATACTACTAAATTATAATTGTGGACCTACTTGCATATAAGCATGCTCTATAAAATACCACAAAACAGTAATGAAGATTGCCTTTAAATGGAGTAAAAAAGCCATATTTAAATTAATTCTCTCTTTATTTTTAACCGTTTTCAATGTAAGAAATGTATTCCAATAAATACAAAACCAAGTTTTTAACGAATAAATGTTGGGAATCCGTTTTTACACTATAGTGTTTGTTTAAAGAGCTATTGCAACTCTGTAACCATTGCGTAAAGTATTTGATTGATGGGAGTGTTCTTAAAGGGCTATTAAATGTCTTCATTTAAAACAATTTTATATTTCACATTCTTACTATGTATAACACGCATACAGGTATACAGTATGATAGCCATATCAGTTAGCCAGTTAGATAAGATATATTAGTAATCTATAGAAATGAAATGTGATGCAATTGAAGCAAAGAATAATAAACATAAAAGTTTATAAATATGCTGAACTTTAAAAATAATTGTCAAATAAAAATTCTGTTAATGAATATTTCAACTAATATGTTTTGATGACAGTCAAATTTCTAGACTTAGAAATATGTTGATAAAAATTTAGAATTATAGGCAATGATTGTTCGATACAATGACCATTAGACAAAGCATTTATACATGTCCCACTCCTGGGCACAGGTCATCTCTGTAAAGAGAGTATAAGGGCATAGTCGGCCATGCGGCCCTAGTTTAGATTGGTAGACTTCTCATGTCTTAGAAAATTTTCGAATTATGTTTTCCTTCACCGCTAAGCGTGTGGTAAATCAGCACATAAAATTGCAATAACAAATTTATTGATGCTGGCATCGGGATTTGAACTCACTGTCACTGAGCTACCATGGCTCGACCATAAGATACAATACAATATTATTATCTATTATTAACATGTCATTATTAATATTAGTATTGCCATTATTTATTTTTTACCTGCTTTAGTAATGCTATTATCATAATTCCTTTTATGTTGTTACACAGGCTATAATGTCTCAGTGCTATTGGATTTGGAGAAAATCCCTGATGACTGGGAGGACACAGTGAAAAAAGTTGGTTTGCTGAAGAGAAATTGCTTTGCGTCTGTGTTCGAGCGTTATTTTCGGCTGCAGGAAGACGGCGACGTTAGTCACAAACGAGCCGTTATCAACTACCGGCAGGATGAAACATTGTAATCTTTCATTTTTATAAAAAGATTTATAAGTGCACTTTTTAACATGTTATGCAATTTGTTTCTGTTTACATTAGTCATAGCATTTTGGATAGTTTTTTGTTAATGAGGCATTTTATTCAAAGTCCTTCAAGAATAGTAACCATTTCTGTGTCAGGGTTGGATGATAGATTCTATGGATTCTAGAATCACTTACCATTAGGTAAAATTTTTGCTTTAAATCAAAAAATATTGTATTTCTAATCTATGGCGGATAAAACTACATAACAATTTTGATATAACATTTGAATCTAACAACAAACTTGTTTCTATTTATTTTGATTATGTCCATGCTACATGTTGCAGGTACGTGGAGGCTCAAGAGGATAGAGTCACTGTAGTATTTTCCACTGTATTCCGCCATGAAGATGATATGGTCATTGGCAAGGTGTTCATGCAGGAGCTAAAAGAGGGAAGAAGAGCTTCACATACTGCACCTCAGGTACATAATCCTATGCTAAAATATACCACCAACCTGCAATTGTCATAAACAAGTTGATTTTACGTTAATAATTGAGTCAATTTATAATGTAATTCTAAGACGTAAATAACATGTTTGACATTGTTGTGATTATTGTGAATATGTGAAAATGTTTAGTAAGTCAAAAGATTTTTTATAATTACTAAACATTTAGAATTTATTATAAATTACTATTGCAAAACATTGGAATTGTTAACCAATTATGATATGATGGTATACCACGTTTATCCTTAGATATGAGGATACCATTCTAGCATTATTTTAAAGTCAATCTACTAGAATGAGCTCAGTGTCCGGCGATCGCCTCAAATTGCATAGCACGCTAGTAGCCTGAGTTCGATCCCCAGTGCCGGCAGCAATAAATTTACTGTTGCAATTTTATATGCTGATTTACCACGGGCTCGGCGGTGAAGGAAAACATCGTGAGGAAACCTACATGTCTTAGAAAATTTTTCTAAGACATGTAAGGTCTGCTAATCCGCACTAAGGCCGCATGGCGGACAATGCCCTTATACTCTCTTTATACAGAAGGCCTGTGCCCAGTAGTGGGACATACATAAAGGCTATAACTTTAACTACTAGAATCAGTTGCTTGGCGGACTACAATCTAAATAAAATTTAGTTATTATATTAAAGGTCATACTTAAGTGGGTTTTAATCTTTTAAATACTGCTATGATTTGAGTTTAATATCTTACATTATGAAATTTTGTGATATCTATAGAAGTATATTAAAAATAAATTTTTGTGTCCATTGTATCATATATTTTTAATTTATCACACAATAGTCTGCACACAATGCATTATATGAATTTATAATCAGGTATTGTATAGATATTACAGTAGGCAAATTTTTAACAATGCAAATTATAAACCTTGTATTGTTTTTACTTTAGAGATAAGTAAAATATTATTGTTAATGGCGGAGATTGTGAATGTCTTAGAAGATTGTGTAACACATGATGTTTTCCATCAACGCAAACAGTTAATAACAAAAAACAAACAATTTCATTGCTGCCGAGATCGAACTCCAGCTGCAAGTGTACAACACAACTTGAGGCGACCACTGGACACTGAGTCATCATGGCTCTCATGTAATGTGTACCATATTAAACTCAAATCATTGCAGTATTTGGAAATTTGGGAATTGGTAAAGCAGCTAAACCCAAAATAAAATCTTAATAGGTAATAATGACAATTACTACATATTTTTAAGCAACCGTATAACAACATAAAATACAAGTATTTAATTCTTACTTTTGACCAACAGGGCCTTGTTTATTATAATAGTAATTAGAATATTATTTATAATTACACCTTTGCTATATTATTGTTTCCAGGTTTTATTTTCACATAAGGAACCACCATTAGAACTTATGGCCACTGACGCAAAAGTTGGCGAAAACATCAGTTATGTTACATTTGGTAAGTAACTATAGAATTTTTTTTTTAATTAAACATTAGCATGTTATAAAAATACATAAAGCCTCACGTCTCGGCTTTTTAAATGTCCTTTGCGGCTATAAAAGTGTCTTGGATTATGTATTTTACAATTGTATCAGACTGTATGACAAGGACTAATGGACTATGTAATATTCTGAATATTAAAGACCTCGTCATATATATAGTTATTCCTAAATGAAGTTCCTTATGGCATGCTTGGAAGAAATAGGGGTTTCTCTGCACAACCTAACTGCACAAAAATTGAGGCTAAGGCCGCAAGTTGTATACACGGCGGCCGGTAGCGCGACTATTAAACATGTAGTAAACTCTAATCACAGGTGGCGCTTTAACGAATTATTGAGGTCCCATGCCACCATATTATTTAGTATCATGTAGTTTGTAATGCACAGTGCTGTTCCCGCGGCACACGTGCGAGGCAGCCCGCGACAACACCATTGACCTGCTGCACATGTTCCGCGACTACCTGCACTACCACATCAAGTGCTCCAAGGTGTACGTGCACTCGCGCATGCGCGCCAAGGCCGGCGACCTGCTCAAGGTGCTCAACCGCGCCCGTCCGCAGCCCTCCACGCGTCCCACCGAACGGAAGACGATTACGTTAGTATTGTTCTTAATATTTCATTATGCATACAGCACATTTATACTTTTTTTTGGTCTTCAACAAGATACTTGGGGTTTTATGGGATTTTTACCCACTAAAACCCCCCGGGGGCCTTTCCTCGGTGCATGGTGAGGGGCTCTGGGATCTCTAATGGACCGCATCGGAGCCCCTCTGCACTGTGCTTTTAGGAGAGCATGTTCCGGGATGGTTAATCCAATTTGCCCTCGCAGTGTAAGGCGATACGGGCTGGCCGACGTCTTGACACTTCCCAGTGGTTAAAATGTAATGCCAAGCTAGTGCCACTAATATTTAATGGAGGTGTAGTCTCCGGTTGACTATATCTCCACTAAAACACAAAATGGCATGGTCGATCATGAGAAGCTTTTGATGATTTACTAGTAGCAAGAGAGGGTGTCTACAAAAAGAAATCCGCAATCTTTACTCTCCCTCTGGTACACATCTTTGTGCTCTCTTATTTTTAACAGATAACATGATCCTTACTGTCCTTATAATAAAGTGAGTTGAGGTCCAACATCCGACCTCTTTCTTACGCAAAGGCAGGCAATGCAGTGTGTATTTTATTATTCTTCGCATAATATATTTGCACTTTATTCCAGGGGAAGAACTTTTATTAGGCGAGATTGAGTGTTACGGGCCTGCGGGATGTAGGCGCCTATTACAGCGAAGCTGTTCTCTTTCGACTATAACGTGCCACTCCCCGGAAACATCTCCAGTCTTCAGCGCCACCCCGTGTTCACTGCAGACGATACTCTTACTTGAACCTATCATTATAAGAATCAGATTCCTTTGTCACTAAAGAGATATTATATTGAGTGGACGCGTTAACCCACCCCTCGAAGCTCCCCACAATGTGCGTATTTCTCATATCTACCATATAAATATCATTATTATGTACTTGGTGTTGATTTTAGTGTATTTATTGAAATTTATATTTGTCACAAAGTACTTACAATGTAATCACCAACATTCATATTCAGAAACTGTATGCCAAATATTGGATATGCTCAATATTAAATCGTTAGATTATGTTGCAAACGCGCGAGGAAATGTGCACATTGTATATGAAGATATTTATTGTCAATAAGCTCTCGAAGCCTAGCCTAGTAAAGTCGATAATGTTGCCGTAGTATTTGTTGATAAACAAAATTATGCTTTATTATTATATTGAGAGTTCTATTTATAACGATGACACTGCGACATTCGTGAATCGGGTTCCTAAATCTATAGTATACACTGTCATATAAACGCATTAATAGACCAGCGGCCGTCAGGAGTGGACCTTTCTGTTAGTTTATTTACGTAATTTTGTTGATGTAAGTTACGCAATACCGATCCTCATGTAGAGTTAAATTGTATTATAAAATGTAGCCTATACTAAGGCCGCGTTCGTATCAAATATATTGTCAGCTGCTGACATTATGCGTATATAACAGTCTAGATTTTTGTTTACCCATTAAATTTTTCGTCCATAGGAAACGGGAGAAATATTTTAATGGCAATGTATCTGAACGTACCAGCGTATTGTACTAACTGGAAGCATTCTATCTATTCCCGTAAGTTTGAACTTACACAATTACTTACAAATAGAACACTGTATAGGGATGTGTTGCAGTCCAGCTTCGTGTTCAGCCCGATCATAACAGACGGCTGACTTTAAGTTTAGTCTGAACGCGGCTAACTGTTTCTATTTATTTTGATTATGTCCATGCTACATATTGCAGGTAATGCGGAGGCTCAAGAGGATAGAGTCACTGTAGTATTTTCCACTGTATTCCGCCATGAAGATGATATGGTCATTGGCAAGGTGTTCATGCAGGAGCTAAAAGAGGGAAGAAGAGCTTCACATACTGCACCTCAGGTACATAATCCTATGCTAAAATATACCACCAACCTGCAAATGTTATTAACAAGTTTATTTTACATTAATAATTGAGTCAATTTTTTTTTTTTTGACGAACTACACAGATTGGCCAGAGAAGCTGGCCTTGACTGCTTCACCGGATTGAGAGGTGGCAGAGCTCTTAGGTCGCTTAGCCTGAACCTCTATCGCTAGTAACTCGACACAAGGGTCCCCCCGGGGGGGGGTAACCTCGGCTTGGATGGTTACTATGTACCGGTACACCAGAGCCCGTAGAAGAAGGCGAGCCACAGCCGACGAAACGGCGAGAGCTTATGCCGGGTATAGAGGCGCCACGATCGCGCTCCAACTTGCAATCAAGGATGCGAAGGCTCGATCCTGGAGCGAACTCCTCGAAGGGCTGGAGAGGGACCCATGGGGGCGCCCGTACCAAATTGTACTGGGCAAGCTCCGGCCTTGGGTCCCTCCGGTGACGGAAACCCTGGATCCTATATTCGTGGAGAGTGTGGTGGACACACTCTTCCCTAGAGATCAGGAATAACCACCCCAGCGATACCGTCGGACCGTACCATCTGGTCCGACGAGCTGGGGGTAACCGATGAGGAGTTGGATCGAGCCACGGGGCGCCTCAGGGCCCGCAATACAGCACCCGGCCCAGACGGGATTCCCGGAAGGGCTTGGGTGCTGGCTCTCGCCGCTGGCCTGAGGGGGAGACTTAGACGGCTGTTCACTAGATGTCTGGAAGTCGGAGTCTTCCCTTCGGGCTGGAAGGAGGCTAGGATGGTGCTAATTAAGAAAGGAGGTAGGACCGCGGAGTCTCCCTCCGCGTACCGACCCATATGTTTGTTGACGAGGCGGGCAAATTATTCGAGAGAATAATTGCCGCCCGCCTCAACTCGCACCTGCGGCAAGCAGGCCCCGACCTGTCGGAATGCCAGTACGGCTTCCGGCAGGCGCGGTCGACCGTTGACGCGATCCTCCGGGTCCGTCAACGGTCGGGGCAGGCAGTGACCCGGGGTGGCGTGGCGTTGGCTGTCAGTCTTGACATAGTCAACGCATTTAACACGCTGCCTGGGGTGATGGGGAAGGCACTGGTGTACCACCGCGTGCCTCCCTACCTGCAGCGCATCGTCGGGGCGTACTTGCATGGCAGGTGCATCCAGTATATGGGTCGGAACACGTTCCACCAGAGGGAGGTGAATTGCGGGGTTCCGCAGGGTCTGTGTTGGGGCCCTGCTATGGAACCTTGCATATGACGCGGTCCTTAGGGTCGGTCTCCCCGTCGGTGTGAGTGTCGTCTGCTATGCAGACGACACGCTAGTCATGTCCGACGGGGACGATTTCGATAGCACCATCCGGCTCGCCGAGCTTGGGGTGGCATGCGTCGTGGACAAAATCCACGAGCTGGGTCTACGGGTAGCGCCTCACAAGACCGAGGCGCTATGGTTCCACAAGCCCCAAGAGCTAGGAACCACCCAGCCGGTCGGTTCGCGTAGGTGACGTGCAGGTCCGGGTGGGGTCGACGATGAAATATCTCGGCCTCATCCTGGACAGTCGTTGGGGCTTCGAAGAGCACTTCGACCGCTTGGTCCCCAAGATCGAAAGGTAGTGGGTGCTCTGCACAGACTGCTGCCTAATCTTGGGGGCCCCAGGAGGAGTCCGCCGCCTCTACGGAGGAATCGTGCGATCCATGGCCCTCTACGGGGCGCCCGTGTGGTGTAACCGCTTCACGGGCGTCCGGCGCTGCAGAGCTAAGCTCCTTAGCCTGCAGCGCAAGATAACCATTCGGATCGCACGAGGATACCGAACGGTATCATACGAGGCGGCCACTATCCTGGCTCGGTTCCCGCCACTCGACATCTTGGCGGACATGGACGCGTGTATACATGCGCGTCCGGGCCGTCGACGGCGGGGACGAGCCGCCCTGGATGCGGGAGAGGTGCGTCGGCAGGAGCACAGACGGGCGATGAAGGTGTGGCGCGTGCGGCTCGCGGAGCGGCGATACACGCGCCAACGCATCGTCTGTGCCTTCCTGCCGAACTTCGAAGCCTGGCAACGGAAGAAGGAAATGTACGTCACGTACCGCCTGACACAGGTACTCACCGGGCACGGGTGCTTCGGCGAGTACCTGAACAGGATAGGGCGCGAACCGACCGCGCAATGCCACCATTGTGGCTGTGACCGGGATTCCGCGCAGCACACACTAGCCGTGTGCCCCGCGTGGGAGGCGGAGCGGCGGATCCTGGTCCAGCATATCGGGCAAGACCTCTCCCCGCCGGCGGCAGTAGCGGCTGCGCTGGTGGGGAGATCTAAATGGAAGGCGCTGGTCCTCTGCGAGTCAGTAATGACCCAGAAGGAGACCGCAGAACGGGATCGGGAGAGGGTCGATCCCGTTCGGAGATAACGCAGGCGGGCCGGTGGCAGACCGGCCCGCAGCCCTGTAGTTCTGGGCTCTCAAGAATAAGACTACGGTATCCCCTGCCTGTCGTATAAGGCGACTAAAGGCCCGGGTTCACTGGGCGACAAGGGTGGGGCCTTTGTCGTCCGCTAAGGTGGACTCCGGGAAGAAGGCGACATCGGCTGGCCCGTGTAGCCTTGCACTATGAGGGCACAGGGGAGGAGAATTTCCCTGGACGTGCTCTCTGAGCGACAGTGCAGAGGGGCTCCGGTGCACCCACTGGAGATCCCGGAGCCCCTCGTCATGCACCGAGGAAAGGGCCACCGGGGAGGTTTTAGTGGGTAAAAACCCCACATAACCGCCGCCTTCCCCCCAGAAGGCGGGGTATCTTTTTGAAGATTTCCTCCCCGTTAACAAAAAAAAAAAAAAAAAAAAAAAAGGATGGTTACTATGTTACGCGTAAGCATTCCGATCCGAGGGCGCCCGAGAGGGCCGAACCACGACTCGGTCGGTTGCTATTTCACGGATAATCTATGTTGAGTCAATGTATAATGTAATTCTAAGACAGAAAAATACAGAAAACAACAAGTTTGACATTGTTGTGATTATTGTGAATGTGTGTAAATGTTTAGTAAGTCAAAAGATTTTTTATAATTACTAAACATTTATAATTTATTTTACCTATTGCCAAATATTGGATATGCTCAATATTAAATCGTTAGATTATGTTGCAAACGCGCGAGGAAATGTGCACATTGTATATGAAGATATTTATTGTCAATACGCTCTCGAAGCCTAGCCTAGTAAAGTCGATAATGTTGCCGTAGTATTTGTTGATAAACAAAATTATGCTTTATTATTATTATTATATTGAGAGTTCTATTTATAACGATGACACTGCGACATTCGTGAATCGGGTTCCTAAATCTATAGTATACACTGTCATATAAACGCATTAATAGACCAGCGGCCGTCAGGAGTGGACCTTTCTGTTAGTTTATTTACGTAATTTTGTTGATGTAAGTTACGCAATACCGATCCTCATGTAGAGTTAAATTGTATTATAAAATGTAGCCTATACTAAGGCCGCGTTCGTATCAAATATATTGTCAGCTGCTGACATTATGCGTATATAACAGTTTAGATTTTTGTTTACCCATTAAATTTTTCGTCCATAGGAAACGGGAGAAATATTTTTAATGGCAATGTATCTGAACGTACCAGCGTATTGTACTAACTGGAAGCATTCTATCTATTCCCGTAAGTTTGAACTTACACAATTACTTACAAATAGAACACTGTATAGGGGATGTGTTGCAGTCCAGCTTCGTGTTCAGCCCGATCATAATAGACGGCTGACTTTACGTTTAGTCTGAACGCGGCCTAACTGTTTCCATTTACAAACTTGTTGAAATGTAAACGTCTGCAATGTGAGGCAGGTTATCATGCACAAACTCTTACGAATTATTCAATGGTTATGTTATAATGCACTTACACCTCTTGTTTCATTGCTCTATGCAATAATGCGAACAATAATTATTATAAAACGATTATTCTATGTTTCTAGGTAGGCCCCATTCAATTATTAATATAAGTGAAAGTGTATAAATAATCCCCAGTAGATACTTCCATAAACAAGAATGAATTGCCTTATTTGTGTATAAATAAGTTTCCGCCGTTTTTTGTCAATAATTACTATTTATTGTGAAAGCGTGATTTTAAACGATGTGAGACTGCTTCCTGAGTGACTTCTAAATTGAGTTAAGTTCCTTTTTGTTCGAGACAAATCTTCCTACGATAATTTCTCCAAATCTGCATCCTTCCCTATTTTTGCCCTTCCACTGAAGGCATCCTCATTAAATACTACTACAAGCAATCGTATTATATATATTATAGGCAAAGGTGATCGTTGTTCCGGCATATGGCTCAAATTTACACATTTTTAGATGAAGAAAAATATATGATGCTAATGCAATGTGAATATTATAGTGTTATGTTGTTCTGGAATGAACAAACTAATTTTAAAGCCGGTTACCAACTGCGAATTCTATCGCAAACCTCGTGCTACGCCATCTTTCTCAAAACGGCGGAAACTTATTTATATAACTAATAAAAATTTGATTGGCTTCTATGAGCCGTCAGATTGCCGAGTGCTATAGTGTCGCTAGTTTGGATCGCTAAATGCATTTATTTTAATTTCGACAAAGAGTATGTTACTCCTCAATTTTAATTTAAATACATTTTATATGGTCATACTATCATTAAATTAATTGTATTTAATTGCAAATTAACAGTTTATTTTTCAGTTCACTTGATGGTATGTGATCTCTGCAACCAGTAGATCTCCTACATCGGTTTCTAATAAGGGAAGGAGGTGTGGATTGCATTGGAACTTGTAATCTGGTCTATAGTCATGATCCCACCCCGTTTTAGCCGACAGTTTCACAAGTGTATCTCTTCCATAAAATTAATTTTGTTTATTTATATGGCCATAAAATTGCTCAACAACAAACAAGGCAGTTGTTACTGCATTGAATGGTATCATTATCACAAATATTGTGAGTAATTAGAGCGAATAAAGGTGTGTGTTAGGATTGAGAACCTGAATCTTTAATTGAGCACAAAAATAGAGAAAATTAATAAAATATTTATAAGTTAAATTAATTAAAGAAATATTGAAATGAGTAAGAGAAATAAATATATTTTTGGGTCCTCAATATAACATGTTCCATTGAGTGACCCGCCTGTTATTGAAAATTTACTCAGGTTACACAGATTTAGTGTCAAAATTAGGAATGTTAGGAACTAATTTTAAAATAATTGCAATAAATTTTTTATAAGTATTGTCAATGCCATAAAATTCATAAGAATTTCTTGAATGTTAAAAAATAATTTATAAGAAAAAATTGGCTTAGTTCGCATTGTAGCTTTAATCCTCGAGATTAATTTGTCTTATACAAAATTTATAGTTTTTATAGAGCAGTGCTGGGTTAATAGCTAATCGAAGGACTAACTTTATCAAGGATTGGGTTCTAATTCTATCCATGTATCATTGAAATTCAGTTTATGGATTTACATGAAAAGATATCAATTTCTTCAATTCCATCAAATACCAGTGGCATAGTATTGGTCAGCTTCTCTGGCCAATTATCTCTATCCTCCCCTGACCTCTTGGGGCTAAACGAGTCGTACTAGATCTCTTTGTATGACCATTTTGTTAGTTCGGAGACTTGAAAATATACGGATTGAAGGTTGGCATTCCGAGTTTAGGGTGTCTGAATCGAGGATAAAAAACTAAAGTAAGTGTTCGAGAAAATAGGCAAAAAATATATAATGTAGGCTAGGTTTACTTCAGTCCTAACGCACACCCTCTAATGTCGGTATTTGCATTATGAGATTGAAGCATAATTAGGAGTCATGGACTGCTAACTTTAGAACATCAGGAGAAATGTTTTGAAAATTCACTAAGTCATACAATTTAATTAGATATAATGGATGTATTGGAAGGTCATGACAGTTGGGAGAGCAATTTTATGTTTGAACCGTGAAACAACATCATCTAGTAGTAACAATTAAATATTTAAAATGTAATGTAGCTAACTTGAATTTTATGTAATTTTTATTTGCGAGATGTATTATTTATGTATTATAAAGTGTAAGTTAAATGTTGCTTTAAAGTTATTGCTTACAAATTTGATCATTGTTTTTACTGACAGTTTTTAATATGAGATTATGTGAACTGTGCAACATATGAACGTTATTTGTGAATATGTAATTATTCTTGTGATCTAAAATCCCTTTATACTGTGTTTTTTATTTTCTAGATTAAAGAAGACATTTTACTGCAACAAAATATTAATTATTTGACTCTCAATACAGGTACACATTACAAACTGCATTTGTTTTCATTTGTGTGTTCACATTACACCGGACTCGCGGCTATCTTTTATACATCTGGTATATATTATTTCAATTTTTTAATTCAATTTACCTCCAACGTTTCAATTAATTTGGTAATGCTAATATATTTTTCAAACATTAGATAGACGCATTAACTTTCGACTTTGTTCCTGGTACTGTGTCCTAAACTAGATGTTTCTATTAGTTTTATTTTCGGTAACTTATAGTGAATAACAATTGAGTTATTTTTTGTTTATTGATAATGTTGCCATTGACTTTTTATCTACAATACCATATACAGAGATTCTTAATATTTTATACAAGTTATTCTTCTAGAAATCTATTTTATTCCCGGACGGAGTCGGCGAGGTAGGTGACTTGGGCTGTCCAAGCTTAGACAAATGTGCAACTTTAGTTGCAAACTTGACAAAATTTAATCCAGACGCTTGAGGTTCTGGTTTCTGTCCGTTCTCCGGTTGGAAGGATGCGTCTAAAGAACCTGGGAAAAAGAATAAAACACGTTTAGTGATGTCCGTTTTTTAAATTTATAAATTAATAACAAACAAAGCGTTCCCCAACCAGCTTATAATATTTTCTATGCATATTATAAAAATAAAAAAATACTACTACTAAATACTATAAGATGGTTCAAATATACTATCACACAAGTGGTGTAACATTTTTCTTGAAAAGGCTGTAAAAAAGGAAACAACGAGCGTAGGTCAGAGTTCCACCTTCTCCTTCCCCGTTCTCACGGTATAGCGATTTCTCTAATACCATATGTAGAGTTCTGATAAACGCACCCAGAATTTTAGAACTTATTTTTTCTAAAAAGAAAGCTAGGAATATTTCTTTTTTTTTCAGAAAAAATTACTAACATTCTTGTTAACCATTCCAACTAAGCTAGTGCGAGGCGATGGTACACGTCGAATGGTGGATTCGAACCTACGACCTTACGATTTGCAGACCGTACCCAAAACCATTAGGGGCTATTGACGATATTTCAACTCTGCACGTATATGTTTTTTTTTAAGTAAAGATTACGGCACGTCTTGTTGACTTCGTAATTTTAGCAGTACTTTTGAAACCGGAACGTATTCATTTCTGCGCATTACTGCTGGACTGCAGAAATAATGTACGAGACGGGCATTTTAAAAACACATCAAAATTGCAACGCAAGGGCGCTTGTCATAAGCCCATGTAAACCTGTAACTGAATTGTCAACGTAATAATTGAATGAAAGTAATGATAGAACTGAATGTTTTCTTACTCTGCTGCGGCGACATGATGGAGCTGGGCTGTGATCCTTGCTGATTGTCCTCCATCGAGTGGGATTTGTCGTGTAACAGTTCCAACGCTGGCGACCGAACAATTAGACAATGTAGTATTTAAGTCGAAGAACCGTCTCATTTTATCTTATCACTGAATATAAAATAAACACCTGACAAGATTCTATTTTTCCACGTTAAACATTCAAACCAAACAAACATTATTCATATATAAATGAATATTAAGATATGTTGTTGGCAACAAACTTGTTGAATTTAGATGAATAAATGCTATTGATGCCTAAATTAAAATACCCTTTATATATACGACATATTACTTCTACGTCATTTAATAGTAATGTAAAAGAATTTAGTGGTCTTAGCTGATGTCATACGAAAGGAAAAAGACTCCCTTTCTCAATGGGTCGCAGCGCACCTGGTACACTCTCGCTAGCGACCCATTGATCCATGGGTCCAACATGGGAGGCAGGAACTATTTCACCGGTGTAAGAGGCAGTTGACATTTTCGGCCACAAAGCCTCGACATCTATTATAATTAGCCCAGCATAACAGCCCCAGCCAGGGAAGCTCGATTTGGCCCGTTGCACAAGAGAAAAGGTTCCGAGTAACATTATCAAAACTACCACGGTAGCTGGCCTGTTAAACATATTCGCTAATATTTTTATTGGAAGTGAGGGAAATGAAAAAGTTTTTTTTTTATACTTTCTAAGCAAGATCTTGACTACGATCCCACCTGATTATAAGCGGAAATGCAGTCCAGCGGATGGTAAGGCGCACTAGCTTAGTAAATGCCTATTCATCTATTCTTGAAAGATGGTCATAAAGTAAAATAGATCACAAAGGGTTGATCTGCATTGATGAATTCTTTCTTGTAAGATTTTCTGATCTTTATAGGGCTATAGATAGAGTTAAATATGACATTTTGTGGACACCAGTACACCCGGATTGAGATATTGTCACTTTTAGAAATGCTAGTGAGAAATCATAGGTGTCTGCACTGATCTCTATGTGACCATAAAGGAATAAAGAATGACAAAGAAGATAAGTGTTAAGTATGGAAGTAATGAGTTAATCGTGAATGTCTCTTGTACGCCGAAATTTTATACGACAACTTAAATACCTTCTTTCAATGACATGGCGTCCATCTTGGAATCCTGAATAGTTTCAAGCTGCTGTCGGAACTTTGAGGTGATCTTTCTACGCTGGTAGTCCGCCTCGATTTGTTGCTTGGTGCGCGGTATGCGGAAACGGAAGCAGCAGCATAGCATCACGACTGGTTTAAAACAATTTTTTATATAGTCAATGCCATAAAATTCATAAAAATTTCTTGAATGTTAAAAATAATTTATAAGAAAAATTGGCTTAGTTCGCATTGTAGCTTTAATCCTCGAGATATGGATTTTTCTTATACAAAACTTATAGAGTTTTTATAGAGCAGTGCTGGGTTAATAGCTAATCGAAGGACTAACTTTATCAAGGATTGGGTTCTAATTCTATCCATGTATCATTGAAATTCAGTTTATGGATTTACATGAAAAGATATCAATTTCTTCAATTCCATCAAATACAGTGGCATAGTATTGGTCAGCTTCTCTGGCCAATTATCTCTGTTACTCCCTGACCTAAAGGAGTGGTACTAGATCTCTTTGTATGACCATATTGTTAGTTGGGAGACTTGAAAATATACGGATTGAAGGTTGGCATTCCGAGTTTAGGGTGTCTGAATCGAGGATAAAAAACTAAAGTGTTTGAGAAAATAGGCAAAAAATATATAATGTAGGCTAGGTTTACTTCAGTCCTAACGCACACCCTCTAATGTCGGTATTTGCATTATGAGATTGCAGCATAATTAGGAGTCATGGACTGCTAACTTTAGAATATCAGGAGAAATGTTTTGGAAATTCACTAAGTCATACAATTTAATTAGATATAATGGATGTATTGGAAGGTCATGACAGTTGGGAGAGCAATTTTATGTTTGAACCGTGAAACAACATCATCTAGTAGTAACAATTAACTATTTAAAATGTAATGTAGCTAACTTGAATTTTATGTAATTTTTATTTGCGAGATGTATTATTTATGTATTATAAAGTGTAAGTTAAATGTTGCTTTAAAGTTATTGCTTACAAATTTGATCATTGTTTTTACTGACAGTTTTTAATGTGAGATTATGTGAACTGTGCAACATATGAACGTTATTTGTGAATATGTAATTATTCTTGTGATCTAAAATCCCTTTATACTGTGTTTTTTATTTTCTAGATTAAAGAAGACATTTTACTGCAACAAAATATTAATTATTTGACTCTCAATACAGGTACACATTACAAACTGCATTTGTTTTCATTTGTGTGTTCACATTACACCGGACTCGCGGCTATCTTTTATACATCTGGTATATATTATTTTCAATTTTTTTAATTCCAACGTTTCAATTTAATTTGGTAATGCTAACATATTTTTTCAAACATTAGATAGACGCATGAACCTTTGACTTTGTTCCTGGTACTGTGTCCTAAACTAGATGTTTCTATTAGTTTTATTTTCGGTAACTTATAGTGAATAACAATTGAGTTATTTTTTGTTTATTGATAATGTTGCCATTGACTTTTTATCTACAATACCATATACAGAGATTCTTAATATTTTATACAAGTTATTCTTCTAGAAATCTATTTTATTCCCGGACGGAGTCGGCGAGGTAGGTGACTTGGGCTGTCCAAGCTTAGACAAATGTGCAACTTTAGTTGCAAACTTGACAAAATTTAATCCAGACGCTTGAGGTTCTGGTTTCTGTCCGTTCTCCGGTTGGAAGGATGCGTCTAAAGAACCTGGGAAAAAGAAATTTATAAATTAATATCAAACAAGCGTTCCCCAATCAGCTTATAATATTTTCTATGCATATTATAAAAATAAAAAAAAAATTAACGTTCTCTTGTATATCTTAGAGCTACTAAAATGCATTAGTACTATAAGATGGTTCAAATATACTATCACACAAGTGGTGAAACATTTTTCTTGAAAAGGCTGTAAAAAAAAAGGAAACAACGAGCGTAGCTCGGAGTTCCACCTTCTCCTTCCCCGTTTTCACGGTATAGCGCGATTTCTCTAATACCATATGTAGAGTTCTGGTAAGCGCACCCAGAATCTTAGAATTTATTTTTTTTTTCTAGAAAGAAAGCTAGGAATATTTCTTTTTTTTTTTCAGAAAATATTACTAACATTCTTGTTAACCATTCCAACTAAGCTTGTGCGAGGAGATGGTACACGTCAATAGTTGAATGGTGGATTCGAACCTACGACCTTACGATTTGCAGACCGTACCCAAAACCATTAGGGGCTATTGACGATATTTCAACTCTGCACGTATATGTTTTTTTTTAAGTAAAGATTACGGCACGTCTTGTTGACTTCGTAATTTTAGCAGTACTTTTGAAACCGGAACGTATTCATTTCTGCGCATTACTGCTGGACTGCAGAAATAATGTACGAGACGGGCATTTTAAAAACACATCAAAATTGCAACGCAAGGGCGCTTGTCATAAGCCCGTGTAAACCTGTAACTGAATTGTCAACGTAATAATTGAATGAAAGTAATGATAGAACTGAATGTTTTCTTACTCTGCTGCGGCGACATGATGGAGCTGGGCTGTGATCCTTGCTGATTGTCCTCCATCGAGTGGGATTTGTCGTGTAACAGTTCCAACGCTGGCGACCGAACAATTAGACAATGTAGTATTTAAGTCGAAGAACCGTCTCATTTTATCTTATCACTGAATATACAATAAACACCTGACAAGATTCTATTTTTCCACGTTAAACATTCAAACCAAACAAACATTATTCATATATAAATGAATATTAAGATATGTTGTTGGCAACAAACTTGTTGAATTTAGATGAATAAATGCTATTGATGCCTAAATTAAAATACCCTTTATATATACGACATATTACTTCTACGTCATTTAATAGTAATGTAAAAGAATTTAGTGGTCTTAGCTGATGTCATACGAAAGGAAAAAGACTCCCTTTCTTAATGGGTCGCAGCGCACCTGGTACACTCTCGCTAGCGACCCATTGATCCATGGGTCCAACATGGGAGGCAGGAACTATTTCACCGGTGTAAGAGGCAGTTGACATTTTCGGCCACAAAGCCTCGACATCTATTATAATTAGCCCAGCATAACAGCCCCAGCCAGGGAAGCTCGATTTGGCCCGTTGCACAAGAGAAAAGGTTCCGAGTAACATTATCAAAACTACCACGGTAGCTGGCCTGTTAAACATGTTCGCTAATATTTTTATTGGAAGTGAGGGAAATGAAAAAGTTTTTTTTTATACTTTCTAAGCAAGATCTTGACTACGATCCCACCTGATTATAAGCGAAAATGCAGTTCAGCGGATGGTAAGGCGCACTAGCTTAGTAAATGCCTATTCATCTATTCTTGAAAGATGGTCATAAAGTAAAATAGATCACAAAGGGTTGATCTGCATTGATGAATTCTTTCTTGTAAGATTTTCTGATCTTTATAGGCCTATAGATAGAGTTATGACATTTTGTGGACACCAGTGGCTACACCCGGATTGAGATATTGTCACTTTTAGAAATGCTAGTGAAAAATCATAGGTGTCTGCACTGATCTCTATGTGACCATAAAGGAATAAGGAATGACGAAGATAAGTGTTAAGTATGGAAGAAATGAGTTAATCGTGTATGCCGAAATTTTATACGACAAATTAAATACCTTCTTTTAATGACATGGCGTCCATCTTGGAATCCTGAATAGTTTCAAGCTGCTGTCGGAACTTTGAGGTGATCTTTCTACGCTGGTAGTCCGCCTCGATTTGTTGCTTGGTGCGCGGTATGCGGAAACGGAAGCAGCAGCATAGCATCACGACTGGTTTAAAACAATATTTGAGTCAACTGAATTTTCATGGTGAAAAGAAAAAGAAGTGGGTCATCTGTGAAGATGAATTTTCTTGGACGTATACATAGATACATAGACATACAAAATCGTGGTCCTCCTCCAAATGTAGGCGCCCTGGATCAATTTCGGCAACATTGGCGAGCACTTAGAATTTATGTACTATAAAACATTAATGGTTAAACAAATACAAATTTATGAGCAATAAAAAAACTGAACATCAAATCATTGGTGGATTAAGCATTACACGCTACTAAGCGCGGAAGCTTATAGCATAGTATGTAACGATTATCTGGTGCCTATATTATTTTTGTTCCACATTTGTGTTCGTTGTCATCGAGGAGAATTAACCTAGCCTTGGATATTCAAAAACCGACCAATATCTCAATCAACAAGCATTCTGTCATACGATTCGCAGGAGTTCCCATGTATTTTATATTTTCAGAATCCAAGGTTATATGGCAACAAAATTAATATGGACATCCAATGAACATCAAATCCGTCTAATCCGCAATCAAGCAAGATCCGTCTATGTCAGAAAGACAAAAAAAAATATAGATAAATTAAGAACGTCCTCTTTTTTTCAAGTCAGTTAAAAAAGATGATGTATCCCATAAATAGAATGCAAAATTAAATAGTAATTCTCACCGATTGATGTTATTCCAGCTAGGCACAAAAATATAATTTGCCAAACTCTTATTCCTCCAATAACTGTCCTCTCTAGCCACTCTGGCTCACCAGAGTTTTTAATAGCATCCATTAGAGGTTCCATCTTATTTTTAAAAATTAATCAACTGCAACGCTACACTACAACGATCGCGGAATACTTCTGTAGATGTAAAAACTAATTGTTCCAATTCCGAGGAGTGGTTAGCCAGCCGCACCTATATTATCGACACTCCTCGGCACACCCTTAGTTTTTCATTTAGAGCCGCGTTATCGACATGATTACTTCATTTCGTAGTACCTCAACAAAATATTCCTTTTTTTTTTCAAATGTTTAATTAATTATTTTAGCATTTGAATATTAAATATTCGTTTAATGGAGTGAAACCAACTTCGGTGGAAAAATAGTTTCCATTCCATTCAATTTTCTAATTTGAATTTCCCACCTGTTCTTTGTGTTTATTGGGTTTCTATATGGAAAAATCAAAGCTGCAATTACAAAAAATGTGTTAAATTGTTAATGTTATAAACGACGATACTCAGTCCAGAATTTATTTAACTTAACGTAACATATGCTCAAGAAGTATTTTAATCATATTTCGAAGAGATATCCATACCTATAACGTTGGTACTAAACTATAAACACAAGTGTTAAAAGTGTTATCTTATTTTTTTATCCATAATATTTCTTTCCCAATAAATACAAACTATAAACTGAAATTAAAGTGCTATGTAAAGATAAACTAAAATTAAAGTAATTTCTAATTATTTGAATTATTTTGTATAATGACAACATATTCGATCGTTTTTCTCTTTCATTTGAACTAAAGACTGTTCCATCTTCCCGCAGAAAATAGGGTGTCGAATCTGTCTTATAACCTCTGTTATATTTATCATTATTAAAAGAATCAAAGATGTATCTTTTATGATAATTGTGATTTAATTTGTGTAAAAGTTGTTCTAAGTGATGTTGTGTAAGATCTACCGTGTTCTTGCGGTCGTTCTGTAGCATTTTTAAAAATTAAACATGGCCTCGAACCGTGGAATTCAGATTGGATCCGCGTGGTTCCAACGGAAGCTAAACTTGAGACCGCAACACAGAGGAGTACATCTTGTTACCGAGGAAATACTTAAACAGGTGCCCGAACTCTCGCAGTTTGCGGTCGGTCTCTGCCATATTCAAAGTGAGTATTTGCTAAGACAGCGTTCTTACCGCCGACGATCTGCATCCCCTCCCATAGACCTATAGGTAATTTTAGAATCTAATCCCGCTGGAATAATAGATTACGATCATAATGATTTAGGAACCTAAAAAATTATGAATACTTATGCGCTTCGATATTGATATGTCTTATCGTAGCGTAGTAAACCAGCTGACTGTTAATTGTTTACAGTAATGCATACTTCGGCGAGCCTTGCACTCAATGAAAGTTGGGACCCCGATGTCAGAGACGACATGGAGATGATGCTTAATAAAATAGTACCAGAAGGCCTTCCGTATCGCCACTCATGCGAAGGTCCAGATGATATGGTAAGGTTACAAGTTTCGAATACCTGTAAATCATGTTCGAATTTCAAATAAAATTTGTGAATTTTTAATGTCATTGATGACAATATTTTCTACTGTTGAATGTATGTTTATCAACACATGTTTGTTTAAATAGGTCTTTTATTAGAATTGTTATTTGAATTCTTCAAGTTATGTGAAATGGAATTCATTTTTAATCTAAATTTTGGCAATTAATGTAATACTTATTTTTGAAAATAGTTAAAAGTGCTCTAGCCGTGTTTGCAGATTTCGATTGTGTATTGATCTAGCATACCTACCTCTCATTCCCTTCCATCATCATACATTTTCAGTGGAATAATGAAAAAAATAGTAACTCTGTTATCATTAAAATGACCTGACTTGATTATCTGAAATTAAGACTTGTATGTGATATTAAGACTTCTTATCAGGTCCCAACAGAGCAATGCATTATACATTGATATGCATGAAAATAATATTTGTGTAGGAATAAAATGAATATTTAGTATTCATATACTTATATGATGTCAAATCCTTTATACTACTATTAACATAGTTTTGTAACATATAAATAATAAAAGTATAAAAATATATGACACATTATTATATTTAATAAAAAAATATGATTTAAAATAATCCTTATATGTTATCTGCATACAAAAATAATAAACAAATAAATTTAATTATTATAAAACATATGCACAAACATATACTTAACCTTAATTATACCTTAACTATATTCAATTTCTTCATGGTTCTAATTTGTTAAATTTATGCATCATCACATGAAATCACTTTTACTGTATGCTTATCCATCTGTGGAACTCTCGTCCTGTGGCCATTAGGAAATCGCAGACGATGAATACTTTTAAAATCAAAGTTAAAAGTTTTACTTACACAAGTACATGTATCATCATTTATATTATTATGATATATATGTAATACTTTTTACACATGTTTTGTCTTTTCATAATATATATTTTGATATGTATATATTTATACCTATATTATATGTTTGTATGTAAATATTTATTATCAGTATTTAATTAAGTGTAATGATAAACACTTATGAATAACTAATTAATATATTGATTGCCATTCTGTCTAAACACACATTTGCTTAATAATTTTATTTAATTGCATTAAATTAATGTATTGTTTTCTTGTACAGCCCGCGCATGTGAAAGCATGTTTCTTAGGATCATCTTTAACTATCCCAATCACAGATGGCAAGTTAAATTTGGGTACATGGCAAGGAGTTTGGTTATGTGAACATCGGAATCATGCTGGTAGCCGAAAGGTAAATTTAATTGATTCTATAATGAAACTTACTACTAAATATCATATGACAAGAACTGTCTTTAATGCATATGAGCAATGTATTCTAAGTTGTTTTTATTCATAGTAGAAATCAACATATACAACATATCTATTAAACACAACCTGATAAAAAATATCGAATATTCTTTTGTGTTTTATATTTGTACAAATTTGACAACTTTATGTTATATTAAGTTTTTTTAAAAGATTTACTGAAAATATCAAATACAATCAACAATATAATATGTTATTTGGGCAATTCAGATTGCTACAATGGAGCTTAAGCTAACCTGGATCTAGTCTCGTCTAGTATAACATATACAGTGATAAATTATGAATAAGATCCAAAGACCATTATGATCCAGAGAAGTAATGTTAATGTGCCATGCACAAATTCCCCCATCCTTCTTTCACAATCCTATATGAAGATGGCAGGTTTCCAGTCTTTTCTGTGGACATCTTTCTGATTTGTATGTGGCACTTTTTTTTACTTACATTATGTGTACTGCAATGGATTAGAATTGTCTGCATTAGTTTTTCCCTTCATAACTATAACTATAATAACAATATATTTGTCACAAGAGAAGAGTGAATAGGGGTTCACTAAGCTAATGCGTCTTACCATTGACAATTACATCTCCACTTGCATATGTCTCTTCTTTCTTTTGTTTAACCAGCCCATGCTTGGTCTTAATCCATTGAATATATGTGTAATTAGAGTAAATGGATGGCTTCCTTTTTTTGGTAAAGATGGATCAGCACACATGCAAACTACATACTTTACTCTTTTGGTCTGCAGGTTGTTGTAACACTGTCAGGGTGTCCGCGGGACTCACCTCTGTCTCCGGTGTCAGCCGCGTCTTGCTCCAGTTAGGAAAGGGGGGGGGGCGCGACCCCCCACACACATTCCCATTCGCGCCCCTCCTCAAAAAGCACGCGGAGGTAAACCCCGCGACAACACCTTTTATATCCCACATATAACCTAGATGTTAGTCCTTACTCTTACCTTAAAATGACAATATGTACATAAGAAAAATATTTTGTAACGCTTTGCATGGCAGTTTGCATGGGCCTCTTCCTCAATCTATGTTTTAATGGTCAAGTTTATTGAACTTGAAGATGTTTTTGTTTAACCCAGTGCATTGTTACTCCAACATTCTGGTTGATAGCCGAGGCTGTGACTGCTTAATGGCTATCAAATACTAGTCCTATTCCGACTCATTGTCAAATTGCCATGCATTGTATAAAGCCCTATTAATGTTACGTTCAGTTAATATTGGCTGAAACCGTTGAATTTGTACATAATTATTATGTACAACAATTTTAAAGTATACATGAAATAACGATCTTGTTGTTTTGTTATTGCAACTTGTCGATATGTACATAGAGATCACGCGTGGACATTGTATCATTATGCTTTGTAGGTTCGTTTGTTGAAGGGGTTGATGTGACGGCTAATTTAAACGTAACTCAGTGCAATGTATGTATAGATACAAGTTGAGAGTGAATTCATTTGTATGAATCGTCTATTTTTCACTCTTGCACTTGTTCGAGTTTCCAAAAAAAAAAACCCACCGGGAGGCACTATATTTTATCATAACACCAAGTAACACTTTTTACATCAAACACTGTTTGTATGACACAAACTTTATATGTAATCACACTGGTTAACGATTCATATAAGTTTATAAGGTGCATTTATGTACATAAGTTAATAGTTAAGTACATCTATGACGCCATTCTTTCTTCATGTTAAGTTAGATTTTATTAAATGATAGAACATGAAACATGTCCATAGCTTTAAATATGTTACACCCGTTGTATCAACGGGTCCTTTGCGGGATGATGAAAAGTAATAAATTTCACCCACTAGTGTATAGTAGAATATCATTACTTTTAAGCTCGTTTAAGTGCCTCAAGTTGGTGGGGGTGGGCGAGTGTTCATTTGCAGACATGTTTCATGCACTTAGATACATCAAAAGTCATATTGATATACTTTTTCTTTTGCATACATGTTTTAAAGGAAATATTGCAACAGGTCTAGTTCTTTGAACTTTTGTTAAATATGTAATGTTTCATCTAAGTCGCTTATATAAACTCAATTATTTTAGGGGTAAATGAAAGAAAATTTGTTGATTTTGCATTACACATTAAAGCATATATGTAATGTTGTATGTCTTCCTGTAAATTGCATCTAATGAAATCATGATTTATTATAATTATGGAGATAAATTTACTGAGATTTGTGAACGGTATTAGGGTATGACAACACCACCTTTATATCCGGCCACAATGGTATAACTTAGGCTGTAATGATACAATAGAAAGCTTCAATACCGAATCTTCAGCTGTGTAGAGGAATATAGGGGTAAATTTAGAAATGTAAAATGGATTAATTGATAGCAGGCTGACGTTTTTATATGAATCGTAAAGTAGATTATTTTGTCAAGAGCTAACATATTGGATCATAAATACGTTTATAATCATGAATTAATCATAGTTTGCTTGACAATATTTTGTTTCAAACAATTTTACATTCAATTTCAGGGTCACTAGGCATGTGAGATGATTTTTTTTTAGAAATACATGTAAATTTCAAACTATGATATTTAATTTTCATTATGCTCTTTGAAGATTTGTGTTGCATTCAGAATTATAACGAATCCATTTCTTGTGCACAATATGAATGTTGAATTAGGTGATGATAAGTTATAAATAGACTAATGGGTTAGTTAATTTTTGCAATGTTGGCTGCGGGAGTGAGTACCTATATTTTGTATTGCCCGTAATGGGCACAATACATATACACGCACAACGAGGGCAGGCCGCGGTCAGCACGACGCGAACCTTCTTTTGATACCGCATTGTACAAAGAGTAGACGTCACAGATCAACTTTGTCTTGTGGACAAATCTAGACTTAGAGATCATACTCACATCTTTCCTTGAATTACAATACTGGATTGATTTTGTTTGCATAATTGTGTGTCGTTTGCAATCGGACCCTCATAATGTATCACATTCACATATGCTTATCGCTTCAAGATTGTAATAATTAAGCACAAATTCCTTATTAATTTCTCACTTAGATTACCTTGGTAATATTCACATTTCTCTTTTGGATAGGATTTTTGCAAGTGGGTCTCTGGTGGGGTTGGTAAATGCTTTTCAACAATATTAAGGTTTGTATATATATTTTGTATTGCCCGTAATGGGCACAATACATATACACGCACAACGAGGGCAGGCCGCGGTCAGCACGACGCGAACCTTCTTTTGATACCGCATTGTACAAAGAGTAGACGTCACAGATCAACTTTGTCTTGTGGACAAATCTAGACTTAGAGATCATACTCGGATCTTTCCTTGAATTACAATACTGGATTGATTTTGTTTGCATAATTGTGTGTCGTTTGCAATCGGACCCTCATAATGTATCACATTCACATATGCTTATCGCTTCAAGATTGTAATAATTAAGCACAAATTACTTATTAATTTCTCACTTAGATAACCTTGGTAATATTCACATTTCTCTTTTGGATAGGATTTTTGCAAGTGGGTCTCTGGTGGGGTTGGTAAATGCTTTTCAACAATATTAAGGTTTGTATATATATTTTGCATTAATATTACATACATAATAACAATATTCATGTACATAATAGTAATACATATGTAAAAAGATTCGATTGCTATTTATGTATGGGTGTAAGGCATGCCACTGCCATTAACAATTTGCCTGTTTACAATATTATATTGGATACGATAATTATTTGGCATGTTATTGTCAATTTATGGGTTTTTTTTTATTAAATCATTACCATATAAAAAATATATATGTAGGTAATATATAGTGAAATAGTAAGTTTTCCAAAGTGAAACGGCTGTAGCGACTGGTTCGCTTAGATTTAAAATACATTCCATTTTATACATAAGTATTTTCCATACGTTTCCAATGTGTTCACGGTTATTGCGATAAAAGACATGTTCAGATGCTTTTAGATATTGTAACTTATTGACAATAGTATGTCTAGAATTTCTAGCAATTCATTTGAAATTCTAAAGCATAAGCTTAATCTTTTTTGCGATATCGGATCCAGAGACATGAGACATTTTTTTTATAATCATAATTCATATAGGTCCATATATTGTGTTTCAATGTTATTCATCGTTCAGCTTATATCTAGTATGTATTGTATGTTTACAATAACCGTGAATATGATTGTGGAGTTTACTTTGTCAAAGCTGTTTAGTTGGCTTATAATAACTATAATAACTGAACTACCCGTTTTAGGCTGTTTTGTAACAACGAATGTGTCTAGAGATTAACCTTTAAGTTTAGTGAATTATTCAACAAAAGACCACATGTTTAGAATGTTGTACAACCTTTACCTATGTACAATCCCAAGTGTTATTTAAAAAAAAAGGTAACAATTTTTTTTTCACAAGTGTAACTTACATTCCTGTCAACCATTCCAACTAAGCTTATGCTTGTGCTAGGAGATGGTTCGCGTCAATAGTCGAATGGTGGATTCGAACCTACGACCTTTTGTTTCGCAGAACGTACCCTAAACCATTAGGCTAATGACGCTTTCTTCTAAATGACGTAAGTGTTTTGTACATAAACCATGAATACATTGATTTTAATGAAACACCAATGAACTTAACTACCATAGTTATTGGTAGATTAAGCAAGTGTGATACTCAATATAGATTTAATACATATAGATAAAATTTACTAAACACTGGATATCAAATTTATGGTAAGTAAAGCACACATTGCACCTTTTTTTATTGATAACTACGAAATCAGTGTCTGCCTACCCCTATGAGTAACGGGCGTTATTATATACACTCCTCTGGCCTGTGAATAAAGTGTATTGGTTTCATTTTTCAAGACAACATTCTTTTATGACTAATTAATTACAAGCAATGATTGTCCTAACGTCGAATGTGGAGAGGCCATTCAACAATAAGCTAGGTAAAAGTGGATGCTATCTTTGTCTACCTCACTAAGGCTAGAAGGGTGTGATTTTTTTTACTAGTTTTGCATTTGTGTGAATTATTTAAAACGAAATTCAAGCATATGTATATTATTCGTGCCATTGTTGTAAACAAAAGGTGCTTTTCTGCTATTGTAGACCTAAGCAATAGTTATCTAAGTCGATGTCATACTGACTTCTGCGATCGACAAAACTATGACATTTTATTACAGGTAACCCACAATACACTAATAACAACATTTACTATGATAATAGTGAGTAATCAATAGTTATGACATTTATTTTGAATATTTTATTTACAGCAATTTTTTTTGGACGTTGATCACTAGCATAAGGATCACAATGTGTATCGCTCTCGGAAACATTTGTTATAAATTAGCATAATTTTTATTTCTGACCGAATTCGAGAGGTGGCAATGCTTGTAGGTGTTATCTGAAAACCTCTATTTGGGAGCAACTCGGCGTAAGGGCCTTCCGAGAGTAGACGTAACTTTGGGCGCCTTTTTTTGCCTTAAAAGACTCGATAAAGCTGTTTTAATCTAGAAAAGGCCAATGCCAGAAGATGAAATAGTCGGATTCTCTTTCGAGTGCTATGACACATTAGGAAACATTACTTTTCGAAACATTCCGAATAAACTATAACAAAAAGGCGTAAGCGCGCAGACAATATTTGAGTAATAGTAAAATATTTTTAATGTAATCTTATTATTAAAGTCCAGAGCCTACTTTGGCAAATAAATAATCGTATGCCCTATATGGTCAAAATGCGTGTAGGCAATACGTGAAGAAAAGCACCTTTCTAATCTGTGGTAATCTGATGTTAATTATAAATGCGATTATTTCATACATCAACTGACTTAATCGATTTTTATCATTGAAAGTAAAAAAAATCACTACGAGCACGATCTTTAATGTAATAATTTACCAAGGTAGAAATAATTTTATTTATAATATTGCACATAGGAAATTGAGGTTGTAAACAGGTTTAAATAAAATAACCAATATATGAGACAAATAATATGTGTGTAATATTTGTTTAGGAACAATAAAATAATGGTATTCTATGTATGTATGTACAACTCATTGTTTCACATATATTCTCATAGGATCAGTTGTAAATTTGTTGGTTTTGTGGATTTACTTATATGTGTCACGGGGAAATTTAATTGTATCATATATCTTGTACAATATAAATATTATAGATCACACAATTATAAAAGAGATTAAATATTTGCAAAAGTTATCCTCCGGTTTTATTTCCGCCTCGACCCTTCTTACTGCGCCCACTGGCGGTAGAGCACGGCTGGGATTCTTCGACATGACACTTACAGAAAGCGCATACTGACTGTGTGTGTGTGGTCATCTGCTAGGTTCCAGGAACCTCGCAGGTACAGACCTCGGGGTGTTACCCCATTACCCGGTTATCAGCGCAGGGGCGACTGCTCCCCTGGTCTTGGGTACCGTTTTAACACGGATTTTTAGGTATAACTATTTTGCGTCGTGGCTAATCCTCAAGCGCCAGCCGCGACGAATCTATCCACTACTACGCCCTCCCAACCTCTCGGTCTCGATTGAGACGGAGGTCGAGAGGGGCCTATATGTTCAAAAGCTCCCAGAATAGGGAATTTGAACCTACGATATTGACTGCATTATACCGGTGTATATATATTACAAACCAGCATGGTGATGTACCGTTGAGACGTTTTACTCGATCGTAACTCTTTCCCAACAGTCATAATTATTTAGGTGAGTATAGGGTCCGGCAGGTAACTTGGCAAAGTTTTAGCGAAGTGGCGATAAGATCGCGTGTTTTCTCGAAGCTTTTCTGCTGTGTGTAGGTCTTTGGTCGCGATATAATAATTATGCACAAAGGTTCTTATCACAGACTGATCAAAAGTATCGATATCGGCTCTGATCATCTTTTTTTCCCCGTTGTCCTATAGACAATGACAGCAGGTTTTACAGTCTTACTGTACTGTCTATTTCTTTCTCAGTTTTGGCTTCTTTTTACGTGTACACACACAGTCTAACATCATAAGCCATTTTTACAGCTAGTCTACGTAAAATGATATGGTGTTGATGGCATTACAATTAACTAAAAATATTCAAATAAAATAAGAACTCATAACAAAACACAGGGTTAACTTTTAGTGTACTCGGGAGCACAGACTTATTGCGAGACATGATTGCAATCGCACGCTTGTAATATTGCTGTTTCCCCTCATCCCGGTTTGTATCCGAAGACGTAAAAAATGAATTCTGAGCATCTAAATCACTCTTGCCAAGTAACGTGCCGACACAAGACACTATGTTCTTGCTGAAGATTATATTCAAACTAATAGATTTTTCCTTAGCGTCCCGCAGACTTGCGAAGAATCTCGTATTGTTGCCGATAACATTTTCTTGTCATTTATTAATTTTAATGTCTATTCATAACACAAAAATTCTTAGCCATGCCGTATAGCTCAGACCCTCACTCGGTCAAGTTACAATACGCTATAGTATATTAATATTATAAGCTATAGTGAAAGTCATGTAACTATCAACATAATTGCTTATTAAATATTTTTTTTTTATTTCTACATTATTTGGTAAGTATTTGTATTTTTTTTTACACCATTTTTACTTATTTGGTTTTTTCATCCTTAATAGATTTCAGATTCGCTGGTATTATTACCTGGAAATGAACATTTGTATTGGTTTTAATCAGAACATACAGTCAATAATGTAATATTTTTTAAATCCAAAGATGACATATATATTATATGGCGGGAAATAATAAAAATGGCGGCGTGAAATGCGCACCTAAATCGAACAAGTATATGTAGAGATTTTGGCATACATCAACACTTTTCCCATATTACGTGATACAATTTATATATTTATATATATGTATTTAAATTGTGTTTGTCTATAGCGAATACTCACTCAAGAAGATTAAGCGATATGATGACACGACAGGTAAGCAATTACATTAACACCATTAATCGCTGGTCGCTTATTGTGTTAATTTTTTGTTAAGTTGACCTAGATACATATCTTAATTTAATTGAAAAGCTTTGTATCACAATACTGCTGAAATGAGAATAATTCTTTTTCGGATTCAAGTATTATTCTAATTTATGAAAAATAAATTGTGTTCACACTATCTTGTATAGTTGCATATTTAAATGTATTATTATTATGTAATTATTTATTTTATTATCAACGCTTACCTTCTAGTTTTTCTTGCACATGTTTGAAATTAGTTTTAACTTTTTCGAGCGCCTCTCCGAGACCAACTTTGATCTTACTGAATTCTTGAGTCACAAGAGACAATCTTCCAAGTAAATAATTCAAATTATCGTCCACTTCCGTCATTCGTGTGGAAATCAAACCCACCTGGACAGAAAATAGATCAAAATAATAAATACCAAAGAACCGTATTACTTTTATTATAAGGGTCAATTTTCAACTTACTTTTTCTTTCATACTATGCATTGTCGCTGTGCTACCATTAACATACACCTCGGTTTGTCCCTGCGAATATACGTGAAGCAATTACCATTTAGCGTGACATTGTTAATGTAATTTAAATTGAATCTAATGGTAAATATTACCATAAGGCATACGATAGTGTTACATGGTATAAAGTAAATTAATATACGTTTGAAAATATAGTACCGACAATCATAGATAATGTAATGAAACTCCATTTGCTAAATGACTTCTGTCCGTAGCAATTTAAATAACGAATTTTTGTTTTGCGTTCAAGCGGTACTATGTGAATTCAACTTAATGTTTATGTATCATTATAGTACGTAGTCTTGAACTTCCTAGTCTAAATCTGGCATGAACAAGGTGGGCTTTCTTTGATCTTCTCATCATCCTCTCTAGTTAGTTGGAGTCAAATAAAAATGAGAGGTATCTAAGGAACTCTGATAGGGCGCCGCCGAAAAACGACGCGCGGGCACATAGCCCTTCAACCGCGACAAGATGAGGGCTATCGGTACGTAGTAAATAGTACAATAGAGCAAGCGATATTTTGCTTTGAGATGAGACCGCTTTAACAGTTTTTCCCACTTCATACTAGACCTCATTGTGCGTGTGTGTTTTCCTAGTTTTTGGAGCATTTTTTTAAAAGTTGGGTTCGCGTTGTTTTCTTTTTGTACATATACAAAACATTTTTTGCAATGGCATTTCATTTAATTTCTAAGAAGGAAAATTGCTTTGAGATACGATCAACGTTACGGAACGGATTAAACTCTTATGGCCTTCCCCAATGCCACCATATATACGTTCCTCCGCTTTCCGCATCCAGCCACTTCCAGCTCCATTCCGAGACTTTTCCCACCTATCTGCCGTCACTGAGTCGGCAGATGTGGCGGCCACCTGCCACTTCAACTTGCTGATGTTACTATGTCGACTACTTTTGTTTTCCGTCGCTCGCGATGCGATCATGCTCCTATGTATTTATTCCTACTCTGGACTTACTCCCACTATGCCAGAACCTTGCGAAGATAAATACCACTATATGTGAAAATAATATAGTTTTTGTGTGTCCAGTACAAATGATGTGCTTTATAAATATGAAACTATATGTTTCAAAGATTGAGAGACTCACCGTCAAGCTGTCAAGCGAAGCCTTGTTGGCGGTGAGCTGCTGGTACATGACGCCGACCTGTCGCCACACCTGCCCCATCTCCAATTCTATTTTGGTCGTCAACATTACCATCGTGTTCATTTGACTGCTCACTATAGACGCTTCAGATGCGTTGATCCTGAATAGAACAAGTATATAACGATTAAAACAAAAGCCGACATTAAATCCAATCAAAAGTTAAACGCTATTACGCGCAGACGCTCTCTTTGTATTTCCGAATCAATCAGATTCTAACCAAACTGTCATCAAGCTAATCTTGGAGTACAATATATCCAAAAATAATTGATTTATCGAAATCGGTTGGCGTAATATTCAGTTATTCAAATTTAGGACTTATATGGAATTCTTATGGAAGCCATTGTCAGAGATGAACCAAAATGGAATGGGGCCACACTAGAAGCATCAGCTTTTAAATACAAAAAATTATCAACATCTTTTCACCCAGTCGAAATTTAAAAAGTCGGTTGAAAAATCGTATAACAAAGGGGTGTGCGTTCGCTATTCAGTAATAAGACGCTTACAGAATATCAGCATTATAAGATCTCTAATTTTTACCATTATTTTGGTTTCTGATGTCTAATGTCTGTCTAAAATTATGCAATTTTTTTTCTGAAGTTTTGCCATCGCTTATCAAAGAGATGGGCAACATACAGTGATAATGACAAAGCAGAGGCTAATCCCTCAAGCGTTAGCCACGACGAATCTATCAACTACGCTTTTTTTAAAAAAAATTAATGACGAACTACACAGATTGGCAAGAGAAGTTAGCCTTGACCGGTTCACCGGATTGAGAGGTGGCATAACTCTTAGGCCTGAACCTCTATAGCTAGTAACTCGACACAAGGGTCCCCCCGGTGAGGGGTAACCTCGGCTTCGACGGTTACTATGTTACGAGTAAGCATTCCGATCCGAGGGCGCCCGAGAGGTCCGCTAACTACGCTCTTCCGAACTTCAATAAAAACTAGGAATGTACTCGTATGCTAACTATGCAATGACTTCAACATATAAAATCGAATTATCTCTTCAGTTAACTTTAATTAACTTGTCCGTGTTTGTCGAATCTACTTAAAAAAGTTTATGTGAATATTTTTGTGCACAAAATCACACTAACTATTAATTCTAGCAGATTAGACAGAGGCTGTCTCTGTCTAATCCGCTGCATTCACTGTCCAGTTTTCATAATAACATAAACTTTGAACAAGTGATTTTCTTTTACAAAGCTCTTTAATACAAGTTAAATGCCCACTTATGTCACTACCGTTAATTTAATATGGGAGCGGTTTTATTAGCTTTAATTTGAAATGACATTTCCTATAGTGGTACAAATTGGTAAGAGACAAATCACTATTAGATAAATTAGGTTAACTAATGTTTGGGTCGCGTTCACCGATATAATCAATAACGGTTTCGGATGCTCAATTTATTTAGATTGAAAATAATTGAATAACAATGGCTGTTTGCGAAACCTATTAAATTTATTATTTGTACGTCCCATAAATGTGTTACAGTTAGAATTGATTTATATTTATGGCAGTGAATCAAAGTGTATTAAACAATGCTATACAATCAAACAATATTTACTAAGGCCCATAAGGATTTAAGTGGCCGAGGATCGTGCTCAGTGGCATGCCTTAGCAGTGGACTGATACAGGCTGATTTTTTTTTAAGACAAACTACACAGATTGGCCAGAGAGGCTGGCCTTGATTGCTTCACCGGATTGAGAGGTGGCATAGCTCTTAGGTCGCCTAGCCTGAACCTCTATTGCTAGTAACTCGACACAAGGGTCCCCCCGGTGAGGGGTAAACTCGGCTTGGATGGATACTATGTTACGCGTAAGCATTCCGATCCGAGGGTGCCCGAGAGCGCCGACTCGGTCGGTTGCTATTTCACGAATAATCTAAGGGAAATTCAAAAGCTAAACTAACTTTGAGTGCCACTTCGGGAAGCGTTGGCGCTGGGAGAAGAAGCGGCCGAAGAAACTCCAGCAACGCTACTATTATCTAAGGGTGGGGCCTGCCCATAAAATAGCGGTAACGCGCAAGGATTATTCGCAACCTCCGACTGTGGATTTGAAGAGATCTAGCCTGTTCAATGGTAATCGCGTCGTCCGGATCGTCAAGAACGTCTCTCGGCCTCCGAGCGATGCGACGGAATAAGATACAGGCTGATGATGATGTAGTATTTATTAGGAGAGAAGACGGTCGATGGACCAGGGCAGTAATTATTAAATGGTGGCCAAGACACTTGACTGCTCGTTTTCCTCAATTAATAGCATTTGTGATAAATTGGGTTCGAATCTTTTGCTTTTTATACATTTACAAAGCTTTTGTGGCAATGGCATTTCAATTAATTTAAATGAAGAAAAATTGCTTTAATTTCAAAGCAATTTTATCTACGAAAGTTTGACATACGAGCAAAGTTACGGAACGGATTAAACCCGTATGTCGAGATACCACTGTATTCATTTTTTACATATCGAAGTAACAATTGTAACTAGTATGACACCACAAACTTGACTCTTATTACATTCGCGTGTTATTAAAATGACCAGTAATTGCACGGACCTGCTGATTATGGTATGGTTCAAATCCAGGAACTGTCCTTTGAAGAGCGTCCTCATCTCCGACAGTATCTGTTGCAAGTTGTAGTCGATGCGTCTCCTGTTTGCCATCACGTTGTCAGCTGTTTGCAGTAATACATTTTCATCCTTCGACAGGACTTGGACCTGGTGGTGAATACAAGCAATGAATACAGTAATGTTGACGTTCTAGTCGGTTTGACTATTTGATGTATTTATCTTCACTCAGTTAATTATTATTATTAAATACGTTTAGATAAATAAAGATAAAGCAGTGATAGCCCAGGACAGAGGTCGGCAACCCGCGGCTCTTTGGATGTAAAGCTACGGCTTTTTGATACTAACTTTATTTGTGCAAAAACTATTGCTGGCGACAAAAAAATGTTGTTCTTAAAAAAGTTTGAAACTCTTCCGACTCAAAAGATTGCCGACCCTGGCCAAGGACATAAAATAACCCCAATCTTGTAGGTATGAAATGCCGGTCTTTGGAGTTACTTAAATATAAACAAATTATGATATATAGAAAATATCGATATATTCGTAGATATTTTCTATATATCGTAATATCGATACAACATTACGTTATATTATCGAAAATTATATCGATATATTTTTGCATGAACATCTCTAGATGGAGCTGTTGTCAGTAACTTGAGGCGACCGGACGGACGCCGAGCTACCATTCTTATATAACATACCCTAGCTATGTTAAACTAAACTTGCCAAAGTCTATCAACAACCGACTGTTGTTGACAGAGTACTCGACATTTGTGCAGCTCGTGTTGTAGTATTTATGTAAACGGCGGTACACAGCCGGTTGATAACGATTATATTGATAGTTATAAGTGCGCTACGAGAGACGTAACGTGTTTTATATACAAAAAGCGACTAGTTTTCACGAAGAAAATTTAGTGGAAAGTAGTAAAACAGCCAGGGAAATAAAGTATTGCCTACAACCAACAATTTATATTACGCTAAATCAAAAAATATTAATAATAAAGGAAGAATAAATATGATAAATTGCTATAAATAAATTAACTATTACGGGTACTGAAATTGAAATAAGTATCTCAAGTTTAGATAAATATAAAACCTCTTTGAGCAGTGTCTCGTAGCTGCGCGTTATATCGTTGTAAGCTCTCTCACTCATCGTATTGCTCTGTGTCAAGCTCTTTTGTATATCTTCATTAGTGGTCACCAGGCGCTCACTCATTTCTCGCAGCTTGTTTGTTATTTTTGTGGTGGCTGTAAAGGAAAAAAACGACATTTATTAAGGTGACGGAATTCTAATCGTCAAAAGCCTATTGGTTTAGGTAGGTAGTTCGGTCTGCGAAACGTAAGATTTTTTTATGACAAACAAATCTGTGTAAGATTAGCCAGAGAAGAAGCTAGCAGTAACACTAAAGCTGTACACTGAAGTACAGTAGGTGGCGTTGTAAAGCAACACTAAGCCAATTAGTTTTAGGTAAGACCAAGAAGGTTTATGGTCTTGGGGTTGTTTTAGTATCTGGGGGTTGTTTCTTTTATCTTGGGGTTGTTTTATATAGGGTTGTTTTATATCGGGGTTGTTTTATCTTGTTCGTTGTTTTATCTTGTTCGTTGTTTTATCTTGTTCGTTGTTTTATCTTGTTCGTTGTTTTATCTTGTTGTTTTGTTATTTTGGTTGTTCGGTCGGCGTGGTAAGGTTGCAGGATGGACAGGAAGTCGGGAAAAGGGGAGGGATCCGGGGGTCGGTCGTCGTCGAGGGGAGTTTTACGATGAGGGAGAGTGATTCTCTGACGACGGAACGAGCGACTCAGATGGGGAGCCGCTGGTGAGAAGGTCGACGGCTACTGCTAAAGGCAGCAAGAGTCAGAGGCCGCTAGGGAGCGTGTCGGTGACATCGTTGTCAGAGTCGGACCTGTGCCACGGGAAGAGGTTGTATTCGGAGGTGTCGGCCGGCTCTGGCTCCGATACCGAGACAGGGGAAGAGCGGGGGAAGAGGAAGGGGAAGGGAAAGGTGTCCTCCCCCAAAAGGGGGAGTTCGCGGGTCGCAGACACCCTTGCGAAAGCAAGGGTGGCCCTGCGAGAGAAAAAAATGGAGGAAACGGAGGCTGCATTCGCGGCGGGTTTGGAGAGCAGGTTTAGGAAGGGGGAAGCCGGGAAGGTGAAGGAGGTGAGGGAGGTAGAACCCCCTTCCGACCTAGGGTCCATGGGTCCTGAGGACCTTATGGCAGCGGCGGAGGGTCAGCTCGGGGTCATACTCGAGCTGACCGGGAAGAGTACTGCCCTGAAAGGGGGATACTCTAATAAAATAAAGAGAGCGTCGTCCTTCGTTAAAGAAGTGTTGGACACCCTTGTGGTGCGCACGGAGGCCGAGGAATCGCGCCGCCTCAGAGCCGACAACAGTCGGCTCCAACGGGAGGTGGCCAATCTTCGGGAGGAGGTCCGTGCGTACCGCAAGGAGTACGAAGAGAGTCGGAAGGGGGTTAAAGAAAGTCCCATGAGCCGGGATCAACTCCAGGTCCTAGAGGGGAACATCGCCAGGTTAGTGGGTAACCTGATAGATGGTCGCCTCTCGGAGCTGGAGTCCCGGCTCCCGCAGAAGGTCTGCCGCCCACCACTAGCGGGCGACAATAGGCCGCTGGCGAGGGAGACCAGAGCGGCCGTGGAGGAGGCTCGGGCAGCAGTGGCGGTAGCGGCTGGACAGCCCTCCAGCCAGGGAACCATCCTGTCCCAGGACGAAGAAGGGATGGAGGAGTTCCCTGCCCTTCCCCCCCCCAGGTCCAAGGGGAAGGGGAAGGGAAAAGGGAAGAGTGGAGGGACAACGGGGGTCGAGTGGACCCCGTTTGGGCCCTCCACCTCCAAGGCGTCGGGAGGCGCTTCGGCGGCACCGGCCGTGACCCCGGGGAACAACCCGGGGGAATGGACGGAGGTGGTCCGCCGCAAGGCGTCCACGAAAAAGGCGGTCGACGGCAGCGGGGCGAAGGCCCCGCTTGAGAAGAAGGCAGAGGGCCCAAAAAAGCCCAGCATCGTGCTCCCCCGCTCACAGGCCGTAGTGATCAAGCTACGGCCTGATGCAGCGACAAGGAGTCACGTACGCGTCGGCCCTCCTAAAGGCCGAGCAAGCGGTGGACCTGGCAGAGCTGGGTATTGGGCCGCTCCGGATCCGCCAGTCGGCGACCGGAGCGCGCCTTATTGAAGTGCCAGGTGCCACCAGCTCGGCCAAGGCCGACGCGCTGGCGGACCGCCTGAGGTCGGTCCTCGTGGAGGACGTGGAGGTGTCGAGGCCCGTGAAAAACGCAGACATGCGCGTCACGGGCTTAAACGACACCACCACCGTGGACCGCCTCACTGCCGCGTTGGCACGGGAAGGGGGGTGCACTGCCGCGCAGGTCATTGTCCGGAGCATGCGCACCGGCAATGGCCCGCAAGGGATGGGCTCCGCCCTCGTGGAGTGCCCGGCTGTAGCGGCGAAAAAGCTGCTGCAGCTGGGTAGCATCGCGGTGGGGTGGAGCCGAGTGCACCTCCACTTCCTGGAGCCAAGACCCAGGCACTGTTTTAGATGCCTGGGTCTGGGGCACGTGGCTGGCACGTGCCCCCATCAGGTCGACCGCAGCGATCTGTGTTATCGCTGCGGTCAGAAGGGGCACAAGGCAGCTGCCTGCTCGGCGCCACCGCACTGTGCGGTCTGCGCCGATGCGGGCAGGCCTGCCAGCCACGTAATGGGGGGCATGTCATGCCGCCCCCCATCCACCCGTGGAAAGCTCCCCGCCCAACCCCAACGGGCCGGGAGCTCGAGGGACGTTGAGATGTCCGGTTGATGGTTGGACATCTCAACCTACTCCAGGCGAACGCCAACCACTGCGCCGCGGCGCAGGATCTCTTCCTGCAGACCGTGGCGGAGTGGTGCGTCGATCTCGCGGTGATCTCGGAGCCGTACTTTGTCCCCTCCCTACCTTACTGGGTGGGGGATCTGGATGGCTCCGTTGCGATCACCGTGAGGCCTGGAGTAGGCCCGCCCCTCGTACCTAAAGCGAGGGGCCACGGGTACGTGGCGGCGGTTCGGGGAGAGGTGGCTCTGGTCGGAGTCTACTTCTCTCCGAACCGCGACCTGCCGGCCCTTGAGCGATTTCTCGACGCTCTCGGGCCGGTGGTGGGGCAGCTAGCGCCCCTCCAGGTGTTCGTGCTGGGGGACTTCAATGCCAAGTCCACGGCTTGGGGCAACCCCCGCACGAACCCTAAAGGGAGGGAGGTGGAAGAGTGGGCGCTAGCTGCCGGGCTGTCCCTCCTCAATGTGGGGACAGCCCACACATGCGTGCGGCGATCGGGAGGTTCAGTGGTAGACCTGTCGTTCGCCACTCCGGCCGTCGCACGGCAAGTGGAGGGATGGAGGGTGGAAACGGAAGTGGAGACACTCTCGGACCACAAATATATAAGGTTCGAGGTGTCTCCAGCCTCCGGACGTCCGGCGTCGAAATCCTGGGGTCGAAGCCGGTTCCCGCGTTGGGCGCTCACCAAGCTCAACCGGGAACTGGCAATAGAGGCGGCCATTGTCGGCCGCTGGGGCCTCCCGCCGACCGAAGTAGGGGGGGTGGACGATGCGGCTGGCCGTTTCTGCGACGTTTTAAATAACGTCTGCAGAGCGGCCATGCCCCGCGTTGGGCGTCGCCCCCCTAGGCGGGCGGTCTTCTGGTGGTCGACAGAGATTGCCGACCTCCGCGTCGCCTGCAATCGGGCCCGAAGGGCTTACACCCGAAGCAGGCGGCGCCGACCCCAGGATGTGGAGAGAGATGGTCGGCTGTACAGGGTCTACGTGGAGAAAAGAAGATCCTGCAGATGGCCATCTGCCGAGCCAAGGAGACTGCCTGGCTGGAGATGGTGGAGGGTCTCGATAGAGACCCTTGGGGCCGGCCGTATAAAAGGGTGCGGGATAAATTCCGCACCCAGTCGGCCCCTCTCACCAGAGTGCTCCAGCCAGAGCTCCTGGGGAGGATAGTCGGGGAACTTTTCCCCGACGCCCCCGCGGGGTATACTCCCCCCAGGATGGCTCGGCAGACGCCGGACGTCAACGACGTCTCGCCACCCGTCACGGAGGCTGAAATGGAGGCAATTCTGACTTGCCTCCAGAGTAAGCGGAGGGCACCGGGTCCGGACGGGGTGCACGGAAAGGTTCTGGCCCTTTCCCTCGTGCACCTCGGTCAGGGCCTTCGGGAGCTGTTTGACCGCTGTCTGCGGTCTGGACAGTTCCCGAGGGCCTGGAAGGAGGGTCGGCTGTGCCTTCTCCCGAAGGACAGTCGGCCCCGGACTCGGCTTCGGCGGTTCGACCGGTTGTGTTGCTGGACGAGGCGGGTAAGGCCCTGGAGAGGGTCGTGGCTCGCCGCCTCGTCCGACATATTGAGGAAGGCCCGGGCCCGAAGCTCTATGAGTACCAATTCGGGTTCCGGGCCCGCCGGTCGACCGTCGATGCCCCCAGGCGCCTGCGGGCGGTGACGGAGGAGGCGGGACGTCGGGGAGAGGTAGTGCTGGCGGTGTCACTAGACATCGCCACGCTTTCAACAGCCTCCCACACTCAGTGATACAGGTGGCACTCGAGTACTTCGAAGTGCCCCTGTACCTGAGGAGGCTGTTGGGCGCCTACCTCTCCCACAGGAGGGTGGCATTCGAGGACCGGAGGGGGTCCATAAGGTGGAGGGAAGCCAAGCGCGGTGTCCCACAAGGATCGGTGTTGGGGCCGATTCTGTGGGACATCGGCTATGACTGGGTCCTGCGGAGTCGCCTCCTCCCCGGGATGGGTGTCATCTGCTATGCAGATGACACCCTGCATATTCCCGGGGAAAGGAGTTTAAGGAGGCGGCGCGGCTGGCGGAGGTGGGAGTAGGCCTCGTCGTCAGCCGCATAGAGAGGTTAGGGCTTCGGGTCAAGTTGGAGAAGACCGAAGCCCTCCTCTTCCGCAGGACGGGGCGTAAAGGACCCCCTTCGGGTGCCACCCTCCTCATAGGAGGAGAAAGGGTGAGGGTGAGCTCCCAGATTAAATATCTGGGACTCACCCTCGATGGAGGATGGACCTTCGGACCCCACTTCGCACAGTTGGGGCCGAAGGTCCTGAGGACGGCAGCCGCGCTGGGAAGACTCCTCCCGAACCTCGGAGGACCCAGCGCGGTGTGCAGGAGGCTGTACTCTGGGGTCTGTCGGAGTATGGCCACGTACGGTGCCCCCATCTGGGCGGGTGACCTGAGCCGCGGCAACCTGTCTCAGCTGCGCAGGGCGCAGCGGGTTGTCGCGGTCAGAATCATTCGGGGTACCGTACGGTCTCGTGGGCGGCAGCTACCTCGCTGGCCGGCGATCCGCCGTGGGAGCTCGTGGCAGGGGTTCTCGCCGAGGTGTCCGACTATGTCTCGGATAGGAGGGCCCTCGGAGAGAACCCTTTGCCAGAGGAGGTCCGGCGGATCCGTCGGCTAGGAGAGGTGGCACTTTGCCGAAGGTGGGAGGAGGACCTGGCGCATCACTCGTACGGTATCCGTACGACGAGTGCTCTGCGCCCGGTCCTAGAGCGTTGGATGCGCAGAAAGCGCAAACCTCTCACCTTCCGTCTGACGCAGGTGTTCACGGGGCATGGGTGCTTCGGGGACTACCTGTGTCGGACGGTCCATCGGGAGGCCGATGAGCGGTGCCATGATTGTGGTGCTGCGGTGGACTCTGCCCAGCACACCCTTGAGGTGTGCCCGAGATGGGCAGCGCAGCGCCATGACATGGTATCTGCCATCGGTGGTGTAGACCTGTCGCTTCCGAGCCTCGCTCTTGCGATGGTCTCGAGCGACAGGTCTTGGACGGCGGTCGCCTCCTTCTGTGAGACGGTCATGTCCCAGAAGGAGGCTGACGAGCGGGTCAGGGAGGGGAGCGCAGAGGCTCCCCCCCTCCGCAGGCGACGTATCGGGGTGCGCAGGAGGCGTTATGAACGCCTCCTCTTGCCGCCCCCGTAATCCGAAGCGGGGCCAGGATGGGTACCTGGCCCCAGCATGCTTCGGCGTCGTCGGGACTTCTCTGAGTGCCGGAGAAGTCCCCTTTGAGGATGAAGTCCGGTCTTTGCCGGGACCGGCCGGTCGTTGGGGTGTCCTGTTGCTGACAGATCCGGGGCACCCCGCTCATAACGGCTGATGGCATTCGCGGAAGGTTTAGTGGGTAGGGCTGCCCAGGCCGAGTCCCACACATCCCTCCGGGCCCACCCAGGGTACCGGAGGATGGTCTGTAAAAGATTCCCCCGCGTAAACAAAAAAAAAAAAGGTAAGACCAAGAAAATCAATTGTTAACTAATATTATTGATAAAAAATATGTAATTTGTCGATAACATCGAAAAATATTAGTAATTTTCCATCATTATGTAATTCGTATCTAAATATAATTTCCAAATAACACGACCGAGTAATGTTCCAGTTACTTCTATTGAATGAAGGATAGTGTGCACTTACAGCTGTCGTTAGTTTCAGAGAGGTTGTACCGAAGGTTCTCGATGCCTTCTAGCGTAAGGTTGAGGGCAAGCAGAGAGTCAAAGCGCCGCGGCAGCTCCTTCCACGTGCTCTCGGCATCCGACAGCAACTGTTGGATTTTCTTTATCTCCCCTTCCTGTCGCTCCATGACTATTAGATAGACACATAATAAATAGGCTCTTTATTGTAAGATGCGGTGATCACTTAACATCAGGTGATTTTATTTGTGAGAGAGCTGCACTGATCAGTCATGCGACCTCTACAGTTTCACCGGGTTTTTGAAAACTGAGAACCTTTTAAGGGAGCAAATGGGCGCAAGGACCCCCGAGACGGGACCGCGGCTTGGGCGGTTAGTCTATTCGCGATATATTTGTTATTTGTTGACCATTCCCAATACGCTTAGGCTCGTGTTAGGATATGGGTGGTCAATGGTGAATTCGAAACCACGACAACCTAAGCCACAGGCCATTGACAATTCAAAGCTCAACATTTGAACGTTCATTGGCATCATAGTTTTCGATGTTTGCAAATTTTAGTAGTCTTTTCTTAGGTTTAATCCCATGGACCGCTCGCCGAACCAACGTATCTATTCTTACGACACTCGGAATAACGGCAAGGCGATCAACTTTTGTTTCCAACGTATACTGCAATATTTTGGACACTCATCACTGGTAACCTCGAAAAGCTAATGGTTGTTGACCAGGTGGAGGGAAAAAGAGCACGCGGTCGCTCACGTACACGGTGGACAGACGCAGTTAAGACGCTCACAGTTCTGCCAATTACCAAAGCCATGAAGACCGCCGAGGTCAGGGACACGTGGAAGTTAATCGTTAAGCGAGCGATCAACACTTTGTGCTAGACACGACCTTCAGTAATGAAGGAGACGACTAAGAAGAACAAGGATGGTTTATGGCGTACCAATGGCACGACAATCGTGTAAATGTATTTGACGTATTTGGTAATGTTGAAATGATAATTGATATTCACTGAAAAGACTGTAATCACTGGTAAATAGCAGATTCGAGTCGAATTCTCAAATAAATAAATTACGTACCGCTAGTCATTTTGTTATGCCAGGCCTCGTCTGCGAGCGCCACCTCGCTGAGGGGAACGAAGTCTGTAGAGCCCTTGTTCACGGTGTCGTTGTACTCGTTCAGCTTCAGCTCGTACTTGTTGAGTAACTTCTCCGCCTCCGTGATGTGGCGCTCGAAAGGATTGGAGTATGCCGCGATACTCGAGCACAGGGCATGCAACGATTCCTTTACCGAGATAAGAAAATAAGAAAAGAAACAAAGTAACAGTCCCACTGTTGGGCACAGTCCTCTGTAAAGTTAGTATATGGATATGCATAGTTTGCCACCCAACCGTCTAATGGTAGTTACTAATAAACATTTTATAATAAACCCTAATACTTGTACACACGTATACACTTGCATTTGTGTAAACCATATTTCTGGAAGAGGCCTAGTTAAAACGTTCTAAACGTTCGTTCTAAAGAAATAGGTTCAATTTCAAATTATATAATGATAATATTGTATTTACGATTAATATGTAAGTAGTTTTGGTTGAATAAATTATTTTTAATTTTTTAATTATTTTAACTTGGTAGAAATTTGACCCACTTGAGGCGACTGTCCAAACATTGCTACCACGGGTCGTTATTATCCAATTTGATACTTGGTAAATTATTATAGAGTCGTGGTAGCTCAGTGTCCGGCCGGTCACCTCAAGATACATAGTACGCTAGCAACGCAAGTTCGATCTTCGGTGCCGGCACCAATCAATTTTATGTGCTGATTTACCACGCGCTCGGCGGTGAAGGAAAACATCGTGAGGAAACCTACATGTCGTAGAATGTTCTAAGACATGAGAAGTCTGTCTTTCGCACTGGGTGTGCGTAACGGACTATGCCCTTATACTCTCTTTGCAGATAAGGCCTGTGCCCAGCAGTTGGACATATATAAAGGCTGTAACTAACTAACTAAATTAATTATAAGGTCTATTAAGCTGTCAGATAATACGTAAAGACAGGGGTTTAGCGTGTATTGATATAATACTCACCTCGCTTAAACTTTTCTTCAGTACTTCCAACTCTTTTTGAATAGCGTCCAATTTCAGGTCAGTAGAGTCGAGCCTCTTGCTCATTGGGTCCTCGTTAGTGGTTAAATTGTTCTCTAATTCAGGCGGAGCACTGATAGCTTTGATGTTTTTGGTAACGGTCGAAGTAAGAGCTTGGATGGATTGCTTTATTTCATCTAGGGTCTCCTCAGTCTTCTTTCGTTGCGCCTTGTCTCTCTCTTCTCTCTAAAAGGGAGAAACGATTACTATTACGAAGGCTACAAATAAATACAGTATACGTTACCATGTTTTTTTTTTATTATTTAATGATTCATTTCTAAGTTTTGTTCCCCAGCATGTTTGGCTGGGGGTATTTTTTATCTTTACATTAATTTCCTACTAACTAATTTGTCTACTTTATAAAAACTAATTACTAAGTTTCTTATTTCTAGTTAGTTACAATTTCCTTATATATATCTATTATTTCTAAATACACAAATTTCTTGTTTTTGTTTCTAAATTACACAACTTATTTCTATTTACAAATCTGTTTTATTTCCTATACGTTACCATGTTACAGAATTGACGTTACATTAGGGAGGCTTTGGTCCAGTTTAAATAAAAAATAGTGTTTAAAAAAATCAGTTACAACAGGAAAATAAACATCGGCTATAGGGCAAAGATAAATACGAACTTTTCCGAAAAATTACGAAGGAAAATCTTTTCTCACTATATCTATACATACTTTCCAATAATAAATGAATCATCTAAATCGGTTGGTGTGATATTGAGTTATTCGTATACCTCGATTGCCAGTGCCGGAATTAGACCAAATTCAAATAGGACCACACGGGAACCACTAGCTTTCAAATTAAGAAAGAAGCAACCAAATCGGTTCACCCAGTCGAAAGTTATGGTACGTAACAAAAATATAAAAAACATACACGAATTACGAACTTTCTCCATTTTTGAAGTCGGTTGAACGCACATTTTGAATTTTTATTAAAAAAAAAGTTGTACTTTTTTTTAAATGATTTTTACTTCGTATAAAAATTTCAATCCTCCTTAAATTGTTCTATATAAATATCAATAAATAAGAAACTATTGTTGTGTTCCGTGCTTAAAAGCGTTACTACGTGTTAATGGGGCATGGAAAAGGTTGGTGTTTTTTTGTATGCGTTCCTTACCTGTAAAAGTATAGTCTCTACATTGGACAAGCGGTCGTCAAGTCTGGATACGATGCCCTTCACAGGTTCGAGCGCGCGGTGCCGCTTCTCCAAGCCAGTGATCATCTTCTTGAGCTGGTCGCCGAACGACCTCTCGCGAAACTCGTGCCGCTCCAGCTTGTCATCAGACACACGGAACATTCGTATGAGAGATAGAATCGCATCTCGTATATCTTCCGTTCTGCAATCATAAATACGTAAGATGCCACGTCATTTAATGTAAAACCTTAGGAGTAAGCTGGTGAATGCATTTTAAAACGATAAAAATTCAATGTGCAATAGAAATAGATTTAAACAATCTCAATCGGTATTTTGGACAGGTCTGTTCTTAGATAGATGTATCTGTTTCTTAAAAAATAACTTTTGCATTCATCGAAAGACCATAAAGCAATTCATTCGGAATTGCTAGGGGACCTAATTAGTAATTGTTTTTACTAGCTTTATCTCGATTTATAGCACGCCGAAGAAAACCTCATCGTATTTATTCCTACAATTCTTACAAATTAATTGGCGCATCTAAAGATTAGTCCAAATTTTTTAAAGCAAATTGCGATTCAGTATCTAAAAGGATAAGCTTAGGCCTTATTCCTTATTCACATTCGAATGGTTAGCCACCAAACTATTAACTTTTATATAATGCAATGACGTTAAAACATCAGCAATATGATAACGATCTGATCGTCGAATGTAAGTTAGCTTGAAACAATAAATTACCATTTTTCGGTTTTTAAAGTACCTATAAATCAATTGCTTAACATCTAACTAAACATACGGGATCTAACAAGCTTGGTGAACTAACTAAACATACGGGACCTAACAAGCTTGGTGAAAACCGGACTGTCTCTGTCTACCCACCCGGGTTAAAAGGACGTGAGAGCTAATTCATATTTATTTATAAAAAAAAATTATCCATTGATAAAATTACAGCTATTAATTTGTACTCTGTTCAGAGATTCGAACTAATTTATAAATAAACGACGCTCATGTGCCGATTGCTTTGTTATTTTCGACAGACATTACATAAGTTGTTTAGCGGTGTAAGATCAAATCCATCTGTACCATTTAACAGTTTCCGATGTTACGTAACGCGTCACCTTTCTCCCAACGCAAGCCTCATTGTTTAAAACTTAGGGACATTATGTAATACGTAAGTACCTCATTGCATAACTATCTTTTGATTTATATTTGTAAGTTACAATAATATCGGTAAATGTTTATATAGTCTAATATATACTTTCTTTACATAAGGTGATTGTTTTCTGAAGTGAGATTTAAGGCCAATACTTAACTCATTACTGTTTTTTCTTTCTTATACTTATACTTTTAATCTTATATATAAAATTCTCGTGTCACAATGTTAGTTACCATATTCCTAAAACCGGCTCAACTCAAAACGGCTTGACCGATTTTTATGAAGTTTATTTCAGTAGGTCTGAGAATTGGCTACTACCTATTTCTCATATCCCTAAGTGATAAAGTTTGTCCACGGCTTGATGAGAGTGGCCGAGGATCGTGCTCAATGGCATACCTTTAGAGAAGCCTATGTCCAGCAAGCAACAATACAAGCTGATGATGATGAAAAATATAATTCTTATAGAGTGTTTTCGATCCAACACACTATTGTTTCTGATAAGGCCGACATCATCTTTTTTTTTTATTAACGTGAAGGAAATCTTCAACAACAAGCCCCCGCCCGTATGGCGAGGTTATGTGGGGTTTTTACCCACTAAAACCTCCCCGGCGACCCTTCCTCTGGGCATGGTGAGGAGCTCCGGGATATCCAGAGAAACGCATCGGAGCCCTTCTGCACCGTGCTCTTAGAAAAGAACGTCCCAGGGGGTGGGCTTCTTACCCCCCCCCCTCCTCTTGTGCTCTTGCAGTGCAAGGCGATACGGGCCTAGCGATGTCGCCTTCTTCCCGGGTCCACCTTAGCGGACGGCAAAGGCCCTCACCCTTGTCGCCCAGTGAACCCGAAGACCCTTTTAGTCGCCTTCTACGACAGGTAGGGATACCGTAGTCTTATTGAGCTCAGAACTACAGGGCTGCGGGCCGGTCTGCCACCGGCCACCCTACGCCATCTCCGAACGGGATCGTCCTGATTCCGTTCTGCGGTCTCCTTCTGGGCCATTACGGACTCGCAGATGGAGACCAGCGCCTTTCATAAATTCAACCGATATCATCCTTTGTTATGCCGGCAAGTGAAATCCTAACTCTTCATGTTACCTGGATTATTCATTTATTTATCATTTTCTATTGTTTAAACTCTTTTCTTAACAATAGGCATATTATTAATTGGCTGAACTGGTATAAATACAAGGATTGGTCGATCAAAAAGGAAACTATTGTTGTATTAGATATTTGACATTTGTAGTCATAAATACCTTAATGATGCTCTAAAGCCTGGTTGACATTATGTCATCTTACAATTACGATATACTAATATTAAATGTATTAAGATTTCTTAAAGACTTGTTTATGTTAAATATTAATTATCTACGAAACATGCAATTCAAGCGTGGGAAATAGAAAAAAAATGGCGCGGGGACTCATGGTCACCCATCATCTAATTTACATTTTCATCTTAGACGTAAGAAATAAGTATATGTGTTTTTTCTTGTTACCAAGCCATAAAATATTCATTTGGTCTGGTCTCAAGCGTAGTCAACAACATTATAAAACAAAATTCACAGGTTGAAGCTGCATTCTTCATTTTTTTATAACGCTAACTCTATGAATAAATGAGAGTAAAATTTTAAGCTGTGCGCGTATCACTGTAAAACAAAAGTAAGAAAAATGGCGCGGGGACTCATGGGGGGGATCTTCTAACTTACATTTTCATTTTCATCTTAGACGAAAGAAATAAGTGTATGTGTTTTAAAAAAGACTTGGCTTAAAGGTCTTGTTACCAAGCCATAAAGTATTCATCAATCAAAAACAAAAGTAACAGGTTGAAGCTGCATACTTCTTTAGGCGCGTAATGGAAAAAAATTATGACAGTTACAGGTTGAAGCTGCAGTGAAAAAAATTTCGCTTGTATACTTTTTCAAGTGCTCCGAATGAATTATTTATTTGTATTAATTAAAATATTAATATTTAATATGATATTTATTTATTTAATTTTAGAAATTGAAACTTAACATTATTTACTGAGGTGATAATTATACGATTTTATTGTAATTAATTATTTGCATATAATTACAAACTATTTTTTTAATGATGCCAAAGAAGTGTAACTTTTTAAGCGCGTAAATTTTCCTTTTTTCTATATAATATAAAGCATTTTCTATGAGCCTATGAATTTTTTTATGGTGTATAAACTAGTGCTTGGCCACAATACCACCAGATGTTAAGTGGTGATATAGTCGAAAGACGGTACGCGCTAATTTACTAAGTGCCTATTCACTCTACTTCGGACTCCCACGTCGGACTTGGAAGGTAGAATGGGGATGGGGGAATTAACTGGTGTAATTCCTGTGCTCACTCTCCAAAATGTAATCTGTAAAACATCGAAAGGCTAGCCGTCTTGCGCCGGTGCTCAAGACTATCTAAATGTAGATCTTGGTCAGCTATCTATCTTAAAGAAATGGTCTGTTCAAAAGTCCGTTTAGATGCAAGGTGTCTGTTACCACCGCATTATAGTAAAAGCGTGAGAGCTAGTTTTTTATTTTTTTATTACCTTTTCCCCTTAACTTTTCATCGTTAAAGATGTCGTAATCAAAATGTTTACGCCTACGCAGTCGTAAAATCTCACATAAAAAGATCAATGACTGGTATTTGGATAATCCGGCGGTATTTCTATTCATAGAATTAATCGAGAAATGGATATAAGTGATCGTAAGTACGTGCATATGTTATCGGCATGCATTAGACGTTCAATGGAGATTTATTACATTCTCCTAACTCTTGATTTAGGGGGAGATAGAGCTGTTTTTAAAGTTATTTATTACTTACTACCGATGTTTTAAGTAAGCAAGGAAGGGGGAAAAACTTATTTCTAGATGCTTGTGAAGCAAACACATACACAAACGTACCTACGTACGATAAGATGTTGCTATACAATTCGAAAACTTATTTTATAATAAATGTTTGCCTATTTAATAATTCCAATTTCTGTTTACCCCGATAAGGTTAAAAGAACGTGCTAGTTTTTTTTAACTCACACTACACTTGGTACGCCAAGTGAATGCTATTATCGCGTGTCTTCAACTAGCTAACTAACTTCGATTAGCTTTCGTAACAACATGCCCAAACTTCATTCCGGAAAAGAAAAATGCGTGTAATATATGTAAGCTTAAGTTCAACTCACATTGAACAATTCTTAAGAAACCAACTTCTCCGTGGAAACAAGCTGCACGGTTTTACTGTCGCATAAACAACATTAGAAACGCCATTTGTTAGTTTTAAATACCCATAGAAAAGTCCGTTGGAAACGTATTACTTCATTCCTTTATTGAAAACAAAAGATAACGAGACATTGGTTTCGTTTTTAATAATTACTCTCTAAGCATGATGCGTCACACAGCCTAATAGCTTAGAGTTAGACAAGTTAAAGCAAATGAGTTACAATCATATCGTTGGGTCTTAGAGTCCAAAACAACTTATATCAATGAGTCTTTCTTTGTGATATGTGATGCAACTTTTTTCGGACAAGGCTTTAGTACAGTGTGCAAACTTTTGGTTAGCGGGCCACAAATTGTAAAAAAAAAATTACGGGCCAAATTAATAGATTTGATCGAAAAAATCTTTTGTTTTATAAAAAGGTCTATATAATCTATTTAACAAAAAAAATTAAAGGCTAATTTAGCAAATTACACAGATTGCTGGTGACAATTTTTCATAGCTTATTACGTAAAATTTACGTTATAATTTTTTTTTAAAACAACCAAGAATTTTTAAAGGTTTTAAACCTAATACAAACTACTGATACAAATACAGAAAAAAAATTACAACAAATCAAAAATATTAACTCAAAAAACTCTTGGCGGGCCGGATGAAGTGCTTTGACGGGCCAGATTTGGCCCGAGGGCCGTAGTTTGCCCACCACTGCTTTAGAATGTAATAAATTACTGATTGGTACCTATAATTTTTAGGGTTAAAAAAAATAATTTCCATTACAGATTCGCTCGATTAAAATTTATAGTTCTACTGTTTTTTATACAATTTGTTCATAAGTGGCTTACAAAGGAAAATAAGACGAAATTAAAGGGAGCGGACCTCTAATAAATAATAAACACTAAAGGCACGGAATATATTGAAGGAATACTCGGAAGTAAGGCAAGCGGGAAATTTAACAAATACTCACGTGACATTCCGACAGTTTGCCGTCGGACTCCATATCAGCAACATCGTGACGGCACAACACCAAAGCCTCTGCGGAGAAGACGTGAATACATTAGTCACTCGCATTACTATGGCTACTCGATTGGAATTAAGTTGGTGTACGAGCGTATACGCTATAGTTCTAACCAAATGTTTTAAAATAATAGCCTAAGAATTTTCTTTTTAATTCAATTTTTTTTAATTGTATCTAACGTTTAGAAATCGATTAAAAAATGCAAAATTGCTAAATTTTGAATATTATATTTAATAATAATCTTTTAATTTATATCAATGCATAATACACACGGATAGTTAAACTCAATTTTATTACAGCACTTGAAAAAGTATAAACGCAAATTTTTTTCACTGCATTTTCAATCTGTTACTGTCATTATAATTTCATAACGGGTCTAAAGAAGTGTGCCGATGCAGCCTATAATAATAATATTTATTTATTGATCTTTCACAACTTTACATACAGCACACGTAAGTTATAGTAGTTTTACGTAGATTCTTAAAATTGTGAAAGATTGTGTGGATACTATGGTACCCTGTCAGACAGATCATCAGCCCCCCACTATAGTTATAATATTACTGTTATTTTATAATTGTATTTTATTATGTAATATTAAATTGAAAATTAACACGAATGTGTGTGGTGTGTGTGAATGTGTGGTGTGTGAATGTAAGTTCAAGCATGTGTTTGTGTGCTTTTATATGTTGTTTTATTTTTACGAAGAGATTTTTATGCGCGCGCATCTTAAAGTTTCACTTTCATTGATTTTTCAAAACGCGCCTAAAGATGTATAACTTCAAAGATTCTGGAAAATGCCCCGACTGTTCTTTACTTTCGCTTCTCCTTCTTTTATACAAGTCTTCGAGGACGTACCTCAGTCTTCGAAGGACGCGACGAAATTTTCCTCTGGAGATAGATTGAATGTATCAACCAACAACATGTCTTTGCGCCGTTCTAATTATGTCAACAAATTTTTACAAAATAATAAGTACCGAATGTAATTCTCTAGTAAGACTTAGATAAGCAGGTCAGGTTATCTCGTGATCCCAACTCGCATCACTGAATATTACTATTCCATATCGTATTTAGAATGCAAACATTTGGGGCAGTTTGAATTCTTTTGATTTATATTTAAATACGAAAACTAACACAAAGTAACCGCCCAAGACTACGAGTTACTCCATAAAGATGTTCAGGCTTAGCGACCTAAAAGCTGTGCCACCTCTCAAAAACCCAGTGAAGCTGTAGAGACCGTCTGGATCTTCAACGAAGTAAGTACGTAAAACGGAGATTAGATTAATCCTGGTAATAAATCATAGTCTTAAAATGAATATATATTGTTGAGTTATTTCGAAGGTATAAAGGGAACAGCTGAAAATCGTATTGAAGAATGCTTGTTGAATAAAAAATTTTTTGGTAAGTTTATAATAATTTTAGAGCAGGAAAGTACTCTTTTACTATAACGAACACGAATGTAAAAGAAGAAAAATATAGACGCCATTACTTTGAACTTTTATAACTATGGTTTTTCAGCGTCCGATTAACTCGTCATCGATTGGAAATGAAGGTTTTCGTTTTTACTCGTGAGTGTACTGGTTAAACCAATGTTATTTCATCGTACATAACTTTCTGTTTATTAGAGCACACCATCAGTGCCGGAATTAATCCAGGGCCACATTTGGACGCCGTTCACCTTTCATTAGGTGATTTTGATATTTCTAATTAGTGATAAAGTGTCAAATGACATGTCCCCCTCTGTTCTATTAAGGAGCATACATGTGACACGTCAAGTGTTGTTAGTTCTTAGACGGTAGCGAATGTGTGGTGTGTGAATGTGTGGTGTGTGAATGTGTGGTGTGTGAATGTGTGGTGTGTGAATGTGTGGTGTGTGAATGTGTGGTGTGTGAATGTGTGGTGTGTGAATGTGTGGTGTGTGAATGTGTGGTGTGTGAATGTGTGGTGTGTGAATGTGTGGTGTGTGAATGTGTGGTGTGTGAATGTGTGGTGTGTGAATGTGTGGTGTGTGAATGTGTGGTGTGTGAATGTGTGGTGTGTGAATGTGTGGTGTGTGAATGTGTGGTGTGTGAATGTGTGGTGTGTGAATGTGTGGTGTGTGAATGTGTGGTGTGTGAATGTGTGGTGTGTGAATGTGTGGTGTGTGAATGTGTGGTGTGTGAATGTGTGGTGTGTGAATGTGTGGTGTGTGAATGTGTGGTGTGTGAATGTGTGGTGTGTGAATGTGTGGTGTGTGAATGTGTGGTGTGTGAATGTGTGGTGTGTGAATGTGTGGTGTGTGAATGTGTGGTGTGTGAATGTGTGGTGTGTGAATGTGTGGTGTGTGAATGTGTGGTGTGTGAATGTGTGGTGTGTGAATGTGTGGTGTGTGAATGTGTGGTGTGTGAATGTGTGGTGTGTGAATGTGTGGTGTGTGAATGTAAGTTCATACATGTGTTTGTGTGCTTTTATATGTTGTTTTATTTTTACGAAGAGATTTTTATGCGCGCGCATCTTAAACTTTCACTTTCATCGTTTTTCAAAACGCGCCTAAAGAAGTAGAACTTCAAAGATTCTGGAAAATGCCCCGACTGTTCTTTACTTTCGGTTCTCCTTCTTTATACAAGTCTTCGAGGACGTGCCTCAGTCTTCGAAGGACGCGACGAAATTTTCCTCTGGAGATAGATTGAATGAATCAACCAACAACATGTCTCGCCGTTCTCGCCGTTCTAATTATGTCAACAAATTTTTACAAAATAATAAGTACCGAATGTAATTCTCTAGTAAGACTTAGATAAGCAGGTCAGGTTATCTCGTGATCCCAACTCGCATCACTGAATATTACTATTCCATATCGTATTTAGAACGCAAACATTTGGGGCAGTTTGAATTCTTTTGATTTATATTTAAATACGAAAACTAACACAAAGTAACCGCCCAAGACTACGAGTTACTCCATAAAGATGTTCAGGCTTAGCGACCTACAGCTGTGCCACCTCTCAAAAACCCAGTGAAGCTGTAGAGGCCGTCTGGCTCTTCAACGAAGTACGTACGTAAAACGGAGATTAGATTAATCGTGGTAATAAATCATAGTCTTAAAATGAATATATATTGTTGAGTTATTTCGAAGGTATAAAGGGAACACCTGAAAATCGTATTGAAGAATGCTTGTTGAATAAAAAATTTTTTGGTAAGTTTATAATAATTTTAGAGCAGGAAAGTACTCTTTTACCATAACGAACACGAATGTAAAAGAAGAAAAATATAGACGCCATTACTTTGAACTTTTATAACTATGGTTTTTCAGCGTCCGATTAACTCGTCATCGATTGGAAATGAAGGTTTTCGTTTTTACTCGTGAGTATACTGGTTAAACCAATGTTATTTCATCGTACATAACTTTCTGTTTATTAGAGCACACCATCGGTGCCGGAATTAATCCAGGGCCACATTTGGACGCCGTTCACCTTTCGTTAGGTGATTTTGATATTTCTAATTAGTGATAAAGTGTCAAATGACATGTCCCCCTCTGTTCTATTAAGGAGCATACATGTGACACGTCAAGTGTTGTTAGTTCTTAGACGGTAGCCGTCACGGTTCTAGCAGCAAGCCGAAACAATTTCTAAAAATAATTTGTCAGTTTTAACTAGATGCTCATCATGCGCTCGGGTTTTATTTAGAAACCAAGTTGATACCAAGGGATAATCGTAGCTATGTTGAAAGTTTTAAGTGTCACTATTGACTGTGTAAATTTGTAACTGTTTATTTATTTCAAACACTCCGCTCTCTAGTTAGTTTCTTCACTTCCATTTTATTATTAAGCTATTTTAAGGTGAAAAGTATGAACTGCAACTAACCGTACGAATTCGCGTACGCACTTCGGATGCTGCACACATTATACATTCGGATTTTTTTAACAGAAAAGGGCAAACGAGCTTACGGCTCGCCTGATCTTAAGTGATCACCGTCGCCGATGAACATCCACACCACCAGAAGTGCTGCAGTCGCGTTGCCGGCTTTTCAGAAAGGGGTAGGCACGTTTCTTGAAGGTCCCCAAATCGTATATGTGGAAACACAGAAGCGCGTGAACAAAAGTTACCCGAAAAACTTACAAATCGTGAAATGACAACCATCAAGAAGTATACTTATATTTATTTATCTATGTAATATATTTTTTAAACCCTATTTTTTAGCGGTACTACCCTTAGCCTGATCTTAACCACTAAAGGTTAGCTGGAAGAAAATGCTAAATAGCATTAAGTTCGCCTTTGTATATGTAATTTGGTGCAATTAGGGATTTATCTATCTATCTTCTTAGATGGAATTTGGAATTCGGCCTCCATGTGCGGTAATGGAAATCCGTAGCTGGGATGATTCCAAACTGTCTAGATTCACCAACGAAGCTTTGGTCCTTAGAATTTCAGAAAAAACAGTCAAAAAAACAAATGTAGAAGCTAAAATTTACTATTTTTTTATACTTTTGAAAGTGGTTGACTACGAACCCACCTGATGAATTTACATGTTTGTTTTAAAAAAGGGCGAGTTATAACGGGTGCCTTTCTCTACACGTCTAGGTCGTTGGTGGGTGAAGGATTGGTTGCCGTGTGTGAGGTAACCGCACCGCCACAAGGTTTTAAGTCCGATATCTATCTGAATTTGTTATAAAGTATGTGTGTCTATGGCATTGTACTCAAACCTACGTACTGTGTTATCGTCAAAATGACATTGAATCGGGCAATGCAAGGGCGAGTGGCTCGTAGATTCAGTCGCAATCAGTCAGGTCAGAGAACCTGTGTGACAAATGCTCCCTTTTGGTCATTTACTTTATGTAACCGTTAAGAAACAACATACAACACATCTAATATATACAAAAAAAATCATAAAAATCGGTCAAGGTCGTCGGAGGAGTTTTGGTACAAATATGTGACAGGAGAATTTTATAAATTAGATGTCCCACTGTTGAGCAGAGAGAGTACCGCTACCTGTGCGAATTGGTGGACTTCATATATAGCCGTGAGCAAAAATCAGATTAAGAAAGTTTGAATATCTCGGAAGATAAAGAAGCTAGCTAACTGAAATAAATTGTGCATGATAGTCAAATATCCTTAAAATAAAATATTTTTATTAATTTATTTATATGGGCCTCATAAGCAAGCTCAAAGTCGCACAACGAGCTATGGAGAGGGCTATGCTCGGAGTATCTCTACGAGATCAAATCAGGTATGAGGAGATCCGTAGACGAACTAAAGTAACCGACATAGCTCGCCGGATAAGCAAGTTGAAGTGGTAATGGGCAGGGCACATAGCGCGTAGAACAGATGGCCGATGTGGCCGAAAAGCTCTCGATTGGAGACCACGGACCAGCAAGCGCAGTGTGGTCTGACGACCTCATAAAGATCTCAGGACGTAGCTGGATGTGGGCCGCTTACAACCGGTCCTTTTGGAAATCGTTGGGGAGGCCTATGTCCAGCAGTGGATGTTTTACGGCTGAAATGATGATGATGATGATGATGATGATGATGATGATGATGATGATGAATTTATTTATATGGGCCTCATAAGCAAGCTCAAAGTCGCACAACGAGCTATGGAGAGGGCTATGCTCGGAGTATCTCTACGAGATCAAATCAGGTATGAGGAGATCCGTAGACGAACTAAAGTAACCGACATAGCTCGCCGGATAAGCAAGTTGAAGTGGTAATGGGCAGGGCACATAGCGCGTAGAACAGATGGCCGATGGGGCCGAAAAGCTCTCGATTGGAGACCACGGACCAGCAAGCGCAGTGTGGTCTGACGACCTCATAAAGATCTCAGGACGTAGCTGGATGTGGGCCGCTTACAACCGGTCCTTTTGGAAATCGTTGGGGAGGCCTATGTCCAGCAGTGGATGTTTTACGGCTGAAATGATGATGATGATGATGATGATGAATTTATTTATATGGGCCTCATAAGCAAGCTCAAAGTCGCACAACGAGCTATGGAGAGGGCTATGCTCGGAGTATCTCTACGAGATCAAATCAGGTATGAGGAGATCCGTAGACGAACTAAAGTAACCGACATAGCTCGCCGGATAAGCAAGTTGAAGTGGTAATGGGCAGGGCACATAGCGCGTAGAACAGATGGCCGATGGGGCCGAAAAGCTCTCGATTGGAGACCACGGACCAGCAAGCGCAGTGTGGTCTGACGACCTCATAAAGATCTCAGGACGTAGCTGGATGTGGGCCGCTTACAACCGGTCCTTTTGGAAATCGTTGGGGAGGCCTATGTCCAGCAGTGGATGTTTTACGGCTGAAATGATGATGATGATGATGATGAATTTATTTATATGGGCCTCATAAGCAAGCTCAAAGTCGCACAACGAGCTATGGAGAGGGCTATGCTCGGAGTATCTCTACGAGATCAAATCAGGTATGAGGAGATCCGTAGACGAACTAAAGTAACCGACATAGCTCGCCGGATAAGCAAGTTGAAGTGGTAATGGGCAGGGCACATAGCGCGTAGAACAGATGGCCGATGTGGCCGAAAAGCTCTCGATTGGAGACCACGGACCAGCAAGCGCAGTGTGGTCTGACGACCTCATAAAGATCTCAGGACGTAGCTGGATGCGGGCCGCTTACAACCGGTCCTTTTGGAAATCGTTGGGGGAGGCCTATGTCCAGCAGTGGATGTTTTACGGCTGAAATGATGATGATGATGAATTTTACGTAGTTGTTAATGACGGAATGATAATTGATATGACTATAAAGAGCGGATTCATAATAAAACGTCACTGGCAAATAGACTCGGGGCCCTGTTTCTGTTCTGTTCCCGTTAGGGTTAGAAGAACGTGAGTATATTATTAAAAATACTAATACAATTAATATACAAGTATATGTAGGAGTAGTTATATATATTTATTTATCTATATAATATATTTTTTAACCTCTTTTTTTAGCGGCACTACCCTTAGCCTGCTCTTAACCACTAAAGGTTAGCTGGAAGAAAATGCTAAATAGCATTAAGTTCGCCTTTGTATATGTAATTTGGTGCAATTAAGGATTTATCTATCTATCTTCTTAGATGGAATTTGGAATTCGGCCTCCATGTGCGGTAATGGAAATCCGTAGCTGGGATGATTCCAAACTGTCTAGATTCACCACCGTCCAACCAACGAAGCTTTGGTCCTTAGAATTTCAGAAAAAACAGTCAAAAAAACAAATGTAGAAGCTAAAATTCACTATTTTTTTATACTTTTAAAAGTGGTTGACTACGAACCCACCTCATGAATATACATGTTTGTTTTAAAAAAGGGCGAGTTATAACGGGTGCCTTTCTCTACACGTCTAGGTCGTTGGTGGGTGAAGGATTGGTTGCTGTGTGTGAGGTAACCGCACCGCCACAAGGTTTTAAGTCCGATATCTATCTGAATTTGTTATAAAGTATGTGTGTCTATGGCATTGTACTCAAACCTACGTACTGTGTTATCGTCAAGGCGAAAATGACATTGAATCGGGCAATGCAAGGGCGAGTGGCTCGTAGATTCAGTCGCAATCAGTCAGGTCAGAGAACCTGTGTGACAAATGCTCCCTTTTGGTCATTTACTTTATGTAACCGTTAAGTAACAACATACAACACATCTAATATATACAAAAAAAATCATAAAAATCGGTCAAGGTCGTCGGAGGAGTTTTGTTACAAATATGTGACAGGAGAATTTTATAAATTAGATGTCCCACTGTTGAGCAGAGAGAGTACCGCGACCTGTGCGAATTGGTGGACTTCATATATAGCCGTGAGCAAAAATCAGATTAAGAAAGTTTGAATATCTCGGAAGATAAAGACGCTAGCTAACTGAAATAAATTGTGCATGATAGTCAAATATCCTTAAAATAAAATATTTTTATTAATTTATTTATATTTCATTAAAAAACATAAACTTAAACTAAAAAGGATATCTTACTCTCAATTTTAGTACTTAGTGTTGCCTCCATGTGGCGACACTAAGTACTTCAAACTTTCTTAACCGACCTTTTATTTTTGTTCACGAGTGTATTTTAGAAAAACGTTTAACACATGTGGGTTTCCGTACAATGTTTTCCTTCAGCGCCGAGCGCTTGATAAATCAGCCACTTAAAATTGCAAGAAACAAATTCATTGGTGCTGGCACCGGAGAGCTTTAGGCGACCGCCCGGAAACAGCTATCACGACTCTTCCGTTACGTCCCCGGTCATACGTTAAGATAGCTAGGCGCTCTAAGAATTTGATTGAATTATGAACTCAAGTGTATATTAATACTCATAAAAGCTACAATTTACTGACACCATAATAGAACTGATGCTTGAAGCATATGTATATTGTGTACTTGATGCATCTGACGTCATCGACTTAAAGTCAGACACGCCTCTCATAATCTAAATGCATTTGGTATTGGAATGCCTGAGTTTCTAGAACGCATTATGACGTGATTCGCCACTATAAGAGCCACGGTATAAATAGGAGTTCAATGGATGAGGGTCGATGTTATAAGTGGAAGTACATCTCCAACTTTGAAAGATTGTTGAACGGAAGTCATGGAGCTATTTTTACACTATTACTACAAAAATATTATATATATATATAGGACCGAATAAGCTTGGTGAAATATGGAACGAAAGCTGGGCCGGAGTGTGCTAAGCCAATTGTGTACAAAATGTACGTTCATTGGCATCACAGTGATCGATATTTGCTTTTCTTTGTCTTTTGGTTTTTTTTTATTGTTAGATTGCAACCACAGACCTGTGTCCGTGCTCTTTTCCAATAGACTTAAATTGTTCACTCTGCATTTATTAAAAAAGTGCCACTTCTACAATTACTATTTTCCTTATTTTTTATAATGCCTGAATTTGGAGGTGGCCAGAGATCGTAACGGGTTCACGCGTCGCAGACGCCCCGCTGCATTGCTATTAGCTTCTCCGCGACCGCTGTGTCCCTGCTTCTCATGGCCATTTTCAGGTTGTAGTCCACTATCCTCTCCCTTGATGCGGCCATTGCCTTTGTCATCATCATCTTTGTCTTTTGGTTCATGGGTGCCACTATGGTTTACCAACGGCGTATCACTGACACGCTAATCATGTGTGTATAATTTTACGTAGTTGTTAATGATGGAATGATAATTAATATGACTATAAAAGAGCGGATTCATAATAAATCGTCACTGGCAAATAGACTCGGGGCCCTGTTTCTGTCTACCCCGCTAGGGTTAGAAGAACGTGAGAGTATATTATTAAAAATACTAATACAATTAATATATAAGTATATGTAGGAGTAGGTATATATATTTATTTACGGCTGTAGCTTAAATATTACAAAATGGCGTGTATAGGGCGTGAAAGCGTAGTGTACCGTATAACGGTGTTTGATGATAACGGGAACACACGCATGACTTGATCTGGAATCTATCTCACTACATTATAATAGGTAACGATACTCTAGCAGTAGGATAGAATTTACGAACTGACTCCCGTGGGCTCTCCAAACCACATTTATATACAGGGTGTCCCGTAATTCAACGTCTAAGGGAAAGTTCCATGTTCGGAAAAGTAGCAGTGCATTTCGCTCGAACATGAACTTGTACATATGTTACTTAAGTAATTACTAGTTCACACAGACACTTATCTACTCCATGTATTAAGATGTTATAATAAATTGTTATTGATACCACAGTACAGATACCCCACAAATAATGTGAAAAGCCAGAACTAACAACATTATAGTATTTTTTATCACCGACTTTAAAAAAGGAGGTAGTTCTCAATTCGTCTGTATGTTTTTTTTTAATGTTTGTTACAGCATATCTTTTGACTAAGTGAACTAATTTTGATGTTTTTCTAATTTGAAAGCTGGTGCTTCTAGTGTGGTCCCATTGAAAATTGATCCAATTCAGGCAGTGGTATCCATGAGAAAACCATATAAGTCTTAAATTCGCACCAAGTAAATCCGCCGCAAATGTACGAATAACTAAATACCACGCCGACCGATTTCGATGATTCATTATTTATTTGAAAGATGTACTTCAAGAGTCATTTGATGAAAGGTTGGTTAGGTTCTGAATTAATCAGCCCTGTAATTCTGGGCTCTCAAGAATAAGACTACGGTATCCCCTGCTTGTCGTAGAAGGCGACTAAAAGGGGCCTCGGGTTCACTGGGCGACAAGGGTTGGGGCCTGAGTCGTCCACTAAAGGAACCGGACCCGGTGGACCCGGGAAGAAGGCGACATCGGCTGGCCCGTGTCGCCTTGCGCTGCGAGGGCAGTAGGAGTTGCGAGGGAGTAACCTCCCCCCCTGTGCCCTGCCTGGGGAAATAGCTCCGTGTTAATGGATATGAAAATATCACTCATTTAATACGATCATTCATTAACAGTACGGGTGTCATCGTATTCCGATAAAGATCCGACTTTTCCCGGATGAAAATAATTTCTCAATAAATCTATACCGTGTTATATATATTGTATTAAAATAAACAGTCTTTCTTCCGTTAATTCAACAAAAGCATTATCTAAATACTTGAAACTATAATGTCTGTTGCCCAAATTCAAGCTCGGCGTCTCTCTCTATATAAAATAAGTATATATATATAAAAATCTATATCAACATTGCAGACCCATATTTTAAGTGTGGTTATCATTAAAAATACAAGCTTTTCTTCAAACGAATTGCAACACAGTTTATTCCATCGTATTAAATATTTACATTCTTATTTTAAGATTTAGACTTATTTACTCTATAACTGTTTAATTAGCTATAGCGTGATTAGATCAGTTTGATAAGGATATATTGCGACGGTGGAAGACGTAAAAGCTTTTTTAGAAATTTGCATGCTTTCAATTATCACAATCGGATTCTTCTTAGTTCCTTTACATAATCCGATGACTAAAGACAGACAATTGATAAACGAACTTGTGATTAACCTGTTGTTAAATGGTTACAGTCCGTCTAATCCCTAACGCCGTGGTGGTGGTTCTACTACGTAGCAAACATGTGTACCAAATCAGTCCATAGTGATTATCACTATACTACAGGGCGAAAACAATTATGTCAAAATGAACATTCAGTGACATCAAAGTAGTCCATTTTTGCTAGTTTGGGTAGACTGCAATTGTGCCATTATGGTGTTCCCATGATATTCGAATTTTGTTTTGTTAATATTTTGTGATCTTATACGTAATCATTTAAGTAAATCATTAGATTACAGCTTTTGGCATAATAATAATTGAAATAATGGAACGGGTGTCACTGTCAAAATTCAGTAAGAATAGCAGATTCAAGGCTCTAGTTCGCGAGCGTAGTCGTTTTGTATTTTGCTATGTTGCTAATTAATTTTTCTCTTACGTGAATACAGTGTATGCGAGTGCAAATTTAGACAAATATCTAAAATAAGCTCACAAAGATGACGTTAGTGACAAAGGGAAAGGAATCAGAGATCAGAAACAGCGTAGTAGACCTTGGCCGAAATCCAGACGAAATTGTATGCTGCTGTTTATTGCCTTACGTAGCTTTTAGTTTAAAGGAATGCGAATTATCTTGTTGAGCTGAGTAATCTATTGACTCGCACTATGGCAAGCAACATTTGTAAAATAGTTTAAATTAATACATTGGAACCTCGATAAATCTCAGTAATTTGAAAAAATGTTTTTATCATCTACCCTTCAAATTTCATAATACTACATGATTAAAAAAATATTTTTTTTATTGATCTAGAAATATTCACAGAAAAACTATTTTGATAGTATACTTAGTTCCTCCATAACTCGATACCAAATTTAAGAATTTCTCGACAACTACATTTTTCAATTTTTTTTAGTTTCTGCATGTTTATTTTAATTATTTAGAATGAATCTTATCGGTAAAACACTATCTATCGATTTTTTAGCGTCTCATTTGAAGTACGACTTACAGAATGTATTTTACATTTTACCCCAACGGGTCACCACACACTACGAAAAAAAAAAAGAAAAAACCCACTATACGTCGATTGAGTTGTACATCATTTGTGCCAGATGGATATCAAGCGCAAATTTTAATGAAGGATTTGATTTCGGGCATAAGGTTCAAATTCGACTGTCAAATTTTAAGGACGATCCTAAAATAATCTCAGTGTATTGTGTGTTAAGGGCGTACGTTTGAAATAAATCAATATTGATCATAATAATTGTATCGCAACAGGAAATGCTTATAAATCCGCGTTAGATGGTTGTAAACACATCGCTTTACACTTGTAAGTTAATTTACATAAATTGCGTTCATTTATACGAGCTATGAACTATGATTACTATTACATCTGGTTATATAGTGTCGTAATTATAATCACTATTGCATATGCTGGCATAATACTTAGTCGCTTCTTTAAGAAGTAACGAGTCCATAAAATTATTATAGAGCGACGATATATTGGCGTTCGGTTTTCCAAGAAATGTCAAATAAGAGTGAATTGAACAGTCACGGAGGCGCGAAAACCTCTGCAATGCAGCTTGGGGCAATAAACTTTCATATCGATGGCTAGGGATTATTGATGAGGCGAGAATTTATGACAACTCTAGAAATGGCTGCCCTTCGAAACTTGATTTTTTTAGGTCGTGTTACCTACACATGAATGTACATAAGTGATTTTTAAAAGCGAATGGATGTTTGATGTTTAAAATCAAATATTTTCCAATTGTAAATAACGTTAAGCAATACTTAAATAATCTCAGTGTATTGTGTGTTAAGGGCGTACGTTTGAAATAAATCAATATTGATCATAATAATTGTATCGCAACAGGAAATGCTTATAAATCCGCGTTAGATGGTTGTAAACACATCGCTTTACACTTGTAAGTTAATTTATTAATTAATTTTCTGTCATATAAAAACATACCGAATGTTAAATGTAAAATCTACTTCAGTCTATCATTTTAAAAAGTTCAGTCTCAAGATCAAAGGTCATTTTTTTAAGGTACTAATTATCTATTGAGGTACCGTTTAGTTTTGTGTCCTTACAGACTGTCTAAGTGATGACATATGCTAGAAGCGTGCTGATAAGGCTTACGTGCTAGAAACAGCAAGCTCTTGTTCTCCAGGCACCATCATGTGCACTGAAAGGTCTAATCTTAAAATTATGAAGTTAATTTACATAAATTGCGTTCATTTATACGAGCTATGAACTATGATTACTATTACATCTGGTTATATAGTGTCGTAATTATAATCACTATTGCATATGCTGGCATAATACTTAGTCGCTTCTTTAAGAAGTAACGAGTCCATAAAATTATTATAGAGCGACGATATATTGGCGTTCGGTTTTCCAAGAAATGTCAAATAAGAGTGAATTGAACAGTCACGGAGGCGCGAAAACCTCTGCAATGCAGCTTGGGGCAATAAACTTTCATATCGATGGCTAGGGATTATTGATGAGGCGAGAATTTATGACAACTCTAGAAATGGCTGCCCTTCGAAACTTGATTTTTTTAGGTCGTGTTACCTACACATGAATGTACATAAGTGATTTTTAAAAGTGAATGGATGTTTGATGTTTAAAATCAAATATTTTCCAATTGTAAATAACGTTAAGCAATACTTAAATAATCTCAGTGTATTGTGTGTTAAGGGCGTGCGTTTGAAATAAATCAAGAAATATTGATCATAATAATTGTATCGCAACAGGAAATGCTTATAAATCCGCGTTAGATGGTTGTAAACACATCGCTTTACACTTGTAAGTTAATTTACATAAATTGCGTTCATTTATACGAGCTATGAACTATGATTACTATTACATCTGGTTATATAGTGTCGTAATTATAATCACTATTGCATATGCTGGCATAATACTTAGTCGCTTCTTTAAGAAGTAACGAGTCCATAAAATTATTATAGAGCGACGATATATTGGCGTTCGGTTTTCCAAGAAATGTCAAATAAGAGTGAATTGAACAGTCACGGAGGCGCGAAAACCTCTGCAATGCAGCTTGGGGCAATAAACTTTCATATCGATGGCTAGGGATTATTGATGAGGCGAGAATTTATGACAACTCTAGAAATGGCTGCCCTTCGAAACTTGATTTTTTTAGGTCGTGTTACCATGAGTGTACATAAGTGATTTTTAAAAGTGAATGGATGTTTGATGTTTAAAATCAAATATTTTCCAATTGTAAATAACGTTAAGCAATACTTAAATAATCTCAGTGTATTGTGTGTTAAGGGCGTACGTTTGAAATAAATCAATATTGATCATAATAATTGTATCGCAACAGGAAATGCTTATAAATCCGCGTTAGATGGTTGTAAACACATCGCTTTACACTTGGAAGTTAATTTATTAATTAATTTTCTGTCATATCAAAAACATATTTTATTTGACATTAATTGTATATTAAATTGTATATTAAATGTAAAATCTACTTCAGTCTATCATTTTTAAAAAGCTATGTTCTTGATGTGATGCGAAAAATGGAAATATAGGTAATTCATTAAAAATAACTTTCATTAGCCCTTTTATTTAAATGACCGTTAACATTTTGTAGTCTTGATTCTGATAAAGATAGTCAAATTTGTAAATGTCTTTATTGATTATTCGTTATCATAATATGGAGGCAGCTTTACGAATTTATCGTTGATTTTACCTTACATTATAACAAAATAAACTTACTAAACACTTCATAGTGATGTCGACTTCAACTTCTAGTTTAAAGAAACACGTTTTAGTTATGATATTTTTCACGGTAACGCGCGAGGTACCTCGCGCACGCGCAGTCCGTCGCGAACTGATCGATGAACTTTGCGGTTGCGCCGGCGTCCGATGCAAGGAGGGTTAACGAATGCGTGTGTTTATAGCGCCAAGAAAGATAATTTGTCAATAGGCGATGGTGTCAAAAACTCACGGCTCAACGTCGATTTTTGTTGTAGCTAAAAGAACTACGTTCAAATCAAAAAGCTAACAAAATTGATAGGTATTTTAAACTATCATCTCTCTTATGTTACCAAATAGTCTGTACGATAAAACGAATTATCTGATATACAACATAAATTTACTTGACTTGGTAATAAGCCTAGGATTAGCTTTAAATAGTGACCTATTGACTATGTTTCTGAGCGAGATCCAAGTCATTATTAGCCGAACTTTGACTTCCATTGCATTTATTACTAAATAAATATTCATAATAAGAATATTTTTTGCCGAGTTTTATACAAAATATCCGTAATTCATACATCTTGATTTGTCTCCGGTGGCGCTAGGATGGCTTTGAAATTTGTAGGTAATCAATTATTTAAATACATTCCAAAAAAACCTAACTGTAATCTACAATTTAACAACAAATATAAGTATGTAGTGTATAGCCCACCCCTTTCACCACCGTTAATAAATTTAAATAACATTAAACATATTAAAAGTATGAAAAACTTATCTAGAGCCGTGGTAGCTCAGTATTGGGGCGGTCAATTTTAACTATATACTGCAGTATACGATATAGTTCGTTTACTGGCTTATAAAAGTGCGTCATTCATCCTTGGGTTTTGATTTCGTTCCTAACATAAATGAGGAAACTCCTAAAAATCGTAGAAATATGCCTGTTGATTGCGATATAGTAGGTTTTTGACAATTAAAGACTAGGCAAGTACTACTTAAAGAGAACGAGCACGAATGTGGAACTCAGAACTCCTACAGTGTTTAAGTAATTTATATTTGGATTTCATTCAAGAATAAGAATAGAATTGAGGAAAACGTATGTTTTGTATTCGAGCACGAAATGGTAAGCAATATAGGGAATGAAAACACGGATTAAGTCTCACAATTATATTGCGAATTCAAACGTGTGTGTTTGTACAATAAGTGATACTCATTATAACACAAGTTCAAGTACAAACTAAATAACAATAATACCAATTCACTCAGTGATAGTGATAGCCTGATGGCTAAAGCTAAATTTTGTGATCGGTGTACGGCGATGGCCTCACCCTCTGTCAAACAAATGGGACATAAATAAGGTTTGAAAAGCGGACAGCGAAGGTTGTCTGTGTCTACCCCGCTGAGGTTCAAAAATGGTGAGAGCTTATTATTAGTGAAGTAAAACTTCATTACGCACGCTTGACTTGGGCAGTAAGCTGTTGAATGCGTGACGAGATCGTTACGAAAAGTGTGATCGGGTGAGAGAGAATTACATTTCGTAAATCTAAGCAAGGCTATTGGCTGTATCATACTGTATGAGCACACTATTTTTTTCTCTTTTGAACAATCGTGTTCATATATACATATAGATGGAGCTAAAGAAGTTTCACTTCAGTCGTTTTTTTTTATTTCACAATTTCACTCGGCTTTAACACCTCTGTGTACAATCCGTTTGTGTCTACTGACACAGCCCGCGGTTCTGAACGTTTTCCCACACTCCTGACAGGTGAAGGGCCTCTCGTCGGTGTGGGTCCTATTATGGACTCTCAGGATGTCCAGTGTGTTAAATCGTTTGCCGCACGTCTCGCAGCCGTACTTCCTCTCGTTGGCGTGATAAACGAAGTGCCGTCGATACTGAGCCAATATGTGGAATGTCTTCCCGCACACTTCGCACGTCTTCTTCGGAGTCGGGTTGTGCACCGCTTTGTGTATCACCAGTCCACTTTTGAATTTAAACTTTTTATCGCACATATCGCAGGAGTATGTTTTCCCTTTCGAGTGCGCGTCCAGATGGCTGAGAAGATTCCTCGTATGTTTCCCGCACACTTCGCATATTTTCCAGTAGTCGTATTTCAATTTGCGCGATTTCCTTCTTTTCCTGCGCACGTTCTGTTTCTCATTTTTAACCAAGACATTAGTTTTCTTCTCTATCTCCACAGGACATTCGTGATGAAGTTCGATTAGAGATGGATGCGAGTTCGGTATTTCATCTCTATCTCCGTCTTCGTGCATATCGTCAACAACGTCCTCGTTTTCTTCTGCTCGCAATTCTATTTTTATCCCATCCGCTGTGAAACTGCTTCTTAACTGACGATCTACTTCTTGACACTTCCGTCGGAATCTATAAGCACTTTCTAGTTCTTTTACACAGTTAAGGCAGATCTGTGAAGGTAATCTGTCTGTTTGCGACACCTGAAACAAACGATTTCTTTAAAGTCAATATATATACTTAAAAGGCATATCTTTTATTATTATTTATTTATATATTTATTCTTCTCCCAACACCTACGCTTCCCGAAGTGGTACTTGAAAGGTAGTTAGCTATTTGTATGTATCAATAGTCTTCCGATAAAAGCTACCAACCGGTTCGGCGTTCACGGGAATACTTGGTTCGGAATACTAACGCAATTAGGGTAATCTTCTAAGCCAAAGTCTCCACTCGGGTGACCTAAGAGCTCTGCCACCTCTTAAATCTAGTGAAACTGTTTCATTTAGCAACTCTAGCCTATCTGTTCGTCAAAATCACCCACATAGGATGAGGCGTAAACGTAAAGATTTCTAATAACTCGAAACATTTTAAATAAATCTCTATACTTTACCTCTACTCCACCTATAAGCTTCAACTTTTGAGCTAAATCGACACCTTCGTCATCCTTTTCTTGGAACACGTCAACGCACCCGTGTTCGCTGGAGCACGATCTACACTGATTACCTTCGCATTCGTATTTAGGCTTCACGTGCAGCATCTGCTTCAGATCTAGAAGTTTCATGTCGTCCTCGTAATCGTCGTCTAACGCTGCATCTTCATTCTCTATCATGATTTTCCCCTTATCTCTATCTCTGAACTTTTCTTGCTCTAGTTCCATGTAATTGGCCATTGCGTCGTAGAACGGCCATTGCTCGTTGAGTATGCCCTTGTTTGCGAATTTTTGCTTCCACTGCGAATCATAATTAAAATATATTTTTTTTATTTAGAAAAGCGTTAAATTATTGTATTGCATCTACATAGTATTATTTGAAGCTAATGGAATAATTGATTACTTTAATTTAAATGAAACGTTGTGGAAGTGAACTCCTAAAACTTGAAGTAAAAATTTAGACATTTCAATGATTCTGATTTATTAGAAATGGAACCAGAACTAAGTACAACCATATTTACAGATAGTAACAAATATTCTAAACTTTAGTTTTGAATTGGGTAATAACAGATATTCCAACAATTTCATTTAGAAACGTCGGTAGTCTCGATCAAAGATAATTGATAAATATTATCAACATCTCAATGTCAGGTTCGCTCAGTCAATACACGTCGTATGTATGTCTCAGCGGCTAGAAATTCCAATTATTCTTAAACAAAATTTATTTCATTACCATCGTGATCGTTCTACAGCAGACTGGAAGCAAGATTGTCTTACCTCTATAGGGTTTGTATAATAACAATTGTAGAGACTACTGCATATTTTTCTATTTTAACCTACTTCTAAGCTATCAATTCGTCTGTATTTTTTTAATGTTTGTGGACTAATAGCGCAATATTTCTTTGTAAGGATAACGATTCAATTAGGTCCCTAATATTTTTGTTGGTATAGGATCCTGGATTCCGAATATTAACCTTAGAACGTCTTATATTCATTTCGAAGCATGCTTGGTATTGTTGAACTATTAGTCTATAGATAGGTACTCCTCGACGGTAACAAATGTGGGAGAAGAAAAAATATAGGTGGTAGAACTTCGTAACTATGACACTGCGGAAAAAAGTCTGTGCATAGTTGCTCTTCTCTTCTGTATCATATTCATCATTTCTGAAGGTCGTGCTTATCTTGAAGCGCTTTCATCGAGACGTCGACGAGCTGCTTCCACACTACTCTGTCCTCGGCTTCTCTCATTGCGGTCCGAATGTCGAGTCCCACTATGTTTTTAATTTGGTCAGACCAGCGAGTAGGTGATCGGCCCCGTGATCATTTGCCCTCGATTTTCCCTACAAAATCCATTTTCTCCAAATTATCTGGTTGCCTTCGGGCAATGTGACCAAAGTAGCTAAGTACTCGCCGGTAGCAGGTAGTGGACAGTCTGGTGGTTATCTTAAGTTGGCAGAGAATGGACTTGTTAGTTCTTTTTGCCGTCCATGGTATACGTAACATTCTCCGCCAACACCACATTTCAAAAGCCTAGAGTTGCATTTAATGTTAAATTAATAATCATATATGGATCGAATATTATTTACATACGTAATATAATTATTATAGTAGTAATGTTACTTCTACATATACTTGTGATTTCCGTAACTATAGTTGGTTACATAAGATGTTATTGGCGGTTATTATCTCACCTTAAAAGTCTTCAACAAATGCGCCCAAATGTCTGGAATCTCCAGGAGGCAGTGGTCCATAGGTATGCCAATATTTCGTAGCTTTTTCTCGACTTCTCTAAACAAAATGGTAAATTGATGTTTCCAATTGTGTATTTCAACATTCATGTCTAAATAACGTTTGAGAAGAGAATTTGACAAATATTACGAAAAGAATTATAATAGAAAGCGATAATGGAAATAAATTTACACAAACATCTTTTAATATTTGTCGCTGAAATAGGTAAATAGGTGCGAAAGCCACTATAGCTTTTAAGCAAAAGCGTAGTTCTGTATTAGATTTAAAGCGTGATACTGTGAAGTACCTCAAACTGCCATATCCTACAACTTTAGCAACGATGTGCTACCGTTCGTTTAATGCGGGCGCTCATTGACAAGAATGAGTGGACACTGGAAGGCATACGAAAGGGCTCCGTGGCTGGCACGCAAGTTCCGAAGCGTTGTCGTAGCCGTAATAGGTAGTACAGTATCATTATAGCGAAGGCATGAAGGATTTTTAGGATAGATATAATGTTTGTAGTCTATTCATAGTAACTTAGCACAAGCGTTTTTACTCAAGGGCGCCCGAAAAGGCCTAACCACGGTTTGGTTAGTTGCTGCAGATCCTGTCGCTGACAGATCCGGGACACCCCGCTCATAACGGCTGATGGCATTCGCGGTAGGTTTAGTGGGTATGGGCTGCCCAGGCCGAGTCCCACACATCCCTCCGGGCCCACCCAGGGTACCGGAGGATGGACTATAAACAGATTCCCCCGCGGTAACAAAAAAAAAAGTTGCTGCAGATGGATTGAAAATTTTAATGCTTCTATTTGCACTAATTTCACTTCGGGAACCATTAGCACTAAGAGGTGATGTCAAAGAAACTCCAGCAACGCTCCTATCAATAATAGGGGAAAATCTGTGAGTCGCGACGGAAAGTAAAAAAAAAATAACTACATTATTACATAGGCGGGGGTAATCACTTAACAGATGTTCATTAAAGGCGAGAATTAATACCAAAAATTGAAATATACATGTAACATTCATTCGAGATATTGGCACTAAAGCTGAGTAGTTGTATAAACGTGTGTTATTGGCTTTGGTTAATATTAATGTTTTATGCAGCACGTTAAAGCCGTCCATTAATATGTAATACAAATTACAAACAATGTACTAGTCATTGAATTTTATTATCTGGTTTGAATCCGGAATGTGTCCTTGTTTGTTATATATGCCACAAATGAGGAAAATCAATAATATCGTTATGTCTTTTTAACTCAGGCAGAACGTATTATATAAAGGATATATGTTTTCTTCTTAATCGTTTTCTTCATTGCTGAAGGTCGTGTCTAGTAGGAAGCATTGATCGCTTGATTCAAAATAGATATATGACCATAGACATATAACTATAGTATAGATATAGTGAGAAAATAAATTCCTTCGTAATTGTTCGGAAAAGTTCATATTTATCGTGCTATCTCAAATAGCCCAATATTAATCATATGAAAATGTCACTCATTTAATACGATCATTCATTGGCAGTTCGGTTGTCATAGTATTCCGTTTACCTAAAGGAAAATAATTTCTCACTACATCTATAACACGATAAGACCGCCCGCCCATTGGTCATGCAATTATATTAAAATGTAAGATTTATTATTTCTGTAACGTATTTTTTCATTCATTATCCTCTTCCGCATGTCTCTGTCCTCGGCGGTCTCAATGGCTTTGGCTATTATCAGTCCTATGAGCTTCTGGCGTACTGCGTCTGACCACAGCGTTTTTCGCCATCTTGCCGACAACCATAAGGTGTTCTACTCTCAGGATTTCTGCGAGCGATAGCAATATGAACTGTTCAGCCATTATTTCCCTAAATTCCTAATAGATTTGATGAAAATAATATATCAATGATTATGTCTGCCCAAGTTAGAAATGTCAAATGAATTTGACGATCATTTATTTAAATTCGAAAAAATTACCGGTTTACCTTAACGCGTGTTGTTGCCAAACGCAAGCAAAACAATGATAAAGGTAAAAGATCGGACAAAGCGCGGCCCACTTCCTTTGTGACAAAGAGACCTAAGATGAGTTAGCTAGTCTAGTCGACGTGGCCACATTTAGAAGGGAGTGTGCTCAGTTATTTCAGCCGAGCAACAAAGAAGCCTATAGAAAATTCCAGTCAAACCGACAAAACAAAGGGCTAAAATTATTTATGCATACGCGCTGAAGTGTAACACTTTAAAAAAAAACCTTTCTTTGTTGTATGTTATTTCGGTGCTGTGCCAGTATTAATCATCTATTGATATTGTCTTTGGTTAATATATACTCAAAGGCTTTGGATGTAGGTTTCTGCAAATTAGCATATAAGTAGGTCTAGTTTCAAGTCTATATGCCCTTTACAGGTAACTGGCCATATGAAGCTCGGGAAAAAATGTTGCCGGCGTGTTTGCGACTTCTAGAGTTATTGGTTGTCTTTGAACTTTTCGAAGTGGTCTGCTAATGGCTAATCTATACAGTTTAGTAAGGTATAAACATCAGCATCAGTGTGAATTACGTAAAAAGTTTGCTAAGAAAATTGTGCCAAAATGTATGTTCAGTGAAATCATAGTTGCCGATTTTTGTAATCTGCTAGTTCATTTCCGCCTGCTATGGTTTTCCAATGGCCTAACACTGACTCTCCAAATTTGTTTCAATTGTATCTGTTAATCTCGTACATAATCGTCAATAGCCTAATAGTTGAGGGTACGGTCTGCGAATCGTAACGTAGTAGGTCCACAATTCGACTATTGACGTAAACCATCTCCTAGCACAAGCTTAAGATTAATTAGAATTATCAACAAGAAGGTTAGTAATATTTGTGATAAAGAGAAAAAGATATTTAAAAAAAAAATGATTTATACCATTTATACCGATATATTGATTAATAATAAATCATAAAATACAAATGAAAATTACATATAAAAAAATTAAATTAGTATATTACAGTTTTGGTACAATGACAATTGAATTGTAATAGGTTGATTTCATTGTGTAATGTCATTGGCATTGGCAAAGAAGGTTGTAAATTCGTCTGAATTTTATTAATAATTTTGAACTCATATCGCGATAATTTATGGATGTTGACGACCTTTTAATAAAGGATTTTTTTTTTGGACGGACTATCACAGTTGGCACAGAGAAGCTGGTCTTTACTGCTTCACCGGATTTGAGACGTGGCATAGCTCTTAGGTCGCTTAGCCTGAACCTCGATTAATAAAGGATTGGCCATCTCATTATAAGTACATATTTACTGCATTACGTATTTTACTATCGTACGTGTGTTGTGGTGTACGTATCGTCGTAGTTATGGGCAACGTACTTATGATTACATTTAACACTATTAATAAACGAATCACATAATGGCGAAGTTTATAAAAAATGTATGTTCTTACTTATAAATTTCAGTAATTTAGTTAATTGATATATTAGGTATTAATTTCTAGTATTAGTAGCGTATGATGGCAGGCGTATTGACTTACCTCCAACCTTCATTCTGGTCCTTCGAGCATTTAAAGAGATGGTGCAAATCGGTACGTGCGCTGATCAAGTTGAACACCCACTCCTCCTGCCCTATCCCAAACATTATCAATTTTTTATGTTAAATGGAAATGCAGTCCTGGATGGTAAAGCGCACTAGTTTAGTAAATATTCACTCTACTCCTGAAAACACCCGTATTGCAGAGTAAAAGAGAGACGCGGGCAAACTATTCCAGTCCTTCGCTGTACCTATAATGACAGACAAAGCAAAGCGCTTCGTTCGGGTCTGAGGGATGTCAACAAAAAAAAAATGAAATCCAACAGTATGTCTTGAAATCCGAAGCTGGATTTGATCATGTAATTCCCACATCCTCTCTTCGAAGTGCTTTAACTAACATATTTAAAGTTAAAAGTTACAGGCAAAAAACTTCTCACAATGATGTACGGACCTACAATGACCTAATGCACCAACAGTAATGAAAATTAACAGCATATATGTTCGATGTTAGAAACAGGCCTTCGCCGAAGAGATAATTACGACATAGCCCGCCACACGACCTTACTGCGGATTTGATTTCTAAGGTCTTGAAAAATTTAACTTTCTGGGGGGAAGGAAACCTTACTATGCTTCTTGTTTAACAAGCTCTTTACTTAAGTTACATAATATTTACGTAAATGTATAATGGCAATACTCACACTCGACGAGAGGATTCAAGCTGCCTTCACCTAAGTACAGCTCGAACAGTGTGTAGTAGACCCAGCTCTTGTTATTGGTCGCCTTTGCCTTTTGGTATTCCTAATTTAAAAATACCGATAATAAGTTCGATGTCGTTAATACTATTTTTTTTTAGAAAAATTAGGCAAACGAATTTGGACCCGAAAACTCACAGAATACGTTGAAGCCCACTTCCGACAGATCTCTCTCCCGGTCAGTGTCCTCGGGAATTCGTACTCTTCTATCATGATCGCGAGCAGATCGCTGTTTAAAGAAAAAAAAAGCTATTATAAAATTTCCATCAAACTCCATAAAGTATGATCAAGAGACTTACTTCCAAGCCCACTTCTTCTCTCTGAATAACCAATCGTTTTGCAGTCGTATCTGTATAAAAGTTTCCGTAATGTCTTTAGACCCTGCAAATAATAAAATAAAATGAACTCTCAGTACCTTTTAACTTTAACTAGGTAGACAGAAAGGTAACCGATCACTGGGCACTAATTTAAAAAGAAATTGTAGGTATAGACCTCATAAAATCACGGGGAATCAGCTATTACCACAGCTTTACATTTTTTTTTACATCAGTCAGAAAGTCACGTCTACAGTTGTCACTGAATCTTCCTTACGATTATGGTCGGCAATTTAGTTGTCATTGTATTAAAACCGTAATGTACTGATTTCATAATAAATGACAATGAAATTTAATTTTTTGATAAATTTATATTGATTAAAGGATTAAAATATAGCGACAATTGAAACAATATTCGAGTGTCAGTGGTACGGTAAAACTATGGCACAACCGAACTAGCAGATTTTTTTTCCTCCGCTGATTGGCCAGAGACAACAAATTTGAAAGGTAGAGCTTTTAGAACGCCTAAGTCTGAACCTCTATTGGGAACAACACGGGGAAGGGCCCAAGAGGAGTCCTCGGCTTAGACAGTTACTCTAATCGCGTTAGCATTTGAACCAAGGGCGCCTGAGATAGTCGTCAGATAGATTTTATTATATTTTATTTATATAATAAAACTACCGAACATTTTACTTATATGTATATTTAGAGCTATGAAAAGTGGACAACTATCATGTCGTTGTGCATTCTTTTTGACATAATCGGAATAATAGACTTGGGGCTCTTGATAGGTACTTAATCACTAGAACGTAAAATGGACATATTTGTGCCATCGACCATCATAAAACTGTTCTAAGAAGTGAGTGATGTGTTTGATGTACGATAACGCGGGTGTATAGACCATTGACCTCCTTAAAAACCATTGCCGCTTTATAGATGATATTCGCACACACATAATAGATTGAAGTAACACATAATATATATCAAGAAAAAGTTAAACGTCTTTATAAACGTGGTAGAAAGAGTCTGTCCCGAATAAGCTGTCGATATCATATACCGGGTCATACATATAACACAGCATACATATAAAGACTGAAAAGTGTGAAAATTAATATCGTAAAATTGGCTTATCACTATGCTTAATAATATAATTATCAATAATAAATTTTTGATTGACAAATTTTGATCTAATCCACACAGAATGACCTCACAGTATCTTGAAGTATTTACGCTGGCGTGCATGGTCAACCTAAAAATAGCCGCTGTAAAGTGTTCAAACGTCTAAGAATTTTAAGTCCTCGGTAGTATAGTGGTAAGTATCCCCGCCTGTCACGCGGGAGACCGGGGTTCGATTCCCCACCGGGGAGACTTTTATAAGGCCCCACAGTCAAGGCCAGCTTCTCTGGCCAATCTGTGTAGTTCGTCATAAAAAAATCTGAGAATTCAAAAATAAGTTTAAAACGCGATAAAATACTTCGATTTAGTTTTATTCTATGAGTAATATTCACTTAAATAAGTAGTCAGTATAAATATAACAATAACCTAAAAAAATTGGCGGAGAAATCATATTCAAAATTTAACGTGTGTAATTTTTGATTTCAATATTCAATAACAATCGGTTTCGCAGATCAGCATTATTTTTTTTGGTAATGTGCTCACCACCGTTTGCGCTAATAATAATAACTAATAGATCCATTTTTTTACATTCAAAGTTATTGACCAAAATCCCACCTAATTTTAATTGGAAATGCAATTTTGAATAGCAAGGCCGGCTAGCTTAATAAATGCCTATTTTCACTGTGCTCTTGAAAAAACCCACGTTATAATGGGAGAAAAAGACAGACGCGGGTCAACTATTTCATTCCTTTTGTGTACGAATAATGAAAGACAAGCAAAGCGTTTTGTTCGGATTTGAGGAATTTCCGTATATCTTGAAGTCCGATGGTGGAAGAGGGTTGGGAGAATTAGATCATGTAATTTCTCGATGAAAACTAGTAGCGATTGCTATCTCTGCCTACCCCCGTTCCTTTTTTTTTCGATTAGAACACTTATTTTTAGCTCTAAGTCAGTGATTCCCAAAGTGGTCTATGACAACCTGCAAGGGGTCTACGTCAGCGAAAAAAATTTGTGGGTCCATGAAATGAAAATGGGGGTGCACGATAGTGGATTTCAACACATACACTGATAGTACCTATTTACCTATTTCTCACTAAAAATATTGACTTATTGCTTGTTATTGTTATTTTGTTATTTTCTCTCTCTCTCTCTTTTTCAGCCTCTTGCCACCCACTGCTGAGTGTAAGCCTCTTCCATAGAACTCCACTCTTTGCGGTCTTGTGCTTTCTGCATCCAACCCTTGCCAGCCACCTTTCTTAGGTCGTCCATCCATCGTGCCGGTGGTCTGCCCACATTTCTGTGCCCAGTTCGAGGTCTCCATTCTAGGACCTTTCTCCCCACCTGTCATCAAATCTACGGCATATGTGGCCCGCCCACTTCCACTTTCTTTTAGCGACTGCTAGTGCTATGTCGGTCAACTTCGTCCTTCTACGGATCTCAACATTGTTGATCCTATCACGGAGGGAAATTCCCAACATAGCCCGCTCCATGGCTCTTTGTGTGACCTGCAGTCTGTTATTTTATTTATAGTTTATTATATGTTAGGTATATTTTACATAACAGATACAAAATTGTATTTTGAGTAGTTTTAATTTAAATTCAATTTAAAAAAAGTATAAATTAACATGTGGTTTTACTTTAAGTTTTTAACACTAAACTTCACTACAGTTAGAAATTAACAGGAAATTAATATCAGGTAAGTAGGGAGTCTATCCAACACGGAAAAACATGGCAATGGGTCTACGACACAAAAAAATTGAGGAACTCTGCTCTAAATCGTTACTAGAATTTGATTCATTTGTAATGCCGAAAAATACTTACATTGAAATTCATCAGCACAATTCTCCTTTCGATCCTTACATGAAGTCTTGTTGAAATAATTGTTTGCCTTCCTCTGGCGATTGACGAAATCACACGGCGACTCCGTCTCCAACTTAATTAGATAATCTGGGTCGAATCTTTGATAATAATTTAAAACAGACCCGTATAGCGACCACTCTGAACCTTTTGTGCCTTTTTTCAATTTTATTCTATGCTTACGCTGTAATCAAATCGTAATTTTTTCTCTCTTAGATATAGAGATACCATTTTAGTAGTAAACGATAGATATATAGATAGATACCACCTGGTTCCGCTTTCCCATAAGTATAAATTAATTAAATTTAATTAAATAATAAATATATATATATGTATTTCAATAGTATAAGAAAAAATAGTATCATATATCTCAATGTAAATAAATATATCTCATAACTATATATACACGTTATTCTATAATTTCACCTACGAAGAGATTGAAAAGTTTATTCATAGTATATATATTCTCACTCGCACATACACCCTCACATGCACCCACGCACACTATTCTTTGCAAACACACACGACTATCACATAAGTTATATAACAAACTTTAGTTCAAAGTAAACACGGAGTTAGGTACAAAATCTCCCTAATACAGGCTATGTATTAGTCTAGCAGGGAGATGTGTACCGAAGGACCGAGGTAGGAAAATGTTTATGGAATATGATATATAATATGTATCTAATATTTTTGTGTATGTGCATGTCGGTATATGAAATGTGTGTGTGTGTAAAAGTAAATAAATAAATATTTCAAATAAAAAAAAATTCATTGTACTCTTATTGTCTGTTGTCTATATAAATTCCATGTAAGTGTAGTATTGCGCGCGCACGACTTTGGGTAGTCCTGGGCACCGCTGAAAATCAGCGCTGTCGCATCCTTGCGACAGTATATGCTGAGGCGGTGTCCAATATTGACATAAAATTTTATGTCCTATTTGCCCGTTTTTTCTTTAACTGTATTATTTTTTCTGTCTTTTTGATGTGTTTCATATTTTGAGCCAGTAAATAATATGTCTATGTCTATCTGTTTTTTAAGTACAAAAAAATCACTTTCTAAAAATTTGTGGTCGTTTTATCGCGATGGTTTCCTGCCTGTCGCTTATGGGACCTAAAAACTTGATGAAAATTGGACAATGATGGCTGTCTCTGTAGAGAAGATGAGGGCCTACTATATATATAGCATCCAATATGTACTCACATTAAATGTAGTTCTTATATGATGCCATAAGCCTTTTAGGTCCTGTATACAACAGTCGCATGGTAAGTCTAACATTCTCATTGATTTCTCCACTGTCCTATAATGCAAATATCAGTAAAAGTATATGAAGGTTAACTGTAAATCTTAAACGGAAGCATTATGAACTACTATATTTACTGTGAAAACACAAACCTACTTCAAATCAAATCAAGGAATAAACACATGCACTCGTTATTACGAAAATTTTACGGTTACATTGTCTGTCTTCTTACACATTACACAAGCTTGTTGCCGTTGACAAGTACCTTAACACTCCAAAACCTGTCTGATGGACCTAAACATTCCATACAATTTTTAAGAATTCCCTGGTACATCTATAGAGCCCAAAACCCTAAGCCAAGAAAAGTTTTTTAAGGGTTTGTGAAAATAAGAGAAATATTGTAACCATTTTTTTTAAAAAATATCATCAATCGGTAATTCAAACTTAACGAGAATTTTAATTATTGTTGTATAAAATTCGATTGGGGCATGACAATTTATAACTATGTAGTTATCATTTTGTGTTTAAGTTAATTTATATTTTCAAATAAGTATTTTCTGTGCAAAATCCCATTGTACAAAAGGACAATACCACCCTCCCCTTTCGATCACCGAACGACTAGGCGCGGCGAGCAGTTCCACCCTTACGTCGTAGACATTCCATCAATACGCACGAAGCGGTTTGCCTCCACCTTCCTTATGCGGACGGCTAAGGAATGGAACTCTCTGCCGCGTTCAGTCTTTCCTCACGGGTACAATCGGGGCACATTTAAGTTCAATGTGAACAGACACCTTATAGGCTCACGTGCTCCATCCTAGGCTTCATCTTCGCCTTCCATCAAGCAGATAGAAGCCAAACGTGAGCCTATTTAGTATAAAAAAAAGAGACAAAAGAGTACCGTAATTTGATACTTACCTCCACATTCTTTGGAAATCTAATTTCAAATCTTTAGCTTCTGATACAGCGGAAATCAATTTCAAACGCAAGTCATCACTCCCTGTTAGAATATAAAAAGTTGCACATGATAGTTTTATTTCCAACTGAATATAAAGAAATTACATGCCACAGTACAGAAAGTGCATTTTTCATTGATTCACAATGTATTAACATTAATTTTAATTTGCAGGCTTAATTATAATAAGTGAAACATGTCAGCCTGTTTGTATATATATTGTATATGTATAAATAACATCAATTGAAACTTTGTTTTCAGCAAATAAATGAATCTTATCTTCATTATTTTAAAGGTCCTTAGTGTAAAGAACTTTATTTTTTATCTGTATTATCAAATTAATAAAGTTCTTTTATACTAAAAGACAAATAAAACCACCACAAACCACTGTCATGGACCTTAAAGCTACCATCTCTTTCATACACTAGAAGAAACAGCTGCTGAATGTTTTTTGATTTTTTTTTAATTATTACATTTCAGAATTTACAATCCCATGGGTCAATAGCCTAATGGCTTAGGGTACGGCTCAATAATCGTAAGGTTGTGGGTTCAAATCCACCATTCGACTATTGCCATGAAGCATGTCCTAGCTCAAGCTTAGTTGGAATGGTTAACAAGATTGTTAGTAATATTTCTGAAAAAAAAAGAAATATTGCTAGCTTTCTTTTTTTTTTTTTAAAAAAGTATTTATGGGTGGCAGTGAGATCTTAACATAAGGTGAGCTATATGATTGGTTGCCCTTTCTCTTATAGAAGAAATTTTTTTTTTGTAAGTATACTTACATGATTCATATTTGTCTAAAGTTTTTGATGTTCCATAATGTTTTTCAAACAGTTTATAGTACTTCCAACTTCTATTCCTTGTTCTTTTGGCAATCTTGTAAGTCTGAATTATTCAATGAATATATTTATTAAATAAAAAACTAATGATAAAAATTAATAATCTAGGGCTGTGTAAGAATTTACTCTATTCTCTAAATATTCTGTATTACCTATTCTGTTATATAAGCTATGAGGCTCTCTCTTTAACTGTTAAATAAAAGGACAATCAGCTTGTGCACTTGTGCTTGTTCATTGATAAATAAATGATGTACATTATTCAGTTTTTGCATATTCATAAAGATATTGACTTGGCCTTTAATAGCTAGAATATAAAAAAATGGTAGTTTTCTTCCATAGATAATCTAAATTCTCAGATTATTGGCACCAATTTTCTTATATATTATATTTGTCCTATAAGCAACTTCTACAGCAATATAAGATAAATATTTTAGATAGAATAACATTATTATCATATTTCATTTAAATAATTGAATATGGCTTTGCAAAAAAGTTATTTAAAGTAACACTAATCATGATTGCTCTATACTTACATCATATGTGTATGACCACTTCTTCCTTACATGAATAACAGTCATTTCTTGTGGAAATCCATTTTCAAGAAGTATTTTATAAAATTCCCTGAGAAAATAGAACAATGTTAAAATAAAACCATTGACTGAAACTTATTTAGTATCAATGATAGCCAAAGACAACATGATTGTAAAAAGCATGAATAAAAATTTAGTAGTCAAATAACGATCAAGAAGATATATACGATGATCAAGAAGATATATACGATAAAGATCAAGATGGTGTGATGGAATTTGCAAAGAATGAAATTTGGTTCATGGAACCTAGTCATTCCCTATAATAAATTATAAAAGATTCTAAGTAATGGAAAAAAATCCCATTGCAAGGTCAGTAGATTTAGCTGATTATTATACCCAATTAACAAAACTGGTCATTCCACAATTTAAAGTTCTTCTTTGGAAATAATAAAATGAAAGATGATATTATTAGTATTACTTGAAGGGGGATAGGTAGGTATGAAATATGATGTAACTCCACTGAGAAGTCTAAGCTTTTTGAAAATTTATTGTTTGCTTTGATGTAAATGTAAAATTTTATGTAGTCAAATATATTAATGGCCAGGATTTTATATTTTAAAAGGGGCATCTAATTCTTTAGTGTTCACAAAACGCAGAGAAATTACTTTATAATTGTTTTGTATTAACAGTAAAAACACAAACATGAGTCTTCAGAAATTAAGAATAGTTTTAGTCAAACTCAATCTAATTTTCTCCGTGGAAAATAAAATTCCGCAACCTCTGCCTGAATCCTGAAGAAAATACTCTCTGTATGTTTTCAATTTTTGTATAATAATACTTAACATGCTCACCTCCATGGTTGTTTCTTTTTTTTAAATAACCATTCATTTTCAAATCGCAACTCTATAAGCTTTCTGCTCAACTCAGAATTCCCTAAAAGAAATAAGAATATTTCATTGCCATCTTAGAAAATATTATCACCTGGGACATGATAAAACTACTAACAAACAAAAGTTTTATCTTCCATAGTAGCAAAAACCTCTTTTGAATGAACTATAATTATAATTCTGACTTAGAATTATAGCTTTGTCAATAAATGTATATAAAAAATAACACAAATATAAATTAGTTGTAAATAAAAAATAATTTAACTTCTATTGATATTTATTCTTTTCTTAAGTGTCAAACGTGACAGTATCACTGTCGAAATTATGTTATATCATTTGAAGCTTTTATGGTCTGGTAACAAGACCTTTAAGCCACATTATTTTACAACACATACATTTAATTCTTACGTCTACGATGAAAATGAAAATAAACTTAGACACAGAGTACATGGTAGTGGAATGACGCAAGGTTTTGATGATGATTATGATGAACCGAAAAAGTAAGTCAAATCTCCATCTCGTGTGAAAAAAAGAAGTAAATTACTTATTTTCTTCACAAGGGATACGCATACTTAGCACTATGGGTATAATTTATGCTATAACCCAAATTTAAATAGTAATAAACACAAAACAGTGGGAATGGGTAATCTGCGAGCTCGTTTTAGAATATGGATAGGAATCAGGTTTCAAGACTTTTTATCAATTTCTCTTCAAAACTAAAATAATGATATTGGAAATCTTCTGCGAGTCATCATTCATGCCAAAATATCATCAGCAACATATTTTGTTTACAGATCGCGCTCTAATTGTCCTTTGTCAAGGCTTTTGAAAAGAAACACCACCGACATGATTTTTAACAATTGTTAAAAATCATGTCGGTGGTGTTTCTATATTTTACTTGTTGTACTTTATACGACCATTACTAAAACATTTGCAACTTTTTTCTTATGCATCAGTTATGAAATACCATAACAAATATAAACACGAAAATGCATAGTCTGTTCTAAGATTTTGTTTTGACAGTATAAACATGTATTGATTTGCGTTATCTGTGTTCAAAATATGATATATTTTCAAAGAGCCGAGGCCGAGCCTTCAATTTCACGTGGTTTTCTTATAAGTGCCTTAATTTCGGCATGTCTAATTTTGTCTATTTGTATTATATTTAGGTCATTATGCATCGACTCCTAACAGCTAAGAATTTCTACCAAAGTAGCCTTCATGGGATTGGTTTACCTCATAATACTTTAAAAAATGTTAGTGTTTCAGATTTAAAATGTTCTTTTTGTCAAAGAGTTTTTCTTCAAGCCCACTATCCAGGTACTAATTTAATTTTACATGTGTTTTGTGTCAAAAATATTTTAAAACATGGTTTTGTAGTAAAATTGTACAGTAATTTTCCTATAAAAGTATAACCCTATTTATGAGTTGCATAACTTTTCTGCTTTATTTTAGATTTTAATTTTTCAACGAGACACCAGTCAACGAAACCTGCTAGCATAAGGTCACATAAAAAGAAGGCAAAACATAGCAATTACAAAAAATATGGAGAGTTACTTGAAGGTTTGTGTTTATTTTCTACACCTTCAGATCACGTGTTCTGTCCGCGGTCTAACGTAAACACTATAATATATTGTGATACTTCCAGTTGGAGAAACAATGACTGAAATGAAGGTGTCGATTAGCAAGTTACATGCTGTACATTTGTCAAAACTAGCTTCAAGTTCTGTTTCACTTGGTCAACTTCATCAGCTAACGAAAAAATCTCCGAAAAAAGAAAATATTGAAGTTGATCGTGAACTACTGCAGAGTGTTAAGGAGAAAATTTTAAAGAAGAATGCAAAAGTTTCAGTGATTTCTAATGACATTAAGTTGGAAGATGATAAATGTGCCTTAATTTTCACACATCATAAAATATCATCCATTGAGGAAAGGTTTAAAACTAACCAGTATATAGACATGGTAAAGGAGAGTTATTACAATTTTCGAAAAGCTACTCTTTATGACCAGCGCTTACAAGATTTACGGTATGCTATCAATGAGGGACTTACACAAGAATTTGATCTTAGTATGCCAACAGTTGTAAAATCTGAGAATGGAGAAATTGAACCACAGGCCCTACCAAAAAGTCCACATGCTGTTTTCAAAGAGCTATTCATTGGTAATCAATTGGATAGCTATGATCAGGAACTCATGCAACATATGTCCAATTTTCAGTAAGTAGAACAATGATTGAAATAATAACTAAACTAGACATCATTATCTATGTTTATATTTATTTTTAGATTACAAGGTATTGCACATCCAGTTATAGATGTTTGTGACGAGGCTGCTTTTCATAATGAAATAGAAACTAGAGAAGATTATGATGAAGGGCCGATTGAATCTCTTAATGTTAAAAACTAAATATTAATAAAGTGTAAGTATAATTTCCTAAATATATCTGTTCCTCACATCTCAATTAATGTTACATTATGCATTTAATGTTAGCTTGAATACCTATAAAATATAACTTGAAAATTAAAGAAGTAATTCAGTATTTCTTTATTAAAATGCTATGTTATGTCCAATATTTATAAATGAGGCAAAATAAAATCACTTATTAAAATTAAAAACAAAAACTTTTGTTTACCAATATTGTTATTTTTTGTAAATAGTCAACAGACAATTAAGCAAAAGAAGAAGAAGTTGAGGGAGAAACGCAGAGCTGCATTAGAGATTAACATGAAACAGGATATTAGAGAACTAGAGAAACGTGGTAAACAGGAGGCACTTCACAAATTGTTGATAGCCCATTTACAGCTTCTTTGTTCTCTCAATATGATACAAGAGGTAAGGCAAACGTAATGTCAACACAAATTTTAACATACAGTGTTTATTGGAATATAAATACTATTTTATTAAATTGTTTAGCTACTAGTTTGGACCAGAAAAACGTTTGTATTTATATTTGAAAGGAGAAATTTGTTTTATTACTGTATTTGGCATATTAACCCCATTTAAAATATATGTTCACATAGATAGGCTACATATATAAACAGAAGATTTACTTCTGAATTTGTTGTTTTTATTATTATTCTTATCTATGACTAGATGAGTTTGGCTTAAAGTTCCATAGAATTTATATGCTGTTTTATTTTTATCTTTATTAGTATTTGACAGATTATAATTTTTGATTTAAAATGAAATGGTAAAAGCAGGCCCAACCTGTTATGGATGTACATATATCTAATCATTATTCACAATATGGTACCAGAACCAGGTGTTAGGGATAACATGTTAGCTATGTTTGGAGAGGATGTACGTATTCCCACCAGAGTAAAATGATGATGAAAAGTGACTTTAAAAGACACATACACAATAGAAGTTACAGTGAAATTTATTTACTTTTCAATTCCAATTATTTTCCAGGGACGGCAAGTTTTACAGTATTATAGAAAGCGTGGAGCTCGATCATCTGATTATCCTAAAATTACAGATGTCAAAGTTTACAATACATTGTTACATGGATATGCATCACTGGTAATAATTTTACATCAACTAAAATAATTATTATTTGCAATAACCAAAATTCAAATTTTTACACAAACAAGCATTCATTAATGTTTCCTTACATGAAGGTATTATCACTTGCGCTGACTATAAATATGCTGGTGTGCATATGTAGTCAGTGCGCATGTTGAATGCATTGTTGGGTGAGTTGTCGACACACATCTTTGTGTTGTGACAGTAATCATATGCTTACTGTTTGTGTACTGTATAGATGGATATTTTTTTATTATTTATTATTTTTAATTTAAAAATGAGTGAGTATTTAAATTAAGTGCAGTAGTATATTAATGGTATTGTTTCTAATCTTTACACCATATTAAAACTTACTTCTGAGGCTGAACAACAAAATATATGATGTGTAAGCAATGAAATTACTTTATTTTAGTATTAAGTATATAAAAACTATGTATTTCCAGGGAAAAATTGATAATGCCAAAGAGCTTTTGTCATATATGGAAGAGGATGGGGTCACTTTCAATGCTCAGACCTTTGCAGCAATATTTGAATGTGTCGAAAGAAGTCAGATGAAAGAAAAACCAACAGTATTAGAGTTTTATCATCAACTGATGCAAGAAAAGGTATCTTTGTTTAATTTAAATAACAGTATTAAAAAATATTACTATACGTAATATTAATATTTCGTACTTCATTGACTAGTCATATTCATTTGAAAAAAATGGAATTTTTGACATGTTGAGTTCAATGACTTAACATTTTTACCAAATCACATAAAATTTTAACATGTGCTCATGGTCTTGATTCAGAGAATAGGTGGAGATGATGGACTATATATAGAAAAAGGGGCAAATAAGTAAATGTGTTTTTTTTAGAAAGAAAGCTAGCGATATTTCTTTTTTTATTTTTTTTCACAAATATTACTAACATTCTTGTTAACCATTCCAACTAAGCTTAAGCTTGTGATAGGAGATGGTTCACGTCAATAGTCCAATCGTGGATTCGAACCCACGACCTTGCGATTCACGGACCGTACCCTTACCATTACGCTATTGACGCTCAACTAATATTAGGTGATCACTGCAGGGACTATTATCAACATTTAATATCTCATAGGATTGTCAACACAGATGCTGCAGGTGTGCTCCCAATCTTCACCATGTTTCTTGTTTGTTAAGTACTAAAAGTTAAAGGCTTTTATTGGTCCATAAGCTATATTGAAACATACTAATTTTAGATACTTTATTTAAGAATTTCTATTACAGAGTATTCAATTAAATGATCTACTGGACAAAACAAAGTTTGTCTGTGATCAACGTGAAGTAGTTTTAAGAGCAATTCACAGAGTAGAACCTAATTTTGAGCCCTCATACACACCACCAGTGCTTGATTATGACTGTCCTCTGTTAGAAAAATTAAAACTAACTGATAAAACTAATAGACAAGGGCTGCTGGTTTCACCAGCCGAAGGTTTGCTTAAGACAGAAGAGATAAAGAAGAAAGGACAAATGCAATTAGAGATGGAAATCAATGGAGAGATTGCAGTTCAAAATATTGCTGTGAAGGATGTTGAAACAAACACAGTAAAACTATATGTAAGTTATTTCAAATTCTTTTATCATAATTCTTAATGTGTGTGTGTACATTACAATATAATACATATGTCAGTTTTATTATAGAAAATGTGTACAAATATCCTATCAGTTTGTGTGCATTGCAATGCAGTGCTGTTCAGAGTTCTATTCCATCTTACCACCGGAACCTGCATGGTACCTCTTCAATTCACGTCCCCGGTGTTAACAATATCATACATATCGACATTTATATTTCAAAGGATTACACTCTATAAACATACAGTCTTACAGACAGTTAAATGTATTCAACCGACATTCGATTTAATTAACAAAAAAAATGAAATGGTTTGTTTGTTGGAATATTTGTAAAATAATTCATTGATCAATTTGACATTTATAAAGCGGAACATATTACATTGAAAGCGGAACAATTTATAAACCTAAGCGGGTGACACCAATTCGTCGTCTTGGGAAAATGTCCGGAGAGTTGGTAATTTTCTAAAGGCAAATCCTTGTAAATTAAAAAAAAATATCTGAGCTAAACCCCTTATGAAAAATAGACGTCTTATATCCTGGCATGAACAAATGTCAACAACATACAACTAGACCACAAATACTTATTTTAATAATAGTATTTGAAGTAGGCCATTCTGATTTCTATTAAATGTATATGATGTTATTTCAGAGATCTAAACTACGAGCAATTGAAAATGAATGGCGCTTAGTGATAAAGGAAGCTTTTCTCCGCAACTTGAGTACTTTGAAGTCACAAAGCAATGCCTCTCCTTCCGCTATAACTCTGTACCCATACCTTAAAGTTTTGGAGGTAAGGACACAGTCACACAAAAAGATTCAGCCAAAACTCTCCATACATCTTTGCTTTGGCAAGATTAGTCACATCGTAAAATACCGTGACTGCGTGTTTCCCTTTCCATATTAACACAATGTATAATAATAATTCTTGTTTGGATGTTTATTTAAATGTCAGGTTGTAAAAACCTTTTTTTTTGTTAACGGGGAGGAAATCTTCAAAAAGATACCCCGCCTTCTGGGGAGAAGGCGGTTTTGTGGGGTTTTTACCTACTAAAACCTCCCTGGTGGCTCTCTTTCCTCGGTGCATGACGAGGGGTTTCGGGATCTCTAGTGGAACGCACCGGAGCCCCTCTGCACTGTGCTCAAGGAGCAGGTCCCGAGGGGAGGTTACTCCTTCCTCCCTGTTAGGTTGTAAAACCTAGCTAGAAGATCCATATATTGTCATCAAGATATAGGAACTAACTGTATGAGTATTCTAAATACAGTAAAAAAAAAATTAATAGAGCTTTGGCGTCTAGGCAAATTTCATTATACTAGGGCAACTTAAATATTATGTATGCTTTGTTTAAGTTGGTTTTAAGTGCCCTTAAAACGAACTAATAATCAAGTGCTTAATGGCAAAGTAAAATTTCGTGAATGCTACAAAACTGACATGTTACAATAAGTTTGACAATCTGCACTGTGAATTTCCCTGAATAACCTAAATGGAGAGAATGCTTGTGTCCAATATAACATATATGGGTACATGACACCATAGGGTTTGCGGTTCATCACCTTTACATTCAATCAAATAACTTTAATATAATAGGTTGTCAAATATCTCCCTTCCGCCTTTTGTCTTTGAATTTCGCGGCTATGTACAAAGCGCTACAGAGCTCGTATCTAGCAATACTATACATAATTTGAAAGGTCTTGACATAACCTACAAAACGACGCTATGCATAATTAGTTTGGATATTGCGTTCAACAGTTATAGACGTGTAAACATGGAGTTCACTAACGCCGAAATTCGCGCTATTTTAAAGTTTTCCTTCGTTAAAGGCAAATCCGCTAGAGAAACGTTCCGTGAGATTAATGGTGTTTTGGGGATGGTACTCTATCACTTCGAACCACGGAGGAATGGTTTCGACGATTCAGTGCCGGTGAAAACGACACCATGGATAAGCCAGCCGGCGGAAGACCTGTGACGACAAATACCGATCAAATCATGGACTACATCGAGTTAGACCGGCATGTGGCATCTCGTGACATCGCCCAGGAGATGGGAGTTAGTCACCAAACCATTTTAAACCATCTGCAGAAGGCTGGATACAAAAAGCTTGATGTTTGGGTGCCGCATGATTTGACGCAAAAACCTTCTGGACCGAATCAACGCCTGCGATATGCTGCTGAAACGGAATGAACTCGACCCATTCTTGAAGCGGATGGTGACTGGCGACGAAAAATGGATCACATACGACAATATCAAGCGAAAACGGTCGTGGTCGAAGGCCGGTGAATCGTCCCAAACAGTGGCCATGCCGCGAATTTCGGCGTTAGTGAACTCCATGTTTACACGTCTATAACTGTTGAACGCAATATCCAAACTAATTATGCATATCGTCGTTTTGTAGGTTATGTCAAGACCTTTCAAATTATGTATAGTATTGCTAGATACGAGCTCTGTAGCGCTTTGTAAATAGCCGCGAAATTCAAAAGACAAAAGGCGGAAGGGAGATATTTGACAACCTATTATTAAAATATATAATGTTTATAAAATATTAATATATAAATTATTTATTTCATTGCAGGTTGATCAATTTGTAGAATTGATGATGGGCGAAATTTATAAATTAGTTGATGGTAGTGAGAGTTACAGCCCTACACTTAAACTGTTGCAGCGAGATCTCGGAACTCATGTTTATCATAAGTAAGTGCTGTCTTTCATTATGTTGTTTACTATTAAGGGGTCTCAGGCTTCACCTAGTGTGAGACTACTTTTTACATTATTATTGAAATATATATATATGTTAAGTTTTACTATATTAATATATGAAGTAAAATATAATTTAAAAGGTCATATAAAATTAAAAATATTATGAAAACTTAATCTAGAATGTTATCCACAGTTGGACGTAATCCATCCTTGCCCCCTTATGGGAGGATATGCGTAGGCCAAAGTGGACCCGGGAAGAAGGCGACATCGGCTGGCCCGTGTCGCCTTGCGCTGCGAGGGCACAGGGGGGAGGGAGTAACCTCCCTCCCCCCCGGGACGTGCTCTCCTTGAGCACAGTGCAGAGGGGCTCCGGTGCGTTCCACTGGAGATCCCGGAGTCCCTCGTCATGCACCGAGGAAAGGGCCACCGGGGAGGTTTTAGTGGGTAAGAACCCCACATAACCGCCACCTTTCCCCCAAAAGGCGGGGTATCTTTTTCAAGATTTCCTCCCCATCAACAAAAAAAAAAGGATGTGCGTAGGCATTTCCTCACGTAAAAAATAATGTTACAGTACTGCCTTCTGTCTCGTCCTTGGTCAAACCTTCTAGCGAAAATCTCTTAATTTTTGGTTGAGACTTCTGCTAGAAGATGTTTTGCAGAATCAATAAAATTAATTTTTATTACAGGTACCAAATCGAGCAGTACCGACGTAACGGTGTCATGAAAAAGATAGAACAGATTTACGAAAAGTATTGCAAGTGGTATTTGAATCGTGAGACGGTAGATGGCTCAGACCAGCCATATAACGGGCGACAAGTTTGGCAGTTACTCGAGCATCAGAATAGAGACGGTGCTAGTTTGGTATTTATTTTAACCATATTGTAACACCTTAAACTATGATTAACAAAGGTGGATTTAATGCCTTAGTGGCATTTTAGAACTAGTATTTACTGTTTATCCAAAATATGAAGCCGAAACTTGTAAATCTGTCTCTGAAGATAATTGTGTGCGATAAGTTTGAATGCAAAACTCAGTAAGGCATTGGCACAAATAACTATCTATATCTCATAAATCCCATAATTAGTCAATAGATTAATTGCTACTTGTTTATAGTAAAAATCTTCGGTTTAATGTGTCATTGCATGTCATTATGTTTTACTAATTTAAAAGATAATATTTTTTCTTAATGATAATAGACTTCTTTGTGTTTGTTGTACAGGATTTGGAAGAAACGGCATGGCCGATGGAAATGCGTCAGAACATTGGAAAGTTCCTGTATAATATTATAATTAATGATGTAAAAATCGATGTCAACATGTTCAAATCCAAAGATAAACAGTAAGTTATGAGAACTTTATTGTAGTCTCTTTTGTGTAGTTAATTTGTGTAAAAAAAATATATAGCTAGTATTTAAAAAAAAAAGCTTGACCATAGAGACTCTGGATATCTGTCATTATTGACACTGGTGAGATGGATAGTTTATAACTAAATAATAATAAAAATATAAATAAAAATAATAATAATAATAAATTGTTTAGTCTTTTAATGCCAGATGCTAAATGAAAAGACCCAAAAGAAATTGAAACTTACTTAAAATATAATATACTTATAAATATAATATACTTAATTGTAATTTAAATAACTTAGCTTAGGGGTCGGCAACATTTTGAGTCGGAAGAGTCAAAAATTACATTATAAATTTCCAAAGTTTTTGAAGAGCCTTAAGTATATTGTACATGCATATATAGTTAGTACTAAAGAGTCACAGCTTCACATCCAAAGAGATGGAGGTGCTCCTTGACTTCCATAAAAGTGAAACAGACCAATATTAGATCTATAATGGGTTATAATGACAATCTATTCTTTATTTCTGACTTTGTCAATTGACATCAGGCATCATATTCTACTGAGATGACATTGTGCTGCTTGAGTTCATCAGTGTGGCTTCTAGGTAGGTTCTTTATCTAGATAATTACAATGTAGTCTGTTGTTCAACCGTATAAGTGTAACGCTGCACTTTAGTAATCGATTCCACTGTAGGCTAGGTCTGTAGCACAGATTTCAGTTAGTTTTGTTTATAGGAAGAAGCTGCCGGCGGTGTACAAGGTGCACCGACCTTGGGGCTGGCTGGTGCGGCTGGAGCTAAAGCCGCACCCGGTCGTGGCAAAGCTGTGGGCGGCAGCCGCACGCCCCGAGCTGCGACTGCGCGCCGCGCTCGCGCCCACCTTAGCCCCGCCCGCGCCGTGGCGTCATCACACCGCCGGCGCTTATCTAGTTACGGAAACGCCCCTTATAAGGTAACAACTAACCACTGATCCTTAATTATTAACGTGGTAGTTCGTTTTTAAAGGAATAGTCGATGTTTAAAGGAATGGCATTAAAGAAGTATTTTAAAACACTTTAGATTTACATTGTTCTGAGTTGTTTTACTGAATTTCATTTATGTTTAAGGCAACAAATACAGCCATACAAATAAACGTGGTATAAAGATAAACTTAGGAATAAACTAAGAATAAGCAAAATTTGTACTAATAAACCAAGAATACATTATACCTTGGCTAACCTCGGCTTGGACGTTACTATTATTACGCGTTAGCAGTCCGATCCGAGGGCGCCCAAGAGGTCCGAACCACGACTCGGTCGGTAGCTATTTTATTAGCAAAAGACTATTGGGACAATCTAAGGTAAACTAACTTAAATGCCACTTCGGGAAGCGTTAGCGCTGGGAGAAGTAGCCGAAAAAACTCCAGCAACGCTCCCAATCTTATCAAGGTTTCCCATAAAATACTTATATCGCGCAAGGATTTTTCGCAACCTCCGACGGTCGCGAATGGACGCTTTGTAGATTTGCAAAGATCTTTCTGATCTTTATTTGTTAAGAAGAAGAAATAAATAAAACATTCAAGTTAATGTTGGTTGAATGATACATTCTTTCGTTATATGCCCTTGAAACACTGATAGTTAATTTCTATCCTCACCAACAGGTTGCCATTTTATGTGTCAAATCAAGTGAAGCGATTAGAAGAGTCACCTACGAATGCACTGTATCCAGTTCTGGATAGTCTCAACCAGCTGGGCGAGGTGCCGTGGCACATCAATCAACCTATTCTGGACTTGCAGGTGAAAGTTTTCAGGTAAACCCTCCACATTTGATATGTAAATATCTTAGAATATATCAAATAGTATAACAGTGTAATATACTGGAGCTCATAATGGCAAGTAGCGTTATTATTTAGTTGGCTTGGCGCAATATTGAGCATACAAATAAATATGAACAAGGATAAGCGGATATAACGAACATGCGACTCTTATCTGATAATAAGTTATCACCACCGCTTTCCGGCACCTAACAATATTAAATGCCATTAAAGGAATAGCCAACTTTTTTATGAAGTTATCGGGTTGTCGACGCATCATCGAGCGAAATTATTAAATTTATCATCTTGTCATTGCTGTATGTATCATCAATCTATTGTTGAAAATAGGTTGTTCCCAATGGTCTCCACTATAGACATTCCTCCGCTTTCCGCATATACCCATTTCCGGCTATCCTAAGTCGGTAAATATAATGAAAGGACGCCCCACGCCTCTTTGACACTTGTTCTAGATAATATATGTTAGTGATAAATTAAAACGTCTCAGTGACTTTTGCCAATTACAATAAAGATATATATTGACATTTCAGATCAGGTGGTGACAAAAAGCTTGATATTCCTTCGCCGGCGTCCTCTCTGGATGCATCGCAATTTGCAGGGAGCGGGAGTGTGAGCGCGGGCGCGGCTTTCAAGCGCCGCCTTGCTATCAACCGCGCGCGAGCTGACATGCACTCGCTGTGGTGCGACGCACTGTACAAACTCTCACTCGCCAATCATTACAGGTGAATCAGTCAATTGTAAACAAACATACACCGGGTAGGTTTGTTCTCGGAAGTTGTAATGTTCACTTTATTGAGATCGATCTGTCATCAAAGACAGGACTATTGTCGCCAATAAACCTGAACGTGCTGACAGGCGGTGCTCGTCGATATTACTATTCCACATGACCAGAACCACGTCAAGGCCGAAAGGGAGAAAATCACCTCGTCATGAGCCAAGTCCTTGACTTGGCTTTTGAGCGCCATGTGTGATATGCATTCCACGATCATTGTCCTTGATAGTCGTTTCTGCGATAACTATATTTTCCGTTTTTTAATAATTTTGTAAAAACTTCACCTAAGATTAAAAAATAAAGAAAGTAAACATAGAACGTAATAAATTTAGGTTGTAAGAAGTGTAAGAACTTACAAATCTATATATAGCAAAGTTACTGTAACCTTTCCGCAGAGAGCGTACGTTTTGGCTGCCTCACAACATGGATTTCCGCGGGCGAGTGTACGCAGTAGGGCCGCACGTGTCCGCCCTCGGAGCGGATGCCGCTCGAGCTTTGCTCCAACTGGCGCGGAAACAACCTCTAGGTCCTCGGGGCTTGCGTTGGCTCCAACTACATGCGGTGAACCTTACTGGTACTATGAAAAGCAGTACTTTGGACGAAAGGCGAGTTCTATTTTTTTATGTAACAGAGTAGCTTGACTAGTATTGGGACTAGTTCTGTATTCTCATTTGCCTCCTGATATGTGTAACTTACTTTATAATAATTTTAATAAACTGGTCTCTAGGTATGAATATGCAAAAAGTATAATGGACAAAATATTAGACTCTGCCGACAATCCGTTGAGCGGTGAGGGTTGGTGGAAACTGTCGGAGGAGCCGTGGCAGACTCTCGCCTGTTGTATGGAAATCGCGAATGCAGTGAGATCACCTAATCCAGAAGGTAATTAATAGTTGTTCTAACTTCTATGTATTATACCCAAACTACTGACAGGAAACCACAATAAAAATGATTTAAAAAAAAAAGAACGCTAACAATATTTCTTTTTTTTTCCAGAAATTTACTAACATTCTTGTTAACCATTTGAACTAAGCTTAAGTTTATGTTAGGAGATGGTTCACGGCGAATGGTGGTTTCGAACCTTCCTCCTTACGATTTGCGGACCCAGTACCCTAAACCATTAGGCTATTGATGCTTAAATTGATTTTGACTTACCTAGGCTAGGATTACGAGAAATTCTAGAAACACCATATCTTATACCAACAATGTGTAACGACGGATTCAATCAAGTACCCTTGAGTCAGACAATGCCAGCCAAAGATAGAAACTCCAATGACTGCAAGGAACATTGGTGTGGAGAAGAGGACTGGTTTTAGTCCGTGACGGCCGGACTCCTTAACAGCATGGGCTGTCTTCCGTCCATCATGGATTTCTCCTCCTGGCACAAAAAAAGAGAATGCAGCCGAGATTCCTTCTTAGGAACCCTCATACTCATTTGGTGTAATAGACGTGTCTTTATAAAATTCCCTGTCACTACTATCAGCTTCTTTCTCTGTTACTCGTAGCAAAACCGCATCTGTTGGTTATTAACGTCCTTTTTTTAATATATAGAAGTTTCATTATCTTTGTTGTTGACAGAATACATGTGCGGATTCCCGGTGCACCAGGACGGCTCGTGCAACGGTCTGCAGCATTATGCGGCGCTGGGCGGCGACTCGGCTGGCGCGGCGGCCGTCAACCTGGCGCCGCTTGACCGTCCGCAAGACGTCTACAATACCGTCGTCAAGATGGTAAGACATAATCTACCACTCAGCATACAAGTTTATATCTATGCAAGTGGGATAAGCAAGAAACTGTTGTTAAAAAATAATCGATTATTTTTTTCAACATTGACCAAATCAGCTCATGTCTCCAATATAACGAGCTTATTTCCTTTTGATCATTTCCATATTTGCCAACAATATATCTCATAGACAGAACACAATTAATATGTAATTTTTGTGACTTAATAAAATTAAAAAGCGACGCTCACAGGCCGAGCAGCGTCAACATTCTACAATACCGATACTGGATAGGCAGAGATTACGAATTCCATTTTGCACCGACAATGATGGAAATATTCATACTCTTTCACCGGCTCTACTTTTTTACGTTCTATATTAAAGACAATCTTAGTCTTACTTTCATGATTTCCAAAACTAAAACAAAAACATCTACTGTCTTATACGTCTTAGGTCGCTTAGCCTGTTGACCTCTTTAGGGAGTAACTCGGCGCAAGGACCCTAAAGAGGGAACCTAGGCTTGAGCGGTTACTGTAATTCCGATTTTTACTCTAATTAGAGGGCACCCGAGAGGGCTGAAAAACGACTCGGTTCGTAGCTTTAATCGGAGCACTACAGAATTCTTTATCTTTCCGTGACACATTCGTTAATGTTATGTTAAGGTTTATTTTTTTTTGCAGGTGGAGCAGATGAGAGCGCGCGACGCGGCCGACGGCGTGCCAGCGGCCATCGTGTTGGAGAACTTTGTGAGAAGAAAGGTTATCAAACAAACTGTCATGACCACAGTGTATGGAGTTACCAAGTATGGAGCTCGTTTGCAAATTGCAAAACAATTGAAAGGTACAAACAACTCCTATAGAATACTATAGACTATACTATAGAATAAGTAAACACACCAATTTAAATACAATTCAATTAGGAACACAATGTTTTAAACTTGGTGTCTCCCCATTTTAGGTATATGGTAAGGTGTCCAATTCACTAGCATTGTAAAATTAAAGTTCTTTTCTTAAATAAATTCCATAATAAGATAGGTATTAATATTTTCATATAAAATTGTTCTTATAATGTCTATACTACTTATATAATTTTTTTGTAAAAATAATAAAAATATGGCGCCATTTTGTTGTCACATTTAAATACTATGTCTATTTATTACAGATATTGATAATTTTCCGAAAGAGCACGTGTGGACGTGCTCTCAGTACCTGACTGCGAAGACGTTTGACAGTTTAAGGGAGATGTTCACCTCTACAAAGCTCATACAGGACTGGTTCACCGACTGTGCCAAGTAAGATTTATTTAAAGTATCGATTACTTTCTGATTTATTCGATTTCTTTGGAGAAGAAACATTTAAGAGAATCACAACACTTCACGCTTAATACTACAACGAAAAAACGTTTTTCTTTCAAGATTGATCTCGGGTGTATGCGGTGAGAGTGTTGAGTGGGTGACTCCGTTAGGCCTAGCCGTCGTGCAGCCCTACTATCGCCGAGCTACTTCGAACCAGGTGTCGGCGAACGCACCACTCGACTGCCAGCAGTGAGTACCAACTCTGATTATATTAGACAGGAATTTATATACACTAGTGGTCGTCCTAAATACGAAATTCTGAGGAATTGGAGCATTGAAATCATAAAATTCGGCGATTGATAGTTATTCCGAGAATCTGTCATTCATTATTTAGCATAGTTACTTAGCCGTATATTGTCCGCGTGTATGTGTGTCAAACGATTGATAGTGTTTAATGCATAATAAAAAAATATAGCAATGTGCACTCCTCTATATAAACTATAAGTGTCGGAAATTCCTCTGTCCAAACAATTTTCGTTAGTTCGGGTACAAAGTTTTTCTTCACATATTAATGACTGCCCGATCGATCGGTCTCCCCGCGACAGGCGACCGTGCACCATGAAGCAGCGCAACGCGTTCCCGCCGAACTTCATCCACTCGCTGGACTCGTCGCACATGATGCTGACGGGGCTGCACTGCGCGGCGGCCGGGCTCGCCTTCGTCTCCGTGCACGACTGCTTCTGGACGCATCCCTCCACCGTCGACCGCATGAATGAGGTACCCGATAATACACCGCGATTTGAGTCCTCGTTCATCGTGCGTACAGCAAAGGTGTGGAACAAGTTTCCGGTGTCAGTCTTTCCGTCCAAGTACGACGTGGGAGCCTTCAAGAGTAGAGTGAATAGGCACTTACTAAACTAGCGCGTACGTGTAGTTAACAGTTAGTAATACACACTACCCACGGAAATTAAATTATTTTTAACCGAATTCAAAAAAAGACAGAAGTTCTCAATTCGTGTATTTTTTTAATGCTTTACACAGGTAGATGTCCACATTCCTAACTGTGATTTTGAATTTTTTGTTCAATTTACATTGAATTTGATATTTGTTGTTAATTACACATTTTACACATTTTATTCACAATTATTTTTTAAAAGAACAGCTAGCAATTTTTTTTTTTCACAATATATTTGTGAAATATATTACTAAAATTCTTGGTAACCATCCCATCAAAGCTTAAGCTTGTGCTACGAGAGTTCACGTCAATAGTCGAATGGTGGATTCGAGCTCAAGATCTTAAGATTCGTAGACCGTACCCTAAACCATTAGGCTATTGACGCTCAAACATGTTTGATGATTGAAATGTTGTTAGGTTTATGATAATCCAATAATATTTAAAAAGAAAGAGTATATAGCATCAGAAGTTTTTAATATATCTATAATATTAGGGAAATATTTTACTTATATAGCCATATCCTTGTTGTAGTTATTGTTCGAGCGTAAATTTTGTTCAATTTACATTGAATTTGATATTTGTTGTTAATTGAAACATTTTATTCACAATTATTTTTTAAAAGAACAGCTAGCAATTTTTTTCACAAATATACCTAAAATTCTTGTTAACCATCCCATCAAAGCTTAAGCTTATGCTACGAAATGGTTCACGTCAATAGTCGAATGGTGGATTCGAGCCTTGAGCTCTTACGATTCGTAGACCGTACCCTAAACCATTAGGCTATTGACGCTCAAACATGTTTGATGATTGAAATGTTGTTAGGTTTATGACAATCCAATAATATTTAAAAAGAAAGAGTATATAGCATCAGAAGTTTTTAATATATCTATAATATTAGGGAAATATTTTACTTATATAGCCATATCCTTGTTGTAGTTATTGTTCGAGCGTAAATTTTGTTTAATACTGGGAATCATCCAATTTCTTTATAGATATGTCGTGAGCAATTCGTCGCGCTACACTCTCAACCCATCCTAGAGGACTTATCCCAATTCCTTGTGAAGAGATATAGTTACTCTGAAAGGTAACTAATTCATATATGTACTTTTTGCAATTAAGACATTTCTGTATGTTTTTAAGCTAGGGAAACTGCAGCTGGTTTACAATTTAATACTTTATTAATACGAAAACTCATGTATTAAAATTGTAATTCAAGGGTCATAATGAATTGCATTTTAAAATAAGATAATCATAAAACATTTAAAGTTGTAATTCATTCATGACTGTATTTTCATAACAAGGTTGTGGCGCTACCTTCCCTTAGTATATTTAAATAGCATATGTTCTGTATTGGCTCATTTTGATAATCAAAAATAGAACTGAATTGTCTAGAGATGTTTATGACGGTTGTCGCACATAAAAACTGAAATCAACAGTGGCTTAAACCACAGTAAAACAATTTTTAAGATACGAACAACATTTTTCGCACATATTAGTAGAGCAATATATGCTATACAATAGCTTAGTGTTATCTATTACTTCTATATATCTTGTATCATCCATGAGGAGTGATTGTTGTCTCTTCTAAATTTTATATTTTATATTTCAGGGAAATAGAAGATGAAAGCGGAAAGTCGGCAAACAAGAAACGAGTGAACAGTTTGCTAGAAAGAGTGCCGGGAAAAGGGGACTTTGATATTAATAAGGTGTTGGAATCAGTCTACTTCTTCAGCTAGTCTCCATAAGTACCATATGATGGCATGGAATGATTGCTAAGCACCTTTATCTCCAGTTAATTAAATTGTATATATTTATATACTTTGCATAATGTTATAATTTTTACCAATTCATTGAATATGAGACTATAATTCTGATCGTGGAACCTGATGTACTGAGCTGACATTATATTGCCTGTGATTTGTTATGATCCAAAATTATAACTTAAATCACTGTTCTGTCATAAAAGCCGCGTTGAAATATGTTACCATTCAGAAAATTGTTAGAAGAATTGCAGGCAACAACGAAATAAACTACTTACTATGAAAATTAAACTACACAGTGTTAAATAAGCAACAAGTCCACCCGAGAGGACTGGATGTCATATGACATATTTTAGAAATCCATCATTGAAGATATCTGCTATGTTTTGACTTATAATTGTAGATTTTTGATTCTTTACAGGCTCGAGATGTCTCAATCTCGCTTTGTTCTTAGAGACTGAAATGTAGATAATAATTTATTTGCTAAGGTTTTGATGTCTACCAATTTGTGATGTGACATCAGAGACTTTGATGGTTTTGATAGACTTCTGCGAAGTTGCAATTGCTATGATAGAGTTTGTATTTTACATTCAATTAATTTTGAATAATTTGGATGTGTTAACATTTAGTTGTAACCTTGTAACGTTTTTTACGTTATTTCAATGTCCTTGAACCATATTGTAGAAATGATTAGTATGAACTACAAAACAATCTGTGATTTGTTAGTTGTCTAACAATAAAATATAAAACTGTCCATCTTGTTTTATTGACATTTCTCTAAATAATATAAACCTGGTTTGGTATCGACTGTACAATATAACCACAACACACACAACTACCATGCTATATGAATTATAGAGAGGTTTTTAGATTGATGTTAGAAATAAAATGCAGTTTTAAAGCATATTTTAAACCAGTACAAAAAATCCTAACTACAATCAGGAATTATGAAAAAATTACATCATATTTGATATTATACTAACAAGTAATTCGAAATTTTATTAAACATTACCAAGTCTGTCGACTCTGTAATAACAGCGAGTTTAAAACTGACTTCGGTGCTGGTGCATAGTAAAATAAGCTGGACTTATTTTACTAGTGTTTCCTATGTGATATGTACATCCTATTTATTAAACTCTTCTACTTACTGTATTTCGCCAATCTTACAAAGATTTAAAAGGGCAATAATTTAAATGCTAATATAAATGAACAGTCTATACCTAATGCTGGACATAGGCATCTCTAAAAAGTATCAGGGGAGAGTCCCTGTTGAGGGTTGGCAGACTTCATATTTTGAAATATATCTCACTATCGATTTGTCGAGCAAGTAAAATTGTATACAACTTCATTGGTACGGGTACTAAACAACATAAAGCAAGGGCCTAGATACTGAGCGACCGTGGCTCCAGTTGAAAATCTCCAAATTAAACATCAAGCTATATGATCTTGACTTGATATGGATCTAAACATTATTCTTGCACTGTTTATTGTGACTTTTAATATATTGCTTACAAGTAAGTACACAAAGTTATAATTAAAGTACTTGTAAAATAATATTTAATCATATGCATATAAAAATGGGGGCAGTGTTTATTATGAATAGTAATAGAGTTATATAGTAATTAATTAAACATCACATTTTGTTCTAATATGACACAATACGTATTTGACCCACTGCTGGGTACAGGTCTTCTCTGTAAGGAGAATATATAAGGGCATAGTCCGCAACGCGGCCCTAGTGCGGATTGGCAGGCTACACATGTCTTAGAATTTTTTTTCTATTTTTTTTTTGACGAACTACACAGATTGGCCAGAGAAGCTGGCCTTGACTGCTTCACCGGATTGAGAGGTGGCACAGCTCTTAGGTCGCTTAGCCTGAACCTTTATCGCTAGTAACTCGACACAAGGGTCCCCCCGGTGAGGGGTAACCTCGGCTCGGGCGGTTACTATGTTACGCGTAAGCATTCCGATCCGAGGGCGCCCGAGAGGGCCGAACCACGACTCAGTCGGTTGCTATTTCACGGATAACATTTTTTTCTAGGACATGTAGTTTTTCTCACGATGTTTTCCTTCGCTGCCGAGCGTGTGGTAAATCAGCACACAAAATTGCAACAACAAATTCATTGGTGCCGGCACTGGGGATCGAACTCAGGTTGCTAGCGTACTACGCAACTTAGCGACCGCCCTAACCATTACGCACGGCTCTCTCATGCTCCTCCAGTGTGTTACAGACGATAATTCCGCCGATTCCGATTAATGTCCTAGATGCGAAACGTATCTCTCTCTTTTGTTAGTTTAACTAACTTACATCTCCACCTCCACTTCCTCGCGCAATCACACTTTTCGTAACGAGCTTACTTCCCAAATCAAGCCTTTACTTGAAAAAGTCTTGTATATAATCGCTTTTCTAAGCTCATATATCTGAAACTATTCAATAGGTGAAGGAATAGAGTTTTTGTTCACGTTCGTATGTACAAGGTGTGGCGCTAGCGTCTGAGGGTGGCGGGGTCGTCTAGTACGCTGGTGTAGGGGCGCGCGTGCGGGTCCACAGACTTATGGGAACCGCTCGTCGTCGAGCGGCGGCTTGTGTTTGATGGACTGTAACAAGTTATTAAATGGAATAGTTTCGGTAAACAGGACAGCTTTTCAGTGACATTTATGATAATATTATTAATACGATTTTAAATTTCACAAACCCATTATTTTTAAACAGATCTAAAAGATCTGACCGCTGTCTCTAGTGCGGTCTGGTTGACTTCACATGTCAGTGAAATTTTTCCAAGATAAGCAGTTGCCAAGGGTCATAATAACAAAACGTAAAACATATAATAACACTGTTATACGAGAAAATCGTGTTATTGTGAGTATGCATGAGGTAAAAAAGCGTAATATCTGTATGAAGCAAGATTTATTTATTTAAAATAAAAAATTATAACACCGTTACAGATGTATACCACTTTGATGTTATAAAAACTAAGTAAGAACTATATATACCAAATATATATATTACTAAAATAAAAACAAAAAGCAGCTTGATGCACTGACAACAAATATGTAAATAGAGTTGAGCTCCTTCCAAGTATTTGTAGGCAGCTTCGCTAATGACCGAATGAGTGCAACAAAATATATCATACATCTCGCGCGACAGCGGAGTGTTCCTGGACAAGTTAGACCTGGAGATGAAAAAAAGGACACTGTACCTTGGCACCAACGTATCCAGGTCTGCAGGTGCTCCTCGCAAACAAATCCACTGCGGCTCAATCTCTTCGCGCACCACACGCTCCAGGGTTCCGTTGTATATCAACAGATCGTCCATTAAAATCTGACAAACACGGAAATAAGACTGTGTAAGAAGTGAAGAGTTTAGCAAATACTAATAATTTATATTATAACCGAGTGTCAGTGGTAAGCCATCGGCAACTGTACTAAGAGCTGTTGTACTGCTAAATGCCATCTCGCAGCTCTGGACTGGGTGAAAAGGCGGGCTACAAAGTCTTTTAGTAACGCAACTGAACCCAATCTACTCAGTCTTGAGCACAGGCGTATGGTCGCTAGTCTTTCGGTGTTTCACAGAATGGATTCTAAAGACTTCACTCCGGAATCAATCATCATGTATTTCACCATCACCATAGGACGGAAGGGCGATTTGCTGAATTTCATTCTGTTTTTTTATATATATATAATATAATGCCGTTCCGGTTCACGCGTCGCAGACGCCCCGCTGCATTGCTATTAGCTTCTCCGCGACCACTGCGTCCCTGCTTGTCATGGCCATTTTTAGGTTGTAGTTCACTATCCTCTCCCTTGATGTTCCATCCTGTTGTGAACTTCCCTCAGACTCGAATGAAGTGCTTTGTTTAATTTTTCATTATTTGTACTCGAAATGAGTTGCAACAGTTTGCAGTCTTTCCCTCCGTTTACAATGTGGGTGTTTCCAAAAGTAGATTGAATAGGCATTTACTAAATGACTGATGATGAATTTCAAATTAAAATCACTATGACGCCATTGACCGTTAATTTTGACACAATTGTAATAACACACTCAGGGTCAGATTGTTTTATATAATGGCAAGATCTTTAAAACAAAATTTTGGAGTAAATGGTGTTACAAGATTAACTCACCCCAAATTCTTTAACGCCTCGAGTTGGGGTTTTCCCGTAGTTCCATATCTTCAATCCGTAAACCGACACTGGAACGTCGAACACGAAGTATACTCTGAAAAATAGTAACCGTAGTATTAGAAGCGATTCAGAAGTAATAGGAGAAAATGATAGGGCATTCCAGTGGCAAATTGTGTGTATGCCTTTGCTGTAAAATATTATATGCCGCCTGGCAAATTGTATGCCTTTGCTGTAAAATATTATATGCCGCCTGGCAAATTGTATGCCTTTGCTGTAAAATATTATATGCCGCCTGGCAAATTGTATGCCTTTGCTGTAAAATATTATATGCCGCCCGGCAAATTGTATGCCTTTGCTGTAAAAAATTATATGCCGCCTGGCAAATTGTATGCCTTAGCTGTAAAATATTATATGCCGCCTGGCAAATTGTATGCCTTTGCTGTAAAATATTATATGCCGCCTGGCAAATTGTATGCCTTTGCTGTAAAATACTATATGCCGCCTGGCAAATTGTATGCCTTTGCTGTAAAATATTATATGCCGCCTGGCAAATTTCTTGTACAAAAAACGGCGTAGAACATCCACTGCTGGAATTATGCCTTCCAACTATTTCCAAAAGGACCGCTTCCATCCAGCATTTATAAGGCCCTCATAGGTCGTCAAAAACCCTTATAACTACAACATTCATTTTCATTCCAAAACTTCAGCCCCAATCAATTTGCAGACAAACAACACTTTTTTTTATGGAATACTAAGAAATTTTTCAAAAATATTACTAACGTGCTTGTTTATCATTCCAATTAAACTTAAGCTTGTGCTAGGAGATGATTCACCTAATTGTCGAATGGTGAGTTCGAACCAACGACCAAAACGATTATCTCTGCCTTCGACCTTACGTTTCGTAGACGGTCCCCTAAACCATTAAGCATTGATAGAAATAAAACGTAATGTAAATAGATATTAAAAAATTAGATAATAAATCAGAATTGTATAATATAGAAATTAGTTGTAGAAAAATTAGAAATAAAAATAAGAAATATGTATATAGAAATAATAGATATAATAAGGAAAATGTATAAGTAGAAATAAGGAATTAGTATTATATCCACCCCTTAGATGCTAGGAGTGTTGCTGGAGTTTCTTCAGCCACTTCTCCCAGCGCCAACGCTTCCCGAAGTGGCACTCAAAGTTAGTTTAGCTTTTCGAATGTCCCTTAGATTATCCGTTAAATAGCTACCGACCGAGTCGTGGTTCGGCCCTCTCGGGCGCCCTCGGATCGGAATGCTTACGCGTAACATAGTAACCGTCCAAGCCGAGGTTACCCCTTGTGTCGAGTTACTAGCGATAGAGGTTCAGGCTAAGCGACCTAAGAGCTATGCCACCTCTCAATCCGGTGAAGCAGTCAAGGCCAGCTTCTCTGGCCAATCTGTGTAATTCGTCATTAAAAAAAGTATTATATAAAGTAGATAAATTATAAGAAGTAAATTAATGGAAAGAAAATACCCCCAGCCAAACATGCTGGGGAACAAATATAATAATAAAACATCAATCAAACAAAAAAAAACCATTAAGCTATTGACGCTTTAATGTCGGTTACTTTTGTTATTAATACTTAAGAAATCGAAAAATAAAGAGGCCTTACAGTGAGCATTCGTACTGTACCTGTTGAGCGTGCGCGGCAGCAGCGGGGCGAGCCAGGAGTGCGCCGCAAGCGAGGCGCGCGAGTTGCAGCCGTCCACCAGGCGCGCTGGGGTGCGCACGTCGCGGTTACGTACGTTCAACACGTTCACGCTGGCCGGGTGCGCGCACACGTCTACGTAACAACTCTATCATTTTGTTGTCTCTACCACTCAACGAAGCGCTTTGCTTCATCTTTCATTATTAGTAATAGACTGGAATAGTTTGTCTGCGTCTGTCTTTCCGTTCGATTACAAAGTGGGTGTTTTCAAGACCAAAGTGAATATGCAGTCACTTAACATCGAGATGGGATTGTGATCAAGGACTAGTTGCTTAGAAAGTTTAAAAAATTACAGAAGTCAAATCGTAGAATCAAGTTGATTGGGTGTGACCAGTGTTTTCATATGAGTATTTATAATACTAACTCAGATTTGTTAAGGAATTAACGGAGGTTAACCATTCCAAATAACCATAAGATTGTGTTAGGATATGTCCATATCTCATGGCGGATTGGAACATACGACTGTATGTTGCGCAAATGGGATGGCCATTGGACTATTAATGATTATTTGAATATAGAAGGAAAAATATTTTGAGAGATCGAAAAAGATAAAGAAACTAATATAAAATTAAAACTAGTATAAATAATGTTAGAAATATGAATATAACATTAGCATTAACAAACATACTTGTCTCTGTAACTTGTATGATATTTCCGTCCGGGTCGTAGAGCTCGACCCCGGTCAGGCCCACGTAGTAAGGGTCGCCCCAGGTTGAGAATATGCTAATCTGGAGCACGAAGCCGGTCGGTGCTCCGAGGTCTATGTCGCTCCCGTACACCAGACAGTCCATACGGAAACTGTCAGTGTCTCTTGCGTCATCAAACCTGACAGAGTAATTATGACTATAGTATCTCTTGACGTAGTACGACTGACAATACGGATTAACCCCTAGTGCATTTAATTATTTGTGTTGTGTGGCAAGCTCCAGTTCCTGCCCGCCAAAACCCGCTAATAGCATAGACCCGCTCCGGAGTAAACGTTTTTTTAACAACAGATGGAAACATTTAGACTTGGAATATTGTCCTATTTAAAGACATAGACATGAAGCATCTATAGTTAGATTATCACTCATCTTTGTTAAGGTTTTAAAAATATAATTTAAAGGCGCATGTTCCATACAAATAATTAAAATGCAGTTTTACTCTACAATGTATTTGCAATTATTTGCAACAATTATACCAATATTTCAAAATAGCAGCCGCCATACAAGTATATTTTTGTCCTGTGTTGCCTTGCACTGCGGAGGCACAGGAGCGAGGGATTATCCGGGACGTGCTCTCCAAAGAGCAGAGTGCAGAGAGTACCGGTATGTTCCTCCGAGGAAAGCTACCGGTGGAGAGGGGGTTTAGTAGATTAAAACCCCACATAACCCCGCCTCCCCCTCCCCCCAGAAGGCGGGGTATATTGTTGAAGGTCTACGTCAACAAAAAATAGGACAGTTATGTTACACGTAAGCATTCCGATCCGAGGGCACCCGAAAGAGTCGAAGCAAGGCTCCGTTGGTTGCTATTTAATTTATAACATGTAAGCTCTGCTTCTCGTAACGTACTTTTAATCAGCTTTCGCTGTTCAACCCTGTTACGCATTTTTCCTTTGTCATATATTTTTATCGGTTCAACGTAAACCTGTCGTCGATGGTGGCCAGGTCCAGCTGCTGCACGTAGTCGTAGCAGGTGTCGCCGGGCGCGCGACGCAGCAGTAGCGGCCGGTAGTGCAGCGGGCTGCCGTCCAGCTGGATGCACACGTGCTTGGCACCGATGTAGGACAACTCCAGGCTGCTGTTATAGTTCCATATTCGGACACCTGTAAACGCAGCGGTCGCGGAGAAACTAATAACAATGCAACGGGGCGTCTTCGATGCGTGAACCAGAGCATTCTCCAACACCACCTTCAAAAATCAGGCATTATAAAACAAAAAAAAATAGTAACTGTAGAGGTAGCACTATTATTAATAAAACAAAGGTAACCAATTAAATTACATTAGAAAAGACCACGGACACAAGTCTGATGTTGCGCTTTATTGAAAAAAGCCACGTGACTCAAGAGCTTGTTTTTATTCCTATAACTAACTTAATATTTAAGTAAATGTCGTCGATCAAATACAAAAATGACATTTCTCAAAACTCTTAAATTAGATTACTAAAAAGAGTGTACAACCTTTCTTGTGACATCTAGTGAGTTTCACGTTTAATTTCTTAAAGTGTCTTTAATCCATATAAAAATATTGTTAACTATAGCTCTTAGTGATAATCTAATTTTCCGAAAATTTGGAAAAATGTATGAAAAAATACTATTACTGGGAATTAGACTTTAAGCCAAGAATTGGAGCATAATTTGCAACTTATTCGGTGAATCCGTCAGTCATTATTTATCATAATTACTTAACCGTTGCCAAGCAACTGTATAATATCCGCATATATAGTGAACTGTATTCCTTTTATAAATTATTAACTGTTCGGCAACTTTTCATTCTGCACGCAGTACTTCGAAGACATTCGCTTCTTAAGTTCGAACCTGCACTTTATAATACACAGCGCAGACATGACAGGGTTTGCACCATTGTGGCCCACAGAACTGATTTCGCTAGACATCAATTTTACGTCCTAAGTGCCTTTTTGTACAATAAAGTAAATAAATTATTACATATATACCCATTACCACCAAAAGAATGTAAGACACATATTACTGAATGGCTCCAAACCCTCTCGTATGAATTTACAGATCTTTTAAAACCATAATAAACAGTCAGAGTAACTCACTCCCTTCGTTCTCATCCCTACACATACAGTCACTCTTCAACACACGCAACCTTTTACACACAAACACACTCACACACACAAAACGATTCAACTAAATTACATTATATATTATGTGACAGGGCATTAAAGCCAGAGACTTCATGTTAAGAAACACTTGAATATAGTTATTATAATTATTTTTATGATCTATTTGGGTTTTTGTAATATAATTTTGCCTAATGGTTGCGGCCAGTTGGAAGCCTCAGTAGCCTATATCATTAGGCTATTGAGGCTTCCAACTGAGTACCGTCTGCGAATCGTTAAGTGGTAGGTTCAAATCGAACAACTATTGGTGTTGTCGGAGCGAGTGTTGCAAGTGAAAGTTGTTTATATGTTAAAGATAACTTATGCTAGAATGTTAAATGATTGTTCAAATGCTTGAATGCATGCCCTGCCGACTGAAGTAATAAGTTCGACGTGCGGCCATAATGCCGACAGACGTCACGTGCTAGGTGTTAAGCTCAAGCATAAACTTAAGCTTAAGCTTAATAGGAATGTTTAACAAGAATGTTAGTAATTTTTGTGAAAAGCAAAATCAGCCTCATAGAAATGTGTAACTTCTATTTTTATTTAATTATATCTTAATGACATTGTTAGCTCTTAGCTTCAACAACTTCTACGAACTCCTAAAACGCTGTGCCTGAATTTCTATTCTTACAATAAAAGTGCTTAAAAAGTCTTACAAGAAAAAGTGTAAAAATCCCGTCGGCTTAGTCCATTACTCTATTCGCGATTGCTTCCTCGAGAGGAAGACAAAAGACACGAGGGTGTATAAGACTTACTTGATATATCGGTAGGCTGTTTTAACTCTACAACGATGTGGCAGAATTTGGATCCAGGTGAGAAGTTCGTATACCACATATCATCGAAGTCTGTGGTGATGTTATTCCCGTTGAAGAGGCTCCGGCAATCGAGAATGCTATCGCATTTATCGATCTGTTCGTCGTTGATGTTAGTGGTGTACACGTACGCGCGCTGCACTTCCACTGGCTGGTTGTAGCGTAAGATCTCTATTCCTGCCAAAATTAATAATCCTAAAAAAATTAAGCCTATATATCCGACAATTGGGCACAGGCCTACTCAGTATTGAGCCGTCGTAGCTCAGTGTCCAGGCGGTCGCCTCAAGTTGCATAGTACTCTAGCAACCCGAGTTCGATCCCCGGTGCCGGCACCAATTAATTTGTTGTTGCAATTTTATGTGCTGATTTACCACGCGTTCGGCGGTGAAGGAAAACATCGTGGGGAAACCTACATGTCTTAGATTTTTTTTGTACTAGAGACTATTACATAGTCTGCCACGCGGCCCCACTCGAAGGGGCTCCGGGATCTCCAGTGGAACGTACCGGAGCCCCTCTGCACTGTGCTCAAGGAGAGCACGTCCCGGGGGGGGGAGGTTACTCCCTCCCCCTGTGCCCTCGCAGCGCAAGGGCCAAGGCAATGTAGCCTTCTTCCCGGATCCACTTTGGTGGACGACTCAGGCCCCCACCCTTGTCGCCCAGTGAACCCGAGGCCCCTTTTAGTCGCCTTCTACGACAGGCAGGGGATACCGTAGTCTTATTCTTGAGAGCCCAGAACTACAGGGCTGTTGGTATAAGAGCTACCGTAACTCAATAACCGTTGTTAAAAATAACCAGTGTTCAATAAGAATTTGATGGGATTATTGCCAAATGGTTAAAGAATAATTAAGTTATAAATGATGTAATATTAATTAATGTATGTTTTACTTCAAAAGGGGAAAACGAGCATACGGCTTAATGAGTAAAGAACGAATGTTCGCTTCTTGTTCACCTTTTATTAAATGGGATTTTGGTGAATATTTTTTAGTGTTAGTTCCCAAAGTGGATGTGGATGCCCAAGGATCCACGGGAGACTCGACGAGGGGTATACGTGAGAAAAAATGGGAGGTTCACAATTCGTAAGAGGAGGTCCAGGAAAATCTATGTCTCACAGTAGTGAAGAACTGAGAGCTTGACTTCACTTATCAATGTAAGCAACTGTTTTAAGATGCACAACGACTGTTACTTGTTAAAACTTATATTTTCCATTTATAATCTTCACATTTTTGTTCAGTTTTAGAAATATGGTAGCAATGTAGCAGTTCTGGAATCCTCTGCTTTATAGGCAGACGATATTAAAATTATAAGTCATTTAGAAGAATATTAATCCGGAGAAATGGAACTAGATTGGCGGGGTTTTTAGTGATAGCATTAAATAAAAACCATCTACCCACAGACCTCCAAATTGAGATTGATTGCAATGATTTAGATAAAACATAAGTATATTTACGAGCAAAAGCGAAGCACAAGCTTGCAATTAGAAAATCATCAAAACCGATTCACCTAGTCGAAAGTTTCTAGGTAACAAAAATAAAATATTAATATGATAATTAAACTTTATACGTTTAATTATCATATTATTTATTTTAGTTTATTTTTGACTCAATAATATTTATGAATTTTTTTCATCTATTATTTTATTGTATAAAATATATTTTAATCTCATAACTGTTTTATTTATGTATCATATTTATTATACTCTTACTGTCTGTATAGTAATATTCCATATAAAAGTAGTATTGCGCGCGCACGTCTTTAGGTAGTCCCGGGCACCGCTGAAAATCCGCGCTGTCGCATCCTTGTGACAGCATATGCTGAGACGGTGTCCGATATTGGCATCATATGTTTTGTATTATTTGTCCGTGTAAATTTAACTGTGTTTTGTCTATTTTTCATTCTTTTTTAATGTGTGTTATATTCAGTCTGTGATGTGTTTTTGTATTGTGATGCCAATAAATAAATGTCTATGTCTATATAGACGAATTGAGAACCTCCTTCATTTTTGAAGTCCTTTGAAGATACCATAATAATTTGATTAAAATTTGACTCACCCGTTAGTCCTATTATATGTTTCTGGCCCCAATTGGACATCAATACTAATTTTATGACTTTAGCCACATACTTAGTCTCCGGCTCCTGTACGACGGGACTGTCCACCGCGGTGGGACTGGCCTGGTTGGCGTCGTTAGCAGTGGGAGGCCGTTTGTCCACGATACTTTCATAATCACTCAGAGCGTCGTTTTCTTTGAGTATTTCTTGGAAATTTTTATCGTTTGAAAGTATCCTTTCCAATATGCTTGGCTCTTTTGTGAATAAAATGGTCTGAAATTTTTTGTTTGAAAATTAGATATACAGAAACAAACGCACAACGTCGACGTTTAAGAAAGCCCAAGGCCCCGGAGTCTGCAAAATAAATTGTGTATAAAATTCATTGGCATCATAGTGGTTGATATATGATAGTTTTAATAGTCTTACAGTTCGTTAGTACCTCTATGCAGGTCTTGAGGCCGAGGGCATAAAATACGAGTGGACGACAAAATCATTGTTTATTTTGTTTGAAAATGCTATGGCGAGAAATACTCAAATTCGTTTAATTAATAAAGTTAATAGATGAAACAAACTCCATCAGTGTATATTTTGTCGTTTTTTGAAAAGCTCCGAAGCCTCTCGTGTGGAGGCCCTCCCTCCCCCTAATTACGGTCTTGCCTTTATGGTTTACCGATGCGTGTACCACTAGCACGCCAATCGTGTGTGTGATAGTATTTCATAATTAATAATAAATTATTAAGTAGTACACTTAACCCGAGTTAAATGCTACTTGGTTGACGACCAATGAATTTATTTGTTGTAATTTTAAGTTTTGATTTACCTCACGCTCGGCGGTGAAGGAAAGAATCATTAGGAAACTTACATATCTTAGAAAATTTTCTAATACTCGTGAAGTCTACCAATCCGCACTAGGGCCCGAGTGGCGATAAATACTTTTTTTACAGGAAGTTTACCTAACATTGGGACACAACTTTAACTTACGTCTCCAAAAGTCGACAAGGTTCCTTTCAGCGCTCCACTAGACCTTGCTATTTCCCCCTGAAATATCACTTGGTCGTCCAGTTTGATTTGCACAATACGTGCGCCGCGCGTTGAATAAATACGTGACTTGTTATAATTCTACAAATTAAAAACACTTTTTTACATTACACAAAGTACAAAATACTTTTTACTACAAAGTATCATTATTATTTAATGTTATTATGTGGTATTTGGATATTGTTCATGAATTGACGTAATCCTATTAAACTTATGTCTGCACTCACCCATAATCTAAGTAAAGCTAGCGTTGTGCATTTAGCCAATAGTATACTAAGAGCGATTGGCACGTCCGTTGGGCCCGGAGCACTCCAAATGTGTTCGTCGTCAGTCGTGCGAACTACGCCATCGACAATATTCTCTGGTCGGCCGTACTTTGTGCAGTCGCCGGTATCTGAATCTGACCATATCTGCATAAACAATAAAGCGATACAAAATATAATGCAAAAATATATCGATGTATTTTTCGATATAATATATCATATTGTTGTATCGATACTATGCGTTATATTGTATATTATATCGATATTTTCTATATATCGTATTTTTTTTATTTAAGTAGTCCAAAAAAACCGTGGCACAGATTATGAAATTTATACAACTTTTGCTACCATCGCGGAGAGTAGGAGCGTAGTAACATATAATAACACTACGTACAATATTTAGATACCGGATGAATTGTATTGATATTAGATGATTCGAAAATATCGGATTAAAGCGATATATTACGTTCAAATATCGATTCGTATATCAAATATCAAAGTTTCAACCTGAAAGCGACCTATTACAGTCGTATTATCATTGTGCCAAAAACCATAATCTAATAATAACGTTTTTTTATGTAATTTCTCATCTCTAACTTAATCTTTTTTTAAGCTCGGTTGACCAACTGATATGATCTTGCGGTTGAGACAAGAACCAAATGCAACTTTATATACAAGCTGAAGATCTATATTAATAGACTTCATTGGCAGCAAATGTCTGACTATCGACGTAATACAAAAATCAATACAACTCAACTTCGCACAGATAAAAAATAACTTTTACAAACTTACCTTTTCAATATTAACAATTTCTCCGTTCACATCAAATAATTCGACGCCATTTAATCCAACTAGAAATTTATCACCCCAATTTGAAAAAATCTTAATTTCTAACAACCGTCCCTGTGGCAATTCCGGAATAATAAAATCACTCATAACTTTCTCTTTCACACAGCTTTTACCCTGAACTGCCTTAGTTGTAGTGTTTCTTGAATTTTTGGTAACAGAAGACTTTTTTGTTCTATTGTTAGATTGATGGATATTAATTTTGTAGTCTTCAGAAGTTGCTTTATTTCGTTGTTTTAACATTTCTTGGGACCCTAAAACGAAAAGAAAATTGTTTCCTGTGTAGGCGTTAGAGGGGGAAGATGGGGTAACGATCTAATCCATGTCTTGCGACACGAAATAAATCGGCTTTTACATATATATATATATATATATATATATATATATATATATATATATATATATATATATATATATATATATATATATATATATATATATATATATATATATATATATATATATATATATATATATATATATATATATATATATATATATATATATATATATATATATATATATATATATATATATATATATATATATATATATATATATATATATATATATATATATATATATATATATATATATATATATATATATATATATATATATATATATATATATATATATATATATATATATATATATATATATATATATATATATATATATATATATATATATATATATATATATATATATATATATATATATATATATATATATATATATATATATATATATATATATATATATATATATATATATATATATATATATATATATATATATATATATATATATATATATATATATATATATATATATATATATATATATATATATATATATATATATATATATATATATATATATATATATATATATATATATATATATATATATATATATATATATATATATATATATATATATATATATATATATATATATATATATATATATATATATATATATATATATATATATATATATATATATATATATATATATATATATATATATATATATATATATATATATATATATATATATATATATATATATATATATATATATATATATATATATATATATATATATATATATATATATATATATATATATATATATATATATATATATATATATATATATATATATATATATATATATATATATATATATATATATATATATATATATATATATATATATATATATATATATATATATATATATATATATATATATATATATATATATATATATATATATATATATATATATATATATATATATATATATATATATATATATATATATATATATATATATATATATATATATATATATATATATATATATATATATATATATATATATATATATATATATATATATATATATATATATATATATATATATATATATATATATATATATATATATATATATATATATATATATATATATATATATATATATATATATATATATATATATATATATATATATATATATATATATATATATATATATATATATATATATATATATATATATATATATATATATATATATATATATATATATATATATATATATATATATATATATATATATATATATATATATATATATATATATATATATATATATATATATATATATATATATATATATATATATATATATATATATATATATATATATATATATATATATATATATATATATATATATATATATATATATATATATATATATATATATATATATATATATATATATATATATATATATATATATATATATATATATATATATATATATATATATATATATATATATATATATATATATATATATATATATATATATATATATATATATATATATATATATATATATATATATATATATATATATATATATATATATATATATATATATATATATATATATATATATATATATATATATATATATATATATATATATATATATATATATATATATATATATATATATATATATATATATATATATATATATATATATATATATATATATATATATATATATATATATATATATATATATATATATATATATATATATATATATATATATATATATATATATATATATATATATATATATATATATATATATATATATATATATATATATATATATATATATATATATATATATATATATATATATATATATATATATATATATATATATATATATATATATATATATATATATATATATATATATATATATATATATATATATATATATATATATATATATATATATATATATATATATATATATATATATATATATATATATATATATATATATATATATATATATATATATATATATATATATATATATATATATATATATATATATATATATATATATATATATATATATATATATATATATATATATATATATATATATATATATATATATATATATATATATATATATATATACATATCTAAGTGTGAATTTTAAATGCAAATTTCTTGGTATATAAGAAAGTAAACAACTTACTTAGTAATGCCTTCAAGCCAAAGTGGGGTTTCAGTGTCGATCTTTGAATAATTGTATCCATTTGGTTTATATGCCATTCTTCGAATTGATAGTTACATATTTTAGAGTAACATTTGTTAAGGAAAAAGTTAATAAAGAATTGCTTTAGGCAAATACAAGATTTCTGAATGAATAACAGTTACAATTATTATTCCTATTCGTTATTGTTGAGTCTGCATTGACTAACTTAAAAACATATAAAAGGAGCATGTTTGACCTTGGTTGCTTAGCAACACAATTTTACTCGGGGCGTAAAATGTTGTCATCTTGTAATGCTTATAAATATCGTCAATATCATCCTTTCCATAGAGGTTCAGGCTAAGCGACCTAAGAGCTATGCCATCTCTCAATCCAATTAAACAGTCAAGGCCAGCTTCTCTGGCCAATCTGTGTAGTTCGTCATTAAAAAAAATCGTACAATACTTACTGCGTCCAATGATAACATCATTAAAATCCTTATCTATGATGCTGTTCATTCGTCTGTGACGTGGAGTAACATAATGCGGTAGAAGGTCAGAGAGGAAATCATTTGTAAAACACGCCTGATCCGGGGAATCGCCCCAGTCCAATTTGTTGCACCTTGCATTAGTTGGTTTTTTCTCATTGTTATCACGTTCTTGTGGGTACAAATGTGAAGAGAAAAAATAAATTAATCACTAAACTACTAAATGCTTTTAAAATGTATGTCACTTCTTACGCTACACAAATATCGGTTATAAATACAGAATATTACTCATTGAATAAAACTAATTTTTTGGATTTTATCACTTGCTTCTAGCACTTGCCTATAGTGCACTTCAAAATTAAGCAAAAAAAAAAAAATAAAATAATTATATACATCATTTGCAGGCGTAAACATTTCGTTAAAATTTTAATAGCTGCTCTTTGGATAGAATATCCTGAAAACACATCGGCCCAAACCAAGGATCCTCGTTCTTGGGAACTGTTGCGCTCAGTTACCTTGATAGAAGAATAGGCTGAGGCGGCCTAAGCGCTCCGCCCATTTCACAACGTTTCTTTATCACTAAAAATTGGCATGATGGACCTGTTTTATAATATTATGAGAAATATTTTTAATTTATTTTAAAAATATATTTGATTAGATTCTATTAAAAAAATATCAATTCACCATAACTGTGCCGTAACGTGCCAGCAGAATGTGCAATGAGATGTTTTTTCGGCTTCTGGTGAACATCAATGGTAGCGTCCAGAGACGTTCGTCGAGTCAATCTGTATCGAAATGTAAAAATACTATTAATTAAACACGTTTACACAATAAGGTACGTATCACAATTATGTGTATTTGGGTAAATGTAGGTAAACAAAATATTTACGTTTTTAACAAATTATATTAATGTTATTATCTTTGCAAGGTAAAAAGGAAATAATTACCTGTTATCTAGTTTAGGATTTGTTGATTTCGTTTTTTCAAGATTTGGTAAAGCATTATGACTGCTATTTTTAATGTGCGTTTCTTTCATTTTTCTAAAATAATAAAACATCTATACATAAATATTCATTCACAATCTAAGTGTGAATTTTAAATGCAAATTTCTTGGTATATAAGAAAGTAAACAACTTACTTAGTAATGCCTTCAAGCCAGAGTGGGGTTTCAGTGTCGATCTTTGAATAATTGTATCCATTTGGTTTATATGCCATTCTTCGAATGGATAGTTACATATTTTAGAGTAACATTTGTTAAGGAAAAAGTTAATAAAGAATTGCTTTAGGCAAATACAAGATTTCTGAATGAATAACAGTTACAATTATTATTCCTATTCGTTATTGTTGAGTCTGCATTGACTAACTTAAAAACATATAAAAGGAGCATGTTTGACCTTGGTTGCTTAGCAACACAATTTTACTCGGGGCGTAAAATGTTGTCATCTTGTAATGCTTATAAATATCGTCAATATCATCCTTTCCATAGAGGTTCAGGCTAAGCGACCTAAGAGCTATGCCACCTCTCAATCCAGTGAAGCAGTAAAGGCCAGCTTCTCTGGCCAACTATGTTAGTTCGTCCAAAAAAAAACATCCTTTCCATGGTCGAAAGCCTCGTGTATATTTAACTCGTGTTAATTTTTATTTAAAATTCATAAATATACGATCGTATTTTTAGGTTGAAAAATAAAATAATTATATACATCATTTGCAGGCGTAAACATTTCGTTAAAATTTTAATAGCTGCTCTTTGGATAGAATATCCTGAAAACACATCGGCCCAAACCAAGGATCCTCGTTCTTGGGAACCGGCCTAAGCGCTCGGCCCATTTCACAACGTTTCTTTATCACTAAAAAATTGGCATGATGGACCTGTTTTTATAATATTATGAGAAATATTTTTTAATTTATTTTAAATATATTTTTAATTTAAAAAAAAATTAAATTCTAATTTGTCAATTCCAATGATTGCCCACACAATCTAATCTCTTAGGGGGCTAAACTTTTTGGCAAATAACACTGCTATCTTTAATGCAACTACAACATTTACACACAAACAACTCGACACATAGACAGCATTATTTATATATATATATATATACATATATAATTTGTTAATGTAAAAAAAAGATTCTATTGATTTTCTCTAACATGGCAAGGTTTATATTTTTTGGTCAGGTAATAAAATTTAACTAAGAAGCGATAATATGGTCACTGTCAATGTCATGAATATAACTTATAACCTCTCCTGCTTAACCTGTACCTGTACAATAATTGTGAAAAAAAAGAACTTTTAATATAAACCATTGAGCACTCGAGATTATTAAAAAGTGGGTGTAAAAATAGTTTGTATCAGAAATACTTTTGTTTTTAAGAAAACTATAATGTCGGAGGTTGATGAGAAAGCCTTGGTTGAGAGAACAATAAAAGCTGAATTGGAGGCGAAGTCTATCGAAGTGGAGCTTGATAAACTCAGTAAAGGCGACCTAAGTTCGGCTGTAGATTCTCGCTTAGATCAGTTATTAGTAGAAAACGAGAAACTCAAACATCGCCTGACTGTAATTGAGAATGCCATCAGAGAAGAATCTAATCAAGTTTCGAAAGGAATAAAATTGATTACAGAAATGAGTTCTGCTGAGGGCACTATATGCGTAATGGATGAACTTAAAAACGTTTTTGAACTAGCTATAACATCTGCTTACCCTGATTTAGTGAGGCCTCCAGTAGTTATAACTCTCTCTGGCAATAATCCAAAATTTGGTGACTATCAGTGTAACTCTGCTATGGCCATCTCTCAGCTGCTCAAGGCAATGAATGTCCAAACAAATCCTAGAGAAGTTGCTAACAACATACTTAACAAAACACCATCATCACCCCTAATACAGAGAATTGAAGTGGCAGGTGCAGGATTTCTAAATATATATTTAAACAAGACATTTGCTGAGCATGTACTTAACTTTATCTTGCAAAATGGCGTCCAACCACCTCAGGTAAAAAAGGAAAAGGTAATTGTTGATTTCTCTTCACCAAATATTGCTAAAGAAATGCATGTTGGTCACTTGAGGTCTACTATCATAGGTGATAGTATTTGTCGTATTTTAGAATTTTTAAACCATGACGTTTTGCGTTTAAATCACTTGGGTGATTGGGGAACTCAGTTTGGCATGTTGATTGCTCATCTGCAAGACCAATTTCCTAATTATAAGACTTGTTCACCACCTATTTCGGATCTGCAAGCTTTTTATAAAGAATCAAAAAAAAGGTTCGATGAGAATGAGGAATTTAAAAAGCGAGCATATTCTTGTGTTGTACAGTTGCAATCTGGCCAACCTGATTATATTGCAGCATGGAAGCTTATATGTGAAGTATCTCGAAGAGAGTTTCAAAAAATATATGATCGTCTTAATATAAACATTGTGGATAGAGGAGAATCATTCTATCAAAGCAGGATGGATATTGTAGTTAAGGCACTTAAAGAAAGTTTTCTTCTTGAGGAAGATGAAGGAAGACTGATTATGTGGAGTAAACCTGTCACCCATGAGGGTATACCTTTAACAATTGTAAAATCTGATGGAGGTTACACATATGACACATCAGATATAACAGCTATAAAACAGAGAGTGGATGAGGAAAAGGGAGATAGGTTTATTTATGTTACAGATGCTGGTCAATACACTCACTTCATGACAATTGATGCATGTGCAAGACGTGCTGGGATACTTAAAAATTGTCAGAAAATAGAGCATGTTGGCTTTGGTGTTGTGTTAGGAGAAGATAAGAAAAAATTTAAAACACGGTCTGGTGACACCGTGAAGCTTATTGAGTTACTGGATGAGGGACTTAAGAGGGCCCTTGATAAATTAGTAGAAAAAGGCAGAGACAAAGTCCTAACACCGGAAGAGTTGAAACAAGCCCAAGAAGCCGTAGCATATGGATGTATTAAGTATGCTGATCTCTCACACAATCGGGTCAACGATTATGTCTTTTCTTTTGACAAAATGTTGGATGACAAAGGCAATACTGCAGTTTATTTATTATATGCAGTGACTCGTATCAGATCTATAATAAGAAATGCTCAAGTTTCAGAAATGAAATTGTTAGAAGAAGCACAAAAATCTGGTATTAAACTTAATCATCCAAATGAATGGAAACTAGGCAAAGTTCTCTTAAGGTTTCCCGAGACCATCTTAAAAGTTGCAAATGATTTATATCTGCATAGCTTATGCGAGTACTTGTATGAAATCTCTTCAACTTTCACTGAATTCTATGACAAATGTTATTGTATACAAAAGGATAAAGATGGGAAAATTGTCGACATCTCATACGAACGGCTCATGCTGTGTGAGGTGACAGCTAGGATAATGGAAAAATGTCTAGACATTTTAGGAATAAAAACTGTATCCAAAATGTAAACACTGAATATTAATGTACAAATAAAATTTATATAGAAATGCTGAAAGTGTAACACTGAACATTTGTATAACATTATGAGTGCTTTACTTTAATATCCAATAAAAAACAAAAAGGATTGTAAATTTTTATTTCATTCCCAAAAACCTCTACAAAATTATACCTGGTTCCATTATCAAAATCAACATTCACGAAAAAACTATGTTGGTATCTAGAAAAAATACATATAGAGCTAACACTGGGCATTACAGAATTGTTTATGTACCTGACACATGCCTTACTGTCTAGATCAATATAACACTTACAATATTAAAAATACAGATAAAATTTATGACACAGGTTTTTCAGGTAGTTGTGATCTAAATCTGATCAGTATAGTTCAGGAATAATTCTATAACATGACAATGATTTGGCTAAAGTTATATTATTTTCAAATATTAATATATATAAAGGATGGATATAAACCACGCTATAGTATATAGGAGATTCCATTAATAAATGACAACTAAACTAAACTTATCTTAATTCCCCGAAAATAACTCAATAGATTAAAAATCTTACATCCCGAATATGCTATAAGATTTCTATACGTAATTTTCTATAAACCATTAAGATTTTACAATACACATGCAATAATTACAACTCCTGTTTGAAGGAATTTGTTGATTGTATTGTGGAATTGAGTATGGAAAATTTTAGTAACATTACATTTTTCTGGCTAGAACTAAATTCCTTTGAACTGGTTTTATTTTTCTATTATTTTACACAAAATGGAAAATAAATTACAATCAAACCTATTATTAATGTAGCAAATAGGTTACCTTTATCTATTTCTTATTTAAAAACCAGTGGAAGTTCTGGAAGACTTTAGACAATAATTTAATAATAAAAATATGTCCCATCCACATAAATTAATTTTGGAAGAGAGTTATTATTTTCCATTATAACTGTATAGTTAATTCTTACTCCAACCCTGGAAAAATTTACAAAATATTACTAAGCAAAATGCTAATAATTTATCATTTCCATTATTTTTAAATATTTGAATTTTCATTATGAATACAAAGTAATATCTCTAAGCTTGGTAATGAATTTTATAAGTTGCTCATGCTCATATTGTTTATTACCCTGTGCTTTCCTTGCCTTGACCAGCATTGAGTAATCTTTTGTACCTACTGTATGCCAGATAAAATGTTTCTTATGTGATGGCTGAGCACAAGTGTTTTTCTGGGATTGAACATTGTTATGCATAAGGTAACTTTATACAGAATTACTTATCTTTAGATATAATCATTTAGCGCAACAATGTCTCTGGGACATCTACGACTGATTCGATTCAGTAGTTCTTAATTTATTAAATTACCAATTATATGGCATGTATTAGAAATAATAATTAAAATTTATCACTTCAAGGGTTTATGAACATGGTTATTCAGATAATGCTTTGGTCAGTAAAAACTCTGCATATTATTTAAAATATTTGTTACGAAATACAAAAGTTTATAATAGATGGGCATATTATGTATTAATACAATTTGGTATAGAAGTCAACTGGTGTTTCTATATAAAATAATTCATATATTCAATCACTAATTTGCATATCATTACAGCAAATATATGACTAGATTTGTTAACACTATAATAGTTGTTTGGAAATAAAAATATTACATACACAACATTTTTTTTTTAGGATTCTATATAAAGAACAGATCTTAACGTAAACGATATGTCAAAAATTTTTTTATATCTTTAAAATGAGTATTGTATTATGTTTACTGAAAGCTCTTGTCATATGAGTGAGGAATATTATTTCGTAGAAAATAACAATCAAAGTCAACTTACGCCTGTATGATAAAGAAATTACGCTTTCTGAAAATTGCATTTAGTTAGACAAAACATTTATTTTTATCTGTTATTGCTAACTTTTTTAGCACTACACTGTCTAAGGTTCTAGAATGTAGTAAATATAATTTTTATATAAATAATGATTTCATTTTTTTAGTGTCCTATGACTAACACGTGAATTTAGATGTATTATTATTCCCGGTAGTTTAACTGTCAACTTCTAAATACATCAAATAGCTATGTTGCAAATGGATGACATTTGGCGCCAATAACAGATTGTCCTAGTTTTGTAACAAACTTGATTGTTTTCTGTATTAGGTTACGATATTTCTAGAACAATGCTTTGTTGTATCGTAACAATACTGGTTGACAGTAACCCTTCCCGTACAATGAGTGTAATTGTTATGAATGTCATCAAAACACAAATAATAAATGCTTTCTTTACATTTTAAAATGTTTTCTAAAAATTCTAATTCTAACACAGATTACGTCAAATTACACAATATACTCCAAAAGTAGACAGTGTCATGATATGAAGGAGGTATTTAAGATATTACATTTAACATTCACCAACATGAAATATACATATGATTGAGCAATAGATTAAATAACTTGGAATATGTACACTTGGAAAAGCCAACCAAATATGAGTATGACAATGGGGAGTATTAAAATATCTTTTACAATAGATTCGCACATGGTTTCAACTACTCTACCAGATAGTATAAGGAACTAATCTAAGGAAAACTCACATCGAGACGTATAAAAGATCTCATTGAAACACGGGACTCGTATAAGTATAGATCTATAAATGTTTCTAAAAACTCCAATACACTTTAAACAATCTAAAAAGGATTGGATTGGTCTCGAGATTTTGAGATACTAAGAACACTACAACAATAGTACAATAAGATTCAACAATATGTTACAAAATATACATACATTTCAATAATTTAGTTTATTTGGCCGAAAACGATCCACGCTGTGTTGTTAAAATAAGGTTTATTAACGAATTCTGCTAAGGAATAATTAGTTATACAATGAAAATAAACATAATTTACCTAAAACCTCTTTTATAAAATTATTTTGTCAAAATTATAAATAAAAAATACAGTCAAATATAAAAAAAAGTACCTAGGCTGTACGATCAAGATAAATTGACGCATTACCGTTAGTAGCAAGGCGAAAAGGTCGAGCCCCGCGGAAGGTCCATCTAATTAGCCTACATGAGTCAACATTGCAAGTTGCGTGCGAAATTTTATTACACGCGCTATAATTTTTTTTGTGTGGAATATGAAACTCATAAATTTCTACAAAAGAGAAATACTTCAATTAATTATGTATTATCAAATATTCTTAAATTCAGAACTTTGAAGATCTATAACATAAACAACATTTGTTAGTAGTGCCACCAGTTTTAACAACGTCGCGTGGACAATAAAAGTGCGTCTAAGATAGATTTCTACGAGTTCAAAACGCTACAAACCCTGCGGTCCAGAAAACCTGAATCCAGAAAACAGTCATCGAAATCCTGGAACGCGAAAATCAAGTCATACGACTACGAAATACTTAACATGCTAAAACGGAATTGGATACTTTTATACTTATAAATTCAATGTCAAGAAGTTTTTTTTTCTGTCAAGTGCAGTTGTCGGAAGTAGATACTCAATATTCTACCTAATTCAATTGACATCTGACATTTCGCAGCTGTCAAGTATGTTAAACGCGACCTCGCTGTCGAGTTGCGATACAAAAATAGCGTAAGAGAGCTCGCTTAATCGAACGTGGATAGGATAATAGGGCAGTCTTTATGGAGATTTTAGTTCGGGGAAGAGATGTCGGAGGATGGCTAAGTAGTGCACGGTGGCGGCCAAGGCTACGAACACATGCCATATAGCATGCGCGAAGGGTATACGTCCATCAGACTTAAAGAAGAACACGCCGGCTAGGTACAGCATTCCGCCCATTTTTAGGTCGTGCATTGCTGGAAACTGGTGCTGAAAAAGAAAATATTCATGACTAATTATAAAAAAAGATATGATAATACAATTTTATTGGGTACATTAATCAGACATTTCTGCAAAAATTAAAATTGAATACAAAGAAATCTTCTGCACGCATATCTACAACATAGCAAGAGTTTCAGTTGCGTTACCGACGTTTGAGAAGCGTCATTTCTTAAAGGTCCTTAAATCATATCGGTTCGGAAAACATATTTTTTTTGGACGAACTAACACAGTTGGCCAGAGAGGCTGGCCTTTACTGCTTCACAGAGGTGGCATAGCTCTTAGGTCGATTAGCCTGAACCTTTGTTAGCTAGTAAGTCGACACAAGGGTCCCGCCGGTGAGGGGTAACCTCGGCTTGGACGGTTACTATTTTATGCGTTAGCAGTCCGACCCGAGGGCGCCCGAGCGCGCCGAACCTCGACTTGGTATCTTTTTTATTGGCAAAAGACTATTAGGACAATCTAAGCTAAACTAACTTATATGCCACTTCGGGAAGCGTTGGCGCTGGGAGAAGAAGTGGTCGAAGAAACTCCAGCAACGCTACTAATGCTATCCAGGGTAAACGGAAAACACAGGACGCCTGCGGCAATAAATACTTGGGCCGTATAGCCAATTAGGATCTTATATTCTTTCGAGAGAAGGCCTGTGTCAAGTAGTCTAAAATATGTATGCTGTTTACTCTGCGTTATGAGTGAGACTACTGTCATAAATCACATTATGCAAATACTATTTATTGTTAGCAAGAAAACATTTTCTTTACAAATTGTAATTATTGACTCTTCCGACGCAAATGGATGCTGACTCTTGCCTGCTTCACACGTACTGTTTACAAAGTAACGCTTAAGTGAAATAAGCTGTCACCCCTAGATGTAATAGTATATCGAGTTTGTGTTGCGTAAGCATAATTGTTTGCAAAGTTTATATCTCGTTAGTTACAGTCCATATTCTTGAAAGGTCACCGTTTCTGTTATGTAGTCAAGTCTCGTGGCATAAGTTTTATTTACTAATTTTTATATAATTATATATCGTTTCAATCTAAACCAGTAAGTGCATTATATAAAAATTATTTTGATTGTATTTTATATATAGGTTATTTTGTTAGGATTTCTACTTTGGCGATGTTGCTCTTTTAATAGCTATCTACTAGAGTTTATTATGTCGATACTGTTGTAAGATTATTTGAAAATGAATAAATAATAGTAATAATAATCTCTCGACTTTTTAACCCTGGCGGGGTAGACAGATTTAATCCCACAGGTGACAATTGATGAGTACCGTACACCGAGCACTAACTTTTTAAAAAGTGATTTTTGTACTTAAAAAAAAAACGAAAAAACGTCAATTTACCGTTACAAAATTAGGGATCCGAACTTGCCATCATAAGATCGTAAGTCGAATTCGTTAGCAACCACTGCTATAAAAAAAGATAAATTCCTCCTTTTTTGAAGTCAGTTAATAGTATGTATAAAGAAACGCGTAATAGGTATTTTGAATAAACTAAACATAATGACATTATACACGATGATATCTTTCAAATCATAAATGAGATCTAAACAGGAAGTCATGAAAATTTCTATTATTATTGTATGTTACAACAATTTTGCTATCAATGGTTTGAATTATGTGAAAGTTCCATTTTTAACGAACTTTTTGACTGACATTTCACCCGATTGTACTCAAAGTAGATCAAAATTCCTTCATCAAGTAATCAAGTCTTATACAGCAGGATAAGTACACATTATACGTAACGTCTATTATGTATAAGTCCTTGAAGGAAATAATAGTAATTTTAACAGAAGGAACTAAGATTACACGCCTCAAGAGAAATAAATACACAACAATAAACTCTTAAGTTGTGTGTTTAATTGTTCCAAGGTGAATACGATTTCACACGATTTCATTACCATATGTGCTACCTAGTAACCTGGAATATATTAGAACGGGTCACAGGTCACAGTATAATGGCTTTGTTAATAAATACAGTGATCGTTAATCTCATTGTACAGGTCAGGGACTTGCCCTGTACTAATTGAAATAAAATAATTAGTAAACCAATAGAATTCTCAACAATTGTTTTTTGTGTTGAACCGTGTTGCTTTTTTTTGTAATCACAAAACGTACGGAAATCATTATAATACGTGAAGCAAAAACTTTACACCCCTTCAAAACGCAATACGAAAATTGCGCACATGTCACATAATGCATTGAATCAATAAAAAATCATTACAAACACTACGATGCGTCTCATCCATATACATACGTTGTATACATGTTGTTATATGGTTGCTAGGCAACGGCTATAATGATATTAACATGTATTTAATATATAATTAGTGATTCCAATGTTCCCATTGAAGCGTCAATAGCTATATAATTATAATGGTTTAGGGTACGGTCTGCGAATCGTAAGCTCGTGGGTTCGAATCCCGCCAGTCGACTATTCACGTGAACCATCACCGGTTAAAACAAAGAATGTCTAATAATATAGGCGAAAAAGAATTGTTTAAATTCTTTTAAAAAATAATTCTGGATTAAATTCAAATTTCGACTATAAGATGACCTTTTAATTGATTTACAACGTTAATCGTGTTATGAATGACTCAATAACGACACTATATCCTGTGCTCGAGGCAATTTTCCACTTGGAAACACACATGTACACAATACACAATGGTGTTATGTACAAGAGCGAATTTAAACACTTCAATAACTGAGTACTTTGAATAAAAATGGAAATACGTACAGAATGAGCACTTTGTAATATTGCAAAAGTTCAAAAGAGATATAACAGAAATAATCACATTGTAATGTAATAATAGACAAAAGGTCAATGCTGTATTTTTAGTAACAGACTAGCTCATATTACATTTGTTTAACTTCAAGTTTTACTATATTTTTTCTGTTCATGCTAATATTGTATTTATATTTTGTCATGAGTTCAACTCATAAAATAGTCGAATAATAAACAAACCATACCTAATGAATAATAATAAATATACCTATATAAATAAGTTGTAAATATATATACTAATACATAAAAACACATACGACTTTATCATAATACCGATGTTATAGATTGATAACGCATCGACTTATAATTCTCTTCATCTTTAACGCGAAATTCTTTTAACTTTTGGAATGTTATAATAACAATATCTATAAATAAGCGGATAGAAAAACATTTATTACATTCTAGTAAAAAAAAAAATATTTTCGTTTTTTTTTTTAATGGCGAACTACACAGATTGGCCAGAGAGGCTGGCCTTGACTGCTTCACCGGATTGAGAGGTGGCACAGCTCTTAGGTCGCTTAGCCTGAACCTCTATTGCTAGTAACTCGACACAAGGGTCCCCCCGGTGAGTGGTAACCTCGGCTTGGACGGTTAAAAGTTAACCCTGGTGGGACTCGAACCCACAATCCCCGGCTTAGGAGGCCGATGCCTTATCCATTAGGCCACAGGGGCTGATGATTATTTTCGTGTATAAAACTACGGCCGTGAAACTTTCAGTGAGATAATAAAATCCACGGACGCGTGAATTCTTTTGATACAAGGACAAGTGTACGGTTCTATTTATACCGTATATTCTTTGAATATATTCCATGCTGAAACAGAAACGAGAAGCAATAGAAATGATTGTATGTCACGTCACCACCCACCTTCATGCCCGTAACATGAATAATACGGGGTTACATTTTTTTTAAAGTGTCAGGATCGTTTTTCCAGCTAATTCTGTCTATATGTTTTCTTTTGTAGAACAGACTAGACACAAAAACAGGTAGCCGATCATAAGTCGAAATTTAATATGTCCAAAAACATCATTAGCCGAAATCTTAACCCACTATAGGCTAAAATGATCAGCAATGTCGGTACAAATTGTTTCCTCATAACTCTATTACTAAAATTCTATGACGCCTCCCTTGAAGTTCTTCCATAGCACTAATATCATAGTTTTATGTGTGAGACATTGGGCACAGGTCTTCTCGACAAAGAGAGTATGAGGGCATAGTCCGCCACTCAGTCCTAGTGCGGATTAACAGACTTCACATCTTAGCAGTCTTAGAAAAATTTTCTAGGACATGTAGGTTTCCTCACGAAGTTTTCCTTCACCGCCGAGCGCGTGGTAAACCAGCACATAAAACTGCAGAAACAAATTTAACGTTGGCGGCCTGGGATCGAATTCGGTTTGCTATCGTACTGTGTAACTTAAGGCAACCGATGGGACACCGACGACCACTGTCTCTCTCTAGACCAGTGGTGTGCAAACTTTTTGTTTGGCGGGCCACAAATGGTAAGAAATACTTTAAAAGGGGCCAAAATTTTACCGAAAAAAATAGTTTGATTTATAAAATCTACTTAACAAAATAATTAAAAGCTAATTAAGCAAATTACACAAATTGTTGATGGCAATTATTTTTTTGGCTTTTTACGTAAAAATTTACGACGTTATAATTTTTTTTAAACAAACCGAGAATTTTTAATGGTTTTAAACCTTATAAACACTACTGATATAAATAAAACAGAAACAATTTTACAATAACACATCAAAAATATTAACAAAACAAAGTCATGGCGGGCCGGATGAAATGCTTTAACGGGCCAGATTTGGCCCGCGGGCCGTAGTTTGCCCACCACTGCTCTAGACTCTGTAGGCTTTTACAAATTCACCGGATTGTTTTTTGACGAACCTACACCGATTGGCTAGAGCTGACTGCAACAGTTTCACCTGATTACAGATGTAGCTCTTCACAGCTCTTAGATCACTTAGCCTGCCCGTAAATATCTCCGTGTATAAAAGCGCTTAATCCATTAGTAATAGTGAAACGTTTTAAATTTTTGAATATGCTAATTTCTACAGATTTCTCGCTTCTTTCACGTCCGTTTATATTAATATAAACATATTTGTCAGGTACTTTATTTCCAACTTAAAATTTTGCTCATAATTTTGTTAGTAAGACAATAACACACACAGTAATACACAACACTACAGACATTCACTTATTCATTATTAATAATAAACGAGCAATTCTTGTGTGTACTATATTACCTGAATCTCAGAAACGGCCCCAATGATTTTCAAGATATGCATGCAAAGGGCTTCAGGGGCGATAAATTGATCTAGCTAAGTTGCATTTTTGGAAAATGTCGTTTTATCCGAGTATACGGTATACAAAATCAATGAGTTTGACGTTAAACTAAAGAGGTCTATTTCGATTATTATTTATTTATAAAATACGTGTGTTTCGTAGTGCAACAATAAATCTATATTCACGTCAAAAGAATATATAGCGAGCGCATATAGATCTTATTTATCGACTGAAAATAGTAGAACATACAGAAGAAATAGATGACAAAGTTTGTACGTATCTAAATATAATTATGAAAAAAATAATTTACAAATAAAAATAACGAGCAAAATTCGGTCATCCACGTCCTTAATATTTTTTTTTTAAAGAAATATTACTAACAATCTTGTTTAACATTCCAACTAAGCTTAAGCTTGTGCTAGGACATGGTTCACGGCAATAGTCGAATGGTGGATTCGAACCCACTACCTTACGATTTTCAGGCGGTACCCTAAACCATTAGGCTATTAACGCTTCATGTGTCATGCATTTATTTTATACCGTGCTTAAAACAGAGTTATTATATGAAACGATGTAATCTCGGGGGTAAGGTCTGAAGGTAGTTCGCTTGCATTGTTTATGAATTATCTCTGGAGCCGAATGCACATTACATTATTTATTGTGCATTCAACTAAATGGAAGCAGAGTTTTTAATATACTTGCGTGACACATCTCTAACAATGATATTGATTACTGTTTATTATTGAATCTCATCTTGATACAATCACCGGGGATGATTAGTTCAGTCGCCACCAGTGAATCAATGCTTCAATGGCCATTAAGATGATTTCTTAGTAGTATATTTACGAGTAAAAACAAAAACCGACTTCAAATCGAATCAAACGTTAAACGCTATTTCGCGCGGACGCCCTCTTTGTATTTCAGAATTATCGTAGGAATATTAAGATAGAGAATAAATCCGAGGAAGAGAAGTGCAACCTTTCCAATAAAAAATGAATCATTGAAATCGGTTGGCGTGATATTGAGTTATTTGTCCGTTTGTGACGCACAAACATAATGAAAATTTATGTCTTATATCGTTCTCTCTTGGATATATATCAGAATTAGACCAAATTATTCAACAGCAAAAAAAAAAAAGATGAAAATCGATTCGCCCAGTAGAAAGTAACGCGGTAACAAACGTAAATCCTGAAGTGGTACTCAAAGTTAGTCTAGCTATTGAATGTCCCATAGATTGAATGTCCGTGAAATAGCAACCGACCGAGTCATAGTTCGACTCTCCGGGCGACCTAGTATCGGAATGCTTACGCGTAACATAGTAACCGTCCGCCGAGGTTACCCTTGTGTCGAGTTACTAGCGGTAGAAGTTCAGGCTAAGCGACCTAAGAGCTATGTCACCTGTCAATCCGGTGAAGCAGTCAAGGCCAGCTTCTCTGGCTAATCTGTGTAATTGAATGAATCCCAAAAAACACTAAATGTAAAAAGCAATAATTATGAACAAAAAAAAAGCAAACAGTACATTAAACATAAAAACCAATATCATTAATCAAACATGTAAACTACGATGAGACAAGATAACAACACGACAACCCACACATGTACAAACAAAGCATTGCATACAGTGTATAATGTGAAAGATGATTCCTGTCGTCTTCAATTGCTTGGAAACTGATCGCATGCCGCATTCCTTTTGTCTATTTACGACAATTATGAGCTACATTACTGTGAGAAGGTTATAAGTGACCGTAAGTAAGAAGATCGAATATGTTAAACGATATTTGACACTTAGTAGCCAGTAACACTATATTAGAAAACTACGATGCTTTTTAAAAATTGTTTATTATAGTTTAGAATGTTAAAATGATTAAGCAAATTATTTTAAAAAAAAACAAGCACACTAATTTTATATATGTAGTCTTTAGTTTAATAGTTTTATTTAATGAAGAGTATTCGCGGTAATTAAAAAAAAAAAGTAAGCTGGCAATATTTTTTTTTTCAGAAAACATTACTAACATTCTTGTTAACCATTCCAACTAAGCTTAAGTTTGTGCTAGGAGATGGTTCACGTCAATAGTCGAATGGTGCATTCGAATCTACGACCTTACGATTTGCAGACCGTACCCTAAACCATTAGGCTATTGACGCTTCAAAATATGATCAGTCAGTGTGGTGCTTAAAATAAAGAAAAAGCTTGACTTGTATGTATGTGTGTGTTTAACTTCAAGGCGTTTGATTATATTGGCTCGTCAAAGATCGATGACAACAATTATCATCAATGACTAATTTTACTGTTACGTGTTTGATTAATCGTTCAATAATAAACAAACGCGGAGATAGTGACACTGTTGAAGATATGAAGGACTGTAACAGGTTGAAGCTGCAGTGAAAAAATTGTGCTTATATACAAATGCTCCAATATTTTTATAGAATTGGAGTCACAAGGAACACATTCCAAAACAAACTATGTACTTGTGGGCCACAGATTTCTTCGTGCATCTTCTACAAAACACTTAGCAACAGACGAGTTGATCTCTAGCTACTTAGATCGAATACCTTGATGAATAATAATAATAATATGGTGTAATAGAACTAGAAAATATCGCATAGCATAACAATTAAACAAAAAAAGGGAAAGCAAGCGTGCAACGAACACGGACATACATTTGACGTGACAATGATGGCCGCCGGCCCCAAGCCCATGACCAAGTAGAGAAGCAGCTCCAGCATCTTGTACCGCTCGTGGAATATCTGCTGGTAGGTGATGCCGAGGACAGCGAGGAGCCAGATCGCCCAGCGCAGCTCGCGCAGCATCCAGCAGGAGAGCGTGCCGACCGTCAGCCAAGGGAAGTAGGAGCTCGCGATGAAAATATATATCATGGCCCGGTCGCAACGGTGAAGGAAGTGTTTCATTTTACTGGAAAATTAGTAAGCATTTAGCTTTGCGCTCATGCGGTAGGCCAGTTAGGATGGTCGGCGTGTGGTACGATGTGGTGTCATGTTAAATTGTTTTTATCACATCCAGCCAGTGAAAATGGGTCCAACTGTTCCATAGATTAGCCAGAACAAACAGACAGATAGACACAAATTGTAAAAAATGCCATCATATGCATGTAGTAAAAAGCGATTATTTTAATAATACAAACAGACTCTCCAATTTCATTTATTTGTATCGATTACTCTCAATTACGATCCTTATCAACAACAAACTTACTGATAATAGTTATTCAATGCTGATAGATTGAACTATAAGGCAATAAAGTACCGGTGCGCGGCCCCACATATATATATATTGTACAAGACATATTTTATAATAAAAAAACAAAGTATATTTACACGTTTTTTTTTTATTCTCTTCTTTACTACAATCTGTCTCCTTTAGTAGGGACATTCAGCAGTATGTATGCCATTAGGATTTGTTGTCTTGTTCGGTATGCAACCTGTGTTGAATCCGAATTTATTTTCAGTGTATTACTGTTTCAGAAAGTCCTGTGGTATTCATCGTTTGAGACGTCTAGTTGGTAGTTCCATATTTACACGTAAAAACATAAAGCGACTTCAGTTTAGGCATCAAACGGTAAACGCAAACGCTCTCTTTCTAACCGATTTAAAAAGGAGGAGGTTCTCAATTCGTCTGTATTTTTTTATATTTGTTACCGCAAATATATTTTGACTGGGTGAACCGATTTTGATGATTCTTTTTTTATTCAAGAGCTGGTGCTATCCGTGTGATGTGATGAATATCCAATTCTGATAATAGGATCCATGAGAAAACCATATTAGTGTCAAATTTGCATCAACTATGTGCGCCACGATTGGACGAATAACTCAATATCACGCCAACGAATTTCGATGATTCATTTTTGATTGGAAATGATGTACTCTAAAAGTAGTTTGATGAATGCTTGGGTATGTTCTGAATACGTTTGATTTCGTAATATTCATACAATAATTCGAAATACAAAAAGAGCGTCCGCTTGTAATAACGTTTAAAGATTTTTGATTCGTTTTGCAGTCGGTTTTTTTTTAGGAGTAAAAATTTCGCTTACTTGAGTAGTCGAGGAGAGTTCGAGGGTAGTCCCCTCATAACAGAACGAAGCGTTTTTGGCATAGATTGCTCGCTTTTGTCTCTCCCTTCGAAATCCATGTAAATGTTTTCAAGAGTAGAGTGAATAAGCATGTAGTAATCTAGTGCGCCTTACATCCAGGACATTAGGTGGCATGTGCCAAAAATTATAAAAAATATATGAAAAATATAGAATATCTCCACATTCCACCACTTTAAGAATAACTCGGTCGTAAATGCGACGCAGTTTTTCTAACTTTAAACCGCAGCTGAATTTAATTAAAGTAAAGCCAATTACTTGGTGCGCACCACTCTGCAGATTGAACTTAAATTGCTACCCCGTTGCACAGCTCTCCGAAGTCGTTACTTAAGTGTATAAGGGTTTACGCTCGATGCTGGCGTAATGGCATTTTTAAATTATTACAAACACTAAAATCAGTGTAATGTAAAAAAACGTATTATTTACGAGTAAAAACAAAAACTGACTTCAAAAACGCGCGGATTTTACTGTTTTCAGATAACAAACATCCAGATAGAAAATAAAATAAACAAGTCAAATAAGATTATGATATTATTAAAATGTTAAAAATGTCAAAATTATTAATGTAAAGAATGAATGAGAATGATGAATGAATGATTAAAATTATAAATGTTAGGCATTAATTATTAATTTTACCATTGTATTTATTTTATTATTTTACAAAATCAACAGCTTATAGAATTATAATAAATATGACGGTGACTTATTCACGATCTAAGCATTTACATTACGTTATATTAAACCATTTTTTTCTAGTGTTAACTAAGGATGCGCATTAAAAAAATAATTAAACAAATTAATAAAAAAAAAATGTTTTTTTTTGTTATGCGTATAAACTAGCGCTTGACCATGATCCCATCTGGTTAAGGTTAAGTGGTGATATAGTCGAAAGATGGTACGCGCTAGTTTAGTAAGTGCCTATTCACTCTACTCTTCAAGGCTCCCACGTCGTTCTTATACGGAAAGACTGACGCCGGCAACATATTCCACTCCTTATTTTAAATTAATTATTTTACTGTGTGTGCATTTACTTGTTTGTTTATTTTTATGCATATGTTTATTTATTTACCTAATGAGGTTATTATTACTGTTGTTTTGTTAGCAAGAGAACCATTGCACAATGGTTCAAGTACTAAGTTTATTTTCTTTCTTTATGCAAATTTCTATTAAATGCAATATTTCAAAGTCCACCCCATTTTGCATTACGTTAGTATAATGTAGGCGTACAATGAAAAACCTATTATTGTTTTTAATGCTGTGTATAGAAGCAGTTTAGGATGTAAGGCAATGGCGAATTTTTAGTTTACGATCGAGAAAATTCGTCACTATAAAGCAAAATTACAATAAGCAGCACAACCGTCCACAGGATCGAAGTTCTGGAAAAGTTTTTGTATATAAAGAACAGCTTGTTTCGTCAATTATAGTTCATTTGTTTTTTTTAGTTCATTTACTTCATTGTTTTCCCGCTTTTCTTCACTTCCATAATTGACACCACAGTTTTTTTGTTATATTAATACTATTTTAAAGTGTAATTTTATCTAAGTTGTATCTATTGGTAAAAAAATTTAAGAAAAATACACATCTTTTGTTTATTGAGGATAGGATCCCTCCTCCTTTACTCATGTGTTCCTCCTTGTCCAATCATTAGACTTCACTATAGAGAGCAATCTTCCTATTTCTGCTGTTCGAGAGCATCGTAGACGGTGGAGTCGAGAGCATGGGATTTCAATCTGTTCCAAGTATAACTAAGCACTTAACCATCTCAAAGCGGTGGTTTTAAAAGTATCTTGGCCTAGATAAAGACGGGGGCGGCAGAATGCCTATTGTAAGCAAGCAAGACACTCGAGTTGTATTGTTTTTCAGTATACGTTTGTTCGAATCGTCAAAGAGACGACGACCCTCTAGGGAGCCCGAGTGCTCCGTTTCTTTAACTCTTTATATCTGGTTTGTAAAGACCTTCAAGAACAACGAGCATCAGGTAGGAGTGCACGATACACATAAAATATCAGAATATATGACCGCGATATATTATATATCGCGGTCATATATATTATATATTTTATACGATAACCAAATATCATATGTAGGCGAAAGTTATGCGGTAATAAATATAAAAAAATACAGACGAATTGAGAACCTTCTTTTAAGGTCGGTTAAAAATAAGTTTTTTTTTTAGCAACGTAGGGTAAAGTAGTCACCAGCCCTGTAGTTCTGGGCTCTCAAGAATAAGACTACGGTATCCCCTGCCTGTCGTAGAAGGGGCCTCGGTTCAGTGGGCTACAAGGGTGGGGGCCTTTGTCGTCCGCTAAGGTGGACCCAGGAAGAAGGCGACATCGGCTGGCCCTTGCACTGCGAGGGCACAGAGGGGAGGGAGTAACCTCCCCCCAGGACGTGCTCTTCTTGAGCATAGTGCAGAGGGGCCCCGGTGCGTTCCACTGAGATCCTGGAGTCCCCGTCATGCACCGAGGAAAGGGCCACCAGGGAGGTTTTAGTGGGTAAAACCCCATAACCGCCGCCTTCCCCACTGAAGGCGGGGTATCTTTTTGAAGATTTCCTCCCCGTTAACAAAAAAAAGGGTAACGCAGTCACAAATACTAATAGTTATTTACATTTTATCAAGCTTATTGGGTCCTATGTGTAACAGGGGTCGAGCGAGTTACCAAACACCGAGATTTTTTGTTCGTGAAAATGGAAACTCATTGATACAAGCCGACTGGAATTCAATGTACACGTATAAATAAAGAAAAAAATCACAGAAATTAAATAAATAAGGTTATAAATTTATTTTATTTCTGCGTTATATTTATATATTTTTTAATTATAATTGTTAGTAACCGACTTCAAAAAAAGGACGAGGTTGTCAATTTGCCTGTATTTATTTACATTTACTATTTATAATGTTTGTGCATGAGGGCACAGTGCTGTGCTAGTGCTAGTGTTGTCATTTACGAATCCCATTTTGACGATTTTTCGTTTGATAGAATATTGATTTTAAGGTCCAATAAGTAATCAGGTAATATGTATTTTCTTGTCACAGGACTTTGAGTTCCGAAGATATATCAGGGAACTCCTAAAAATCGTAGGTAAGAATGCTAGTTGATTGTACAGCATACTGATATTGGTAGGTTTATGACAATCCAAGATTAGGTAAGTACTTCATAATATGACTATGATACTACGGAAATAAAGTAGGACATACCCGTGTTATTACTCGTAAATACTCTTGGTACAACATATAGTAGGTACTAAAAATAGTAACTTTATATAACAATATTAAGTTAAGGCCAAAATAAACTTAATTGGCCCCGAAGCCGTTAAGGCTTCGCGCTAGCATTATCGTTAAGCTTCATAACAAGGTTACCTACACGTTTTATTGCGTTATGGCTGTGTAAGAGAGTATAACGAATAAATATAATTTCTCTTACAACTTTATTACCATTTTTGTTGATGATTTTTTTTTTTTTTTAATGACGAACTACACAGATTGGCCAGAGAAGCTGGCCTTGACTGCTTCACCGGATTGAGAGGTGGCATAGCTCTTAGGTCGCTTAGCCTGAACCTCTATTGCTAGTAACTCGACACAAGGGTCCCCCCGGTGAGGGGTAACCTCGGCTTGGACGGTTACTATGTTACGCGTAAGCATGCCGATCCGAGGGCGCCCGAGAGGGCCGGACCACGACTCGGTCGGTTGCTATTTCACGGATAATCTAAGAGACATTCAAAAGCTAAACTAACTTTGAGTGCCACTTCGGGAAGCGTTGGCGCTCGGAGAAGAAGTGGCCGGAGAAACTCCAGCAACGCTCCTAACATCTAAGGGGTGGGGCCTGACCATAAAATAGTTTATCTTACAACTTTATTACCATTTTTGTTGATGATATGATAATATTTTGAAGGCAGCTTTCCCTGAGCACGTATGCTGTCCATTTTGTCTAAAAAGATTTGCTTCCCCTGACAGTGCTTTGAAGACTGCATAATGTGTCTTAGATTGTTATAAGCCTACTTAATAATAATACGAATTGAGAATCACTTCCTTTTATGAAGTAAATCATCATCATTCTTCAAAGACGCTGATAATCTTCCGAAAACCGTAACGTAATGTATCCGCTCTGTGGATATAGACGACTACATAATACGAAATGTTAGTGGCTCGCGAGTCTCAATGGATTATGCAAGGATGTGGACGGATCACGCGAGGGCAAATATCTGCTATTATTTCATTAGCGAGGTTCAGAAAGGATCGTTGCGCATGCCTATCACAATGTACAACAAGGTCACCTAAATATATCGCTTAAAAATGGGAACAGAAACTAAAAACTGGTAATAGTAATACCTACATTTATACACATATTACAAAAACTGGGCCGGTACGATTGAAGATGTAGTACGATCTAGCAGAGCACCAGCGGAAAGCATAAGCATTTTTACTTCTGCATTTCGTCTCGTTAGTAAATTACTCGAAATCTTAAGCAGCCAAACCTCTGGTGTTTTTTAAACTTAAAGAGCGCGGATCATTACTTAACACCGGAACAAACGTATGCTTTGATCTCACTATAATACGCCTAAGTTACTCACGTGTCGGAACGGCAACAGCACACGGAATGGAATGTGGTGGAGACAGCGAACAGCAAGCAAAGCGCCAGGCCGTATACAACAGCAGCGATAGCTTGCGGTGCGTTTATCGAGCGGGTGAGCAACTCGCGCGCCCCGAACGACGCGGGCGCCACGCACAGCGCATGCGTGCAGACGTTGGCTACATTCTCCACCTGCGGGCCAAATATACATCACTAGTTGGCACATGTTTGCATCCTGTCCATCCATAGGACCACCAAGAAGAACAAATCGTGCCTTTCTCTATCCACCATAACTGAGGCCTAGGCTGCGGATATGGTTCACCGCCTAGTTACAAGGCTAGGAGGTGACGCGGGCAGTGTTCTCGTTGCGCTCATGCAGAGAGGAGGCCAACAGAGCCAGCCGCCGTCGGAATTATGGTAGTGTGCAGAAGCGTTCGTGTAGTTTCGAGTAGAACACCGTGGAGGTTTTAGCCGGTGCGAGGCCCACATAGCCTTTCCTCCTTCCCGCGATAGCAAGTATGCTTTGTTTGCATGCTCTGCATTTCAATTCAAACACTAAGTTTTCAACATATTTTAAGTGTTTTTCTTTCTCTCTTTTCCTTGTATCATAATGAGACTTAAGCATTCAATACAATCAACTTATGAGTGGATAAAGATGTTGGTTGTAGAGAAAGCTACACTTTTGTTAATTTGTTATAATTTGTGTAACTGTTTATTGTTCCGATAAAATAAAATATTACACATTTGTGAAGAAAAATAACAGCCTATATGTATCCTATTCTTGAACACTGGCCATCTTAGCATGGATTAGCGGACTTCACATGTCTTTTAATATAATTTTCTTGACATACAGTGTACACTTACACATCTTACCATTCATCACAATTATCATTCATAATTTGCCTAGATTAAATAACTATTGATAAAAATAGATGACACGAACACAGACTATTTCGAGAAAATAGTGTGCATAGGTGACCAAGTGTGCCATAAGTTATTTCTACAATTCAAAATGCACGAGCATTCTTATTTCAGTTGATTTAAAAAATATATATATTTTCAATGTATAAAATAATCTTGAACAAACTATACCTGTACATTGAATGTTAAAAAAACAATATATACTTGTTAAACTTATGTCGCCTTTCAAGGCCGAAAAGAATTATTGCTTGTCAGTTTTTTGTATACTCATCTCAGTAATCTCGTTAACTTATTTGAATGTGGTTTTTATTGAATATATTTTTAAAATGTAACACAGAGAAATATAGGATTTGTTATTCACTTTGGCCAAACTTTCCACGTCCCATATGTAACAGAGAATGAGTCTATTGCCATACACAGGGCGTACATTATTTGAATGTGATTTTTTGTACCCAAGAGACTGAAATGGATTCGAACTGTTCAACGGCCGGGATTTGCTCCCCAACAGATATTAATTCTAATGCTACTAAGCTATTACTGCTTAAGAATGAAATATAAAAACATGTTATTTCATAAAAAAAACACTTATGTTTTTCATGTAGTAAATAAACAGCTTGTAAAGAAAGATAGTGCATTAACTACTATGTTTACCATATGTTCTAGTTATTTCATTCATTAAAATTATTTTCACCATATAGTTAAATGAAACTTTGTAATTATAATGTAAGATGTAAGGGCATTCATCTTCATAGAGACAAGATCATTAATATATTTCGAATCATCAATCATTTTTATAACTGATGTTTGTTAAATAAATATATTAGCCCTATTACGATAATTGTAATTAAATAAGTTTTTGTTTCTTAAATATTATTGCATAAAATATTAAACATTCATTAAATATTTTTACTGGAAGAAGTCACTGTCAAGTTCAAGTATTTGCAAATTCTACAAAAAATGTAATCAAAATAACTTACCGTAGTCGGTACATACGCTTTGTTGGCAGAAGCTTTCTCATTCATCCATTTTACAGACTTAAGCTTTTCCCATGGTAATTCGTAATGGAAATAAATTTTGCTCTGGTTGAACTTAGATTTAAATTTCATAATTATCACAGAAAATAAGCTTACAACGTCACCCATTTGCTGTACGTGCTAACGCAGTTGGAGGTAAAAGGTTGAATGGTCATGAGACCAATAACGTTACGTTTAATCTTATAATGCTGTTAATAGTCATCGTAGTAGCTCAATTTAAATATTCTGTAACATATTACAAATAATTCTTATATTTCAACCACCCCGAATGATTTACCACCACACATGGCAAAAGGCGAAAGCGAACTGTCAAAGCAACTGCTGTTCTGTAGAAGCTGTAGAGCTACTACTGTACTGTGTGGCTACCTTTATGACTGTGTGGCCGCTACAAATTTGCAAAAAATCTACGATAGTACTACCATACTGTGCGATCTACAAATTAATTATTCGGAGGGAACTTATTAGTTACCAATTTTGTTAAAGCAAAAGAAATCGATTTCGTTCATTATATTCATATCTAAATCTGACATAAATGTTGTTAATACTTAAATTTTAAAAATGTAACCTTTTCCTCATTGTTAAATGTAGTGGAACACTTAGTAAAATGGATTTGAAAATCTTTGAAATTAAATATAAAATATTTTGAGACAGAGACTCTTTGAAAATAAGAACTGTAAAATGGTAAAGGATGTACATAAATGTAAGTAAAAAAAAATTGGATTATCAATTCATAATTTTAGCCATAGTCCATCCACAACAAACTTGGCTAAAATCTCACATCATCTTTACAATGCAACATTAAAATAAATGACATAGATAAAGTCTCTCGCATAACCTTATGTATATAATATATAGGTAGTCTAATAATGTAAACTCTAATCTAACCTGTAATGTATACAGGGAAATACGAGACCGCTTCCGAAAACTAAGGGAGACGATAGTACTAATGACACCTTTAAAGATGGGACAGAAAAAAATCGATCTTGATTTATAAAATTATATTTTTACGTTTTGTTAGCATTATTTACACTCGAACGTGTTAGTATAGCTAAGTGATACGATAGTTTTATAAAATAAAACATTAATTTACTAAAAAACAGTAATGAAACACAAATTCAAAAACAGCTGATGGGGTTGTCAGCACCACGCCACCCACTTGCGCCCCGGCGTTCACCGACCCGAGCATCAGGTATTTTGATTTTGTGTTTCATCGCTGTTCTTGAACACATGATTTTTTTTAAACAGGATCGATTCCCTCCCATCATCAAAGGTGTCATTAGTACTATTGTCTGTCTTCGTTTTGGGAAGCGGTCTCTTAATATTTGTATATTTTTTCGGTGTATTGGTATTTGAATATTTTTTCGGTATATTGGTATTTGAATATTTTTTCGGTATATTGGTATTTGAATATTTTTTCGGTATATTGGTATTTGAATATTTTTTCGGTATATTGGTATTTGAATATTTTTTCGGTATATTGGTATTTGAATATTTTTTCGGTATATTGGTATTTGAATATTTTTTCGGTATATTGGTATTTGAATATTTTTTCGGTATATTGGTATTTGAATATTTTTTCGGTATATTGGTATTTGAATATTTTTTCGGTATATTGGTATTTGAATATTTTTTCGGTATATTGGTATTTGAATATTTTTTCGGTATATTGGTATTTGAATATTTTTTCGGTATATTGGTATTTGAATATTTTTTCGGTATATTGGTATTTGAATATTTTTTCGGTATATTGGTATTTGAATATTTTTTCGGTATATTGGTATTTGAATATTTTTTCGGTATATTGGTATTTGAATATTTTTTCGGTATATTGGTATTTGAATATTTTTTCGGTATATTGGTATTTGAATATTTTTTCGGTATATTGGTATTTGAATATTTTTTCGGTATATTGGTATTTGAATATTTTTTCGGTATATTGGTATTTGAATATTTTTTCGGTATATTGGTATTTGAATATTTTTTCGGTATATTGGTATTTGAATATTTTTTCGGTATATTGGTATTTGAATATTTTTTCGGTATATTGGTATTTGAATATTTTTTCGGTATATTGGTATTTGAATATTTTTTCGGTATATTGGTATTTGAATATTTTTTCGGTATATTGGTATTTGAATATTTTTTCGGTATATTGGTATTTGAATATTTTTTCGGTATATTGGTATTTGAATATTTTTTCGGTATATTGGTATTTGAATATTTTTTCGGTATATTGGTATTTGAATATTTTTTCGGTATATTGGTATTTGAATATTTTTTCGGTATATTGGTATTTGAATATTTTTTCGGTATATTGGTATTTGAATATTTTTTCGGTATATTGGTATTTGAATATTTTTTCGGTATATTGGTATTTGAATATTTTTTCGGTATATTGGTATTTGAATATTTTTTCGGTATATTGGTATTTGAATATTTTTTCGGTATATTGGTATTTGAATATTTTTTCGGTATATTGGTATTTGAATATTTTTTCGGTATATTGGTATTTGAATATTTTTTCGGTATATTGGTATTTGAATATTTTTTCGGTATATTGGTATTTGAATATTTTTTCGGTATATTGGTATTTGAATATTTTTTCGGTATATTGGTATTTGAATATTTTTTCGGTATATTGGTATTTGAATATTTTTTCGGTATATTGGTATTTGAATATTTTTTCGGTATATTGGTATTTGAATATTTTTTCGGTATATTGGTATTTGAATATTTTTTCGGTATATTGGTATTTGAATATTTTTTCGGTATATTGGTATTTGAATATTTTTTCGGTATATTGGTATTTGAATATTTTTTCGGTATATTGGTATTTGTATATTTTTTCGGTGTATTGGTATTTGAATATTTTTTCGGTATATTGGTATTTGAATATTTTTTCTGACACCAACCATTACCACTGCTGAAGTTACTGTTTAAGCAACAGTAACTTGGGGAGCTTATTTTTATTATTTAATACTATTTATTATAACTGCATGTCCATTTTATTTCCTGTTTTTTATGTGGAATTGCAGAGTAGAAGAGAAAATGTTAATGAGTTAATATTAAACTAAGTAAATGGTTATTATTAAGGTAGGCAAACTACTTTCAAATAAATAAATTCTGGGATAACTTCATAATTAAGAATTGTAGGCCATCATGAGCTGATAAATTTTGGCAGTCCTAAGCTGAGCATAGGTGATGATGGTGTAGTTGACTCTAAGGATAATAGTGGGATGTTTTTAAATTCTAATTAAACAAAAACCAGTGAGGACTGTAGAGTATATTATATATTAGCAACTTAACAAACATAGTATTATAATTTTCTCTTAACCAGGTGTACCTGTTCTTAGTTTCTATCATTTTTCATAACTCAGAATTTGTTGTAAACCTATAAATGTAAAAAAATTTTAAAAATTGTTTTCAAAAATTTGCAACAATCTTTTAATCTCCGCTATCCTCGCTGCTTGAGCCTGCACTGGGATCATTGCTTGGGAAACTTCTTCACCTTTTGCCAAAATAGTATACATGCTTTTTATGTTATTGTCCATTGCATCACATGTTTTTCCTACAGCATCTTTATATACATCCATATTTTCTGCAGTAAGGGATGAATTAGCATGTAAAATATTTGATAAATTTTCTATAAGATTATCAACTGATTGTGCTATTTTCTGTGCTTCATATTCAAGATCATTCAATACTGTTATATCAATTTGACCAATCTGTGGAGCTAGTATTTGTCTATATAGTTTACCAGATGGTGTACTGGATCGAGAAACACTGGAGCTGCCGAAAACTGGAGTCTCTCCTCTCTTGGCAATTGGACTAGATAATTTAATCTTAAATTCTAGATCATCAGCAACATAATGTGTCATGTCACCTTCATAGCGTACATGTCCACCAATGTCAAGCGGCAGTTTATCTTGTCGGCGATTTTCAGATGGTAAATCATAGGGCCTAGATGGTCCGGCACCTCTTTGGTCCACGCTTCCCTTTTCTTGGTCCGAATTAAAGGATATTTCACTATAAGAAGCGGTCATTTGAGCAGAAATCTCTTCATCTATGTCACCACCGTCTCTTTGTTTTTGTGCTCGATCGTCAGTATTATTTTTCTTCGTTGTTGTGGGTGACATTGAGTCACTGGTGTTTTCAGACATGGTTTAAATATATCTACTTTAAATATTATACATTCATATTTGATTTATAGAAATCGATTTTATTTGAATGAAATAGATATTGATGTGAGAATTTATTTTAATGTTTACTTTGGTAACCACACAATACCAAAATTGGACTACTTAATTTTAGTTTATGTATTGCTGAAGCAAGTACATTTGGACTTCTTAAATAAAATGACATTAATGTGACATTGACACGAGTGTAGCGATTTTTATTCGCGAGTTCTAGGGATGTGTAGTATGGCCTACAGCCTATTAGGTATGGCATTTCCATGTAGAATAGATATGAAAATAAATCATAGTCTTAAGTATAGAATATCCAGTAATCCAGCTGAAACAACTGACCGAGCTGTGGTTACGATATCCTCGGGGCATAATACTAATTCAGAGAAATTACCAAAAATCCAAACCTCAATCGATCCCCTCGGGGAGCCGGCAAAGTAGTCAATGATACTTTATGCACAATAAAGCTTTTTTTGATCCAACCATAGTGATATGTGGTGCTCTTTTTGGACCTTTTGTTTTTTTGGGAAAAAAGATGAAGAACAAGAGCAGAGTAGAATCTGAAAGTTTAAAATAACGTGGACTTTTTATTATAATCATTTATAAAGATTTTTCAATTATTTGAAAATAAATAGGTTAAAATTTATTATAATTAATTCTTGATTTTAGGAAACATTGGTATTTCAAAATTAATCAAAGTAGGTAAATGGTACGTACGGAATGTAATAAGTATCCAAACAGCAGGAAAAATGTCAAATTTGCGGGAATTTTTGACACTTGTCAATAAAAACAGTGAGTGTGAAATCATTTTGAAATCATCATCGATTTATAACTTAAAAAATATATAATTGTGTTAAACATAAATTTTAGAAAAAGTGAGGTAAGCGAAAACGAAATGATGTTGTGGCTGAGTTCAAACATTATGGGATTATAGTGAGTGCAAGGACTACATGGCTTTCTGATTAACATGGCGTTCTCAAACGACATGTGCGGACGATAACGTTCGCCCTTTGTCGCATTAGTTACAATAACTAGTGATCGGACGATTTCTTTTCCTTTTTTGGATTTTGCCTAACGTTTTATGTCTGTTACATAAGCGAATTGAGAGCCTGATCGTATTATTACGACAAATATAGATACCACTGCAATGGTGAAAACCCGACGTAGTAACGGAGAGAATGGGGAGGTTGACGAAGGGAATTACACATTAAACGACGTTGTCAGCGTCTCTGATGAGAAGGTGAACACACAAATATGATATTCTATCGATATTGATCAGTTTGCACGATTGCTTTGTTAGGATGACCCTTTAGAAGTCAACTTCCTGTACCCATTATCCGCTCAGTGTAGGCATATCTAGCCATTGCTCGAACTTGCATTGCATGGGCTTTCAATGCTTTTTGTATATGTGACCTGCTCAGACTTCTTACAGTTTGTGGAAAAAAATTGCAGTGATGTCATCAAATGCACTGTAATATTTTCTTCTCACAACCATTTACTGTATCTTGACCTTTTTTTATGGTGATTAGTAATGCATGAATGTAAATAATGAAGAAATTTATTGTTTGAAGTAAAAATTAAATATATTATTAATAATTCTTGAAGAGTTTATTTTTGCTTTAGGCATCAAATTGGTCGCCACGTGAGCTAAGGAGTAGCCAATATAAAGTTAAAAGAAAAATACAGCACTGGCCAACCAAACGTGAGTACAAAATATAAATCATGGATTATTTACTAACAAAAAAATATTTATATACCAAATATAAAGTGTTTATATTTATTTTGCTCATTGAATAAAATACTTCTATGGATTTTAGTCCTTAATCACTTCACTGCAAGACTTTAATACAAACTAAGGACAATCCACGTTAATAAAAAAAACACAATAACACAACAGCAACTATGACATTGGTGTATCAAATATTGTAGACACTAATAAATTTTGAAACACATAGCATTTTAAAAATAATGAATCTGTGATAATCTACTGTATAATAAAGTGACTCTTCAAAGGCTATGATATATGGGCTATTTTTATAATAATAATTGAATAATAATAAGTTATTTATACAGAGATATAATAAGAATCAATAATTTATAAAAAAAATATGTTTTTACATAACTTAAGTAGATATTTTTTTGTTTATTTTGGAATAAGCTAAACAAATCTTATTTACTTTATGATATTAACTAAATATTATACTTTATTGTCATTCACCTATTTATCTTAAGTTAATATTTTACAATATTCATTTAAAAAGTGAAATACATAAACATACAAAATAATAAAACAGTATAAAAACTAGCCAAGCAGGGCCCAACGACCGGTGGTTAAGGCAATAGAGAGAAACCTGACATATGTCCTATCCAAGAGTATCGCCTTCTGTATCTGACTAAGCTATCTAGTGAAAGTCTCTTGAAGTGTTGATCAATACTTTTTGCTATAAGACCATAAGCAGAAACGTCTGTCAATATAATGATCTTATACTATTTTATTAAATGCTAATTACTATGGTTAGCCACTTGCTTAGTACAGAAAACATTAATGACAGCTAAGTTAAATATTAGCCACTATGCATTCATTGTTTCAATCATTGGCTCCCAAGATACAAGTGTCTGCTTAGGGAGCCACTGTATATTAATAATGGTTACACACTGTTTATACTCCCGGTGTGTGTTTAATTTGTGAAATTTATGTAACCAAATGTGTTAATAAATATTTTCCACTTTTTATTTTACAAATATGTAATGTGAGCTACCTTGCTCAACTTCGCACACAACATATTTTATATTTTATCATATTATTACCAGCAATACATCAAGAGCCTTAGAGGTAATTTAATAAAGACTTACTGACTTTGTTTCAGAGATTCACTTGTAAAGGGATTTTCCTCCAGCATAACTCACTTGTTCTAAACTGTACACTGATTGTCTACAGAGAGAGTACTCTCCTTTTTATCCTAAGTTTATGTTTATGCATTAGTATATGCATTGCCGACAACCGATAAAAGTACTTTAGTCAACTAAACTTTATAGTCAGTCCATTAACTATATAGATTATAATATTCAGTAGGACCAACTGTCGCTAACAATAATATTTAAAATTAAATTGGCATTCAGTAGGACCAACTGTCACTAACAGTAAAATATTTTTTTATAAAACAGATAGCCGAAGTAGACTGAGAAGAATAAGGATGCCACAAATAGTATTTCCTGAAAGTGACACAGAACCTGAGAAGTACTCAAGAAGGCAAGTAAAAAACATATTAGAAATGCAAAATTAGACATTTGCAGCACACAATTCAATTTTAATTGCAGTTCAATAAACCTTACTGTAACATTTATTGCTAAGAAATAAGACATTAACCTTAGTTTTGAATCATCTAACTTCTTATGCAAAGAATACAAGAGAAAATGTTATGTAGCTAGATAGGATTGAATAACACCTATACAAGGCCCGATGAATGTATAAGTTATATAAGAAAACCCCTCTGTCAGAGTTTTTTATTTGTTGTCCTTAGGGTTCAGTCATCCTTAGGGTCCTTAGAGTTCAGGGTCAGGAAACTCTTAAAATCGCATATGTTTATTGAGATAATGATAATTTTATATCAATCCTTTTTTTTCTTGTTAACGGGGAGGAAATCTTCAAAAAGATATCCGCTTTCTGTGGAGAAGGTGGCGGTTATGTGAGGTTTGTACCCACTAAAACCCCCCTGTGGCCATTTCGTCGGTGTATGACGAGGGGCTCCCGGATCTCCTGTGGAACACACCGGAGCCCCTTTGCACTGTGCTTAAGGAGAGCAAGTCCCGGGGGGGTGAGGTTACTCCCTCCCCCTCTGTGCCCTTGCAGTGCAAGGCAACACGGGCCAGCCGATGTCGCCTTCTTCCCGAGTCCACCTTAGCGGACGACAAGGACCCCAGCCTTGTCGCCCAGTGAACCCGAGGCCCCTTTTAGTCGCCTTCTACGACAGGCAGGGGATAACGTAGTCTTATTCTTGAGAGCCCAGAACTACAGGGCTGTAAATTTATATTGATCCTAGACTAAGTACACACTAATGACATATAGGATGGATGTGCAAGAAGAAAAAAATGTAGGCGTTATGAATATTTGTTGTGTGCATTGATTAAATATTGTGCAACAGGTCTCGTCAAGTTCGAGTTTTTTTTGCTGATGACAATGAGACGACTAACAGGACTATGAAAATCCGTCGCAATCGGGGACCCAGAAAAAACTATATGGAAGACAGTGAAGACAAACCAATACAGCAAAGTAAGTTAAGTTGAGCACAACTATGTTATCTACGGTTTTCATTTCTATCAAAACTGAATTTTTTTTCAAATGCTTGTGCTAGGGGTTGGTTAACCCTTTGTTGTCCGCCAAAGTGGACCGAAGAAGGCGACATCGGCTGGCTCGTTTCGCCTTCTTCGAGGAAGCGTCTCATCTTCGAGAGTCGAGGAATGGCCACCGAGGGTGTGGGAGGGGTTTAGTGTGTAAGAACACATACTTCGCCTTCTTCCCATAAGGATCTTGTTGTTTCCCCCCCGTCAACTAAAAAAAAGTATTGGTTCACGCCAATACCCGAATAGTGGATTCGAACCTAGGACCTAACTATTCGTATCTTACAATTCACAGAAGATACTCAAAACCATTAGGCCTTTGAGGCATCCTAAATTATTATAAAATTTCTTGGGGAAATTTTACTTATATTTTTGTGGTTGGTACATTTAATAAGTAAATAGCTTAGTCGGGACCCTGGTGCAGTCTTCTAGATCACTCGTATTAATCACAAAATCGATCGCTGTGAATCGATATATATATCGATATGTATTCGATAAATTAGATGTTATTAAGATACCCTCACTAAGTCACTGGTCACAATTCTTTAAAACAATCAGTGTACACTTTACCATTTTGCCTGGTGTAGTGTTTTTTAATTGTGATTTTTGATATCGTTAAATGTTGTTATAGACGACAATGTTCAAAGAAATTATTTGTGCAAAAACTTTCGCGCAATACCGCTGCCTGGTGTATAATGTTTAATTGTTAAAAACAATAAATTTCGTGAATGTATCCAATTGAAAACGATTCATAAATCAACAACGGTTTGTACATTTTTACGATAATATATTTACGATAGTATCATATAGATTGTACATTAATAATAATAACTTTACTATCAATACATACTTGTCGATTTGTTCTGAAGTTCGTGAAGAACGAATTAGTTACCGTTGACAACCCTCAACTTTAAACCTGCTTGGTGTAGGCCCGAGGTTTTTATTAAAGCCGACACTTTCTGGTATCGAGAAAGAGAGATTCTAAAAAGTCCAATTATTTATAATAAAACAACTTTATTAATACACAAGCAAACATGTATAGTCTACTATATAGGTACAGTCTACCACTATCTCAGGAGACACCTTTCCACTAGTCACAATCTGAACTAAACTATATTACTAGCGAAATAACTATATTTGTAATTATTATTACATCAATACACACAAACACTACTGCTTACTCACCTAGAGTCGTAGGCGTGATCTTCCACTTGTACATTCCGGACACACCTGTCTTGCTTTATTCTCAACACAATCGTCTTCGTTGTATTCATCTTTAATGGTATTCGAAGATAGTTATTAGTAATCACCATTTATTACTAAGCTAATGCGCCTTACCATCCAGGACTGCATTTCCACTAACATCAGATGGGATCGTAGTCGAGCACTTGCTTATAAAGTATTAAAAAATCTATATAGAAAGCTAACAATATTTCCTTGTTAACCAGTTTAGGCTTATGATTCGAAACCACGAACTTAAGCATCGCAGACCGTAGATTAGATGCTTCAAAATTTGAATGTCTCGATAGTCTTCCTATAAAAACTACCGATCCAATCGTGGTCTAACGCGATTAGAGCAACCGGCCAAGGCAAGCCCCTTGTGCAGTGTTAAACTCTCAAATAAGGGTCGGACTAAGCGACCTAACAGCTGTTCATTCAAATTACGTGAAACTGTGGCGGTCAGCTTCTCTGGCCAATCCGAACCGAGAGGACCCAACCAACTTAACCGGTAGTTTTTTTTATTTACATTGGTGGGATACATTTTTTTTGGCAAGTTTAAAGCGTCTGGTAAAGTTAGTACCGACGAAAAGTGTCTAGCAGTATTAATTATTAAGATTTTTTTACAATATTGTCTACAAAAAAACGTAAAAATACTACCACTTATAGTATCGGACAGGTGTTAATCGGCCATCGCCTCCAGCTAGGTAATTTAACAGCATATATGTATGTATATGTACCATTGTTGGACACAGGCCATCTCTGTAAAGAGAGTATAGGGGCAAAATTCTTCACGCGGCGCTAGTGCGGATTGTCAGACTACATGCCTTAGAAAATTTTCTCAGACATTCTATTTTCCCCACGATGTTTGAAAATTGCGAAAAACTATTTCATGGGTCGGCACCAATGAAATCGTTTTAGGCACCGGGAATCGAACTCGGGTTGCTAGCGTACTATGCAACTTGAGGCTACCGGACACTGAGCTAGCACGACCCACAGGTATGACTTATAGTACATACTAACACTACTTTATCTGTAAAGAAATAATTGTATTTATAACATATACGTTATTAATTCTGAGTAATGTTTTTTTTAATTTTTTGGTTTCTATTTATTATAGGTGTAATGTGTGAGCTTAAAGGTTCTTTCTCAGATGTGAGAAGAAGTTGCCGCAAGCGTAAACTCCTCCACCACAACTTCAATGAGAGTTGGATCACCAATGAGTTGAAGGTCAAGGGTTATCCAGACCTCTATGGCTTCCATGGATCTAGCTCCTCTGATGAGTCCACTTCCGGTGATGAAGCCACAACACTTGCAAATAAGAAAATGGTTCGTAATTCTTTATAATCATATATAAAAAATTACTGTTATCTGATCTTTTTGTGCAAGAAAATACTACCAAAGCAAAAAGCCCTCTCCTCCTGTAATACGATTGCCTCATAATACTTTTAAACTTTTTTGCAAACTCGATTATATCTTGCAAATACACAGTAAAACTTGGATACTTGGGATACATATAAGTTGAAGTTCAACAATTGAACTAATGGAAATGAGTAAAAACAAAAACCGACTATAAATCGAATCTAAACTTTTAAGGACGAATGTCCTCTTTTATTTTCAAAGTATTATATAGTATATTGCAAAGTTCTGTGGCCTTTATTCTTTTCTTCTACTTTCGTGCTCGTTGTCGTTATGGATTACTAGTTCGAGATTATCTATCAATAAGACAATCATTGGCGGGGTTGACAGAGACCTCTTTATAACAAACTTATTAGGTAACATATGCGACAGGTGATTAACCAATCGCCATACAAAACGACCTTTAGATAATAAATTGAACCGCTTAGCCACTAGAACCGCTCTTTTTTTTTATTCAAAATTAGATACAATAGAATCTGAATCATTACATTTTACCATTCTATGTCAAAAACCTATTATTCGGTTTTATATTCCCTATTCAAGGGAACTTTGAATAGTTAACCTCCCTCCTCTTTGACAACTGACTCAGCTGGGAGGTCGGGAGGGCTTAGAGGATAGATTAATCATGGCTTATGCTTGGTGATTAACCTCAACGGTTAAATAATTACTCTTACCATTTGTGCTTCGGTAGCAGGTTCTACTAGGTTATAGCTGTAGTCAAGAGAGGTATGATGATTGTTTTGTCTTTATATGTGAAAAACTAACTATGCATATAATTTGTTTAAAAATTGTAGACCCAAAATCATGTTCCAACCAACACTGATGAGGACACACAATTAGCTCGGCAAAGAAGAACTTCAGCCAGATTTAACAACAAAAAGGTAGGTTAATAAAAATAGATACATTAATAAGTATATATTCTTATGTGTTAATAAATTTAGACTTATAAAGATGTTAATTGATCATCTCTCTAGTATTTTTTAGTAGAATATATCTGAGAAAATTGGAAATGACCCTCCATCAGAGACTTGAGTCTGCTAAACTAATTGTGTCAAAATGAACATTAAGTGACATCATAGTAGTCGATTTTTGTTAGTATCGGTAATCTACTAGTTCAGTTGTGCCACAATAGTTTTACAATGACATACTACTGACAGTACTATTGTTTGCATTATTACTATTTCTTAATCTCGTTCATTATGATTTCTTTAATTATATTATGACATTCTTTATGAATACAGTCTACCCAAATTGAGATAAATGACAGCTCCCGTTCCTATTATAGGATGCAACAGAATCTGAATCGGAAAACGAGAATAATCAAACTGTAATTGAAAAAAAACCACAAGAAAGCAAAGAAAGTAAAGGGTTAGATAATGGAGAGAATACCCCAAAAAAGGAACTAGTTAAAAGTGATCAAGAACAAGCTGATGAGAACCAGGATAGTGAAAGGTGAGTACCACCACAACACATACAAGATCTTCTTGCAAAAGAAGTGGCAAGTGTAGGTATACACATCAATTGTCTACCTTACTTTTCTGATTGTCCCAACTTAGTTAAAAAGAAGTGTATGGCACTGGAAAGAGTACTTTGATGGATGATCCATCAATAAGGGAATCTGGCACAGGACAATCTGGTTGAATCTCCTTTGATTCCTATGGATAGACAGCTCCACCATAAGCAGAGATGAAGCAATCTTGCCCGTTAGGTTTCTTTCTGGACACTTAATAGTTTTGCATACTTGATAAGGAAAGTATCATCACCAATTGAGTGTTATATGATATATATATATAATTATGGTTGAGTGTGTTTAGGAATTTGCTTGTGTCTAAAGCATCCTTGACCTTCCGCAATCAGGCAAAAATTTTATACCATGTGGTGAAAGTGGGTCTGAGACGTAGAGAATTCTATTTGTTTTTATTTTTATCATGAATCATTTAGTAATCAATTTAAGAGTTTAAGAATTTACCACAGTTGGTTTGTTGTTTCTTAATTTTTTTTATTTTTTTATTTTTATTTATTTACTTTTAATTTTATTTATTTTTATTAATTTTATTATCATGAATCATTTAGTAATCAATTTAAGAATTTAAGCATTTTCCACAGTTGGTTTGGTTGGGGTAATGATAAGCATTTTCTTAATTTTTGATTTTATTTTTTTTTATTTTATTTATTTATTATTAATTTTATTTATTTTATTTTTATCATGAATCATTTAGTAATTAATCAAATTAAGAATTTTCCACAGTTGGTTTGGTTGGGGTAATGATAAACATTTTCTTATTTTTTAATAAAAAAAATTATTTTATTTATTTATTTTTATTAATTTTATTTTTATTATGAATCATTTAGAAATCAATTTAAGAATTTTCCACAATTGGTTTGGTTGGGTTAATGATAAACATTTTCTTAATTTTTTTTTTTATTTTATTTATTTTTATTAATTTTATTTTTATCATTAATCATTTAGTAATCAATTTAAGAATTAAGAATTTTCCACAGTTGGTTTGGTTGGGGTAATGATAAACATTTTCTTAATTTTTGATTTTATTTTATTTATTTATTATTAATTTTATTTATTTTTATTTATTTTATTTTTATCATGAATCATTTAGTAATTAATTAAATTAAGAATTTTCCACAGTTGGTTTGGTTGGGGTAATGATAAACATTTTCTTAATTTTTTTTATTTTTTTTTTTTTTTATCTTATTTATTTTTATTAATTTTATTTTTATCATTGATCATTTAGTAATCAATTTAAGAATTTTCCACAGTTGGTTTGTTGGGGTAATGATAAACATTTTCTGAATTTTATATTTCATTTATTTTATTAATTTTATTTTATTTTATTTTATTTATTTTTATTAATTTTATTTTTATCATGAATCATTTAGTAATCAATTTAAGAATTTAAGAATTTTCCACAGTTGGTTTGTTTGGGGTAATGATAAACATTTTCTGAATTTTATATTTCATTTATTTTATTTATTTTATTTATTTTTATTAATTTTATTTATTTTTATTATTAATCATTTAGTAATCAATTTAAGAATTAAGAATTTTCCACAATTGGTTTGGTTGGGGTAATGATAAACATTTTCTTAATCTTTATGTTGCATTTTCTCTTATATTATTTGTTTATTTCTTTGAATTAATACATATGTACTAACTATATTTGAAAATTCTATGCAGAATTTCTAAAATCTTTCACATGCTTTTTTCTTACTTATTAATTCACTAATATTTTCCTTTGTTATACTACAACCATGTTGGTACAATGTTGCTTTGTAATATTTATGAAAAATAAAAATATACAATACTATTCTAGTAATCAAGGACCGGCTAGATCTACTAGGGGGAGAGGAAGAAGAAGGCAGAAAAAAGAAGATGGTCATCAGGAAACAGGTAAATTTTAACTTATATTAGCTAGTCCTGTTATTGCCTTTAAAAAGCAGACATACATTTGATGCTTACCCCAATATTATTCAAACTGTACTGTACTGTTCTGTTCATATATTATGTTATTACAATTTGTTGTTCAAAGTTCGCCATTTAACTTTGTTAACGGGGAGGAAATCTTCAAAAAGATACCCCGTCTTCTGGGGGGAAAGCGGCGATTATGTGGGGTTTAACCCACTAAAACCTCCCTTGGTGGCCCTTCCTCGGTGCATGACGAGGGGCTCCGGGATCTCTAGTGGATCGCACCGGAGCCGCTCTGCACCGTGCTTTAGTAGAGCACATCCCGGGAGGAGGTTAGTCACTCCCCCCCTGTGAATGAATGAATGAATGAATATTCTTTATTGCGCAACAATTAAAAACAAAATACATCAGAGAAATAGTAACTACAATTTTCACATTAGACAAGGTCGTTGCATGCGCAATGGGCTGTCTTATCGCTAAGAGCGATCTCCTGTGCCCTCGCGGTGCAAGGCGACACGAGCCAGCCGATGTCGCCTTCTTCCCGGGTCCACCTTAGCGGGCGACAGAAGCGCCCTATAACCCCTAACGCCCTAACGAATTGTAATAATATTGTGATTTGCTTCTTATTTATTTATAACTCTTTATTGTTTACACTTTTAATAAAAAAGGACACAAAAATAAGTGGCTGTAGTTAATAATAAATAAGTTACTTAACTATATAATCCTCGTTCATTCGCCTTTATATATATATTTATCTATGGGTTTTTGTGCGTTTAATTTATTATGTTTTTTGGCAATTTATCGTTTTAAAAAATAATGCCTGATCAAAGTGTTAACAACCCTTTAAAAAGAGGTAAAAACGACCTGAGAGCTAATTTTTTTACAAATAATTTCTGATTTGTTTATCTGAGGGGCAGATGAATTTGGCAGAGAGATCATTTGTCCTTTTTAACGACACAAAAACGACAAACGTTCTTAATTTTAAAACGTTACATTTAAAAAAACAATCCCTTAAAAATGTCTTAACCTCGTAATTAACGAGATTCCTATATAACCTCTTTGCATTGCATTGACAAAATATGCTCCTGTCCTGTTGACAGATGTTAATTTTGAAGTGTTTATTTTTTGTGTATTTAATTTTTTTAAATAAATTACATGTTTTACTATACATTTAATAAATTTAAGTTAATGTTAACATGCGGATGAAGGTAGCGGAAAGTGAAAAAGCTGTGAGAAATTACGGGTATAACATGTAGTTATGTCAATAATTTCTTCCTCGAAAATACGAAGTAACGATATTTATATACTAGATGAGATGTTCGCTTCGAAAGATACGTTACCCTAAGTTGTGGTGCGGACAGTCCAGCAGTCCTGGGCTTACAGAATTAAGGTATCCTTTGCCTGTCTTGGCGAAATTAATGGGGGCCCTTGTCGCCGTAAAAGTGGATCCGAAAGGCAACAAGGAATAGTAACATGTTGCCTTAGCACTGCGGGGGAGAGGTGCTGGTGAAGGAACCCTTTCCCTGGGATGTGCTCAGTGTAGGATTCGATTCGCTGCACCCCTCATTGTGTAACTGTGTTATGTTATATACTACTACTACTACTGTATTATATTATATAAAGATATCGACCTACTTGTAAACTATAAATCCACCTCTGTATTTAATTATATCCTTGTTGCAGCGTCAGAGTGCTCGTCATCGGAATCTTGCAGCGAGTTGGCGCTGGGCAGGCAACCGCGTCGCTCCAAACGCACGAGAAAACCGAAACCGGCCTTTGTGCAGATCACGCCCAGAGAGACGAGGGGAAGAGGCAAGTCACACAGTTCTTTATGTTAATATATATTTATATTTGTGAACAAGTGTCAAATATAAGTAAGTGATCAATTAGAAGCAATTCTTCTTCTTCTTCGTTCCCTCACTGCTGAGGATCGCGACCACGTACAAGCAGCCTCCATTGAGTGCGGTCATAGGCCGAGTGGACCGCACGCTGCATTTATAGAAGCAATTAGAACACTAAAAAGCATTTAAAAGATACAGAGAGAATACACAGTTATAATTACGAGTCAAAACAAAATCCGTAAACGATACTAAGCACGGACATGCTCTTTTATTATAGAAATATCTTAGTTATATTACGAAGTTACGGTAGCTTCATATTCTCCCATTTCGTAGCCGGTACTGCTAAGGATTACTTATCGATGTTTGGTTGTCATAAACCCACCAATATTTCAATCAACAAATATTCTTCTATAAAGTTCCCTGGTATATCTAACTCGGAACCCAAAGTAATAATAATAATAACTTTATTAATATCACAAAAACATGTTACATATACAGGAGCTCTGTCTCCTGAACTAGGTACAGTGTACCTGTATCTCAGGAGACAGTGCCTTCCAGAGTCATAAACAGTAAGTCCTGCGTACAATAAAGTAAATATGAACACGAAGCCATGCCACCATGCACGAATATAACGACAAATTCAAAATCTCTTCTTTCTTTTCGATTGGAATCGATTAAACAGAAAATTACAGCATATGGTAGCTTACCATATTATGCCGACACTTATAATGAATAGAATAGAAGCTCATGCTGAGGTTTGCCTGGGTTACCTGGAAGAGATCGCTTGTAGCGATAGGGCCGCCCATTTTTGGGTTAAGTTTACTTCTTACTTGGATTATTCTTATTTTAAAAAGTGATCAATAAATAATCTATGCGGTGAAGTTGCAAAAAACTCGGATGCCTCGGACTTTAAAAAAGCAAACGCACATTTTGATTTAATATGAATATCAAGTACGTCTGTGCGCGCGCGAGTGTATACGTGCGTGCGGTACGATTGTTTGTTATATGCTTTATATTTTATTTCCAGGCAAAACATTTACAATAAGAAAGAAGCCAAATAGTTTAAGGGAGAGGAAACCGAAAATCCTTCGTAGAAAAACAATTAGATGTGAGTTTATAAGTAAAATATTCAAACGTAATAATAATAATAATAACTTTATTAATATCACAAAACATGTTACATATACAGGAGCTCTGTCTCCTGAACTAGGTACAGTGTACCAGGAGACAGTGCCTTCCAGAGCCACAAACAGTAAGTCCTGCGTACAATGAACATGATATGAAAAGTAAACATGAACACGAAGCCATGCCACCATGCACGAATGTAACGACAAATTCAAAATCTCTTCTTTCTTTTCGATTGGAATCGATTAAACAGAAAATTACAGCATATGCCAGCTTACCATATTATGTCGACACTTATAATGAATAGAATAGAAGCTTATGCTGAGGTTTGCCTGGGTTACCTGGAAGAGATCGCTCGTAGCGATAAGGCCGCCCATTTTAGGGTTAAGTTTACTTGGATTATTCTTATTTTAAAAAGTGATCAATAAATAATCTATGCGGTGAAGTTGCAAAAAACTCGGATGCCTCGGACTTTAAAAAAGCAAACACACATTTTGATTTAATATGAATATCAAGTACGTCTGTGCGCGCGCGAGTGTATACGTGCGTGCGGTACGATTGTTTGTTATATGCTTTATATTTTATTTCCAGGCAAAACATTTACAATAAGAAAGAAGCCAAATAGTTTAAGGGAGAGGAAACCGAAAATCCTTCGTAGAAAAACAATTAGATGTGAGTTTATAAGTAAAATATTCAAACGTAATAATTTTGATCGCCTGCTAACCAACTATTTTGGTTATGGTCTACGAAACGACTGCGAAATCAATTTAGAATTAAACCAAGTGAAAAAAAAGACAACAAATGAAATGTTTACTTTAAATTCCAGCTCAATCGCCATCCAGCAGTAGCAGCAGCTGCACTTCCAGTTCAGACACGGAAGAGGACCTCAATGTTTCTATGAAAAATAAAACAAAGGGCAGGTATGTACATGAACGATTTACGAGCAAAAATAAAAATCGACCTCTAATCCAATCCGTGACGGTTTAAACAGTAAACGATACTAAGCATTGACATGCTCTTTTATTTTAGAAATATCATAATTATATTACGAAGTTACGGTAGCTTCATATTCTACCATTTCGTAGCCGTTACTGCTAAGGATTACTTATCTATGTTTGGTTGTCATAAACCCACCAATATTTCAATCAACAAATATTCTTCTATAAAGTTCCCTGGTATATCTAACTCGGAACCCAAAGTAATAATAATAATAATAACTTTATTAATATCACAAAAACATGTTACATATACAGGAGCTCTGTCTCCTGAACTAGGTACAGTGTACCAGGAGACAGTGCCTTCCAGAGCCACAAACAGTAAGTCCTGCGTACAATGAACATGATATGAAAAGTAAATATGAACACGAAGCCATGCCACCATGCACGAATATAACGACAAATTCAAAATCTCTTCTTTCTTTTCGATTGGAATCGATTAAACAGAAAATTACAGCATATGGTAGCTTACCATATTATGCCGACACTTATAATGAATAGAATAGAAGCTCATGCTGAGGTTTGCCTGGGTTACCTGGAAGAGATCGCTTGTAGCGATAGGGCCGCCCATTTTGGGTTAAGTTTACTTGGATTATTCTTATTTTAAAAGTGATCAATAAATAATCTATCCGGTGAAGTTCCAAAACTCGGATGCCTCGGACTTTAAAAAGCAAACGCACATTTTGATTTAATATGAATATCAAGTACGTCTGTGCGCGCGCGAGTGTATACGTGCGTGCGGTACGATTGTTTGTTATATGCTTTATATTTTATTTCCAGGCAAAACATTTACAATAAGAAAGAAGCCAAATAGTTTAAGGGAGAGGAAACCGAAAATCCTTCGTAGAAAAACAATTAGATGTGAGTTTATAAGTAAAATATTCAAACGTAATAATTTTGATCGCCTGCTAACCAACTATTTTGGTTTATAATTTAGAATTAAATCAAGTGGAAAAAGACAACAAATTAAATGTTTACTTTAAATTCCAGCTCAATCGCCATCCAGCAGTAGCAGCAGCTGCACTTCCAGTTCCGACACGGAAGAGGACCTCAATGTATCTATGAAAAATAAAACAAAGGGCAGGTATGTACATGAACGATTTACGAGCAAAAATAAAAATCGACTTCAAATCGAATCGAACGTTAAACGCTGTATATATTTTCGATTTATCGTAGGATTATTACGAAATAATTATACAGAACCTAACCAAATGTTCATCAAACTACTCTTGAAGTAGATCCTTTCTAATAAAAAATAAATCATCGAAATCGGTTGGCGTGATATTGAATTATTCTTTTATTTGTGGCGCACATACATTTAGACTTTTTTGTTCACTGCCGAACACTTAAAATTGCAATAAACAATTTCATTGGTGCCAGGGATCGAACTTGTTAGCTATTGTATAACTAGAGGCGACCCGGGCACTGAGCTACCACAGGTCAGTGTCCGGTACATTACAATTTTGCAATAGATCATTCATCATATATAGGTAGGTTGTTATGTTTGTTTCAGACAAAAGTCGAAATCTATGGACGATAAGAAGACTGATAGAGCGCTTAGGGATATTCAACCGGTAGAAGTTGATGGAAGCGTCCGATTTACTTCTGTAAGTAGTTAAAAATATTTGTGTATCATTTATATGTTCTCTTTTATAGGAAAAATACCACAGGAGCTGCAGGTGTGTAGCCAAGCTTTGTAAATTAAGTAGGCTTGTTTCATGAAGATCCCCAAGTTGCATCAGTTTGGTATTAATCTTGGAGACAATTGATTCCACTAAGTTGGTAGTGTGTATGGATGGAGATTAGCTGAAAAAGGCACAATCTTAGAATGCTTATTATTATTATAATCTCAAATCGATTGATTGATGATTCATTGTTTTTGTTAATGGCGTTTCCATATAGATTTCGCCAATGTCGAAGTGCGTACGTTAAACTGCTGTTAGAAGCGGGCTTCGTGACGGACAAGGATCTAAACTATAAGGGAGTATGTGTGGTTACTGTTGAGACATTTCCGCGCTATGCTCACTGTTGATATGTCTAAAACAATAGAAACAAACACAATATATACATAGGGTTAGTTGTTTAAAAGACAGACAAACTAAAGTCTAATGTTATTTTTGTGGAGGAATGAACATAAAATATAAACAAAAGGAGAGTTAACAAGAGATAGTAGGGATTTGAAGTCTATGGGGCGCGGGATATCATTAGGAAGGAGGTCGTAGAGGGAAGAAGATAATAAGGGGCAATTGAAAAAAAGGTGATTAGGGAGTCCCTTCGTCTTAATCTCAAATCAATCTGTAAAAAATATATATATATGTATAGTAGTTATTAAATTATTCTACCTCTTGTTAGCTCATCGGAAGGTTGTGCTTCGAGTTACCTCGCTCACCGTTAATTATTAAAATGCAATACTTTTACAGTTGTCAATGCAGGATATGCATTCAACAAATTGTCTGTATGTAGGGTACATGTTTGATATAATTTCTTTGTACCCTAATAGCTATGAGTCATGAAATATATATGAAATTTTGTTATATTCCTCAGGTGGGTGGGCTAGAAGAGCACATAAAATGTTTACGTGAGATGGTCCTGTTCCCGTTGATGTATCCGGACCTGTTCAACAAATTCAAAACGAGACCGGCGAAAGGTGTCCTATTTCACGGGCCACCCGGTACTGGCAAAACCTTGCTGGCAAGAGCGCTGGCCAACGAATGCAGTTTGGTTGGTGGCAGGAAAGTGGCGTTCTTCATGAGGAAAGGTGCTGACTGCTTAAAGAAATGGGTTGGCGAGAGTGAGAGACATCTTAAGTTATTATTTCAACAGGTTAGTGTTATCATCAACGTGCAGTTAATAATATTTAAGTTTCCGCTTTTCTTTGTCAAAAAAAATTATTGTTGAAAGTTTTTTATACTTTCAACAAGTTGACGATGATCACACCTGATGTTAAGTGGAAATGCACTCCTGTATGGTAAGGCGCACTTGCTTAGCAAATGCCTATTCACCTTACTATTGAAAATACCCACATTATAATTGGTGTGATTTTAAATGATGTGAGTGAGAGTTACTTGCTCAGTGTCTTCTAAAGTTCCTGTTGTGTTTGAGGCGAATCTTCCTCCAATAATTGCTCTTTATTTTCATCGTTCTCAATTTTTGAACTTCCACTGCACTCTCTGTCTTTTATGTCCAAATCGCCACTTTTAAACTTTTGAAACCACCAAAGGCATCCTCATTATTTGAGAGCTAATACGAGGAATCGATGTGGCTCAGCAGCAGATGTAGTTGGCTTAAATTTGGACATATAAAGTATGTGATACTAATGCGAACTTAATAATATAATAGGGTTGTTAAAACATTATTTATATTAAAATTTAAGTCTAAATTCGACAGACATTTTGAAGTTTATTTTTTAATTAATCTAGGCGAACAAAATGAAGCCGTCAATAATATTCTTCGACGAGATCGACGCGCTGGCGCCGGTACGCAGCGTACGCCAGGAGCAGGTGCATACCAGCGTGGTGGGCACGCTGCTCGCCGAGATGGACGGCTTGTGTGACAGGTTGATATTACTTGAGTACTCTTACGTAGTGAGTTAAAGTTGATTTAAGTTTAAGCATTTAAGCTTTATGTAATCTTGTGTAAGTTTGAGAAATGAAATGTAATGGTTTAAATTGACAGATCATTATTAAATAGGCAGCATCAAACTTTCAATGATTTCAATGAAAGTTTCAGGGAATCTTCCGATTTACCTGGCGAGTAATCCTGTAAAGTTTTGTAACGATCGGAGCTTTTATGATGATATTCTATTGTTTTATAACCCAAAATTGTATTGAGTAGTAATTATGTACATGGGTGTAGGTAGGTGATCTTCACCCGCTTCAGAAGAGAATGAATATGGAGAGAAATTAATAATTAATATATTGTGAGAGTTAAATTAAATATTTAATGATGTAAGTTTGTTGTTTAAATAAAATAAAGCAGCATCTACCCCGGCGAAGTGGCCTGGGTACGCTAGTTACTCTTAATATATAAATATTGTAGTTTAAATGATTGTCAACAGAGGCGAGGTGATTATAATAGGAGCAACTAACCGTTTGGACGCGGTGGACCCGGCTCTGAGGAGGGCGGGGCGTTTCGACCGGGAGCTGTACTTCCCGCCCCCACACGCCGCGGGCAGGCGGGACATACTCGACATATATACCAGGGACTGGCGACCGAGGCCCAACGATGATACCTTAGACCATATAGCTGATATCACCAACGGTTATGGAGGTGAGAATTTAATTTTCAACCGAATTCAAAGAAGGACATTCTCAATCAATCAAAGTTTGTTACCTCATAACTTTCGACTGGGTGAACCGATTTCGATGATACATTTTTTATTTGGAAGCTGGTAATTCATTTGGTCTACTGACACATATTAATACATTAATATATGTGGATGCTATCAACTGTCACTACTGACATTTAATAGCATCCACAAGAAAACCATATAAGTCTTAAATTTGCATTAAGTTTGCAATATCACGCCAATGGATTTCGCTGATTCATGGCGCCCGAGGAATGATTCGTCACTATTCGACACAGACTTTTTTTTCTTAAACATTATTTAAAAATGTGAATTATTACTACATTTTGTGCAATTTGAATAACAATTTTATTATTTTGAAACATTTTGTTTATTATTTATTAATGAATTATGAATATAAGAAAATAAATGATGGGAAAATGAGAAGTTATTGAAGGAGTTGGTCGATTAAAAATAGATGGTGCCTGCCACTCGAACGATATTTTAGAATGTGCTCTAGAGTACAAAAAGGTTGGGAACCTCTGATTTAGCGCACACCAGTGGTATATTCCAACGCATTTTCTATATTAATTTGTATGACGATGCATGAGACATTCTAGGCCTGGAATGTTGAGTTTGGTGACGTGCTAAAGAAGGGCGACGTTTCGATACCCACGAAAATTTATGCGATTACAGTTTTATTAAGTGATATTATAATATTATTCAAGAGTACACCCAAATGGAAAATATTAACCTCATGACAAACACACACTCACACAAACACACACATACATATTTCACTACACATTCACATAACTTCTCGTTGTTTTCCTTTTCCACACATTTTGTTTAATTTATTTTTTATTATTATTAAATTTACTATATTACTTAAAAACTTAATGGACACAGGACTTGCTGTTTGTGACTCTGGAAGGCACTGTCTCCTGAGATACATGTAGACTAGACTATACCTAGTTCAAGAGACAGAGCTCCTGTATATTGTAACATGTTTGCTTGTGTGGTATTAATAAAGTTAATTATCATTTACAGGCTCCGACTTGAAAGCGTTGTGCTCGGAAGCCGTGTTGAGAGCATTAAGAAGGGTCTATCCACAAGTATATGATAGCGAACATGCCCTTGTCATTGATCCCAGGAATGTAAGCAAAATTTTTTTAAACTAATTATTTATGACATAGGTAAGAGATGTAGTGTATAGTATTTTACCTATAAAAAGTTTCCTTTCTTTAGCGGGGTATACAAAGACAGTTACTGCTGAGTAGCTCAAATTACATTGGATGCTTGATGCCATTGATTTTTTGTACCGAAGAAACCGAAACTCATATTTTGTGTATGTATTGGATACATAGACATAGATTTTCACAGCAGTCATAGAATCGGCGATGCTGTTGATCGGTGAATTAAAAATATGTGTAATATTGACAAAAATAAGCTCTCAGGTCTTTTTTATCCCTTATTACCAAGTTTTAATTGTGTTTTTGTATGTTGTTTCTAGGTGGAAGTACAGCTAGAAGACCTGCAGCGCGCGATGCTGGGTATGGTGGCGGCAGGAGCCCGGAGTGTGCCGGCTGCGGCGCGTCGGTTGCCTGTGCACGCGCACCCTCTACTTGGGCCGCAGCTGCGAGCCGCCGCGCCGCTGCTGCGTACGCATGCACCACACCCCTCTGGGTGAGCCTATCACGAAATCCCAGTCCACGAGTCCCATAGTGCATTTACGCTCATCATACAGAGACATTGAAATCTGAACATGGTAATGATTGATCAATGCTCCTTGTCCGCACTTACCCAATAGTCTTTGAGCAGACAATGCGAACATTGGCATGATCATTAAGACAATGACGCTTTTTGATTCTTAAAGTTATGGCTTATACCTTTAACAATTTAATCGGTGCCACTGAGTGGTGGACACTTAGCTACCGCGACTACTCTTGCTTTTTTTTTGTTCACGGGGAGGAAATCTTCAACAAGATCCCCAAGAAGGCGGGGTGCCTTCTGGGGGGAAGGCGGCGGTTATCTGGGGTTTTTACCCACTAAAACCTCCCCGGCGGCCCTTCTTCGGTGCATGGGTGAGGGGCTCCGGGATCTCCGGAGGAACGCACCGGAGCCCCTCTGCACCGTACTCTTAGGAGATCGCTCTTGCTTATGCTTAGCTTTAAATATTAGTTAAAAGGTACCTATTAGCCATTAGGGTAATATAATTGAGTTTAGTTTTTTTTCAACCGACTTTAAAAAAAGAGAAGGTTCTCTAGCGTTTATTTTATTTATTTATTTACAAAGTCACACAGCACTTAGGTGTTAAATTTACAATCTTGTACAATTAAACATACTGCCAAGTTTGGACTTCATTATTTATAATAAGTTATTTTAAGAGACGTTTGAAATATATGTGTCTTCAACTAATCTAAATACAAATATCTTCTTTGAAAACAAAACAAAACAAAAGTGCCCTATTTTTGACTACTTGTTCTACTGGGTGAAACGATTTTGATGATTCTTTTTTATTTGAAAGCTGGTCCTTCCCTAGTGGTCGCATTTGGTCCAATTCCGACAATGATGTCTAAACTTGTATAAAGTATTTAAGTTATAAAATAAAATAAAAGGTGCAAGTATGTGTGCAAGGCTGATGGACGACACATTCAATATCACGCGAACCGATTGCAATGATTCATTTTTTGTTGTAAATGATGTACTTCGAGGGTAGTCTGATTAGAGCTTGATTCATTCTTATACGTAATATTCCTACGATAATTCGGAAATGCAAAGAGGATGTAATAACGTTTAATGTTTCATACGATTTGTAGTCTGTTTTTGTTTTTACTCGTAAATATACTTGGTTCTAACGTAATATATCCAAAACAGCGACATGAAGACTGCAGAATGCGCGCTGTCCTCGAGCGTGCTGCTGATTAGCGGCGAGTGTGCGGAGACGCATATCGCGCCCGCGCTGCTTGCCCAGCTGGAGCACTGCACCGTGAAGGAGCTGAGCATGTCTACGCTGCACTCCGCCCTCGCCTTCACACAGGAACAGTCACTCATATCTGTGAGTATTTATACTTTACTAGCGTATCCAGCTAGCTTCGCCGGGATAGTTTTGCTTTATTTTATTTAAACAATAAACTTACATCATTAAATATTTAATTTAACTCTCACAATACAGTAAAATATTCATTTCTCTCCATATCGATTCTCTTGATTGTCTTCTCAAGCGGGTGAAGATCATTACCTACACCCATGTACATAATTACTACTCAATACAAATTTGGGTTATAAAACAGTAGAATATCATCATAGTAAATAAAAGCTGCATTTGACAGTTCAAAAAGAGGAGTGCTCTGATCGTGACCAAACTTCCCTGAAAGTTTCATTGAAATCGAACAAACCCACACACTTTCTCTTTTATATATATAGATGTAGCACAGTGGATTATAACTCGTGACTCTTCAAGTATTTTTTTTAATGAGATTACGCCATTTGAGGTCCTATGAAGCTGTTGCTAAAAATTAAGCAACAAAGTTGGCCCTATTATGGAGAAAGTTTTCCTCTCTCTCCTTCGGATGTTCTTAAGGATGTTTCTTTGCTCTTCCTTTCGCTACTATCGAGTCGTTATCTTTTGCGGCTAAGGATATGACGAGCTCACAGTATTCAAGCAATTCTTCTCTGATATCGTCAGAGGCATCTGTGCTGACTATGTTGACCTCAATGACAGCGGTATCCATCAGTAATCCTCGATAATTTAAAAAAGGACTTCCAAATATGCAGTGTCTCGAATTGACAACAAAATTTTATTTCTATGTGTATTTATACTCTACAACCGGTTGTCCTACAGTTGACTTGAACCGAGGTATTGGAGCTTTGAAATCACACATAATGGTCATCATTTATTCGGCGAATCTGTCAGTCATTGTTTATCATAGTTATTTAATCGTTGCCAAGCAACCGCACAACATCCCTGTGTATTTTTATTAATTTAATGCATTTTGTATGTTTACATATATATTTCTTTCTGTCTCCTTTATATAAACTAAAAGTGTAGGAAATTTCATTTTCCTCCATCCGCGCTTCTTGCAATTTTTGCTTCACGTAAAAAGTTTTTGCTTCGCTTATTAATATAATGATAACTTGAATTTCAAAAAAGGCGCCACTTCAGTATTTATCACCGATTGTAGCCACCCTAACATATGTTGTTATTTTTAAGTTAATTAAATTAATTAGTATTTATTAAAGACTCGGGAAAGGCACTGTTTCCTTTGGTTACAAGATATATGTGACGGTGTCCCATTGTATTAAATAAATAAATAAATAAAAATGTTTATTTCGATACATGCGTTCTTTTTACAAATTTAGGCTGAGACCTTCTAGTAAGCAAGAAATATGCTTGTGTCAGAAGATCTTCCATATAAAACTTATTATATTATACAGGTTTTTTTAAATTAAATATATATTCACACACACACACATATATATACATATATATTTATATAATTATTAATTTATTATTACTATAATATTAATAAAAGTATTTTTAAAGCATGTAATCTTAAATGACTTTTATTAATTCTTCTGTGATGTCGTAATCGAGTGTTTTTAACCATATCAACAGCGTTCTTTTAGTTGCATAATTATTCATGGGGTAAATCTTAAGTTTCTTATTTATTTTGTTATTATTATATTATATTGTATTGCTTATAAACTTTATTTATTTAGTTATTTTCGGAATGTCGACGCGCGGACCGTGGCTGCATCCTGTTCATCCGGGACGTGACGTCAGTGTGGTCCACGCTCAAGGCCGCCAACAGCACGGCGCTTCTGCTGCAGCTGTGGCGCACGCGCGCTGCCGGCGACAACACCATGCTGCTCGCTACTGCCTCTGTGCCTCATGAAGATCTACCACCTGAGGTGTGTTTCTATTGTGTCTTGGCCTGAGCACATTCACGAGCATTCACACCACTACCTTAATGGTCTCACATGCATTTGCATCTCTGTTTTTCTTCCTTGCCATTAGTACCATATGCATTTGTACCAGCAAATTACTTCATTTTGATAAAAAAATGAATGCTAACAATTTTTTTTACCAATATTAGATAGACTATTGCTTACATTTCAAACATTGAAAAAAATAATTTAAATAAAAACTAAACTAAATGTAGGCAAGCTCAGAAGAGTCAACTTACAAATTATCTAATTATACAAAGCTTATCTTTTATATAAGTATATTTATATACATAGTTAAATTCGCAAATAGTTAATTTAGTAAGCGACTTTGTTCAGTAGACGGTTATGCAGATTAGACTTAAAATATCTAGTTTAACGAAATTCACATGTAGCTATTCCTATTTTTCCGTATTAATAACACTACTACAAACTATTCTAAATGAGTTTAAGCTTGTGCTAAGAAATTTGGCTTCCACCATAAATCGTCTTATTCCTTATTCTCCTATTTCTAGTTTGTCCAGCTGTCATATCATCATCATAAGCCCGCGTCTATACACTGCTGGAAATAGGCCTTCCTCAATGCCTTCCACCACATACGATCCTCCGCTTTCCGCATCCAGCTACTTCCGGCTATCCTTATAAGGTCGTTCGTCCATCTGGAAGTAGGGCGCCCTACGCTTCTCCGGCCTATGCGCGGCCTCCGTTCCAAGAATTTCCTTCCCCATCTACCGTGATCATGTATATTAAGAGATGTCTCTCACATATAATTAATTTTTAAAAAGACTTTCTAATTACAATAATATCTCATACCTTCAAAAACGACCACATTCAAGGCATCTTTAATGTCTTTGCAGCTTCAAGAACTGTTCCCCGTGTATAAAGACTGCGTGTATCGAGTGCGAGAGCCCACCGCGTCTGAAGTAATTAATTTCCTCAAGCCGGTCATCACAGAAGCGCCCTTGGAGCCGCCTGTTGTTGAAAATAATGAACCGTTACCAGCCCTACCCAGAGGTAAATACTGGAACTGCTGGGACTTCGCGCAGCTAGGAGTTGTTTAGTCATAGTTGGGTAAGGGAATAGGAAGAAGTGAAAAAGTGTAACTACAATTGATTCACAATACGTCAACGATTTGATGTGTGTATGTGACGTGTGATGCGTGAACGGTTTGCTCTTTAATCTATTGAACGATGAACCTCCGCCAGCCTTTTCATCCGAAAGAGCCAAATATAGACAATCTACATATATATATTAAAGAGAAAGTGTGTGGGTATGTTCCATATAGGCTCCGTAACGGCTGGACCGATTTCAATGAAACTCTCAGGGAATCTTCAGACTGACCTGGCGAGTAATCCCGTAAACTCAACCTTGAACTGTCAAACAAGCCATATGTCGTACTTTTATTTCTGACATTAACTTGAGCCCGATATGTTTTTGTATAAATAATAAGAATGATATTGTATTTACTCATATGTACATGGGTGTAGGTAATGATCTTCACCCGCTCGAAAAGAGAATAGAATGAATACGGAGAGGAATGTATAATTTAATACATTGTGAGAGTTAAATTAAATATTTAATGATGTAAGTTTGTTGTTTAAATAAAATAAAGCAAAATCTAGCACGGCGAAGTGTGCTGCGTACGCTAGTACACATAAAATTTATCTAATGATATTATTTTAACTAAAGCTTTGCTACGAAAAAAAAAAACATATTATGATAAAAATTTACTTTCGCGTTGACCTTTGTCAATGAATTCTTGTCTTATTTTTTCAACCGACTTCAAAAAAGCAGGAGGTTCTCAATACGTCTGCATGTTTTATTTTATGTTTCATACTTCATAACTTTGGACTTGGTGAACCTGTTTTGATGATTTTTATTTGAAAGCTGGTGCTTCCCGTGTGGCCCCATTCCAATTTGTTCCAATTCTGACAATGGGATCCATGAGAAAACCATATAAGAAATGAAAATTGTACTTCAAGGGTAGGTTGACGAGAGATTGATTAGGCCCTGATTAATTATATTTCGTACTATTTCTACGATAATTCTTTCTGGAACTTCAAAGAAGGCGTCCGTTGTTTTTAACAACAACCGACTTGAAATCGAATCAAACTGGTAAATATACTTGTATTATTTTCTCGGGGCTGAGGGTCGTGGCCACGAAGAGAGCTGCTCTTAACCAATATTCCCCATTCTCTTCCATCTTGGACCAGGTAGGATAGTCGTCTGGAGTTTCAGTCCTGGATGGAGTGGAGTCCTGGAGGAGTTCTAGGGGAGGCTTTGGCTCAGCTTCTTTTGTCCTCGACCCAGGTAGCCAGAATTAGTTTTAGGCTAAAACAAGTCGTGGAGAGGAAAGTCAGTCTTGATTTTCAGCTCTTCAAGAATAGACTCATTGGCGCGGCGCTCAGTCCTTGAGATTCACACTTATCTCGAATCTTCTATCTCTCACGAGACCTCCATGTCCAGGTTTCGGAAGTGTATGAGGAAATGGAGAAGATGAGATGGGGGTCGGCATTAGTTTGATTTTTGTTTGATTGAATAATTAAATAATTCTTTCCCAGCACCTCCGCCACCGCCGCCTCGCGAGAGTGCAGAGGACGTGGCGCGCCGCAAGCGCAAAGAGGACTACAAGCTGCGTGAGCTGCGGATATTCCTGCGCGACATCTGCCGCAAGCTCGCCTCCAACCGCCGCTTCTACAAGTTCACCAAGCCCGTGGACCTCGAGGAGGTATAATGCTCACCTCTTGGAAAGATTAATGGTTGAAAATTTATGACAATTACATGTTCTTCGATATTCTTGTTGAAGTTAAACTTCTTTAAGCACGCTTGGCTTGGAAAGTGAACTAGTAAATGCGTTACGAATAGTGTGACCTGACGAGGCGAACAGAAGTGAGAGGTGTTTAGTACATGTATACGTTAGTGAGATAGAGAGGGAGTTATGTTTCGTATATCTAAGATACAGTAAGGTCTGTTGTCTGTATCACGCTGAAGGAGCTTAAGTTAAATTAAATGGCTCTTTAGATAAAATTAAATTGTATATTGTTTATGGCTTATTTTCTTTTGGATGATAAGGTTGCCATTGCACTACGCTATCACCGCCTTATATCGTTCACTGTCTTGTCATTTAAAAATGTCCTTTTACCTGCTGTTCCCTAGGTTACGGATTACCTGGAGATAATAAAGCAACCGATGGATCTTGAGACTATGATGACTAAGGTGGACATGCACAAATACAACTGCGCGAAGGAGTTCCTCGACGACATTGACCTTATATGCGCCAACGCGCTGGAGTACAACCCGGATAGGTGAGTAGCACAATAGAATTTATGACTGAAGATTTGACCTCACCTGTCATATTATTATATTATTGTCTATCGAAATATATATATCTATAATCAACGCGCGAGTTGAATGCAGAGCTCAGTAATGCGTTAGTTATGTGACCTAAGTATAATTATTGATGACCATAATGAGTGTTTGGATAGATTTAAACAATTATTTCAATTTACAATTTTACACTAGGTTGCCATATTGAATAAAAACCCACTGACTATAAGTAATACAGGGTATTAGGAGACAGCTTTCAAAAACGAAGACAGATGATAGTAGTAATGACACTGATGATGGGACGGACAAAAAATCGATTCTGATTAAAAAAATATTTTAAAACATTTTATTAGCATTATTTACGCTCTATTATATTACTAAAGCAAAAGAAACGATAGTTTTATACATCATTTATTAGTTTACTAAAAAGAAAAACAGCAATAAAACGCAAAATCAAAAACAGCTGATGCTCGGGTCAACACTGATACCGCGCCATGAAACAATTCTTGTCGCTTCTTTGGCGTCTCCGCGCCCCGGCGTTCATTGACTCGACCGTTAGTTGTCTTTGACTTTGTGTTTCATTGCTGTTTTCTTTAAATATATGATTTTTTAACAGGATAGATTTTTTTCCGTCCCATCATCAAAGGTGCTATTAGCACTATCGTCTGTCCACGTTTTCGGAGGCGATTTTCTAATACCCTGTATTTTTAGTCTTCTCTACTCGATGAGTGAGATGCTCCGAATAGTCATCCCTTATCACTGTGGAATTACTTTCAAATTTATATACAAGAGCCACAAAATATTAAAATGTTTAAATATGTTTGGCATAGATCCACTTTACATTAATTTAGATTACTAGAACAGTAACATTGGCATTGGGATGAGGGTTGCTGGACTTGTTGGTTGTATATAAATGGTTTAATTTATCTTGAATAACAAATTTATCTTAAATAAAAAATACCTCACATTGTTGCGTATTTTACATTACACTCTAGAGTACGTGAGATGTATATATGTAATTGGGATTTTGATTTTTTTTTTTTTAATAAAATGTTAACATTTGTTATATTAATAATATTCAATGTAAAAAACTATTATTTTTTAAATAATTTTTAACGAAAAAAAAATTAACGAAAATCACGTGACCACGAATTGAACGACACGATTGGTCGCCATATTTGTGACGTCACGATGTTAAAACAATTTCCTCACAGTACAGCGTTCACGGTAAAAGTCAAAATACTGTAATATCTTTATTTGCTGTTATGAGTGAACTAAATTTAAGGGCGCTAGAGTTTGTTCGAAAACTGTCGGCTACATATTTGACATAATTGACTCTTTAATTTTTACATGTAAAAAAAAACCTTCCATTTATCACAAAAACTTTATTTTTTCAAAAACCCAATTGCATATGTTACACTTTACGTTCTGGAGTGAATGTGGATCGACTCAAATTGACTATTTTGCATGTATTTTATTGTAAATTTTATCGTATTTTTTTAAGTTTTCATTACGACTACATTATTTTGAGACAATCATCCCTCGGTTATATGCACGCAAATTGTCTATTATTCTTGTGGTACGTCACATTGTATCGTCATGTACGTACGTATATAACTCGTTAGGACTTGTCATTCGCTTGTCATACAATGCTACATTTAAGACTCATTTAGATCTCGGTATTGCAATATATGTATATTAAATTGCAAACGATCTTGATGGCATCAATTTTGCATAATAGGGTAAAAGAGTATTAATGTCTAGTGACAGATTATCTCTATAGTAAAATTTTAGAATGGTGGAAGTCATAAAATTGAAATAATTTATATAAGGAAATTATGAATAGATAAAAATTCGGATTTAAGGAAAATTTGAAATATATGACAGAATTCAATGATAAAACATCAACCATGGGCCAGAGTCTATTTGCACGTGACATTTCACTATGCCACCAACAAATTACAATTCAATTGTGACTGTCGTAAAAGCCGTAACTCCCTAATTTGATTATTGATATATAATTTTGTGTATAATACAATTGAGTTTTTTGATCATTTTTTTAATTAATAAAATGTATAATTATTTAGCGAGTGTCAGTGGTACGCCATTGGAAAACCAAAATGGCCTAGCTGATTACCAAAACTATGCGAGGGCACAGGGGGGGAGGAAGTAAGTACTCTCCTTGAGCACAGTGCAGAGGGGCTCCGGTGCGTTCCACTGGAGATACCGGAGCCCCTCACCATGCACCGAGGCCACCGGGGAGGTTTTGATTTCCTCTCCGTTACCAAAAAGATTACCAAAACTAGCAAAAGTCGACAATTGTGATGACACTGAAGGATCGTTATGACACAATTAGTTTAGTAAACTCGGCGCTCAGTGACCATGAAATAAATAATCAATTAATATGGTGTTTTTATTAAAAAATATAAAAAAAAAAATAATATTTATTTTATTTTTTAATTTCTACGAAACCTCCATAGTGAAGTCTATGGAGGTTTGTTTTGACATAATTGAAAAGATCTATCAGTGATGTAAAACAGAAATAGAATAGATGTCATTATTAAATTTATATAACATTGTTTTGTAAAAACAGGAATAAACTTTTAATGCGGTTTCCTTGAAATACAGACCAACACATAGTTATTCTTGTTTTTTATTGATATTCCGAATTCATCTTATATCTGTAGTCGACTGTAGTCCCACCTAAGAATTGACGAATTTATGATCTAATTGAGTCTTAAAATTGTTTGTTTTTTAATTCTAATTTTAAATAATTTAGTTGACCACATTATGTTCTATATTGATTTAATTTTATGTGTGCTAATGTTTTGTTCACGTTTCTGTTTTCTCTTTCCACATTTTCCCGGTGCCATTGAAAGGGCTAGAGGGATGTATAGGTATGGAATCTCGCTCTTATGTAATGGTATTTGACAATGTATCCGTAAAACTTAGCGTAAACAGTTGCAACTTAACTATTGTATGTATACTCAATTTACATCCTCTAACCTTTTGTCCGTTACAATACGGACATCGCATCGTTGTTTGCATGTAAAGCCAGATCCGGAAAATTAAAAAATATCATTTGAGATCGTGATGAATAGATTAAAACTTCGATAACCTTCAAAATAAATAACAAAATGGAAAACGTTTGGATCGAATTACTCTGAATGCTTGTTGAGGTAGTTAAGGCTCTAAAAAACTTTATTCTCGATTTAAACTATTAATAATATTATAAATACTTCCGATTACAATGTGGGTATTTACAAGAGTAGAGTGAATAGGCATTTACTAAGCTAGTGCGCCTTACCATCCAGGACTGCACTTAACATCAGGTGGGATCGTAGTCAAGCACTTGTTTAGAAAGTATAAAAAAAAAGGTTTCTCTTGAAATACCACTAAAAGTAGTTTTAATTCGGAATATACATTCGTTTACATTCGTGTACTAACTTTTCCATCACGGTCGGCGGCGACGAAATTTTTCGCGATATCGCAGGCAATTTCCGTATAATCCATATTACGAGCGTTACTGGAGATCATAGGCCACTTCTTTTCCCAGCGCCATCACTTCCCGAAGTGGTATTTAAAGTTAGCTATTTCAATTTCTTGACAGAGTCATGGGTCGGCCTTCTCGGGCTCCTTTGGCTCGCAATGCTAACGCGATTACTGTAATTGTCCCGGCTGAGGTCCCCTCTCGGACCTTTGCGCCCGCTTACTCTTAAAGGACCTAAGACTTGTGTCACCTCTTAAATCCAGTGATAACTGTTGCGGCCAGCTAAACTTATTCTAGCTAAATTGCACGCAGTTGGAAAGCCAATTCGATGTTTCAATGTATTATACGTTTTTAAAATCATTTAGTTTTATTATCCTGGTCTGACTTTATCTGTTTTTAGTATATCATGCTTTTTGTGTATTTGCATGCTCATAAAAGGTAGGAGGATAGTTTGCAACATTGATGTTTTCATTATCGTTTTTCACATATTTAGTTCAATTGCTTCGCTTAGGTTCTATCTTGTTTTAATTATTTAAATAACGACGGTGGAAAGCAAAAACGTAGTAAGTGACACACATGGGCATTTTCAATTTTTTACATCGTTGGAATCAGAAAAAAAAGTCGCGTCGATTGATATATGACTTGGTAACAATGAGATGAAAAATAGCGAAAATAGGATTTTCAAGATTGACACTTCTCTTTTATTTTTTGTACCGTAAAAGGATTTTCTTTTAGGAAAACTCTAGTTTGATGCCTGGTACAATACTTATTCAGCAATAAATAATAAATATTGTGTCCAAAAACGGCAGCTACTTCCACAAACACGAAAGTTATAATTTTTTTTTAAAAAGTTGAAATGTTTTTCGGCTCTGGTGAACAATTTCATTTTTGTGTACTAGACATAGACATAGACATTTATTTATTGGCATCACAATGCAAAAACACATCACAGACTGAATATAACACACATTAACAAAGAATGAAAAATAGACAAAACACAGTTAAAGTTACACGGACAAATAATACAAAACATATGATGCCAATATCGGACACCGTCTCAGCATATGCTGTCACAAGGATGCGACAGCGCTGATTTTCAGCGGTGCCCGACTACTCTAAAGACGTGCGCGCGCAATACTACTTTTATATGGAATATTATTATACAGACAGTAAGAGTATAATAAATATGATACATAAATAAAACAGTTATGAGATTAAAATATATTTTATACAATAAAATAATAGATGAAAAAAAAAATCATAATTATTATTGAGTCAAAAATAAACTAAAATAAATAATATGATAATTAAACGTATAAAGTTTAAATTATATAATTAAATATAAATACTACGTTTTTGTTTTCCAGCATCGATATATAACACGCACAACAATTGCTCTAAATATTATTTATATTAGCGTTCAAAGTAATCAAATATTTAGAAGGCAGACGTAAATTTGTCACGTGGATTAAGTAAAATGTTTTTGTACGCCAGAACATCGTCGGACAAGCAGATACGTCACGAGGCGTGCTCGTTGCGGGACCATGCGCACGCGCTCATCGACGTCGAGATGGACAGCGATTTCGAGCTCGAGTGTCAGGATATTGCCGCGAAACGACGCGAAGAAGGTGACCCGGAGGACAACGATCTACCCGACTTCATTTATACCGCTTCAAATCTGCGTAAGTGTTCCTGATGCAAATAATAGTAGTAAAAATAACCATAATAATGGAGGTGAATGAGAAGGAAGAAGTTATGGATGGCTGCAGAATTACTCCCGAAGTGGCATATAAGTTAGTTTAGCTTAGATTGACCCAAATAGTTTTATTAATAACATAGCTAACCGACCTAGTCGGTAGAATATTAACCGTCCAAGTCTACCCCTCACCGGGGGGACCCTTGTGTCGAGTTACTAGCTAGTAGAGGTTCAGGCTAAGCAAACTAAGAGCTATGCTATCTCGCAATCCGGTGAAGCAGTAAAGGCCAGCTTCTCTGGCCAACTGTGTACTTGGTCCTAAAAAAAAATGAAGAATCAAAACGAAGAAGGTACCCAAGATTCCTATTATGCCACAGAGCTCAAAAATTTACTAAGAAGTAAAAGTCTAGAAGTAGCTTAAATTCATTCATCATTATTTGATTACTCAAGTTTGCAGCTAGTTTTTTAAGAGACTTCACACTCTACCTACTTCCTATCTTAAGAAACGTTTTATGTTTCTACACGACGGTTGTCTGGAAGAGATCGCTCGATCGAGAGCGATAAGACCGCCCATTGCGCATGCAATGACCTTGTCTAATGTAAAATTGTATTTACTATTTCTGTGATGTATTTTGTTTTAATTGTTGCGCAATAAAGAATATTCATTCATTCATTCATTCATTCATACTCTACACAGATTAATACACACATTCTCACTTGTACACGTGCGCATTCGCATAAGTACAAAAATATTGCAAGTACACAAATACCTTACATCCTTACATTCATTTCTTAAAATCCCTTTTTTGTCAAATCGGAAAGCTGTCTGCCTTTAAGATATATTCTGCAACAGGACTTAATCATCATTAAAATTGATGCCATTCACTTTGATAACGTTACCATATGAAGGGCCTATTGAAAATGTTCAAAAACAGTGTAAATATATTAGACATAGACATTTTCTTTATTGGCAAAAATACTTGTTGTTTGGGTGCCGCATGATTTGACGCAAAAAAACCTTCTGGACCGAATCAACGCCTGCGATATGCTGCTGAAACGGAACGAACTCGACCCATTCTTGAAGCGGATGGTGACTGGCGACGAAAAATGGATCACATACGACAATATCAAGCGAAAACGGTCGTGGTCGAAGGCCGGTGAATCGTCCCAAACAGTGGCCAAGCCGCGAATTTCGGCGTTAGTGAACTTCATGTTTACACGTCTATAACTGTTGAACGCAATATCCAAACTAATTATGCATAGCGTCGTTTTGTAGGTTATGTCAAGACCTTTCAAATTATGTATAGTATTGCTAGATACGAGCTCTGTAGCGCTTTGTACATAGCCGCGAAATTCAAAAGACAAAAAGGCGGAAGGGAGATATTTGACAACCTATTATATGAGGATCACATTATAATAAACATTATTATATATCACATAATAATGAATATTATTATAATTGTGCTCTCGAGATATATCAATTCCTATGCCCCAGTTAGAGTGTAAGTATTAATTACTACTCAGTAACCTCTTATGTTTCCAGCGGAAGGTTTTGATTCTACGGCCAACGACAGCAAGAATCTACGGACGCCGCAGAATGGCGAGAAAAGTGAATCTCACTCGAAACGCAAGCGCAGAAGAATGAACGCATGGTCCAAGGGATTGGTTGTGAAACGACAAAAGACTGCACAGAAGGTAGAATACAATGATTCCAATTACTTTCCATCCCAACTGACTGAAAGATGACTTTTATTGCCATACCAGATTCCAGCATTCAGATTATAGCTCGTAGGTCGCTTAGCCTGTAGCTGCAGCCCTGTAGTTCTGGGCTCTCAAGAATAAGACTACGGTATCCCCTGCTTGTCGTATAAGGGGCCTCGGGTTCACTGGGCGACAAGGGTGGGGGCCTTTGTCAGCCGCCGAGGTGGACCCGGGAAGAAGGCGACATCGGCTGGCCCGTGCTCTCCTTGAGCACAGTGCAGAGGGGCTCCGGTGCGCGTTCCACTGGAGGTCCTGAAGCCCCTCACCATTCACCAGGTAAAAACTCCACATAACCGCCGCCTTCCCCCCAAAAGGCGGGATATCTTTTTGAAGATTTCCTCTCCGTTAACAAAAAAGGTCGCTTAGCCTGTAGCTGCAGCCCTGTAGTTCTGGGCTCTCAAGAATAAGACTACGGTATCCCCGCCTGTCTTAGAAGGCCACTAAAAGGGGCCTCGGGTTCACTGGGCGACAAGGGTGGGGGCCTTTGTCAGCCGCCGAGGTGGACCCGGGAAGAAGGCGACATCGGCTGGCCCGTGCTCTCCTTGAGCACAGTGCAGAGGGGCTCCGGTGCGCGTTCCACTGGAGATCCCGGAGCCTCTCACCATTCACCAGGTAAAAACTCCACATAATCGCCGCCTTCCCCCCAAAAGGCGGGATATCTTTTTGAAGATTTCCTCTCCGTTAACAAAAAAAAAAAGGTCGCTTAGCCTGGTACTCCATTCTAGTACTCCACACAAGGGTCAGTTACTATGTTACGCATAAGCATTCCGAATCACGACTCGATCGGTTGCTATTTCAGGTATAATCTAAAGGCAAACTAACTTTAAATGCTACTTCAGGGAGCGTTGGCGCTAGAAATCCTAATATGTAACGGGTATATACCCTGTTACTTTCAGACATATAAAGATACAAGCATGGCGATAACGGACGAGGAGTCAAAGGAGAATAAGCCGATCACGTCCACGCCGCTTGCGAACGGGTCTGCCACCTCGTCGGGCTCCGACGACGACGCGCCGCTGCGCCGGCCGCCTGCCGACGACTCTCTGTTCATCCCCGCGCCCACTAACCGACATCCGGCCGACAGGTACAACAACAATTCGCTACCTTGACGTACAGATGCACTTAATTATGCTGCCATACTCTGCCAGAGATGTCCACATGACATCAATAGAGAATTTACTTCTCATATTTACGCGAATATTCATCATCATCAGCCTATGTCTATCCACTGCTGGAAATAGGTCTTCCCCAATGCCTTCCGCCACATACGATCCTCCGCTTTCTGCATCGAGCCACTTCCGGCTATCCTTACAATGTCGGTCCATGCGGAGGAGGGCGCCTCACGTTTCTCCGGCCCTGTACCTGCTCGGCAGATGTGGCCGGCCCACTGGCACTTCAACTTGCTGACTTTAAGAGCTATGTCGACTACCTTTGTTCTCCATCGAATTTCTTCGTTTCAGATTCTATCCCCTAGAGAAATGCAGAGCATAGCTTTTTCCATCGCTCTTTGTGGGACTTTAAGTTTGTGGTCCAGCCCGACGGTCAGAGTCCAAGTGTCTGCACCGTAGGTCATGGCTGGGGGGACGCACTGGTTGAAGACTTTTGAAGGATGGGATGCGAAGTCTACTATGCGAATATTACTGTGTATAGTTTTAACGAGTTTACCGTGATTTTATTTTATCTTTGATTTCCCGAGGTTTGGAACTCTTTAAGCGTTCATTTTACGAGGATGAGTTGAGATGAGACTTAAGAGACCCTCAAAAAGAAATCATCTAAATTATTAAAAAAAACATGCAACTATATATTTAATAAATTTTGAAACGTGTTGTTTTTTAGTCCGGCGAAAGCAGGTGAAAAGACGCCATCGAAGACGACACCAAAGAAAAGGAACTCAGGACATGAGACTACAAGCGGAGGTAAATGATACAGTATTATGACTCTCAACCTAAAAACACAGAGCACAGAGATAATAATAAAACAGAGGGGCAATCAGTCAAATCAGTTTGGTGACGATTGGACCATTCCTCTTTTTGAACTGTCAAATATAGATTTTATTTACTATGATGATATTCTATTGTTTTATAACTTAAATTGGTGTTAACACACGCGTTGTGTATAATTATATCGTTATGAACCATATTGAAGTACAATGGAGTATATTGAAGTATAATAAATCCCTAAATGATAAGAATTATATTGTATTTACTGATATGTACATGAGTGTAGGTAATGATCTTCACCCGCTCGAGAAGGGAATAGAAGAGAATGAATACGGAGAGAAATGAATAATTTAATATATTGTGAGAGCTCAATTTATTATTTAATGATGTAAGTTTATTATTTAAAATAACGCAACATCTACCCCGGCGAAGCGGGCTGGGTACTCTAGTAAACTATAAGTTTAGGAAATCTCATAATCCTTCTTTCGTGCAATTTTCAAGTATTTTTTTCACGTATTAATATAACGATTTCTATTTCAGATACGGAAAAAGTACTGATAAACAAGACTGAATTAGATAACATTCTTTATAAGAACGCGAAGGCTTTGCGCGGCATTGGCTTGGAGGCACTCCTCGATCTCCACACTCAGCTCACCAAAACGGTCCACGCGTACTCCGCGAAGTACGACCGCAACAAACTGCCGCTCGAACTTCACGTCATAGTCGCCAGGTATTTGCTGCACGCTAGGAAATGAGACGAACCCGTACGGGTAGTTCGAACGAATTACTAAGGGCCTATCTGTCAAAAGTTCAAAATAGCATACGCACCAATCAGATATCACAAAAGTTAGTTGTTAGAAACTGAACCCACAATAGAGTCATTACAAATTCATCAACTGATAAAACAGTATTATTTGTATGTAAAGTACGACTTACAGACGTAGCGCAAATGGGTCGCAAAACAATGTACCTTTTTTTTTTGTTAACGAGGAGGAAATCTTCAGAAAGATACCCCGCCTTCTGGGGGGAAGGCGGCGGTTATGTGGGGTTTTTACCCACTAAAACCTCCCCGGTGGCCCTTCCTCGGTGCATGGTGAGGGGCTCCGGGATCTCCAGTGGAACGCACCGGAGCCCCTCTGCACTCCCTCGCGGTCCACCTTGGCGGACGACAAAGGCCCCCACCCTTGTCTCCCAATGAACGCGAGGCCCCTTTTAGTCGCCTTCTACGACAGGCAGGGGATGTACCTAGTGACGAATCCACACAGATTTTAGCCTTTATTATATTATTAGCCTGAATTATATTAGACCTCTATTGTAGTTACACGACATAAGAATCCTCCCAATGAGGGGTGACTTTAGCTTAAACGGCTTAAAAGTAGTAAATGTTACACATGAGCATTCCGTTCTGAGGGCGCCCTACAACGTTCAGCGTCCAACTACAATGTACCACACATACAAAGTATCGCCGTGAAGGAACAATTGAGAGAACAGTTCCTCAAGAGTAGAGTGAATAGGCATTTACTAAGCTAGTGCGTCTTACCATCCAGGACTGCATTTCCACTTAACATCAGGTGGGATCGTAGCCAAGCACTTGCTTAAAAAGTATTAAAAAAATCCGAGATTTCCTAGTAGCCGAAGTTATATTATTTAAAGGTTCAAAGAGAGCGTCATTAGAATTCCGAGTAACAAAGGCCGTCAGTCATAAAAAAAAATGTTACTTTTGTACATAATTTATGTCCGAGTATGACTATTGTCGTGTAAACTTAACACAAACTCCCTATATCTGCCGATATTCAGCTACAATAGTGAACACGTCCTATATTTATTTATTTATTCATAATTTGCACTCTAAAAATATTACAAAGAGGCGGACTTTTTTTTTAATTATGACTCTTATAAATAAAAACTCTTCTCTCCAATAAAACAATGATACAGTATATACAGTGATAGGACATAAACAGTAGCAACGAGAAAGGTTTGAAATTTTTGGAGGTTCTCAATTCTCAATCCGGTGAAGCAGTAAGAGTCAGCCCGAGTGATCTGTGTAGTTCGTCACAAAAAAGGAGTGTCTTTGGTATTTGATATTCACAGTATTTTCTAGGACCATTTACCTTTTGTGGGAGGGCGTTTGTATTAAATTAACTTGATGTGCCAGCTATTGAGCTAATCATTGGTACGTTAGCTTACGTATGTACCAATGCATAGCTTCTCATGGTTTCGTGATTTTTTGATTGATAGGTGAAAAATTTATTTTTAATGTAATAAATGAATTGTTGAATAAAACAATTAATTGTCGATTTAAACTATTTATTGATTTTACTAAACTACGTTTATTGCATAGTTACCTAAATATAAAGAGTGTGAAAGAGAGAGAGAAAATACATTTTCCAAAGCCGTCCAAAGTGTAAACATGCATCCCGTTTCAGATTTAGCTTTTGACAGATGGCTTTATATGTTGGGAATACATTGTAGGCTTAAGATTTGGTGTTGGAATTACACATTCCATTGTGTTTAGTGGAATTTCTTAATGTTTCATTGTATCACTGCCCTAATGTTATTGTATGTCTGTCTGTTGTTTAGTGTCTTGTGATGTATTGAAGTGAAATTTTAAATCTATTGTATAAGTGGACTTATCTTTAAAAAACATTTATTTTAACTAATCCATAGAGTAATACAGGGTTTTAACACACATATTGTCGGATCCATAATACAATATTTGGTAATATATTTGACTAGATAAAATATTTTGTTTATGATAAAAAAATACACCACATTATGAAGGAATACATTAATTTTAAATTAAAAATAATTTAATCTCAAATTTGTGTACAATTTTGATTATAATCTGTATATAAACCCACAGATAACCTTTTTAAAATACTTTATTTGAATGTTTTATTAATCTTTAATAAGCTTGTTTTAAATCGAACAGCGTAAGCTGTCTCTGTCTGTTCAGCTGGGGTAAAAAGGGACACCTCGAGCTTTGGCAGAGAAGAAAATTCTTAGCATATCTTTTTATTACCAGCCAGTCCCTTTACAATTAACAGCTAAAGGCTATTTTTGTTAACTTAAACATTTTTTTTTCTTTTTTGTTTATTATAACAAAAAAGTTATGGTATAATGATAACTGGCTTTGATTTTGAAAAAAATTCTCATCATTTTATTTATATTGGTTAAAGTATTAAATACCCTTAATATTATTTATAATAACACTCATAATATTAATATATATATTTGTATAATTTATTGGCCATGGATATGGCTTCGTATAAAGGAGAAATAAATTTAGTACTGTATAGAGGAACCAACTTTAGGTGTGTAGTAATTAAGGGTTGCATTAATCGGTCTCTTTATTATAGTGTTTAATTAGAATATTCTAGTGAAAGTCTTTTTTGTAACTTAAACTAATTATAATGCACTTAACTGAAATGAAGTTGTTGCTGTTGATAAACTTTTCTATAAGTAATTAAATGGTTCGCATAATTGTGACTTAAGTCTGACCTATTGAATCATATTTAAGACATTATAAAATTAATACGTAAACATGATAGGAAAAAAATTAGGTATTTTAAAAACTCTCGAAAACTGAATTTTAACGAATATAAAGAAAATATATAGCATTTTTTATTCTGCACATAACGATAAATAAAGACTGGTCAATACAAAGAATGTACCCAGACACATTTACAAATAATAAATTACTACTAAGGTAAAACGTAGGTAAATTCTGTAATGATAATTTTATATTCGACAAGAATTTCTTCTCCCTTATTACAATATATCGACGGTAGAAAGCGATCTTTAGAGGTTCAGGCTAAGCGACCTAAGAGCATCTCTCAATCCGGTGAAGCAGTCAAAGTCAGCGTTACTGGCTAATCTGTGTAGTTCGTCACAAAAAAACCTTACACTAGAGAAGAAAAACAATACCAAAAAATCACAAAATTTTTAATAAACCGAAACAGTTTTATGCTGTATCATTATTTCTTCGTGATATGAGACCTAGATTATTCGATGTGGATTTATGCCCTGTACAATTTTATAGCTCTAATTAATTTAGGACAATTTTCGACATACGAAATTTTCGTTTTCTACCGTCGATATGTTTATATATATTTGTATAAAACAGTGATAGCCTAGTGGCTTACGATCTTATAGTCGTGAATTTGAAAGTCAGTATTCTTATAATAGTGAATTTCCGTTACTTTCGTTTTAATTACAAAAATTAACTGCTAATAATTTGTGCCAGATGTATGGCATCCCTAACCTATCACATATAGGAGCCAACAAGCTTTGTTGTGGTTCGTACAGCAAAGGACTGGAATAGTTTGCCCGCATCTGCCTTTCCCTCCAATTACAATGTGGGATTCGAGAGCAGAGTGAATAGGCATTTACTAAGATAGTACGCCTTATTATCCCAAATGCGTTTCCACTTAACATCAGGTGGGATCGTGGTCAAGTACTTACTTGGAAAGTTTGAATAATTTTGCCATATATATCGTGGGGCAAGTTAGCCTTGTTAATTAATTTCCAAGTTTCATAAGATCTTTTTTTATATAAAATTCTTTCACAACAAACACGAACACTCATCGAGCCATCCTCTATAATAGATTCACTAAATTGACTTTTCTTTTGAAACAATTAAAGCTATCATTAAGTAAACCGTAACCAAGTGAAACCACTATGATTACTTTAAGTTTCCTGGCGTACTAATCTACGCATACTTGAACTGGGGGAATTCCTTTAGTATGTCACCATTTCGATCCATACATCATATATCAATCATACATGGAGCTCATAAAAGTCATTATAGCTCAACGTACTGGCTTTCGTCTCCAGTGTATCCTATCCATACCATGTGATTTAAATTGCCGTTTCTATCACCAATTATACGCGCCAATCGATTGCAAAACTATTGTGAGGAAACTTTTTTTTTGTTAACGGGGAGGAAATCTTCAAAGAAACCCCGCCTTCTGGGGGGAAGGCGGCGGTTTTGTGTTGCCCTTCCTCGGTGCATGGTGAGGGGCTCCGGGGTCTCCAGCGGCACGCACCGGAGCCCCTCTGCACTGTGCTAAAGGAGAGCACTTCCCGAGGGGTTGTGAGGAAACCTGCATGTCTAAGACAATTTTACTAAGACAAGTCCGCATTCGGACTATTTGTAGAGAGAATACCTGTTCCCAAAATGGGCTATCTATAGGCTGAATTTACTTTTCTACATTATTCATGAATAATATTAAACGCAATCTCATAAAATACATTTTGACCCTTAGATAGTAAGTTACATATACCTTATTTATTAAAGAATAGAAAATTACCATTAAATTTATTACCATTCAAAAATATATACTACATAACATATTCGTTTTACATTGTACTTAGTTTATTTTCATACTGTCAATACTAACAATTCTAAGGTTGTAAGGGGGTTATGTAGCGAATAGAATATCTGTTAGAATTAAGGCATAGCCTAGTTAACCTCTTTGATGAAAAAAAAATACAAAACCGTGTGATATGGAAGGACTAAAAGGCATTGTAGCAAATATATATGAAGTTACCTCATTCCAAGATGGAATCAAATGTATAATTATAGAGTATCTGAAATTTGGAGCGTTATTGCCATATTTATTTCACCTGCCGCGTTCCGTTCTACTATGATTTTTGAAGCGAAATTTTAATTGTCCTTGTTTTAATAAGTAGTTAATTTTATTAATATAATTTAGAGAATAAAATTTTGGACAGAACACCGGATCGCGCGGGGCTTACGAATTTTTAGACTTAATTTCGCAACTGGTAACACTTAAATTAAAAAAAAAATCTTTTAGCATCTGTGGTGTCATTTGAGGTTTCATTTTACAATTCTATACACTGTAATGATTATTTAAAAGACATTTCGTGATTATGAATGCATTGAATTGCTACACTTTAAAATTGAATTTGTAGTGTTACTTCTTGCGATCATTTTGTAAAATTAATCTGCTTGCATTTGCTCAATTTCATACTTTCAATGACTTTGTAAGCAATTAATATCCACCGTTTAAGTTAGTCGATAATTTTTTATTTATAAAACTGTACATTCAACTGAAAATAAAAGGGTTTGACGTCGTGTAGACTTGTGTTTTATTCCTTATTTTTTTATACCTTTAAAAACTGTACGCAGTAATAATTCTTATAGCCCTATTTTGGTCGGGAGTTGACTACTTCGCTACCAAACTAATTTCAAATTTCATTGCAATTTCTAAGGAAGTACGTGACCAGTAGCCTCTCCTACCGTCAAGATATGATACAGCCTTCGATGTTCTGGCGCTCTAGCTTAGTAAATGTCTTATTTAATTCGCTACTAAACTAAATTCAAATTTCATTGCAATTTCTAAGGAAGTACGTGACCAGTAGCCTCTCCTACCGTCAAGATATGATACAGCCTTCGATGTTCTGGCGCTCTAGCTTAGTAAATGTCTTATTTAATTCGCTACTAAACTAAATTAAAATTTCATTGCAATTTCTAAGGAAGTGCGTGACCAGTAGCCTCTCCTACCGTCAGGATATGATACAGCCTTCGATGCTCTGGCGCTCTAGCTTAGTAAATGTCTTATTTAATTTGCTACTAAACTAAATTAAAATTTCATTGCAATTTCTAAGGAAGTGCGTGACCAGTAGCCTCTCCTACCGTCAAGATATGATACAGCCTTCGATGTTCTGGCGCTCTAGCTTAGTAAATGTCTTATTGAATTCGCTACTAAACTAAATTAAAATTTCATTGCAACGTGACCAGTAGCCTCTCCTACCGTCAGGATATGATACAGCCTTCGATGTTCTGGCGCTCTAGCTAGTAAAATGTCTTATTTAATTCGCTACTAAACCAAATTCAAATTTCATTGCAATTTCTAAGGAAGCACGTGACCAGTAGCCTCTCCTACCGTCAAGATATGATACAGCCTTCGATGTTCTGGCGCTCTAGCTTAGTAAATGTCTTATTTAATTCGCTACTAAACTAAATTCAAATTTCATTGCAATTTCTAAGGAAGTGCGTGACCAGTATCCCCTCCTAATGTCAAGATATTTATTTATTTATTTAAATCAACAAAAATTATAACACCGTTACAGATAATACCAATATGATGTTATAAAAACTTAGTTAAATATATATTATTACAATTAAAACAAATAAAAAGCAGCTTTATGTATTGACAATGATATATAAATATAATAGAGTCAAACACCTTCTACGCATTTGTAGGCAGCTTCGATAAACACAGACTCTGTGCAACAAAATATATCAATGTGCAGTAAGATGGTATTAACAAACCCAATCGCGCGCGACAGCGGAGAGTTCCTGGACAAGTTAGTCCTGGAGACAGGCAGTAGGAACAATGGTGGACTACGGCGCATACACACGTAACTGTCAGGCGTCCGCAACTGTAGCGCGGCCAGCACTCCTGGGTGATGATACAGGTATGATACAGCCTTCGATGTTCTGGCGCTCTAGCTTAGTAAATTGTCTTATTTAATTTACTCTTTAAGTATTATAAGACTTTGGTATTCGCATGATAATAGACTAAGTTTTTTGGCAAACTAGTACCTAAAAAGTTAGTTGGTTTAAATAACTACTTCTGAGGATAGTTGTGTATTTGTACAATGTAGAGGATTGCAGGAGTTGGTATTGTAATTATAAAGTAGCCGTAATGGTTTATAGGGTACGTTCTGCGAATCGTAAGGTCGTGGGTACTTATCCACCATTTGACTATTAACGTGAACCGTGTAAAACAAGCCTAAGCTATGTCGTTAATCACTAACAACATAATTTTATATTTACAGTATAATAGATATTTTACAAAATATTTACAAAAAATTGTGCCAAACCGTCGTCGATTAGCAGCGTGCCCAGAATGCTGGTAGCATTGCCACGTTATATGGCAATTCTAAGTCTCTGTGCAAGGTATAAGCCAGTCCTCTGGTCACCAGATGTGTCGACCAACTTCTTAGCTATCACAGCCTATCTTATTTGGTATGGTTAACAATAATGTCAAAGATATTTGTGAAAGAAATATATTTTCAGCATGTTTTTTTTTTAAAATTTTGAAAAATGGGTCGTTACTTTATTTTCAATGAAGCATGCTGACTCGAAACCAAGAATCGATTACATTAAAAAATAAATCAAAGATTAAATTACGAGATTCGATTTAGTCAAGTCACAGATGCTCTGTTGTTTTCTGGTGGGGATGGATGAACTCGAGGACATGTTTTGCCATAATTTGTCGTTGAGGTTAAATAAGCATAAAGGTTAAGCACGTACAAAACTGTTACATTATAGAATAATTGCCTTGTACCCCCAATACGTTGTTAAATCCCATGGTGCTCAAGAGGGCCGCACTAAGATTCCGTCAGTAGCAAGCATTTCATCATCAAAAACCAATCATGGCATTTAAATGCCACTGCCGCTGGAAGAATAAGTGTCCGAAGAAAACAATTTTTTTTCTCATACATGACAGACATAACATATAGGAAAGACATGTATACATCTATGTATGACATTGAATGTAACTATGAATACCGTCTTTGCGCCGGCATATATATCATTAACATTTTTATCAGCTATTCCAGCTAAACTTAAGCTTTTGCTAGGAAATGGTTTACGTCAATTATCGAATGGTGGATTTGAACCTACGCTACGTGTCGCACACCGTATACTAAACCAACTAAATTGATTATAGGTACAGCAGAGGTGTCTAAAAACATTTTGTTGACGTCGGTTATATGCAATAAAAGTCATAATAAAAATCCTTTTCAATACAAATAATTGCAATAGTCTGTCAAAGTTCGAACGTAGCAGAAATGGGTAAAGTAGTCGTCAGGCCTGGGCGGCGGGCGAAAGGCGTTGCGACCCAATAAAACACGTCATATGGTATTTCATATTTTTATTTTTTACACTTTACTTCGGTGACCGTAAACGAATTTTTCTACATCCATCATTTCACTTCAAATACACGATATTATGATACTAAGAACATAAATATTTTTTCGTATTATTTTAAGATCAAATAGATAATCTTTTTTACATCCTAATGTAACGATATCATTAATTTAATTTGTATATTAGACAAAATACAACAAATTAAATTACATAACTTATAATTAATTATACTCTTTATCGGAGAACAATTAGTCTAAAAGCTTAAATCATTGCAATTACAATATATATTAATACTCGTAACAAAAATGAAGGAACTAAATATTTGAATCTACTAAAATAATTCAATCACAAGTTTTATCAACTGAAAATACTTAATATCTTAACTTTATGTACCTAATACACTTTACGTACTTACATTTGGCTCCCAATGATAATTTTAACGTAGCAGTGAAAACGTGCCTTGAATTCAAGTAATGTAGATTAAAAACGGAAATAAACAAGACTACACTATTAGGTAAAGTTTACAGGAACTTCCAATTATTAAAACAATTAACAAAGCAGAATTAAAGCAAGGTCAAAGATAAACAGAAGTTATTCATAAAGAAATTAAAAGAAAAAGTCAAAAGGATAAAAAAAATAATTTGCACGAAAAATCGTTAAACACCTACACGTAATCATATCTTCAATTGCCGTACATATTATTAACAAATAACAAAACTTAATTAAAACGTTTCAATTAAAACTTTAACAAAATCACTCTAATACTGCTGAATTTGTACGAATTAGTTAAAATCTACAAATCGACAACACAATATTACAATCACGAGTCACAACACAAGTTAGGTACAAACTTTTAAACGAAGCCATGGAAAAAAAAATAATATAAATGGTTGCCGCGGACACAGACTAAGAAATCAATGAATTTTTGGCACATCAATTATTTCACATTGAAGTCGTTAAGACTTTTTTTAAAGCACATCTATTTATTAACATTGGTTAATTTCCACGAAATTCTTAGATTACTTTGGAAACAATTATTTGCATGATGCAACATCGTTTGGCAAAGTTCAACGACCGAATATTCATTTTGAAACAATTTCATACGCGGTTCTTGCCCCAGTGAAAATTAAAAAGTATAAATGAAGCAAACAAAGTGTGTTAAACTATAGGTACATATTCAATTATACAATTCTTTAATATATAAAATCCCTGTAATGATAATATTGTTACATAATGACGTGACACTAAGTGGGAACTACTGCATTTGCGAGCAATTGCTGTTCAGAATTACTGTGATAATGTGTATTGTACAATTATATAAAATAGAGTCGTAAATAGTGTTCAGTCTTCTGTTAAAGAGTTTTGCGGTTTTGTAATATGTATCGACGACTATGGTTAATTCATTTCGGTAATTTATATGTGATTCACTCGCGGAAATGTTTCCGTTCGGAAATCATTCTCTTTAAGTTAAATAAGTTCTATATGAGTGATTCATACAAGTCTAAGACACAAATATATACTATATAAGAGATATATGGGAATGTTTCTAGTATTATTTGGAAGAAAAACATTTAACACTTTTTTATACCTACAAGTACGACGTGAACTAAACCACATTTATACGTTAAATCCCCCGAAGACGTTCAGAGACGTCAAGTGTATCACTAATTATGTATTGATTGTATACAATTATCTAAAGCCAGGTTGGAATGAACCATTTACCCTAAACCTTCGTATTATTTACTAAAAAATTTGAAAGCTCCTTTTTATTTGAACATTGAGTGCAGAATACTTTATTTGTCTAAACCGGGCGCGCACTGTCGTGGTAATGTTATTATGATTTGGTTCATTTTATTATCTGTGATCAGAAACTGCTGACGTCACTCTGCCGACGGGACCACCCGAACGGCTGCGTACCTTTACGAATGAGATCACGAACTACTTAGTGGTTCCGAGTTCAGGACTCGTGAGTGATATTTATGGATTCTTTATTCTTCCGCTCGTTCCGCAGTAGACCGATATTGCTTTCACATATTTTATCAATACAATTATGTTTTAAAAATTTAGAATTAATTGTTTGAAAATTGAAAAGACATTTTGTAGCGGTGTATTTTTTAATGGTCGATTTGTGTTGTGCATGTGTGTGACTAGTGCGTCGCGGACTTCCCTCTGACTTGTATAGCGTCATCTATCGACATATCGATAACCGAACAGTTCACTGTAATCACTTCACTAAAACTACAACAATTACAAATACACTACTATTTACCATTTAAACACGGAACGTCTCCTTATTTAATGGTTAATTCAATTATAATTTCCATTAATTACCAATAACTATTTACATTTAAAAATTGTTTATCATCGAATAATATCTATTATTACGAAATATTTTACAAACTTTGGTGAAATTCAGAAGTAAACTTGCACATACATAATAACATATCTACATTGGGATAGTCTAAAATACGTTTACAATCGGCAAGATGTGTTCGATAGTCGCCCTTGTATTATAATTAAAATAATATATTTAATTACTAATAAAGTAATATCTAAATAAAATATAAGGAATGTTGATTTGGAATGTTAACAACGAGACCACCGCCGCCGGAGCGACCCTTAACGAGAACTGTCACAACACCTTTCGTACTTATTGCACTCCTTCGGAATAATAAATTACCGCCTATTCACTTATACGCGAAATTCTCAATATAAATTTACAATATTAACACATCGTTTTCAAATATAAATTTAACTAATAAGCCGCGAACGCCACGGCGCGGACTCTGACATACTTTCTAATACATTGTTGCAGTGCGGGCGAAACTGAAACCCCTTCAGTGTATTGCAGTGGAGTTCTTTGAACTTTATCTTCGAGATAATATTGCACGTGATAACTCAAAGGCTCGTAATGAGAATATTAGATACTCAATACATTAATTTAATTTCAGTTGCGCCGTTCTCCGCTCAGCGTGTAACATTTGCAATTCAGCATCAAATTAAGTGTTAGACATAGAGATGAATTGATAGAGAGCCGGGGATTTCGGCATTGCAGTGTTTTATTCAATGCTTATCATTTTAATCTTGACCGTTGTGATGTAGAAGGGTGCGGTTGTCGGGCGGGTGTGGAGGATGAGTGGGCCCGCGGTAAGTGTCGCCTTCTTCATCAGCGGAATTCTCTTTAGACCTGTCACTCTTGCAGTCTTCCTCCTTCGTGATCGCTGACAGAGAGTCGAGGGCCATCGGCATAGATTGGTAGAGATCTCTGGCTTTGTCGTTCGGCGGTAATAGATGCAACATGTTCAACGGCATAGGAAAACCAGGGGGGAATTCCGGATAGAAGCCTTGCTGGAACGGGTTGAACATTGGATTCGAAGTGATATCCGGTTCCGAGCTCGCAGGTCTTTGGCTCGTGTTCTGGTGATCGTCTTTGTCGTGGTGCTTGGAAGGGTGGTTGTTGTTGTTGTTGCCTGAGTTGAGGTTCAATACGTCGAGGGGCCCGCCGATGCAGTCCTTCCTCAGCTGCTCGAGTTTCAGGCTCTTGCCGTATTTCCCGCGCACGTACATGAGTAGCGAATTGTAGGGTATGCCGAAGATTCTCGAGGCCTGGCTGGTAGTCATCTTTTTGTTCCAGACGTGTTGGAGGGCCTCTGTCAGTTCGGCGTTAGTCCAGGAGCGTGGCGGACCGCCGCGAGGGGCGCTGTGCTGCCCTTTCGGTCGCCCTGTGAAAAAAAAAATAGCTCATTATTAAAACAATTACACACAATTAAAAAAGAAAAGGTATCGAATTGGATGGTATGGAATGTATGGAATGGTAGCTCAGTGTCCTTATGTAGCATAGAACGCTAGCAACTCGAGTTCGATCTCCGGTTCCAGCACCCCACTATAAAAAATATATAAAATATACATACATATAAATAAAAAATTAAAAAAACCCTGTTATTGGACTATGCCCTTGTTCTCAGTGAGGTTTACAGAGGGACATATAGGCTGTAACTTTAACTTGTTGAGTTGAAGATATGTTTATGCTTGGTTAAACAATCAACAAATTCATAAAAAACGCTACGAGTATACCACCTTCTTTTTGAAGTCGGTTAAGAACAGGTGCATAGCTTTCTCTCGTGATACTAGTGAGTGGTATATATGTGGGAAACGGAACGTAAAGGATTAATGGGAGATAGTTAATGGAGTGAATGCGAAGAATGATTTATAAACTGAATTACATTACAAGATGTCGTTTTTTTTTAATATAAGACATTTAAGGAAAAGATTATAACAAAGACGTAGAAAAAGGTCTCATATATTTCTAGAGATTTAACTTTTATATGCCTAGAATTAGAACCCAATAAAGATATCGGAAAAGTTGTCGCATACGTTACGAAACGTTTAGTTGGTTAATTATATGACGGGGGGTAGAGTTTAGTGATTTACGATCGGCGAAGTGTAAGCGGAGGCACGACATGAGCGGTGTGCCCGCCATTACCCAATGCGGCTATCTAATAACCGTGTTTTGGCTGTGCCATAACTCGGCAGCGACATACGGCGGAATGAGAGGGTTGCAACGCGCCAGGATCCCTCGTTAATTCGCGACTAGCACGCGACCAACTGCGACTATATCGAAAAGAAGCGCCCTCACGTAAACTTTTTGATTTTCAACCGATTTGAGATTCAGATTTTTATTGGTAATTATAATAAATTACAAGTCGATGTTTACAAATTAAATTAGATAATTGAACAGGAAAAATAATGAAGTAGATGAGTACATCAAAGAAATAGAATGCTATTAATTTGTAATTTGATTTGTCAAATCCTCAACCAACCGTGATATCAACCTATTTATAAACATTGCTAGACAGGGAGCTTCGGTTACATGCTTAGGGAGTCGATTGTAGATCGCGGCGCCTGTAACGTTCAAAGGAGGAGGTTTTCAATTCGTCTGCATGTTTATTCCAGACTGTCGGAGGTTGCGAATAATCCTCGCGCGTTACCGCTATTTTATGGGCAGGCCCCACCCCTTAGATGCTTTAATAACTTTCGGACTGGACTGGACCGATTTTAATTCTTTTTATATTTGAAAGCTGTTGCTTTCGGTGTTCTCCCATTAATTCGGTCCAAATCTGACGGTGGCATCCATGAGAAAATCATATAAGTCTTAAATTTGCATTAAGGGTAAGCGCGACAAATGGACGAATAGCTCAAAATCACGTCAACCGATATCGATGATTATTTTTTATTGGAAAAGATGTATTTCAAGGGTAGTTTGATGAGAGTTTGTTTAAGTTCTGATGAATTCTATTTCGTAATATTCGTACTATAATTCGGAGATACATAGAGGGTGTCCGCGCGTGATAGCATTTAGCGTTTGAGTCGATTTGAATTCGATTTTTGTTTATACACGTAAATATACTTGTATAATTTCGACAGATCACGTTAACTCGATACCGATCGGGTTTACCGAATGACGTTTCATTATGGAAATTTGTTTTTCTTTTAATAGTCGTCACGGGTCACGCGATTGTGGCGGGGGAAATTAAAAGGACGTTTCCTATTCGGATGGCTCGTTAGCGTTTTATAGAAGCTTCGTGCATGAGACGCCGTCTCCAGCGATGTCGCTAATCGATCGACGAGTATTGTGTGAAATAGGGCTACGCTTTGTTATGAATATTTAAAGAGAATTAAAATATTTATTATTTTAACATTGATTCTTTTAAGATCATAGTGTACTAGCGTACCCAGCCCCTCGCTCGCCGGGCAAGCTTTTGCTTTATTTTATTTATACAATAAACTTTACCTCATTAAATATTTAATTTAACTCTCACAATATGTTAAATTATTCATTCTTTTCTATTCTCTTCTCGAGCGGGAGAACATAAATATACACAACGCCTGTGTCAATACAAATTTGGGTTATAAAATAATAGAATATCATAGTAAATAAAAGCTGTATTTGACAGTTCAAAAAGAGGATTGTTCCGATCGTCACCAAACTGTACAAGTCAGGTCAACCTGAACATTCCTTTTTTTTTGGACGAACTATCACAGTTGGCACAGAGAAGCTGGCCTTTACTGCTTCACCGGATTGAGAGGTGGCATAGCTCTTAGGTCGCTTAGCCTGAACCTCTCAACATTCCTTGAAAGTTTCATTGAAATCGGTCCAGCCGTTTCGGAGCCTATATGAAACATACCCACACACTATATCTTTTATTTACATAAATTTTCAGAAGAAATTTTTATTTTTATATATCCCAGTGAAACGTCATTAGGTTAATGTCATTATTGTGACTGTAACTAATGCTACATTGTTGTTCTATTGTAGTTAAGCAATAAGGCATCGTTTTCCGAACGTACATATAACGTGAAAAAAAACTAAAATATGAATACATTTTTATGAAAGAATTTGTGTTTGTCAAAGAATCAAGGCTTGTGTCCTTTTAACACTAAGGAGATAGATACAGACCGATACCCATTATGTTACGACCTTAATAAGTCTCATATAGGGACTGCATGTATTATACTTTTTTATACACTTTCTAAGCAAGTGCTTGACTATGGTATGCACATTAGTTAGTCATTTTTTTGAGAACGGAAACCTCATGAGAGTCGAACTTCCGAGCGTCAGCTCGTAAGCGTTAACGTTTAGCTAATAGGCTGTCAGATAAATGACAGCCAAATATTTTTTAATTTTAATTACATTATGAACATGATCGAATCTCTGAAAGAGTCACGTTACATGTAGACGATTGCCTATCATAATAGTGTACTACTGTCATAACCAGCTGCATGTATGTAGTATATACGAAATCTAATCTAATTATATATCCCTACGTTTTTTAATATACTAATTTATATATTAGTTTTGCTAGTGGATAATTTAATAATTGTTTCCGTATGGCAACCCTGCAGTCGAAGCGACGCGGCCGGGGACATTCAAAGCATACGTGAGCCTCGCCGCCAGTTCCCCTATGAGATACACTATCAGATCGTCTTAATAAACATTCACCGGGAGACAATGCGTTTAGCGTACGCGGCTCGCAGCCGGGACGGAGCGTCGGTGCTATTGAGCTTATTTAGCACCCTATTTGCTATTGTTAACCGCTTGCGAAACCTATAACATCTATACGAACGTGCATAGCTATTCAGATTTGAAAATATTCCAGACGCTAAAGGGAAATGTGAAGTCTGTTAGCAGTTTAATATTCAACAGGAATACTTTCTGTTCTATAATGATAATTATAAAATAAAACTTCAAAATATTGTTTTATTGGTAAGTTAAAGTTACAAAGTTCAGCCCTGTAGTTCTGGGCTCTTAAGAATAAGACTACGGCATCCCCTGGCTGTCGTAGAAGGCGACTATAAGGGGCCTCGGGTTCACTGGGCGACAAGGGTGGGGGCCTTTGTCGTCCGCCGAGGTGGACCCGGGAAGAAGGCGACATCGGCTGGCCCGTGTCGCCTTGCACTGCGAGAGCAGAGGGGGGGAGGGAGTAACCTCCCCCCTCGGGACGTACTCTCCTTGAGCACAGTGCAGAGGGGCTCCGGTGCGTTCTTCTGGAGATCCCGGAGCCCCTCGTCATGCACCGAGGAAAGGGCCACAGGGGAGGTTTTAGTGGGTAAGAACCCCACATAACCGCCGCCTTCCCCAGAAGAATTTTTTGAAGATTTCCTCCTCGTAAACAAAAAAAGGTTAAAGTTACAGCCTTTATATGTATATGTAGTATATGTATATCCCACAGTTGGGCATGGGCATTCTCTGTGAAGAGAGTTGGCGGCCCTAGTGGATTGGCGTAGTGAGTGTGGACTTCACATGTGTTAGAAAATTTTTGCACATGTAGGTTTCAGATATTCTTCACCGCATAGCACGTGGTAAATTAACACCTAAATTTGCAACGCACAAACGCAAAATTCATTGATACCGTCACTGGGAATCGAACTCGGGTTGCTAGCGTACTACGCAACTTGAAGCCGCCCAACCACAACATTTTATATTGGTTGGTAAGATTTTTCTCACAGATTTCTCTATTGAAGAAAACAAGACGCAAGTACAGTTTAAATTCTGTTTAGTGATATATAAGTGATTATAGGTGCTCAGACCACTCGCAAAGTGGTCTGAAGACCTCATAAAGGCCGCAGGGCGGTGCTGGATGGAAGCTTACAACCGGTCCTTCTGGATCGTTGAAGGAGGATTTTGTCCAACAGTGTATGTCCTAGGGCGGAAATGACGATGATTGGATGAAGGGATTTCCCACATATTTATAATTTTTCTAATATATTCGCAGTTTCTCTACTGGGGTTGCTAAATAGGTATATGATATGTCTAATAGATATATAAATAAATCCTTTATTGCCCCAAAATATACGTACAAAGGCGAACTTAATGCTATTGAGTATTTTTTGGTGGTTAAGAGCAGTCTTAATGGTTATTTTACCCATGTCTATTTGTTTTCAGTTTTGTGAACGTAATAAATAAATATTGCAATAAAGATAATTATTACAATTACAAAAAGCAATCTCACTTAGCCACCAGTCTTTGTTTTTAGTAAAGTTTCGTTAGCTTTTAATAAACGCACTGAACTTCTGTTAAGACTCGATTAACTTTCGTTCGCTTATATTAAATCCTTTGATAAGAGAAGTAGTCAGACGTAATACAGTGAGAAAGAGAGGTACTCACATTTCTTCTTGACGTTGGTGAAGAGCTGCGCGTCGAGCGGCGGCGCGCGGTGCTCCACGTCCATTAGGGGATACATCTTGTGTTCCATGCCGGGCGGGAACAGCCCCAGCGGGGAGTCTATACCGAACACTGCGGGGAGAACAAATCAGAGTATAGTCTTTTGGACACCATGCATACAGAAATACAAGGACAGGTAACAAATTATTATATTAAAACTTTTACACCTTCTTAAGAAAATTACGCGAATGGATTTGTATGAAATATCTCACACTTATTTAAATTTTTAATTACGCAAACCAAAATTAATTAATACAATAAGAGAAAACTTTTCACACAAGCGTTTAATATATGGTTGTTATCGTTGTTATATGGTTGCTTGGCAACGGTTAAGTAGCTGTGTTAAATAACGACTAACAGATTCACCGAATAAGTTACGAGCTTGCGAATTATCACACTGAAAATTAAATCACATTTCAACGCTTCAAATCCTGGGTTAAAATTGATTTTCCAATATACGCCAACAGTTAGTTAAAAGATAAGCTCATTCGTTCTTTTAATTTTAATAAGCTTGGTGTAAAAACAGTCTGTCTACCCTGCATACATAAAATAAGATTTATTATTGAATCACTCCCAAATCGATTCGTTTTCTTTTTTTTTTAAACGAAAGCTAGCAATATTTCTTTTTTTTTCAGAAATATTACTAACAATCTTGTTAACCATTCCAACTAAGCTTAAGCTTGTGCTAGGACATGGTTCACGGCAATAGTCCAATGGTGGATTCGAACCCACGACCTTACGATTCGCAGGCCGTAGCCTAAACCTAGGCTATTGACGGTTCGCTTTATTGTTGAAACTATGAACTGGTTTTTCGTAAATCCTACCATTAGGTTATAGACATACCTCGTTCTTATGTATACAAAATAGCAATACATGTCTTCTCATTAAGCTAAGCCGGCCCCTAATGTTACGTAGGCGAGTGTAGTGGGTGAACTTATTAAAGCCGGCTGGAAATAAAAGAAAAATATCCTTTTTTGTTTTTTACGTCATATTCACTTTTTCAAATATGATTATTGATTGTTGTCTAATGTCAACTTCCCTCCGCATTGTATCAATCGACTATAGAAAGTAGACTCGGTGGAAGTTAGCTGACGATTTCTGACAAATGCTACTTCCCGTCGTATCATTGCCAACGGTAGAGCATAGAACGTACGCTGGGTGAGGTGAAGCGTAGTTAACTAATGCTGAATGCAATTTCCTATCAATGTCGTTTGCATTGGCAGTTCATAGAACATGGCAAATGATCGCTATCTTCCTCTACCCTGTTTGAAGACAAAACGAGTTAGCGACTATAATTTATTAATATATTTTTGTGTGTGTGATCTTCTTTACACACTTTAAGCACTGTTTGGTCGGGGATAATCTTGTAGGTTCGCTTCACCGACATACTAATGTTTATTTTTATATTTTATGATTTATGATCTTGTACAGCCCCTAATAAATAAACCATTTAAACAAATGTAGTTGTTATAGTCAAAACTATATTGAAGTTAATATTTTAATTTAAATATTTTACTTTATAAGTTTCCCTGTATGTATTGTTAGCTGGCAACACCTGACACCCAGCGTTTGTTATACATAATAACTACTTCCAATGATATCTTAATTTACCTGAACCTTATTGTATCTTTTATTCATAATTAATAATTTCGTTGATCGTCACATGAACTTGGCATTGTAAACAATAGTTTAACCTTATTAGTTCCTAATCTGACTTCTAATTAATTTTGTATAAAGATGGCGAGGACGCGCAGTTGTGACGTTTGACTCGATATAAATAATTCTTTGTACAACGTTACGCTGTCTCAATAAAGCGAGTGTATTAGTTGTTGGACTATTTTATTCTACGAGACCTACAGATTATAACAGTATGTTTATAAGTCTCTGTAACTGCCATTATTTTTTAAATAAACGTATCAAATATTAAAAACGAAACCAGCATTTTAAAAATAATGGTTACAAGCAATAGATCGCGCTGCTTCTAATACTACATTATTTAGATACGAATTATAACGGTATTGATTGAAGTACATATAGTGAAAGGCGCCGGGCGACCGCACTACAGAAACCTTGGATGGATATTGTATCTAGTTCAGCTATTCGATACGAGATGGCGCTATAGATATCTCAGAAGTTGTTGACTTACAAGTAATCTTTAAAATATAGCAGAGAAATCAATATATTAACTGATGACTTTTTACTGTTTTGAATAATGCTTCTTTTATGGGTATTATAGCAGTTTTATTTTAATTTATAATACCCGACTTTTTCTCTACTTTTTTTGATAATTTCTAAAAATAATGTATGTAAAAAAAATATTTATGTCTAAGATAATGGTATTTCAACCAGTTGTACGTACTCATATAGATAGAAATATTCGTTACATCTTCATAGTTTCGTCTCCTATGAAAGTGTAAATAGTGTGAAAGCGTTCTTCCGTTTAAAATACGGTCGTTAACAAAAACAGTAACGGAGTACTGAGACACATCTGTGCAAGTAAATGAAGGCCGGCCGTCGAGGTGTCGTCCGTAGAGCGAAATGCGACAAAATCAATAACAGCTCCTGGCAAATTGAGAATTCCTACTGTCCCGGCACAACTCAATTTTATCAGTTCTATATGAAGCTTTTCGATTCGATGGAAATTATTTTAAGACGTCAATCCACCATTCCATTATTGCACATCATCGTATCGTTTCATATACCATCTCCTGGCATATCGTCATTATAAGCTCGTGTTGATCCACTGTTGGAAATACGCTTGCCCCAATGCCTTCGGCTATATACGGCTATATCCCTTTTATAAAGTCCTACGCTTCTAAGACCTTTTCGTGGCCTCAATTCGAAGACATCCCCCATGTGTCACAGAAGCCGTGCTGAAGTAACGAATATTTTTGCATTTGAATCTAATGAGTTCAGATATCGCTGGCTCAAAATTTATCATGTGAAAAATTTTGTTCAGTAGCTATGTAACTGTAACATAATTATCTTATAGAAGGCAACACAGATTATTTAAAATAATGAATGTTATATGCAGCGTAACAAAACAAAAGTTAAAACAGCATTTAACGTATTAAATCACCGACTCTAGAATGCCGCCAATGTTACTCCTATGCTACACTAATGATAAAATTTTATCGACCAATAAAACTGACTTGGAATTAAAATTAAGCCTACTCGTTCACTGGTAGTGCGCAATAGTTTTAACAGTTTGACTGTTGTAATAATTAGTTTATTAAGGTGTCATTTGTAAGATGGAAAGTAAAATAATATTGGGAGGCTCATTTTAAAATTGTATATTTATATTACTGTTTTATTTACTTTTCGTCACTAGATGGCGCTGTACGGTAACAACAATCAGTTGCTAACACGTTCTTGACGATCCGGACGACGCGATTACCATTGCACAGGCTAGATCTCTACAAATGCACAAAGCGTCCACTCGCTGCCATCGGGGGGTTGCGAATAATCCTCGCGCGTTACCGCTATTTTGTGAGAAGGTAGGGCCTTCTTCCCCTTAGATGCTAGGAGCGTTGCTGGAGTTTCTTCGGCCACTTCGTCTCCCAGCGCCAACGCTTCTCGAAGTGGCATTCAAAGTTAGATTAGCTCTTGTATGTCCCATAGATTATCCGTGAAATAGCAACCGACCGAGTCTACAAGGAGTGCTCGTAACTGCAGTACGCGTAGAAGTTTCAGATATCGGTCACTTCTCAATCCAGTTTAGTTATGAAAAGCCTTATGGGACAGCCCTGTAGTTCTGGGCTCTCGAGAATAAGACTACGGTATCCCCTGCCTGTCGTAGAAGGCGACTAAAAGGGGACTCGGGTTCCTCCCCGTTATCAAAAAAAGGGTATGATGGGGCAAAAGTTCCCAAAAATAAAGAAAAAAATGTACTCTTAAATCTCATTTAGCGGGAGAAACAGAGATAGTACAGATACAAAATTTCAGTAGTCTAAAAATTAAATGTTTTTGTGTTTGTGTCGCATTTAATGCAGCATAGTGAGTTTCGCTATACTTGTCATAATATTTACTGTTGGCACAGTTCGTAAAGAACTAGTTACGAAGTAGCCCCCCTGGTCGTTAATAGAAACGGGAAGTGCAATATTTGAAGTTGAACTTTGCAGTTTCGTCAGCGTAACCCTTGACCATTCCGTTCCCCGTGTATGGATCGCACTACCTTTCATTCTCGAACAATTTGATTTTGATTATAATAACTTTTAAATTGTTACATTTAATCAATTGTAGTTAGATATTAGATTGAACACGTTAGTTATTAGCATCAATAGCTTTATCTAATAGATAATATCTTGTGCTAATGGCAAAATATTTTGTCAGTATTAAAGTTTATTCGTATTATAATATATTAATGTTTGTAAATTAGGATGTTTATTACTTCATTTTTTTTAACTTAAAATATATAGTAGTTTATTGCTCGTGTTCTTTTATAAAGAAACTATATTAGATATTATACATAGGTTTTTATATAATATATATAAAAAATAGATAGAAAAAACTACTAACTTTTTATATCGGATATATTGTGGCAACACTGCTTTTCAAAGTTTTACCGTCGCCATAGGATATGAATCGAACGGATAATTCGTGTCAATCGTTAAAGCACTCGTTAGTGTCCGCGATACTTGTTATTTGCATAATTACCGCCAATCACTAGTTCTGTATTCATATTGCATGGTAATTGCACAAAAATAATATGTTCTTTTAGGCCGTAAGAGATGTGATGCACCAACAATACTATTACAGATTAATAATACACTTTTACTTCGTTTTCAAAAAGCGTACAGATAAAAAATATATCACAAAATTATTTTTACTAAAGTTTTACTTGTAGAAACTAAGTCTAATTGAAAAACTGAGAAACTATACGAATTTATCTAGATGAGATTTCAATACAGATTATCCGCAACTTTCTTTTGAAATCAGTCAAAGCATTCGAAAATAAGGATGACTTAAATTAGAGATTTTTATATTTATGGGTAGAGTAGATTTTTATTGTAAAATAATAATTTCTATAAGTATAGAGTAAATCTTGTGGTCAATTAGTTTTGTCGACGGCCGCTGACTTGACGCTTTCTAATTCTAGACTATCAGACGCCTTCACAGAACTATCCGACCATAAACAAAGATTTACGAAACACATCCACCGTCGGATAGTTGCAATACGTTCGCATTCGATACGATATTTTTTCGTGAATTTCACAAGTTTAACAATTGTTGCTTTAAACAGTTTCTAAATGCAACCTAAATTGAACGTCTACAAACCTAAACTGTTTAGTGAAACTACAAAGCGGAGTTGTCCGTCTGTGTTTACAATCGATCCGCTTCGCCCCATATGCGTAATGAAAACGAAAGTCCGGGCTTACTTCCAACTCAACCCTTTCGCAAACCATGTGTAAACTTGTCAAACTTTACCCCGTTCATTCAAACGAAACTTTGTGCCACCTCTCTCTCTTGCACAGGTCACGCACATGTGTCGTCTCGTCTCACCTCACATGCGTAGTATAACCCGACCAAATTTAGGAAATCCTCGATGGAGGAAGTAACGCTCGGGAGCAACGACACCGCGTATGTCCGGTTATACGCATACACGTGACGTCGTTCGGGAAGGGACTCATTCAGCGCGCACACACGACGCGGGCGGGAAAGCGCGGTGACGTATCGATGTTGTGTGGGAGTCGCCGCGTGTTGTCTATGGTCAGGCCGGCGCGCGTGCCCGCCATTTATTTTGCAACGAGATTTACAACTATAACTGTAAATTAACTTTATCGAACGGAGCCGAAACTAGGTCGTATGGAATCAGCATTAATTATCGTTTTAATCTCAGGACCGATGTCGACTCTGTACAATAGATCACATGATAGATATCGGGCACACGGCAAGGACGCGAAAGTAATAATATCGAATGCCTGAACAATCATAAATGTGAAGCAATTGGGTTAAATCTATTGTTTTCAGAGAAATACACGTTTATCGATGTGGGGAACGATTAAAGTGGAAAGAAGTCTAGGCCGCGGTGATGGGCAACGGGTATCCTTGCATTGTTCGAGAGGATCGCGTGACCAATATAAGTCCCCGTTACATAAATAATTAGGGGTGTATACTGCGCGGCATAAAGCCAACTACGATCACTTATTGTCTGTGCAGAATGCCTTGAGGTTTGATTAGAGACGGTTATGGAAGAAAAATTAAGTCTTGTTGAACTCGACCGCATTAACTAGTACCATTATGATCGTTGACACAAATTAAATAATTGTATGCAAGTATAGACATAATGTTATGTAAATTAATATACTTATATCCTTATTATTTATATTGGTTAATATATAAACAATTACAGTATGATACTAATCTATATATAATGTATGTAAATTTATTTGTTTATTTAATCTTTATTAGCACTGAATTACAGTATAAAGTGTAAGCGGTTCGACTTAAAATCTGAAACAATAAATCCGTATTTCGGTTCTTTCTATTTATAAAAAATCGCTTTTTTCATAAACAAAAAACAAAAATTAATTAAAGTAGAAATTACAAAACAAAACACATAATTTAAATGGTTATAGGATAGGATAGATATATTATGGTTATATGGAATGAATGGTTAAAGGACTTCTGTTACGAAATGTGTGAAAATCTCTGATATTTGTGTTGACACATTAAGAATTTTATTATTTATTGCTATAAAAAAATTGTGCCCAGTTTATATCTCATGTGCGACCACATTTACTTTGCGAAAAGTGTATGTTGAAATAATGTGAGATATTTTTTCATTAGGCGCTTTAAAAACAAATCGATTTGTTTTATTGGAAAGGGGGCTTAATGGATCACCATATAGGTGAGTCATGACCGTCGCTTATAAACTTATACGACAGTTTAGAGATTGTATTGTAAAAGCACGGAGCTAACTCTTTTCTTGACGGTCCCGTAATCTTGTCGGTTTAAAATCACCCTTGGTAATTGAGGGTCTATATTCAAAGGCTGATTTCGCATGTTATAAATTATTTACAACATTTCAGCTTCATTTGCCCTACGGTTTTTTTTTAATGACCGATCGATCGATTTTTAATGATCGATCAATGTAGTTCACATTGATCGAACAGATTGGCCAGAGAAGCTGGTCTTGACTGCTTCACTGGATTAAGAGGTGGCATAGCTCTTAGGTCATTTAGCCTGAACCTCTATCGCTAGTAACTCTACACAAGGGTCCCCCAGGTAAGGGGTTGGACGGTTGCTATCTGTAAGCATTACGATCCGAGGGCGCCCGAGAGGGCAGAACCATGACTCGGTCGGTTGCTATTTCACAGATAATAATTCAAGCAAGTACGCAGCAAGTGATGCATGTACGACGTAAGTCATTCCGGTGTTCCGGGTTCAATGACGTTGCTAAAAACATTCGTGCGCGTCGTTTTGTAATTGAAATCTGTGCATGAATCATCTGTACGTATGACTGTGTCATGTGTAATTTCATAATGCTCCAGTTACTGTAGTTACAGTTTTAGCAAAAGTGTACTAAATATAAAAACCTTTCAAGTGTTACGCAAATAAAACTTTATACTGACAAAAATGTTGTGTACCATTTGATTTATTACACAGACATTTATTACCTCTTTAAAATTTTTATTGATATCGATGTATCGCATTGTGAGTACCATATTAATCATTAAATAAAATAATTGGTCGATATATTTTTTATGCAACATCGAGTGAAAGTACATCCCTATACTTAACAAGACCACATTAGTGTGAGATCACACACGGCGCGGGGCCTGGGAGAATTCATACAAATAAATTACAGCCGCAAACGTGTTAATTTCGTAAGCCCGCGACCAATTTGGCTTTTAGCTATTGAAATGCGTTTTCGTTACTTTCCATATTACCCACATCTCGTGTGAAGCTGTTTGGATCTCTATTGTTTCCGAGCGACTACCAAAAAGGAAAGGCCGCTCATTTGTGAACATAGTGATGTGCCGTGTTTTTAAAATTTTATAATGAGCATCGATTGTTAGCATTATAATTCTATGATAATGATTTGAACAGGAGAATACCTACTATCTTTGACGGATTTATTTACGTTTATTTTTGTCTTTAGTGGGTTTTAAAAGTGTCTTTCACAAAAATCTTTTTATATTAGTTTCTTTAAATAGGAAGGTAGTTTATTTGATATAACAGTCTATAGACAATAAAATTTATGACAAGACGAGAAACAGATCCCTGGGGATTATATTGGATTACCAGTAATTGAGTCCGTCATTTACTACATAAAACACAGCGAACACACACAGAACACGTTATGTTTCTAATTTACGGTTGTTTCTATTTTAATAAATAATACTCGTAAAAGAAATACCGTTTCTTTAGGTATTATTTAGCTGCAGTATAGCTAGTTTTATCATCTAAGCATGCACTTATATTTGACTGCTATTGATATAATAAGACATTTTTAAAAGGTATTTGAAGTATCGGGTTACTTCTGTTCATTATCAAATGCCGCCATAGTGTTGTTGTAACTTCTACAACTACACCAGATGGACGGTGGCACATATCAGAGCACTAAGCCTGGATCTTTATAATTTATTTATTTATTTATGATGCAAACTACAGCAATAGTACTAGTTCTGTCACTATTGTAATGTTATTCTGTCTATTAACGCTTCAATGTTGAACTCGTCGTTGTCTAGTTAATCAAGATTGTCATTTATAATTTCAAAAAAAGATATTTTATATGAATCTTTTCATTCGATACGGATCAACAAATGTAACTAGTATTTCATAAAAGAAAAATTCGTTAAACAGATGTTATAAACGCAATATAACCTCGATAAATCCGTAAAACTTGAGGTTCAGACTAAGCGATCTAAGAGCTATGCCACCTCTCAATCTGGTGCAGCAGTAAAGGCCAGCTTCTTTGGCAAACTGTGTTAGATCGTCCAAAAAAAGAAAAAAAAAATCAAACAAACAAACATTTTTATTTTACCACAATAATTTCAATAACAACTTACTTAAATTACAATTATGGGCGGGGGACTGGTGTCCAAACTAGGAACGAGCCTGTGTGATGGATCACCAGGCCTAAACCCCACGGATTTTAACAAAACTTTTAAAACTATTGGAGAGAGAAGGAGAATGTATATATATATATATTTATGTATATATTTATATATATATATATATATATATATAAATATATACATAAATATTTATAAATAAATAAAGATATGTGTATATATATATATATATATATATATATATATAAAAAAGGGAAAATATAGATATATAATTGTTGTTACGTGTCATATGTGTGTATGTGAATGTGTTTATTATTTTTTACCTATAAAATATGCCGAAACTGATTAATATTTAGGTATTAACTTGTATTAAATTTTCCGTTTCTTTATAGCTTACGAATTTTAACCAATCAGATATTTTAATTTTACAGTTTAAGTTTAGTAGTTTAAGTTTTTAGTTAAATCCGTAAAAGTATTTTTGATTTGTAACGTTCGTGTGAATAAAAGAAATCATTACATGTTATCGATATTACAAAATCGATCAACAACCGATATAACTTCGACGCATCCCATCACTACCATTGTCCTACAAAGTGTCAGTGATGGCGCTTTAATATCAGTCATCCATTTTTTTTTCCGACGGCCGATTTGCTCGCGCCTATTCAGTTACATGGCACTCACACTTGATCGTGAAATTGACTATTGTTATTTTAGAAATCGTTGCTGCTGTGTTCTAATTAGTTGGATTAGTATTCGATTTATTTTTAAATAGGCTTAAGAGATTGATATTTATTGAATATTTAAAAAAAGATTCGACCTATATTCGATTGGTCGTCTTTTTAAGAACTTTACAGCTTAAAGCGGCCAGTTCCGTTTTTAATTGCTTAACATTTGTTGTTTATTACTAACTGTTGATTTAAATATGTCACAGTTTTAGTTTGTCATCGTAATTACATTATTTTAAAATAAATCGCATGTTGATAAGTCTTCACAATACTGCCTGTATCTATCTCAAATTAGTGAATCTCTTATATTAAGTGTTGCATCCTTTAATATATAACATGAGCTGTGCTTCTTCTCTGCCGGTATCCTCGATCGATAGACTCGTTGACTCCGACCCATGCGCGGCCTCCATTCCAAGGCTTTCCTTCCCCATCTGCCATCACTGACTACCAACTGCCACTTCAACTTGACTGACTTTAACGGCTAAGTCGAATGCCTTTGTTCTCAGACTCTATCCCGTAGAGAAATACCGAACATAGCTCTTTCCACTGCTCGTTGTGCGACTTTAAATTTGTGGGCCAGCCCAACGGTCAGAGTCCAATCCTCTGCACCATAGATCGCAGATGGGAGGACGGACTTTTGAAGACCTTCGTCTTCAGGCATTAAGGTATTTGCGAAGTGAGGATGTTATGGAGTTTCCGAATGCCGCCGAACCTAGCCGAATGCGTCTATCGTTCTCTTTGTTGAAGTGTGTGGTGGAAGGCATTGGGGCAGGCCTATTTCCAGCAGTGGACAGAACCAGGCTGATGATGATACGTACACAAATGAGCTCACGCTTAGCTCACCTGATTTTAAGCGATAACTGTCGTCCATAAACATCCACAGCACCAGAGGAGCTGCAGCTGCGTTGCCTTCGAGAAAGGAGTAGGCTCGTTTCTTGAAGATCCCCAAATCGTATAGGGTCGGAAACAACTGGTGTCAGTTAATCCACAGGTTGATAGTGCGTTGTAGTGAGAGTAACGCGATAATATTTTTTTTTACTGTATTAAAAAAGACAATAGTGCACAAAGAATTAATGCAACAATTTCAGTAAAGGCTACGACCATAAACTAATCACAATAGATAATATATACAAAAAAAACAACACGAGGCAAAGAAGATACAATTGACAAATACTGAGTTATAGATAAATAATCATCATAATAACATAAGTTAGTTGAAAAAAATGTTTCTACCTAAGTTAGAGTACGCCATTATAAGTTCTATCTTGATTTTGGATCTTTTATGGTTATAAGCTAGTGCTTGGCCACGATCCCACCTGGTGTTAAGTGGTGATATAGTCGAAAGAATAATTGAACAATATTTAATAATTAAATTAAGGTCCTTAACTTAAAAGGTGTAGGTGGCTTCAAACGCACTATTCACAAAGTTTTGTAAGTTTAAAGTATATGCACATATAATTTTTTGAGCATTATTCCAACCGACGAGCAATAAGCTTGATGGAAAGCGAACAGCGAAAGCTGTCTACCCCGTAGGGTTAAAAGTTTGTGAGAGTTTTTTAATAAAATAATAATTATAATATATAATAATAATATATATATATTAATAAATAAAAAAAAAAGAATAAGACTACGGTATCCCCTGCCTGTCGTCGTCATCGTAAAAGGGGCCTCGGGTTCACTGGGCGACAAGGGTGGGAGCCTGCGTCGTCCACCAAAGTGGACCCGGGAAGAAGGCGACATCGGCTGGCCCGTGACGCCTTGCGGTGCGAGGGCACAGGGGGGAGGGAGTAACCTCCCCCCGGGACGTGCTCTCCTTGAACACAGTGCAGAGGGGCTCCGGTGCGTTCCAAGTAAGATCCCAGAGCCCCTCGTCATGCACCGTGGAAAGGGCCACCGGGGAGGTTTTAGTGGGTAAGAACCCCACATAACCGCCGCCTTCCCCCCAGAAGGCGGGGTATCCTTGTGAAGATTTCCTCCCCGTCAACATAAAAAAAATTTTTTTAATAACCATTCACTCAGATCAATGACCTTTCGGTGATTCGTGGTAAAGAGTGATTTTGCTCGTACATCCTAATCCTAAAAGACTCCCCTGGATAGGATTAAAAGCTTTGCTGGAGTTTCTTCGGCCACTTCTTCTCCTAGCACCAACGCTCCTCGAATTGTCATATAAGTTAGTTTAGTTTTTTTGGCTTTTGACTATTACTAATTGTTCCAACACTTCTAGTGGTTTGCTCAGTTACTTTAGGGTCTTCAATAATGGTAGGGTACTACCATTATCGTGGGACTTGACATGGAAAATAAAACAAATACAAATGAAGGAAAGAAGGTGGAGGCCGAGGGATCCTTGTGTCGAGTTACTAGCGATTGAGGTACAGGCTAAGCGACCTAACAGCTATGACACCTCTCAATTCGGTGAAGCAGTAAAGGCCAGCCTCTCTGGCCAACTGTGTAGTTCGACCATAAAAAAAATCATAAAAGAGTTTTTCTTGTATACCAAGCGGGATTCAATCTATATACTATATAGTACGCCAGATGCCTCGGATAACCCCATTCGAGAATTAATCGTACAAAACATTCTCCCACATCGCGCATGCATTACGCGGTTATCGAGCAATCCCTCGCTTCCGTTACGTATGTAATCTATCTACGTGAAATAAGAAACACGAAACGATTGCGGTTGTTCGCGAGAATTGATTTAAACATGTAACGATACGAATAAATAAAAATCGATTCGCTTATTATATTCCGATATCGACTTTCTCTACCCACAATAAAGTTGCATGCATTGTGTGAAATTAGTTTATTCTTATCCTCAAGGGATATAGTTCGGCTTTGTGATTAAAAAGAACCATTCATTGGATTTATTTTGGTACATTTACGCTACAAACATTGCAACAATAATTGAATTTAAAAGCGATAGTTGGTATAGAAAGTTACGAATCCGCCCACTGGTCTAGTCGAATTTCTTTTTTAATTAAGCAAACACAGATTATATAAATGTAGCAAATTATGTTACGACGTCTTTGTTTTGTTATGACAATGGACGTTAAACTATTATTACATACCATGTCATAAAAATGGTGTGTACACATTTTTTTATAATTATTCAATTAAGTATCATGAAATTAATCATTTACGATTACATTATTAATATAACATAATTAAAGTATTTTAAGAAAAATAATATGTTTTTTAAAGTCTTAAGACAATGTGTTCTTATTTCAAAAGTCATTCTAACTTGCCAGTAATAAATTATTTAATAAAAGTTTTAAAATTATAATTTCAAAAGGTTATTTGTTTATAGAATGTAGGTAATAATTATTTCCGGATTGATGTTGATCTCACATAGCATCGAGAACCTATTGATATTAGAGCAAGTATTATAAAAAGTTTAGATTGATTCCAAATTGCTGTTTACGTGTGTGGTTGGCCACAAAACTGATTTGCTCCCGACTCACCGGCGCTATACAATAATGACGTGTCCATGATTCATGCGTGTTCGGTTAATATTCAATGTAATTGCTCATTACTCTGAATATTATTAAAATTACTAATAATGTGTAAATGACGTTAAGAATTCCTCGTAAATTTTGTTCGTATATTATTGTATAATCTTAATTGCGAATGGAATGTCGTTATGAGGGCAATTGTACTGAGTTTGCACTTAAAAGTACGATTCGGAAACGTTTTCGAACGTCAAGAATTAATTTTTATAACATAAAAGTTTCAAAATTTTATACTTTTTTTTTTTATTTTTCTGGTTGCCCTCATGGCCTATACGTTGCTTCACATATATATTGAGCTTATGCAAAGAGGTTGAGTAAGTTTATTTTCGGTACAAAATTGTGGTTTCCCGCACTTTGTTGCGCCCGCCCGAAACTTTATAATCGCAGGACACGTAATCTGATTTCGATTTCTTACAAAGCTTTTTGTTGCTGTAAAAAGTAAAGTCCTCTTTCGGACTCTAGTTCCACTTTGCGTCTTTTTACCTCTGTAAGTGGAGTTGATTATGGCGTCTTATATACTATACTTACGTATACTTTACCGTTATATTTCTAAAAACTTATAAAGACGTATCAAAGGTTAATAAAAATATAATATTTTTTGACTAGTGCCAATTTGTTCAACTTAAAGATACGATTTCCAAATAGAAGGTGACATGTAATGGTTATAAGCATCGTTCTCATTAGACGTGGTCATGTAAAACTTTTTATACCCACGCCTTGCTTTTTGTCAAAATCATTTAGTCACTTCCAAGAACCATTTGGTGAGCTTCGTGAAATCGATTGAATACACTTCTAGTTAATAATTTGAAAGATTCGCTAACAATGTGTGACGCGTTTGACAATTATACTTACAGGTAATGGTTATTTCAATGTTTTCTTTTATTTAATGTAGATGTCGCGTGTACGTGCGTCAAAAAAATGGTGAAGTTTTAATTAAAATACAAACAAACTTGCTACGGTTTCTTTCTGTGTGGTCAATGAAAATAACTTATTTTTTATAACTTCTTTGAAGAAACACGTGAAGGTTCTGGTGACGTTTTCTAAATCGAGCACAGATTATAATTGCTTTTTAAAGTTAGTTTCCCGCCTGATTCCCATGACGCTGTGAAATCGACCAGCACATAGATGCATGACATGTAGTTTTTTCGTTGGGTTTTTTGTGTTTTATCTATAGAGAGAGATCTGGGTGTATGCGGCGGTCATTATGCCGCACAGTGAGAGCTTTGCCGCGTTTCCGAACGCAACACTCGTGATCTCATTCGATTCTCATTCACGGACCGCTCATTCAAATTTCGTATTTAACGCGCGGAATCAATTTTGAGCGGTGTCGTCGACATGTTGCTACCGGTAATAAAGGCGAGTAATAACTGAGTGAAAGGGAACGTATCGCGGCCGTATAAAGAATGAATGGATTATGGAATATTAATTATTATCTTCGGCGCTCACAGCGGGTTGATACGATCATGCATGCACATCAATCTTGCTCCGAATTGTGTGTCGGCACCTCTTTATCGCGAACAAAAAAATCGAGCTGGGCTTTTTCACATGGTCATGGAGCCGTACAATAGTCGGCTGGGCATCACTCTTGTTATTAAATTCGTATAAAATTAAATCTAATGTGTGACTCTTGTTCCGGTTGCGTGATGGGAATCGTGGCTAACTGTTCTTTGTAAGCTGTTCTGACAAAACAAATAACTGCGCGTTGTTACTTCAATATTGTGATAATTTTTGGAATTATATAAGCTTGCGCACGAATTCTTTATTACAATAACATAAAAAGGAAAGGAATTTTATTTATTATAATAAAAAATATATTTTTTACGCCTCTCTTGTTTTGAGGCTTTTATAATTTCACCGGATTAATAGATGGTCGCTTGTTCTGCACTTCTATTATGAGGTACTTAGCCCCAGGGCCGTTCAGAACATATCTCATCTAGGGCCCTTACTCTAGACGCATAACATACTGGCCAATAACACGGAATCGAGGCTCGATCAATTGCGTTTTGATGGGCGCCATAAATCTTATGCATGAACTATAAAGTCTTAAGGAACTCGCACACGTTATGACTTGTTATTACAAACAAATGCTGTTAGATAGGCATTTATAAATTTAAAAGACTTTAGTTTCCATAATCATTTATAAAACTGACCCGACCTTGTGTTTTTCCTATTTGAATGTAAGTTGAATGAACGTCATAATTACTCCCCTTCACAAAAGAACGTAAGGCCTTACCAAGAAATTAGCTGGAAATTTTGTGGCTTACATAGATATGTGAACGCGACGCTCCTGTTGACAGTGCGTGGAAGAAATTTACGCGAGGTACGTACAGTCGTGGAACGTCAAATTTTAAGATGGTGGCGGTGGAATTTGGAATTCTGACGAGATGTGCGGTAAATGAAATCGGTAGCTGGGATGATTTCGAACAATTCCTCAGAACACTGTGGTAAATACGATAGAGAATGCAAAGATCTCTTCGCAGACCGACAGAGTCAAGTCGATCGGAAAAACTAATCGTCGATGATCCGATCAGCTCTACGCTGTATACGGTCAAATGATAGGAGTTGGTATTGGGGAGCCCCGGCCCAGAGATGCGAACAGTATTCCATGTGAGGGCGTACTTGCCATAGAGTCTTGTGTGTGTAGGACATATTTAGAGAGAGAGATGCCAGGTGGTGAATTATGTGCACCATATGAATGAGGGAATGTGCTAAACACGAAGCGAAAAGAAAGTCATAATAGATAGTCTAAAACTGAGGAAGCAACATGATTGGGTGCTTTTTTAATGCTGACCGCACTTAAGAGGGAGCGACTTTCTTTCTCGCTTCATGCGACCGATGTGTGTGCCTAGGTTAGGGTATGAAGGGGCTGACATGCCCAAAAGGACAAAAGTCCCTAATAAATAAAGATTTCTTTTTTTTTATGACGAACTACACAGATTGGCCAGAGAAGCTGGCCTTGACTGCTTCACCGGATTGAGAGGTGGCATAGCTCTTAGGTCGCTTAGCCTGAACCTCTATTGCTAGTAACTCGACACAAGGGTCCCCCCGGTGAGGGGTAACCTCGACTTGGACGGTTACTATGTTACGCGTAAGCATGCCGATCCGAGGGCGCCCGAGAGGGCCGAACATTCAAAAGCTAAACTAACTTTGAGTGCCACTTCGGGAAGCGTTGGCGCTGGGAGAAGAAGTGGTCGAAGAAACTCCAGCAACGCTCCTAACATCTGAGGGGTGAATAGATAAATAAAGAAAAAAAATCGATTTGTATGTAAGTATATCATTTGAAGACGGCCCAAGTCATGGACAACGAGTAAACTTAGAATATGCAATATAATACATAATTTGTTACACACCTACGTAGGAACTGAAACTACGTAGTCGAGTGACGATATTATCTGTACTTATTTTCCCATTATTCACAGTTCCGTGAGTAAACGCGCTTCGTCAATGCAAGAATTACACATTCACATATGTCAGCGTCAATACGCGGCGTGTAGCGTGCGTTAGACAATGGTCGCCACAATTTGCGTAATTTATTTAGTCGCCACGGTTTACCGCGGTTTAACATATCCGCGTCAATTACAGCCAATAACGTGATATAATATGCGCGTATTGTGAACACGTCGCGTAGATTATCACGTTTTTGGAGTGATTGATGGAGAGGAGTTTTTTCTAAAGTCATAACACACATACACCTACGGGAATTGCAGGTGCGTTGTCTTTTTTTATAGACAGACTTCAAAAAGAGGTTTAATTCTGTATTTTTTTTTAGTGCACTCGTAGCAACGTCATATATAAATCGATTTGGTTGATAGTGTTTAGTTTCAACTAGGTCTAAACAAAATAAATATGGTATTTTATTGCATCCTATTATCGTTTCGTTGACCTTGAGTTCCAAATATATTCTAACAACCTATTAGAATCGTATAGAAGCATTTTAGTTAGTTGAGACATTGCTAGGTTTATGACAATCTAAGTCTAGGTAAGTATTGTTTTACGATAACGAGCGCAAATTTGGAAGGAGAATGAGAATAAATAATAAGGAAGAACTAAAGAGGAAAATTAAGAATAAAGGCGGCAGAACTTCGTATACGAACTGCTATCGTTATTGTTTGTTTGTGGTTATGGATTTTACCATTCAAACGAACTTAGCTCCTTTAACGAACGTAACATAGGGGAAATTTTGGTCAGTATTGTTTGTAAGAAAGCTTATTTTTATTAAGTTTATTTGCAAAGTTATAACTTAATTTACTTATATGTATATTTTAAAATATATTTTTCATATACTTTAATCCTTTTTTATATATTTGTAATTACTTTATAAATATATAAAAAGCGATAATATCTGTCCGATAAAAATAATTTTGTTTACTTGTTAATTTGTTTGTGAATACACACATACACGCGCATATATACAGATATTTAAAGATTTTAAAATTATTTTCATTCTAAGAAAAAAAAATGAATTTTAAAATTGGAACCACAACATCTGATTGAGCGTTAATAGCAGCGACATAATATCCTCTTAATAATGTTGCCAGTATCGTACACTAGAATTGAAATGTATGAAACTTTGTTGTTAAATAAAGGTTTTAATTTTTTTTATTTAATATCGTATGTCCTAAAGACAAGATAAAAAAAGGACAAAGGTCAGTGGAATCTAAGAAAACGAGACATTCGCAATTCATCGTACAATTTTACAAAAATTATACAATTTTATCTTGGTTTTTTAAACACATTTGAAATAGACATTAGAATCGTCATACTATTCCAATGTAAGTCAAGTTCATACGCTTCCCGAAGTGGCACTCAAAGTTAGTTTAGCTTATTGAATGTCTCTTAGATTATCCGTGAAATAGCAACCGACCGAGTCGGCCCTTTCGGGCGTTCTCGGATCGGAACGCTTATGCGTAACATAGTAACCGTCCAAGCCGACCCCACCGGGGGGACCCTTGTGTCGAGTTACTAGCGATAGAGGTTCAGGCTAAGCGACCTAAGAGCTATGCCACCTCTCAATCCGGTGAAGCAGTCAAGGCCAGCTTCTCTGGCCAATCTGTGTAGTTCGTCATTTAAAAAAAATCAAGTTGGAAATGCAAATTCAAATTTGGAATGATTTGTTTTAAATCATTGCGATGATATTTAGTCTCTCAATCATATAACTACTACATAATAAATGGTAGTTTTAAGCTTTTGTTATCTGTACTAAAGGTTTATTAGAAACTGAATTTCAATTATGTTAACTATGAGGCAACATTTGTGGGCGCAAAGAGCTTTTAAGTATTTGAATAGAGCGTGCGTGTACATGCTCTGTGGCTAGCTCTCACCTTTCACGACCAAGTCACCTGCTAAATAAATTGCGGCTGATATAAATGTTCACATAAATTATTGTTACACTACGCGCCAAGTATCATTGAGTGAAACGCCCACTAGATTTCCTCAGTAATGGAGATTAAACAAGCCGTTTAAGTCGCAAATCGAAAGGATCGAAAATTATGAACGTCTTGCCAATGTGGTCGTTGGTATATATATGTTATTGAAATAATTGCCAGTATATTTATTTTAAGAATATTTTCGAAAGCACTTACGTTGCTACTATACTTTCGTATTTTTTAACGTTACCAAATGCTGTTTATGTTTTTCCGTACGGTATTTTTTTGTGCCGTTGACAAAAGCCGAATTGTGCCGTTGCATTTCGCAAAATTCCGTAATAGAAGTTACAAATGTTAAAGTTAACAATACAAAATCCATAGCCATAATATAAAATAAATACATTTTGTGTTGGAAAATATTGAGTAAAATTAATATAAGTTTTAAAACAGTTTTTGTGTTTGAATGATTGTGTAAAATACTCGATCAATTCTGGTGAAGTTTTTAAGCATTTGTAAATATATGGCAAATTTGCTCTCATTTCAATGAAACATATTGGACTTTGTAAATTGAAATGAAACCTTATTGGATAATCAATAAGTTACATGGTTCCTTTGCGTCAGAAAATATTGCCTGTAATTCGGAAAAATTAAAAAAAAAACATTCTTGTGAAATGTTCGTTAAGTTGACCAATTCTGGTAGAAGGTTTATAACATCTGACATTGCTTATTGCAAAACTTTCATAAAACAAATTGGACTATTTGAAATTAAGCCTTATATTATAAAATTATGTTTGTTAGGTTGACCAATTCTGGTAGAAGGTTTAAAATATCTGATATTGCTAGCGATGTGACCTGGACACGCGAAGTTATTTAGACATTTTTTTATTTATTTATTTAATAAGATACACCAACAGCATTACACAAGCATACATTGTTGTAATAATCAAGTTTACAAACTAAGTCCTGTTGTGTATGCCAATTACAGGTGTACACAACATTCGCTATAAACAAACGTAATTTTTTCGTAATTTCATTTTATAAAATAAATGTAGCATAAGTCACTCCTTATTACATTAGTCCCCTCCAAATCGGTCCAGTCGTTCCAGAGATTAGCCGGAACAAAGAGTCAGACAGACAAACAAAAATTGTAAAAAATGTTATTTCATTTGCATGTAGCAAAAAGCGGTTATTTTACTATTCTAAACAGACGCACATTTTTTATTTATTTGTATTTATAGAATTGCGTATGTCTTTCCTACCGAAAGTACATGACTACCATTGTCACCATTACGTCACTTACGTACGTACATGTCTTAATTAACCTCCTACTAATAGTGGGCTATGTTATTAAAGTTAAAAAAATAATTAGTTTAAATAGATTCGTTACAACATAACTTGGCAACACACGTAATACAATGTGTGTTCTAAAATAAGACAACGATAACGTTTATCGTATGTAGCAATATAATTCCATTGCACAGTACAATAATATGCGATTTGCAGCGTAATAAGAGAAAGTTTCGTTTAAATCAGGGGTATTCAAATGTTTTGGCTTAAGGGCTACAATGACTTTTTAATGGGAAAAGGTCTAAGAAGGATGCGGTTCACATCATGTTACCTCCACAAGTGATTATCAGAAATCTGATAGAAGAATTACAGGTGCGTTGTTGAACATTTATGAAAAATAAGACTGTTATAAACGAAATTAGTAGTACATGTAATACTTTAACACGATTGCTTTCAAAGTTTTATCCCATAAGCTAAGCGCTTCATGATCTAACGGTCACAATTACGATTTTTTTTTAATTGACGAACTACACAGATTCACCGGATTGAGAGGTGGCATAGCTCTTAGGTCGCTTAGCCTGAACCTCAAAGCCAACATCACGCGGTGTTCCCAGGCAGTCACCGATCCAAGTACTGACCGCGCCCGACGTTGATTAACTTCGGTGATCGGACGAGATCCGGTGTATTCAACGTGGTATGGACGTTGGTAAACAATTCCGAATCTCAGCTAGGTTGAATGTGATTTTTCGTTTTTCGGGTTATTATTCCCTTCTTCGTTAGTCTATCGATTTCTTGGCCTACTACCAAGGTCCGCTTTCATACTTAATCTACTTTCTACTACTATTTTCGGACAGAATTTCTTCGAATTATTTCCCTTACTGTACTTCTACGAACACTACGTGAACGGCCATATCTTTTTCTGTCACAAACAAAGGAGGTCTTATTGTACCTATTAATAGCCCGGTACACAAACATTTATAAAATACCACGAGTATGGAGAGTTTTAAAACATCATTTGGCTCCATACCTACTATGGGTAATGCAATCACAGCGACTCAGTTCTGTTTATCACCCTACTCAATTTGAATATCGCAAAAGATTGTGTATTGACGCCAAAATGAGAAAACTCAATGAACAATCATCTAAGAATGACAGATTCCAAATTCAAACGTAATATTTTGTTTATTTTAATTGCAATAGTATTTATGTTCAGACTAAGTATTTACTCTGAAATAAAAATGTTGAAAGTCGTCAATAGATTGTTTGTCAGATTTTATTCTTTTAACAAATAATTGTTGTAACCAATGTTACTTTCCTTTAAAAAACTCATTCTCTGACATGTTTAGTTAGTGACCTCATGGCTCTTTCTCTCTTTCTACTACGTTTAACTTAGCCATTCTTTTTAATTTAATAAAAAAAATAACGATTCTCACAATAGTTCCCTAACAATTTATTGCGTATGTTTAAAGCGTGACACGTGTACCACGGGGAGTGCTTAGCGTAAAACATTAAAAAATATTTAGGTTCTCAAATATCTCCCTTCCGCCTTTTTGTCTTTTGAATTTCGTCGAAACCATTCCTCCGTGGTTCGAAGTGATAGAGTACCATCCCCCAAAACACCATTAATCTCACGGAACGTTTCTCTAGCGGATTTGCCTTTAACGAAGGAAAACTTTAAAATAGCGCGAATTTCGGCGTTAGTGAAGTCCATGTTTACACGTCTATAACTGTTGAACGCAATATCCAAACTAATTATGCATAGCATCGTTTTGTAGGTTATGTCAAGACCTTTCAAATTATGTATAGTATTGCTAGATACGAGCTCTGTAGCGCTTTGTACATAGCCGCGAAATTCAAAAGACAAAAAGGCGGAAGGGAGATATTTGACAACCTTATATAATACAAGTCGAAAAGCTTCGCCGGCCTGTAACAAAGGTGTCATGTTAACATTGCATGCGGGCCGCAGTTTGGTAATCCCTGGTTTAAGCTAAAGCTATATCACTTATGCAACGCTATTTCTGTATAATGTGGACTAATATAAAACAAATCAATGCAAACAATGCGTTGCAACTTATAAAAGAACGGTAACAATTAGGTGTTTTTAATCGAGCAATTACATGACGTGTAACACGTTCTTGTAGCGTTCGGTTGGCGCGTTCGAAAACCTGGTAACTAAGGCTTGGAACATAATTTCTTTATGTTCTCCTACATTTTATTATCTTTACATAGATTATAATTGAAGTATTGAGGAAAATCTATTTATCTCAGCCTTTGTCAATCCAATGCTGGTTTTCCCCAATGTCTTCTACCATATAGGGTCATTATTATAATGTTGTCGGTCCTTTGAGAGGATGTTCCCTACGCTTCCCCGACCCATACGAGATCCCTATTCTAATACTTTCCTCTCCCTTTTGTTTGATTCGATAGATATTGAGAAATTCATTCTTTCACTCTCTGTCTATTATATCGTAATTTTGAAATGAATAAATTAAGTTCAATCTTCTTCTTCTTGTAGTGCCATCTCCTACCGATAATATAGGTTCAGGCTAAGCGACCTAAGAGCAATGCCACCTCTCAATCCGATGAAACAGTCAAAACCAACTTCTCTGGCCAATCTGTGTAGGTCATCAAAAAATCTCCAGAGGTCGGCTATCATTAAGGCTATTTTAATTTTTGTTGCAGAGGCACGGAACAAAGATCCTGTGCTCATATTGAACCGTGTCTGGTGATTTCTGTGAAATGGTGGCCGTTTACCCTGGATTTTTCCTTGCACGATGACTTGGAGTAGTTCGTATTTGTTATTACGCATTATAAGACCAAAGTAGACCCGTTTTTTACGGTATTAAGGACCTTCGCGTTCTTGCTCACCATTTTTTTTTTAAAAAAAGGCTAGCAATATTTCTTTTTTTTATTTCAGAAATATTACTAACAATCTTGTTAACCATTCCAACTAAGCTTAAGCTTGTGCTAGAACATGGTTCAAGGCAATAGTCGAATGGTGGATTCGAACCCACGACTTTACGATTCGCAGGCCGTACCCTAAACCATTGGGCTATTGACGCTGACGCAATACTCTTTTATTGGTATCTTATCTGTCCATGTTATTTTGAGAATTCTTCTGTATACCCATGTATAGATTTTGAAGTAGTATAAGTTTAATAAAAAGTTTAAACAAAACAAAATATTGGGAAGGTAATTCGGCAATGAGGTTTTATTAGTACATTGTTCGTGTACATTTATCTGGCTGGTTACACGGTTTTATATGTGATCAGTGTAGACGATTAAAAAAAGGCACACGTGCCGTAGTGTGGCGCCGCAAAAAGTTTCTTATGACACAATGGTTGCTTAGAGTGGCAATTAACAAGGTCTGCACGCATGTTCACTACAAATCAACATGTGATTCTATAGAAGAGTATTTTTTTTATAGAAAAAGAACGGCGTGACCGTAAATATGTTCAAAGCGGTAAGCGATAACTTGCCCTTAAAAATTTAGTATGAATCAACTATTGCGATTGTCACTTAGAAGTATAATACGTGACGCTGGCATAATGTTAGGAGCGTTGCTGGAGTTTCTTCGGCCACTTCTTCTCCCAGCGACAACGCTTCTCAAAGTTAGTTTAGTTTTTGAATCTCCACTACTGTCAAAGTAGGCATACTAATTTTCCTATCATTCCTGATATAGCCAAAAGGAGTGAAAATTGATTATTGAAAAAAAAGGTCTCTCGTTCTTGGCGATTCACGTCGGTTTTGGTTCATTTTCATTTATTCAGTATTACCTTTATGATAATTTTTAATAATAAAAGTCATCGATCTTACCCAATGGGGGTAGATGATTATTCTAACGGACTGATGTGTAATTATTATTTCTTTTTAATAGAAAAAAAAGTGTTTTTAAGTAACGTGTATAGTCTTTGGTCCTTCATCGTGTAACTACATTTGATTTACTTAACTTTGGAGTTAAGTTACAGAGCTAAACGGCCTGAACGAAGTTTCAGCTCTTATAGCGCTCTGTCCGAACCTCAATTCCTATCCACTAAGAAATTTAGTGGAACGCTTGTGTGCTTTTAACAACCAAACGTTAGCTAGAAACATTAAGTTAACACGTATTTTAGTGCAAAAAGAATTTATATACCTACGTTTTATACACGACACTTATTACATATATAATTTTTTTTGCAATGACAACGGTCTATTTTTAACTCTCTTAAATTAAAATACGTCGTAAATATTTAAATGGTACAAAAAGTTTATTAATATTTAAAAACAAATTTCATAATATTAAATTTAAAATATGGATACAGATACTACTTTGACTACGAAAAGTGTGAAAAATTAATATTATGACTTGTGGTACACACACACACATTCACCCACGCACACTATATAATATGTATAATTATTATGTTAAATTAATGTATATTTGTAATATGTGCACAAATGAAACATAATGGCTGGGTACTGTTTCCTAAAACACAGGTTTTCCTAGTTTAGGAGACAGGACGACAATATATCAAGTGACTATATGTGTATGTGTGTGTGTATAGCTGTATGTGTGTACAATAAAGATAAAAGATAATATAACATACTGTAAAATTATTATTGTGTAACGTATTTTACATACGCTAGTGACAAATCGCGTGGGAATTTGGGATCACAGAACTTCAATAGACTATTTTATACATTTTCCTTCCTAGTACCAAATAATTTACAAGTTCATTGGTGGCGCGTCGTTTCATTGATTAAGGAATGTTCTTAATAAATTCTTTTTTAAAAAAAGCAATTCGCACAAAGGTGCGAGTTACAAGTAGGTCACTAGTACGATACACGAAGTCAATTCAATGTAAATGTGCAGGCGCAGCGCGCGAAACCATCGCCATGCTTGTGTGAAGAAGACAACATTACGTTTTAAATAAACGCGGGAAATATTATCTGTGCAATTTACGGAAAGAAATTTTATAGGAAAAAATGGCGCTGGGACTCATGGGGGTATCATCTAACTTACATTTTCATCTTAGACGTAAGAAAAGTGTATGTGTTTTAAAAAGACTTGGCTTAAAGGTCTTGTTACCAAGTCACAAAATATTCAACAAAAAAATTTATAGCAGAATATTTTCTTAGGATTTCATTCATTATGTTTGTTTATAAATTGAACAAACAAAATTAATGGTTTCATTAAAAGTTTCATGTTTTTATTACATGACATTTGGTCGTCACCATTTTTTTTTTTAAGTTCGAGTATGTTCGGAATTGTTTTTCAATAGTCAAATTGTCTATGAAGAAAATTTGAAACTGGTCGTAGGAAAATCTTATCTATTTTATTTAAATTAAATTCAAATATATAATCTATAGTTTCGTAAGTTGACAGCTAGCCTCTGTTACCCTTGCGTGCGCGCAGTAGCTGTCAATGTCGATACTCACAGTTTTTTCCACCACCATCGAAGGTTAGGCGGCCGATGGTCGCAGGCCTTGCGTGTCCCAGCTTGGATTCATGTCACTATGTCTACTTGGAATTGTGAGACAAGAGAATGTTGCTTCGCATCATTGTTGGTAATTCTTACTTTGTTTATTGGAATAAAAAATATATATGACTTAGTGTTTTATTCTTTACAGATGTCTACAATACAGTTGTGTGAAAGGGGAACGATTTAATTCGCAATGTTATCTTCAGGTTGGTATATAAAAATAACTATCTGTACTGTAACTGTAATATATATTGTATAGTACAGTAATGTTTATATTCGCTGTAGAAAAGGCGGTTTCCAGGAATTTTAAAGCCAAGTTTTTGTCAATGCAACGTGTTTACGCTAGTCTCTTCTAGACATAAGATTTTTTTCCTAGCTAAGGCAAAGAATCTTCTGTCTGGCCACCTCGATCCGAACTAAGACCTTTGCATCGTATAGCGAGTTACTAAAGCATTAACACTAGATTTACCTGCCATTTAAATATATATATTTCTACCATAACCGGTCAATATGACTGGTGGATAAGAAAAAATGTTCATCGTGATTTCCAGTCTTTATTTACTCTTAAAAATAGTAAAGGGTTTAAACTGTCACTGTTTCTTTCCAATTTTTTTTATTCTGAACTAAGTAACGACGGCTGTATGGTTCTTTTAATATGAATAAAATCTCTGATGTCGTCCCTACAATAACTAATAAAGGACATTCTGAATCAATGTGCAGTTGATATTCTAAGAGGTTTTTTTCACACGAGTAATTATACTCAAACAAAATATGTTATGACTCTGACAACGGAAAGCTCTTACGGCTTTTAAAACCTAATTATATATGATCATTCCGGTCATCTCAGTTTCCAAGCTTATTAGGGAGCTTCACGAACCTACACATTCTTTCAAGCGGTGATTACTAAACATGGTGTCATTTGATCATTTGCCCCAATTCTATAAAAAAAATCAAATGAGTATCTCTACTCCATGCAGGCACAAATACATGGAGATGTCTTATTTACAGTTAGTATGTCAATTTTAATATTTAAACCCAATCGTGGGCGTTAACTGTGGCACGTTTCACCAGCCAAGTCTTGCGCGCAGACGCTTCTAGGAATGACAGAAGATTTGGATGTTACTCTCTGCCACATCTTCCTAGCGTGGCAAGAGTAGAAGTAGTAGCTCTATAATATCTAGTAAGCCTAGTGCACCAAAGTTATGTTTCGATTATATCGGCCTCAGAGTCACAATGGTTCCACTATCCACGTCTAAACTTTTGGGAGCTTATTTTACGCTTAGTACTCTCTAATAGCGGTAGATAGTGAGCACTATAGTATATGGTTAGCACTAGGACTTTAGTCGCCTCACAATCCGATTACCCTTCGGAGTAACGACAGCATCAACCATAGCGGTTTCGCGCATCGAAACAGTAATGAATGTTAAATCTTGTCGGCAAAATTAGACGACGCTATGGGTTTACGTACAGCGACCAATAGAAAATTGTTGGCTCTATTATTATCCTGTGCTACACTATTTTGGATCTTTGATCGTTTTAAAGTCGGGCAGAGAGCGGGTGTGTTTTCTTAAGTCTTAGAAAAATTGCTCTAGCGATAAGGAATTCCCAGGGAGTGTGACCCTAAGCGGCAGTACTGTAAATTTCCTATTTAAATTTTAATTTTGGATGTAAACATAATAATAGAAGACTCCTTCTAACTTTTAACGAAGGTGTGTTCACTTTTCATCTAGCTTAGTAAGTGACTTCTTTGTTGGTATGAAACCAAAAACGGAATCCAATTGGTTGCGAGAAGAAATTTGGATTCTGAACCAGATAAGATACGGAGATGATAGAATGTAAAGCATTCGACGCTTAGCCACAAGGCCCACTAATTGTAACTATATTTTTTTAAAACGAAATAATGTGTAAAATACCTCAATACAAATGGCGAAGGCCACACAAGACGTACAAGTACGTTTACTGTTCTCCTTGATAGATGCACTTTAACTGTTTTTAAAAGAAAATCTATTAGCATACAGCAATTGCAAGCGATACTTACGACTTAATTACAGTAATGCACACAGTTTATCCCATCGTAAATAACGTAATGGTACGAATGGCGGAATTCAATCCCGAATTACTTAACGATTCCAAGTGGCACACGCAGGAAACTGTCCCGGCATGATTGCAGACTCTGCCAAACCCTTATTATATTTACGCACCACCATTAACCATAATCAAGACACCATCATGTAAACTGGAGGAAACAATAAAATGCATTCATTGAAATAATTTCTGGACACGCCTTAGTCACAGTGCAATTGTAATTGTAGTTCTAGATTATTTCCATCGGAAATTTTATTTTCTACCTTCTATCAACATTAGTTTAAAACTCAGATTAACCTCGGCTTCATATGATGATGTGACCAGTTCCATTGATAACTCTACTTTACTTTTTGATTTAAAATTACCAGTATACGATGCCCTTTACTTTGTCTTCAACTAAGCCTTTTCGAGAACGGGCCGGAATATTATGCCTGTGTCAATCTTTCCCTCGGATTTTAAACCAAACAATGTATTTGATTGTAAAATAATATAGCCTGCCTTCACATCCAAGACTATGTCTATTTTTAATAGGAGAATGGGCAAGGTAGTATACACAAATAAACATATATTGATACTAAATATTATCACTTTTGAGCATAATTAAGTCAATTATATTAACAACAAAACGACTTATGTTAACCTTTAACTTTCAATACCCAGGTTTCAATTACGGTTATTTGGTTAAAGTTATTTGCATGGAAACCTTAATATTACGTCATCAATGATCATGCAAAACGTTAAAAAATGATACGCTCTTGGTAAGAGAGTTAGGGCAATTTAGATTTGGATTTCGAAATGAACTGACAAGTGCGGAAACGTTCAAAAACTCCCCCTTGTATTTTAGTTTCCCCACGCACGTCGCCGGGGTAAGGTGAGTGCGTACAACCCTTCATTACAATCAGGGTTGTCCGCTTTTACAAACATCACGTTCCTTTTTCCGAGGCTTACCTGTCACGCTCATGATATATCGTCGATTATCATTAAATATATTTTTATTAATGTTTTAAATAATACGCACAAAATTCATATATGTAGTAAAGAGCATAACAAGATATTAATGATTTTAGAAATATCAAGTTGACAGTGTTGTTACGCAGATTTTTAATGAAGTTGTCAAAGTTGACAACCGACCTGTTTGTCTACATAAAAAAGAAACAATCTTCAATAAATGAGATTGTATGAGAGAAATGAGATCGAATGTGAAAGAAGAAAGAGAATATTAGCCGCCAGAGCTTCTTAATATACCTATGATATTTCCGAAATACACGAGAGCTACCGTTTTAGCGTTAACGTTTGATCCGTTACGTTTGATTGGCGAGTTTTTTAACTAAAGGGATATCTAATCGTGTACTTTTAATTATTTCCTTAATAAATTCGTTATATATGTGGCAACCCTGTGCAATCTACGCCTATTACTGCGCAATCAAGCTCTCGGCACATACGCGAAACTGAGGAAACAATAAAATAAAATTGACGTATAAAACCACTCCCTGCATTAATTTCGACGGCGGACTCCGGTCGCGGTGTAAAAACAAATTACTAACGCTATAATTTCGTGCGATCGCGTATTGTTGATGTAATGATCGATATTATACGCTTTAAATGAAATACAAATTATATTTTATTGGAATTATTAGTTATATTTCCAAATTTATTATGATCTGGACACCTTTAAGTCCAATGAGCACCTTATAGGCTCCCGTGCTCCATCCTAGGCTTCATCTTCGCCTTCCATCAAGCAAGGTAGAAGCCAAATGTGAGCCTATTTAGTATATAAAACAAATTATATTCTATAAATACAGAATTATTTAGAATGTTGCCATTAGTCACAATCTAAGCGAAAATAATACAACAACTCGATTTTATTTCAACAAAATAAATACTCATTTTAAACGAAATTATTTTAAACAAAAATATTTAATACAATCTGTTAATTTATGACTGATGTTGCTATTAAATATTTTTTAATAATTTTAAAATTTTAATACACGTAATTGAAAATTGTATTAATCATTTACTTTATTTATAGTTATAGTCTGCAGCATACATGCATTAGGTGTACAACAGATTAAATATGTCACACTTAAGGAGTTAATGGTCTGTGCAGTTAAATCCCTTGCTGATATAAAGCGGTCGACACATGAATAGGTGATCTTAATTCTTCCGAGATACCAGTGGTGTTAACTGCACTTATCTCATGCAGGAATCAATGAATTTATAAGCATACCAACATCTATACTTGAATATTAAAAAAAAAAAAATAGTTTTTTTTTTAATTTTTTTTTGGACGAACTAACACAGTTGGCACAGAGAAGCTGGCCTTTACTGCTTCACCGGATTGAGAGGTGGCATAGCTCTTAGGTCGCTTAGCCTGAACATCTATTAGGTGGTAACTCGACACAAGGTTCCTCCTGGTGAGGGGTAACCTCAGTTTGAACGGTTACCATTATTACGCGTTTTAAATAGTTGATGCTGAAGAATTAAATTGTACATATTCATGACTTATACTAAAGGGGATAGAAACATGCTGAAATATTAATTAATAGCGTTATAAGAATAAAAGAGGTGAAAATTTTCCACTTTTAATTACGATTGGAAATACTATTACCGCTCTATAGAAATGGTGTAAACCATTTTAGCTATTTTAAGGTTATTTTTTGACTGGTAAGGTTGTAAACAACGTACAAAGCGATAATATTATACTTGTTGAATATTTTATGGCTTAGTAACAAGACTTTTAAGCCAAGTGTTTTTTAAAATACATACACTTAATTCTTACATGTAATATGAAAAGATGAAAATGTAAGTTAGATGATCCCTCCCATGAGTTCCCGCGCCTGTTACCCGATCATATCATATTCTCAACAAAGACGTAGATAAAAAACAGAAAAATTCGATATGATTAAAAATATATTTTTTTTCTGAAACAGCTGTCATATTACCGCTGAAAATCAGCGCTGTCGCATCCTTGCGACAGCATATGCTGAGATGGTGTCCGATATTGGCATCATATGTTTTGTATTATTTGTCCGTGTAACTTTAACTGTGTCTTGTCTATTTTTCATGTACAAAACACAGTTAAAGTCATGTCTATATTTTATTTTAAACAGTCAAGTTTCTATTAGATTTATTAATATCAAAAGTAGATATCGTTGAGTTCAATATGATATGCCCATAGCATTGAATATAAATAGCTTTGCATCGGTCATGCAGTGACAATGAGTGAACGAGGTCAGTTTTTGCTGGTAATTATTTATTTACTAAGTAATTATCCATCCACAACGGCATTGTTACTGGCGACCTTACGTTTTTTATTCTCGCGGGTGAATAGGTGGTCTGTATATTGCACGGATCAACGTCGTCAAATTATAAGTGGCCGGTCGCACACAATTTAGCGTATACTATTTATGATTTATTTTCATATTCTGTTATTATAAATCTTATAATGCTGTAATGAAACCATGCCCGTGACTGAGATATTTCTGAGGTGCACAAAAATTTAATGTTTTTAAATTTTGTAAATAAAATGAGGGTAAAACATTACTAAGAAACAAAATTGATGGACTTTTCGAAATGCGTCAGAATCTTAAATTGAAAAGAATTAATGCAATTAAGTTATTAATGTAAAATGAAATACAGAAATGCAAGCATGAAATTGCGATAGATTTAGTAACTTACTGTGGGGTGGTGTTAGAGAGAGCGCGGAGACTGCAGCCGGCGGCACGGGAGGGAACATGTCCTGGTGCGGCTGGAACATCCGTGGTGGCGGTGGAATGTCTGCTTCTGGCTCCTCGGGTTCCTGTTTGTGACTCGACGGTGATCGGGGCCTCGCTAGTCTCACCGCTTTAAGTCCGCTAGGCGAGCGGCGCATAGATAAGTTCTCGGGGGTGTCGGACTCGCCTGAACGACGCCGCGGTCGTGCTTGTTTGCGGCGCGGCTGAGGGCTCGCAGGGCTGACGGGCGGCGACGGCGCCGGGGTCGCCCGGGCAGGACTCCTAGCAGGTGGAGTCGGCGGCGGGGATCGCGTCCTCTCACGCTCTTGGTCTGCTAGCCCGCGCACTTGTAACGACTCTCCTGCTCTTATCACTGTGCCCAGCTGCTCCTGCGCGACCGACACCTCTCCGCGGTACATAAAATCCACCACAGCCTGCACCTCCCATCCTTGAAAGTCCTTTAGCACAATCACAGGGTGCTTGCACGGGTTCTCGCTGAAAATCCTCCGGAACAATGGGCTGCAGGCGCCAAGGAGAACTTTGTGGGCGCGAACTCGCCTCTCTGCGCACACTAGGGTAACATCGACGAGTGTCTCCGCGTGCAGCAGCGCCTCGAAGGAGCGCAGCAGATGGGCCTGGTGGTTGTTCCAGCGCAGGCTATAGTGCTCCTCGGTGGCTGTCGGCTTGTCGTCCATCGCGCGAGCCGGTGTCGACTCGTGTGCGAGCGGTGCACGGTAGCGAGCGCGTGCGCGGCTTTGCGCCGCCCTTCGCCCGCTTTCCACCCCGCACTTCAACCCTTTCGTTTAGATCGGCGTCCCGTAGGCGAGCGTTGGCATCGCACGTAAAAGTTTCGTTAGCACTGCACAGCACTGAGTCCGAGCGTGAGCGAGAAGCGGCGGTCGCGTGCGTGTGTCGCGGGCGGCTCGCGATCGCGGAGTGAGTTCGGTGAGACGAGCGCGCGGTACGGCGGTGTCGCGCGAATGCCGAATGTCGGTAATGCGTGCGCTCGTCGCTCGTCGGTCGGCGGGCACTGGCCGCCGGCGCCGGTGTCGGCCCGCCCCCGGCACCGCCCCGCCACTCACACAGCGCCGCAGCACACACAGCACCGGCGCGCACCGCCGCGCTACTCCGCGCACCGCCGCGACCCGACACATGTCACACGACACCACTGCGATACCTACTCACATGTGACGCCTACTTTACTCCACACATTCTTACATACCTACCGTTTCAAGGGAAAATTAAAGAAAAACCTTCAAGTCAAAAAGTACAACAAGCTTGGTCATTCATCAAGAACATTGTACTATCACATTCAACTCGAAGCTTTATTAATTTAGACCACAACAATAATGCCAAGAACTAAAATAGATAAACTTGACCCTTTAATACAGAAAAAATTACGAACAAAAAGTAACATTACTGTAACAGTGGGTGGCCTTATCGCCAAAAGCGATCTTCTAGGTAACCTTTGGATGGAGAGGATTTATAAAATAGAAGCTATGGAAGTTGTCAAGTAAAAGATACGTACGATATAGATAAACAGTGTGTGGTAATAATGGCCTTATTTAAATTGAAGATCTCACTTATATAAAACTCTTTAACTCTGTTTTTAAATATATTTATATTGAGAGATATGTTTTATAGAGAGATATAGGAACTTCCTCAGACGGACAGCGCGTATTTTAAAATAATTGCTGTAAAAGTTGGTATCACAAGGTCTGTAATATGAGATTCTCTGTTCAATGTAATTCATTTTACATATGTATAATGAATTTCAAAGAAATACGTTATACGTATGTAGAATGATTCATAACGACAGCAAGTCGCAAGTCTATTTGGGCAGGTAATATTTAATAACGGGAAAACGGTCCACTTCATTGAATAACAAAAGATCGTGGCAATAAAAGATTCCGGGAAGAAGTTATTAAAGGGTTTGCGGAACTCGCATTATAATATTACACATAAATTTAACTCTTCATCATCATCATCATCATCATCAGCCTGTATCTATCCACTGCTGGAAATAGGCCTTCCCCAATGCCTTCCACCACATGCGATCCTCAGCTTTCCGCATCCAGCCACTTCCGGCTATCCTAAAAGGTCGTCGGTCCATCTGGAGGAGGGCACCCCACGCTTCTCCGACCTATGCGCGGCCTCCATTCCAAGACTTTCCTCCCCCATCTACCGTCGCTGACTCGGCAGATGTGGCCAGCCCACTGCCACTTCAACTTGCTGACTTTAAGAGCTATATCGACTACCTTCGTTCTCCGTCGAATTTCTTCGTTTCGGATTCTATCCCTTAGAGAAATGCCGAGCATAGCTCTTTCCATCGCTCGTTGTGCGACTTTCAGCTTGTGGACCAGCCCAACGGTCAGAGTCCAAGTCTCCGCACCGTAGGTCATGGCTGGGAGGACGCACTGGTTGAAGACTTTTGCCTTCAGGCATTGAGGTATTTGCGAAGTGAGGATGGTGCGGAGTCTTCCGAATGCCGCCCAACCCAGCCGAGTGCGTCTATCGATCTCTTTGTTGAAGTTACCCGGGCCAAGCTGTATAACCTGTCCCAGGTAGACATAGTCTTTAACTACTTCAATTACTGCATTCTCGATGGAAACGGGACTTGGAACGATGAGATCATTGAACATGACTTTCGTCTTGTCAAGATTCATCTTCAGTCCCACGCATCGAGAAGCAGTATTGAGATCGTTGAGCATCCGACTGAGATCCTCCAGCGATTCCGCCATCAAAACCACATCGTCAGCAAACCGAAGGTGTGAAATATACTCGCCGTTGACGTTGACGCCTCGCGATCTCCAGTCCAGCGTCTTAAATATATCCTCTAGTGCAGCTGTGAACAGTTTCGGGGAAATTACATCCCCCTGTCTCACACCCCGCTGCATCTGGATAGGGTTGGACTGCTGGTTCTGGATGCGAACAGTCATCGTCGAAGCGTCGTATATGTTCTTCAGCACCTCGATATATCGTTGGTCTACTTGGCATCGCTGTAAGGATTCCAGAACTGACCAGGTCTCGATGGAGTCGAAGGCTTTCTCATAGTCCACAAAGCCATACACAAAGGCAGATTATACTCTGTAGTTTTTTGGATAACCTGCCGAAGTGTATGGATGTGGTCCACGGTGCTGTAGCCTTTTCGAAACCCAGCCTGCTCTGGTGGTTGGCAATCATCAAGCCTTCGGGTGAGACGGTTCGTGATAACCCTTGAAAAGACCTTATAGATGTGGCTCAGAAGTGAGATCGGCCTATAGTTCTTCAATAAGGTGTTGTCACTTCATTCATTTCATCTAACTTTTATCTTTCATATATCTGGTTTATCTTAGTTAAAAGAAAACAAATGAGGTACGAGCTAGCATTTGTCATATCTATACAATGTCTAAATAAAGTCTTAATAATAAAACCTCCTTTCCGAACACTGTAATGTTAAAAAAAAATGCATTAAAGTTGCCAGCTAATTATTACTTTAATAACAGATAAAATCAACTCTGCGTTTCCTATCTTCGTTTTTTAATCTGTTATTATTTGATAGCTTAGAAAAGATGGTGGCTTTAAGGTCTCTTTAATCAGGCCATAAAATCCTTAAAAAAAAATTAGAAAAGATGGCGACTATATTTTATTACTTAGTATTTTTAAGTCAACTGTCATCGTTAAATACATTATAATATTGGTGCCAAGACTTTTTAATTTATCTACAATGTATTAATATCTGACAACAAGACAAAGGTATGACTTATGATTGTTTTTAAAAAAATGTTTCTGGAAATGTACTAGGACAACATGGCAGTACAAGAGTTTATAGTCTATACAATACAAAAACGTATCTCATAGAATTATTGCTGCTGTTAAATTTATAAAGATACAATTATTTAAGTGGATAATTTGTTAATAAAGCTATAGAATGGTTTTTAATTATTTTTTCCACGTATAAATATGTTTCCCAAATATGACTTTATGCGATAAAGCAGTATGGAAATTCTTTAAAGGATTATAGGGGATTAAAATCAATTTGTAATGCTGTTTACTTTTTGTAATTTAATGTGTATATATGTTAAGATTAGACCGGTTATAAATTACTATTAGGAGATTATAAGTCATTAAAATGTATTACGAACGAAAACAAGTTATTGCACCATTCAGTTTTTCGTATTGTCCTTGTGGAATTTCTTTACATTTTAAATTTCAAGTTAGTTTTGTTTCCATTGTGATCCTAGCATTCACTTTCAATTTTCTTGTAAACGGGATTTTTTTTTGACGAACTTACACAGTTGGCACAGAGAAGCTGGCCTTTACTGCTTCACCGGATTGAGAGGTGGCATAGCTCTTAGGTCGCTTAGCCTGAACCTCTATCAGGTGGTAACTCGACACGAGGGTCCTTGGTGAGGGGTAACCTCGGCTTGGACGGTTACCATTATTACGCGTTAGCAGTCCGGTCCGAGGGCGCCCGAGAGGGCCGAACCACGACTCGGTCGGTAGCTATTTTATTAGCAAAATCCATTGGGACAATCTAAGCTAAACTAACTTATATGCCACTTCGGGAAGCGTTAGCGCTGGAAGAAGTGGCCGAAGAAACTCCAGCAACGCTCCTAATCTTATCAATGGGTGGGGTTTTCCCATAAAATACTTATATCTCGCAAGGATAAGTAAACGGGGTATCTAAAGTACTATTATGAAAGTGTTAACAATTATTTCACAGGTAAACTTTTGGTTAGTCTTGGCTCCGGTGCTGCTATGTTCTCCTAGTACAATTCAACAATCAATACAAATATTAACAAAAAAAACGATGAGGTTTTCACCTAATGTCAATTGACACATAGTATGCTTATAATACATAATCAATGCACTAGATTACCGTGGTTAATTATGCCCTGATACTACTTTACTTTAAAGAAGATCTGTACCCAACAGTGGGATACATATAACTAAAATTACCACATTACATTAAAAAGAAAACTGGCGAGGAGAGGAACTAGGGTGGAGTTTCAGTAAAATTTATGGTGATAGATAGATCTAGATATAGGTTTTACATATTCTCTAACATTAATTTTAACTATTTCAATCAAATTATTTTTTATAGCTTAGGTTTTATTAGCTTAGACAGATGTTTTTATAGCTTTACTATCTTAGATCGCCATCCTGTACTTCAGTTAAGACTAGCGTCAGTACTCCGAAGAGGAAATCTCGGGCCTAGGGCCTTAAAGAAGGGTGTACATCAATTGTCCTGTCGCTGACAGATCCGGGGCACCCCGCTCATAACGGCTGATGGCATTCGCGGAAGGTTTAGTGGGTAGGGGCTGCCCAGGCCGAGTCCCATACATCCCTCCGGGCCTACCCAGGGTACCTGAGGATGGTCTATAAAAAGATTCTCCCGCGTGAACAAAAAAAAAAGGGTGTACATCAAGACCGAACCAAGCCATTTTGTCTTTTTAGATTATAAATCGTTGTTGATTAGGTCTTTGTAAGTATCGTCTAAATAAGTTCACGCTGTAGCGTATATTTCTACAACAAGGCAGGGCCCTTATTGTCGATTGCTGCTATTTGCCGGTGTCGTTTCATTATGAAACCGATCTATTACAGTCATATGAATCATCATTACATCGGTAAACCATAGCGGCACCAGTTAATTAAAATACTAGTAAAACCAGCAAATATCAACCATAATGATGCCAATGAATGACTATTGTGTATACAATTCGTTTAGCATTTTAAGAGTCAATAATCTAATATAGTACGGCTTGCAAAACGTAAAGTCGAAGGTTCGAATCCACCATTCGACTATTACGTGAACCATCTCCTAGCACAAACGGAAGCCTAGTTGGAATGATTGACAAGAATGTAAATATTTGTGACAAAAAAAATTGCATTTTGTGTTCCAGCTTAAAGTAGTATGCCAACTTACTATTTACTAAGAATAAATGAGCTCTGAAGTCTTTTTAACCCCCTTTTTTAGCAAGGTAGATGACAGCAACACTGCTCAATTTTGCATCATTATTTGCTAGGCAGGCAGCAATTATTATATTTGTTATATGGCCATACACCAATAACACCTGACCTGTAGGTAATGAAAGAAACTACGATATTATTAGTAAAAGCAAAAAAAAACTGGCCCGGATTGAATCCCAATCCATAGGATCGTAAAGTCGAACGCTAAGCGGTAAACTGTTCTTGCTTTTTTATCACTAAGAGTAACTTAGCGAGAAGGATTCTTTATAGGATTGAATCAGGAACCGACTGTGTTTGCGATATATTAACCATTTTCGTGGCAAGATTGTTTTTGAAAAAAAATGTATATTCAAAAATATCAAAAACACATAAAAAAATCGTAATATGAAGACACGTGATAAAAATACGTATTTTGGAAAACCAAGATGTACACTATTCTACACAGTACTATACGTACTAAGTATACTACGTACGTACTAATAAGCCTAAGCTTATTTGGAATGGTTAACAAGAATTTTAAATATATGTGCAAAAAAAAATATTGTTAGCATTCTAAAAAAAAGTCCTTGTTCCAACTCAATCTCTTTTATAATTACAAATGTCACGACACTGACAATTGTGACATTAAACATTTGAATAATTATTAGGTATAAAATATAATTAAAGAATAAATTTAAGTAAATAGATTTTATATATGTACTTTGCATGTATATTATGCTATACATTGCTATGTTTAGCAATAAATTTTATTATAGAATATTCATATCAAAATATACTCGTGAGCAAAAATAAAGGGTCGATTAAGAAACGAAAAAGGATATGATATAAACTTGGATAATACAGTATTTTTCAATAAATTTTATTTTTATTTAAATTTTAGTACCTAGTGTTGGCTCCATGTGGCCTTTTTCGTTATTGTTTTTTAATGAATTAATAAAAATGTTTTATTTTACTTTAAAGATATTTAATTGTCTATCATGCATAATTTTATTCAGTTAACTAGCGCCTTTATCTTCCGACATATTCAAACTTTCTTAACCGACCCTTTATTTTCCTCACAGCTATAGTAAAAGCAACACAACTAATCAAGCCCGAAGTGGCACTCAAAGTTAGCTTTTGAATGTCCCTTAGATTATCCGTGAAATAGCAACCGACCTAGTCGTGGTTCGGCCCTCTCGGGCACCCTCGGATCGGAATGCTTACGCGTAACAGAGTAACCGTCCAAGCCGAGGTTACCCCTCACCGGGGGGACCTTTGTGTCGAGTTACTAACAATAGAGGTTCAGCTGTGCCACCTCTCAATCCCGTGAAGCAGTCAAGGCCAGCCTCTCTGGTCAATCTGTGAAGTTCGTCATAAAAAAAAACAACTATTCAAGTTTTAGAGAAGTAATTTGAAATTATTCATTGTGATTATGCAAAAAGAGCGCGGGAAAATTTTTGACAGTTGTTTTTTTTTCTCCATAAGGCGCGTTCGAAAACCGAAAGCGAAATATCAAACTTTCGGGTCGCACACAAGTGGCACGTGTAATGGCAGTTAGGTGGCAACAAAATGCCGGCTCTATTACGCCTCCACGCGATCTCGCTATTAACCACATTAACTACACATGGATTTATTTCGATTTAATCATTTGAAACACAGCGAGAAATGTTTATAAATTGCCGCCATTATTTCACGTTAGGACCTGAGTATAATAAGTTTCATTATTTTACCACGTTTTATGATTAATTTGTTAATTTATCATTATTAGGCGATCTTTCGTCGTGAGCCAGATAATTTACAAAGTCATCTTTAAATTGGTAGGAGTGCATTGTGTTTTTTTTTTGGTTCATAGACACTTTTAAACTCCGCATCTTTACAGCATCGTATTAAGAGGTGGATAAGGCTGAAGCTCTATTAAATAAATAAATAATAATAATAAAGCGTCAATAGCCTAATGGTTTAGGGTACGGCCTGCGAATCGTAAGGTCGTGGGTTCGAATCCACCATTACAAACCTACGACCTTACGATTCGCAGACCTAAACCATTACGCTTCAGGCTTCCTCGCTTTGGGCTGATAATGTCTTTAGCTATTATTCCGATGTTCCTACACCGAAAGAGATGTCGCAGGAGTTTGGTTCCAATATATTATATATTAATTAAATAATAAAAAAACTAATACTTTGTGCAATAATGCTAACTCCACAGCGCAACTCTGGCTTCCAAGATACAAGCGTTTGCTTAGTTTGGGGGTCACTGTGTACCAACAATTTGTGCTGCAATGGTTACATGTATGTTTGTTTGGTTTGTGTAATGTTTATAAGTGTAACCAAATCTGTGTTAATAAATAAATATTCTATTCTATTCTATTCTAATTGGTAGTTTACTGTTGGCATATTTAAAACATGTATAATTATCATTGACATGAAACTTTTTAAGTAAAAATTGTCCTGGAAAGTTTAGCCGAGTAAAATCCATCGCAATCTTTCACCGTGAACAGTGAAACTCCCCTCGCTGCGTGCTCCATACATCAAAGGGAATTACCTTTACGTGTTTACCATTAGTATGTGACCACGTGCGATAACATCTGGTGTAGGGTGACCAAACGAGAACAGTTAACTCTTGGTACATGAATTTAAATTAAACAAATGATTTCTTATAATTTATTTATTTTCAACGTGCAATATCATCAATAAAATTATTTTTAACGATTTTATCGGGATTTTCTAGTGGTTTCAATCTCCCCATGTTTATACATTATAATTAAATGCTTTATTCTATAATTAAAGTATTTATTTAAATAAAATGTCTGAGTGAATTCATTAAAAAATATTTCCTCCATTACAGACTGTAGTGGTTGAGCATACAATTTACGGTCTGTAACTCGGGTCGGTCAGGCAATTTTTTTTTTTATAATTTCTAAGCAAGTGCTTGACTACGATCCCACCTGATGTTAAGTGGAAATGCAGTCCTGGATGGTAAGGCGCACTAGCTTAGTAAATGCCTATTCACTCTACTCTTGAAAATACCCACATTGTAATCGGAAGGAAAGACAGACGCGGGCAAACTATTCCAGTCCTTTGCTGAACGAAGAATGAAAGACGAAGGCCTCAAACAAATCTAACTGAAGTGGATTCCAAAGACCGGGCAGAATGGAGGATAAGATCAACCGACTCTGGCTCAAGCCGGAATTAGGCTAGGAAAAATTAGAAAACTCGGGTCGCATTCGGCTTGACTTTTTTCTTATTCCGTTGAAACATTTTGGCTTATGGCATTAAAATTACATGTTAAAATTTGTGCCCGATGTAAAATGGTCTTACATTTTCATATAAGGACCTTATGAGCTTTTTCTTCAGCTAATGTGTATAAAAAATGAGATTTTTAGGTCTTGGATATCAAGAAAATCATACAGGGTTTTACGCGTTATACCTGTCCTCCTCCTCCTCCTCCTTGCGTCATTTTCCTCATTGCTGAGGGTCGTGACCTCCACGAATTATGTGGCGGACGATCGCTTTCCACCTGTTGCGGTCTTTGGCGGTGTGAAATGCCTCGTGGACTCTCCTGCTGGTACTAAGAAAATTATTATATGAAGTTGTAGATGTAAGCTATCAATATTTTAACGGGACAGCATGAAGGACTGTTTTAATACTTTTAGGATGGAGAGGCGGTCTTTATCTAATGTAACACTTTAATTTTATTAAATTAAAACGAAGAATATCGTTTCGTTATTTATTTATTCATTCTTTATTTGCACACAATAAAAAGGCACAAATAGCCGGATTTATTGGCAAAAGGCATTCTCTGCCAGTCTACCTTGGGGTTGTGTCGAGACAAAGTAACGGGTGCAAGCTAGGTGAAAAGATAATAAAACTATTATATAAAAACATAATAATTATATATAATGATAAACAGATACATAAATAAATTCATATATATATAAATAACCTTTTGCCTTTTGAGTACAGCTTGTCTCTCTTTAGAGATTAAGGCAAAGTCCACCACACAGGCTTAGTGCGTCTGGCGGACTTCTTCATATGTCGTTATCAGTACAAGAATCAGCAAAGCTGGCTACATTCACAATGGTGAACTAAGACATGGAATATTATTATGACTGGCCTATGTTATAATATTTAATAAAAAATTATTGTCACCCTAACCTGACCTCACTTAATAAAACTCGGAACATGTTTCCAGTTTTCGTAATAACGCATTTGAAACCCGATTTTTCCTCGGTATATGTTTATTTGGATTGGGGTTTTGTAACTTTCGTACCGCCCGGGTGTAATTGGACGTGGAATGGAATTATTTTGTCGCATTATGCAGAATTGTTCACTTATTGTAATGACACGTTCGTAATTTGAATAATTTTCTGTTTCATTATAACGTTACAAAATAATTAACAACGGCTAAACACAGAATAAAAAATTAAATTGTTTTATAAAGACTTTTCGATTAATTGATTTAATGAGAATTACGATTTAAAAGTTTTGAAAACAATAAGAAACCATTTCATTGTTCTACTGTGTATCGGTTTGGGAACGGCGAAAGCGAGAGAAATGAATATTTCGGCCTTACCTTGACGCCTCGCCGTCTTGGAAGAGTCAATGTAGAGTAATGCGAGTACAGAGGTTGGATTCTAAAAGATTGTAATTTGTCTAAATAAGCCACTTCTTTCAGAGTCTAATTATTTGTTATTATAAAATAATTACTTATTTTATTTTAGCTGCGTGCAGTAATTAAGAATAATGATTGTTAATAATTAAAACACACAAATAAATATTATATTATTGTTACACAATAAAGAAATATCTCACTCTTTTTAACCCTTTTTATTAGACAGAGACAACAATATAACAACAGTCAACGTTTTGGAATTCTAAAATATATTAGTTATCTATGTTTTTATACTCTGTGTAAAACCCTCCATGCATGTTATGTTCATATCACTGGCTGGCTGCCTCTTGCTGAAGGCTGAAAACTGAAAAAAAAAACACGTCGACACTTGTCTGCCAAGTTGTACGAGCTTGGCACTTAGATTAGTTTCCAAGTTCTGTACCTCCTAAAGTTTTACGGGCGTTGGGTCGAACATAAAAAGCGAAATCGTCTTCGAATAGTCTTTTTAGGCTGTACTTTCTTTTGTGTGTTTTGTTTGTGTTATCTTTTTTGTGTTTTTGTAACTAAGCAAAACAAAATAAGTGAAATGATGAATACACAGCTCATAGGAAATATAAATTAATAGATCATATACGAGTGTAATAAGCCTGTAGGACGTTAAAGCGTGAATTATTTGTTTGGTAAGCAATATTATTCATGCGTTAACATTTTGTTCAATGCACTATTAGTGCCTCGGCGTGTTCGAATATATGGTTTGAATATATGATCGGGTCGAGTGTGGGGTTGTGACGACATCGTGTGTGGAATGGCGTTCCTAGCGAAATTTTAGTTGTCTTTAAGCAGTGAAACTCAAGTTCTTCTGAAGTGATTGGTGAAGCAGTTACACTGAAGTGGAGTGTTTTCTCTAGCTGTAATTTTTAACTATGATACGTCAACGAAACGTCACATTTTCTGAGTAAAGGAAACCTGTTAAATAATGATTATTGAGATTTAAGTGTTTGTCCTCATCACTAAGTCCAATGAAGATAAAAATATAAAAAAATAAGTAGATATAAAAGCTTTCGAGCTATCAATGACTGTTATATGTGTTTCATCGATTGCTATGACGTACTTGACGTCATAGCAATAATTAGCAGTGTACCAACTTCCTACCTACACGCATACACTCTCATACACACGCACTCAAACATACACACGTATACAACGTCAATTTTATTATTAGCTCAAGGTATATTTTTAAATATTTTTTTAAAAGGAACCTTTTTTTTAGAAATATTACTAATATTCTTGTTAATTTTCCAAGCTAAAGCTTGTTCTAGGGGATGGTTCACGTCAATAGTCGAATGGTGGGTTTGAGCCTTACGATTCACTGACCGTACCCTAAACCATTAGGCTATTGACGCTTCATTTGTTTTTTAATTAATTTATATTTTTAAGTAATTTTAACCAATTAATTGAATTAACACAATATATGATATGTTGTTACTAAATATCTGTATGTAACATTTAAGAAAGAGTATATTTTAAACCACACACGTCTTAGAATTTTCTAAGACATGTATAAATATCCACTTCACCCATGTTAAATAATTTGCTTTATGAAAACAAACATATATATATATATTTTTATATAATTTCTAAGCAAGTGTTTGACTACGATCCCACCTGATGTTAAGTGGAAATGCAGTCCTGGATGGCAGACGCACTAGTTTAGTAAATGCCTATTCACTCTACTCTTGAAAATACCCACATTGTAATCGGAAGGAAAGATAGACGCGGGCAAACTATTCCAGTCTTTTGCTGTACGAAGAATGAAAGACGTAAATAAAACATAACTAACATATAAAATCATATAACATACAAACACACAAATGCACACACACACAACTCACATTGTCACACGAGCATTCATTAATTAAATAATAAAGTTAAATTATAACTATCATTGACTGATGCAGGGTACTCTAGTATGCCTGTAGTAGGGTACCCTGTCAGCCCTGTACTTCTGGGCTATCAAGAATAAGACTACGGTATCCCCGGCCTGTCGTAGAAGGCGACTAAAAGGGGCCTCGGGTTCACTGGGCGACAACGGTGGGGGCCTCTCTCGCCCGCCAAGGTGGACCCGGGAAGAAGGCGACATCGGCTGTCCTGTGTCGCCTTGCACCATGAGGACACAGTGGGGGAGCGGGTAACCTCCCCCCCGGGATATGCTCTACTAGAGCACGGTACAGATGGGCTCCGGTGCGTTCCACTGGAGATCCCGGAGCCCCTCGTCATGTACCGAGGAAGGGCCACCGGGGAGGTTTTAGTGGGTCAAACCATATAACCGCTGCTTTCCCCTCAGAAGGCGGGCATCTTTTTGAAGATTACCTTCCCGTTAACAAAAAGAAAGGGTACCCTGTCAGATATTCAGTCTTTCTCAAATTGTTAAATATGAAACTGCTCGATAAAGTTTTATATGAGCCACGTGTATTTTTGTAAGATTATAACATAAATAATTATTTATATCGCCCACGTTAAACAAGGATATACATACAAATAAGGAGTAAATTTCCATTCAAATAACTTTCGTAGATTTCTTAAAATAAATCAAAAGCAATCTCACGTTGTAAGTTAGAGCGGCCGGTGACGTGTGTAGAAGCCGCGGGATGTCTATGTCCGGCGTGCATAGACAACGCGGAGCGGGGCAGAGAGCTCGGTAATGAATCAGATGTGTATCGGCCGACGTGTGAGAACATACGGCCAAAATACACGCCGTAAATATTGGCTCGCGTGAGTTGGCGCGCGCGTTTTGTATCGTCTAGAGCTGCCTTTATTTTTATTATTTTCTTTTAATTTGTTACGATACGATACAGCAGTGACACTAGCGTCTGACCGGTTATACTTACGATTTGATAGGAGCGGGTTCGAAACCCAATCGGTACCATTGCACCAATGAATAAAATAAGCTTTAAATATTTTATTCATTGGTATCTATATATATAAAAGAAAAAGTGTGTTTGTTTGATACGTATAGGCTCCGAATCTTCAGATTGACCTGGCGAGTAATCCTGTAAAGTTTGGTGACGATAGGAGCACTTCTCTTTTTGAACTGTCAAATACAGTTATTATTTACTATGATGATATTCAATTTTTTTATAACCCAAATTTGTATTGACACATGCGTTGTGTATATTTATATCATTGTGAACGATATTGAACTACAAATATATAAGATATAAAGATAACAATTAAGGATTTTGAAGTATTCAAGGAAAGTTATAGCGCCGCGAATGTATCCGTTTACTGATGCTGCTGATTTGTACATGGATGTAGGTAATGATCTTCACCCGCTCTAGAAGAAATTAGAAGAGAATGAATACGGAGAGAAATGAATAATTTAATATATTATGAGAGTTAAATAATTATTTTTTTATGTAAGTTTATTGTTTAAATAAAATAAAGTAAAATCTAGCCCCGCCGGGCTAGAATAGCTACCCTAGCCACGCTACGCTAGTAGCCAGCCCATGGCGAAGTGGGCTGGCTACTAGCGTACCCAGCCCACTTCGCCAAGTATAAATTAATGAAATAAGCTTGGTGAAGAGAGGACAGAAAAAGTTCTCTTTGCTTACCACACTTGGGTTAAAAAGACTTATTTTCAAGTGACTTTATATAAGGAGGTTCTCAATTCATTTGAAAGATTTTTTTATGATTGTTATCTCATAACTTTCGACTGGATAAGCCGATTTTGATGATTCTTTTTATTTGAAAGTAAAAGTTAAACTAAATTGAAGCACTGGGCTACAATTTGGTTCAATTTTTAACCCTAGCGAGTTAAACAGTGACAGGTTCGTCTGTCCTCTGTTCAATAGGAATGTTACGAAATAGAATTAATCAGAACCAATAAAAAATGAGTCATTGAAATCTGTAGGCGTAATATTGAGTTATTCGTCCTTTTGTCGCAATGTTTATACTTATTGCAAAGTTAAGACATATGGTTTTCTAATGGATGCCATTACCAGAACTGTACCCAATGGACTGGAACCACTAGCTTTCAAATAAAAAAATCATTAAAATCAGCTCACCCAGTCGAAAGTTATGAGATAACAAACATAGAAAGACAATACAAACAAATTGAGAACATCCTCCTTTTTTAGGTCGGTTGAAAAGAGAGAGTTCGATTAGATTTCAAAGTCCGTTTTCGTTTTCAATAGTAAATAAACATGTTTAAAATATCGTCGTATCTGAGCGATTATTAGGTCTGTACGAAATTCGTGCGGGGCCCGCCCCGAGCGCTCAGAATAAAAGTTTAACCTGGCGCGCGATAAGCCTCGAAATTTTCAATGTTCCCCGCAACGTGCTACACTTGTACCGTTGCCCCGCGCCTGTGTAGTCGTACTTTTCGACGTATACGATGAGTTACAACTTATTTGGATACGGCGTTGATATTTAATGACTTATAAGTCAAAGCGCCTTCATTATTCGACAGTGGTAGCTCAGTGTCCTAGAGGTCGCCTCAATTTGCATAGTACGCTAGCAATCCGAGATCGATCTTGCCGGCACCAATGAATTTCTTTGTTGCAATTTTAGGAGCTGGTTTACCACGTGCTTGGGTGAAGGAAAATGTGAGAAAACCATAACGCGTGTCAAGTCTGTCGTTCCGCACTAAGACGGCAGACTGCGGGCACAGGATTGTATCCAACAGTGTATATAAAGATGTACAAATAGGCTGTATGTATATGTAACATAAGCTGTAACTTTATTTTTTAATTAAATGAAGGTTAATCTCTGTCCCCATCTCATGTATATTTTTTTTTTTTTTTTAAAAGAAAGCTAGGTTCACGGCAATAGTCGAATGGTGGATTCGAACCCACGACCTTACGATTCGCAGTCCGTACCCCAAACCATTAGGCTATTGAAGCTTCAACAAATTTGTATACAGATGCACTTACAAACACATTCACAAACACACATTCCCACACACAAGACACAACAATTAAAAATATATTTATGTATACCTACCTTCTTCTCTCTTCAATAGTTTAAAAGTTTAGTGCACATCCTTGGGGTTTAGGCCTGGTGATCCATCTCACAGGTTTGTTCCTAGTTTGGGCACCAGTAAGTGTGTAATTTAATTAGTTGCTATTGAAATTATTGTGTGATAATAAAAATGTTTGTCTTGTTTGTTTGTTTGTCCCCTTTTTTGAAGTCGAGTCTTATATCTTAATAGTCACTACCCGGGGATCAATTGACGGGGGGCAAATGACTATTGAAGATTAACGTAAACGTTATCACGTCATCATAACGTAACGTTTTCATTAACGTATCGGGAGTCCGAAGTTATTTGGATTGATGTTGAATCTGAGACTTATTTGTTTTAATAGATTTAGCCACACGCCATCCTCTCCTTAATCCTTGCTCCAACATTTCGTTATAAGCCCCGAAAGTGGCAAATGTACAACAAAGAAAAGAAAAGAAGGAGTTTTTATATGCTTCGCACATGAAGGGGTTACAATGAAGCTAATGTACGTGGAGCGATTAAGGCTCGTTCACACGACAGCCGCGGGCGCTAACACGTGCGGGCGCCGTTTAACGTGGCAATGCTTTTGTTTTGTTTTACGTGAATTTCGAAGGGTGAGCTTTCTGGTTTAGCCTTTTTTAGAAATGTTAGGTTTTTAGACTGTTTTGTTTGAAATAAATTATTGTATTTTATATGTTAATGTGTTTTTATACATTCTAAGCAGGTTTAATGTAATCCTATCCAGTAGCCTGTTCACTATTCTTGAAAATACCAATATTATAATAGAAGGGTAAGAAAGATGCGGGTAATCTATTCTATTTTTTTTTTATTGACGAACGTCACAGATCCAGAGAAGCTGGCCTTGACTGCTTCACCGGATTGAGAGGTGGAATAGCTCTTAGGTCGCTTAGCCTGAACCTCTATTGCATCTATTCTAGTCTTTGCTGATTATTATGGTGTAAATTTATGCAGTGATGCAGTTTGTGTTGTTATAAATGCAGCGTATTGACCTATTCGCGTTGCTTCCAGCTGTCTTAGATTCACGCATAGGAAATAATCTTACTGAATTTATTTTTTCATCATATATGTTTTCCATATAAGCCATGACTATTAATGACTGACTATAAAACTCCAGCGCCGAGTTACTAACACCAACTAACACTACGTTTAACATCAAGAAAGTATATAATAATGCATTATATATGCAAATATAGTCATATTATATATTAGAAAAATGGCCTCAATTAATTAACCAATTCTCAATTCTAAAACTTCTGTTTTAAAAAAATAAACATCTTAAATTCATTTCCAACCGACTTCAAAAGGCAGAGGTTCTCAATTCGATATTTTATAATATATCATGGCCAACTGATTTATGTGCCATCATATAAATGAATAAAAAAATAATAGCTTATATAACAAACCTGTTCCATTATACCACATTCACGATATCTCACGAAATCTTCAAAAAGATACCCTGCCTTCTGGGGGGAAGGCGGCGGTTATGTGGGGTTTTTACCCACTAAAACCTCCCCAGTGGCCCTTCCTCGGTGCAAGGTGAGGGGCTCCGGGATCTCCAGTGGAACGCACCGGAGCCCCTCTGCACTGTGCTCAAGGAGAGCACTTCCCGGGAGGGAGGTTACTCCCTCCCCCCCTATGCCCTCGCAGTGCAAGGCGACACGGGCCAGCCGATGTCGCCTTCTTCCCGGGTCCACCTTGGCGGACGACAAAGGCCCCACACTTGTCGCCTAGTGAACCCGAGGCCCCTTTTAGTCGCCTTGTACGACAGGCAGGGGATACCGTAGTCTTATTCTTGAGAGCCCAGAATTACAGGGCTGACGCTTTACCCCTAGTGACAAACCACTGCGGTTTATTTAGCGTTAATTTATATATATTTTCTTTATTGTAACATTGTATTTATAATAAATAAAAAAGTAAAAATATACCTTTTTGAATATACACATTCTACAACACCAATAAAAAAACGTCAGACAAACAGACATTTTTACGTTACGACAATACACTCGTAAGTAATAAAACAAATGGTGTATTTTTTCTTTCTCTCTTTTGTTTGGTTGGCTCTCCGTGCAAAACAAGTCCCATACTCAGGTAGGAATGTGTTAAACAAATCACGTTATAATTTGTGTTGTATGACTGTGGTAAAATCGATCGATATTGCGTTGGTTATTTCTCTCTCTCTAGTGTCGGTCCCTCATGTCTGAGGATCGTGGTCACCATCAGCGTTGCATCTGGAGCAGATGATTTGCCTCCACCGGCTTCTGTCGGCGTAAAATATGGTAAAATTTGGAGGACGACGAGTCTTTTACCTGATCGGACCACCTTGTTGGTGAACGGCCGTGAGAACTTTTTCCTGCGGTGCTCCCAACTATGATCAGTTTATCTAGACTTTCGTGGCCTCTGCGCATTGTGTGTCCGAAGTACACCAGGATTCCTTGTCGGCATATGATAGACAAACGAGTCTTAATTTGCTTAGGATTGGTGCGTTTCGCAGTCCAGGGTATCCTTAACATACGCCTCCAGCACTACATGTCGAATGTATCAATTGCTTAGCCTCTCTCTGGCTGGGACTGTCCACGTTTCCACTCCATACAGGAAGATTAGGAATACCAAGGCACGTATCAATCTGTTCTTGGTTTTGATACCAATTCCTCTTTTCTTCCAGATGTTGTTTAAACGGGTTATAGCATCCTTTGCCATCCCAATCTCCCTTTTTGTTTTGTTGGTTAATTAACATATAATCAATAGTGTATTTCGAATGTCTGATAGTCTTTCGATGAAAGCTGCCTACCGAATGATTTAAACCTCTCGGGCGACATCGGACCGAGTTTCCTTCCCGCGGCCCCTACGCCGTGTTACTCCCAATAGAGGTTTAGGATAAGCTACTTAATAGCTCTGTTACCTCATAAATCAGCTTCTGTGGCCAATCAACATAGCTTCGTCACAAAAAAACTAACGTCATCTTAATCTCAAATTCCACCACTTCAAGTAGGTATATTCGTGACAGCCCTATAGATCTGGGCTCTCAAGAATAAGACTACGGTATCCCCTGCCTGTCGTACAAGGCGACTAAAAGGGGCCTCGGGTTCACTGGGCGACAAGGGTGGGGGCCTGAGTCGTCCACCAAAGTGGACCCGGGAAGAAGGCGACATCGGCTGGCCCGTGTCGCCTTGCGCTGCGAGGGCACAGGGGGGGAGGGAGTAACCTCCCCCCCCGGGACGTGCTCTCCTTGAGCACAGTGCAGAGGGGCTCCGGTGCGTTCCACTGGAGATCCCGGAGCCCCTCGTCATGCACCGAGGAAAGGGCCACCGGGGAGGTTTTAGTGGGTAAGAACCCCACATAACTGCCGCCTTCCCCCCAGAAGGCGGGGTATCTTTCTGAGGATTTCCTCCCCGGCAACAAAAAAAAAAAGGTATATTCGTGAATCTCTTTCAAGGTACTCCTCCGATGGTGTCGACTTATTCGTGCAATAGCATAAGCCTCTTGCTATGGCTGTAACTGATGAAATTGTCTGTTTATTAGAAAAAATTCCAAGGCATGTGGAGTCCGCCAATCCGCATTAAGGCGGAGTATGCCCTTATATTCTTTTTACAGGAGGCATATTGTAGGCTGTAACTTTAAGTATAATAAGTAAGAGAGCTTAATTGCACTACGTCACGTTAAATGAGAATCTTCCTGTATATTACGTGATGTATAATATTAGTCAACGGTTAAATAAACATACAGTTACAGTTATAAAGGGACTGACAAATGGTTGTTCTTTGTCTTGTAATGTTGGCAAAGACAATGGTCGACTCTACCTGGGTTTTGGTGTCCACACATCGTGTTTCTTGGAAACGATAATTCCTATACGTATATAACAATACGTGACTTTGAATCTATTGTAAAGTGGTTTGTTGGGTACACACGAACTTCTTGCAACAGCGAACAATGTAAAAAATAATCGTTAGAATTAGAAAGCCCAGCAGTGAGACATATATTTACTGTTTTAACTTTAAGCTCTAAGGTCATTATTACTCATAAGTACTAGATAGGTATACTAAGCATGTAACTTTTTTAATTACTGCTTGAACTTTTGAACGTTAAGCTCTAAGGTCGTTCTAACTTTTTTACTTTGTACTAGTCGAATGGTGGATTCGAACCTGCGACCTTACGTTTAGCAGACTGTCCCTAAACCATTAGGCTGATAGAGAGGCATTGAGGCTTCAAAATTATAGATGGTTATTTTTCTGGAATTTAAGAAAAGATGGAGAACTCAGTAATACAAGCCAATGGATTTGAGCCAAATGATTTTGATATACTAGAAAAAATATATAGTGGTTTTATGACGGTTTATTTCGTACACAAATTGCGTTTAGAAATTGGCCATGTCATGGCGATGATCAATAAAGGCTCACACGGGCACGAGTTTTTACTACGAAACACACGAATTCGGAAGTTAAGATAAGGGCATTAATGGATTGGCTGACATAAATGTGACGTCACTCCACATATTTCAAACGTCGCATGTTGGCGGAACCCAAATGAAATGGAACCGTGATAAATACGTGGAGCTGTCGAGCGGTGGATCAAGTTAGACCGGACTTTTTCCAAAGAGGGTAATCAGATAACTTAAGGGTTACATTTAGTCAACTATGCGTGGTCCGGCTCACGCGTTAAGGGTGAGATTACGATCGCACGTATTAGCATTTTTCGACGGTACATGTTTCTTTTTCTAGGCTGTATGTCTTTGAGGTCATGTGTTAATGTTGGCGCTCCACACGCGAACTTAATACTGGCCTTTAATAATCGTTAGGCCGACTGCTAAAAATAAAACTTCGCACCATGTGAACTTAATGTAGATATTTTTTATGAGGTTTTATTTCACGCAAGAAGGTTTTACTATACAGATACGATTTACCAATAAATATTTTTTATGGGGTATAAACTAGTGCTTGACCACGATCCTACCTGATGTTAAGTGGTGATATAACGAAATTCATCTCTGAGAAACAGGACGACACGACTAATTATTTCAAATGAAATCACAAAAATTATAAAATTACAAATCTTACATTTAAGTTAAATTTATTAATAATTAAGTAATTTATGTAAGTAAAATTTTCACATTGTCATTGCGAAAATATTGGTCAGTGTTAACAATCATAGCTTGATCCAGTTACCAATAAAGATTTTAACAATTTATATTACATTCATTTATTTACCCCGAGTCTGCTAATTGGTGCCCCTGTGGTTTACAGGTGGTGTACCGCTGGCACACGTATTTGATGTATTTGGGAATAATGGAATGATAATTGATATGACTGTAATGGATCGGTTTCATAGTGAAAAATCATTGTCAAATAGCAGTCTCTTTTCCCTGGTTAGCTACGCTTAATTACGGGAAAGCTTAATGATTTTTTTTCTCTCACTTTATTATACAAATCTAAGCGTTGTACCACGCGCACGGTGGTGAAGGAAAACATCGTGAGGAAACCTACATGTCTTAGAAAATTTTTCTAACACGTGTGAAGTCTTCCAATCGGCATTAGGGCCCTTAGGGCCTCTCTTTACAGATAAGGCCTGAACCCAGCAGTGGGACACATATATTATATATATAAAAAGGCTGTAACTTTAACTTTACGCTTTGTAAGTAGAGACAGATCCCATCAAAACGTATTGGGGAGTCAACAAAAAAGATCACGCATTTTATATCCAGATTTGATGAGATTTATTAACTTCTGCATCCGAAAATTAGAAGCTCTACTATAAGATCTATGTACATTAAGCAGCACGACGATTTAATTATTTATTATTGTCTACATCAGAAGTTAATATTAATTGTCCGCCATTATTCCCACACTTATCCAACATAAACACAACATTAGTTTAACAAGGGCTCCGTAACAGTCTGTAGAACTACGAGTATAACTTAACCTTACCTTAATAATTGTGTTAATTGCAGGCAGTTCAAAGATTAATTGATATATCTGATACTGTGAATTAGTAAAATGGGTTTGGATTATTTTACGTTGTAATCAGACTGTGTGTAGATTTCGGAGTTGTTATTTAAATTAATAAATTACTTAATTAATAACAAGTTTAACTTAAATTTAAAATTTTATAATTTTTGTGATTTCATTTGACATAATAAGTTCATATGTCCTGTTTGTCAGAGAATTTCGCTGTTCACTTTTCGTCAAGGTTGGTAGTGAAATAGTTTTTTTTCTCATTTCAAAAGCCTTAGACACAGACATAGATACAGCCATATTCTTTATTGGTACCATTCGAATACGTTATAAACAAAATATGAAACACATTAAAAAATACAGTTAAAGAAAGAAAGAACAAACAGGACATTATGCTAACACTGGACCGTCTCAGCATGTGCTGTCAAGGATGCGACAGCGCTGATTTTCAGTGGTGCCCAGTACTATCCAAAGTGCGCGCGCGATACTACCTTTACATGGCATTTATACTGTCGAATAAAAAGAAAAATATAATATAATACAATAATTATCAATGCGTATTATCCTTAAAATAGATTGGTGTTTTTTTTTAATGACGAACTACACAGATTGTTCAGAGAAGTTGGCCTTGATTGCTTCACCGGATTGAGAGGAGGCACAGCGCTTAGCCTGAACCTCTATCGCTAGCAATTCGACGCAAGGGTCCCCCCGCTGAGGGGTAACCTCCGCTTGGACGGTTACTATGTTACGCGTAAGCATTCCGATGTGAATGCGCCCGAGAAGGCCGACTAATTGGTGTTATTTTGCTAATACGTCTGATCAATCAAACCTAACGTAATGGCGATGTTTGTCTAAAACATAATCGCCGACTGCGAATGTCTTAGTGTTGCTATTTTCATTTAGATAATCATTTTAAGGATTATAATGGTCCTGTGTATATTCACAACCAAGGTCGAACCCTTCTGCATCTGCAATATTTTACAGTCCGTTACTACGACGTACTGTCATGATACACTTGTTGGACGGTAACATTGACCTATCTTCTTTGGTTACATTTTACTCAAATTCCCATATTAATTTATATACAGTTACAGACATCTTAACACTCGTAAAAATATTACAATGCAGAAATAATACATGTGTCATATCGTAAAACTATCCTAAATAAACAAAAAATTATATTAGTCTAAGGTTTTCTACGATGTTGTTTATACAAAGGGCCACCTTCGCAGTTCCAGAATACGTATATTGTCTTTTTTTAACGCGATGTTTTTTTAAATTTCTGTTAAATTTGCCGACGGGGTATGTGGGTAGGTAAATTTTATTGCTCGCGTTGTAAAATACATTCATCAGTGAAATTTTAAGGTACTTAGTGTAACGTAGGGATCATATCTACCTGCAAGCTTAAGTCGGCGTCGTAAAAATCCATCCAATTTTACCAATATAGTAGTTTGTTGTAGTTTATATTAATATTTTTGTAAAAAATGTATCGACAGATATTTCCACAAATGGCAAAAGGCAGGATCTCACGTTCAATTTTCCCTGTTGTATGTTGTAGCCTTAATCAAATCGATGGTGTAGTGGCAACAATATTAAGCAGTGGATATTAAAGGGCTGAAATTGTGAAATTCATAATAACAATTGCGTAAAACATTGCGAGAGAAATCGTACTGGATCAGTACCCACAAATCACGGCGTAGTTAAAGTGTTGATACAATAATTTACGGTCTCACAGATTGGAGACAATAAATTGGAGTCTATAGCACAATATTGATCACGCAAGTCGTTTTAATGAGGGTTACGGAACTGTTTCGGGGCTGATTCATTAAGGGCGATACATCGCCGGATCGCGAATGGTCCGACAACTTGTTTTTTGATTCTAGATCAACGATGTTATGAAACAGACGCGACAAAATGCAATACAAACAGCTACCTGTCAAACTAATGATGCATAAAAAAAGCTTTAGTAAAAGTCAAATATAATACATGCATTAGACGTACTAGAACGTCTTTTTAACAAGTTCTTTAGTGTTTCAACGAGGTAATATCTCACGGCAAGTCTCCAAAAAAGTCTACTTTGGTTGTCCACATTTTAAGGGCAAACATTAGTAATCATGATCTTCTTTTAAATTCGTGAATTCAGTTATACAATACTAAAAGGTATATTTTGATATTTAATTAATTAATTTCTTACCTATTTCCGCGTCTACGTCGAGATCCATTGTCTATCGCCGAATACGGATGTATCGCTACATTCTAATTTTCATAATACATCGCTGGCACGCGAGCTCAACACACGTGCCTTATCCACGACAAATGCAAATGAATAAGCTTCATGTTAAATGTTAACAGGATGATTCAAAATTGAAATATTCATTTTTTTTTTATAATTTATATTTTTATATTTTTAAACTTGGCCTTTTGGCCGGTCATTCGACATACAATTCGAATGTCCGTTCGGCTTCTTGATTTTTTTTAGATTTTCAGTCGGTACACGAAGTACATGAGCCGTGGCAGCTCAGTGTCCGGGTGGTTGGCTCAAGTTGAATAGTCCGCTAGCAATCCCCGGTGCCAGCACCAACAAATTTGTTATAGCAATTTGATGTGCTGATTTACAACGAGCTCGGCGGTAAAGAAAAATATCGTGAGGAAACCTACATGTCTTTGAACATTTTTTTAAGATGTGAAGCCTGCCAAACTGCACTAGGGCCGCGTGGCGGACTATGCCCTTATACTCCCATTGCGGAGAAGGCCTGCGCCCAACAGTGGGACATATATATTATATATAATATATAAAGGCTGTAAACTTTTTAAGCTAGCAATATTTCTTTTTTCATAAATATTACTAACAATCTTGTTAACCATTCCTACTAAGCTTAAGCTTGTGCTAGGACATGGTTCACGGCAATAGTCGAATGGTGGATTCGAACCCACGACCTTACGATTCGCAGTCTGTACCCTAAACCATTAGGCTATTGACGCTTCACTTTAACTTTTAACTTAACGAAACACACGTTTTGCTCGATGTATGAAGGTGTGCTCACATTCTATCACATAAGCTTTGTAAAAAGATTTGTTAATAATTTTATCGCTAGCTATAGTGCCCGTTCTTTCTTTAAGGTAATCTAATTTTCTTTATCAGATAATGACTACTTTAGCAGATAACAAGTTTTCACATAAGATTCTAGAGTTTGGTCAAGATTTTTCAGTTATACTATCTGTATGATTGAAACGTCAGGAGCATTTCAATCTAGCCTTCGTTAGGCAAATTATTTAGTAACATTTTATTTAAATTCTTATTGTTGTACGCGGACAATTGACAAATTAAATAGGTTACTGTGTTTCCTACTCTTTTTTCAAAGACCTGCACGAGACACGTCCAAGTCGTACAGTGTCTTTTATTTAATATCAGGTAAGCTTGTTTGCCTCTATTTCGAAATAAAATTGGCATTAAGCCCATGTATACCTTTGCCTAAAATTAGAAAAAAGAACACTCTGTGCGGGCAACGTGAGCGGCGCAAATTCGGGCGGTGCCAGGCCGCGCCGGCTCACCTGCATAATTGCCCGTCTGTCTTCACGTGTGTGTGTGATTAGTAATCTATGCCTCACGAAAAATCTTTCCAAACTTTTAACATTTCAACTCGTACAGTGTTTGTTTTTTTTTTCGGTTATTGCTTCGTTCATGTTAGGCACTTTAGGTAACGTTCCGCAAGGTAATGTTGTCATGGAAATGAAAGACGTATAAAATACTTTTTTAAGAGCGATAAACGTATATAGCATTATATAGCACTCAGACTTTTTTCGCCGTAAAGAATATACGGTCGTATGTATGATTTGACAGTCCTAGGGAATATGAACATTCTAGGCTCTGAGTCTGCTAAACCAATTGTGTATAAAATGAACGTTCATTTACATGATAGTGGTTGAATTGTTGCCTTTTAGTTTATTGGTGCTACTATAGTTTACCGATTGCGTACCATCGTCAATCGTGTGTCTAACAGACATTTAACTTATTTGGTAATGATAATTGATACGATTGTAATAGATCGGTTTTATAATGAAACGTCGATGACAAATAGGAGACTCTTGCTCCCGAAAACAATTGTCCGTTCGTTTTTATGCACTAATTGCACACACATGGTTTGTGCAGTTAAAATTCTAAATATTTTCCATTTCAATGCGTATAGTGTTAGACACGGTCTATTCCGAAAAGCACTGCCACATCTGTGAGGGCATTCTGCTCAGAATTTGATGAGCATTGTAGTAGTTATAGTGTAGATGTGTATAAAATAATTACAAAGCAATATAATTTTGTGATAGTTTAGTTCATAGTCCATTGCGTATGTGATTAGAGTCCAAGTCGGAAGTACAAACACCATTAGCACGGAGGTGATCGACCGATGTCATACCGTAAAATTGCTTCTCAATCGAACTGTAACTTCAGTACAGGAGGAGTTTTAAAACAGTTTTTATAGGCGCATTTCGAGTGCCTTACGTAATTTTTCTTTTATTTATGAAACCTAGATAAATTGCCTGGTTACATGGCGTGACATAAATGCTCCAAATTAATCTTGGTGCACGGCAAAAAAACTCATGTTCCGCAATCAAACTATCCGTAGAATTAAGATACTGTGCTGAAATGGTATGGATAATCTCTTGATTCCACGGTCGGTTAATTTGCGACAGGGTCGACTCGGCGTGGACACACAGGTCTTGCCGTGTCGCTCTGTGTCGCGCTGATCCCGCACATCGACCGTGGGACCGGCAGCTGCGTAAACGGAACGCAACTGTGACGAATCGATTAAGCAGAATCGATTTTTCAACATAACGGTAGCCGAGCGATTTACATCTAGATGGTTGCGTTGCAATTTGTGAGCGTGATCGATGAAATTTCCTCTTGCGGGTAAACGTTTGCGCATTGAAGCTTCAATTGTCATTTCATAAGCCACGGCGACGCAACGGCACGAATGCAGAACTGTATTGTTGGCGTCCAGTGGTTATTGAGCTGTGTCCGTCGTTGCGGTTGCTCCTACGCCGGCGACACATCGTCCTGACAGCGGGGCAGGGTGGGTCTAATGCAATTGGCGATGTGACACATTGTCGCCGGTCGCACGATTTCGCTGTCCGGCGAGACGTGACGAGTTACGCGTGGTCGCCGTTTTTATTTCTGCCAATGACGAGTGTCGAGGCGTGGTGCGGGCCGCACAGATCTACCAAGACAGCACTGCATTCGATACTGCTCTTATCACCACGGAAGAGAGTCTACGATTATATCGATGGCAGCTGCTGTAACTTTGTTGGTCCGTAACCGGTGTAGAGTGGGAGTGATATGTTTTTTCCATCCGTTCCACACGCCCACCGTTCGTTTGCAGTGAAATCGTCAATAGATACGTAATCGATATTTATTGCATTATTTCATTTGTCAATAGGGTGTCGATTAAGCCAGCTTGCGCCATGCGTTCGGCTACAAGTTGTTCGTTGATGTTGGTTATCAAAACAGAAACACCCTCCATGAATGTATGTGCTCTATATTTTACAAATCACATTTTATAATTACGGTGACCTATGAAAGGGTCCAACGTTTATAGGTACTCAGAAAAATCATTTCGTTTTGGTTCTTTTCATTCGGAGTTCTCACGATCGTTGAGTGGTAATTCAATGAGACTTGGTAAGCACACATGCCAAAGGAAAAGTTTCTTAAGCATTATCTAAATGTTGACTGGCTTTAATCTATAATCCTAATAGCATCTTATATCTGGATTCCTCGCCAATAACTTTCTTAATTGATTGGTTGCAATGTAGAGCAACTTGAACCATTTACCTCCAAGTTCTTTTCCATCAGCTTGACCCACTGGTCTCGCGAAGGGATAATAAGGTTTGTATATGCATGACATGGATGTTGCATCCCTTACCATCTCATGTCGCATATATAATGGGAGTTAAAAAATAATTTGTAATTAATCCCTTCCACTATTAAATGAAATGAAATATTTATTTTACTTTTTTACACACACTTACATTTTAAATTACCGGCATGCACACAAAATATTGGAAACATATTATCAAATGTAAAACACATACTATATAACAAATTCCACAAACACTTTCTCACTTAGTTTTCGTCCTTCGGTACACATCTTCCTGCTAGACTATTTTATAGCCTGTATTAGGGAGATGTTGTACCTAAGTCCGAGTTTATAGACTAAAGTTTGTTATATAGCTTTTGAGTATTCGTGTGTTTTTGCAAAGAGTAGTGTGCGTGGGTGCATGTGTGTCCACTATGCTTGATGAAAAACCGTCACGCTATTTATTAGTTTAGATTAAGCCACGGGAAAAGAACCGGTCGGTCATCAGATGTTTCATATAGGTAATCAATAATAAAAAAAGCCAAAAAAAATCTTGTTTTTTTTTACATGTGAATCTAAAATACGTTTACTTATATATAACTACTTAAAAAAAACCCCTCTGCGGATGAAGGCCTCCTCCAAAGAAGTCCAGTTACTTCTATCTAGCTTCTTCTATCCAATTTGTGCCAACCGTCTTTATTATATCGTCCGCCCATCTCGTGAGAGATCTTCCTCTGCAGCGTTTTCCAGCTGTACCTCTCCACGAGGTCACTCTATTGATCCATTGGTCGTCTCCCAGTCTTGCTATTTGTCCTGCCTATTTCCATTTTAGCTTTTGAGAGTGTGTTAAGGCATCGGTGGCATGACTGATGTTCCTTATTTTTGAGTGGCGAATTTTTTTGATTTTTAAATTTTTAGCATTCTTCAATTGTCAAGCCCTCGTAGACATGTGGTTATGCATTTACTACATAATAATTATTTGTACTAAGACTACATAAATAAAGAAAATGCCAAGGCATGTGAATTATTTTCAATACTGTTTCTAATAGTACTCAGTGATAGTAGGTTGAAGTTAATCCATGTTTTGCGATTCATTCGATTACAAATTCGAGTAGTTGTACAGTAACCAAAAATAGAGAAAAATTGTTTTAAGAAGCCTCACAAACAATGACCAGCATTTGTTTTTTTTTAATGACAACTAAAATAAATCTTCATTATTAGATATCGTGTATCATCTGCCGCTTCGATTCAACAGCAACGCAATTGTCCTTAAAATTTGTAAAGTAATCCCGCCGATATATCTCCGTGATAGAGTTTATCTTATTTTTGTCCGCCATTCCGTTTCTGACGTGACTGGCACATCTGACTTCGTAGCACGCGCCGCTCTCCCGCCAAATGTCAGGTCGATGAACTTTTATCTGTCACTTATAACATTTTTGTTATGACGATGAATATAAAATGATTCATATTTTGGTGCCGGTGAATTTGGGTTTAGTGGTAAAAAAAAGTAAACAAAGTTAATTACAAAACTAATAAATTTCTCAATTTTGTTAATTTATCGGTTTTTTGGAGTCTTACAATAAGAGCTTGAATTTCGACGTCTGTAGTTTCTCTTGCCATGTCTTTTGGACAGTTAAGTGTTTTATAACATTATGTTTTTTATATAATTATAAATTACAATATATACATCTACATTTGCACCGACTCTGAATCTCCTTTGTGTATTTTTTAAATTAAATGCGTTAATTTTCTAAAGAATAAAAAAATATAAAAATAAATATTTGATATATTTAAAATGTAAGTGATTATTGGTGACACTGGGACACTGGTAACACTGATGTATCTTTTAATTCTAATCAGGGAATAGAATCATGTGTAGCCGCTCTGACATATTAAAAAAAGCGAATCATTCGATTACATCGAGCTCATTTCGATTCCCAAGCTATTTTTACTTGCACGTAATGGCCGACTTATCGACATAGACACATCTCGATACTATCGATAACATTCACACGTAGCACACGCTCTAGCCGTCTTGTCAATAGAGATGGGCTGGCGGGTGCTTTGTTGTTATCGTATCGACTATCGATATCGAGTTTTCGATGGCGGTCCTGTCACTCAAACTTTTCGGAGTTTTTGTGCCTACTCGGATATATATCAGTGTAGCGGTTAATTATTGCACATGGACAAATTATAGAATGACATGTTATTAATACATCATTAATCTAATTCATATTTGTTTGTATAAAAAATAAATACCCATTACACGATCATAATTAGATTGTCCAAGAAATAATGCTTCCCTGTATTAGTGACATAAACTCTAGCATTGTGCAAAATAACACTGGCTTAAATGTTATTGCTATATCATTTATATCGTTTGCTAAAAATTTGGCCTTACCATGCCATTGGTTAAGGTCAGTGAAAAGCGTAGACCTCATCATCTCGATTAACAGCGATAGCGATTTTTGTTCACTATACAAATCAAATCACCACCAAACTCAAATATAAAAAAAGTACTTCAAAATCCATGAAGAGCCAACTTCTACCGGAGGTCGGCTCATTAGGGCTATTTAAATTTTTGATGTAGCGGCACGGAACAAGGATCGTGTGCAACCATGTCTGGAGATTTCTGAGCCCCGAAATACGTCTTCTTCCAGGTGATCGTTTACTCTGGATTTTTCCTTGAATGATGAGTTAGAAAAAATAAAAATTACATAAAAATATATTTTTCAAATTGGCCTTTATTTTATTTGCCTTGTTTCCTATCTTAACGGCAGCAGATGATAATAATTATATTGATAATATTAAGTTGTGTAAAGACGCGGGCTATCGCGGCCATCTGGGGCGGTCGGTGCGCCGGACTTCGACATGTTACCGACGGTTTTTTTTTAACACTCCGTTCTTTATAATACGTTCAATAGTGAGCCGCTATTATGCAAAGTCGCAGTGGTTGACATTACGTGTAATTTTTTTAATTAAGGGTATACACTATTACGATATTGACGACGTATAAGGGCATAGTGCGGGTTGGGGTCGTGGCCTACATGTGTTAAAAAATTTCTTAGACAAATAGGTTTCCTCACAATGTTTTCAACAAATAAATACATTGGTGCCGGCACCGGCAGTCGATTGGACGGAATTGGTTTATTTCGGTAACTTATGGGACCAAAAACCGATCGTAGTTAGTTATAATCTGATGACGTTTATTCACTAAGCATTTTGGTACCTAGTTAACCATTAAAAGGGATGTTTGTCATTTTTTTATGTAACGAGACGTAAAAGTTTTTTTTATGATAACAAGGGGATTACGTAAAGACTTACTGGCCACTCGGTTCGACGACCCTGAAAACGTTAAAAAGTTACGGACAATGCGAAAAGTAGGTAAAATTTGAAAACGGAATGTCAATAGCCGGCGGCCGGCCGAACCTGCCCCACGCGCCCTTGACTTGCGGAGATAAAAAGGGGAGATGACCGGCCACTTGAGGGAGGGGCGCGCTGCCCTCTGCCCGCGACGGACTTTATTGCCAGCTTTTATCGGCGCAAGAAATTGGGAGCTTTGCAACTGTATCTATTATAATATTTTTTAAAGAATGCTTGTTAATCATTCAAAATAAACTTGACTTTGTGCTAGGCTAGGAGATGGTTCGCGCCAATAGTCCAACGGTCGCATCGACCTTATGTTTCGCAGACCGTACCATGAACCATTACGTTATTGACGCTTGAAATAACTGTAATATTTAAATGAACTTGCGTATTTTAATTATATTTTTTTAATTATATTCTCAATCCTGATCATACTGTAAAGTTGGGTAAAAATGCATAAATGTAAAATATAATCATAGTAATTTACTACTATTATAGCTAAATTGTCGATTTGATAGTCTTATGGATCTATAATATTTGGGTTCGAAGCTCAGCCTTATATACAAACTGTTTCCGTTTTTCCGCTATTTTCTTATTTACAAACTTCCTCGGTGTATGGTGAGAGGCTCGGCGATCCCTAGTACATCGCACCGGAGCCCCTCTACACTAGGCTGTTAAGTCGTCCCGGTGATGTTACTCCCTTCCCTAGCACTCTCGCAGTGCTGAGGCGATACACGACCACCAGTGTCGCCTTCTTTTCGGGTCCACTGTACACCCATGGCCCTTTTTAGTCGCCTTCTTCGATGGGCAGGATATGTCATGACCTTATTCTTTGAGCCCACGACTATGCTGTTCTTATGTACAAATTCAACGTAACGTATGGGTCCTAATAACTTGGTGAAAAATGAACAGTACTGTTTCACTCTTCCCTACTAAAAGGGTTGAAAGAACGTGAAGGTCTATTTCCATTTATTTTTAAAAAATCCGTAAAACTTAGGTTTATTATACCATATCAATTTGTCGTACTGCTAACGACGGGATTTACAATTTTAAGATAATACCAAATATTAAAAAATTGTTTGTACTCGTCAGTGATTAATATAAATGACTGTTTGTGGTTGTACAAAGGTAGTCGACATAGCTCTTAAAGTCAGCAAGTTGAAGTGGCAGTGGGCCGGCCACATCTGCCGAGTCAGCGACGGCAGATGAGGACGAAAGTCTTGGTATGGCCGCTCATGGGTCAGAGAAGCGTAGGGCGCCCTCCAGATGGACTGACGGACAACCTTATAAGGTTAGCCGGAAATGGCTAGATGCCGAAAGTGCAGGATCGTATGTGGTGGAAGGCATTGGGGAAGGCCTCCACCAGACACAGGCTGATGATGATGAATGACTGTTTGATTTTATATGTAAATGCATATGTGTATATTAAGAGTATGTGTGTGTTTGTGTACTATGTAATCATGTATTTACGGATACTTTTATTTCAAAACAAGCAGATATATGTATGAAAACAAACTATAGATTTTTTTATTATGTAGATTTTAATAAATTAAATTTCTTATGCGTCAAAATCGTTGGTGGTCAGAAATAAATCTTATTAAGATTGTTAATAAGATAAAAAAATCCCACCCAAATATCAACTAAGTTCTAGTTAAAAGAAATTCAGTATAAAATGGCAGCATTGAGAGGGTACAGCTGATCATAAAACTGTCTCCTCCCCTCGGCCGCGTGGCCGTGACCCCACTAGTGAAATTAAAAAGAACTCTCTGGGTCACTGGCACTTTGCACTTTCAAAATGGCCACAGTTTAATAATAGATTTACAAGATAAATATACTCTCAATTTCGTGCTTGTTAGAAAAAGTTTTGATGGTTTGAAGTTTCTATATTATATTAGCTGATTGTGAACATACGAGTAATTGTTTTACATTTTAAAATATTGCACAAAACTAATTATAATATTTATTTTAAATTAATTGTTATTATATTTTACTATAGACTAGCGTATCCAGCCTATTTCGCCGAGCTAGATTTTGCTTTATTTTATTTAAACAATAAACATAGATCATTAAATATTTAATTTAACTCTCATAGTATTTTAAATTATTCATTTATTTCCGTTTTTATTCTCTTCTTTTCTCTCCTAGAGCGGGTGAAGATCATTACCTAAACCCATGTACATATCAGTAAATACAATATCATACCCGTAGTCGTAGTATCATATTAAATAACAGCTGTATTTGACAGTTCAAAAGGAGGAGTGCTGCGATCGTCACCAAACTTAACAGGACATTTTCAGGTCAATCTGAAAATTCCCTGAAAGTTTCATTGAAATCGGTCAAGTCGAAATAAAGAACTTCACAACTTCACGACGGTGTTCTGTGCGATCGCATCGGCAGTGGCTATTTTAAATCATTTTCGAACATTTTTTCTATATTAAAAATTCTAATCAAATATCCTATAATGTTATTCATTTATATATGTATATGTTACTCTTTAGTATTACTAATAAACAGTACTAATCAGTGAAAATTTAAATGACGCTAATGTTCCGCAATTTCAATTCACATTGTTCAATGCAACATGTCTCATGGGACGTAACGAGAGCCGCATTTACTCGTATATTAAGCTTCAATTGCCTAACAAGCTCGTTTATGCTTCTACGCGTAGCTGCTATATTCTAGCAACAAACTAAAGAGCGATTAATAAACACTATTATTTTAGTGAGATAGGAGTTATGACAATGTAGTTTATGATTGGTTCTTGAGGCGGACATATCACGCGTTGGTATCCCTGTGGTAATAAGATAAGGCCTTATATATAGTCTTGAAACGGGCAGTTTAATCTAGGTATAGTTTTCTCAACCCTGTAGTTCTGGGCTCTCAAGAATAAGACTACGGTATCCCCTGCCTGTCGTAGAAGGCGACTAAAAGGGGCTTCGGGTTCATTGGGCGACAAGAGTGGGGGCCTTTGTCGTCCGCCAAGGCGGACCCGGGAAGAAGGCGACATCGGCTGGCCCGTGTCGCCTTGCACTGCGAGGGCACAGGGGGGGAGGGAGTAACCTCCCCCGGGAAGTGCTCTCTATGAGCACAGTGCAGAGGGGCTCCGGTGCGTTCCACTGGAGATCCCGGAGCCCCTCACCATGCACCGAGGAAGGGCCACCGGGGAGGTTTTAGTGGGTAAAAACCCCACATAACCACCACCTTCCCCCCAGAAGGCGGGGTATCTTTCTGAAGATTTCCTCCTCGTTAACAAAAAAAAAATAGTTTTCTAGATTAAACTGCCCGTTTTAGAAATGTAAGTAGTATTTGAAATTTTAGATACTTCTCATGAAATAATTACTTAACGGTAAATAAAACTACTTCTGTTTTTAACGAGGTTTAACGAGCCTCCATATCTTGACTATTTTTAAAGTATGTCTTATAATATACTGTAAAAATAAGTTTTTCTTATAGTTTTCGGTATTATCCGATATAATCGTTATAATCATCACTTATTATTTCAATGTGCTTCAATTCACTTTTCCGTGATTTCGATAGGTTTTTTTTTCCAATATAAGTTATGGAGCAACTAGAGGCTATAGGGTTATCAATCGAATTCTATCCGCGGTTCCATTAAAAAATACTTCAATTCACTAACGCTCTCACAGTAGACTAACTAGGGGTTATCGTTGGGGCTACGAAGTTAACGAGACGACAAAGCATTTTAATATTATTGTGAAATTTTAAATTGTTAGTTTGTGATTCAATTCCCCAGTAATGGAATTAATGCAATTTATTTTTAAAAAAGGACATTTAATGCTTTGAACGAACTTTTTTTTATGAACTTGCGATTGAGAGGTTTGATTCCCAGCTACTGATTTTCTGCTTTTCTGTTCCTAATGTACAAAGATCATTTACTACATTTTGTAGAGCTTTCATTGGGACCTAGCGGTTGTCTCAGATAAGAAATAAGTTTCAAGACCAAAAATTGATAAAAATATATAAAAGTAATAATATCTAAATAGGTAAATCGTTATTTTTTTTTACTTTCTGGCATCTTACAATGCCAGGTTAAGCACTATTTAGTTATTTATAAGCAAAATGTTTATAAATTCGGGATTGGCAAATATTTAACAAAAATCTATTATTTGAGGTGTTTATGTTCATTGCGGTTTAAGATTAAAGTACGCTAATTTCATAGCCCGCCAGCATACAATCGGGGGCCAATGTCCACTGCGTTCCATTGATTCGGCTTTCTTTAAGAAATCACGTCGGAGGCCGGAAGACGATTCGTCCCGCGCCACTCAGACCAGAACGTTCTAGCTTTAAATACACTGACCATTCTTCACACCTCGTCTGTTAATCATTAAAAATATACTCTAAAACTATTAACCATACAATTAGTTTTCCACTGTCAGCGTATAGAGATTCTCTACGAAATAGTAAAGATATAGATCTTAATCCGTCTAGATAAGGTTGATGTTGTGACAAGGGTTAAGTGATAATTGAAACAGTATGGTGTGTTTTCGAGCATTTCCAATTCCAGATCGTTTTTTCACGGCCGACCGCCGCGAGGGTGTGCAGGAAACGCACAGTCACTCACTACAATCCTCAATTGATCAATCTGGCGCGGAAGGTAGATGTGAGGAACTACTGCTCTTAAATATATGAATACTATATACAAAATGAACTATTTTTAATAACGTCAACCATTCTCAGCACATTCAGTGAACTTCTTTTGCTTTACTTACTTCGAAATCGGCTTAGTCTGCTCGACCTTATGTTTCTTCAAAAAGTTAAATAAACATTTTTAAATGGAGCGATAAAGTACCACAAACTCCTTAAACGTATTCCAATATCCATACCATACATTATACCAAGAAAACCCATCACTCCTGCAAGCCTTGGATTTTCGAGGCTTTCAATACTCAATAAGTTTTCCAGTCTGATTTTAATTAATTTTTCGATTCCTACCACTAATTTAGATGCAAAGTTAGCAATTACTTGTAGTACTATTTTCTGATGTTCATCGACACTTAATTTTTTTTTTAATCTTTATTTGTCCACGCAAGCAGTGTAAATCTGTAATCTGTGTATTTGTACATTAGGTTAAGGCTCGTATACATTGTACACATAATGTTTATACTGGTACTACACATATACAGCAATTTGATAGTTTTAGATTTGTATAAAACATGTAAAACCTTCATGTCTCTAAGTAGGCGTAAACTTCTGCGATACAGTTTTAAATTATTGTATGAGTCCATGAGCCGTCGATCAGTTTCTTTGTGAGATAAAAAAATAGAAAAATTAATCTTTTAATTTTACCATATATAATTAGCATTTTAGATAACTTAGTATATTTTTATTTTCGAGCTAGGATTTGTTTATTTAAAGGATGTTGCATCTAAAATCCAGAATAAATGCTTTGGTAATTCTGATATATAGAAAGAAAGAAATGAACAAGAAAAGAAAGAAGAAGAAAATTTATACCGCGAGAGTGAGGGCAGGTCGGTAGAACGTGCTCTAGAAGGAGGTAAAGATTGAAGCCAAATTAAAAGAGGGGCGGGTAAGAAATACCTTTAACTGATGATTATATATACTCTATTTTATGACTGTGAAAGAAGCAAATATGTGTACCAGGATTGTCCTAAGTGGGTGTCGATGGTCTTTTCCTACCCCACGGGGCGAGGGCGTGAGTGTGTGTAATATTTTTGTATAGTTTATATAAAAAAAATTATTTCAGTAAGTATTGCCCTTTAACTATTAAATGAACTATGGCGGCTAGTAGATGATTATAATACACCAAACAATACAAGGCTGGAAAAATCGTAGCATATGGTAGTGCGTTGAAGTCTTTATCAAATCTATACATACGTCTACACACGTAACCGGCGCTTGCGCATCTGCTACGACTTTAAACGAGATAATTAAAAAAACACTCTTTAAATATAATAGGTTGTCAAATATCTCCCTTCCGCCTTTTGTGTCATGCGGCACCCAAACATCAAGCTTTTTTGTATCCAGCCTTCTGCAGATGGTTTAAAATGGTTTGGTGACTAACTCCCATCTCCCGGGCGATGTCACGAGATGCCACATGCCGGTCTAACTCGATGTAGTCCATGATTTGATCGGTATTTGTCGTCACAGGTCTTCCGCCGGCTGGCTTATCCATGGTGTCGTTTTCACCGGCTCTGAATCGTCGAAACCATTCCTCCGTGGTTCGAAGTGATAGAGTACCATCCCCAAAACACCATTAATCTCACGGAACGTTTCTCTAGCGGATTTGCCTTTAACGAAGGAAAACTTTAAAATAGCGCGAATTTCGGCGTTAGTGAAGTCCATGTTTACACGTCTATAACTGTTGAACGCAATATCCAAACTAATTATGCATAGCGTCGTTTTGTAGGTTATGTCAAGACCTTCAAATTATGTATAGTATTGCCAGATACGAGCTCTGTAGCGCTTTGTACATAGCCGCGAAATTCAAAAGACAAAAAGGCGGAAGGGAGATATTTGACAACCTATTATTTTTATTTTATTATTTTTTCTGTGCTAGTTTTTATATTAGAGATAGTAACGGTGTCTTTATCAAATCATGATCTATACATACATTATCGTACAATACAATTAGTACTCTAACATACTTTATTGAGGTCCAAAATATTTTTATTTATTTATTTATAAAGTAAAATAATTTGAAAAATTATATATAGCTTATAAGACATTAGTAGATCGAAAATAAAAAAAAAATGGAAACTAAACTGGACAGTTTTTTTCACAAATATTATTAACATTCCAAAAACGCTTAGGCTTGTGTTAGGAGATGGTTCACGTCAATTGTCAAATAGTGGTCAAACCCACGACCTTACGATTCGTACCAGACCGTACCCTAAACCATTAAGCTATTGACGTCTTTAATAAGTTTTCGAAATGTCATCAAATAAAATTTGATTTAATGAAAGAAAAGAAATCATTTAAAAAATATAAATATTAATAACGGCGCACCATTAGGAAATGTCAAAAAGAAAAACCGACTGATTATTATTGTGCTTTGATTCACCCGTATCTGTTAATAAGCAAAAAAAACACATTCACAATCGTTTAAAAATATTCATATCAGAGGTGGAAAGGAAACAGAAAAAAACATTTACGTCCCCTCGGACTCCCCGTCGGGTTCATTACACATCAACGGCGAATACCAATCAAGCTTTCATTAGTCGCTTGCGGAACAATCAATATTCATATCCCATGCGAAATATTCCCGTGCGAATGCTGCATACTAAAATAATAAAAAAGAAGAAACATGATAGATTATACCGCGACTACGCCGGCGATGCAAAACGAAATTAAAAAGAACAAGTCATATCACTTAGCGCACACAGAAGCGGCAAGGTTTTTATTAAAAATTTCTACATATCTCGCGCGTCTTCAGCGCTTTATCTTAACTCCCCCAACCTCCCCAACTGGAACGAGACGGCTGTAAAAAATGCAGCCGTAGGAAAGGGACGGCCACGGGTGGAATACGAAAATTATAATTGCCAACTGTACGTAAATTAACACCGTGGATTTGGCGGTTTCGTCCCCTTCCAACCTGCATCATCTTAATTTGTGTGAACGGGACGAAGCGTGTTTGTGTGTGGCGGGAAAGAATGATTTACATACATGGTTCGCTCACAAACACAATAATGGACAGAGGCGCGGAAAATCGAAGGAAGTCGGGACGCGATCGGTTTCCCGTTTTGCTTTATGCGCTAGATGCATTAGCGGCGCGCGGTCCCCGCCACGCTTGCATCCAACACTCGCCGATTCATCTGTTCTTTTATCTTTAGTTTTCAAATAGAATTTTCTTTGTTACCGTTGTAAGAGTAAACTTGTAATATACACTTGAATCTTCGTTTATGTACACCGATTTTTTGATATAATTCGTTTTAATAATACGATGTATGCGCCTGTATTCTTTCTTTTCGATATTCCCGTTCATTATCGTAATTGAGTGCATGTACAGTCATGGGTTATCTTATACCTATCAATATCCCAATGGACGATATATCCTTTCATAAGATTTTTAACAGTTCGCTAGAATATACGCAACCCAAGTTAATATGCGGTCTAATTGAAACGAAAAGACGGTGCTATAATTTTACAAAATGAAAAAAATCGACTATTTAAGAACCTCCTCTTTTGAAGTGGGTTGAAAAGAGCGACCATGCATTGAGTCGAATTTCGTGTTTACCCGTTCTACCTTATTACAGATCCGGACTACCTTTAATTGTTACTAGACATAGAATTAATACCTTTAGTTGCTGTTTATTTAATTCGTGGAACTGTTCGTGGAGCAACAACCGACCTTCATGTTGGCTAGACGTAGGCGTAGAAACGTGCAAAAAGTGCGCGAAATTTTAACAGACTAAGCGTCAATAGCTTAGTTGTTTAGGGTACGGTCTGCAAAACGTACGAGCGCAGGTTCGAAACTACGATTGTCGGTTGCTAGTAAAAGTTATTCTATTTGTCAGTATCATTGACCTGCAGTGAAAGCCGATTAGAATGAAGTCCTTGGTTCTTGGAATAACGGAGTTCAACATAATATGGTTACTGTTACTACGAAAATTGTTTTCTTAGAAGTGCTCTCTCATAGAACTTTGAACTCATCTATGGGCTTTAGAAAGTACAAACTCAAGTTAACTCTGTTCTCCAAACTAGTGAAGATAAGAAAAAAGAGGTGCCGGATTATGTATTGTTAATTTCTGTAAATGAAACTAAACTATTATTAAATCTATATATATAAAAGAGAAAGTGTGTGGGTATGTTCCATAATGGCTCCAAAAGGGCTGGACCGATTTCAATGAAACTTTCAGGGAATCTTCAGATTGACTTAGCGAATAATCCTGTAAAGTTTGATGACGATCAGAGCACTCTTTATGAACTGTCAAACAAGCCTTACGTCTTACTTTTATTTCTGATATTAACTTGATTTGTATAAATGATAAGAATGATATTGTATTAACTGATATGTACATCGGTGTAGGTAATGATCTTCACCCGCTCGAGAAGAGAATAAATACGGAGAGAAATGAATAATTTAATATATTGTGAGAGTTAAATTAAATATTTAATGGTGTAAGTTTATTGTTTAAATAAAATAAAGGAAATACTAGCACGGCGAAGCGGCCTGGGTACGCTAGTACTATATAATATATACTACTAAGCTAAACTATGAATGACTAGACTCCATTGCGTGAAGTGATAACTATTTTTCTTTCTTCTTAAAAGAAGAATAAAAAATTTCTTGTAAGAGAAATGAATTGTCAAGAAAGCTACCAGTCTCCTTGAAATAAAATATATTAATACAAAAATGGAGGGTCAAAGCCCGAACGTCACGACGAATTTGATTCGATGGAAGTATACGTGTCATATTGTAAACACAAATGAATATTATGTTGTTTTAGGTGGTATACAAGATTCAGTTGGTTTTATGTATGTGTAGATAGATAGATAGATAGATATATCTTTATTGTACACCAAAATCAAACAAAAGGCATTACATAAGTAAGGTTTTACAGTTTGTTGTACAATGGCGACCTTATCGCTGAGAGCGATCTCTTCCAGGCAACCTGTGTATGGACAGGAAACATATGAACAAAACAGGACGATGGCGTTAGAAATACAAATAAGATAACAAATCTATACATATAATTGACAACCAACACTAAATATACCTACATAAATAATTTATCATTAAATATACTAATACATAAAATATTCATATATCATAGTTCCGACGAAATCGATTGATAATGTTGCGCTAGCAAATTTTTAAAAGCAGGTAGGATTTAGCAAGCCGAATGGAATTTGGAAGGGCATTCCACAGTCTAGTAGCCCGCAGTGTGAATGATGTATGTATTCAGTATTATGAAAATCTGTATAAAGAAAAGAGAAAGTGTATGGGTTAGTTCCGTATAGGCTGGACCGATTTCAATGAAACTTTCAGGTAATCTTCAGATTGACTTGGCGAATAATCCTGTAAAGTTTGGTTACGATCAGAGCACTTTGAACTCATCTATGGGCTTTAGAAAGTACAAACTCAAGTTAACTCTGTTCTCCAAACTAGTGAAGATAAGAAAAAGAGGTGCCGGATTATAATGTCTTGTTAATTTCTGTAAGTGAAACTAAACTATTATTAAATCTATATATATATATATGTATATATATATATGTATATATATATATATGTATATATATATATGTATATATATATATGTATATATATATATGTATATATATATATGTATATATATATATGTATATATATATATGTATATATATATATGTATATATATATATGTATATATATATATAAAAGAGAAAGTGTATGGGTTAGTTCCGTATAGGCTGGACCGATTTCAATGAAACTTTCAGGTAATCTTCAGATTGACTTGGCGAATAATCCTGTAAAGTTTGGTTACGATCAGAGCACTCTTTATGAACTGTCAAACAAGCCTTACGTCTTACTTTTATTTCTGATATTAACTTGATTTGTATAAATGATAAGAATGATATTGTATTTACTGATTTGTACATGGTTGTAGGTAATGATCTTCATCCGCTCAAGAGAATAGAAGAGCATGAATACGGAGAGATTTGAATAATTTAATATGTTGTGAGAGTTATATTAAATATTTAATGATGTAAATTTATTGTTTAAATAAAATAAAACAACGGGCTGAATACGCTAGTATTTAATATAAACCTCATTAAAGAAAAACAACACACTTGTCTATGACTTTTTGATGAATGTACACATGTTATTCAGAGAAGCTGACTGACTGTTTCACCGGTTTGAGAGGTGGCATAGCTCTTTGGTCGGTTAGCGTGAACCTCTAAGTCTGTGAAAATGTTTCTCGTTAAATAATAACAAAGCATGCCGATGACCTGGAGAAGTGGGCAGAGATGGCGAATTTCCACTCTTTACAGTTCTAGTATATCCGAGAATGCTGGGTGCATATCCATTTATCTTTGAATATTGCATTAACATGTTCATACGTTCTGAGTAATTTTGAAGCTGCCCTTTTTTAATAAGTCACCAATCTAATGTATAAGCTGTCGTATAGGGCTTCCTTTAGTATCAAAGATTATTCGACTTTCTTTCCTTATGTGTCCTTCTTATATGCTACCAAACTACAGAATCACATTTTTCTCTATTCCAGTCACAACATCGTTATTCAAGCTACACTTTTCCCGTATTAAACAGTTTCCACTCATTCAAATAAGAATGATTCAAAAATGTAATAAAGTATGAGTTACTTTCTTTCCGTATAACACATAAAGACAGGTATAATCAATTAACCTAAATTGTTACTGAAAAGCACCGAAAAATGTCCGCTCTCCTCATTACTGTTAATTTGCGAAATGTCAATCCGCCATTTCTTAAACAAGTCGAGAAACAAAAGGGAATTTTCGGGAGAGCACGAAGCCGAATGGAGCCAGTTCGTTCCTCCCGTCCAAAAATACATTATTACAATCATTAATACATAGGACATTGTATATACGGAGCGTGGCACGCACAAAACAATGGCGCGGCGACGGTTGACCTAGCGGCCGCGCCTCCCCATGTCTTGCCTCCCGCGGTAGCGCCGCGTGCAATTAATATGCCGAGGCGGCCGCGTCTACTACGGCCCAGCCTTCTACGTACTCGGTCCTTATGGAAAAATAACCAACAGCCTAGTGGTTTTAGGACGACTTATAAAATTGAGGTTATAGTTTCAAATCTGCCGCTCGGTTATGGCCACAAAAGGTAAAAAGTTTTCAATTTTGTGTTTTGTGAGTGCAGGGTTGAATGTTATTCGGTTTGTGCTAATAAGTTTCCGTTTTTGGTTTATTACGTACAAAAAAAATTATTTCGATTACTTATTTGACTTTAGTATTTGTCTCATCTACCTCGTTGACGGAATCAAATTATCGATTATATAACTCTTTCGCAAACATCGTTTTATTAATGTTAATTACTTGATTTGGCATGTCGGTTCGCTCTATTAACTAATTGTAGAGCAATTTTCCTAGAGCTTGCTAAATCATTCTATGCTTCGTTTAGCGCCAAGATCTAACGGATTTTTCTTTTTTATTTTTAAAAAATGACGACATTTAGGAAAAACTCGAGAAAAAAGTTGTTACAAATAACTAAAGCATTAATTAAATTAACCTTCAATCTCTTATTAAGTGTTTTTAAGAATCATAAAGGTTTAATGATCTGAAAAAATAATAATTATCTAATTAAACGGATCAAGTTACATCGGTCGACACATAACCCGTCCAAGTTTTCTTTTGCGAAAGAAGAGAGAGAATTTTTGATCAATAATTGTCACTGGGCGGCTCTCCTCGCCCGCCGAAGCAATGGGGGTTAGGTGGGGTTCCGCGGAGGGGTGAGCGGGGTAGGGGGGTAATTACGAGTGCGTTTTGTTACCGAGATGATAGGCGCGAAAAATGGCTTGCGCGTGCCTTTACGTGTCTCCTCTAGTTTTGAATATTCAGAGTCGGCCTCTCGCCCTGATGAAATATTGAATAGACGGTGTAATTTATTCTCCGAGGAGAGTTTTCGAACGGTCCGCTCTCCGTTCGGATATTGAAATTAGGCACTGCTTTGCTTAAGAAAAGCGTTTGTTGACGGTCGAGCTGCGTCACTTAATATGTCCAAGAAAGAGAGATTGAAATATTTAATATCGGTTTTAATAAAATATTATACACTTTTTAAATCAAACATATTACATAGATTATTTGAAAAAGACAAAAAAGTATTTAAATCTATGTAAGTGAAATCAATCTGTGTATATTTTGTCTACAAAACAGCTGCGCTAATTTTAATGAAATTTCTAGGCAATCTTCGGATAAGTACAGAGGGTAATCTTGTCTTTTTTTATAATTTCTAAGCAAGTGCTTGACTACGATCCCACCTGATGTTAAGTGGAAATGCAGTCCTGTAAGGCGCACTAGCTTAGTAAATGTCTATTCACTCTACTCTTGAAAATACCCACATTGTAATCGGAAGGAAAGACAGACGCGGGCAAACTATTCCAGTCCTTTGCTGAACGAAGTGAAAGACGAAGCAAATCGCTTCGTTCAGGTTTGAGGGATGTTCACAACAAAAGCAGTGCGTCTAGAAGTCCGATGGTGTAAAGGGATGGGGGATTATATCATGTAGTTCCTGAGCACACTCTCCAAAATGCAATCTGTAGAAAACCGAAAGGCTAGCTACCTTACGCCTGTGCTCAAGACTGAGCAGATTGGTTTCAGCTGCGTCACCAAATAGCCTCTTAGCCCGCCTCTCCACCGAGTCCAAAGCTGCGAGATGGCATTTAGTCAAGTTTAATTAAGATCAGATTATCAGATTTTTTTTCTATTTGATTGTTCCATCGGCCAGCTACCGCTATAAATTGGGTATAGTTCGGGTAAGCCGGGGTGAGCACTAGTATTCATATAACAAGAGACCACTCACTTGAACATATTAAGTTAAAGTAAGTAGATACGTAAATTCTCTCGCCCAGAATCGATGTTCTGGAGTGGCAAAACTTGCAATGTTAACAAAACTAGTACACCAGCGCTGTATTTCATTTGACAGATACAGTAATTAGTAAATTCGATTACTGGTACGTATTCGTTTCCCGAGGGTATTAAATCTGATCTGGCAATCTCCTTTTAACTCGAACCAAGTGCCTATTCGAGCTATCTTTCACCTTCAAGTCTAAGTAAAATGCTTAGAACACTCCAAGTCGAGTTTTTTTTGGGGACCGGTTGTGATAAGAAAAACATAAGTTTCAGCCCCTTAGTTCTGGGCTCGTAGAATAAGGCTACGGTACTGCCTGTCGTAGAAGGCGACTAAAAGGGACTCAGGTTCACGGGCGACAAGGATGGAGACCTTTGTCGTTCGCATTCTTTACTAGGTTTGAAGGAAAATCTATTCTACATTGTCTTTAACACTTATCAAAGTTCTTCACTCAATTCTCACGACGACTTGCAACGATTTTCCCAGAGATGCCAACCGGACGTAACGTTTCTAATCCAACATAAACGCTCGAGCACAAAAACGGCATTAATTGACGATTCATAAATTAAGCAGAAAGTGGGGTAAACAGGAAGAATGCCGGAGAGTGCGTACAGACAAGCTATTGCACTTAGTGAGCTCGCAAATATGCAAATTCATGCTTTACTTGTCTCTAGCGAGTGTGCGCCGTATGCGGAGATTGGAATAAAAAATCTATGGAGAGGCTATATGACATATAATTTTCTACTACATAACATCTGTAAGGAATTAAATTGAAAAAAATAAGTGTGTGCAGTCCTTTATGTGGCATTTATTAATAATCTATAAATATATAAAAGAGAAAGTATGTGGGTTTGTTCCGTATAGCCTTCGATTTCAATGAAACTTTCAGGGAATCTTCAGATTGATCTAGCGAGTAATCCTGTAAAGTTTGGTGACGATCGGAGCACTCATCTTTTTGAACTGTCAAATACAGCTTGTATTTACTATGATGATATTCTATTGTTTTATAATCCACATTTGTATTGACACATGCGTTGTGTATATTTATGTCATTATGAACCATATTGAAGTATCATGAAGTATAATAAATACCTCAATGATAAGAATGATATTGTATTTAGTGATATGTACATGAGTGTAGGTGATGAATGATCTTCACCCGCTCGAGAAGAGAAAAGAAGAGAATGAATACGGAGAGAAATGAATAATTTTCGTTTCATCATGTTTTCTTTCACCGCCGAGCGTGTGGTAAGTCAGCACCTAAAATTGCAACAAATTTATGGATGCCGGTACCAAGGATCGAACTCGGGTTGCTATTAACGTACTTGCAAATCGAGGCGACAGCCTGAACCCTAAACTACTTCAGCTCTACAACATTCCCTATCTAATAACTTTATAGGTAGAAGCGGAAAATAGAGGATTGTAGAAAACATCGTCGTATAATAAAATCCATTTCATATACGCTCTTTAATATAATGTAAAACTCTAAAATGAGAATGTGGAAATACGCCAGAAATAAGACAAAAATATTGAAAACAAGTTTTAATTGGTCTCCACAGTTTTTATGTTATTCGGAGACAGCATCCTAAGGAGAGGGCGGTTAATGAATAAAAAAAAATCGTTTTTTCTCTATAGCTCAGTGATTAGTTACCCTCATAATGATCATTACGTGTGCGTGTGCGTTTGCATGTATGTGTACGACAGATAGGGGACGTTTTTAAGTTTCGTATGACGGTTAATAAGGGGTGATTGTAAAAGCTGTTGTTTTATTGATCCTGGTTACTTTACGATTCCGCGTCATACTTAGTTGTGTTCTGTGTGTAATATTTTTTCGCAATAACAGGAACTATGATTCGATCGTAAAAATTCACTGTTATATTTTTTTCCTAATGGTAAAATTCTTGAAAGGAAAACAGGGCGCCTTGTTTATACTGTGTTTTGTGTGGTTAGTGAAGATAGCCGAGATATAATTACAGGTACATATACTAAACGTGTACCCGTTATCTTTTCTGTTAGCTGGCAACACCTGACACCCAGCGATTGTTATACATAATAACTACTTCCAATGATATCTTAATGATTTACCTGAACCTTATTGTATCTTTAATTCATAATTAATAATTTAGTTGATCGTCACATGAACTTGTCATTGTAAACAATAGTTTAACTTTATTAGTTCCTAATCTGACTTCTAATTAATTTTGTATAAAGATGGTGAGGACGCGCAGTTGTGACGTTTTGACTCGATATAAATAATTCTTTGTACAACGTTACGCTGTCTCAATAAAGCGAGTGTATTAGTTGTTGGACTATTTTATTCTACGAGACCTACAGATTATAACATTTCAACCAACGTCAAAAGGAGTAGGTTCTCAATTCGTCTGTAAGTTTTTTTTTATGTTTGTTGTCATAACTTTCGACTGGGTGAATGGATTTTGATAATTCTTCGTTTTATTTGAAATTCTGACCATAAGATCAACAACAATCAATGATACAACAAATTTTAAATTTGCATCAAGTATATGTACCACAAATGGATTAATAACTGAATATCACGGCAACGGGTTTCGGTGATTAATTTTTTATTGGAACGAATGTACTTTTAAGAGTAGTTTGATAAAAGTTTGGTTAGGATCTGATTATGTTTGTTCGTAATATTCTTACGATAATACGGAAATATAAAAAGGGTTTTTGTTTTTAATCGTAAATATACTTTTTTCTCTAAGACCTAGAAGTAGGACTTCTAGGAGGATACAAATAAACTGGAGATTCTATAGTATTTCTTCTTCATTAAAAATAATAAATATTTTAATGGTGTGGGGTACGGTTTACAAAACATAAGGTCGTATCGAGGTTGAAATCCGCTTTTCGTTTATTGACGTGAATCTCGTCATATCACAAACCTTAACTTAGTTGGAATGTTTAGCAAGAATGTTAGTAATATTTGTGACTGTTCCTTAATCTGTATAAACAAAAAGGTTCATTTATTATATACACGTTATATAATACTACATAACACAAGTAATAGAATACTATAAAAAATAAAACGCTAAAATAAATATTAATAAATTTATGTCAAATGTAATTGGATTCTATTTGACGTATGAGAGAAAACAGGGCAAATAAAAAACAGGCCAATTTCTCGGGGCTCGGTATAATATTACCACAAACGGAGTGTCAAGGTAAACCCCAGCCGAAATCGTCTAAGTATCATACATATAAGACGCCGTAACTGTACTGCCTGAAGAAATGGGGACTTTTTTACTTTCGCCCCCCTAATCACGCGTCCATTATAATTTGAACTCTGAGACCTCTTGCAGACTCCCCCGCAATTCTATTATAGCGTGGAGCTAGAGGGGAGAGCGGTATCTCTTATGTCATCGGTTTTACATTCAAGTAGGGATGTAAGAGTGACTCAAGTTAAATTAAGAATGTGGAACTCGACGTGTTTTTTTTTTCTTTTTCCACTCACTTTGTTTGTTGACGGAGACTTTCTTGACATTGTGGACTTTGTGAACGCGTCTATTTTTTTTAATTTCCGAGGCATTCGTGTACACTCCCTCATGTTACACCTTTACGCGCAACGCGAAGCTTAGGATTATTTTTTACGGCGTATTAAGGGATCTGCTTGAGAGAGGTGTGTTTTTTGGATTACGACCTCTTTGATGTCCGTGATTAAGGCTCTACAGATACGTTTTGTTTGCTTTGGTCCCAAACCTTTACGGATTTCAATCTCAGGTACGGTGTAATGAAATGTGCGCATCTCAGTCAACGCATATCTTGTCCCGAGAAGAGTCCGCCATTATCATCATAGATGCTTATTACTATAATATGGATATCGTAAATACAATTTGACACACAATTTTCTATCCTATACGATACCTGTTCTATATTTATTTGACGAGGATTTACAGATTAGCTAGTTCGACTGGACTGATTTCAATTGAACTTTCAGTGAATCTTCAGATTGACCTAGCTAGTAATCCTTTAAAGTTTGGTGACGATCGGAGTTTCTTTTTGAACAAGTCATACGTCGGTATTGGGCTTGTTTGACAGTTCAAACTACTTATTCAAAGTACTTTTATTTCTGACATTAACTTGAGCCAGATAAGTTTTTGTATAAATGATAAGAATTATATTGTATATATTGTATGTACATGGTTGTAGGTAATGATCTTGAGCTAGACAAGAGAATGAATACGGAGAGAAATGAATAATTTAATATATTGTGAGAGTTAAATTAAATATTTAATATTAGGTTTATTGTTTAATAAAATTAGGCAAATTCGAAGCGGGCTGGATACGCTTGTAGTATACACAAAAGAGTCAAATTCATAGGGCTATTCGTAATATTATATCTAACACACCTGGAACACAGCTGGTTCTGTTGTTTTGTTCTATTTATCCCCAATGTTTGAAGCGTTTCTTGCTGATGATAAACGCTGTAAAGAGATAATCTAGCGGAATAAGTAACACAACAAGGCAAAGAGATTAGATGTCATTAAACCGGTCACGTTTACTTCTAGGAAAACGCAAATTGTCGTTGACCAGAAAAAAAAACAACCGAGGAACTAATTAAAAAAAAAGTACCGCTGAAACTGATTTCCAAGTGTTGACTAAAATTAAAGAACAATGCACTTTATGTGAACACAGATAAGAGTTAGTAATGTTCAAATATTGGTCCGTTGCGTTAAGGCGACCATTGCGACAGAATGAGGTGGAGCGTGTCGCGCGTCAAGCGGTCACAATTCGCGGATCCAATAGAATTGTGTGTGACCGAGTGTGACTTCGCACGTAGAATACAAAGCATAAGTCATTTGTTAACTTTTTTATTATACATAGAAACTTATTCTTGACTCCCTGGCTACTGAGCATGACTTAAAATATTATTCAGTAAATGATAATTTTATCTTTATTGATAAGGGAAGATGATTTTCTTGTCAACTTCTAGTTTAAAATTTATAGTAGGGTTAGACATCTTGCTTATACCGTAAATTGTAATTGTTTCGGTGAACGGTTTTAGTATGTATTTTAAAGTTAAAGTTATAGCCTTTTTATATACATATATATTTGACCGACCGTTGGCCACAGTCCTTCTCTGTAAAGAGAGTGTAATGGGCATAGTCCGCCACGCGGCCCCAGTGCATGTTGGCATTTCACATATCTTTTTTCTAAAACAACTATCTAAAAAATTTTAAAACATGTCGGTTTCCTCACGATGTTTTCCTTCACCGCCGAGCGCGTGGTGGCTGAGCACATAAAATTGCAACAGAAAATTTATTCTGGAATCGAACTCGGGTTGCTAGCGTGCTATGCAATATGAGGCGACCGGCCGACACTGAGCTACCACGACTCCAGTGTGTATTTTGTTGATAATAAATTGAAATTAGCAGTGTTAAAAACAGCAGTGCCTAGTCGATGATCGGTTCGAATTTAAATGTGTACTTTTTTTAAAAAAAGAAATCTAGCAATATTTCTTTTTTTTTCAAAAATATTACTAACATTCTTGTTAACCATTCCAACTAAGCTTATGCATAAATCTATAAGTAAAACAGCATGAATAGTCACCGATACGTACGAAGGGCGATCCTATATGGGATGACAGGCTTATTTATCAATATGTCACATATGGGACCAAAAAAGTTCGGTAAATAGCGTACACCGATCGCTCTGTCTGACTACTTCTAGTAAAAGGATTGGTTAAAAGGATGTGAGCTAATTTTTTTCATATAACATATCGTACAGACCCAATTTCAACGTTTTAAAGTCATTCGAAATGTAATAGCCAGCAACACGGAACAGAATAACAATAGTAATCATCTCAGTGTAATTTCGCACTGGCATATGAACACGTAGTGCGCCGGAAGGCGAAATTCGTCGCGGCGAGCAGAGAATTGCGGAACTGGCATGTCTGGGGAAAAGGATATAACCTTTTTATGTACACATGTTAGTGCTTGAAAAGTAAATGGATTTGTTTAACAATTGTTGTAGACGGAAACGGGACACGTATATCAATATTACTTTTTCTTGTCTATGTAAATAGCAGCATACCATTGGGTTAAAAACAGTTCCAATTTATGCAATTTTTTTTTAATAAAATGACATATAAGTAATAATAAGCATTTCTTAATGTAGAAAATTATTAGAACGTCTTTTATTGTATAACATTATAATTATATTTACGAGGAAAATTAAAAATCGACTTCAAATAGAATAGCAATATTACGAAATTGAATTAATTAGAACCTAACCAAACTCTTTTTTTTTATATGAAAAGTGGCAAACGAGCATACGGCTCACCTGATCTTAAGTGATCACCGTCGCCCATGAACATCCACAGCACCAGAGGAGCTGTAGGTGCGTTGCCGACCTTTGAGATAGGAATAGGCTCGTTTCTTGAAGGTCCCTAAATCGTAAACGTTCGGAAACACCTCTGGCGACAGTTGATTCCACAAGTTGGCAGTGCGTGGGAGAAAGTTACGCGAAAAACGTACAGTCGTTGAACGCCAACCATCAAGTCCCATCTAAATCAATCCTTTCGAATAAAAAATGAATAATCGAAATCAGTTAACGTGATAATTGAGTAATTCGTCCAGTTATCGCGATATTGTTAATGAAAATTTAAGACTTATATGATTTTGTCATGGATGCCCTTATCGGAAATGAGACCACATGGAGAGCATCAGGTTTTTAAAAAGGAATCAACAAAATCGGTCCACCCAGTCAAATGTTATAAGGTAACATACATGAAAAAAACAAACGAAAAGAAGACGAAGAGAAACTCATCCTTCTTGGTAGTAAGTTGAAAACTAACGTTATTTGTAAAGAGAATCAAAACTTAAAAAATAATTCTTAATATATAATTATATCTTGATCTCTGTCATTTTGTTTTTCATGTCATAATCTCCTTTTTATTTCTCTATTCAATTGTGAAATAAAATAATTAATTATTTGTAAAATTAAATTTTGACTTAATTCCATTAGCGACTTTCTTCTACTGCGTAATATCAAAAATAATATGAAAAATTGGTTGAAAGGGAAATTAAAATCAATTTGCTGACGACAACTTTTTTTTAATCATAGATCTGACTGAGTGTAACCGGTCAGTAACTTACCAAATAAAACAAAAGACTGTATTACTATGAATATTTTTGAACAAATATATATTTACGAATATTTTTTAGAAACCTGTCATGAATGAATGAATGAATATTCTTTATTGCGCAACAATTAAAAACAAAATACATCACAGAAATAGTAAATACAATTTTCACATTAGACAAGGTCATTGCATGCGCAATGGGCGGTCTTATCGCTAAGAGCGATCTCTTCCAGACAACCTTTGTATGGACAGAAACTTTCGTCTAAAAATATTTTAGTGGGTCTGTGATTATATTTATTTTAATACAAAACAACAATATACATATATATATATAAACATACGCATTTATCAATATATACACTATTAATAATAATAATATATATATAGATGTGCTAAACGTACAACAAATACGTAAGTATATGTATATAAATATATATTTATACAAAAAATATTTATAAAGATAGATAGTGTCTATATACAAGGTTTACTAAAACTTATATTAATAAGTAATATAACATATTGAATATTAAATTATAAAATAACGGTTAATAAAGTTTTTAAAGCCCAGTATTGTCCAATGCTCATATGGGAAATAGTTATGTAAAGTAATTTTCTACAAAAAAAAGTACATTTACAAGTCCAAAAACCGACTTTAAATCAAAACAATGACGCCTTAAAAGCTATTACGCGCGGAATACGACATAAGGGGTTTCATAAGCTTATAGACGTAGTAATAGACGATAGACTACCAGAGCGGACAACAGATGTAAAATGTGTTATACAATAATTTTTATAATTCAAGCCGCAAGATACAACGAGGAGGCAGGTGTGTGGAGCGAAGCGTGAATCCTGCAATCAAAGCGGAAGCAGCAGGAAATTTGCGGTCAAGACGGGGATATAGGCTCTGTGAATAGTTAAATATATCGATACAATGTAAGCTATCACGACTATACAACATTGCGGTCTCGGCAGAGCATCAAATTTTGCTCGTCACTGTTGGGGATAATTATAGAAATATAGCGTTTACTTAACTTTCTCAGGTAGTTCAGTCAGTGTACGGGCGGCCGTCTAAAGTTACAAATTACGCTAACAACCTGAGTTCGATTCCCGGTGCTGATTTACCACATTCTGGGTGGGAAATTACGTGAAAACCATGGAATCAAAATAATGTCAAATTTTGTTATAAACTTTATTTAAATTCTTGTTAACCATTTCTGAATAGCGTAAGCTTGTGCTAAGAGATGGATTACGCCAATAGTCGAATACTGGAGTCGAATCTACGACACGTTTCACAGATCGTACCCTAAACCATTAGGATATTGATCCTCTTATTTCGTTGTGATATAAAGTCGCGGTTTGGTAAAAGCAGAAACTATTTTTTTCGATGTATTTTTTTATTAGACAAAATTACAGCACCATCACAGTCGAATCAATGCTGTAACTAAATAATATTTATATACAAGAAAAAAAATTAACATGTTAAATAAATAAAAATAATAAAAACACAAAGACAAAATGGTATTGTATGTGTTATAAGACTATCTGCGAAAGATGTATCACTCAAAGTTAGTTTAGCTTTTGAATGTCTCTTAGATTATCCTTGAAATAGCAACCGACCGAGTCGTGGTTCGGCCCTCTCGGGTGCCCTCGGATCGTCATGCTTACGCGTAACATGGTAACCGTCCAAGCCGAGGTTACCCCTCACCGGGGGGACCCTTGTGTCGAGTTACTAGCAAGAGAGGTTCAGGCTAAGCGACCTAAGAGCTGTGCCACCTCTCAATCCGGTGAAGCAGTCAAGGCCAGCCTCTCTGGCCAATCTGTGTAGTTCGTCATAAAAAAAAAAAGCGAAAGATGCGATGCGAGAGAGCGCTCTAAGGAAGAGACCGCCCATTGCATGCAATTATATCGTAATATATCAATATGTGAAATTTATTATTACTATGATGTATTCGTTAATTGTTGTGCAAAAAATATATTCATAGAATTTACGTACTTAGTAGTAGTTGCTAGCCAGGTCGATGATTACGATTATCAGGCCTCTATTTTATGGTAATTTGGTTGATTTTTCAAAATGGGGCACCTGTATTTTGCTCGCAGGAGAAATTATGCGTGTAAAACAAGACAAGACACTATTGCGTCAATAAACGAGTTATACTTGTGTATAGACCCTCGTAAACATTACCTTGCTTTATGATCATTTCAGTTGGTACACGATTATATTGGGATAGTGCATATAATTTGTTGGTTATTTCCTTATTTCTATGGTTCTATATTGAATATCACTGTAATCTAGTTGTGAGAAATTCAGGTCAATAATAAATGAAGATGGTACATTAAACTTTCAATAGCGTTGTGCTCATGAAAAATTAACATGTTATATAAATAAAAATAATAAAACACAAAGACAAAATGGTATTGTATGTGTTATAAGACTATCTGCGAAAGATGTATCACTAAAAGTTAGTTTAGCTTTTGAATGTCTCTTAGATTATCCTTGAAATAGCAACCGACCGAGTCGTGGTTCGGCCCTCTCGGGCGCCCTCGGATCGGCATGCTTACGCGTAACATGGTAACCGTCCGCCGAGGTTACCCTCACCGGGGACCCTTGTGTCGAGTTACTAGCCATAGAGGTTCAGGCTAAGCGACCTAAGAGCTGTGCCACCTCTCAATCCGGTGAAGCAGTCAAGGCCAGCCTCTCTGGCCAATCTGTGTAGTTCGTCATAAAAAGCGAAAGATGCGATTCGAGAGAGCGCTCTAAGGAAGAGACCGCCCATTGCATGCAATTATATCGTAATATATCAATATGTGAAATTTATTATTACTATGATGTATTCGTTAATTGTTGTGCAAAAAATATATTCATAGAATTTACGTACTTAGTAGTAATTGCTAGCCAGGTCGATGATTACGAATATCAGACCTCTATTTTATGGTAATTTGGTTGATTTTTCAAAATGGGGCACCTGTATTTTGCTCGCAGGAGAAATTATGCGTGTAAAACAAGACACTATTGCGTCAATAAACGAGTTATACTTGTGTATAGACCCTCGTAAACATTGCCCTGCTTTATGATCATTTCAGTTGGTACACGATTATATTGGGATAGTGCATATCATTTGTGAGTTATTTTCTTATTTCTATGGTTCTATATTGAATATCACTGTAGTCTAGTTGTGAGAAATTCAGGTCAATAATAAATGAAGATGGTACATTAAACTTTCAATAGCGTTGTGCTCATGAAAAATTAACATGTTATATAAATAAAAATAATAAAACACAAAGACAAAATGGTATTGTATGTGTTATAAGACTATCTGCGAAAGATGTATCACTAAAAGTTAGTTTAGCTTTTGAATGTCTCTTAGATTATCCTTGAAATAGCAACCGACCGAGTCGTGGTTCGGCCCTCTCGGGCGCCCTCGGATCGGCATGCTTACGCGTAACATGGTAACCGTCCGCCGAGGTTACCCTCACCGGGGACCCTTGTGTCGAGTTACTAGCCATAGAGGTTCAGGCTAAGCGACCTAAGAGCTGTGCCACCTCTCAATCCGGTGAAGCAGTCAAGGCCAGCCTCTCTGGCCAATCTGTGTAGTTCGTCATAAAAAAAAAGCGAAAGATGCGATGCGAGAGAGCGCTCTAAGGAAGAGACCGCCCATTACATGCAATTATATCGTAATATATCAATATGTGAAATTTATTATTACAATGATGTATTCGTTAACTGTTGTGCAAAAAATATATTCATAGAATTTACGTACTTAGTAGTAATTGCTAGCCAGGTCGATGATTACGAATATCAGACCTCTATTTTATGGTAATTTGGTTGATTTTTCAAAATGGGGCACCTGTATTTTGCTCGCAGGAGAAATTATGCGTGTAAAACAAGACACTATTGCGTCAATAAACGAGTTATACTTGTGTATAGACCCTCGTAAACATTGCCCTGCTTTATGATCATTTCAGTTGGTACACGATTATATTGGGATAGTGCATATCATTTGTGAGTTATTTTCTTATTTCTATGGTTCTATATTGAATATCACTGTAGTCTAGTTGTGAGAAATTCAGGTCAATAATAAATGAAGAAGGTACATTAAACTTTCAATAGCGTTGTGCTCATGAAAAATGAACATAAAAGCAAACTCTCACATCCTTATAATATTTAGTTTAACGGGGTAGATGGATTTGAGACTTATCAGGTCTTATATGTGACAGGTTACTAATGTCATACACCGAGCCTTATTGGTACAAGGTGGCTGGGATTTGTACAGTCCGACTTCAAAAACACATTATTTTTGTGTTTGTCCGCTCATATCACCGTTCATCATGTTTTTATTTTAAATATACTTGTAGTTTAGGTATATAGTTAAGTACTATATACTTAGGCGACACTAAGTACTAAAATTTAAATAAAAATAAAATGTAATGAAAAATACTGTATTATCAAAGTTTACGTAAAATATCCGTTTTCGTTTAAGTTAATGTTTTATAATGAAATATAAATAAATTAATAAAAATATTTTATTTTATTTTAAGGATATTTAATTGTCTATAATACACAATTCAATTAGGTAGCATCTTTATCTTCCGAGATATTCAAACTTTCTTAACCGACCCTTTATTTTTGCCCATGGCAATATTAATAGAAATCTAGTAAAAGTTTAGCATACGTCAATGTATGGACATGGAAAACGGTGCGTGTTCCCGATTTGCCCGGAAGATGGTATCGTATGGCTGCGTTATTAATTACAGCCGAATACCGGCGGTGGAAGGGTTTTCTGAGCATATTAAATAGTGTGATTTATTGCCTTAAAACCCACTATACGTGCTGATACGTACTTTCATAATACGCGCTCTGATTTTTACGATTCGCGACACGCGAGCCCCATTTCTTATTCGAGAAATGAAAAATTTTCGGTTGCTCTTAAATTATCGGTTGTTCTAATTTAAATGGGGTAGCTTGCATGCTATAAAATAGCACGTGTAACCATTTGTTACAGTTATTGTGAATACATTTTTAAAAATATAGCATGAATTGTGAGGAAATTAAAACGATTATAGAATTGCGTGATTGGTAAAAGTGTTTTATGGGTACCTTAGAGCAAAGGCGGGAGAAGGTAACTTTTATTTGCCTTGTGCCAATGGAGTTTTTATGTAGTAATGTAGGTTAAAGGGTACTTGGCATGGCAAGTCAAGCAGCATTAGAATCATCTTTTTTATACTTTCTAAGCAAGTGCGATCCACGATCCCAACTGACTTTTTTTATGACGAACTACACAGATTGGCCAGAGAAGCTGGCGTTGACTGTTTCACTGGCCAATCTGTGTCATAATACTTATCGCCCATATTTGATATCTGGCCGATGGTAGAATGAGGATGAAGGAATTAGATCATGTAATTCATTTATTATTTCTAGTCATAAATTTTTAAAATATCTAGTCAAAAATGGATTCATACAATTGTGTGTTACGACTTCTACTATGACCTGGGTGGTTTAAAAATGAAAATTCAATTACTCGTTGTACTCAGATTATCATAATTACTGACTCAAGATTTATAAAAAAAATTCTCTTGCGTTTTTTTAAAAAGATGCTCACAATATATTTTTTTTCACAAATATCATTAACATTATTGTTAACCATTCGAAATAACCTTAGACTTAGGAGATGGTTTACGTCAATAGTTGTATGGTCTATTCGAACCTATGATAGAACCTAGAACCTAATCTAGCAACTAGCCTAACCTTTTTTTTTGCTAACGGGGAGGAAATCTTCAAAAAGATACCGCGCCTTCTATGTGGCGGTGGTTATGTGGGGTTTTTACCCACTAAACCTACCCGGTGGCCCTTCCTCGTTGCATGGGGCTCCGGAATCTCCAGAGGAACGCATCGGTGCCCCTATGCACTATGCTCATGGAGAGCACTTCCCTGCGAGCCGATGTCCTTTCTTCCTGGATCCACCGTGGCGGACGACAAAGGCCCCCACCCGTGTCGCCCAGTGAACCCGGGCCCCTTTTAATCGCTTTCTACGACAGGGAGGGGATACCGTAGTCTTATTCTTGAGAGACCAGAACTACAGGGCTGTAACTAGCTATACTTTTTTTTTTTTTGTTGACGGGGGGGAAATCTTCACAAAGATACCCCGCCTTCTATGTGGCGGTGGTTATGTGGGGTTTTACCCACTAAACCTACCCGGTGGCCCTTCCTCGTTGCATGGGGCTCCGGATCTCCAGTGGAACGCACCGGAGCCCCTCTGCACTGTGCTCAAGGAGAGCATGTCCCGGGGGAGGTTACCCTCCCCCTGTGCCCTCGCAGCGCAAGGCGACACGGGCCAGCCGATGTCGCTTTCTTCCTGGATCCACCGTGGCGGACGACAAAGGCCCCCACCCGTGTCGCCCAGTAAATATACATTTCTTTGAAAGTTGGTGCTTTTATTTTATCCCATTTCAATTTGGTCTAATTCGGACAATGGCATTCATGAACAAACCATTTAAGTCTTAATTGTGAATAAAGTTTGATTCTATTTGAAGTCGGTTTTTGGTTTTTATTTTAAATATGCTTGTAGTTTAGGTTAGTTAAGTACTATATACTTACTTAGGCGATACTAAGTACTAAAATTTAAACAAAAATAAAATGTAATGAAAAATACTGTATTATCCAAGTTTACGTAAAATACCCGTTCGTTTAAGTTTATGTTTTTTAATGAAATATAAATAAATTAATAAAAATATTTTATTTTATTTTAAGGATATTTAATTGTCTATAATGCACAATTCAATTAGGTAGCGTCTTTATTGTCCGAGATATTCAAACTTTCTTAACCGACCCTTTATTTTGCCCATGGCAATATTAATAGAAATCTAGTAAAAGTTTACCATACGTCAATGTATGGACATGGAAAACGGTGCGTGTTCCGGATTTGCCCGGAAGATGGTATCGTATGGCTGCGTTATTAATTACAGCCGAATACCGGCGGTGGAAGGGTTTTCTGAGCATATTAAATAGTGTGATTTATTGCCTTAAAACCCACTATACGTGCTGATACGTACTTTCATAATACGCGCTCTGATTTTTACGATTCGCGACACGCGAGCCCCATTTCTTATTCGAGAAATGAAAAATTTTCGGTTGCTCTTAAATTATCGGTTGTTCTAATTTAAATGTGGTAGCTTGCATGCTATAAAATAGCACGTGTAACCATTTGTTACAGTTATTGTGAATACATTTTTAAAAATATAGCATGAATTGTGAGGAAATTAAAACGATTATAGAATTGCGTGATTGGTAAAAGTGTTTTATGGGTACCTTAGAGCAAAGGCGGGAGAAGGTAACTTTTATTTGCCTTGTGCCAATGGAGTTTTTATGTAGTAATGTAGGTTAAAGGGTACTTGGCATGGCAAGTCAAGCAGCATTAGAATCATCTTTTTTATACTTTCTAAGCAAGTGCGATCCACGATCCCAACTGACTTTTTTTATGACGAACTACACAGATTGGCCAGAGAAGCTGGCGTTGACTGTTTCACTGGCCAATCTGTGTCATAATACTTATCGCCCATATTTGATATCTGGCCGATGGTAGAATGAGGATGAAGGAATTAGATCATGTAATTCATTTATTATTTCTAGTCATAAATTTTTAAAATATCTAGTCAAAAATGGATTCATACAATTGTGTGTTACGACTTCTACTATGACCTGGGTGGTTTAAAAATGAAAATTCAATTACTCGTTGTACTCAGATTATCATAATTACTGACTCAAGATTTATAAAAAAAATTCTCTTGCGTTTTTTTAAAAAGATGCTCACAATATATTTTTTTTCACAAATATCATTAACATTATTGTTACCATTCGAAATAAGGTTAGACTTAGGAAATGGTTCACGTCAATAGTTGTATGGTCTATTCGAACCTAGAACCTAATCTAGCAACTAGCCTAACTTTTTTTTTTTTTTTTTGTTTTTACTTGTAAATATACATTTCTTGGAAAGCTTTTATTTAATCCCATTTCAATTTGGTCTAATTCGGACAATGGCATTCATGAACAAACCATTTAAGTCTTAATTGTGAATAAAGTTTGATTCTATTTGAAGTCGGTTTTTGGTTTTTATTTTAAATATGCTTGTAGTTTAGGTTAGTTAAGTACTATATACTTACTTAGGCGATACTAAGTACTAAAATTTAAACAAAAATAAAATGTAATGAAAAATACTGTATTATCCAAGTTTACGTAAAATACCCGTTCGTTTAAGTTTATGTTTTTTATGAAATATAAATAAATTAATAAAAATATTTTATTTTATTTTAAGGATATTTAATTGTCTATAATGCACAATTCAATTAGGTAGCGTCTTTATTGTCCGAGATATTCAAACTTTCTTAACCGACCCTTTATTTTGCCCATGGCAATATTAATAGAAATCTAGTAAAAGTTTAGCATACGTCAATGTATGGACATGGAAAACGGTGCGTGTTCCGGATTTGCCCGGAAGATGGTATCGTATGGCTGCGTTATTAATTACAGCCGAATACCGGCGGTGGAAGGGTTTTCTGAGCATATTAAATAGTGTGATTTATTGCCTTAAAACCCACTATACGTGCTGATACGTACTTTCATAATACGCGCTCTGATTTTTACGATTCGCGACACGCGAGCCCCATTTCTTATTCGAGAAATGAAAAATTTTCGGTTGCTCTTAAATTATCGGTTGTTCTAATTTAAATGTGGTAGCTTGCATGCTATAAAATAGCACGTGTAGCCATTAGTTACAGTTATTGTGAATACATTTTTAAAAATATAGCATGAGTTGTGAGGAAATTAAAACGATTATAGAATTGCGTGATAGGTAAAAGTGTTTTATGGGTAACTTAGAGCATAGGCGGGAAAAGGTAACTTTTATTTGCCTTGTGCCAATGGAGTTTTTATGTAGTAATGTAGGTTAAAGGGTACTTGGCATGGCAAGTCAAGCAGCATTAGAATCATCTTTTTTATACTTTCTAAGCAAGTGCGATCCACGATCCCACCTGACTTTTTTTATGACGAACTACACAGATTGGCCAGAGAAGCTGGCCTTGACTTCACTGGCCAATCTGTGTCATAATACTTATCGTCCATATTTGATATCCAGCCAGTGGTGAAATGATGATGAAGGACACTTATTATTTCCAAAATATCTAGCCAAAAATGGATTCGTACAATTGTGTGTTACGACTTCTACAACGACCTGGGTGGTTTAAAAATGAAAGATTGACAAAAAAAATTCTCTTGCGTCGTGTTTTTTTAAAAAGATGCTCACAATATATTTTTTTTTCACAAATATCATTAACATTATTGTTACCATTCGAAATAAGGTTAGACTTAGGAAATGGTTCACGTCAATAGTTGTATGGTCTATTCGAACCTAGAACCTAATCTAGCAACTAGCCTAACTTTTTTTTTTGCTAACGGGGAGGAAATCTTCAAAAAGATACCCCGCCTTCTATGGGGCGGTGGTTATGTGGGGTTTTTACCCACTAAATCTACCCGGTGGCCCTTCCTCGTTGCATGGGGCTCCGGGATCTCCAGAGGAACGCATCGGTGCCACTCTGCACTATGCTCACTTCCCTGCGAGCCGATGTTATTTCTTCCTGGATCCACCGTGGCGGACGACAAAGGCCCGCACCCGTGTCGCCCAGTGCCCCTTTTAGTCGCTTTCTACGACCGGTAGGGGATACCGTAGTCTTATTCTTGAGAGACCAGAATTACAGGGCTGTAACTAGCTATACTAGCCTAACCTATAACATATATAAATGACCTTACGATTCGCAGACCGTACTCTAAACAATTAAGCTTATTGACGCATACACAATTAGGTGGTAAATTACAAATTCATTAATTGGCCATAGTTTAAGGAGATCCTAACAATAAATTAGGCTAATTCACAGTGTCAAGTGACGCTTACAGTATAATTTATGATAGTTTTTGTTGTGAGGGTTTCGGGGCTAATATCAGTGGAGTTTTGTTGTAAATTACCGAACTAAAAGGTTTCTGCGCCAACTGAACGTTACGTGACATTATATCTTCAGGTTCGGGTCCGTTATAACTTTAAACATTCAAATTGAAACATTGTCATTTTTGTTTAATGGTGTGAAGTAACTGTTAGGAGTTAAGGTCAAGGCGGAGGATTCAGGCCATCGCAATGTTTACAACCTGGAGAAATAAAGGCAAGGATCGAATCGAATGGCACAACATTATTGAGGTGACCCATAAAGGCTTGTATTATGAAAGAAATTAAATCAAATTACTGTCTAGTGGTTTTAATTAATTAATTTATTTTCGGAAAACTACAATAACAATTTATTTCATTAAAAAGCAGATGATAAGACAACGCGTTTTACCATTAGTGACAAATTAATAGTTACTACGCACAAACGGTCTAAGTATAAAAATATGTATATATTATGAAAAAAATAAGTTACGAATCTTTACTGATATTTACACATTCGTGCGCGTTGTCTTTAACGAGTTAGAATGTCGTCGAAATTGTCGACCAAAATCACAATAAATAAACATTTTTTTCTATACGATTTTCAACAGTTGCTAGGTTGGTAGCAGCCTAGTATACCTTCAGAAAAGTAGTGCAAACACAAAAGAAGAAAACCTCGGTTTTTGAAGATGGTTAACAATCCATTTAGTAACAGAGATAGATAGTTGGTAAGTCGCATCATCATTAACTGTAACATGCGACTTTTTTATAATAGTTCTTATTTTAAAATAGTTCTTATTAGGTAAGCATGTAAAAGCATATACCACTAAAAATCATAACTATTTATTTCCTTTGTTAGTAAATTTTTCAATTTAGAAATTAGTTAAGTAGCGTTGTCTACGTTGTATGTATTTGTGAATGCTGTGTTTTCCTATAATTAGTAAGGCAATTACAAGGTATTTGTGGATATATTGAATTAGCAAAGTATAATTGTACTTTCTGTTGGAAAACCTTATTAAATAAATAAAAAAAATAAATAAAAATTGTCATATATCATCAAAATCGGTTCAAAAAATACATACAGACGAATTGAGAACTTCCTCGAAGTCGGTTGAAAGATAATAATAGTTACGCCAATTTAATTAATTAATTTATTTTCGGAAAACTACAATAACAGTTCATTTAGTTAAAAAGCAGATGATAAGACAACGCGTTTTACCATTAGTGACAAATTAATAGTTACTACGCACAAACGGTCTAAGTATAAAAATATGTATATATTATGAAAAAAATAAGTTACGAATCTTTACTGATATTTACACATTCGTGCGCGTTGTCTTTAACGAGTTAGAATGTCGTCGAAATTGTCGACCAAAATCACAATAAATAAACATTTTTTTCTATACGATTTTCAACAGTTGCTAGGTTGGTAGCAGCCTAGTATACCTTCAGAAAAGTAGTGCAAACACAAAAAGAAGAAAACCTCGGTTTTTTTGAAGATGGTTAACAATCCATTTAGTAACAGAGATAGATAGTTGGTAAGTCGCATCATCATTAACTGTAACATGCGACTTTTTTTATAATAGTTCTTATTTTAAAATAGTTCTTATTAGGTAAGCATGTAAAAGCATATACCACTAAAAATCATAACTATTTATTTCCTTTGTTAGTAAATTTTCATTTTAGAAATTAGTTAAGTAGTGTTGTCTACGTTGTATGTATTTGTGAATGCTGTGTTTTCCTATAATTAGTAAGGCAATTACAAGGTATTTGTGGATATATTGAATTAGCAAAGTATAATTGTACTTTCTGTTGGAAAACCTTATTAAATAAATAAAAAAAATAAATAAAAATTGTCATATATCATCAAAATCGGTTCAAAAAATACATACAGACGAATTGAGAACTTCCTCGAAGTCGGTTGAAAGATAATAATAGTTACGCCAATTTAATTAATTTATTTATTTTCGGAAAACTACAATAACAATTTATTTCATTAAAAAGCGGATGATAAGACAACGCGTTTTACCATTAGTGACAAATTAATCGTGACTACGCAGAAACGGTCTAAGTATAAAAATATGTATATATTATGAAAAAAGTAAGTTACGAATCTTTACTGATATTTACAAATTCGTGCGCGTTGTCTTTAACGAGTTAGAATGTCGTGAACTTACCAAAATCACAATAAATAAACATTTTTTTCTATACGATTTTTAACAGTTGCTAGGTTGGTAGCAGCCTAGTATACCTTCAGAAAAGTAGTGCAAACACAAAAAGAAGAAAACCTCGGTTTTTTTGAAGATGGTTAACAATCCATTTAGTAACAGAGATAGATAGTTGGTAAGTCGCATCATCATTAACTGTAACATGCGACTTTTTTTATAATAGTTCTTATTAGGTAAGCATGTGTAAGCATATACCATGAAAAATCATAACTAAATTTCAAGGTCCTTAGTACGAGTTAAAAAGACTAGATTCTAGACGCAGACGTTAGGTCGCACGTTACAATATGCAGATCAGACTAGAAGAACTGTGGTGGTCGATCGCGAAATTCACTTAAAGACGTCGAACGCCGCCTGAATAATTTAACCAATGACAATCCGTCGGCTAATTTTAGCGGCAAATGGAAAAATGTGTCAAGTGTGATCTTGGATTTATGACGAGTTCTGTATAATATTGTTATTCATTTTACTTTGTCTTGAATAAACAAAATAAATAATATATTCATTTACCTATATAAGACTTTTAGAACCCTATTTTTAGCGGTACTACCCTTAGCTTGCTCTTAACCACCAAACGTTAGCTTATTAAGTTCGCCTTTGTACATATATTTTGGAGTAATAAAGAATTTATCTATGTATTTTAAATAAATTTTACCTTTTAATAAGTAAACTTTAAGTACGTCAAATTACACATTCCTTGCTCGCTTTACTTATAAATAAATACATCTATACATTGTATGTACATACCCCAGACTAAACGTAAACTGCGTGCGTCCACTGATAAAAATATAATTATTAAATTTCATATCGCTTAACCTTGGAGAAACAACGAAAGTATTAATAAAACAATTCACATTACCATTATGGAAAATATATGATTGCAGAAGTAATGGACATATTAAATAATTTTAATGACAAAAAGTATGAAGCTATTATTTTGTTATACGTTAACCTTTGAGTTAATATAATTACAGCGACAATTTTTAAGTTCATTTAGAAGTTATTCGTAAACGTTTTTTAATTTATATATTTTTAAAGAATTAATTCTGTCCCTAATAATTCTCTAATAAAGGAGTCACATAGACAAAATAAAGTTTTTTCGAGACCTCGCTGGCATCGCTGTTTTTGTGTATGCATGCATCATCTTTGTGTCTATTATCTATTATCCCTGTTTTGGCAGCATGTCTTGTGATTTTTTTTCAGTATTAAAAATAAGGGTTGCTGTAGGAAAACTAAGGGTACTGACCGACCTATTGAATTTTATTTCGGCTCATTCAATGATTATATGATATTGGTCTCAAATTATAGTCAATTATTTTTTATGGCGAAGAAACCGAAAACTCAATTTGTAGAATTGAGGCTGGGTCTACATTTGAATCGACAGATATTAAGTATAACTGCTTAGCCACTATGCCTTCACTCTATAACGCATATAGCAGGTTAAATTCTAGTTTTCGTGCTGAATATCTCTCCCTCTAGGGTCAGCCCTACATGTCTGAGGATCGTGGTCACCATCAAGGTTGCATCTGGAGCGAACGATCTGCCTTCACCGGCTTCTGTCTATTGCGTCTCTCACGACCGTGCACAGTTTGGAGGACGACGAATCTTTAACTTGATTGCTTCAACTTGTGAACGGCTGCGAGATCTTTTGCCTTTGGTGTTTCTAACATCACCTTTTCGATATTTTAGGCGCCTTTGCGCATTGTGTGGTTGAAATACTATATTATGAATGAGAAAAGATTAATATTAAAGTTGAAAAATGCCCGAGAACCCTAACGAATTGCGTCTCGTGTGACGGCCCGCCATTGCTCGGTAAAGCAATTTGTGCGGCAAAGTGACGAAGGCGGCGTGCACCAACTAGCTCTGCCATGTCAAATTGTTGCCATTCTGTCGATATTGTACGTAGGAGAGCCTTCGTCCAGCTGTTTTTATAACAGTTTTTACTTGTATTCTATTTTTAATAATATTTCTGTCCGTGAAACATGTCCGAAATAACTGCTTCGTATTAAGTACTACGTTTTTATGGCTGGATTGCGTTGTTAGTTGTTATCCTCAACAACTTCACTGCATTGAGAGGTGTCCGAGATCTTAGAGCACTAAAACTGATTTGCACCTCTGCATGAGCCCTTTGCTTTATTCAAGATTACGAGCATTCATTGGGTTACAAAAGTTCTAGGATATTATTGCCATTTCGGGAAGAGTTAGTGCTTGGAGAAGTGCTTCTTCTGAACTGAACGAACTTCAGTAGTCCAAATCTGGCTTTGATGCAACGAATAAGTTTGCCATACTCTGCCGCGAGGGCAGTAAGACGCTTTTGTTTTGTGAAATCGTTCCAGGGGCTTTGCGTCATTCGGAACTTCTCTGACGTGCCACGATAATTACGTATAAATTTAATATTTACGTTTGTAGATAAGGCTGCAAGTGGGCGGGTTGAGTTGACTAACAGCAGATTTGAAACCGCTACAGAACAATTTGTAGTATGGCCTAACTATAGTAAAAATCCAAATTTACTGAAAATAGAATTTCAAGCCGTAAGAGCACTACCAACTCTAGTGCGGCGAAGTTGTCGTGAAGAAACGTCAATGAGAAATATGTAAGTATTAAATATTTGTTTAGTAGTTTATTTTAATACCTGATAATTAAAAAAAATCTCAAATATTTTCTCGATTGTTACAATTATTTTTTTTTATATGAAAAGTGGCAAACGAGAATACGGCTCACCTGATCTTAAGTGATCACCGTCGCCCATGAACATCCACAGCACCAGAGGAGCTGTAGGTGCGTTGCCGACCTTTGAGATAGGAATAGGCTCGTTTCTTGAAGGTCCCTAAATCGTAAACGTTCGGAAACACCGCTGGCGACAGTTGATTCCACAAGTTGACAGTGCGTGGGAGAAAGTTACGCGAAAAACGTACAGTCGTTAAAAATTATATCTCAATTATATTTATTTGATTTTCTTTGATTCCAAGTATTTCACAGTTTTCCCAAAACTAGTTTAATTTAATAATGAACCATTTATTCACCGGACCACATACAGAATTGATAATAATTCAAAAATAAGTAAATGAAATTAACAAAAACACGAAATTAACAGAACGGAAATGAGTTACTAAAAGTTATGGTGGTGGTGTAAATGCTAGTACATTGCAAAAATCTTGCAGAAATTGTCCAATTTTCATATTCTGTCAGCCCTTTATTGTATAGCGGCGCACGACTTTCAATAAAAATATTTAATATATTAAAGCAAAGAACGATTAAAAAGAAATTCTAATATATATTGCAATTGATTTTCTCTTAGTAGCTTTTACAAATGGAAAATAACTCCTAGTATTGAGTCCGCAGACGTTTTGTGCCCACTTCATATCATTTCCATTATAAGTGGGCGATAAGCGGAGTACCCTGGCTGGCTCTCACGTGTATCATAAACTTTCATTTTGTCCTCCTTCCAGCCACTGGTGCTCCGATAACATGTCACTTGTCCCCAGGTCTTGTCTACGAGATAAATCTGTTTGTTTTGATTACAGTTTTCTAATAAATGAAAGGCTTTATTTAACTATATATTATATTGTGATTTTGTACTGAACCAATATTTTCTATAGCTATAAGTAGCTGCACCCCGCGGTATTAGCCGCGATTAAAACAGATTTTATGTATTTTCACGTGGCTCTAGTGCGGATTTGCAGACATCACATGTCTCAGAAAACAATTTTTAAGACATGTAGGTTTCAATTTCAAAGTTCTCGGAATAATCTCTGGTATACATAAATGTAATATTCATTTATACACGTATTATATTTAATGTATTGTATATTTATTGTTAGCCTCTATTTAAAAGTAGAACTACACGCGCACGAAATTGGATAGTCCTGGATACCGCTGAAAATCAGCGCTGTAACAGACATGCTAAGACAGCGTCCAGTGTTGGCATCATGTCATATTGGTCAATTTTTCTTCAACAGTAATTTTTTCTTTCTTTTTTATGTTCGTATTTTGTTTCTAATATATTTATAAGATGCCAATAAAGGAAATGTCTATGTGTGTTCCCTAAGTGGTGGTATATCCTCGAATGAGTAATAGCATTGCTCTATCATTTCATACAAGGTCTGTCATTCACTTGCAGTGTACAAGTGCTCTAAGATTAGCGACAAGATCTAGGCACAAGAATACTTTCGATTTTCAACGGACGTCGTAAATTAAATGCATACATAGTGGCCATTAACTTGTTCGCGTTATCTAGCTCGTTGACCGCCGCGGTTGTTTCCTAATCAATGTCATTTTAATATTCTAGGTGTACGTGTTTTACTAAACATTAGATGATGGGTTATCGGCGTTTGTCATCCTAATTGGTCTTATCTAGCGTAGTAGTATAAATAAATCCTTTTTGCACCAAAATATATTTAATGCTAGCGTTAAATTCGCCTTTTCGCAGTTTTAAAAATATTATACAGATAAATATTCATTTACATATACATACACGGATATCTCTATATAAACATAATTATATACACGTACTAAGTAAATAAATAATAATAAAGCCTTTTTATTTCACCATATCTACAAATCAATTAAAAATATAAGCATCTACAAAATTTTTGTTAGTATTGTTAGATGCACTGGTGCACCCCCTTTTTGGGTGTAGGCCTCTTCCATCTTTTTCAGGAACTTCTGTACCTGCCTGTGCTCTTTGTTAATAAAATAGCTACCGACCGAGTCGTAGTTCGGCCCTCTCGGGCGCCCTCGGATCGGACTGCTAACGCGTAATAATGGTAACCGTCCTTTTTTTTTTTTTTTCTTAACGGGGAGGAAATCTTCAAAAAGATACCCCGCCTTCTGGGGGGAAGGCGGCGGTTATGTGGGGTTTTCACCCACTAAAACCTCCCCGGTGGCCCTTTACTCGGTGCATGACGAGGGGCTCCGGGATCTCCAGTGGAACGCACCGGAGGCCCTCTGCACTATGCTCAAGGAGAGACGTCCCGGGGAGGATTCCTCCCCCTGTGCCCTCAGAGTGCAAAGCTACACGGGCCAGCCGATGTCGCCTTCTTCCCGGGTCCACCTTAGCGGACGACAAAGGCCCCCACCCTTGTCGCCCAGTGAACCCGAGGCCCCTTTTAGTCGCCTTATACAACAGGCAGGGGATACCGTAGTCTTATTCTTGAGAGCCCAGAACTACAGGGCTGCGGGCCGGTCTGCCACCGGCCCGCCTGCGCCATCTCCGAACGGGATCGGCCCTCTCCCGATCCCGTTCTGCGGTCTCCTTCTGGGTCATTACTGACTCGCAGAAGGAGACCAGCGCCTTCCATTTAGATCTCCCCACCAGCGCAGCCGCTACTGCCGCCGGCGGGGAGAGGTCTTGCCCGATATGCTGGACCAGGATCCGCCGCTCCGCCTCCCACGCGGGGCACACGGCTAGTGTGTGCTGCGCGGAATCCCGGTCACAGCCACAATGGTGGCATTGCGCGGTCGGTTCGCGCCCTATCCTGTTCAGGTACTCGCCGAAGCACCCGTGCCCGGTGAGTACCTGTGTCAGGCGGTACGTGACGTACATTTCCTTCTTCCGTTGCCAGGCTTCGAAGTTCGGCAGGAAGGCACAGACGATGCGTTGGCGCGTGTATCGCCGCTCCGCGAGCCGCACGCGCCACACCTCCATCGCCCGTCTGTGCTCCTGCCGACGCACCTCTCCCGCATCCAGGGGCGGCTCGTCCCCGCCGTCGACGGCCCGGACGCGCATGTATACACGCGCGTCCATGTCCGCCAAGATGTCGAGCGGCGGGAACCGAGCCAGGATAGTGGCCGCCTCGTATGATACCGTTCGGTATCCTCGTGCGATCCGAATGGGAATCTTGCGCTGCAGGCTAAGGAGCTTAGCTCTGCAGCGCCGGACGCCCGTGAAGCGGTTACACCACACGGGCGCCCCGTAGAGGGCCATGGATCGCACGATTCCTCCGTAGAGGCGGCGGACTCCCTCCCTGGGGCCCCCAAGATTAGGCAGCAGTCTGTGCAGAGCACCCACTACCTTTTCGATCTTGGGGACCAAGCGGTCGAAGTGCTCTTCGAAGCCCCAACGACTGTCCAGGATGAGGCCGAGATATTTCATCGTCGACCCCACCCGACCTGCACGTCACCTACGCGAACCGACCGGCTGGGTGGTTCCCTAGCTCTTGGGAGCTTGTGGAACCATAGCGCCTCGGTCTTGTGAGGCGCTACCCGTAGACCCAGCTCGTGGATTTTGTCCACGACGCATGCCACCCCAAGCTCGGCGAGCCGGATGGTGCTATCGAAATCGTCCCCGTCGGACATGACTAGCGTGTCGTCTGCATAGCAGACGACACTCACACCGACGGGGAGACCGACCCTAAGGACCGCGTCATATGCAGGTTCCATAGCAGGGGCCCCAACACAGACCCCTGCGGAACCCCGCAATTCACCTCCCTCTGGTGGAACGTGTTCCGACCCATATACTGGATGCACCTGCCATGCAAGTACGCCCCGACGATGCGCTGCAGGTAGGGAGGCACGCGGTGGTATACCAGTGCCTCCCTAATCGCTCCCCAGGGCAGCGTGTTAAATGCGTTGACTATGTCAAGACTGACAGCCAACGCCACGCCACCCCGGGTCACTGCCTGCCCCGACCGTTGACGGACCCGGAGGATCGCGTCAACGGTCGACCGCGCCTGCCGGAAGCCGTACTGGCATTCCGACAGGTCGGGGCCTGCTTGCCGCAGGTGCGAGTTGAGGCGGGCGGCAATTATTCTCTCGAATAATTTGCCCGCCTCGTCCAGCAAACATATGGTCGGTACGCGGAGGGAGACTCCGCGGTCCTACCTCCTTTCTTAATTAGCACCATCCTAGCCTCCTTCCAGCCCGAAGGGAAGACTCCGACTTCCAGACATCTAGTGAACAACCGTCTAAGTCTCCCTCAGGCCAGCGGCGAGAGCCAGCACCCAAGCCCTTCCGGGAATCCCGTCTGGGCCGGGTGCTGTATTGCGGGCCCTGAGGCGCCCCCATGGCTCGATCCAACTCCTCGGCGGTTACCCCTAGCTCGTCGGACCAGATGGTACGGTCCGACGGTATCGCTGGGGTGTAGGGCTGGTTCCCTGATCCTAGGGAAGAGTGTGTCCACCACACTCTCCACGAATATAGGATCTAGGGTTTCCGTCACCGGAGGGACCCAAGGCCGGAGCTTGCCCAGTACAATTTGGTACGGGCGCCCCCATGGGTCCCTCTCCAGCCCTTCGAGGAGTTCGCTCCAGGATCGAGCCTTCGCATCCTTGATTGCAAGTTGGAGCGCGATCGTGGCGCCTCTATACCCGGCATAAGCTCGCCGTTTCGTCGGCTGTGGCTCGCCTTCTTCTACGGGCTCTGGTGTACCGGCGTCGGGCCCGTGAGCAGTCCTCGCTAAGCTGCTCTATGGCCTCCGACCACCAGTACACCGCCCGGAGCTTGGGGACCCGGCCTGGCATCGCGACGTCGCAAATCGACGTCATTGTGCTCCGGAACCAGGTCGCCTCTTGTTCGGGATCGGGCAAGACCCTTCCGTCCATGCCGCGACGGTGGCAGCGGCTTCGAGCATGTCAGCATCGAGCCGCTTGAGGGACCATCGCCGCGGTCGGCTGCTACTGTGCCGGCGGGCAGCACCTGCGGAGGACGGAGGGCCACATCAAACATGATGTGGAGGTGGTCAGATAATGTGACCACCTCATCCGCCACCCTCCATCCCGACACCATGCGTACGGCAGAGGAAGTCGCCCACGACAAGTCGACGACCGACTCCCCCTGCCAACGCACGCAGGTGCTGACGGACCCCCGGTTTAGAAGCCGGAGGTCCAGTCCCGCCGCCCACTCTTGCACGGTCTCTCCCGCGCGCTGTCCCGGGTGCACCCCACACTCTGGAGTGAGCGTTGAAGTCACCCAGGACTAGCACTGGACGCGGTGAGCATCTGCGAACGCAGTCGCCCACCGCATCCATGTACGCCTCGTAGGCGGCGAGGGTACAGTTGGGAGAGACGTAGCAGCCCAGAACTGCCAGGGGACCCCATTGCACCGCAATGTAGCCCTGTCCCTTAACGAGTAAGGAACGGGCGGGTCCTCTGCGCCACCACCAGTAATGGCGACAGAGCCTCCGTCGTCACCGAACCAGCGAGGATGGTCCGGGACTCGGTAAGGCTCTGTCACCACGGCCAGAGATACCGACCACTGCGCGAGGGTCTGCATAAGCAGGTCCTGCGACCCTCGGCAGTGGTTCAGGTTGCCCTGGAGGACCTTCACCTTCACAATGAAGGTGACGCCTCCATGGCCTCCGGCACACTGGGTGTGGTTTCCTGGGAGGGGAGCCTGCCTACCCTCCCTTTTTTCCCTCTCTTGGGTGCGCAGCCCTTGGTCCCCAACCGATGGTTGGCTGGGCGACCAAGGTCCGCGCACAGTGGGCACTTCAGTGCGGCTGACGTGCACTGTCTAGCCTTGTGGCCTGGCTCGCCGCAAGCGTAACACCGCGTGCTCCGGTCCTGTTCGGAGGTGCATGTGCTACGTACATGCCCCTGCTCCAGGCACCGGAAACACTGCAGTGGTCTCGCGGCGAGCACCACCAACCTTGCGGCCGTCCACCCAATGCGGATGCGATTCGCTGTCGCCAGCTTACGCACCGCACTGAGTGGACACCGTACCCACAGAGACCCCAGACGCAAAGGTGAGCGACGTATCTCGCCCACCTTTACGTCTGCGATCTGGCAGCCTCCCTGCTCGGCCACCGCTGCGACCACCTCCGCTGGAGTGATGGACTCGTCTAAGTCCATCACTCTCAGCTCGCCGAGCCCGCTGGACGTGCAATGTGCACGTCCAGGTCGACCAGCCTCTTCATGGCGGCCGCCAGCGTATCAGCCTTGGCCGAGCAGTTGGGGCCGGCCACCTCCAGGACCAAAGCCCCGGTGATGGCCCTTCTAGCACGAACGGTCTCTATGCCGCAGTCTGACAGTTTAATCCGCTGCTTAGCGGCTGCCATGACTGCGGCATAGGACGCGTTATTGTGCTCCGGCACGGTAACCGTGATGGCCGCCGTGCTCGGAAGCCTCGCTGGCTTCGGCGCCTTGGGCTTCGGCTTGTTTGCCGATGCCTTCGGGGCCGCCTTCTGGGCTGGGGCTTGCGTTGATGCCGCCTTTGGCGGCCTGGCCCGGAGCCCTTTGCCTTTCGGGAGGCGACAACGGCCCAGGTCTCCGCTTCCGGAGACGGCTGAGCCACTGCCTGCGGCGCCGAAGGCCTGGTTGCCTTCGGCTGCGGCCGTCGGACCGGTGGCGTTTGGGCAGCCCTCTCTGCCAGCGACTGCTGGTGTGGGCGCCATGACCTCGGAGAGTTTCCGGTCGATTAGAGCGCTGATGCGCTCCATCAACCGGCTCTCCGAAGACGCCCTGTCCAGCAGCGCTGGCGGCAGTGGTTTTGAAGGCCGCTGGCCTAGCGGCAGCGGCCTTACTCGGCCCCACCTCTTCTCTAGGGCCAGCGATTTCACTCGAGCTTGCGGCCGCCGGGAGCAGGCGCCTCGCGATTCCGCAAGGCGCCTATCTCGTCCGTCAACCGCTCGACCTCGCTGCCAACTCTCCGAGCTGCAGACGAAGCTGCGCATTCTCCCGCTGCAGCTCGTCCACAGTCGGCGGAGGCTGCGATATCCTCCGAGTAAGCTCAGAGGTCGCAGCCTCCACCTCTCGGGCCGCCAGGCGTAGGTACTGGACGTACGGGCCCTTCAAGTTTGCCGATCTATCGGATATTTTCTCGACGGCGAGTACTGAGGTCCTGATAGATCGGCCCAGGTCCTCCGTCGATCTTCCCATCATCTCCCGGGCCAGATCTTCGACCCGGGGGAGGTTGTTCTTCGACCTCCTGGCAGCGGGTGCCACCATCGGGTCGAAAATCCCTTCCTCGTCGTCGTCGGCAGAGACCGGCGGCGGGGACTTCAGCTTCCTCCGCTTCCTGCGCACCTCGGAGGTCGCAGACCTCACCGAGGCGACAGACATAACGGAGGAGTCTGAATCCCCCCCGCTGTCCCTCCCTGACGCTGCTGACGAGCGCACTACACAACGGCCGGTTCTGGGTCGCTCTGCGACACCCCAACCCCGGCTCCTCCACTGCGCCCAAACGGGCCTCCACCTTCTTTCCTTCGTTTATTTTGTTGTCCATATCAAATCCCACGATAATGGTAGGAAATAAATGTCCGCCGGGGCAGAGCCTCCTTACCCCGGTAAGCCTCGGTATACCTTTCGGTATACCTACTCGCGGGTGGCGGCAGGTTCCCGCGGTACAGTAACGGCTGACAAGCCCTCAGCCATGCATCCCGTCGCGCTGTGTTCACCACTTGGGATTGGGGAGTTTTATAGAGGTACTCTCCTCGCGGCCCGGCCAATTAAGGCAAGACCCCTGCCCGGGCAGAGCCGCTAGACATGATCAACGACACTCCGCCCGGTTTACGGTGTTTGGGCGGGGGTGGTGCGACTGGGTAGTCACACCACCTGCCCGGTGACAGGGTTAGTGAACACCGGGCCTGCCTCCGTCCTTCTGGCGCGCCCTCTGCTAATCAGAGGGACGCCCAGAAAACCCTCAGTGAGGCCGAAGCCTACCGGCATTTGTTGCTCGTTTAGCACTACCCGGGGCACGTGTAGGGTGTCATGGTTCAAGTATCTCCTACGGACGCGAGCAACTCCACCCCCAAATGGTAATCGTCCAAGCTGAGGTTACCTCACCGGGGACCCTTGTGTCGAGTTACCACCTAATAGAGGTTCAGGCTAAGCGACCTAAGAGCTGTCAATCCTGTGAAGCAGTAAAGGCCAGCTTCTCTGTGCCAACTGTGATAGTTCGTCCAAAAAAAAACTGCCTGTGCTCATCCACTCTTTGTCTGTTGCTTCGGACTTGTCACTTCTCCAGAATTCTTCTTCTTCTTCGTCGCTTGAGTCTTTACAGACTCGTCGTGGTTATCACGTATTAGGTATCAGTGACCCGCTTCACAAGCCGCCCCCATTCCTCCCTGTACGCTGCTTTTTTCGCACATTGATGCAAGGGTACGTCCATAGCCGTTCTTATCTGAATAGAAATAGAAATCTCCAGAATAGAAGTATATAAATAAACGATAATATTTATATAATTTTGTCATTTTCACTGTTTGAGTAGAAAGTACAATTATTCACACACGATTTAAAGACATCAGTTGACGATAAGATAAATCAGATCGGAATTATCTGAACTGTGATCTTTTAAGTATTAGTATATTTATTAATAACTTATTTATGTAGTTATTAATAAATATGTTATATTTAGTGTAGATTCTTTTGTATATGTTCGTTTTGTGTATGTTTTAATTATTTCTGTGTAAACTTAATAAGGTGCCAAATACGATCGAAGGAGAGATGGTTGACCATTAACGAATAATAAAGGATATTGCTACGAATGAGATGTTACCACAATACTTTGGAATTGTGGTTTGTACATTGTGAATGGAGCACATCAATGCGGAAAGGTGTTATCTCATTAACTTTAACTAGTTCCATTGAATCGATACAATTCGATTTAACGGGAAATATGTCAAATCGGATTTCAAAGTTACACACATACATGTGTGTACATAATATTCATAGTACTAGATGTGTAGCATGCATACATGTGTATAAAAGCTTTTATGTCCTTATAATCCCAGCGAGAAAGACGGAGGTAACATTTACAGTGGTTATTGTACTCTGACGATATCAGTGTAAAATAGAAGTGCAGTTGTACCACAACGACGCTACAACTCTCTTGCACCACGAATGTACAACAAAATTATATATAAAACAATCCATTCGACCTTAATAATTACTTAATAAGGCTTAACACCAGCAAGTTCAAAGGATTACTACTAAAATGACTTCATAAACAACATTATACCCAAATAGAAAAAATAATATTAAAATCAGAATAACGATTAATTCACATACAATCACACACGCACACCCTTGCATAAGCACGTTACACACTATCACATAAGAGTTATAATAAGTAAGAAAAAATGTGGTGCTGCTGGTGGATATCCCTTAGGAACGGAGGCCCTTCAGATAAAATACTCGTAAATTTGTAAAGAAAAATATTTTTTTTTACAATTTCTTGTTTGTTTTAATTTTACTGCTTGGTTTTTATTTAAATAAATAAATTTTACGAAATTATGAGAAAATAACAAATAACGTAGGTTGCCTGGAAGAGATCTCTTTTAGCGATAAGGCCGCCCATTGTTTTTGTATTTTAATTATATTTTCTTTTTTTTTATTTTAATTCATAAGTGTAAACAATAAAGAGTTTATAAATAAATAAATAAATAAACGTAAAATAAAAAAAATGTGTCTTTATTTCTTTCGACAATTTTTACATAAATAATTGATTTAATTTAAAGCGCCATTTGTGATCAGACAGTTGAACTACTGCATATTTTAACTATAAGTCTCTGTATTGGCCGCCGTGTATACGACTATAGCACTTCCGTTATATTTTTAGTCTCGCATTTCTTTCAGTTCGGCTGTGCAGGATCCTCCAAGCTTGGAACTTCGTTCTAATAAAAAAAGTTTGGGAATGCGGATAGCAACCCATTGGGGTTTAATCCGCATGAAGGTCGTGAGAGTTTATTATTAATCAATTATTTACCAAATGTCAAAAAATTAATAAAAAGGTGAAATGAGACGTGAAACTGAGGAACCTCTTTTCAATAATAAGTTTGTTAGCACGTAGCTTTTATTAAATGCGTCATTTGCATATAACGCCTTATTAGAATTTCTAGTATGTGTCATTAACTGCTTCGCGATATCATACGTCGGGGCGTAATGCAATCATCCCATAGAGTTACAAACATCTGACCTTGTAGTAAATTACCTTTGACACAAATTTGACGTAAGGACTTAATTTATTTACACACAGGAAAGCACTTCTGTCTAGGAACCTCATTGCTAAGTGAATTCCTGAATTATGTATATTTCTATTATTCGTTTACGTCTACTTCACGTCTACGTGTTAGGAATGTTCTTACCAAAAATAAATCGATATTTTTTTCGATATAATATATCGTGCGGTTGTATAGATACTACGCGATATATAGTACAAATATATCGATATATATAATTAATCAGCGCTTAATATAAAAAAATAGAAAAGTTTTGTACTACTAGAGTATTCGGCACGTAATTGAGAGGTTCTCGCTGCGGATACCACTCTGGACTATTTGATTCGATTCTGCTAGCAGTACAGACTACATGTATAGATTAAAAAAATTGTACAACGAGTCCTGCCATCGTGAAGATTAGGCATACTACACCACATTCTTCTTGATGGCAGCGCAAGTAAGGGTTTCGTTTTATTCCAGTTGTCAACCACAATTAAAAGAAAGAACGGACTGCTTTTTTATTTAATTTTTTTACGATATTTCGATATAAATATATATATTTTATGTAATATCGATATAAATCGTTCACTCCTACTACTACGTCACATCTATGTCTACGTATTTGTCACGTCTACGTAAACGTCACGTCTACGTCAACGTCGCGTCTATGTCAACATCAAGTCTACGTCAACGTCACGTCTATGCCAACGTCAAGTCTACGTATACGTTTTCATCTATGTCACGTTTACGTCTACCTCTACGGTTAATTATTTTGAAAAAATAGTTCACTTTTCCGAATTGAATATAGAGGTTTAAATTATCGCAAATCACAAAATCATCAATCAAAAAATCAAATCACCCCTAACGGGAATACGTCGGCTTACGAATACCTTGTATATAAAAAAGATCACCATTGCAAATGTTTCGTGATATATATTATTTTCCCCCCAAGAAAGTCTGTTCTGATAGATGCATAAGTCTATGCAGAGCAGGCGTCGCGACATGTCAGTTGAATGGACGCCCGTATTCTTACTATTTACATATTTAATGACGTAAAACGTCGCTGAGCGCTCGCCTAATGAGATACACTATCGAGTCTCTGAATAAGCGCGCAGTCGCGACTGAATAGAGAACTTTAAGAGGCGTTTGGCCGCTAACAGAATGAGTTTTATAGTAATTAGTGATGATGATTATTTTTCTGTGCAGATTTATATTAAAAAAAAATAGAAAATATTAGCTGAATTATAGTTGACATAACTTTATTTTAATACAATTTTGTATAAAAATTATCCTCGGAATCTCGGTTAGCAATAGTAGCATCTGATAGGAGAAAGTGGTGACGGATCGCGCAAGCATTGAGGAAACCGACGCGAGAAGCGGGAGAATAAATATTTGCGTCCTAAAGGTTTACCATAATATTCGTAGCACGAGATCAATTCTGCTACGATTCCCGGTGACAAATCAGATCCGGATTCTTCGAGGAATTTCCACTTTGATCGTATCCAACTCTGTTTCTCAACTTCAAACATGGATATTTACGAGTCAAAACAAAAACCGACTTCAAATGGAATCAAACGTTAAGTGCGCGGACGCCCTCTTTGTATTTCCGAATTATCTTGGGAAAATTACTTATATTTTAGTGTTCGTGTGTAGTAGTGTTTAATCTGCCACTTAAGGTTAGACGCAATTTAAAGTAGATTTGATTTAAAATTAGTTGTTTTCACTCGTAAATATACCATTTTTTCTTATCACTTTGGGAATTATATTTTAAAACTTTTGCTTGGGTGTTGTGATCATTATTAAAAATCAAAATTGGCTTTATACAAACAGTTTTGCTCGCATGGTGCGGTAATGAGGGCACCGCCGTGCTCGATTGTCATTTGCGCACTATTGTTCACTTTATATGGCGACGCTCCTGCGCATGCATCGACTGCATTTGAACACATCTAAAAAGGCGTAGATCTACGCCAGCGGCTTGGCTTTTTGTTACAACCAACATAAATTGATCTCCCACTGTTATTACTTACCGAGCATTAAGTGCTTTATGTAATTAAACGTAAAGCAGTTATTGTTATATTTGAGGGGCCAGTGTATTTTTGTTACTTACACGGGGCCCTTACGTATGGTACGTTGTCAAAGTTACAGCTTTCTTCTCGTTTGTTGACTTAATTAGTAAGCTGGATATGTGAATGGCAGCGCAATGCATTCCATTATTTCTGTGCAAATCTAAAAGCATCATTATGCTGGAAATATAGGCGGCGTCGGCTTTAATTCTGGGATGTATGACTGAATCGGTTTTCTTTGGCCGCTGTACTTATAACCTTTGAATAAACTTCCTAGTAATGGATAGTATAAAAAGGTGTACGTAAGTAATACATTTGTATACATAGTAGGTAGTGTTTCTTGTCCCCATCAAAATATTTTGTTTATTATGGGGACATACTTGAATGTATGAGCCGTGGTAGCTCAGTGTCCGGGTGATTGGCTCAAGTTGCATAGTACGCTCGCAACCCGAGTTCGATCCCCGGTGCCGGCACCAATAAATTTGTTGTTGCAATTTCAGTGCTGATTAACCACGCGCTCGGCGGTGAAGGAAAACATCGTGAGGAAACCTACATGTCTTAGAAAAAATTTCTAAGGCATGTGAAGTCTGCCAATCCGCATTAGGGCCGCGTGGTGGACTGTGCCCTTATACTCTCTTTACAGAGAAGGCCTTCGCCCAGCAGTGGGACATATATATTATATATATAAAGGCTGTAACTTTAACTTTTAACTTGAATGAAAAATGTATTTTTAATATAAAATAAAAAAATATGTATACTGTAATCACAATACCATCTTTTTTTTCTTTTCAACTATCTCACAAATTCTAATATTAGTATTCATTCACACCGAACCTACTACTAAATAACAGTTACAGTACTACAGCCTTTAAATATATATGTCCCACTGTTGTGCACAGGCCTTCTCCGTAAAAAGAAAATACGGGCATAGTCCGCCACGCACACTTAGTGCGGATTGGCAGACTTAACATGTCTTATAAAATATTTCTAAGACATGTAGGTTTCCTCACGATGTTTTCCTTCAATACCGAGTGCGTGGTAAATTAATTAAATTTGCAACAACAACTTTATTGCTGCCGGCACCGGGGCTCGACCTCGGGTTGCTAGCGTACTATGCGACTTGAGACAACTGCCTCCGGGCTACCACGGTTTTGAAGCACAGTATCTCTATGTATCTCAGTACATCATACTTTTTCGCTTTGAAGTGGGTACTGATATATTGCTGCGAGTACCCGTTTGATGGATTGACAGACATTCCATAATTGAGTGAAGGGTTAATTTTACTTATTTCTATATATATATAAGATAAGAGAAGAAGATATATATAGAGAAGATTTTGCTTCGATACTTGTATACTAAAACAGATTTACCACACGACTAATTATACCACTATTCGTATTAATTAAGCAAAGTGAAGACGCTATGAAAACAGAATTCCCGGGATAACTCCTTAAGAAGGAGTTCTCCTAATTACGATGGATACTTAAGTGTAAACTATGCGGAGTATCATCGAGGCTGTTTGACGCCGAGTGTCCCGTGACGTTCCCGGGTAGCGACCGATTTATTAGCAAAAGTTCCGGTTACCCGGACGAAGGCGGCGCAACTAATTGAAGTCGTTAGTTGGTAACGCTTGTTCGGAGCTCGTTAAATGTCTTTACGCCATGTCTTTTTAGAGATTTTTGATGTGAGAATTTCTATTATTTTTAACCGACTTCAAAAGGAGGCTTTCAATTAGTTTGTATTTTTATTTATAGACAATAGAAAAAAACAATAAGTTCGCCATCATATGAAAGAAGGAATCACTTAACGCATTCATTTGCTTGGTAAAGATTAATTAGTGGCGAGGAATTCAGCAAGGTGAATTTTGAATGCGCTAAGTGTGAATAAGTAATGAAGAATAAGTGAATATGGATGTGTGTGGGTATTTTTGTATAGCTCCTTCAAAACAAATCGATCTTACAGCGTAATTTGTTCTAATTTTCGGTATGAGAAGATTTTTTTTAGTAATGGAGATACATTATAAATTTTGCTGGCAAATTTGTCGTTATATAATTCGTTATATCTTCGGAAATAAAAGAGGGTGCGCTTAGTAGCTTATATTGCTTACTTTGATTTCATTTGAAGTCGGTTTATGTTTTTACCAAAAATTATCTTTATACTTAAGTCAATAGTTTGGAGAGTATATCGAATTTTATATATAACGAAACAATTGCAGGATGAACTATTGTTTTCGAATTTAAACGTTTGGTTGTGAATTATTTACACAATATAAGGTTTCAAAATGAACAGTGTATCGTCCACCCCAAAACAAACGGTCTTCTCACCATACATCAAGCGTCAAACAAAGCCAAATTAATTAAGCAACGCCTAACGTAAAGTTGCGTGCGCACAGACAATACAAACACGTAATAAAGAATCAATAAGACTAAAACCATGTTAAATCAACATTGGGCGAAGGCGAGCAAAGACAAGAAACGAATCCGAGAATTTATGGTCGCGTTCGCGCAGAGCTGGTGAGCGCTAGAGCCGGAGCGTAAATGATGCCGTTATATTTCATTGTCGACGGTGCTTTGTGTAAGCCCGCGTCCTTAGATAGTCCGTCTGTGTCTCCGGCTACCTAGATCTGTTTATCTTAATTCTGTATGGACGCTCTGATTGTATATATGCAAATAGGAATAAAAAATTTAAATAATAATTAAACAGCATTTTGTTTTTTAACCGACTTTAATAAATAATTATCGTATATCGATAATCGATTAGTTTGTATTTGTTTGTAGTGTAAAAATATAATAGTTTATAAGCAAATATTATTACTAATAAATGAGTCAATGACATGAAGTCTTAGATCAAGTCGTGGATTTACTTACATTACTCGTTTATTAAATTTGATTTACTGGTAATAAAGGATAACATTTTGTCTCATAACATCAGCTACTTAAAGGGATAAGTCTTTTCTTTCCGCATTTAATCCATGATCTTATACTTACCCACACGTGTCACAGCAAATGCCGTTAATTAGCTTCTCTACGGTTATCATTTCCTCGTGGAAATTCTCTAGCAAAGATAAACAGATTCCATCTTATATTCGCATACTGTTAGGTCCCATAAGTAACAGGTGGTAACCTATCGCACAAAGGGCACAAGTTTCAGCAAGTGATTAATTGATACAATTCGGCTGGAATGGAATTTGAACCTTCACCCAACCATCTTACGGTAACATGATATATCGATGAAGCAGTCGATCGCTTAGTCATTATGTATTATTGTAAGTCATCATTCAAGTGTCACGTTATAATACAAAATATAATATGAAATAATGATTAGATCATTGCCTTGTCTATGTGCTCTGAGGTCTATGATTACGATTCTAATTTTATTAGAAACGCGCCCGCACCCGAAAAAGGCGCGAAACACACGCGATATAAAAAATTGCGGCATGCAATTTGAATGCGTGAATTATTATCTTTTAAGTAGAAGTGATGTAGCTTCCGATAAAACACAGCGTTCAATAGCTTAATGTGGCAGTAAGTTAGGGGCGGAAAATATAATTCTTTTAATGCATTCTGCAATATATATGCAAAATTAAATAAAGCAACAAAGATTATATGTAAACCGGCTATTTAATAAAATTCTCATGTCATTAGTTTTGAACCGAACGGGGTAGACAAATATAGCAATAAATATTTTCTTAAATTTCTTATATGATAGGGAGTACTATTTTTACTTTATTTATTAAACTAAAAATTCAAAGAAACTCCAGAAACGCTCGCTAGTGCTTGACCACGATCCACGTGATGTTGAGTGGTGATATAGTCGAAAGATGGTACGCGATAGTCATTCTACTCTTTATTTATTTATTTATTTAATAAGATACACCAACAGCATTACACAAGCATACATTGTTGTAATAATCAAGTTTACAAACTAAGTCCTGTTGTGTATTCCAATTACAGGTGTACACAACATTCGCTATAAAGAAACGTAACGATTTAATAATTAATAGTTACAAAAATATTTTAATAAATTATAAAGAAATAGAAAAATCAGTAATAAATTAATTAGATTAGCCAACATTACTGCTTACTTACTGTTGAAGGCTCCCACGTCATACTTGGACGGAAAGACTGACGCCGGCAACTTGTTCCACTTTGCTGTACGCACGATGAACGATGACTCAAATCGCTTAGTTCGGACGCACGGAACATCGACTATGAAAGGTTGGAGATCCGCCGAATGTCTAAATGTTCGAGTGTAGAATAGGGATGGGGAATTAACTCCTGTAATTCCTGTGAGAGAGAGTGTCTCCAAAATGTTATCTGTAACCAAAAGGCAAGCCAATTAGCACCGGTGCTCAAGACTATCTAAATGTAGATCTTGGTCACCTATCAACTTTTTGGGGAATTGCCTTAAAGACACCATTTTCGGCGCACTTTCCTACTTATTAATTTTTGTAATAATTATGCTTCGATGGTTCGGTCATATAGAATGAATGAAGAAAAGAAATTTATACCTCAGAAGTGTGTAGTTACGTGGGTTGAGAGCGCCTCGGAAGTTATACCAGCCTGGTGATGTGATATACTAAAAAATCCCAGGTGTCTGGGCGCAAGGCGCTCGGACGTTAAATTCGTTACAACGTATCCTAGGGACACACGTTATTCCAACAAAATTGGAGTATTTTTTCTACTTCACTGAGCACAAATTTGCTTTCTCTATCTCTCATACCGCGCTCTCGCTTACACACTTTGTGCGATCGTGCACTATCGGCAATTTTAGGGAACTCTCGAGCGTAACGGGACATGTTGCGCGAATGACATCCAGTATTCATCAATTTAGAAGACGTTACCACCTGTCTCACCCCTCTGGGTTACGGGTGTGAGTATCTGTATTAGTTGTAAGTCATTTGTAATAGCTTTAAAGAATACAAAGCTTTGTATAACACATTGGTTTTTCAATAGTATCTTTAAAATATTCTCGTTACACCCAATATCTTTTTCACTATACTTTTGCTACTTTTTGTCTGTCTATGTGACGTTGGCAATGTAGTCTTCCTACTTTAGCTCATTACAATAATGAGAACACGGTACTGACGGACAGACGTCCAATCAAACCGCGCGATGGATTGTGACAACCGCCAAGGATATGCAAAAACTTATCTAGTAATGAGATACTTTTTTATATGAAACATTGGCTGTAGTCATGTCATGGATTCTTTTGTTTTTATTGTATCGATGCTGGAAAACAAAAACGTAGTAACCCACAAAAGTGAAATTGTTCAAAATTGTGCCGAAAAATATTTCAATTTTTTTTAAAAAAATTACAACTTTCGTATTTGTGGACCTAGAGATGTCGTTTTTAGACACAATATTAATTATTTTTTGCTGAATACACACTAACCTAAAGTTTTCGTAAAAGAAAATCCTTTTACGGTACAAAAAATAAAAGAGAAGTGTCAATCTTGAAAATCCTATTTTCGCTATTTTTCATCTAATTGATACAAGTCATATATCATTCGACGCGTTTTTTGAAAATGGCCATATGTGTCACTTACTACGTTTTTGCTTTCCAGCATCAATTCTGCGTTATCTTTGTTCTCGAACATAATTTTGAAGTACACATAAAATTTAACAAATATTACAATACTTCGAGTAAACTAGAATTACGAGTGTAAGGAAAGATTTTATGTTACCTGAGTGATGATATGCCACTAATGCGCATTATCACTATAGATGATACATGACTCACGTTCCACTCCTCCACTTCAGTTTTCCGGCTTCACACATTACCTCGGAAGAACTCCGAAGGAATTTTTATAAGTCAACTGAGACAAGCTCCCCTAGGAGCGCCATTCTCCACTCGGTTTCTTCACGACCCAACTCGTGCAAAGGTCACACAGACCAAATAATTCAAAATTCATAAGTAACAGACGACATCGAAAAAAGGAGGCTCTCAGCTTTATTGATGTCGGTTAAAAATCAACGCTCGGGCTATGAATCATTCAGTAAGGTTAGAAGTTAGGACTTACTGAGTACTTAACAATCGGGCGCTTCATAAATTAGTAATAACACTAAAGACTGACCTCTTATAAGTCTAATAAATCGTAGGTCTTGTGGAATAAAATATTCCAACAACTAATACATTCGCTTTATTCAGACAGCGTAACGTTGTACAAAGAATTTTTTTAACGAATACCGTCACAACTACGCTTCCTCACAATCTTTATACATTATATATAATTTATAATTGGAAGTCAGATTACGAACTAATAAAATTAAATTATTGTTTAAAATTAATATGCCGACTAACTAAATTATTAATTATGAATTAAAGATACAATAAGGTTCAGGTAAATCACTAAGATATCATTGGAAGTAGTTATTATGCATAACAATCGCTGGGTGTCATGTGTTGCTAGCTAACATAAGCGGATAGCGAAAGCTGTCGCCGTCTACTCAACTACGGTTAAAAAGACGTGACAAATATTTTTTTTACCCTTCACTGAGAGAGCATAAAATTCGATTGGAAAAAAAATTGAATTTTCATTAAATAAGTTGTACATTTCAATATCCTGATATACCAGACAAATTAAGATCTAATTCCATTTCTCGTAAGAGAGTCGTGCAAACGGCATAAACAAAACGAGCAATTTGTTAGACAAATATATGAAGCGCACCGCTTGTTACTGCAAACGATTTTATGCGCCTAATAACTGTTTATCGCTCCGCAATTCCAACATTCTATTAAAACGCTATCTATAATAATATCGCAGTGATAAAATGAAACGGTGCCCGCTAAGTTCCACTTATGTGACCACAATATCGCTTTCGCGTATCAGAATTGCTAATAAAGGGAGCGAATGTGTACCGGGGCGGGTGCGCGCGCGCAATACGTGCGCCGACGGTGGCGCCCTGCGGTGATTATCAACACTATTATTATTATTTTAAATAAGTTGTAACGTCTACCAGGACTTTCACCAGAGACCCGAGTCTACTATTCACTATGAAACCAACGTATTACAATTCAAGTCACTGTCAAGCTTAATGGTTTGGGGCACAGTCTGCCAATAGTAAGGTCGTAAGTTCTAATGCACCATTCGAATATTTACGTCTACTATCTCCTAGAACTAGCGTAAGTTTAGTTGAAATGCCCTCGCGCGTTACCGCTATTTTATGGGCAGGCCCCACCCCTTAGATGTTAGGAGCGTTGCTGGAGTTTCTTCGGCCACTTCTTCTTCCAGCGCCAACTCTTCCCGAAGTGGCACTCAAAGTTTGTTTAGCTCTTGGATGTCCGTTAGATTATCCGTGAAATAGCAACTGACCGAGTCATGGTTTGGCCCTCTTATCGGAATGTTTACGCGTAGCATAGTCACCGTCCAAGCCGAGGTCACCCCTCACCGGGGGGACCCTTGTATCGATAGAGGTACAAACTAAGTGAGGCGAAGCTATGCTACCTCTCAATCCGGTGAAGCAGTCAAGGCGAGCTTCTCTGGCCAATCTGTGTAGTTCGTCATTAAAAAAAATAGTAAAAAAATTGTGCCACAAAATCGTAATCTACTAATTTAATTTTTTCATACATGTATTTTCAATTAAATTTTTGATTATATCATGGTAATTCAATGTTGTACTATATATATTACTGAGTAAATTTTTTGGTAATAATAAAATAAAATAAAAACATAAATAATACTATTATAAAAATGTTGTCAACCTGCGCCGTAGAAAGCCTACATGTCATCGCTTTAGTCACGGCGCTACTTTGCATCTGTGCCCCGGTAGCAGTCGCCTATAAGCGACGCTGCCAGGGCCCGCACGATAAATGATAGTAGATATAAAGGATTCGAACCGTGCTACCTTTGATGGATGCCTTGCGCGACTGTAGCATTTATTTTGCTAATACATATTATAATTTACTTTGAAGATTACAATAAGTTATATAAGGATATGTTATGTTACTTTTGTATTCTACTTCACGTCTGCTACACGAATGGGGGTAGACGGATTAATGATAAAGGCAAATTTTACTTCATCTCTTGCGGGTCTTAAACTGACACATCCTATTTGGTGCCTGCAGGTCAGTTTGACCGGACTTGATAAGCGTAATAGCCCGTTAGTTCCGAACTAAGGGGTTATACTTACGATATAATAGTCGCACGTTCGAATCCCAATTAGCTTGTACCAATGAATAGCTGTTTTTTAGGTTTTACAAACGATGTGGTTTAAGCACGAAGAAATTACTATATCTGTCTAACAATAAAAGCGTCTCTAAAACATAATTTACAGAAACGACTGTAATTTGTTTCTAATACCTTCACTTACACGACTTTAATAAAATAGGTCACCGTTCGCAAAAAAAACAACCATCTTTTGATAAAACTTGCCTGTTCAGCTTAGTGTATTTTTTTAGTACGAGTAAACAAAGTTTGGTGATAGTAAACTAACAGTATATTTATCAATGATATTTACTTATTTTTCTCCAAAATTACATTTTTTCCCGATTGGTTCGATTTGGCAACAACAAGTTTAGCTTCTTTAAAACAGAATAAAACCTACAAAAACAATTGAAAACACTAAACACAATGTCAGAAAATTCCGCTCGGAATAGAGTGTTTTAATAAAATGGTTGCTATAGTATTAGGTTTTTGACTGCGTGCGAGTTTTTCGTTACATTCAGGGATATTCTGTACGTATGTATGTATATCTACATACTTATAAAATTTACTCGCCTGTTTAACAGAGAAAGAAAAAGTGCTCGCACCTCTTTCTCTTGCTGCTTATATCTTTTTTTTTTGTTAACCGGGAGGAAATCTTTAAAAAGATAACCCACCTTCTGGGGGGAAGGCGCGGTTAAGTGGGGTTTTTACCCACTAAAAGCTTCCCGGTGGCCCTTTCCTCGGTGCATGACGAGGGGCTCCGGTATCTCCAGTGGAAAGCACCGGAGCCCCTGTGCCCTCGCAGTGCAAGGCGACACGGGCCAGCCAATGTCGCCTTCTTCCCGGGTCCACCTTAGCGGACGACAAACGCCCCCACCCTTGTCGCCCAGTGAACCCGAGGCCCCTAGTCGCCTTCTACGACAGCCAGGGGATACCGTAGTTTATTCTTGAGAGCCTAGAAATATAGGGCTTAAGCTGTTGCTTATATCTTCACTGAATTATCAATTTCCGCTCGCCTTGCCCGATCATACTTATCGTAACACTTACTCCCCAAGTCAAGCGTGCGTTACAAGAAGTTCTACTTCAAAAACTTCAATACGATTCCCGTAATATCTCATTGTAAAATATAAGGCCCCAGCCCGTACCGGAAGCACTAAAAATGTCCCCGGGCAGTTTGTTCTCACACGAATCAAGTTCGCGCGTACAGTGCGCCCGGAACCCGCTCGGCGAGTTTCGCTTCTACAAGCTGTGTAAAACTATTAAATTAGAATACCACTCTGATCTTATAGTGGTATGCTTGCATTCTAATGATATGCATATTCATGCCATGCATATGAACACCGATTATCATGTAAGTATCTATGATGGGTAAGATATTGCCTATGGCGTCCGATCTGCTTCAATTAATGTGATATCTACATTTGCATATTGTAAAATACGTATCGCTATTTTCTATAATGAATTAATAATGGAATAGGAGCGCGGACTTTCTACTGTTTCTTAATGTGACTTTCATTTGTCATTGAAATTACACTTTTGAATGTCTATAGTTATCTCTGGAACAACTAAATCTATTTTAAAAATTCAATTATTTATTGACGCGTCAATAGCTCAATGGTTTATGGAACGATCTGCGAAATTTAAGTAAAACATATATATGAATTACGGGACACGCTGTATATACTTATTTTTAGATTTGTATTATGTATACATGTAGTGCGTTTTTCAAGAAATGTACGCACGCAGTGTTCTTTCTTGCTCCAATACTGTGTCTTAGATTTACGAAACGTAACTCTCTTTTTATCTTCACTTACTCAAATCTTTCCCTCAATTTCCATCTGTTTTGCTCGATCACACTTTTTTGTAACGCATTCCCAAAGTTAAGAATTTTTTACTTCAAAAATTCAATCAATGAAATTTGTTTTATAACATCTGGAACACATAAATATTTTCAGATACCCTCTATGCATTCGAGGATGCCAACAAAGTAACAATTATGAGTATTTTTTTTTTATAATTTCTAAGCAAGTGCTTGACTACGATCCCACCTGATGTTAAGTGTAAATGCAGTCCTGGATGGTAAGGCGCACTAGCTTAGTAAATGCCTATTCAATCTACTCTTCAAAATACCCACATTGTAATCGGAAGGAAAGACAGACGCGGGCAAACTATTCCAGTCCTTTGCTGTACGAAGAATGAAAGACGGAGCAAATCGCTTCGTTCGGGTTTGAGGGATGTTCACAACAAAATGATGAAATCCTGCAGTGCGTCTAGAAGTCCGATGTTGGAAAGGGGATGGGGGAATTAGATCATGTAGTTCCTGAGCACACTCTCCAAAATGCAATCTGTAGAAAACCGTAAGGCTAGCTACCTTACGCTTGTGCTCAAGACTGAGCAGATTGGTTTCAGCTGCGTCACCAAATAGCCTCTTAGCCCGCCTCTCCACCGAGTCCAAAGCTGCGAGATGGCATTTAGCAGCGCCTGCCTAAATGTGACAACAGTATTCTACACACGACCGGACTTTTATAAAGTGTTAAAAGCTGTCCCGCAGAGAATTAGTTTAAGTATTGTTTAAAATATGTCCTTAGGTTCGAATTATGTTTACTAAGTGAGTTTTGATTAACATTGTGAAACGTTGACAGCTTAATGAGCGCATGACCGCGGCTCGAATTTGACACAAATAAATTAAATGTTCTAGCAACAGCTGTTTATTAATTAACGTGTCTAAACCTATTTTATCAAAACTTAATAACAACTTACTACCTCTCGGCTTCCGCTGAATGTTAAAGGTAACACTTTAGCTGTAAGTAAGATTGACGTGTAGATTTCCTAAGCAACATCTTCGCATTGGCAGTGGGTCTAGTTCACCAAGATCCCAAGCTCTACGATTAATTGTAATTTGAGCCAATAATATTAGAATAATTTTTTTTTGGTATTGTTTCACATTTACCATAATCTGTGTCAATCCACTGCTTGTCATTCTCCAATGCCTTTTACCAAATACGATCGAGTCGTAAATTCGTTAGTCCGCGTTTCACCGACACGCCGCTGATTAGATTGGTACGGTCTTGGTTAGGTCGTGGGTTCAAATCCACTATTAGACTATTGACGTCCTAACACAAGCGTAAGATTATTTGGAATAGTTAACAAGTTTAACAAGAAATATTTGTGACAAAAAATAATGTTCGTATTCTTTAAAAAAATCCCGTACGGTGTCACGGGACATCAGATGGGAACAAAGTTTCTTATTACAAAAATTATTAATTTTAAGTTCTATTTGAGGTATAAGGAAAATAATTATTCGGGTATATATTTTTTGTTATGATTTTATTTATAAATAAAAATAAAAACAACAAAATTATTTCAACACCTTTATTATATTAAAAATATTTACAATAATATATAATTAATAATAGCGCCATCTATCTAAGATTTTTAGCGTTAACTGGTAACGCAAAAAATCTTACGCTTTTATTTAACGTTACTGACGTCTTTTGCCGGCTAGGATATATATAGGGAACTTCTTTCAAAAAATAAAAAAAAAACTGTGAGACAAATTGTCTATTACCTATAGCTTTTTTACCATTAGTTACCAATTTACCAAGTACATAGTAGTGGACGGCAACGCTACTATTCACGCACGCTTTCCTCTTTTTAACCTCTTTTTGAAGTTCGTTGATAAAGCCTCTTTGCAGTCAATTATAAATATAATTAGATCTTACTTTCGCGAAATATTCATGCATTCATTGTGTAAGGTTTCAAACACTCTGCGGCTTCGCTTATCAGACCCGTGACACGTAGGAGAGACGTGCGCCAATGTGACGCAAACATGTTTAATGAAACAATATAAAAGTTTAACGCGAGAGTAACAATCAGCTGGGATCTCGCGTCGTGACCGTTTGAGATAAGTGGACATGTGGGGTTACACAAGGGCCGTAAAGGTGTCTATACACTACAGCGTTCTATTAAAGATGCCTATAAAAACATTAAATTAATAACCCATAAAATTATATAATATCTATTGTTCCGACTGCCTGTCTCCAGGACTAACTTGTCCAGGAACTCTTCGGTTGGTTTGTTAATACCATCTTACTGCACATTGATAAATTTTGTTGCACTTAGTTGGTTTTTATCGAAGCGTAGAAGGTGTTTGAATGTATTATATTTATAAATTTATTGTCAATACATCAAGCAGCTTTTTATTTGTTTTAACTAAGTTTTCATAACGTCATATTGGATTATTTATAACGGTGTTATAATTTTTTTTTGATTTTAATAAATAAATAAATAACTTTTTTGTTATAAAGGGTGTTAAAATGAACATAATAATTGGGCATTATAATTTACGTCAAGGATCGAGAGGTCGAGATAGAAAATTAGATCATTGGCTTGACTCGAGACAGTAATATTCATGTCTCACTAACACATTGAAAAAAAATATACAATAAATTTTTACTATACGAAAATACAAACAGTGCAGTAAATGAGTGGTAAATACCATCGCAATTATAAGTGAAGACTGTATGAGTGAATGGAAAATGACAATGTAATACTATTAAAAGTTGAAAAACATTGAAGCGTCAATAGCCTAATGGTTTAGGGTACGGCCTGTGAATCGTAAGGTTATTCGTAAGGTGGGTTCGAATCCACCATTGGACTATTGCCGTGAACCATGTCCTAGCACAAGCTTAAGCTTAGTTGGAATGGTTAACAAGATTGTTAGTAATATTTCTGAAAAAAAAAAGAAATTTTGCTAGATTTCATTAAAAAAAAACACACAAGTGAAATTAGACTAAATTCAAAATTAAAATTAAGACTGCAATAAGAAAAGAAACTTAATAATTATAGGTTAAGGACTTTTTAAAGATGTATTTGAAAAAGATAAATTAATTTTTGAATTAAGAATTTAATTAAAGCGTAATATTTTATCTTTACCTTTGACTAGTCTATCAGCTGATATCTACGAGTTCTTAGTTTTGGTCGAAACGTCCTCTTTCAAGCCATACTTTTTTGCCATCATTATTTTGTTTCCCTAAAAATCCATGGCATTAATCTGACTCTAATATTTTTTCTACCGTATTCAACTATCACTACCAAACATTAGTATGGGCACCAACCCAGCATTGTAGATAGATTTTTGATAAAAAATTGATGCAATGATCCACGGCCATACACAAACTTCCTAGCAGATATCGGATAGGGATTGCTATCTGTTTTATTAACGCTTGGGGTAAAATATGAAATATTTACTTTGCAAACATGTCTAATGTTACAGTACCCTAAAGCCACTCGTATCATTACGGGTAGTGTACACGTTATGCGTTCATGGACCATTTCGTTGCCATTACGTGGTCATATAAAATGGATAGTATTTAGACAATGGTAACAAGTGGCTGTAATCTAAGTTCGCAGTAATTGCACCGGCGGGTTAGTTTATGTTGTGTACCTGCTGTTACTGAAGACTTTCGTAAAAGCGTTTGAGTTAAAATTTCGATATCTTAGATTTATAGAAACACTTTCGAATCGTAATATGAATTTAACGACAGTGGTATAACAAATGCAGGCTACCATTGAATTTGTTACTATTGAGTTAGTAACACGTTCGCGCAGAATAGGGGCTTGAAGTGGAGATATTTATAACGATGCGAGTGCGTTAGCCTATCAGAGAATGCCGGTCATTCAGAGATATGTCAACAACAGAAGAATGGAAACCCGCCGTGTATCTTGGTCTCAGGAAGTACAGTGTGCACTTCGAAATAATATAACTTAAAAAAAATCATGTAATTTTATTATTGAAATTTGTTTCACAAAATTTGAGAATAGAATACATCGGTCTTAATTATAATTTTAATAAAGGCTTTAACCGAAAAACTGTCTCTTGTTCTTTTTAAAAATTGTTGTTTCATCATCAGCCTGTATCTATCCACTGCTGGAAATAGGCCTTCCCCAATGCCTTCCACCACATGCGATCCTCAGCTTTCCGCATCCAGCTACTTCCGGCTATCCTAACAAGGTCGTCGGTCCATCTGAAGGGAGCCCCACGCTTCTCCGACCTATGCGCGGCCTCCATTCCAAGACTTTCCTCCCCCGTCGCTGACTCGGCAGACGTGGCCACTGCCACTTCAACTTGCTGACTTTAAGAGTTATATCGACTACCTTCGTTATCCGTCGAATTTCTTCGTTTCGGATTCTATCCCTTAGAGAAATGTTGTTTACAAAAACTAAAAAGTTAAAAATAGTTCAAATTTTAAGAATAAAATGATTAACGAGAACATTAATGTCATTGTATTGGGTTTTTTCTCACTAAGAAATAAGTGGTACATTTATTTCTTACTATGTAACTCGGATACTGACATTTTTTGGTCATGTCTGCAGGCGTAATGACGAATCCATTGAACGCCTGGTAGTACAGGGTAAGGCGGAGGGCACCAGACCTAGGGGAAGATCACCTATGAGATGGACCGACCAGATAAGAACGGCTATGGACGTACCCTTGCATCAATGTGCGAAAAAAGCAGCGTACAGGGAGGAGTGGCGGCGGCTTGTGAAGCGGGTCACTGATACCTAATACGTGATAACCACGACGAGTCTGTAAAGACTCAAGCGACGAAGAAGTAGAAGATGTAACTCTATATCGAAAATTAGATTAAAAATGTTGTATAAACCAATCACTAAGACAATACTATTAATATAAGACTAAAGTTTCAATTGAACTCGACATTAAATTTGGCCGAAATCACGTTCAAAGATTTAGTTACATAAAACAAAGTAACATACATTATAAGCTGCTAAATGCGTGTTCGATATAGGAAAGTATCGTCCTGGCTTACACCGTCCAACCAAACCAAGCTTTGGTTTTCCACGACTTTGACGTCCCTCGGTATGTTGAATCTTTAGGAGATCTAGCTTCGATGTGATTTGTCAGTTAAGTTATTCCTATTAATTGAATATCAACAATTTTAATGAGCCGTGGTAGATCAATGCAAGTGCAGCAGTAGCCGTAGTAAGTTGTTCTGTGTAAGGGCCGTGGTAGGTCACCGTCCGGGTGGTCGCCTAAAGTTGCATAGTAATTCATTGGTCCCCGGTGCCGGCACCAATAAATTTGTTATTGCAATTAATGTGCTGATTTACCACGCATTTGACGGTGAAGGAAAACATCGTGAGGAAACCTACATGCTATAGAATTTTTATCTAAGACATGTGAAGTCTGCCAATCCAAACAGAGAGATCTCTTTGCAGAGAAGGCCTGTGGCCAGCTACAAATCTTTTTGAGGCACGCTCTAAATCGTATAATAACGTAATACTAGAATAGAAGCGCGAGATGTCCCGAACACACTCAAGGTTATTTATAGAAAAGACCCTCACGTGACATCAACAAACCTTACGCAACTAATACACCGATCTTTCTAAATAATTCCGCGTCTAAAACGTAAAATATACTGTAATGGAAAGCGGCTATTAAACGGGAATATCGTAAATTGATTTTAATACGGACGTTTTTACACCGAAAGCGATATAATGTGCGACGTATAGTGCTGTAAATAAAGTAATTCAGTGGTATTGACTTTATAGGCATCGGTCGGAATGCTCGGCGTGTTCGGTCGTGCGCGCGACGGTGTGAGTGGATGCCGAGGTGTTACGTGGTACTCTATAAAACGCGAAATGGAAACACCACCGCACTGAATACAGGGCGGTTGGTTTTAAATATTGTATTTAATTTTATTACAGTTATTATAAACTAGCGATATGTTCATTTATTTACTATCTCGGCTTATTGTAACCGACATAAAAATGGGTAGACGTTCTTTATTCGCCTGATTTTTTTTTAATGTTCGAGCACTCAGGCTCTAGTCTTTTTTTTTGACAGATATATATGTATGACAATTTTTTAAAGGTTAAAGTATACCAACAATATTTTTTATATACAAATTTTAGTAATATTCTTCTTTACCATTCCAATTAAGCTTAAACTTGTGCTAGGAGATGGTTCACGTCGATTATTGGATGGATTCGAACCTACGGTCTTATTCAAAATGATGCTACAAAATTCCAACTAAGTTTACGTTGTTATTTGAATGGTGGATTGAACAAACTACGTTTCACAGACCGTACCCTAAACCATTAGGTAATTGATGCATAATTTAATGTTTTTAATAACCTTTTTAAGTTAAATTAAATAGAGTATTTTGAAAATATCCTTTCCAGATTTTTTTATACTTTCTAAGCAACTGCTTGACTACGATCCCACCTCATGTTAAGTGGAAATGCAGTCCTGGATGATAAGGCGCACTAGCTTAGTAAATGCCTATTCATTCTACTCTTGAAAATACTCGCATTGTAATCGCAGGCAAACTATTCCAGTCCTTTTCTGTACGAATAATGAAAGACGAAGCAAAGTGCTTCGTCCGGGATTGAGGGATGTTCACAACAAAATTATTATCTATTTGTATTGTTTAGCGCTTGGCCAATCACACTTTTAAACACATTAATAAAAATAAAAAAGAAAGTGCTTCTAACGTGTTCATTTGAAATGCGCACTCGCTGGGCCGCGTGTCGCGCGTGGGTAGACGTACAAACAGCGTTCTGTACACGCTAAGTCCCTACAGTGTTTTGTTTATTACAAAATCAGGCTGTATAATGTGTTTCTCTTACGGTACATTGTCCTTGCGATACCGTGGGCGCTACCGATCGCCCACGGGCTAAGGCGTGGACTTGCCCAGGCATTGGTAACAGGTTCCTTAATTGCAAAAACTGTATTCGTGCTAGTGTTTTGTTTATTATTAATTGTTAGAGCATGCTGTTAGTTGGGATATAGTGTTATTGGTGCAATGTTCAAATGTTATTCGTGTTTCCTTTGAGCTATTGTTTTAATGGTTTCTGTATTGCATAACGGTTGAGATCCTTTTTAGGATAATGGAGTAGTACTAGATTTGTTGTGTGCATATATGTTCTACAACTATAGCTTTAATATACAATACTAAAATATTGAATTATAAATTACTGGAATTATTATGTTTTATTTATTTATTTTATTCATACTTAATATAATCGAGCGTTTACATTGCATAAAGCTTTTTTTTAATATTATTTCGAAGGACGTGCTTGATCACGATCCAACCTGATGTTAAGTTGAAATGATTTTTTTTAACGGGGAGGAAATCTTCAAAAAGATACCGTGGCTTCTGGAAGGCGGCGGTTATGTGGGGTTTTTACCCACTAAAACCTCCTCGGTGGCCCTTCCTCAGTGCATGGTGGGGGGCTCCGGGATCTCCAGAGGAACGCACCGGAGCCACTGCACTGTGCTCAAGGAGTGGACTTCCCGGGGAGGGGTGTACTCTCCTTGCTGTGCACTCGCAGTGCAAGGCGACACGGGTCAACCGATGTCGCCTTCTTTCCGGGTCCACCTTGGCGGACGATACAGGCCCTCGTGAATCCGAGGCCCCTTTATTCGCCTTCTACGACAGGCCGTACGATACCGTAGTCTTATTCTTGAGAGCCCAGAACTGCAGGGCTAAGTGTTATAACCTGTTCCGTGGAGAAATCTGCTGCACTTTAACCAGGAAACATTATGTGGCTAATAGTCGTTATAGTCGTTTCCAACTATCAAAACATTCTCTCAAGTAGAATGGACGCATTAGGGTCTATCCCTTCGTGTTTTAAATATTTCAGAATAGTAAATACGCGTGCAATGGAACATTTCATGCTAAGGCATTCGGTTAGCAGACCATAAATACACCTTAGCGTCGTTCGGTACGCCGGTATGCGAGGCCGGCATGTATGCGAACTGTGTGTGTTTTGTTAACGAATTCACGTATTTATGAAGATCAATGTCGGACCAGTGACGTGAAAAGATGAATACTGAGCGATACAAACGTTGCAGTCGATATGTTCCGTCCTGTTATACAGCGTGATGTTTTGTTACATTGGTCATTTTTTGTTAATCATTGTTGGAGAAATTGTAGTTATAGTACGTTTTTGTTATTATGTCTTATTTATTTTTTATTATTCTACCTATTCATTTTTATAATTCAATAAACCCACATTCATTCATACTACTATACGCTGGAAAATAAATAGAGAATGGATTATCCAACAAATCCTTTTTTTTGTTCACAGGAGGAAATCTTCAACAAGATACCCCGCCTTCTGGGGGGAAGGGTGCGGTTATGTGGGGTCACTAAAACCTCCCCGGTGGCCCTTCCTCGGTGCATGGTGAGGGTCTCCAGGATTTTGAGCTCCTCTGCACCGTGGTCTTAGGAGAGCACGTCCCGGGGGGAGGTTAATGCCCTGTGCCCTCGCAGTGCAAGGCAACACGGGCCAGCCGATGTCGCGTTCTTCTCTGGTCCACTTTGGAAGATGACAGAGGCCCCCACCCTTGTCGCCCAGTGAACCCGAGGCCCGTTTTAGTCGCCTTCTACGACAGGCAGGGGATACCGTAGTCTTATTCTACGAGCCCAGAACTACAGGGCTAATCCAACAAATCCTACCATATCCCACCATATTTATGAAGATCAATTTTAAGCCATTGACTTGAATAACGCGCATTATACACGTCTAGTTAACATTACGTTCCGTTCGGATAAATACAGGCTGATGTTTTTTCACATTGATTTTTTTTTATTTATGTTTGTTGTAAACCATGAAGTTTTTATCATAGTTTGCTTTTATTACTACATGTTATTTTTTTATTACATAATAATTTTTTATCAAATTGATTCAGATGACTACACGCAGGATAGTAATTAGAGAATTCCATAAAATCCTACCATATCCTACTTATGTAAATGCTGAACGTTTGTACTAGTTGAAAATTACCGTTCTGGTTTGTTTTGTTAATGTTTGAATTGGTAATTTCTTCTATTCATCATTGGAGACTGGTAATTTGGATTTATTAAAATGCTGCAGAGCATAGCTGTATTATGGGCAGCGCGTATTAACTATTAGTAAAATTTTCTGTTCGTTTTTCGTCTTGATTCGATTAGGTTGAATAGTCAACAAATTTTAAATTTAAACTACTCAAAATGCTGAAAATTAGCTTCGACAATTCAAGTAGTTTTTTCATGTTTTACTTATTATCGTTTAAGTCTATAAAATTAACAAAGTAAGAAAATTACCTTTAAATAAAACTTTAAATAATAAATTGGAAAAGATGGCAAACGAGCATGCCGATCACCTGAGTTCCTGATCTTTAGATATCCCGTCGCCCACAAACACCTACTAACGAGAATGCAGGTGCGTCGCCAACCTGTTATAAGGAGTTGAGCCGCCGTCATCCCGCTTACCAGGAAAAACTAATATAGTATACCAGTGCCGCTTTCGTATTCTGCAATTTCGTGGCTCTTCCCCGATAAAGCAACAGCAGTTGCAGTGGCATTGCCCAACGTTTCGTCCACTCTACTGCAGTATTTTTCACATACGATAAGCTCGTTTGGAATGAAACTTATAATAAAAATAATTATTATTATGACGAAGTAGTCATCGTAGACAACCTTCAACGTGAAACTCATTTCGATTAAAAGAAACTCTTGAAAATAAATAACAATAAAAATTTCAAAAGACAAGCTTCCCCTCGTGGAAATCCCTACTCCGCGAGAGTCAAAAGTAATTTTAAAACACTCTAATTTTATTAAAAGTTTTAGTGTAAATATGAGTAGTTAACATTACCTTTGCTAACAAATCCTTCTATGTGACATACTCAGTTCAGTACTTGGAGTGGTACAAGTGGAGCGCTGTGTAAACAGTCCTTGCGGGATTATAGTAGCGTTATGAGCTCGGAGTGCTCAGCCGTTAGTGTCGGCTGTGCACGCTCTGCTACTCTTGCTTATCAAGTAGCAAGCGGAATAAGTGGCGATATACCTGTAACGACCCCCAAAAGTAAAATCATGACAAAATTCCTATGCGGATACTTGCTAACGATGTGAAAAAACCAAATAAATGACGAGCTCTCTCGTTACGTTTTCTTTTTCTCATAAGTGACAGGAGCCCATCGCATTACACCATTTTATATTTTGTGTTTTTTTTCTCTATATTCAAATAAACATAGAATCACAGGAACATTTAAAACGTTTTAGTGCTAAATTTCTGTCCATACAAATAAGCGATAAGACCGCTCATTGCGCATGCAATAATATCGTAATTATCAATCAATATGTAAAATTGAATATTTCTGTGATGTATTTTGTTAATTGTGCAAATAAATTATGTTTATTCATTTTTAAAAAGTAATTATTTGTAAGTAAGAAACCAAAAGAAGAGGAAAAGAGAAAGCAAGTAATAGTTCTTTTTTTTTAGAAATATTACTAACATTTTTGTTAACCATTTCAACTAAGCTTAAGCTTGTGCTAGGAGGTTCACGTCAATAGTCGAATGGTTGATTCGAATCTAAGACCTTACGATTCGTAGAACGTACCCTAAACCATTAGGCTATTGACGCTTCGATTTTTACTCACATATCTACAAAAATTTCCGACATTACAAAAATTAAATTTTTCCAAATTTTATATGATAAAGAGATTTTTTAAGATCTTGGAGAGAATGATATTTGAGTCGTCGGTTGTAGCAGGCTAATGTTTTATTTTATAAAATGAATAATATAATAAGGTTGTCTGGCGGCAGTCTCATGTACGACCTATTGTTTTTTTAAATTTTCACTGCGATAAGTAAATCGGTCAACAAATAAAGATTATATAATTTATAGGCGGTTGATTGTACAGTCGCTTAAGTGCGTCGTCTTTATCCCTTGCCATTTCACATTGGAATAGAGCGCGGTAAATAACAATCTAGGAGAACCTGATATCATATTGATACTGGCTGATACGTTTAATAAAAACGTATAATAAAAAAACGTAACGTACGATTGATAAAAACAGATGCAATCCCTATCCGATATCTGCTAGGAAGTTTGTGTATGGCCGAGGATCATTGCATCAATTTTTTATTTTATCAAAAATCTATCTACAATGCTCGGTTGGTGCCCATACTAATGTTTGGCAGTGATAGTTGAATACGGCAGAAAAAATACTAGAGTTAGATTAATGCCATGGATTTTTAGGGAAACAAAATAATGATGGCAAAAAAGTATGGCTTGAAAGAGGACGTTTTGACCGAAACTAAGAACCAGTTTTAAAAGAACTCGTAGATATCAGCTGATAGACTAGTCAAAGGTAATTCAATTTTTTTTTATCTTTTTCAAATACAACTTTAAAAAGTCCTTAATCTATAATTATTAGGCCCCTTTTTAATTTTTTTTTTAAGTTTTTTTTTATATTTTAAAAAGTAAGCTAGCAATATTTCGTTTTCTTTTTTTTTCCTCTTATTTTTAATTTTGAATTTAGTTTAATTTAAAATTAAAATTAAGCCTACAAATATAACTAATACGAGATGGGCCCAGGTTGTTGATCTCGGCCACGTACGCATCATCTGAATCTAGTTTCGTTAATCGGTTGATGTGTTTATGTGATCGTTAAATTTTTTAACGTTAAAACGATAGTTTAATCATTTTTTTTAATGCGATGAAAATATTTGACTGTCCAATTGATAACGAGTGATGCACTATGCCCCAAGCCCCCACGAGCAAAAAACCGACTTCAAATCTAATGGGGAAAGGGAGATATGTTAAGAGACTCACCTTTAAATGTATTAAACTTTTTTTCTGGTGCAAATAAGCTATACTATTATTATTATTTTTATTTATTTTTAGACCTTTTATTATTATTATTAAATTAACGTAAATTTGTGGTAATTTACAAAAGTTGAAAGCGAAAATAATCAGTTTTATGCTTGTGTTTTATTTGCGTAAGCACTTGTGGATTGTGGACACACAATAAACCGTACATATGTCTTTTTTTTTAAAGAAAGCTAGCAATATTTCTTTTTTTTCAGAAATATTACTAACAATCTTTCCAACTAAGCTTAAGCTTGTACTAGGACATGGTTCACGGCAATAGTCGAATGGTGGATTCGAACCCACGACCTTACGATTCGCAGGCTGTACCTTAAAACGCTAAGCTATTGACGCTTCAACTTCGATTCAACGTTGTAAAATAAAAACCTAATTATAATTAATAAACAACATTATGCTTTTAAATGATACTATCTGCGCCCTGTGGTTGTACCCGCGATTAAAAACTATTTATTTAAAATTTTCTCAAATATAATTAGCCTACGTTATCCCTTATTACATCAACTAAATCTCGTCAAAATCGGTCCAGTCATTCCAAATATTAGCTGGGACAAATAGACAGACAAAAATTATAAAAAATGTTGTTTTGGTATATGTCCCGTCAATACATTCACATGCGTGTAGTAAAAAGCGGTTATAATATTACAAACAGACAGGGCAATTTTATTTATTTGTATAGATCGATACGAAGTGGTTGATTCATTTTATTTTTTGGCCGACTACCGGTAAATTGCATACAATAAATTTTAATGCATGTCCTAAAACAGGCAAAAGCTCTTACGAATTGCATACTAAAAATGAGGCGTATAAAGATTGAATGATTTATCATTATATTTATATTTACGGAGGTTGTTAGTATGCCATCTTACAATCAGATCTCGAGAAAGCGTAATCAATGTTACAGTGCACTTACATTAACAAAAGGCGTGAAGAGGTTCAGCTTCACCCCAACAAGATGAGGTCCCTAAAGAATTAATGCCGTCGGGCTGTGTCCAAGCGTCCTAAGAATCTAACTTTAGGAACACCGTGGAGTTATAATGCGAGTCTGACAGAACCCCTTCTTGCCCGGCGGGGATGGTTATGCATTTCCCTAAATTTACAAGTGTATTTACGAGAAAAAACAAAAACCAACTTTAAATCAAATCAAACATTATTTAGCGTTTAGCTATTACTCCCTGACGCCCTCTTTGTATTTCCGATTTATCTCAGGAAAATTACCAAACAGAATCAGAACCTAACAAAACTCTCATCGAACTACCCTTGAAATACATCCTTTTCAATAAAAAATGAAGCGTCGAAATTGGTTGGCGTGGTATTCGTCCATTTATCGCGCACATACTTAATGCAAATTTAGACTTATATGGTTTTCTCATGGATGTCATTGTCAGAATTGGATCAATTGAAATGACCACGTGGGAAGCGCCAGCTTTCTAATAAAAAAAGAATCATCAAAATCGGTTAACCCAGTCCAAAGTTATAAAGAAATGAACATACAAAAACATTCAGTCGAATTGAGAATCTCTTCTCTTTTTTGAAGTCAGTTTAAAAATGTATCTATCTTTCCCTTCGATTTCAATATGGGTCTTTCTAATATAGATTGAATAGGCATTTACTAATCGGCTTTACATCAAATTGCATCTTCGTAACATATAACATCAGGTGAGATCGTGGAAAAGTACTCGTTTAGAAAAAAAAAATCGTAATAATAATAAATAAATCCTTTTAGAAGTCGGCTAAAACGCGATTATATTTACTCAAAAACATAAGTGGGTGCGATAATGTAGACCATTCCTAACGAACACGTTCGATGCCAGATATGCATGTAGGTTAGCATTATTTGTGCGGACGCCAAATCAGCCTGTCACGGCGAGGCCTATGAGTTACGGAGTCAGCCGATATCTAAATTATGGGCTCTCTATGCATATGTGGCCGGGGAAACCTTCGTTAGTAGGAAAGCGTTTGATTGATGTATGGGACCTAATGTATTCAGCATTGATGATTGCTTCTATACCGCTTGTTGGACGGGTTTTTTTAATCGGTTATGCATCTGTGTTGGTTCTTGTAGATTTATGCATGTTGCATTTAGAGCAGCTTGGTAAATTTCCTCTAGGAATTTCTTGAGATAGTGTATATGGGCGCAAATCGCCTAGTATCGAAAATACTGTTTTTTTCAAGTTGAAAATTTTAATCAAATTTGGAATAACTACGCATTAAATAAAAGTTCTGCGCCATCTGTGATGGGACTGTGTAAGAACGATATTTGTTCATACGAAATTAACGTAATCATGTTAAATAAATCATTGACAGTTGTGTTAAATTCATTTACATATTTATTTTGGATATTTAACTATATTTCATTAATTATTTGTAGTTATTTTATTTGTTTGTTACAAAGGAAGTCAAATTTTCTGTAACGGTTTAACTTATTGAGAGATCAATATAAAACGACTGTATTTTGTAATAACGTGATTCTTGTACTGACCGTCGTGATACGACAAAGCAAGCTGAATCTGGAGTGTGTATTTCATTATGGATTCCGACAACGAAACCCCTGGCGGAACGCCGACATGTATGATCGTTTGTGTTTTGTTACGAAGCTATGATGGCGGTCGGTGGCTGGCTGGTAGACTTTCACCGTTGTCTGAGAAGTGGATGAACTCTCGGGTGGTTTAGCCGGCACCCCTATCGGCTTCTAACTTCGACTTGAACAGAACCTTTAATCATTGCATTTCAATTCAACGACTTCCGAGAGGTTCGGTCTGTGGTTTTATCGCAAAGCGATCAAAATGGCTACTAACTTTCAATGCCACTTCGGGAAAAGTGTAAAAATTTAAATTAAATTACGTGTTTTTTCTTTACTTTATAGGGACTGCCCTTTTGGGCATGTCAGCCCCGTCATACCCTAACCTTGGTAACATACATCGATCGCATGAAGCGTGAAAGAAAGTCATCACTGTTGCATGGCCAAAGCCACCAGCATCCTCGCTCCCTCTGAGGTCGGATCAGATAACAACATTAAAATAGCACCCATATGTTGTTCCCTCAATTTAAGGCTTTCTTAATGACTTTCTTCCCGCTTCATGTTTGGCACATTCCCCCATTATGTGCTGCACATCATTCACCACTTGGCAAATCTCACAGTTCTGTGAGTCAGCCTTCCACATCCGATGTGCTAAACATTTTGAAGAGAAATGTCCCGACCTCAATCTGTGCACCGTTGTGATATGCATTCTGCTTGTTTCATTTAGGAACCAAGGCAACTGAGGACGTTGACTTTGTACGATTTTATTACCATATACCTATATAAAATTACGATAATCGTATATAACGTAAATAAAATAAATTCCAATGTGCAATGTAAAAATTCTTACCCATCATCGTGGCGATGAATCGGGTCCAAGGGAGGTACGTCGAGTTATAAGCAATAGAGATTCAGGCTATGCGATTTAAGAGCTGTGCCACCTCCCAATCCGGTGGAAAAGTCTACGCCGAGTTACAAGCAATATAGATTCAGGCTATACGATCTAAGAGCCGTGCCATCTCTCATTCCGATGGAAACGTAAAAATAAGTTTCTCTGGACGATGTCGGGCAACAGCGGCTAGTGTTATAATATTACTTGCTCCGAAAAAAAACACAAATGGAAATAATATCGCCGCTCTTACTGTCTTTGTTTCGAAATACATGAGTTGTAAATCCCTAAACATCTCGTTATCATTAAATAACGATTGCTTTGAGATCATAACTCTCAATTAGCATCGAGTTCATTGACCTCGATCTCTGTAGTGATCACGGACAAAAAAATACTCGTATTAAGATAAAATCGCATCGCCAAAAACCACATTAAAATAAGCGCGTGATCATTGCATGTGTGGGGAAATAATTATTTCCTTTTATTAATAAGTGAAAGCTAATTAAATGGTAATTATTCCCACGCTCCAATAATTTTCTGTACCATGTAAACGGTATCGATAAATTGGTGAACGCATTCTGATCTCATGCGCATAATGTCGTAACTTGTTATTTTACACTTTGATAGTGTGAAGCTTCCAGTAAGATGAACGTACGTGCAGAATGTTCGGTTGTTTTTTAAATAAGCTGAGGTTAATGGCCAGTAATACCAATATATCGAATTATAAATAGAAATACAATACAGTACATTCTGACTATTTCAAATGATTTATTGTCATTTACATTATGATCTATAAATGACGGTAAATTATTAAAATGTTAAAAAATACATAAATAATAATGGAACTGGTCTAAGTTTGTTCTACACAATTGGAAATATACTATTTTAAATAGGTTAAAAAATAATAACAAATGTACAGGTAAATATTAATATTATTTTTGTGTCAACGTTCAGTTTAATTTATGGCGTCACATTTTATGTATGATGGTGTGCACCAAGTGATATAAGTAATAGAAAGATATGATCTTTCTATACACAAATATATATTGTTTTATAAAATTAGTTATTGTTCTCATGTAAGTGACCTGTAATGTCTAAAGTGAGGATAAAGTTTCTTAAACCTAAAAATATGTTTATAAAATATTACTTATAGGAAATAAGTATAGGCGGTAACTTATTCTATATCTTAGCCTAATCCCGGCTGGAGCCAGGCTCTCGTTCTTCTTCTATATATTGCCCAGTTTTTGGCATCATCAATTGTTAAGCTCTAGGAAGCCATGTCCTTTTGTTTGATATCCAGACAGCGGATTGTAAAGATGGTCGCTAGGCCGTGACCTAGCTATCTCCAGTACCTCAGTCCCTATCAAGTGAAATATCGCTCTAAGATGTTTAAAACGGGAATTCAAAATAAGACTAAAACGCGATAACATACTAATAATACAAATAAAAGTATAATATTTACTAGCAAAAACAAAAACAGACTTCAAATGGAATCAAACGATAATCGCAATTATCAAAATAATACATAAGAAAATATTACCTTATATTTTCTTATGTATTATTTTTTGTATTGCGAATTATCGTAGGAATTAGAACCTAACCAAATTCTTATGAAACTGCTCTTAAAATACATCCTGTCTAATAAAAAAATAATCGAAGGCATAAAAGAAGAGAGAGAGAGAAGGAATAAAAGAAGGCGTAATATTAAGTTATTCAACCGTTTTATCATGAATGCTTGTGTCAGAATTAGACCAAATTGAAATGGGACCATATGAGAAGCACCAGCTTTAAAACAAAAAAAGAATCATCAAAATCGGTCGAAGTTTATGAGGAGTTTATAGTCGAACTGAGAACCTCCTTTGTTGAAGTCGGTTGAAAAACAAAAACCGACTATAAATTTTAAATGCTTATTATATATCTCATTAAAACCCTATGAGTGAAATATATTTACACGAGTATTTCTCTCGGCAATCCTAGAACAACGCAAGATGGCCTAAGTGTCGGGGGAAATAACGGAATCAGAACGTGACAGTAGTGTTGCCGTCTGAACTTGCGGGCGCTTAGCTACGGGCCGAGATAAACAGAGGCAAGTAGAGGCAGGCACGCGAGAGACACGCGCCTCCTAAGTAACACACTTCTTGTGCGCTTTAGTGGCATTACTATTTATCTGTTTAAATGTCAAGTATTAGTTACACTGCTGGTATTAATCAATTCGGTATTTATTTATCAACAAGTTTATTTATTCGTAAACATATAAACCAATTTAAATGTTAAACGCTACTACGCGGAAACGCTCTCTTTGATTTCTCTTTTCCAAACACGCTGCATTCTTGTATCACCTGTCTGTTTATTTTTTCTTTATTTATTAGGGACTTTTGCCCTTTGGGCATGTCCACCCCATCATACCCTAACCTTGGTACACACACATCAATCGAATGAAGCGAGAAAGAAGGTCATCGTTGCATGGCCATTGCTACCACCTTCCTTGCCGTCTGTAGTTAATGTTGACAAAATGCTGACTGTCTTCCATTATTATTAACTAGCTGTTCCCGCCCGCTCTGATAGGCACTTGACAGCACTTCTGTCTGTTTACAAAAAAAATATAAAGCAATAATTACATAACATAAATATATTGTTGCATCCTTACCCATCTACATTATACTTTTCCCATCTCATCTATCATATGTCACCAATCGCATATCACCTGCGTTTTTGACAGACAGATTTTCTCAGAGGCATTGTCTGCCACGAGTTCCTAGTGCGGTTTCGAATACTTCACAAGTAGGTTTGCTCACGATGTTTACCTTCACCGAGCGCGTGGTAAATCAGCATTTAAAAATGCCGCAAACAAAATCATTGGTGCCTGGGATCCGGGGATCGAACTTGCTAGCGTACTATGCAACTTGAGGCGACCGTCTGCACACTGATCTACCACCATTACTTTTTTTAATTTATTTAATTTCCTGCTGCTATTTATTCTGCAGCAGCTTTGTTTACAGCATTTATGTCAGTAGATTTAATTTCATCGATATTACTATCATAACTATTTTACCACCATTACTATTATAATGATAATTACAAACCATTATCAAAAACAATTTGGTACTTTTGTACGATATTTACAATCATTGATATTGGCTCAGCCAAACGGAGTAATCGATACCAATCCTAATGACGATTGAAATAACAACCTGCCTGTTGTTATGTTTTTATATACCTTTAAAAGTAACATGAAAATAGCTTCAAAGCTGTGTCGGGAAGATCTTTGAAATGTCGTCGCGGTCCCGGAACGAGTTGCCGTTCATAATATATTCCATCTACCGTAAGAGCATATCTTTAAAGCAATACCGACCCTATTCGTTATCATAGGACCTGTAAATGCAAATCAATTCACTATCCTACATCCAGCCCGGTTTCGCTATAAATAACAAAGTTTTGATTAGAGAAAATCCCGAACATCGCATGTATATTCATATGGATATTAATTAGTGCGCATGAAATGGAATGTGCTAATAAACTGTCCTTACTATCATCGATATTGGTATTTCCAATTATGGCTGCGGTTCGGAGCTAAGAAGGTACTAGAGTGGACGCTTAATTAAAACACGGACGTGGTTTTAATTAGGTTGGTGCATTCATGTCTTCGGCAAGGTCGATTGCGGAGTACCGTTGGAAGTCGCGTTGCGTTTTGTACAGAGAATTAGCGAACCTTGCACTAATGCCCTTGTCAAGGATTTCCGCTACATATAACCTCCTTAACACTAAGTCCACGGTTGACATTTTTTCTAATTCACGCAAGGTCTTCCGCACCTTAGTGTTAAAAATTGTGCAGTAATTTTGGCTAATACTGATATTTCTATTACTTTATAATTTATTAAAATATTTTTGTAACTATTTATAATGAAATCGTTACGTTTCTTTATAGCGAATGTTGTGTACACAACAGGACTTAGTTTGTAAACTTGATTATTACAACAATGTATGCTTGTGTAATGCTGTTGGTGTATCTTATTAAATAAATAAATGCCATCATGCCGGGATGTCTTCTTAAATGAAACAAGTTTTATTTAAAGTGCCGGGCGCTACAAGATCTCACATATAAATAACTGGCACTAAAAACTCATATGAATATACGCAAACCCTTAAACCTTCAAGTAGCCAAATCCCGCTCCGGGAGTAAAAAATATTTGTATGGCGGCATCGATTTTGATATTTTAGTATATGTTGCAGGCATTATATATATAAAAAAAAGGAAAATAGTAACTGTAGAAGTGGCACTTTTTAACAAATGCAGAGTAAACAATTTAAGTGTATTGGAAAAGAGCACGGACACAGGTCTGTGGTTGCAATCTAAGAATAAAATTAAAAAAAAAACCTCACAACGTAACTATAAATACATTATGTCTATGTTTTTAAAAAAAGATTTACTCCCGGGACTATGCCACACACGCTGTTTGTTTTGACAGGCAGGAACGGGAGCTTGCCACTCAAGCAGAAATAATAAAAATGGAGACGACCGTATTAGGGAATTAGATGGAATATATTATGAGCAGCAACTCGTTCCGAGACCGCGACGACATTACAAAATTCTTCCCGACTCAGTGTTGTTGTTTGTTAAGTTGTTGAAGCATTTTCATGTTTAAACACAATATATTAAAGTGTTACCCAACATATGGGATGTTTACATCCTTATTCACATCTAGAAATCATCGCAACATTTTTCAAAGTGGAATGTCTTGATATTTTTAATATAAGTTTTAACCTGATTCAAATATTTTCAAAACATGGCCATGGGCCGTTTCAACAAAAAACATATTCAACATATAATTCTTAGATTTATTTTTTTCTTGTAATTTATAAATATATCTAAAGAGCAGTACCGACTAACAAGTGAACGGAAGATTGCCATTGAATTGATCTACATGTCAAGTTAATATGAAATAGAAACATAAAATGTTGTTATTGAAATGAAGAAAGTTCTTTATTTCGTAAATTGGGTAAAAGGACTGTTAGCTAGCAACACATGGCACCCGGCGACTGTTTTGGTTAATAACTACTTCCAATGATATCTTAGTGAATCTTTTTGTATCTTTGATTCATAATTAATAATATTAACTTGGCATTATAAACAATAATTTAACTTTATTATTCGTATGTAATAGGACTTCTAGCTAATTTTGTATTAACATTGTAAGGACTTCTTCTTCTATAAGCTCTACAGCCCTTTGTGAGCCTTGGCTTGGTGAAGCAACATCCTCCACCTCGGTCTATCCATGGCCGCAGTCCTCCAGGTTCCTATGCCAATTTCTTTGGCGTCTTGATTGACAACGTCTATCCGGGGAGCTTTGCTCTTCCCCGACCTCTTCGACCTTCGGTATATACGAGGCACAAGTTTTATTGTGAACTTTTTTAAGTAGAAAACGAAAATATGAACATGTTTAATCTAATATAATTTTTAGCTATTAGGCTATTGCTGCTTTTTAAAGAGGAAACTTATAAATATTAATTTCAAGGACTTGCCTGTTCTAAAGTTTCTTAACTCTTGTGTTAGCCGGAGCATGGAAAATATGTAATTATAATAAACGGGCGTCACACGTGACGCGATTACATGCAGACATGTATGGATTTATCTCTACGCCTTCACTAAGTTAAATGAATATGGTAAGACGAGAGACACCTTTCAGTAAAACCAGAAGCTGTTTGTATCGTATAATTTATATCGATACATGACATATCCCGCTACACCGCACTAGTGGCAGCCGAGATTGCGTTAAGTATTTTGTTAGACACGGCTTCCTGAATAAAGTTAGTGTGTTATTTTTTTTAAATCGTGAAGCATGCCACTCATCAAGGCTCTGTTTACAATTGTGTCAAAGAAACCTTTCGGTGACATCATAGTTAACGTATATTATATATATATATATATATATACGAGTATGTATAGATTAATGTTATTATATAAATATATGGATTGCTGTTACTTCAGTTTATGGGTTCCGTTGGCGTACTACTGACATTCGAATAGAGTTTAATTTGTAGTATTTAGTGATCTGCCACGTAATAACATAGTCGGAATATGCTGTTATATTTTAATCAGTTGATCAATATAAACAACAAAATTTCAGATCTGAAATATCACCCTATCGTCGTTCATTATGACATTAGTAGATTACGGTTTCCTTCTTAATGACTATTGAACTGTAATTGGTCGTTAGTAAAAGATCCGTGATGACTGTAAAGATGAAAATTCTTATGATCTCATCATCACTTTATTGAGGGGAAAATCTTAGCGGCCGCTGCCCTTGTCACCAGTCTTCCTGTGGCGTTGTCACAGTCATCTGTGTAATAGTCTCAGCTGATTGTGAGTCGGGATATCGCTACTACAGCATGTTGGAAGCTGTAGTGCAGCTTTTTCATCACTGTTTTGATGACCAGAACTGATTCGTGAGGCCTTGGGCCTCGCGCACGGTAAGGATGCGCGAGCCTGCCCCGATCTATATACCTGGGTGGAAAGGGATTCCTTTTCCATCTGGTTCTACGAAGTTGTAGGACTTCTCCGACCATGCCGAATTATTTGTGTGACATAAGCCGCTGCAGTGTTCCTAGCATTGTTGAAGTAAGAATATTATTTGTTTGCACTAGTAAGGTATCAGGTGGTACCGGAAGCCGAGCCCCAGTGCCAGTTGATTTCCCAATAACAATAAAATCAAGTCTCGACTCTTATTACGAGCGGTATTGACATGTCCTATCGGAGAAGGGCTATTAAAGGCTCCGTTGTTTATTACACATACTTTCTACATAAAGGCAATTAAGCACTTCCTACAGTAACGGTATGTTTTAGCGATCTGTAAATCTATTTTAAAACCAATGTATGGTGCAGTTAATTTCAAATAGAAACGTATTATGTTTTAATGGTATATAATAATATCTTTATCTACATATATGCGAATTACCACTTATCTCTCTCATGGTGATTACTTTTGTTAGGTAAACTATATTAATTATGGGGCAACATCTAGTTTAATGACAATACTGGTGCTTTGTCCATGGCCTTTTTTTTTTGTTGACAGGGAGGAAATCTTCAGAAAGATACCCCGCCTTCTGGGGGGAAGGCGGCGGTTATGTGGGGTTCACTAAAACCTCCTCAGTGGCCTTTTCCTCGGTTCATAACGAGGGGCTCCGAGATCTCAACGTGGAACGCACCGGAGCCCCTCTGCACTGTCCTCAAGGAGAGCACGTCCCTGGGGGGAGGTTACTCCCTCCCCCGTGCCGGTCAACCGATGTCGCCTTCTTCCCGGGTCCACTTTGGTGGACGACGCAGGCCCCCACCCTTGTCGCCCAGTGAACCCGAGGCCCCTTTTAGTCGCCTTGTACGACAGGCAAGGGATACCGTGACGTTTTAACGTGAAGAGGAGAAGTTCGTGAGTGCATCCCACAGTCCTTGTGTTTGTGTACTTTCTGCTAGATAACGGAAGAGGCTCTGGCAACCGACCATTGGCATTATAACCATACACATAGTCGGACAACCTAGAAACTCCAAGGAAACCATTTTGTGCAGTGTTTTGTGTTTTACAAATCCTTTGTTTCACGACCGGTTTCTCACTTGAAATATTGAATTAAAGGAAAGTCCGTGCGAATGTGTTACGGAATCTCGTTTAAATATTACTCTCGTAAAGGCAATCTAGACGTTATTTTTATTGTAAAAGGATGTGAACGCATTACAATCGATAACGGGCATCGTAAATTTGTCATGTTATTATGGCCGTTTATTTGTTTTGTAATAAAATTTAAATTGTGTATCGATCTCTTTAAACTTCGAATCACATTTGTCACACAGAGATGGAACGGAAATGAAATATCAGCTTGTATATCATACGTATGTGAAATACGTAACGAATATATGCCAGAAAGCCTGAGTGTACGTGATTATGCAGTCAAGATGAATGAGGGTACGGGCTCTCGCTATAAACACTACCTCGCCGGTAGAAGATCCAGAGGAAGGCCTAAAATAAGTTCGGAGGGTAGTGTCGAGAGACATGAGGGAGTGCAAGATTTACTAAGATGATGGAACAGAACGGATTGGAAACCTAAAATTAATAACAAGGAAGAGAGACAGAGAGAGAGAGAGATTTATATGTATGTGAGTATGCATCCAGTTAAATTAAGTTAAATTTATGAGCAAAAAACAAAGCATACCCGAAATATGTACCACACCCAAACCTTTTTTTGAATCCTATTGGTGACAGAAAAAATTAAGGCTATCTGCTTTTCACCGTGGTTATCACGCCTTAAATGTTATAATTGCCACACGTGCAATAAATTTAGCCAGGGATTTTTTTAAACCCAAAACATAAACACATTTATAGTTGAAAACCTTGGATTCAAAATACAGATTGTTAAGTTGTATGTCAGACTCAGCTTGCTGATTCATAAGGTATAGATTGATTTCTATATCACAAAATTCATACTTCATCACATGATGGACACAATATCATTCTGAGACATCGTGCAATTATAAATAGTGCGGCCCGCTCGGCAGTGGAATGGACGTGTACTATCGATATATCGACATATCGACATGTCGACATCGGGAGATTTACAGCGGACGCACGGCGTACGTACGTGTTAATTAATACCGAGTGAGCGACCTATTAAAATTGTCGATGGCAGGGAAATGTAGCGGCCTTGCGATAGACACTAACTGTACCTGCCTCCCCTTCTTATCTTCACATCGGATTTCTGCGGATAAATCCAGTGGCGGTCACAAAATCATTTAGGTAAGCACTGAGCGTGTTCCCTTGCTAACGTATTACACCTGCTCTAAAGCAAGGTTAACTTGAGGAATCAGATTTCCTCAGCAGTGTTTTAGAATAGTTAAGACTTTAAGTATACCTTTCTCAAACACCGGCAGCGCCACTGCAGCTCCTCTTGTGTTGTGTATAAAAATCTTTGCCGGGACCGGCCGGTCGTTGGGGTGTCCTGTCGCTGACAGATCCGGGGCACCCCGATCATAACGGCTGATGGCATTCGCGAAAGGTTTAGGGGCTGACCAGGCCTCACGGGCCCACCCAGGGTACTGGAGGATGGTCTTTAAAAAGATTCCCCCGCGTACCTTACTTTTTAATACCTAACTATTTACATGTAAACAATTTTTTACATGTACATATTTCAATTTATATGTAAATAGGTGTAAAACTTTATAAAATAAAAAAAAAATATTATATAATAAAAAAAAACTTTTAAAAAATATGGTCACCTTTAAAAAATTATTTTAAAGAATTTTGACAATCACAGTTAAACCACTAGTAACAAAGAAACAAGCAGACAAATGTATTCTGCATATAGATAAATTTAGTTGCACTCAGTCTGTCTTTAGCGAAGCGAAGAAATGCGTGAAAGGAGCTCAACTCTGTTATATTTGTTGTCAGTGCATCAAACTGCTTTTTATGCGTTTTAATGTTAGTAATATCTACATATATAACTTTTTTTATTGTTTTAAGTAAATAAATACATTTCTCTTCATAGCATTATAACCAGCAAATCGACAATTTGACTTTAGAATTGAAAATAACATTTACTCGAGAGTGTACAGCTGTACCGACTTCACAAATGTACCGACAGTAAGATCATTTGCAATAAATCAAACGTCAACCTTCAGTTTACCGATTGCCTATCAAAACTAGAACTCTAATGAGCCATCAGATAAAGTTTAGACCATAGAAAACTTAACACAATAAGTTACGTCCGCGAAACTCAAACGCAGTGGACAGAACAAAAAGCCCACTGCATCATTAGTCTAAAAGCGTTTAGCTAAAGATACAGTTGATAAAGACTTGCGAATTTACGTTCGCGTCAACGCGCCAGTGTGGACACGGCATTGTGCCCGCTCGCCGTATTCATATGCCAACACTCGATTTATGCATCGAACACTTTTATTTGCCACCCCCGATATAAAAAATTGCACCTCTTATCCTTTAGTCTCCGCACAATAGAGTCGACATTTGTTTGTCCTTCACTTTAGTAAGTGTAAATTATTATTGTTTCCGATCTGATCAATGGGGACAGTACCTCTTTGAAGGAATACTTGTTTCTTGTTTATTGCCGTGGCAAATTTAATTACTATCTCTTTGAGTAATTGCTCGCTTGATGGACCAGCTTGATGGTAGTAGATTGTCTGCATATTTACTCGGCTAAGTTATTGGTATAAAAAAATAATATCCTAACATAGAAAAACAAGTAAAACTCTTTCCGTAGCACAATTGTTAAGTTACACTTATAATACGTGAGTTGATTGTAAACTGTAAAGGGCATTAAGACTGGTAACATTTTAATGAAAATTATGTGATTAGTATAAGTGGTCTGATCTTGGTAACTTCTGTGTCTACACGACCCTATATAGCACTTCTGTAGTGTAAATTAACATTGTGATTATGGATTCTAGACTTGATTTTAAGCACAAAATCCTTTTTGAAGCCACTCTTTTTTCTAAAGAAGTACAGTTCTTTAACCTGTCTTTTAGAGTCAGTTAAAGTCAAAAATGTGTTAGCGTATATACATATGTGTATTCAAGAATTATCTTAAGAATATTGCTAAATACACAGAACCTAACCAAACTTTCATCAATTTACTTTTGAAGTACATATATGGTTTTCTCATGGTTGGTATTGGAACAAATACCAAGAGCACCAGCTCGCAAATAAAAAAAATTGCCAAAATCGGTTCACCCAGTCAAAAGTTATGCGGTTACAAACATAAAAAAGCATACAGACGAATTGAGAAACCCTCTCCTTTTTTGAAGTTGGTTGAAAATGATCGTAGTTTGTGTTCATGAGCAATTACATCAGGTAGCCATTTAGTTGATGTCCTTATAGCTACAAAACTAATATAAAAGAGAATAAATAATTTATATTTATCAAATATATTATTATATATCTCAGAAAATCTTATCGGTCGTAGTTCAAAGTCCCTCAAGCGGAGTCCTGTAGCGCTCTAGCGCTGCGATCGCAAAGGGCCCGTCTATCTTCGATCGCGACTACGTCCAGCGAGCTGATATCGAGTAATATGATCCGCTATTGTGTTGTCTCTCCCGACGAATCGTTAACTCGTAATTGACTATTGGAGACTCCAAGTCTCCGGGCCACTGTTGCCAGATAAACAAAGCTATGTAAACAGGCGCCTTGTTTTCCTATCCGCTAAGCTATAAAGCCTTCTGTTTCAAAAACAACGGGTTTCAAAACGATTACGGTGGCTATTGACCCTGGTAAATCAACACTTAATATATCAGTAATTAATTTCAATAGTACCGGCATCGGGGATCGAACTCGGGCCTAGCCTATTATGCAAGCTGAGCTATACAAGGGCTTGGGGCTGCGTTACTTGTGGCTATTTGCAAGAAGCAGTAAATCAACAGGGATTTTCTCATTAACATTGTTAGGTTATCGGGTACCGAACCCGGGACCGGTCGACCGTCGCGTGCGTACAAGTGAAAGTGTTTGCTGGCTCCAGTTTAAGGGTTTGGTTTGATTTGTATTTAAGAGGGAAACGTACACCCGCTTCTTCCAAATGTACTGCTTAATTTTTTACTACCAAATGATTGCGTAAGTTTAAATTTACTTCTTATTTACATTATACGTAATCATCAATATCATCCTGTGTCTATCTACTGCGGGAAATAGGCCTTCCATTTACTCAGAGAAGCCGTCCATATGCGATCCTTTCTCCGCATCCAGACACTTGCAGCTATCCTTATAAGTCGTCGGTCCTTCTGGAAGAAAACTACCGAGAAAGACCCATGCGCAGCCTCCATTCCAAGACTTACCTCCTATCTGCCGACACTGACTCGGCAGATGTGGAAGATGTGAAAATCTTCACCTTCTCATTTGACAGCAGTAGGGCGGCAGCACTGATATTATCAATTTAAAAGAAACGCGTAACATAAGTAGAGCTTGGTGGCTACTTTAAAAAAAATGCTAATAATTTTTTTTTAAAAATATTACTAACATTCTTGTTAATCATTCCAAAAAACTTAGGCTTGTATTAGGAGATATTGGATTCGAATCTACGACCTTACGATTCGCTCTCCGTATCCTAAACCGTAGGCAATAGCAGCTTAAATTAAATGTTCAACACGTGACTTGACAGTTGATGGTCGACAACAATTTGGTACCACCATAGAGTTAACATTTATTTATTTATTTATTTATACTTTATTTGCACACAATACAAAAAAAGGTACAAATAGGCGGACTTAATGCCAGTAGGCATTCTCTGCCAGTCTACCTTGGGGTTGTGTAGATACAAAGTAACGGGTACAAGCTATGTGAGAAAATAATAAATAAAAAAAACTATAATAAATGCATGCATATATATATATATATATATATATATATATATATAATATAGATACCTACTTACAAATAAATATATATATAAAAACGTATCATTACATCTTTTTGCAATAGGCTTATCTTCTGTGATGAATAGCCATTTACTAAAGCTGGTGCGCCTTACCATCCAGGACTGTATTTCCACTTAATATCAGGTGGGATCGTAGTCAAGCACATGCTTAGAGAGTAACCTATATCTCTGCCTACCCATAATTACCAGCGTTATTTAAATACATGATTTATTAAAATTTACCCCGACCCCGTTAAAGTTTTTATTAAATAGGCTTACACGTTTCTCGAGATCTCTTAATTATTACAATGAGTATATTAACTTTACAACATATTTACTTAATTAAAATAAATTCACTGTAACTTTAAAATCCAGAGAAAGTGGTCTCTTGTATTCGTGGATGGTCGTAATTATATTACCGACTTTATTTTAAATAACCCGGATATTAAAGCGTGTAAGTCTGTATCTCACTTTTAGAATATATTCGATTACTTTAAAAGTAAATTACTACTACTTTTTTTATATGGTATTTGTATGAATATATATTTATATATATATACTTAGGTATTTGTTATATGTTTAGCATATATATTTATATATTATTATTAATAGTATGTGTATATATTGATAAATGCGTATGTTTATATATATATGTATATTGTTGGCTTGTATTAAAATAAATATAATCACAGACCCACTTAAATACTTTTAGACGAAAGTTTCTGTCCATACAAAGGTTGTCTGGAAGAGATCGCTCTTAGCGATAAGACCGCCCATTGCGCATGCAATAACCTTGTCTAATGTGAAAATTGTAGTTACTATTTCTGTGATGTATTTTGTTTTTAATTGTTGCGCAATAAAGAATATTCATTCATTCATTCATTCATTACTAAGCTAATGCGCCTTACAATCCAGGATTGCATTTCCGCTTAACATTCGTATTTGGATCGTGGTTGACACATGGTTAGAGTTTATAGAAAACCCCGAGATAAAGCTTCCCTATACCACTTTGCATATTATCAGCGATTTCTATTGCACATGCTATTAATCTCGGGCCTGCGGGAAAGACTTTCCTTTGCCGTATCTATCATGTAACATTACAATGCATGCACTTACAATTTATATAGAAAGTGTTCTGGCCGTGTTGCGACCACTACGACTAAGGACTTAAGTGGTAGATTTAATGTTTACGAAATGTGCACTAATTTTTTATTAATAATAATAATAATAAATAATTTATTCCTCACCATAATCCACAGTAGTTACTTAAGATAATTAAATAATTAAAAACATATACACATTTGGAACAAGAGACATAATAACAGAAAGATTATGGTAGATTGACACTTGAACTAGGACGGAATATTACATATTAGTTTTTTGTCAAATGCGTAAACTTGCACTGCAGTCGTTCTCTGTAATTAGTGTACTATTACTGTACTTATTACTAAGATTGATACGTTTAAAAAAATATTTCTCGAGTGCATATTTAAAAAAATATTAACGCTAGTACTTGCGGTCTTTTTTGTTTATGAAGTTTCAGTACGAAGATCTGTCGCCTTTATTCTAATTCTTATTCCACATTCGTGCTCGCTTTCGTTAAGAACTGAACATTACGAATCGGAATTAAAAGGAGTAGACTAGTTCGAGTGTCATAAACCATACCATACCAACATTTCGATTAAATAAATAAAAATCAAAATTAGTTCATAAATGACTGCCCTATGAGTGTAAAAAAAAAATACCAAAGAATTGAGAACTGCCTACCTTTTTGAAGATTGCGCTGTTTTTCCGATCTTATAAGGGGAACTTATGATAGGGCGTAAGCTCCTCGCCATATTTAAAAACCCGAAAAACGATTATTCATTCATCTAAATTGATTGTCGCGATATTGAGCCATCCGTCCAATTGAGAACCTTTTTGAAGTCGGTTGAAAATAGCCTTCTTTAAAAAAAAGTCTAAGCTAGTGAGCCTTGGTATTGAGGACTTTATTTCCATTTCACATCAGGAGTGGACAAGCAGTAGCTTGGATAAAAACAATATAAGCCCTGTATACCGGTAAGTTTTCGTGGTGGCGCTTGTAGAAAGCGCGATGTGCCAGATCACGGGAGCTGGTCCGCGCCCGCAGACATCCTGTATGTTGCTGCACGCTTAATGACGATGTCCGCTGCACAATAGCTGACGGTTGTATGCAAAATGTTGTTCAGCACGTACATACATCTGGCCCGGTTACGATACTATATCACTAATACATCGATAATGTACATACATATACATTTTATTGTTCACATTACATACTTTAACGTAGGTGCAGTAAATTTAATAAAAGGGTTTTAGTCGGTCCGAGTCCGACACAACTCATCATCGTCCCCGCGAGGGCGTGTTTGCGTAGGCCCTACGAAAAAAATGCAGTAAATTTAGGTAAAACCTAAACACAAAAGCGATCTCTTCCAGGCACCCCTGTAAGATCGGAGAGGGTGACAAGAAGTCTTTTTTTATTGTAAAATAATACTTATAATTTTCAACCGACTTCAAAAAAGATGAAGGTTCTTAATTCGATTGATTGAGAGGTGGCATAGCTCTTAAGTCGCTTAGCCTTAACCTCTGTCGCTAGTAACTCGACACAAGCGTCACCCCGGTAAGGGGTAACCTCGGCTTGGACGGTTACTATGTTACACGTAAGCATTCCGATACGAGGGCGCCCGAGAGGGCCTATTTCACGGATAATCTAAGGGACATTCAAAAGCTAAACTAAGAGGATTATTCGCAACCTCCGACGGTAGCGAGTGGACGATTTGTGGATTTGCAGAGACCTGTGCAATGGTAATCGCGTCATCCGGATCGTCAAGAACGTGTCTCAGCTTCCGGGCGACGCGACGGAATTTAGCAATTGGCGTATCGCCGTCAACGTCGGTAAGACGGCGGCGCTAACGTCCAAATACGGCGCAGATTCCCAGCGACTGCGTCTTCGTGGACAGGTAATACCTTGGCAGTCGGATGTAGTCTATCTCGGATGCAAGATCGATCGCAAGCTATCAATGGCCCCTCAGGTGAATCGTATGATTCAAAGCGCCAGAGCTGCGAGAGCGGTATTGAGACCAGTATTGGCATCTCACTTGCCCGTCCGAGCTAAACTCTCCGTCTACAAGGCTTACATTCGTACACGATTGACGTATGCCGCTGCAGCGTGGTACGGATTAACCAGCAACAGTGCAAGGACTCGCATCCAAGCACAACAAAACATTACCCTCAGGATGATCCTAAACGCGGGGCGTTACGTCAGAAATGACGTAATACAACGCGATTTAGGCATCGAATCGATTCACGAATTTGTCACGAGACTAGCTCGTAACCTATTCGACCGCGCGGACAACGGTCCGCACGAACACCTGCGCGGGTTCGCCCCGCAACAGGTCCTCCCGACGTGCGTCGTAGGTTCAAATTTCCTATTCTAGGAAATTTTGAACTCATAGGCCCCTCGACCTCCGTCTCAATCGAGACCGAGAGGTCGAGAGGGCGTAGAAGTTAGATTCGTCGCAGCTGACGCTTGAGGGATTAGCCACGACGTAAAAATAGTTATACCTAAAAATCCGTGTTAGAACGGTACCCAAGACCAGGGGAGCAGTCGCCCCTGCGCTGATAACCCGGGTAATGGGGTAACACCTGAGGTTCGTACCTGCGAGGTTCCGGGAACCTAGCAGATGACCAGATGATGATGATGACGGAATTTAGTATAGGAAGGCTTATAATTGGCGGCACTGTTTTACAAGAAGTTTGTTAGAATGTTTGGTGGCTGTATCGAAAAACCGTCGAGATGCCTGCTTAAAGAATTGGGCTATTGGACAGGTTGTGATTGATTTATTATTAAAAGACATGTGTTTAACAAAATAATCTACATATTAAGTTACTTGCGAAGTATATATGTTGCTAAGAAATTTATCTCAGCTTCCTATACCATTTCTTACATACTATCACTAACTAGCGTATGCATTTGTCTCAGTACGTTACAGTTACAGCTATAAATAAATCAGTGCGCGAGATCTAAAAACATTAGTCATGCACTCGGTCTGGACCACAGCTTCATATATCTCACGAGCTCTGTTCCGTTCAAAAAGCTATTACCAATAAAATGTATTGTGTATTCATTGAAAACGGTGATGGAGAGTCATCAGATATTATCTTTATGGGACGATTGTAACGCTCTGTTTTATTCCCAATTCGTAGTAAATTTCAAAGTGCTACTGCATATCTCTAAGCGATGACAAGCCTAACTACAAAATTATGCATACATAGAAATATTTTGTCCATGTGTACCAAGTGACATGTAATATTTATAGGACACTAGCTGGATACAAGCGCATTGCTGTTCCACTAACTAAAGTTTAGTTTTAGCGTTTCAGTTTAACTTTGACGGCAATAAATGATGCCATTGCAATGATAGTGGCGCCATCTGTCAGTACCAAAACGGAAACCTTCGTAGACTCATTCACAACATTTATTTGAAGTTCATCACATAGTCAAATGCATATTTTACGATTGCATAAAGGACATACTGACAAAAATTAATTTTTATATTTACTTAGAAAAGGCGAACATACGGATTACAAAGTGATCGTTGATCACGTAAAATCCATAAACGTAAATAAACATCGACAATATCAGGCCCCTAGAGCCCACCGCCATACACCGGGAATAAGTGATTTTTCGTTGTTAAAAAATGCTACTAATGTTTTGTAGCAATTAAGTCTGCCTTTGTGAACCTCATCATCATCATCATTTCAGCCGTAAAACATCCACTGCCGGCCATAGGCCTCCCCCAACGATTTCCAATAGGACCGGTTGTAAGCGGCCCGCATCCAGCTGCGTCCTGCGACCTTTATGAGGTCGCTGGTCCGTGGTCTCCAATCGAGAACTTTTCGGCCCCATCGGCCATCTGTTCTACGCGCTATGTGCCCTGCCCATTGCCACTTCAATTTGCTTATTCGGCTTGCTATGTCGGTTACCTTGTAAACCTATTTTTTTTTAAATCTTCAACAAAATATCTTTTCTCTGTTCCCTTTTTATTATGTGAGGCTCTTACTAAAACCTCCTGGTGGCCTGAGAACCGGAGCCCCTCTGCACTGTGCTCTGAAGCACGACCCGGGGTAATTATTCTCTCGCCTTATTCGATCACCAGTGTCGACTTCTTCCCGGTCCACTGTCCCAGGCGACAAGGGCCACCTTCGTCAGCCTTGAACCCGAAGCCCTTTTACGACAGGCAGGAGATACTACAGCCATTCGCCTAATTCTAAGCCGAGGACTACGGAGCTGGTTTTCGTGAACCGTTGTTTAAGTTGTTACTGACTGTTAATACTTATTGTATTAAAATACAACGAACAGATTCGAACTCGCTACTATCAGGCTATCTACATGATTTAAAGCAATATAAAATTGGATTTAATGTAGTAACAATTATTCCAGAGTACCAGGAGATCATGTGCTGTATAGAGCTTAATTGCGCGTCGCTTAAGCGGCTGTACAGTGGACGGCGAGTTACGGCCGATATGTAGCAGCGGGTTGCCGTGCGCTCGCGACACGCGATACCGCACTCTCTCTGATGTACGGATAGCCCTCGGAACGTTCCGAATCGGCATTCAATTAATTAAACTAGTAACGAACGCGAGACGGGCCAATTTAGCTACAGAATTATGCGTTATGTAATAATAAGTAACAATAAAGCCACCATTGACCCAAAGAGGCGGGCAGGGATTTAGGATTTCCCTTTTACGGTCATACAACTTTGAATGAATAAATGAATGAATGGATAAATGAAGTGAATGAATGCAATAAAGTTAAATTTTATACTTTTTTAATTTATTTCACATACACTTTTTATCGTCTCTCCTCATTCATTCCTTTCTATATACCCCAACCACAGAATCATGCCTTATCTTAATTCCAGTCACTAACATCCTCTTCCAATTCATTTTTCCTAAGATCAATTCTTTAACCTGTCATTCAGAGTCACAACTATCATATTTCTTAACGACCGAATTTCAGTTGTTTTATGGTAATGATTTTAACCGCATTAGAAATGCAGAAAAAAAGTTGTCGAATAACTGGCAGGAAATAATTATAGAGACAAGGATATAGAATTTGTTGTGTTTCGTTTGTATGAAAAATTGAATAATGAATTCGATTCTCAATTTTCATAAGTCCTTTATCAAGAATGCGGCTGGCTACACCCAATCAGACAATGCTTGATTTACCTGCTACTACCTTAGCCGTTACGCCGGCCTACGCACCTTGCGAGACCATTACTACGAATTTTAAACTACGATCGTATTGCAACAATCCTAAATCAAAACCATACATCTCTTCGTCAACACTAATAAGTAGGTCCACGTGCCTAACAAAAGCGGTAATGGATGTCTCAAGACATGATAATCAATTTACGTGTGTCGATTGTTAATTTACAGGGGAATAGAGGACCTAGTCTCTGTCACCCGCCACGATACTGCCGGCAACGATATGTTGGGTCGGACATACGCCTTCCAGCATTAGCGTTCCTATGTGCGGGTACTGTTATTATATTATCTTGTATTACAGTTACGCGGAACAATTTCTCTTCGGTGTGCATTTCGTAATAAATGATTGTTCGCGTTCCACGTCGATGTGGTTACGGCCTTATTTTATAGTGTAATTGTACATACACGTTGTTATTTATTGTTTTTCCTATGAAAACGGAAAGGTAACATTGCGTAAAGGTACGTTTTGCTTCATAGTAAGTGTCCATTAGGTTACCACGTTGATTGTAATGGTATTAGCAAATATTTAATATTCACTATTAACATATAATATATATGATATTTTGAAAGTAAATTTAATAATAAAATATGTTTGTAAAGTTTACTGTGTAGGGCAAGATGTATGAAGACGTCTTTCAATTTCATATTTCTATACAAGTTACTGTTTGATTTTAAATATATATTTTTAATTATTTCTAAGCAAGTGCTTGACTACGATCCCACCTGATGTTAAGTGGAAATGCAGTCCCGGATGATAAGGCGCACTAGCTTAGTAAATGCCTATTCACTCTACTCTTGAAAATACCCGCATTGTAATCGGAAGGAAAGACAGACGCGGGCAAACTATTCCGGTCCTTTGCTGTACGAAGACTATTTGAATTTTTTTCGATGTGGTCTTAGAACTTCGTAGGAAGGTAGTGTACAGTTAAAATAAATGTAATTTTTATGAGATTTAATTTCATAGTTATATAAATATGCTAAATAAAAAAAGCTCTCAAGTTTTAACAATTTTTTGTATCGGGTAGTGAAAGCTTATTGAATAATAGATAGCGATTGCATATCCAACCACCATATCTGGGACGTAGACATGCAATCGCAATGTTATTTTAAAAAGGTTGTCACTACCTGTAAGGCCGTGTAGCGTTTACAGGAAATGTAAGACATTTTACATATTGGCTAGACTCTGAATAGTGATACTGAAAATAACATATTTCAACTTTCACCACGTAAACCGTACCTTATGATGACTAATTAAAATGAAGGAAGTAAGCGCGGGTTACACCGCGATATTGTGATAGAATCGGTTTATTACGAAATACGGTAACACGTTAACAGCTAGCAACACCTTCCATATCTTGTATCTCCCTCGCCGCGCCTCGTGCTAATTCCTTAATTAAGTGTAAACTTGCGCTGAAGGCTCAATACTTATCCATGCCCAACGGACCCTAATACTTGTGTTTTGACACCTTATAAATGTTGGACATGTAGCAACACTTCGGTTTGGTTATCGCTCCATTTTATAGAGAGCTTTGTTGTAGAGCGTCGTGTTATCGCAATTGCCGGCAGCTTCAAATTGCAAAGTACGCTAGCAATACGAGATCGATCGACCGAAGTTTTTGTGTGTTGTCGTGTTTTTTGGTGAAGGAAGACGTCGTCAGTAAACATGTCTTAGAAAATTTTCTAAGGCATGTGGAGTCCGCCAACTCCCTTTAAGGATGCGAGGCAGAAAAACTGTGACCAAGAGTGGGATATATATATATATATTATATATATATATATAGTATTTATATAGGTAAAGGACGAAGTACATCTCTATACTTAACTTCCATCAGGAACATTACGCACACCAATCATATTAGCACAACGCGAAATTGGTGTTTGGCTGCACCAGATACAGATATGACAGCAGTACTCCACCCATGGCCGGATCTGTGCTTTAAACAAAGTCACGCTCTACGCTGCTAAGCGACGACGGTTTGGTGCAGTTACATATACGAGTATGTTGAATATAATTATAGTACTACAATCCTTATGAAATTTGAATTTTAATTGAAATATTGTTGAATAATATTCTATCATATAGTAAACTCTGACTCATTCCATCCAACTTCGTTTTCCATTTATCTTATTAGAATCCTTTCTTGATACCTTATTAATTAGCAATTTACGTCTACCCACTTACCACAATAAAGGGAGGTACAGATATAACAACACCGGTGACACGCAATTACTTGCCACATGCCCGCATTAAGCGTACGCAAACTAGTTGCTTGTTAACGGAATCTTTGTATTTCTCAAGCGATCTCGTTCCCTTAATATTGTGACGATTTCACTATAGGAAATGGTGTTTGCCCATAAGTTCAAAGACTTTGCTTTATTTATTTACAAAGAGATATAACAAGAGACGAGTCATAATATACGTCCTGATACTCCAATTTCATTAGTTACGGATCCCTTCAAGCCAGAAGGCAATAATGCATGTACACCGCTGCTTGGTGAGAGAAAAGATGACCATCAAAATTGCATATACACCTGCGCGACTTTTCCTGGAGCTCTTCTCCAACGATTTACAAAAGGATCAGGCCTAAGTGACAGGCATCCAACGGCTTCCTGCGGCTTTCATGAAGTCTGACAACCTGTAGGTGGAACTTCGGTTCGAGGCCTACAATAAAGTAACTTTAGGCACCATCGGCTACTTGATCTACGTACTAGTTCCCTGCCCACTGTCACTTCAAATAACCCTTGGGTTATGTCCGTAATTTTCGTTCATCTACGGACTCCCTCATTCGTGATCTCATGTAGAATCATAGCCCTCTCCATAGCTTTAATAACGACATTGTAGGAAGTTAAAGCATCAACAGATCTAAAGAGTCAGTAACAGATGCAAAATACTAAGAGGCACAAAATGGATAGTACGTATGAGATGAGAACTGTTAGATGTCGGTGCACAGTATCGATGATGCAAAAGATATATCCAGCAAGACCCAGATTTGTAGCTTCATTCCGACACAGAGTTATGGCGACGCTGGCGACGGGTGAGATGTGACGCGGGCACACGCTAAACAAAATAATGGAGAATGTACACGCGCTAGTACAAGTATGTTTACAAAAATAAGCGTCAATAGCGAATCGTATGGTCGTAGGTTTGAATCCAAAATTCAAATACTGACGCAAACCCTCTCCTACCACAAGTTTAAGCGTAGTTGGAATGGTTAACAAGAATATTTGTATTTTTCTTTAAAAAAAAAGTATTAAAAAAATCGACTTAAGTAAAATCAACATTAAAAATGTACTAGAAGGTAAATATTTAATGGATAAATAGATAAATTCTTTATTTAACTATATCTAGTAAATAAATTAACCGAATGTTAAATAGCGTTTTCTTCCAGCTAACCTTTGTTTTAAAGCAGGCTAAGGTTACTGCTGTTAAAAATTATAAGTGGTGTAGACCTGTCGCTTCCGAGCCTCGCTCTTGCGATGGTCTCGAGCGACAGGTCTTGGACGGCGGTCGCCTCCTTCTGTGAGACGGTCATGTCCCAGAAGGAGGCTGACGAGCGGGTCAGGAGAGGAGCGCAGAGGCTCCCTCCGCAGGCGGCGTATCGGTGCGCAGGAGGCGTTACGAACGCCTCCTCTTGCCGCTCCTGTATTCGAAGCGGGGCCAGGATGGGTACCTGGCCCCAGCATGCTTCGGCGTCGTCGGGACTTCTCTGAGTGCCGGAGAGCCCTTTGAGGATGAAGTCCGGTCTTTGCCGGGACCGGCCGGTCGTTGGGGTGTCCTGTCGCTGACAGATCCGGGGCACCCCGCTCATAACGGCTGATGGCATTCGCGGAAGGTTTAGCCCCTACCCAGGGCTGCCCAGGCCGAGTCCCACACATCCCTCCAGGCCCACCCAGGGTACCGGAGGATGGTCTATAAAAAGATTCCCCCGTGACCAAAAAAAAATGTTAAAAATTATAAGATGCGTTTTAAGAATCTTAGATAAATAAATAATCTTTTACATATAAATACACCAATGACGTGTATATAAATAAAAGTAAATAATTAATTTAATAACTAAGGGAAAGAAAATATTCAAGTGACAAAAATTATGAACATCCTACCTTTGGTGAGGGAAACGCATGGACACTTCTATTTACGTAGTATCATAGTTAAAGTACGATGTTCGTCTATATTGTTTTCTTCTTCCAAAATGCAATCCGTTATAGTTCACTTCCTTAATTTTAAAATCTCAATCACAAAACATTTTTCTGTACAAGTTCGCTTTTCACCAATCTGTCCACGCTATTACGGTAAAGTCTTGTAAGCTTTTTTCGGTTTAGATTTTCGGCAATAACGTGAACTTAAGACATTGAGGAAATATATTGTTATAAACAAATCGTTTGTGTTGTATTTAGTATTTGTCCATCTGTAATTAAGTTAATATGTATCACTGTTAGTGAGCATTACGTTCTCTCATAAAAAAGTGTTTTAAACTTTAGGTTATTCAGTGTACTAACAAATCATTGGAAACACAAGAATCGAATAATTTTTTCTTCGCTCTTTGTAATTTGATCACAAAGACAATGTAAAATCTCCTTAACAGCGATCAACAAATCCGAACCAAAGGATAACCAATTATAACATTTCCACAATACAGTTTAAAATGAATTGTTCGCGATTAGGTCTTACTTCATCTGTCCGTTTGCCTGTCTCGGGTTGATGTGTGGCCAGTGCGTGTTGCGGACTCCATTAGAGGCACGAATTATGGCCGACTGTCGTGTTGAGCTATGCTAAGGGAATGTTGGCCACCGCCATTTTTACATATTCAAATATCGTAAGGTGCAGTTCTAAGGTGCTTTGGTTTCGCAAGCCAGTATTACGCCTTTGTGCTTGCAATGTTGCTTCTGGCGTATTATTGTGTTGATTTTGTATAATCCGTCCGATTTTAGAATGTTCAATTCACTTTGCTACCTCTATGATAAGCATCAACGTATTGATATGATAATGTAATACGTGATAACCTACCCTATTCGTCCTTCTCACGAACTGTTGCGTATTTAATGTTTAATAAGCTACTTATTAGTAATCAATTAAAACCAACCCAGTAAAATTACCTTACAATGGTCACATTTTCAAAAACAATTTTAAATAGTTTTCCTAAATATATAGATACTATATTGTTATTTCAAAATATCGCTGAGATTAGTCGTGTTAGATGACAGGGAATGTCAAACGCATCAGTCCTACCATGAAAATGTTCGAAACGACGGGAATTCAAAAAAAAAGATTAGAACGTTAAAGATTAGTGAGAAGAAATCTGACATCACTACCGTCTTCCGGCGGGGCACTTTTTTGGAATTTCCTCCTCGAAAAAACAGGGGGATTGTAACAAATACATACATTAATAATATATGATATGTCTCAAAGACTTATATATGTATGAGTAATCTATGGACAAGGAGTATTTAAGATCAATCTCCATTCGAAACAGACAAACGGCCACGATTGACGTAAGAATATAATTTGTTCCCATTTACCTATTGTAATGTCATTTTATAAGGCAATGTTCTGATTAAATTGTGACAGAGAACTGTTCTAATTACAGAACAAATTTCAATTAACAATAAATCATACATTAAAAGCCTCTCAAACTATCATTGTCCTATAATTCGATGTATAGAAACCAATTACGAATGATTAAGCTAAAATAGAAAACGTAGAAGTGACAAACGTCGAGATCACTGGCACGAGAGACATTAAAGTATTTAAATAATTAAAATATATATATATATATAATTATTCAAATATTGGTCACGCTTAATGTCGATGCATAGGCAGTATTCAAATTTCAAATAATGAGAATTATAGAAAATGAATGTACAAAAACAATATGAGCGAGTAATCAGTAATAGAGACTTAAGACTGACCGTATTTACGATTGTGACTATGGATATAAAGGAGTATTTACATTACCGCATATATCTCGGCAGAATTCCAAATTCCATCGCCACCATCTTAATGGTTGGCGTTCCACGACTGTTCGTTTCTCGCGTAACTTTCTTTCACGCTCTGTCGACCTATGGAATCAACTGTCACTAGCGGTGTTTCCGAACCTTTACGATTTGGGGACCTTCAAGAAACGGCAACGCACCTGCAGCTACTCTGGTGCTGTGGATGTTCATGGGCGACGGTGATCACTAAGATCAGGTGAGTCGTATGCTCGTTTGCTACTTTTCATTAGATTGTCATAAACTTACCAATATCTCAACCATTCTTTTAACGATTTTTATTTCCATACGAGTTTCCCTGATTTATCTCTGTCTCCTTACCCAAAGTATAATGCCAACAATTAATATGGGACATAATTAAAAGCAAATCCTTTTAAACCAAAAACAAATCCAAAATCGGTTCATAAATGGCGCCACTATCGTATTAAAATAATACATAATTGAGAATTATTTTTGAAACTGACGAACTAAAAAATGACGAAACAGCGACGATCAAAAACGAACCAGTAAGTGAATTTAATTGAAGGGTTTGCTTTACGCACGTAGACTTAGGTATTATAGCTCATAGGCGTCTAGGGAAGCGTTTTAATGTTGGTTGCCGCAACTGACACAAGTGGAGGTTAAAGCTATTTATGCACTTAATCCGGTGATTAATTCTCGACAGAATGTGTGCTTTACAGTCGTCATGTTGTGGAGAGCTGCGCAATCTAGATTGATCTTATTGATATATCGCTAGGGCCAAAATTAAAATGTTTTGAAATTTGAACAAACTTATGTATTAACGACGCAAAAGTGTCGAAATTGTCCGGTGATCAAATCGATGTAGTAAAGATTCGACTTCGAATACTTCTGACATCACGTTCAAAACTTTGAAGTATGGATGTGCATGTAGCGAGAGAGGTATTCCAGGAAATCATTGGACACTGCCTACACGTACTTTTGTCTTCCGTTAACCAATGTAGATGTTATTTTCTATTAGCAAAAACCATTAAAAAAACAAAGGTTTAGTTGCAGTAGTAATAAGGTAATTTTTTTATGAAAGAAATGAACGAAGATTTGCTAAAGAAAAAAAACAGTTTTCTAAAAACATTTAGGGTTCGGGTAACCGGCGTACCATTCAATTTTCCCCAGACTTGAACAATGTCGTAAGTACCGTCAAATTACCTCCTACTCGCGTCGGTTTCCTCAATGCTGAGGGTCGTGACCATCTCGTGGGAACAGTTTGGTTTTAGTGATCCGTCGCCATTTTCCTCTATCTGCAGCCGTGCGCAGAGCATCGCTAACCGACGTGCCTAGAGTGGTGCGGATCTGGTCAGTCCAACGTGTCGGGCTTCGACCTCGCGGTCTTGTCCCGTCAATTTTACCAGTCACAACTAGCCTTTCTAGGTTATTGCTGTTTTTTCTGGCAATGTGACCAAAGTATTCCAGCATCCTGCGTAGGCATATGGTGGACAGCCTAGCTTCGATTTTAAAAAGTCAAATTACAAAGAGTAGAAATAGTGTTCCTAATTTAAGAGAACACACAGTGTTTATTTTCTGTTCGTGTATGTGTACTGGACATATTAACAAGCGGAGCTTTGATGTTACCAGTGTCGCAGTAGAGTAATCATTAAAAATTAACGAAAAGAGATTCCGATTTTTTTCTGGATCACTAAAGCATCCAAAATACAATTCTTTCTAACCGACTTCAAAGAAGATGGTAATTCGTCTTAGTAGTTGAGACAAAATAATTTTAGTATTTTAATATCTTATTTTTTTATCTTACAAATTAAAATTAATAAAAAATAGAGTTTAATTATGACAGTTAATATAATCAAAGTCATCCGGACTTTTATTATATTAACTAGTACATGGTATTATTTTCCGTTGGCAATAAAAGGTGTTATAATTTGTAGGTCTCGTAGAATAAAATGGTCCAACAACTAATACACTCGCCTTTATTGAGACAGCGTAACGTTGTAAAAAGAATTATTTATAACGAATACCGTCACAACTGCGCGTCCTCACAATCTTTATACAAAATTAATTAGAAGTCAGATTAGGAACTAATAAAAGTTACAACTATTGTTTACAATGCCAAGTTCATGTGACGATCAACTAAATTATTAATTCATTAATTAGTTAGTATATGTTATGTTTATTTTAATAAATAAAATATCCATTAAAAAATTAAAAAGTTAAAAAAAAATAATTCAGTGGTATTTAGGTAGTTCCTGTCTACGCCGTAGTTTCAATTATTAATTATGAATTATAGATACAATAATGTTCAGGTAAATCACTAAGATATCATTGGAAGTAGTTATTATGCATAACGATCGCTGGGTGTCATGTGTTGCCAGCTAACAAAGGTCAAACATAAAAAAATCCGTACATATTTTCTTAATTTTATTGTTAGGAAAATAATAGCAGCCTTGCTTTGTAACTTAAGATCTAACCGTCGAGAGTTTTAATAGCAACTGACATATGTCAATGAGATTTCTTTTTCGATTTCATAAGTAAAAAAAATTGCTGAAATTGCTGGCAGTGGACATATATGTCACTCTTGTTGTTGTTTGTTGCACAGTTTGTTGTCATAAGTAGTAAGGTTTTATGAGTTTTCTTAACAATTTTTACGGGAAATGAGCTCATGACCATCACCAACCACCATCAGAAGAGTTGCAAGTGCGTGGCCAGTCTTGGGAAAGGATGAATTAAAGCCCTCAAGTCTTCCTAGTTTGCAAACAGTGCTGGTGGCAACTGATTTCACAACGAGAAGGAATTCTATTAAGGAAAGTGACTTAAAATTCCTCAAATCACAATTTAACATATTCCCTTAATCGCTCCGCTTATGACTATGCGCAGTCGCTATTAACATCGCGCTCATAAGCGGCGCTCCGGCAGCCGCAGTCGCTGTACACTTACGACAAATTAATCATAATTAGATGACAGTGGCATTCGACGCGGCGCAGTAAGGATGCGTTCCCGTTTAGAGCCTCTTCACAAGCGCGTGGGAATACGATATTATTGGTAAGAAAATACTACTAAACTATTAGTTAGGGCAGGATTTGTCCTTCAGCCTTGTAGTTCTGGGCTCGTAGAATAAAGCTACGGTATCCCCTTCCTGTCGTAGAAGGCAACTAAAAGGGACCTCCGGTTCATTAGGCGACGAGGGTGGGGGCCTTTGTCGTCCGCCAAAGAGGACCCGGGAAGAAGTTAGTGACATTTTAAAGGCATTATTCGAAGTAATCCTACCTCTTCTAGACAAGGGCGTAAGTTTACTTAAATTAAAAAAAAATGTCTTTTGAACTAAGTTGATTAAAACTTGTATTTCCAGCAAATTAAAGATCATTAAGTCTTAATAATCTTTAAGTTTTAAACTTATTTACTGTAATACGACTTAATTAGTATTTATTTACACCTGTATTTTAAATGCATAAAGATACTTTACATGTCTTAGAAAACTTTCTAAGATGTGAAGACTGCCAGACCGCACTAGGGTCGCGAGGAGAACTATTCTTTTATACTCTCTTTGAAAAGAAGGCCTGTGCCCAACGGAAGGACTTATGTGGTTGAAATTGTAACTCTTAATCGTTTGTAGTAACAAATATAAAAGCTTAAGTGAAACGTGGGTGGATTCTTTAGTAATTAATAATTGTTTAATATTTATTAGGATTAAACCTAACGCATACCGTCCAGTTGGACGTAAAATATGGTCGATTCCGCGTTAGGGACCACCGCGTCGTAGCTCGTTACATATATATCACTACGCCATCGATAGGATCGTGCTTCCTCGTGCCGAACAATACTCCCGATACCTCCACCACGGTACACCTCAAATTGACTTTTGTTTGGATCCGCCGGGACCGGTCCGTATCAGATGCGTTGCTTTTCCGAGATGGAAGCCTCGTTATTTTTATTGTTATAATCGCTCCTTTGTCTATTCAGTGGTCTACGGTTTAGTGAAATATTGTGCTGCAAGTGAAGCGAAATTATTTGTTTCGTTTATGGAATAGAAACGGGAAGCTTGAGTTTATTGTGGTTTATATCCTTACACTACTAGACTTTGGGGAAGAACCGAAACATAATGGTGCCAACTGTGTGTCGTCATTTCGCTCTGTCTTGTACTAGGTATTTTGTCCCGCAGCCCTGTAGTTCTGGGCTCTCAAGAATAAGACTATGGTATCCCCTACCTGTCGTAGAAGGCGACTAAAAGAGGCCTCCGGTTCACTGGGCGACAAGTGTGGGGGCCTTTGTCGTCCGCTAACGGGACCCGGGAAGAAGGCGTCATCGGCTGGCCTAACAAAAAAAAAGTATTTTGTCCCGGGCCATGTCATCCCAATCGTCTTCCGCCGCCACTGTCAATAACTATATTTACAATTTTAAACAAAATCCGACTTCAAATCGGAGCGAACGTTAAACGCTATAAACGTGCCGACGCTCTCTTCGTAAAACCTAACCAAACTCTAATCAGAGTAGCTTTGAAAAATCCTTTCCAACAAAAAATCATTCATCTATCATCAACATGCCGAATGTTAATTTAAGACTTATTTGGTTTTCTCATGGTTCCCGTTTTTAGAATTGGACCAAATTTAAATGGAAGCGCTAGCTTTCAAAAATAAGAATTATCAAAATCGATTCACCCAGATGGTAGGTATGCGGTAACAAACAAAAAATACAGACGAAAAGAGAAAGAAACTAAATTGAGAACCTCCTTCTTTTTAGAAGTCGGTTCAAAACACACTTTAATTCTAACATCGTTTGTGTCGGGCCCCGAGTCTATTAAAACAATTGTGTTAAAATTCGTCAGACAAAAACGTTGAGTAACTTTTATTTTATTTTTGGGCGAACTAACACAGTTGGCCTTTACTGCTTCAACGGATTGAGAGGTGGCATAGCTCTTAGTTCGCTTAGCCTGAACCTCTATTATGTAGTTCGTATAGTACCTTCAGTAACATTTCTCAGGACTTTTTATTTATGTTACAAATTGGTGAAAAGTAGAGACAAAAGCTATCTCCGTCTATCGCGCTATGCTTAAATGACCTCAGAGCTTATTTATTTATTTATTTTCAGTCAGTAAATTGAAACCACAAATAGTAGAAACGAACGCGTTCGTAAACTATAACGCCCACGCTCCTGATTATAGCTTTATCATTAACGGCCGAGCATTGGGTATAAAATAAGTGGAACATAACATTATCTTGCAATATCCGTGTTCAGAGCGATATTATATCATCTGCGGCACCGGCCCTAACCCACTGCAACCTGTATTAAAGCTCGCGTTACACTGAGCTGCACAATAATTATAACGACTTGAGACATGTATATTTACAAACATCGACCGTCAGTTAAGTTACTGTTAATGTATTGTACTGAATGTCTCCTTTGCTTAGTATATGACTAGTACAGAGAGCCAAATGGCTAAGTTAGCCATGGCTTCGACTTACGATTTAGCTCCGTCGGTGTTTGAATTTCCTCAAGTATAAAATAAACTCTTAGTAAAATTTCTCCAAGTTGTATTGTTAATAGCCTCGCGTATTTCGCATTGATAGCTTATTGGTTAAGTGGTTTGAATTACGAGCTGATGGTGTCATCATCATCATCATTTCAGCCGCAAAAACTGCTGGATATAGGCCTCCCCTATAGATATCCAAAAGGATCGGTTGTAAGTGGCTTGCATCCAGCTGCGTCGTGCCGCCTTTTGTCGTAAAACCACCTTGCAGGTGGACGTCCTACGCTGCGCTTGCCAGTCCGTGGTCTCCAATAGAGAAATTAGCTTAGCTCGCCGGGTAAGCAAGTTGAAGCGGCAATGGGCAGGGCACATAGCGCTTAGCGCTGTCTTGGGCACGAATTCCACATATTATTACATTCATTTTTCAGCCGACTTCAAAAAGAGAGGAGGTTCTCAATTCGTCTGTATGTTTTTTTAAGTTTGTTGCCTCATAACTTTGGACTGGGTGAATCGATTTTAATGATTCAATTTTATTTGATATCTGATGCTTCTCATATCGGGGTGCCATTTCAATTCCACCCAATTCTGACATTGGCACCCATGAGGAAACCATATGTCTTCAATTTGCAGTATGTGCACGACAAATGGACGAATAACTCAATATCACGCCATGGGACTCCGATGATTCATTTTTTATTGGAAAAGATGTACTTCAAGGGTAGTTTGATAAGAGTTTGATAAGGTTCTGATTAAATGTATTTCGTAATGTTCCTACGATAATTCGGAAATACAAAGAAGAAAGTCGGATTTTAAGTCGGTTTTTACTTGCAGGAAGGTGTTGCTAAATAGCAATTCGCTTTTGCACCTATATTTTGGTGCAATAAAGGATTTATTTCTCTATAATTTTAAAATGAAAAAATATATTTGATATAATTACATGTCTCGATACATCACTAGGTTAACGGGCTAGTGTAGATAATACAGTAATACGCAGATAACAATGCACACCTCCTAGGCGAGGAGATTGCCGTTCGAAAGTGGATTTCATTAGAGCACGCGGCCACTGGAGGCAAGGGACCTCTCACTATAGCCGTGATTCACCTTTAAGGGGGAGGTCATTATTTAAGAAGTATTGTGATATATGATGCCTATCTACTCCTAGTTATAAGTTGATCCATTATCCTAATTTTTACCTTAATGGATTGATTTGATGATTTGATCGCAGAGCCTAGTAACTACGACAAGGTATTTATCGTATCAATTGTATTAATTGGATATTTTAACATTTTTTATTCAAAATTTTTTATAGTTAAATAAAAATTAAAAGTACATTTTTAAATCCAGTACGGGAACCACGCCGAATAAATCCGGGTGCCCTTTACGTCATAATGTATGTTTTGACTCATTGCAGAATGTTTGTACTAGCATTATTTATTTTATAATGCTAAAAATAGTTTTATTTTTTACAGATCTGACCTATGCCTAACAATGAGGTATTTATAAGCTGTTATTTTATTTTTAAGTTGGTTTTAATTAGGATTATATAATAAAACGGTAAATTGAGAGGATCTCGTTCCTGTGACGTGTATATTTATCGGCATGGTTGCAGCGTTCAAGCGGAGAATCTTGCCACGAATGTGACCTCAATGCGTCGCGTGCAGTGTCTATAACACGAATTATAATATTTTAAATATCTTAATTCGAAACAATTTCTCCAGAATTGAAATTATAATTTAAAAAATCATGAGAATTCATAAATAATTTTATTAAACATTTTTGTTAATTATTTGTTATGTTGTCTCTCGTGAGATTTTCGTTGGAGATTCGACGTAGGTAGACGGCACTCGCGCTATAGGCGATCACGAGCACCGTGTTCGCTTATTAACGCTACAGGGGCGATATATCACGCCCGCCCTCACACGGACGACGCGGCGACACACGCTGCATAACTCCCACAGGACTTACAAGCTCATAGATATGTCTAATGATGACATGAGGGCGTGTGTGTAGGCTTTAACTGACACGTTCCAAACGCATTCCTTTTTGAATTGGTTATCAAATTAATTGTATGAAATAAATATGAGACCTTTTTCCCGTCATACACATTAAAAAAAGAATAAAGTTGTGTTGCTGTAAACGAAAAAACCATTTTTTCAAGTTTTATTCCTGATTTTCCAAAACGTATAAATGATAACAGTTCTTTGACGTCACTAATAGGTCAGAGCGATGGAGGTCACATAATTTTTGTACATATATTTAAAATCAACAGCCTACGTCCCACAGTCGGGCAAAGATCTCTGTAAAGTGACCTTTATATTAAATACAGATATGTATCTCACTGTTGCGTGCAGACTTTTTAGTAAGGGCCTCATTACACGGCCCAGGTGTGAATTGGCAGACTTTTCTAAGATATGAAGCTTTGTTTAGGTTGGTTCCTTTACTGCCGAATGCGTGGTATAAGGATCGCCACGCGTCCCTAGAAAGGATTGGCAGACAATTGTTAGAATGTTTTCCTCAGACTTACAGGTTTCTTCACCATGTTCTCCTTCACTGCCAAGCATGTTGAACATCAGCTCAAATCAACTCAAATTGCTAGCCTACTATGCTACTCATAGCCGTCTTAACACTTACGCTAGACCGTGATACAGAGAATTCTAGACGTACAACCGGGAACACCTTCGAGGAGGTTAATTTACAGACCTAGCCGAGAAAACTTTTAAAAATTATTTATTTATAATATGACAGGAAAACTTACAGCCAAACGTTACCAATATATCATTTACAGATCACTACTTAGCAGGTAACAAGTTTTCACAAATGAGTTTATCAAAAATGGAAATATACAAAATATCGTAAGCGTCAATAGCCTAATGGTTTAGGGTACGGCCTGCGAATCGTAAGGTCGTGGGTTCGAATCCACCATTCGACTAATGCCGTGAACCATATCCTAGCACAAGCTTAAGCTTAGTCGGAATGGTTAACAAGATTGTTAGTAATATTTCAAGGAAAAAAAAAAGAAATAAGAAATATTACTAGCTTTCTTTTTAAATCTAAACTAAAAGAAAAAAAAAGTTAACATTGATCGGTAAATCGCATCACGGACCCGCATACAGAACATTACTAAATATATTTATAAAAAAACTTACGAATGGAGGCATCACTGATGTACTATAGAAAAGGTCAATATTGTTATTCTTCTTACAAATATTATAGAATCCATTTCACGTTCTGATAAATTATCATGTAAAACGTATAGTTAAAGCGTAGACTTCGAAATACTAACAAATTTTCATAGTTTTTAGTTCACGTCGATAATCAAACGGTACGTTATACATATGACCTTATGTTGCGTAGACGGCACCCCAGACTTTAACGTTTTGACTATAATGTCTTAAAAATTTCAGTAGTCAAATTACAGGTATACTTCAAATTATAACGACAACGACTAAAAGTTAAACAGCCTTTGTATTTATATATGTCCCACTGTTGGGCGCAGACCTTCTCTGTCCTTTGAAAAAAATTCTATGACATGTAGGTCACGTTCCTCACGATGTTTTTCCGTCACCGCCGAGCGCTTGGTAAATCAGCACATAAAATTGCAACCACAAATTTATTGGTGCCGGTACTGGGGATCGAACTCTGGTTGCTAGCGTACTATGCAACTTGAGCCAACGGCTCATCAAACGATTATTGTTTGCGAATTAGATTTTAACGGCTGGCTATTGTAAGAAGTTCTATAGCATTGTATTGCAAGTAGGAAGTGATTTATTTAGAGCGTGCGCCATCTATATATCTAAGGATCGTGCGGCGTTTCTACGTTGTCCGTTACAGCAGTTTGTGTGGTCACCCGATGAGCTATAGGGCATCGGACCGCTTTTAACGAGTGCTTGTCGGCCACTTGTAATAGCTGTTTTTTTTGGAGAAATCTTCATCAGCGTTAATGTAAAGGGATGGCGTTTCATATTTAAGCGGGATAGGATCTAAGGAAGTAAGCTTGAGAATTATGGTCTAGGAATTCCTTTTTATGTATAATTATATTATTAATTATAACCAACGTTAAACATTTCAAGCCAATATGTAATACAACAGTAAAAGCATAGTTAACTATATTACCACGTGAATTTAACCTTTAGTTAAGTTTCAGGCGAACAATCAAAGAACTGTTACTTTAATATTATAACGTGCAGAGGATATATCGCCTCAACAGGCTATCCAACTAGAATATTGCAAAGAGGGTTGCCACATACAAAATTGCAAACTTTTGGAAATATTTTCAATTAAAACAAACCAAAAGAATAATGAGCAAAACTCGAGCTTCAGGATTATACATAAGCGTTTAGCATTTTATCATGCATCTCTTATATTTCCAAAGTGAAAAAGTAAGTTACGACTTACGACCGGTTTCGATTTTCTGTTTGCTCGAAAAGGTATACCGTCAATTAGGTCTCGTGTTAATTTTGTTAGCATAATAGGACCTTAGGGAACTTCTAAACATTGTAAAAATCGGCTTTTTCAATTTTATAAGTACATCAAGTTTTTAAAATGGACATCAAGTGTTTATCTCTGTCTACCCAGTGAAAAAAGCGTAACACGACGTGAGATCTTATTACTACTGAGAACAATAATCATTTGGAATTATGTTGTTTAAATTGGCAACCCTACGATTGCCTAGTTCGGGTGCGCACGCGCATTACGGCCAACGTGACTCGCCCCGGTTTCCATTAAAATGCCTGCCGCTTCCAACTGTACCCCATACTCGGTGTATGCGTACGATTAATTATAGGCACAGTGCTCTACCGATGGCTTGTATAATGAGTTCAGCTAATTTATATTAACGTTAACTAATATGATTTGCGGTTTGAAGTGATGATAAATGTTGCTCCTTGGACGCGTCTAGAAAATTTAATCTAAAGAGGTTTATTACGAAGTGATTATTGATGGCGGCAACTTTTATAGTGCCAATTAAAACTATTAAAATCAGATATTGCATATATAGTATTTACTATTAAAGTACTTTAGTACTGGCCACTCACGATGCTAAACAACTTAGTTATAATTTACTTAAAACATTGCATGATTGGCTTATTAAAAAAAAGAACGTACATAGAATTACTGCTGTGTAATTCTAGACACTTCTTTGTTAATGTAGGACCTCTGGAGTTCGAATCGGTATGATCTGACGATCACCATCTGACTCCAGGTGATGGATTCGGAAGAGGCATCTCATGTTCCGGTGCGTCTTGCCTCCCGGGACAGAGCCCTCGTAAGATAGTTGGCACACGCGGATTAGACGAGAGAAATCCCGTAGCCCAGCCGAGCGAGGATGGTGCAAGCAACGTTACTTGCCTTTCCTATGGAGGGAGCGTACGCATTAGACGTGGCACCAAGTAAAAACGGGACCTCAGGAGTTGACATCATATTAAGTATTATATATATTGTAACAGTCTGACTTTAAACGCTTAATTAAGAAAGGTTAATAAGATAAATATAATGCAAGTTTAATGGGCACAGATAATTAATCTAACAACATTCCGCCTACCGCAACAGATAAGCCGTCGTGTTTAACGGTGAATGCATCCCGTCCTCACATACTGGATTAAGAGACATCGTTCAACGTAGTTCGAACTGATATGGACTTGTGTGACTTAATCAACGATTAAATTCACAGCGCCCGTGACCTCAGTTCTATATTTTTTATAATAACCATTATTTAAAAAGGTAGAGGTTCTATTATAAGTTCTTTTTAATGATTGTGCACCGTGTGCCGTAATTTCGTGCGGCAAAGGAATTCGTGAGGCATTTACTAAGCTAGTGCGCCTTACTTACCAGGTCAGCATTTCCACTTAACGTGAGGGATTGTGTAATATAAATAATATATGTAATTGAAAATGATCTTATAGAAAAAAGTACGCACTTCTTTCTTCTGTTCTGTCGTACGTGTCGTTTGCTATGTTCCTATAAAAAATCGAACAGCTGTGTTTTCTATTAGCCTACTGATTACTGAAACTGTATTGTGGCTTTGGTTACTACAATTTTTCGAATTGTTATGTTTATGTTTATATAATTTCATGAAAAAAAAATCATAAAAAAGAAAAAATCTAAAGATTAAAAAAACCTAATTTCATACTATAGTTTAGTTAGCCCACGAACTATGCTAGTATAAAACATACATATTAATGATTCGCATTAGATCTTTTGAAAATATTACAAAATTAATTCCTCAAAAACAAATAAAAAGTAAAATTATATTTAAAAGCGGAAAATAAATATGAACAAGAAACGTTTAGCCAGCAAGGAAGCCCAGACTGCTGTTAATACGACGTCCGTCGTGTTTTTTTTTTCAGAAATATTACTAACAATCTTGTTAACCATTCCAACTAAGCTTAAGCTTGTGCTAGGACATGGTTCACGGCAATAGTCGACTGGTGGATTCGAACCCACGACCTTACGATTCGCAGGCCTTACCCTAAACCATTAGTGTATTGACGCTTAACGCGACGTCCGTCGTGTTGTTATGATGACTATACTATATGCATGGAATTAATTAATATACCGGATTATTATTATACAATACACTTAACTAATCAGATTTACAGAGACTTACACCATTTTTAATCGTTATTACTATCGGTCGTTTTTATTAACATTTACTGTAATAGTTAAACGAATCTTAAATCCACACTTCTAACGTTCACTTAATAACATTGTAAGGTTGCGAGTAAACGCCTCCTCGCGATCGCCTCCCAGCATCCGGTTCTTATCTCGCTGCCACTATTAGCTGATAATAGGCAATAAATAATGCTTGCTGCGCTCACGCGCCTCCGCTGCTGACGATCAGCGATTGTTCTCATAGTGCCGCGATCCATTTTCAAAATATGCAAGGTCACAGCCCGAGGATTGTATTGTTCATGGACGGATATGCCTATGAATTTTTATCATAGGAACTATTATCTCTCACGAATAATTTTACCCGTTGAAAATTTATTCTATATTTTATTATTCTTCATTTACAATCATGGATGAAATTTTATTGATGGCAACGTATGCATATGACGCCCTGCAAGTCCATAGCAAATAATAGAGGGCTAGTAATTATTTAATATTTCACAAAATTCCCAAAAACAAACATGGCAACTTTACATTTAATTTGTTAACATTTTAAAAAAATGATTTAAACTATAAAATGATTTGTTGATTTCAACTGTTTTCAACCGTTCGTCTTGTAATGGTTTTTTTTATGTTTGTTTATAGCTTTGGACTTGGAATCTGTTACTTCCTATGTGTACCCATTATAATTTTCCCTAATTCCGACAATGGCATGCATGAGAAAATCATATACTCGTAAGTTAAAGATCAACTATGTGAGCCACAAATGGACGAATAACCATTTTACAAGGTTTAGTTTCTCTCCGCCGTAGCTTTTACTGTACCGTCGCGGTTACCTAGACGTTCACGATACCAATTGTTGAGAAGCAGTTTATTCAGATCGAACCTAGGTAAGAATGCGCCCTTAAATAGAATTAGTATAGAATTCAACTCTTTTTCAAAAACGGACGATATCGACCTCTTCTTTCCTAGTATAAGTATGTATAAACATTCACTAAACTACAAATAGTTTTTTTTTTTATTTTTATTAGTTAATTTTTAATTTCAACTTTAGTTTTATTTTTACTTACATTGTCATTCGCCAATTAATTGCTTGCAGTCTACGCCTATAACTGCGATGGCATTGACTTCACAACTTTTCACTGTTTTATGTATTGTTTGTTAAAAATGTTCATTGTGTTGGTATAATAAATAAATAACTCAATATCACGCTAACCGATTTCGATGATTCATTTTTTACTGGAAAGATGTACTTCAAGGGTAGTTTGGTGATAATTTGGTTACGTTCTAATTAATTCCATTATATTCCTACGATAATTCGTAAATACAAGGAAGGCGTCTACATGTATTAGTGATTTTGGTTTTGTTAAATATACTTGTTTAAACAACATTTGGTCGTGTTATAATTTAATTTTTGATTGCCTTTCAATCACTGACTGTCATTTTAATTAACCCTATGTGGGGGTTCAATCCCCGTTAATATGACCGTTGTTAAGTAAATAAACTTTTGATTAACAACTATGATAATTTACATAAATTACATTTGTAAAAAGTTTATGTTTTCTCGAAAATGTGAGAAGTCAACTTTCCCCTGATCATTATTTTTAACATACATGCAGGGTTATATTAGAAATAAGCAAAAAAGTACGCAGTGATAAAAAGCTCAGTGTCCGGTTTGCATATTACTAGCAACCTGAGTTCTAACCACGGTGCCGGCACAATGACTATGTTTGTCGAAATTTCAAGTGCTGATTGGCTGTTTCCATATACACTTTAATACTTCTTTGGACCACTTATATAACTTGAAACTTAAAATAATTGCTTAAGACCTAGTATTCTATGATAAGTACGTATAAGCACTAAGTAATAAGAGCCCGAAGGCAAGACCCACTTCCCGTTTATAGTGCGCTGTGCTTTATGACGGCACATACATCACACGCTCTTGGAAATCTTCATTACAATGTGCAATTTTGTTTCTGACCTCGCTCTCCGGCCATAAGTGGCTAACTATTGCTGTATAATCCATTTTGAATACCCACATACACCGCAATAAGTGAACGTACATTTTACAAGTATAATTAACTTGGGTCGTATCGGTATCGTTCATTCTTAACATGGAGAAAATTGGCAAGTTTCGTTGTTTTAATATCTTTTCTCTCTTTTTTTGTTGGCGAAATCTTCTTCAAATCTTAAAATTATGTGGGATTTTTACCCACTGAAAATCCCTCAGGTGGACCTTCCTCGGTGCATAGTGAGGGGCTCCGGGATCTCCAGTGGAACGCACCGGAGCCCCTCTGCACTGTGGTTTTAGGAGAGCACGTCCCGTAGTGCGAGTGTTATATCTACGTATGAATTTCTTCCAAATTCTCATTTGAAATGTAACGTACTCCTAAGCAAGTGAATTGTTTAAAGTTTTATAATTACAAAACAAAAAGTGAAATTGAATATGCAGCCACTTTTATACGATGCTTAGGTTTCATGAAAGATTTTGAACAATTAGGGGTTATATTCTCAAAGCTCAAGGGGGCCGGCGCAGCTTTCAGCAGTGTTTTAACTTTTAATTGCTTTGTGAGAACTGTCGCATGATAATACAATTCATAAGAATCTTACATTCGTAAGAGAGTATAATACATCTTTTGACTGTGTTAATTATTTATAAGTTCATTGTCCTTTACGGAGTCTTCTCCTCCGATGGTTATCAAATTTTGTTATGTCAACCGCTCTATATATATATTTATTAATTTATTTAAATTAACAAAAATTATAACACCGTTACAGATAATACCAATATGATGTTATAAAAACTTAGTTAAGTATATATTATTAAAATTAAAACAGATATACAAAATACAAAACAAAAGTATATATTATTAAAAAGCTGCTTTATGTATTGACAATAATATATAAATATAATACAGTCAAACACCTACGCATTTGTAGGCAGCTTCGATAAACACAAACTCTGTGCAACAAAATATATCAATGTGCAGTGAGATGGTATTAGCAAACCAAACCGCGCACAGCGGAGAGTTCCTGGACAAATTAGTCCTGGAGGCAGTAGGAACAATGGCGGACGACGGCGCATGTACACGTAACTGTCAGGCGTCCGCAACTGTAGCGCGGCCAGCACTTCTGGGTGATGAACCCAGCCCCGCAGCACCCTCCACACATATTTAACCAGTGCGACGTCTCTCCTCACCTGCAGCCTGCTGTATCCGACCATGGTCATTATCCAATTTGACCATTGCTAAGCTTAAGTAGAATACAAAAAAGAAGTAACATATGTCAAAGTGAAACGAAGGCGGATATAAAATATAAACTAAGTGTTACATCAGGAGTCGTCACACGCTAAAAATACATCTGAGACCATCAATGGATGTTTTTATGTATACCACACTAATATCAATTACTATCAATAATAACTGTCCACTGTCTTACAGTAACACATATTTTCAAATGACTTCGAGAAAGAAGGAGGTTCTCAATTCGTCAATATGTTTTTTTTATATTTGTTACCGCATAATTTTCGGCTGGGTTAACCGATTTTGATGATTCTTTTTTTATTTAAAAGCTAATGCTTCCAGTGTGGGCCGCACATTTATCCAATAAATTTGGTCCCATTCTGACAATGGGTACCATGAGAAAACCATATAAAAACCTTAAATTTGTATCAAGTATATGAGCCGTGGTAGCTCAGTGTCCGTGCGGTTGGCTCAAGTTGCGTAGTACGCTAGCAACCCGAATTCGATCCCCGGTGCCGGCACCAATAAATTTGTTGTTGCAATTTTATGTGCTTTACCACGCGCTCGGCGGTGAAGGAAAACATCGTGAGGAAACCTACATGTCTTAGAAAATTTTCTACGACATGTGTAGTCTGCCAATCCGCATTAGGGCAGCGTGGCGGACTATGCCCTCTCTTTACAGAGAAGGCCTGCGCCCAGCAGTGGGACATATATATTATATATATATAAAGGCTGTAACTATATGAGCCACAAATGGACGGATAACTCAATATCGCGTTAATCGATTTGGATGATTTATTTTTTATTGGAAAAATTTATTTTAAGAGTAATTTGATGAGTTTTGTTAGGTTCTGATTTACTCTATTTCGTAATATTTATAGGATAATTCGGAAATAAGTACGCGTCTGTGTGTAATAGCGTTTTTTTTTTATAATTTCTAAGTAAGTGCTTGACTACGATCCCACCTGATGTTAAGTGGAAATGCAGTCCTCGATGGTAAGGCGCACTAGCTTAGTAAATGCGTATTCACTCTACTCTTGAAAATGCCCACATTGTAATCGGAAGGAAAGACAGACGCGGGCAAACTATTCTAAACTAACTAACGTTTGATTAGATTTGTAGTCGGTTTTTTTTCATCGTAAATATATTTGTCAATATAGAGGAGAAAACAAAGTTCTTTCAATTCTCAATTAGATATCTCCTGAAATTTCAGCGGCCCCTTGGAAGAATTAAATCACACGTCACTCAAATCACGTGAAACCTCAGCCGTGACAGCTACGTCACGCGTGCGACGGGCCATCCATCACGCAGTGTGTTAACACGCTCACCAATTTTTAATTTTACGTTCAAACTATACCTTAATACCTTATAATATAGTGTATAATCGCTTGTCTGAAAATTTATTTATATTTGTACTTCCGTTTGGTGCAATGATGTTCTTTCCGTTACTTACTGCTTTATGGTTATGAATATAGGAGTTACTTTGCTTTGTTTGAACGGTATTTAACGAGTGTTTTCATGGTATGCGGATTTTTCGCGACACACGTCCAAGAGGGTTGCTGAAACGTAAAATTGCGATATAACTTTATTTTTGAAGAGCGAGATTGACGACTTAAGTAGGCGATTCATGGAACGCGTTATATTTCATTCTGTCATATGGTTTCATCTTGTTACGGTTTATTTAAATTTGAGCTTCCAATTTTAAATGGAGATTTAATCAACCTTAGATTAAAAGCAATTTTTTTATACTTGAAATTAAACGAACATGCAACAAGTTTTGTTATCTTGTGAGAAATCTAAAGATAGCATAATAGTTATGTCAAGTTTTTCCTTTAACACCCTCCCGGTGACCAACATAATGCACTTTTCAAAAGAAAAAAATAGTATACATACGCGGCCCTTGGGGGAATTGACGGACTTGACAGCTTAAAGAAAATTCTCTGATATGCAGGTGTCTAGTATTCCAAGTGTGTGTGTGCGTGCACTGAAGATCTAACTTAGTCGAACTCTAGTACTATGCAACTTGAGCCAACCGGCCGAATACTGAGCTACCACGGCTCGGTTCTTGTTTATACTGACAAAAAATTCACTTGCTAAAATTTGTGCTTACTGTATATAGATAGACTAGCACCCTAGCAAGTATAGAATCTAAAAAGCTTTATCAATAACGATTTTAATCTCTGTCTACCCCAATAGCTTATTTTAAATTCATTAATTTATTTAAGAAAGTTAGGTAGAATACAATTTTGTATCATAGTCCATGTTCGTAAAACCTATCTATTTTAAAAGCATTTTTGTATTATCAACTTTGGTTATGAAATAACGATAGGCCTCCCACCCGCGTGGGGAGCTTGGGACTACACTTTCTCTCCCCAGTCAAAGATCCAGAGGAAGACACGAGACAAGAGAGCGCAAGATTTTCCAAGATGATGTGTGAGACAGAGAGAATGGAAAGAAGAGAAAATCCGATGAGCTGACCCCATTACCATTTGGGAGCAAGGAAGAGAAAAATAAAAAAAATAATTTAAAAATATTTTAATTGAGACCAAATAAAATGCTTCTATTACTCTTAATACAATGTGATTATGAGAAAAAATGAAATTGACCATATTTTTTGTCTAAACTAGGCCGAGCTTTGTATCTTAGATGTTAGCGTCTTCCAAAACTGACCCATATAGGTAAATGTTGGACGTGTGTTCAAATTTATGTAAGTATATTTTAAAAAGTTTATAAGTAGTCATCGTCACTCGCTTAACATCGAATACGTGGACTGGGTGACCACTGTACGTACGGACTTATGGAATATTATGTTGCTCTTAATATACCAAAATAACAATTTCAAGAGAAAGCAGTCAATTACGAAACAAATATTGCATGTAGGTTGGTTAACCCTGACCTTGCGTCGGCACATTATTATCAGACAATTATTTCCTCCCATGATCAACAATTTCAGCGATAGGATTCTGCACCTTACTAGTTTCTTAAAGTTACTTTTAGTTACTAATCAAGTACAAGAATCTATAAAACTTATATCGCTTACGTCATAAGAATAAGGTTCGACGTAACATGACCGGCTAACAAAACGCGGAGTCGATGGAATCTATAACTTTGCACCCGGGGTATTGATTAAAAAACCGACATAAATTAGCGAATTCGGGGCGGGCGGCGGGGCGGGGGCGCCGGGTTGTTGTCAAAAAACTTTTATAAGTGTTTATGTGTACGTCGCGCGGCCGCCCGCCCCGCCGCCTCTGCCCCGTCGCCCCCGCGTCTCTGACACCCTTTCGCGTATACCCACATTCGTAGTCCCGGGGTACAGTCGCTAGAGCAAATGAATATTAAAGCTCTCATTATTAAACCGACTTCTCATAGTTACGGGAATGTTACTCATTGAATAAAACTACTTTTACTAATTTTGTCGGATCTTATTTTATCATCATACACGATCATACATGATAAAATATGTATGTGATACCAGAAATAAATTCTTATCCTACTGTAAAAAAGTCGTAGAAAAAGTTGTAAAGAGGAATAAAACCAGCATCTAAGGAGCTTTCTACATCATTGTAAAGCAAGAGTTGTAGAGAGCCCAAATATAGAGTAAAGTAGAGTATAAGAAAATGTATAAAATAGTAAGTAAAGAAAATGTAATGAAAGAGGAAAATAGAGATAAGCAGAGTAACAGAATTGTATAATAAAAATAAGAAGCCAAAAGAAAAATTTTGTAAAGTCAGATAGAAAATGTCAAATAAGAAACTAATAGAGTAAGAATGTAAGAATGTGAAATAGTAATAATAGAAAATAATAATAATTGTAACAGTAAAAGTAAAATAATATAGAAATAGAAGATAGACAATAAGAGTGATTGTAAAGTATAACTTTCTTTTTGTGTTAACAAGAGATGAAAGAAAGTGATGAGTGAAAAAACATCCCTAACCACCCACGTTGGGGGAACTAGCTATAGCATAGGCAGACTATGCTCAGAGAAAATATGACAAGGGGCAATAAACTCTGATTTCTAGCAAATAAGTCAATAGTCATGCCTCATGCCACAAAAAAAAAACACGATGAAGTGAAAGTGTATGATTACAAAAATGATTAAAAGAACTTCTATGTGCCATGCACGTGCAATCAGTAGTGCCACCTTCTAATTAAAACAAATTTACACTTACATACATACATATAGTTATATAGGAAAACAAAAACAGTTCTCAATTAGAGACCATAGACCGACAATCGCCGCGTATTACGTCTAACAACAAGTTGCTACGACCTCATAAAGGCCGCAGATCAAATCAAGATGCAAGCCACTTACAACCGGCTCTTTTGGTAATCGTTGGGGGAAGCTTGTCTAGCAGTGGATGTCCGACGGCTGATGATGATGTCGTAGGTAGGTAAAAAGACACAGCTGGAAACATAGACACTCTAGGTTTGCAATCTGTGAGCATGTTTTGGACAGTCCTCATCATTTCAGTTTTAACTAACTTCAAATAATACCCTCACTAACCTCACAAAAGAACACAAATTCCTACTAAAATGATTCATAAGTCTATTGACTTTTAAAAACTTATTTTAAATATAGAAGATGGCAGGATACATCCCTAGCTTGGGATCCTGTGAAACTATGATCTATACGCAAGTATCAATAATGACCGTTTTAGGGGTAACGCAACATAAAGGACCTTATAAGCTCAGCGCTCCTTATCACTGTCTATCTATTTAGAGTAAAAAGGAAGTGCTAGTTTTTAAATGGTTGACTTTACTCTAACAACGTGCTTTATATATTATAATATCTCTTGCTAAATTTATATTTGGTACCTAATGAGCGTCGTGAAAAGCTCGTAGAAAGGGCAGCGGAAGCCATCTCTGTCTACACCGCTAGGGTTAAAAGGATTATGTTATATATAATATATAATAACCAAATAGCGGAGCATTCAGTTTTATCATGGATAATGATTAGAATGGGACACTCTCAGTTGTTAGTCAAAATGTCCCAAACCACTTTTTAAGCTGACCGTACATTGACATACACGTACATGTAAATTAAACACCGACGCACACAGGAACGCACACAAATAAAAACGTAAAGAAACACCGTTGAGAGGAAGAATGTATTAAGAAAGCGCGACGGAGACAGTCTTCTAATTAACGCGGCAAGATAGAGCGGGACAGCGGCGCTCAACACGCTAATTAAGAATACAAGAAGAAAGACGCGTTTTATGTACGCTCAAATTGTGTTAATGTGTGAGTGTAGCTTTTATGTGTGTTGACGATTTTCCGTTCGTAGGACACGGCTATACATGGTGTTGTTATTAACTCGTTATGTGAAGAGTTAGCAAGTAAATGGGACTCTATTTACTGGTAATTGAAAGCGGTCGCCCTGATAAGAGCTTGGTAAAGACAGCGCAGTCATTTCGTTAGCGGTTTTTGTTTTTCAATTTTGTATTTCTTACTATAATAAGGTACCTAGGGGACGAGCGTTTGACTTCTGATCATTTATAACGACGGTTTCTTACGTACAAAGAATCACTTGCTAAAATTTGTGCCCGGTGATTCACCTATCACGTGTGGAATGTGCGACAGAAGCTCATTTATGATTTTTTTTTAAATTTTATCGGACGTTAATTTTTATTTCACACCCGATATAGTAGTAGTACCTGAGTAGACACTTTTCTTAACAGTGACTTAAAAAATATTTATTTTTATCACAACAAAGGTTTTTTTTGATAAAAATAACTTAAATATTTGTAAGGACAAGGATAATGCAACATATTACTAATAATATTTTCTTATAAATTGGCGCAATAGTTCCAAAAGTTACTATAATATTGTAATAATATTTTAGATTTATGAGTTACAGATTTGTTCCCCTATAGGCTAAGATCCCATAACCTGTAGATCTATCACATATTAGTAAAGCAAAAAATTGAATAAACATATAATAGCGCCATCTATCTAATGCAGTTGACACTAAAAATCTTACGCCTTTACTTAACGTTACGGCCGTTTTTTACCCTCCCGCAATGCCCTAATAATCTGCACATAAAATAGTATAGGTCTGCTGTCTTGAGTCTCTGGGATCTCTGACTATAAACATTAAATCGGGCATGCTGTATCGTGATATGGTTCATTGATTTGAATGTTAAAGTAAGGTCTAACCTTTTGTTGTAAAGGTGAGTTTCCTTAAAGGAAAGTTACTAACTTATTTACATTGTGATCACGGCCTCCGAGATTCGATAGGAATATGATTTACAATTTAAGTGAATGTGTGCATTAATAATATTGAACGCAGAATTGAGCTCAGGCTATTGAAACCTGATCTTAAGTGATTACCGTCGCCCATGAACATCCACAGCTTCAGAGCTGCAGGTGCGTTGCCGACCTTTGAGATAGGTGTAAGCTCGTTTCTAGAAGGTTAAATCATTAACGTTCGAAAACACCGCTGGTGACAGTTGATTGTACAGGTCGACGGTGCGTGGAAGAAAGTTACGTGAGAAACGTAAAGTCGTGGAACGCCAACCATCAAGATGGTGGCGGTGGAATTTGCAATTCTGTCTCTTCTGTCTCTTCTGTGTATGTGCTGTAATGGAAATCGGTACCTGGGATGATTCTGAACAATTCCTCAGAACACTGCCAGGGCAGTTTATTGGCGTATACTGCACTCATAAATCTATACACTATATACCCATAAAATACAATAAAGAAAGCATACACAATAAATACTAATACATACTACTACATAATAATAATTAATGCTATACATATAATATCTAATTAATTTACAATATTGTTTTGGTACATTACAAGTAGAGTATTTACTAGTACTTGTAAGAGTAGTAATCACTCTACTTCAAACGAAACTCTCTGTTAATTAAACTACTTACGGTAACCGCTGATCAAAAAATAAATTGTGTACTTAGACAAAGCTGCGGATAAAACATGTTTTTATAAAAACAAACAAACAAGCATAAAAAAAACAACAAATCACGGTATTAACGGTGCAAAGTAAAGAAAAAAATTGATATAAAATCTAAAGAATAACTGGGTCAAGTTCATAAGTAAACGGCCGGCCAAGGGGACGTCGATTATGTTTCTTTCTGTTGGAAACTTCCAACTTTTTAAGCTAATAAAGTGGTTTAATGTTAAGTGGCAGTAGCTTAAATGTCGAAGGTACGGTTTCAGTGAAACTTAAGTCCGTAGATTCAATTTCGTTTTACATCTATTTCATATGAATTATCTTGAGTCGTTTTTACTGTTTAGGAGAGTAACAACACCATCACCACGTATTCGTGAATTTTCGCAAATTAAAAAAATATACACTCTAGGAAAAAAAAATGGAAAACTCACAAGCCAGCGAGGATTCAAACCTTAGTTCGTAAGACGAATGCTCAGCTATTACTGATTTTTTATATTGTTGATACCTCTTCTACCACTTTATGTCACGCACCCTTTGATTTCAACAACACAACCATTAGGGTACGGTCTGCGAAACGTAAGGTCGTAGGTTCGAATCCACCATTCGAATATTAATGTGAACCATCTCTTAGCACAATTTAAGCTTAGCTGGGATGGTTAACAAAAAGTAAATGGTAGCATTCTTTTTTAAATCTCCTAAAAACTTTACTGAAAAACATAGATGAAACGTCGCAGAATCTAAGTTATCATTACCTATTTTATGCGCCTTTTATAGAGATATATATTTTCTTATGACTGAAGTCGCAATTCACCGGATTTAGAGGTGGCCTAGCTCTTAGAGCACCTCTGCCTAGACCTCTATTATGAGAAACTTCCCATAAGAGTAGCGCGAAACTTGCGTAAGAGTCCCTGAGAGGAGACATCGGGTAGGGACGTTATTCTATTCGCTTAGCATGTTGGCTTGAAAGAGCTAAACCCGTCTCGATCAGAAGCTTCAATCGGGATTCTAGAATCTCTTGAAAGTAATCTAACATGTATTGCAATGTAGCCTTAGTTTTTGAGGCTTCCCTGTCAAAGGACTTCCTACTTATGCTTTCTTCATTTAATTTCCAATTAATGGCAATCTATGTTTAGATCCGATTTCGTCTTTTCCGGGTATATCTTTATTAAAGGCGGGGAAGGAACCTGGTGCAGACGTATCGGCTTTTAATGATCGCCTTTTGCGCTGGCAAAATCTTATCTCCCAGCGTCGCAGGTTTATTTGTTTTAAGCTTTCAATGCGAACGAATGAAACAGCCTTTGTGTATCGAATTTTATTAAATGACTTAAGTGTTATAATTCCTTACTCGATTTTCAATTTCATTGCTTGTAATTAAGGTTTGAAGTCGTCTGCGGGTTAAATGATGATACAGGTTGTGTATATCCGTCTTGCTCTGAGAAAAAGCTTGTAAGAAAGCAAAGAATGGTGGAAGAAAGGGGAAGGGACAAGCAAGGAGATATGTCTCGGAAGCGGCGTGATGAATTAAATTTTTAGAGGGTGGTTAGGGGGCACCGCCGGTTTCATTGGCGCGTCTTCATCCAGTTATACGTTTCTCTAATTTGGATTAACTACGATTTTTTTAAGTGTTCAACGATCCGATTTCAGCCAGCGTTGCCAGTAAACGAGTTGACAACCGGAAACGTTGAAGAAAAAACTAAAACGACAAAAACAAATAAAAAAAATACTCCCTAAATTTAGCTCGAAAAATTTTTGGATAAAATAATTTTTGTTAAGTACATATGATAATTGAAATGGTAAAATAATATTTCTCATCAAACTCAAGTAAAACTCGACGACTAATAAAAATATACAAAAAAAAAGAAACATAAGCTAACCTCTTAAATGTTATAATTTTGTGCAGAATCCTAAAATATTTTTGTCTCCCAGAGTCACTCGACAATTATTTTTGTGTTACTATTTTGGCATAGTTGATTCAATGATTGCTTCATACTTACAGGGTGCTGGGCTCGATTCCAGTCAAATTATTTATGTAAAACGCTAAATACTGTGTTCCATTCTAGGTACGATAAACGCAAATCTGTTCCTTAACACACAAACACGTGACTTTTGGCAAGAAAATGGGCAAAATACCTTACGGCTGATGCTAAGTGAAAATGAAATAAAACACACTACACCAGAGGAGAGGATTCACAGTTCAATTGTCAGCTATTTGACGCAGCCATTTGACACCTTCTCTGCTCCTACTCATCACGCACAATACGAAATTAGTTCATGACAGTATTCTGCGAGATCGACGTGGCTTTACCACTTTTATATTATTTTAATTTTTTTAAAAAGCAAAAATTTTTCGCGGCCTAGACAAACTACTGAGCTATATCACCTCATTGAAGTATTGCTTCCAATACTTCAACGATGTTGTTACATTCGATATGTGACAGTAGATGAATTCATCACTATACACCAGGCATAACCTTATCCAGTGTATTTTTGTAGTTATAATAAGCGGTAACTCATTGGTAGACGCTGGGTTCCGAACCACCGATGATAAGTTCGTAAAATCGAATACTCGGCTGCTTACTCTTCTTCACTCGGTAAAAGCATTCTTTTGAGTTTTACTCATAATTCCTCAGTTATTTATTCTTATGAACATTTCCATATGGTTCATGTCTACAGTCGAATGACCTTTTTGATATTTTGACCTTATGTTTTCCATCGATGTAATCTCTAAGGGGACCAAACACATTCCTTACCACTTTTCTGACACTAGTAGTATCCGTATAACAATATCTATAAAATAAATTTTACAAAAAATTAAAAATACTAGGGTAACATATCAATATAGGAGTTGAAAACATCGCGAATAATTCAAAACTCGGGCCCCTCACGTGTGCACACGAGCGAGGCACGTATGCGCGAGTTCAATGCGACTATTCGTATAAAAAACTCAGTGAATCGATATCGCGAAACAAAAGAGTAACCCTCGAAAATGCTAAAATCGATGCGAAGAAGTGTCATTAAAGAACCCCCAAAATTAAAACCCCCTGTTTGTTCACGCACACACTCGTTAACCTAATAAAACGTGCAACGTACGCATACATGCGCGGTAATGAACTATTCACAGCCGGATGTTTTTTTGTGCGTTCTCTATTCTCTTTTAAGAATTTAAAAAAGATATTTCGTTATTTTTTATATCTTTAATAAATAAGGATACGATTTTTGGTCAACATTTACTGCAAAACCTACATAGGGTTCATAGAAATTATGCTTATTATTCAATTCATATGTAATTCTGTTGTTTATGATCCAAAAAAATTAAATGAAACAAGGTAGAACTAAAGTGATTACATTGCCTATTGAATAAGCAAATTAAAGTGGTAACGGGCCGGCCAAATCAGCTAGAGAAGCGATAACTGTTGGTTGAAACTGTTTCTTGATTGGACACCGCGGTAAACATGGATTGAGACGCCCCAAGAATAGGTGAAGCGATGTTCTTCAGGAAGGCTAGCAGAAGCTGGATGAGAGTCGAGGATCGTGCTCTTTTGGAGAGGCCTGTGTCCAGGGGACTATTGCAGACTGATGGTTTGTTTATGCGATATAAACTAGCGCTTGACCACGATCCCATCTGATGTTAAGTGGTGATATAGTCGAAAGATGCTGATGAAAGTATAGAAGATTACCAGTATATAATAAATTATCACAAAAAGAAAGTATCCACGTAATGGCAATAATTGAATTGACTAGATGTATCTTTTTATACGTCTGTATGAGAGACTGTATGTGACCAGTATTAATCCAAGCTGTTGCTTCTTTTTAAAGAGACGAGATTAAAAAGACAGATCGTTATCTGCTTTCCAACTAGCTTCATCAAAAATCATCAATAGGGAAATAGGATACCAAGGGAAATGTCACTGTTGTAGTGATATTGTCACTATGTTATAACACTATATACACATGTTAACAATTTTTGATGGAATTACGTTACTGTAACCTATTCTATTTTAAATATGATAGGGGATGTTTCAAATGCCAAATGGTGGGTTTGAATTTATATTTAGCAAAGCGTACCCTAAACCATTATTGACGTTCATAAAACCTGAAATCTGATTTGTTGGTACATACACGTAATGCTTTAGCCCTAGCAGGGACTTTTTGAACGTTAGATATCAGGACTTTTTAATAAATGAATAAATTAATAAAGGACGCAAAGACTCGGGGTAAGCTCATCACCATATACTGCTCACAAATTTGATCTTGTACATAAACTAGAACTTTACTGAATCCGTTGGAAATCACTCCTCCAACCTATATATATTTAAGAAGTCAAAAACATTTGCAAAAATATGTTCCCAGGTTAAGGGAATGGGCTCATCTATCGGTAAAAAGCCGGATCTATGAGGGATAGCAATTGCTATCCTTGTTTATATTAATAAGGACGTAAAATAGCTTTCAATTTTTCTATTTAAATACTTTTTAAATAAATTTCAAAGTAAACTGGTAGAAGATTAAATTTTACGAGAAATAAAAACTTAGAGGCTGCGCTATAGAAAAATAAGGAGCATTTTAGGTATGTTTTAATGTGAAGGCAATTAAACGGAAGGAAATCGCGGACGATGCCGTTTATGGCCCAATAAAGGGCACGCAATGCTTTCGTTAATGCCGCCCAACTTTATGCGAATGTTTGTGCAGTTTTTTTAGCTTTTCATTTTTTTTTAAGTCTAAGTTACCCTTTACATATATTATTCTATATAACCCAGTTTGGTACAGGCCTTTTGTGATTTCCCGAAGTGGCATATAAGTTAGTTTAGCTTAGATTGTCCCAAATAGTTTCTATTAATAAAATAGCTACCGACCGAGTCGTGGTTGGGCCCTCTTGAGCGCCCTCGGGTTGCTTAAGCGTAACATAGTAACCGTCCAAGCCGAGGTTAACCCTCACCGGAGGGACACCTGTGTCGAGTTACTAGCTAATAGGGGTTCAGGCTAAGCGACCTAAGAGCTATGCCACCACTCAATCCGGTGCAGCAGACAATTTTTTTTTTTTTTTTGTTGACGTGGAGGCGGCGGTTATGTGGGGTTTTACCCACTAAAACCTCCCCGGTGGCCCTTTCCTCGGTGCATGACGAGGGGCTCCGGGATCTCCAGTGGAACGCACCGGAGCCCCTCTGCACTGTGCTCAAGGAGAGCACGTCCCGGGGGGGAGGTTAGTCCCTCCCCCCCTGTGCCCTCATAGTGCAAGGATACACGGGCCAGCCGATGTCGCCTTCTTCCCGGGTCCACCTTAGCGGACGACAAAGGCCCCCACCCTTGTCGCCCAGTGAACCCGAGGCCCCTTTTAGTCGCCTTATACGACAGGCAGGGGATACCGTAGTCTTATTCTTAAGAGCACAGAACTACAGGGCTGAACCGGTGCAGCAGTCAAGGCCAACCTTTGTGGCGAACTGTGTAGTTAGTCCATAAAAAAAGGCCTTTTGTGTTAAGAGAGCATAAGGTCATAGCTCACCAGCGAAAATAGTACGGATTGGCAGATGTCACATGTGTTAGAAAGTGCAGCTTTTCTTCGCCGGCGACGGGATCGGACTCGAGTTGCCGTACTAAGCCCCGAGATTGCTGTTGTTTCCGCGTTGTGATATTCAGGCGGTCATATTTCTAAAGGAATATTACCCATCCCTTGTGATCAGGACAGTCATACTTTAAATCAAATATTTTTATAATATAATATAATACAATGGTTGTTATGAAGCAGTAAACAAAATACCTTTAATAAAATTACATCAAAGGGATTCCTTATAAACATCGGCCGGCCTTATTCCTTAATTAAACTTACGACACAAAAGAATTGCATTAAAGGCCACCGATATATACGTCTACATATAATGTGCACGGGATGGCGTAAGGCGGCGATGAGTTTTAAAGTTTTTAAGGGTTCGCCGAAGATTGCGTGCCTTGATTACCGTCCCCCCCTTTAGCGGGTGGGGGCGCACCCTGTCCTCCACACACGGGGCCCGGGCCGCCGAAAACACACCGCTGCCCTCCCATTTTTAAGGAGGGAAAATTAAAAGTGTAGTATGCGTGTCAGTGATTTTGATACTTTTAAGACGCAAGTTTTGACTTATTTTATATACATTTATTTTTGTACATTTTTTTACTTTTTTGTGTGATGTATGTTGTTCTGTATATGGTGGTCTTCTATGCGAACCAACGTGTCCATGCTGAAGAAGTGTAAGATCACACACTGATATGTGAAATATGCCGACAAAGAGGCCTTAGCTTTGGACACATTATCAAAGAACTGTCGGGAGATCATTTTAGGCAAAATGTACGACGAACATGTGGCAGGCAATATGCACCCTGCAAATAACTCCACATCTGGTCGCACTCTTTGGAAGGTATACGGGTTTCGGTCCACAGCAGATAGGGGACAAAGAAGGACTATCACATAAGAGGTGTATAAATTCTCTATAGTTAGTGGATATGAAATAAACATTAGATTTTTTAAAGAACTTTTGTGCAATATGTGTTAAAGATTATGATGATGCTCGTAGGTTAAAGCCAACACGTGGGAACCAACATTGTAAAGTGCTCCAAGCGTCGTCATTATAAGGCCAAGATTTCAAGCTTTTAAGAACCTTAATAAAGTCATCACCCAGTTCATCACAAAAATTTAATCCAGTATTTGTTTTATATAGGGACGTAGTTCAAAGAACGAAGTATTTTATATGATCAAAAATATAAAATAAACTCTCACATTCTGTTATCCTTAGCGGGATAGACAGGTTTTTCCGTGCGTTTTCACCAATTAAAGGAATTAAAATGCAAATTTAACAATTTAATACGAGTTAAAACTAATTAAAGTACCTATTAATGTCCCACTAATGGATAAGGTAATACTGCCAGTACTAGCTAAAACCGTTACGCGATTTCTGTGTTATGTTTTTTTGACATGCATGATTCAAAAGCGTGGTAAGCCATAATTAGTAGTTTATTAATAATCAAATTAAAGAAATTATGATCGGGAAAAAATGTCTGATTAAATTAATTAACAGGATCAAGATGTATAGAGCAGCGTTAAAGCGAATGACATGTGCGCCGCGAAGGACAGGCGTCGCCCGCCCGTTCATTTGCGAACGGTTGTAATTTCTTATATCTGAGACGGCTCGTACTAACATCTTATTTATATTGACTTTTATTATTATTTGCGTCGAGATATGAGTTTTAATAACACTCCAGATTCGATGTTTTATTAATATGTTAAAAGTAATATACAAGCACCGACTTCAAATCGAATCAAACGTTAAAAGCTATTACGCGTGTACCCTCTTTTTGTATTTCCTAATTATAGTAGGAATGTTACTAATTAATCAGAATTTAACCAAACTCTTATCAAACAACCCTTGAAGTATAACATCCTTTCCAATTGAAAATGAATCATCGAAATCGGTTGGCGTGATATTGACTTACTTGTCCATTTGTCGAGCACATACTTAAAGCAAATTTAAGACTATTATTGTTTTCTCACGGATACCATTGTCAGAATGAGACCACACTGGATGCATCAACTTTCAAATGAAAAAAGAATCGTACAAATCGGTTCACCCAGTAGAAAGTTATAAGGCATATATTATATATCACATAAAAAAATGATACAGATGAATTGAGAACCTCCTCTTTTTGAAGTTGGTTAAAAAAGGAGACATAATAACATACTTAGATTATCTATACATACAAAAGAGAAAGTGTGTGGGTATGTTCCATATAGGCTCAGACGGCTGGACCGATTTCCATAAAACTTTCAGGGAATCTTCAGATTGACCTGTCGAGTAATCCTGTAAAGTTTGGTGACGCTCGGAGCACTCCTCTTTTTGAACTGTCTCATACAGCTTTTATTTACTATGATGATATTCTATTGTTTTATAACCCAAATTTGTATTGAGTAGAAATTATGTCTCATAATCTTCACCTGATCGAGAAGAGAATAGAAGAGCATGGATTCGGAGAGAAATTAATCATTTAATATATTGTGAGAGTAGTATTAAATATTTAAACATGAAAGTTTATTGTTTAAATATAATAAAGCAAAATCTAGCCTGGAGAAGCGGGCTGGCTAGTATATATAAATAATTCCATAGATAACTTTTCTAAAAACACACGCACTGGCAGCCGATGCGCTACGTCATTACGCGTCACCCTCGGAAAATTAAGAGAAAAAAAAACAAGCGCACACATGCACAGCGTAGCCTAATTATCGGTGCGCGGGGACTTTGCATAAGAAAGTATCGCTGCGTTTTACGACGCGTGTCGCGCCCGCCCCACGGCCCAGATAAAAAATCTCCCATTTCCTTAATTCGTTTATCGGGGCCTGGCGAGGCTTTGTCTCCGATCGATGAACGCCTCCAAATGAGCGCGGGACGTGACGCGCGTGTGAAGCCCCGAAGGTGACGGCTTGAAGCACTTTTTTTTCCTCTTTTTATTAAGGCCACGGTGATTCGTTAACTGACGGTGTAACTGGCAGTAGGTGCAAATTATTAATGATCTATATTAACTGCAGCAATACTTATTTTATTTTATTATTGATACAAAATCTACTCCTTATTAAATTTACTAAATATGTTCTCAGACCTATGCAAGATCTAAGCCTTTACATTATATATATAAGGTTTGTTTGTCAGTGTTAACCAAGAGGGCAATAACAAGTTCATATTAATAATCTGTTTTTATTATATGTACCAATCAAATACAATACTCTTTGCTCTCAACTGCAAATCTCCCTTCCAGCATATTGTAATATTTTGGACACGTTGCTCGTAGAAATTCAGATAACCTCAAAAGCTAATGGTTGTTGGCCAGGTAAACGGAAAAAGAGCACGCGGTCGCTCACCTACACGGTAGGCAGACGCAGTTAAGACGCTCACAGTTCTACCAATAACCAAAGCCATGAAGACCGCCGCGGTCAGGGACACGTGGAAGTTAATCGTTAAGCGAGCGATCAACACTTTGTGCTAGACACGACCTTCAGTAATGAAGGAGACGACTAAGAAGAAGAACCATAACTTCCAAGATGTTAATTGATTATCGATTTCCACTTTGTAAAGGTGAGGTAATCAGTAACTATCACGTAAGTACCGTCACGTCATTAAAAAGAAAATCAAATATAATACTTAATACTACTAAGTAAAGCCTATACTCGGGGTTTCACTCCATCTGTTACCATTTTGATTGGTTATGGTTTCAATGTTTTCTTATTGTATGTATTTTACGTTACATTGTTATAATTATTACCAAGAAACAAGCAAATTGTTTCCGCTCTATACAGTTTATACTCGAATTCTAAATCTTCTTAAAATCTTAAACCTTTACTTAAATACACAATCTTCCTACTGGTAAATAAAGGGATTCGGTTATATCTAATATCGTTTACTCCGTTGTACAAATGGAAACATTATATTCAAACATAAAATACGAACGCGTAAAAAAAAACTACGCGTGCCACCAAAAACTTTAGCAATCAGTCCCACCCCAAAACAAACGCCGCAAAAGTCAATAAATTAAAGCGGGAACACATGTATACCCCCCGTTACGATAGGGAACGAATAACTTAGTAATTAAGAAACGCATTAATCATGGATCGGAGACTTGTGCGTTCTCTACGCGAGCGAGTCTGACAAACTGCGTAATGTCATGCATGCTTGTGTGCTAAGCCTTATCAAGACGATAGTCGACGCCAACAAATCTCGCCATTGAATGGTTGGTAATGAAGTTTGCAGTATATCTGTATTTACACAAGTACTCCGAGTATAGCAAAGATTTACGCGGGACATGTTTTGTGCAGCTCAAAATAGTTAACTAGCTTTCGACACAATTCGACGGGTTCATATTCTCACTTAGATACAATCATCTTAATTTAAGCCGTATAACAGCCACTATTGGACAGAGGCCTCCCCAGCCAGCCCTGTAGTTCTGGGCTCTCAAGAATTAGACTACAGTATCCCCTGCCTGTCGTACAGGGCGACTAAAACGGGCCTCGGGTTCACTGGGCGACAAGGGTGGGGGCCTGCGTCGTCCACCAAAGTGGACCCGGGAAGAAGGCGACATCGGCTGGCCCGTGTCGCCTTGCGCTGCGAGGGCACGGGGGGGAGGGAGTAACCATCCCCCCCGGGACGTGCTTTCCTTGAGCACAGTGCAGAGGGGCTCCGGTGCATTCCACGTGGGATCCCGAAGCCCCTCGTTATGCACCGAGGAAAGGGCCCCATATAACCGCCGCCTTTCAGAAGGCGGGGTATCTTTGTGAAGATTTCCTCCCCGTCAACAAAAAAAGGCCTCCCCCAACGATTTTCAACCGACTTCAAAAGGAAGAGGTTCTCAATTCGTCTGCATTTTTTTTTGTTTGTTCCGCGTAACTTTCGACCGGTTGAATCGATTTTTATTTGAAAACTTGTGCTTCACGTGTGGTCCTATTTTAATTTGGTCCAATTCTGATAATGCAATCCATGAGCAAATCATAAAATCATAAATTTGCATTAAGTATGTGCGCCATGAGTGGACAATTGACTCAACATCACGCCAACCGATTTCGTGGTGATTCATTTTTGTCGGTTTGTTTGGATCAGTTGGATTGTCACAGTTACAGGAAGTGCAGTTTGATTTTTTTTTTATGACGAACTACACAGATTGGCCAGAGAGGCTGGCCTTGACTGCTTCACCGGATTGAGAGGTGGCACAGCTCTTAGGTCGCTTAGCCTGAACCTCTATTGCTAGTAACTCGACACAAGGGTCCCCCCGGTGAGGGGTAGAGCAGTTTAGCATTCGCGGAAGGTTTAGTGGGTAGGGGCTGCCCAGGCCGAGTCCCACACATCCCTCCGGGCCCACCCAGGGTACCGGAGGATGGTCTATAAAAAAAAAGGGGTAGAGCAGTTTGATAGACTTTTAAGCTATATGTAAGAGATGTTCTGTAGCAGCATTGATTTTTTATACTTGGTAAGTAAGTGCTTGATCATCAGTTGGGCTGTTGTTGTGTTATTGTCCTAGATCTATCCATATTTATGGTAACCCCAATTTTACCATATCCTTACAAGAATTTGGACACCTGCCGTACTTTATATCACGATTTCCGTTCCTTACGACAATAACGGATTTGATTTCGTACCAAATCTTGTCCGGCATGACTTCGGTACGGCCATTAATGTTTATTTATTATAATATTGGCAGTGGACCGTGAAGTATCAAATACTAAGGTGAATTTACTGCTATGCAACAAATGTTGAATGCTTAATCAAGATTCATTCTTATGAACTCTGTTTTTAAAGTTCATTTTTAGTTTCGGTCACTACAAGTGAATATTAAACGCGTGATCTAAAGGCAAAAATGACTACGAGCACGTGCCTTGAAACGTGTAGTTACAACATGCCAAATATTGCTAAGTTACATAGTAATCATTTCAGTAACCGTGACTCAGTTTTAAGTAATATTCTTTGCTTAGTAATTATTGTTAGTTAAAAAATTATATTAAATATCATTTTTTGATAAACCTATGCATGTCGGCCAAGGAAGTTTGCTGTGACTGCTTCACTGGTGGCTAAAGCTGTTAGGTCGCTTAGCCAGAACCTATCGCTGATTGTGCTCAGATAATCTCCATTTTTCCTTATCACAGGCCATGTGAGACGGCGCAGCATCTGTTTACATAAACACAGTCAAGCCTTTAACCAACCATACATTGGTGAAACTACAGTTGAGGAATGCCTTGACGATGTTGATAGAATTTAGAAATTTGTCATGATGGCGTCTTTCTACCGTTTCCTTAGTCTACCAAGAGATCTACTTCTAACGAGCAGTCTCCACTCTTATCCGCTTTGGACGCGGTAGATCGCCATCTGGAGATTGATGCCGGTAGCTACTCCAATAGAGTCCATTCATCTAGTACATTAGTGACAACGCTATTGAACGATATTACGCGCTTTGTATTTCGTAAGAAAATAACGATTTAAAATTAATCAGAACCTAACCAAACTTTTATCAAACTACTATTAAAGTACAACATTTCCAAGACTTTTATGGTTTTCTCCTGTCATTGTCAGAATTGTCCAGAAATTGATCCAAATATTTAATAATTATATTATAAAGATATCTATTGTATATTTATATTGTCTATGTATTCTGCGTGTACGTATTAGATGTGTATATAATCTATAAATATTATTTACTATTATTAACTTATGTATTTTTATGTTTTCTATTTTAAGTTTAATTCATATTGTGAGCAAATATTTAATAAATAATAAGATAAGTGTTTATGTAATGAAACTTATGATTGGCCTAACTTTATTCTATGTAAATATGTTGTGAAATCTTTATGTAACACTGTTGATTCTGTAACCTCTATCATTTATAAAAAAGAGCCGGTAAAAATAATTTTTACTCAGATCGACCTACACAGGTCATCTAGGCAGCTTTGGCAGTGATTATCTAGCTTATCATTATTATAACAATAAGGTGATGGTTTCTCCACAAGCGTCAGTAACCTGCGTCACGTGCCCCTTAATTGAATATTCCTCATTCTCGAAATGCATCCGCCGCAATTCTTCGGCGTTCGCCTTAAAAGAAACGGAGCCGCTCGAAGTTCGGCTCGCTCACGCCTCGAATAGCAAAGGGCAGATCGATGCTTGTCAAACAATGAATGTCACGTCCACTCCCTCATGTTAATATGCGATCGTCTGTAAACAGTGATTTGAGCAAAAATCATATTTATTTATATGATGTTAAGGTTCTAAACGATAGCATCGTAAGTTTTGTGCGCACCTCTCGATTTTTCCTTTAGGTGAGAACGTTGCCCTAATTTTTCGGGTGGAATGTTTTCTGATATTAAAATTTTATTGTAAGCGATATATAGCAAGACGAAAGGCGAACATGTTAATTTTTAATATACATGAAGTAAAACGTACTTTAAGTAGCAGAATATGATGAACTGAACTGGTCAATATCTTAGATACAAGGACGTTCTGAAAAGACATCTAAAAAGATGCGATATAAATATGTCGCTGTGGAAGGATATGGCAGCTTTTACAAGGAAGAGTGGTTTTGCAAGCCACATGAGGACACACTCAACAGCCGCGTGACCTGGCTCATGACATGTCAGTCCCGAAACGTCGCCATAGCCGAAATCGGCAGGACATCATCATCATGGTGAACTGATTATTAATTATGTTTTACACCCGGAGAGATGTTTCCACTGTTTTACTTTTACGCGTTTACCTCATCTTTTTTGATCGACTATCTACAATAAAATTCTCAATGTGAGAAAAATTGTAATCTACTAATTTCATAATGATCGAGAAATAGTCAGTCTTTATTAATTGATTTTTTGTATATATTTATATTAAATATAACGAACGAAGTGCTTTGCTTCGTCTTTCATTATTCGTATGACAAAGGACTGGAATAGTTTGCCCGCGTCTGTCTTTCCCTCCGATTACAATGTGGTAAAATGTAAATAGAGAATATAATGTAATTTAATGTATTTAATATATTTTTTTACTATAATATATAAGCTATTTGCTATATGACACTAACATTCATTAATTGTTATTTTAAAATTTTATAGGAGGAGGTCTAAATAAAAACTTTAAATGTCGTTTCTTTTACTCTAGAAGCAACAAATTGAGTTTAATTTTTACACCAAATAAAATAGCCTTATATGTATGTAGTTAACTGGAATGTCACTGTATAGTTAACAATTGTAACATGAAACATTGTGACACTATACAATTGTAATAGAAGACTTGGGCGAGTTGAATGCTAACTTGCTCTTAATAAATTTAAAGCAAAGATTATTCTGATAAACAAAAAAATAAAATATTACGTTTATTGTTAATGCCTACATTATTTCATATCAGCATTTCCTTGTTCGTTACATGATGAGATTTTTAGGTATCATTAATGTGGACTTAATGTCCTCGTCCGACCCATTATGTAACGGTATAAAGTTAATACTTGAGATTTATGTCAATGTACTCGATACTGATAGATTTTTTAAACAGTTGTTTTACTTTTTTACCTTTCTTACCTTTTTAACTTTTCTTACCTTTTTTAATATAAGTTACGCGTCAATAGCCTAATGGTTTCGGGTACAGCTTGCAAATCGTAAGGTCGTAGGTTCGACTATCGACGTGAACCATCTCCTACACAAGCTTAAGCTTAGTTAAAATGGTTAACAAGAATGTCGTTAATATTTCTGAAAAAAAAAATACTAGCTTTCTTTTTTGAATTTGGTATTCTGTTGCGATGTCCGGTAACGGAAATTGGTAGCTGGTATAATTCCAAACAAATCTTAAGAACAATCCACATTGTAAATGTGATAAAAAGCAAAGAGCCCCGATATCTCTTCACAGAATTAATAGCTCAATAGCTCGGAAACGACCTTAGGAAAAGTGTCACTTTTACTAAGGCCATCTGTTTCTCTAGTAAGTGACCCGTTCACCGACCCTTTCAGTTCGCCGTGCTACTTATGGGACATACTGTATAAGCTATGGAGTGAAATCAAATGAAAATTAAAATCTTTTTTTCACCATAATTATACCACCAGTTTTATAACACATGGGATGCGTATACATATATACAAATATTTTTGTACATAGAAAAGTGTAGATATTATTACAACTTTGTATATTCTAATACACTTAATAATCCCCCTTAAATATTGTTTGATGCTCAGAGGTAGTTATTAAGACATTTCATTTGATGTCACTCTCATTCTATAATTACGTCGACATTGATATTATGTTAAACAAAGGCTAAGAAATCTTGCGGCGGATTAAAATCTTTTAATGGGGTGATATAATTACCATGTCATATAAAAATTAATTACTTACAATAAACGTATTATATTAAGAAGGCACAAATCTGAAACCTAATAAATATATTTGTTTTTTTTTTTAAATATAGTATAGCTTTTAAAAAATTACTAAAAACCTTGTAGGGATTTTTTGGCACTAACTTTTTTTTCCTAAACCCTAATTCCCGACGTTTCGAACACACTATAGTCGACGACACAGGAAGACTGATGACAAGGGCAATGGCCGCATCAAGGGAGAGGATAGTGGACTACAACCTAAAAATGGCCATGAGAAGCAGGGATACAGCGGTCGCGGAGAAGCTAATAGCAATGCAGCGGGGCGTCTGCGACGCGAGAACCGTAGGATCTCTGGCCACCTCCAAATTCAGGCATTATATATATAAAAAAAAGGAAAATAGTAACTGTAGAAGTGGCACTTTTTAATAAATACAGAGTGAACAATTTAAGTGTATTGGAAAAGAGCACGGACACAGGTCTGTGGTTTCGAAATAACAACAATAAAAAAAACACACTATAGTGGTTATTTTCTACTGGGCACTGCACGATGTACAAGTTTATTTACGAGTAAAAACTAAAACCGACTTTAAATCTGACTTTCTTCTTTGTATTTACGAGTTATCGTAAGGATATTATAAAATAGAATTAAACAGAACCTGACCAAAGTCTCATCAAACTGCCCTTGGAGTACCTCCTTTGCAATAAAAAAATAATCATCGAAAACGGTTGGCGTAATATTGAGTTATTCGTCTATTTGTCCGTTTTCTCATGGATGCCATTGTCTAATTGGGACCAGCTTTCAAATGAAAAAAGAATCATTATAATCGGTTGTCCCAGTTCAAAGTTATGAGATAAAAAACATAAAAACAGACATACAGACGAATTGCAAACCTCCTCATTTTTGACGTCGATTGATAATTAATTTTATTCAATGAGTATTCGCGTAAATATGAGAAGTCAGGAATAAATTATTCATGGACAAGGATACATTAAGATACTGTCATGTGTGATACTCAAATTTCAATGAAAAATCTTCTTGCCTTCAGCTTGTAAAATCCCCTCGTATATGTTCGCACGCAAAATATTTAACCCCAAACAAGGCGAGGAAATCGCAAAATCATCTAAATGAATGTCGAATGTGTGAAAACGTGCTTCAGCGACACCCTCGGGCGTCGATCGCGTCTTTAAACGTTTCGGCGCATTGTACTCCCGGGCCACTCCATCACATCCTGCATCGACGGTGACTCTCACTTTTTATTGAAGAGTCTACGTTGCCCTTTGTACATGTTTGCAAATTCGATTAGGTCCTTTTTGGAAGAAACTTTGTTTTTCTTTTAAACGATGTCAGAAAAGGAAAACGGTTCTAAATTCTACTGTTTGTCGATTTTGGGCAATTTTAAAACTTTTGTTAAGTTTTACTTTTAAACGTCAATAGCCTGATGGTTTAGGGTACGGTCTGTAAATCGTAAGGTTGTGGGTTCGAGTCCACCATTCGACTATTGACGTGAACCATCTCCTAGTACAAGCATAAGCTTAGTTGGAATAGTTAACAAGAATGTTCAGCCCTGTAGTTCTGGGCTCTCAAGAATAAGACTACGGTATCCCCTGCCTGTCGTATAAGGCGACTAAAAGGGGCCTCGGGTTCACTGGGCGACAAGGGTGGGGGCCTTTGTCGTCCGCTAAGGTGGACCCAGGAAGAAGGCGACATCGGCTGGTCCGTGTAGCCTTGCACTGTGAGGGCACAGGGAGGAGGGAGCAACCTCTCCCCCCGGGATGTGCTCTCCTTGAGCCTAAAATCAAAGCAACAAAAAAAACAAATTAGACACTATAAGCACCGGCTACCTTCCCGATGCACTAACATTTTACTACGTGGTTTGTGAAAGCAGTGTATAATGTGTGCGTGTAGATGTGTCATCGTAATAATTTGTGTGACAAAAGTGTTTTGTATGGTAGTTATAATAATGAAGAAATAAGTATCTCTGTTTCTGTGTATGTGAGTTTCCCAAAATTGATTTTTTTTGCATTCGTATTTGGTCTTCGCGTGGAAATCCAAAGCGTTATTTAACAAATGTAATTTAATTCATTTATTGAGATATTGGTAGGTTTATGACAATCCAAGACTAGCTAAGTAAATACTCCTAAACGACAATGAGCACCAATGTGTAAAAACTATAATACTTTGGATTTATATATTACCTGGGCAGTAGCCTTTAATTTATCGCTAAAGGTGAAGAAGGATTTTTGTCATTTGAAATATTTTTTATACCTATAATTAATACCGTGAACGTCTACTGTTCTTCTCTTCGAAATATAACTTCTTCGCCCGATGAGTGATCTGTTGACGACTCATAACAGTTTAGCAACGGACATATAAGCCCTTTTAGATAGATGTTTTAGGCGTTGTAAGAATAGGTGAGTCGCACGTCCGTTCCGAACAATAAAGACGTCTCGCAAGACAGTTATCATAACAGTTGTAAAAGTTGCGATTCGTATTGTACCGAAACTAAGCAGCCATAAAATAAAAATACAAGAAGTTAGACCTGGAATGCTATTATGAGGAAAAAAGATACATATATATATATATATGTATATATATATATATATATAACCTTTGAAATCATCTTCTTACGATAGAGGATCAGGCTAAGCGACCTAAGAGCTATGCCACCTCTCAATCCGGTGAAGCAGTCAAGGCCAGCTTCTCTGGCTAATCTGTGTAGTTCGTCATTAAAAAAATCATCTTCTTACTCCATTCTTCGGTACTTACGGCATATTAGCTAACAGTAACATCTCCATACATAAAATAAGTACTTACTAGTAACTTACAATATTCTTATAACAACTTCCTTTTGTTTGCAAAATTTCAGACAGCTAAATTATGGGCACTGTAATACACGAACGCATTACACTGTTCATAATTTCTTATATCCCGACTTAATTTAACGAAAGAAGAAAATCTACGGGGGATGTCGAATGCGTGAGCCACACAGGCATACGTACGTATACTTAGTCAGTTACACCCCAAATTAATAGCATCCCAACAAAAAATGCCCCCTATCTTATGAGGGGGTGGGGTGGGGTTCATTTGCATATATGTCTCCCTGGCACCCTAAGGAGCGGGCGCGGATGTATTTTTAATTTCATTCTTATCCCTGTGCTTAAATCATGAGAGCGGCCATGCGTGCGAGGGAGGCCCACGCTCCCCCCCAGCTGTCCCCCTCCTGCGGCCGTTAGCTTGCGTCATACGTCGCTAACCACGTACAGAGTAAAAAGAAAAGAAATCTTAATAAGTTTGTTAGGGTGCGTTCGTTTTGTGTGGATGCGACCGTAAACAAGTATATTTACGAGAAAAAACAAAAACCGATTTCAAATAAAATCAAACGTTGAACGATATTCCGCGCAGACGCTCTCTTTATATTTACGAATTATCGCAGGACTGTTGCGAAATAAAATTAATCAGAACCTAACCAAACTTTCATCGTAATACTCTTAAAGTACATCCTTTACAATAAAAAATAAATCATCGAAATCCGAGGGCGTGATATAAAGTTATTCGTCCATATTTTGCGCACATACGTAATGCAAATTTATCACTCATGTGGTTTTCTGATGGATGCCATTGTCAGAATAGGACCTAATTGAAATGCCACCACATGGAAAGCATCAACTTCCAAACAAAAAGAAACTTTAAAATCGCTTCACCAAGTCGAAAGTTATGAACAAACAAAAAAAAGACATACAGACGAATTGAAAACACATCCTGTTTTTGAAGTCAGTTGAAAATTTAACAGTCCATACATTTTTTTTTAATTTTTGTTTTAAAGCTACGCGACAATCAGCAACGATCTCTACCAACTCTTCTACTGAGCTTATTAGGTCCCATTAGTTGCAATACGCTGGGGAAAATTAAAAAATGATTTTTTCAGTGTTTCAGAAACCGAAATACAGTAACTCATAGCTATAAGCTGGCTGAGATTTGAACAGCCCACCCTTAGATCGTGAGTCGACCATAACCTCATTAGAATATATACAAGCACTTACATATATGAAAAGTTTGCCCGCATCTGTCTTTCTCTCCGATTATGATGTGGGTATTTTCAGGAGTAGATTGAATAGGTATTTACCATGCTAGTGCGTTTTACCATCCAGGACTGCATTTCCACTTAACATCAGGTGGGATTATGGGAAGCATAAAAATATATACTCTTATAAAGCTTAGCATAGATTACAGCATTGCTTCGTTTGATTGGTATTGTAATAAGTTCCCTTTTTAGTTTTCTTAAGTCAAATAAAATCCGTTGAGACAATAATAGATACGGTCGTTTGATGCACAAGCAATGCAATTATTAATATCTGGGAAAAAAAATCTGGCAAAAAAATGTAAGTGTATCCATACAAACATTGTTAAGAATTATAAGCACCCACCTACAAAAAACAAGCGTCGTCATTTGGGCGAGCAAATTTCGCGGAAGTTTTCCGTTCATCCACCCGCGTGTAGTACGTACTACCGCTGTTTGCGACCTCCTATATATGCCATAGTGTTGTATTTAGAGTTATTAATGCTAATTTTGTGGTTTTGTCCCCAACTAACATTTCTCGTTCAATTTATCGCTGACGTAAAATTTTAGTTGCATGGATTTCTTTACCTACTGATTTCGAAACCGCCCTTTGGGTTTTGAAACGCACACGTGATTATTATGTCTATAATTACATACAATCTTTGGATTAATCTCCTATTGTATATCATACAAAGGATACTAACCACGATATAGAGTTACTAATATTTCGTTAATCAAATAATATATCGGGGGATGAGAGTGCTGAGCTAACGCCTTTACGGCACACGATTGGTTTTTGATTTTTAATAATTTTGCTTTTGTTCTAGATTTGATTTTTATAATTGTTTTGTTTTCTCCAATGATTATTGTATTATATTCTACATTCTCGCAAAAGAAATTATTTGCATTAATTCAACTTGAGACTAGGCGAGGTGGCCAGTGAGAGCAAAATCTGTTCGGTCCAAGTATATTAGATTTATTGTGTTAGGTGATGGTATTTTTGTATGTTAGAAATTGGAAAACGAAATCCCATGGTACAAGTTGATTAGGATTTGAACCGCCGACCATAAGAACGTAAAGTCGAATACTTAACCATTAGGCTATCACGGTAATATCCCAATAAAGTAATAATTGCTAAAACTTACTGCACAAACAATTGCAGAAAATTAGGAACCCAAAAAAACGGGTCATAAATAAAGAAAACCGTAGATCTTGAATTTTTATCTAGGGATTATGCTAAAATTATTAAATTTAAGATAATTAAAGTTTTAAACATGTGAATCCATCCCCCCAAAGCAGACACCCTTTTAAAAAGGAGAAAAAAACTTGAAAGATAAGTCGGAAACCGCGACCTTTATAATCGCATCAGCGGGCCTGGAATTGTGCGCGTTAATTATTGATAGAATGAAACTTTTATCAAAACTTCAAGAGCAGAAGCCGAAATAATTCGAAAGCAAGGAAGCCCTTCATAATGCCTGCGAAAATATTAAAACAAAGCCGAGGTGGCCGGGCCGCCCCGCCTTCTACGGTCTATGAAGGACAACCTTTGGTATTTTCTTAGAGTTGTTGTTCTATTAGATTCGCCACCAATGTTTATATATTTTTTTATTTAGTTTATTTTAATTGATTGTAATAACCATATGTTGAACAAGTATGTCACTAAACTACAATATACACTCGTCAGCAAAAATAAATGGTTGGAATAAAGGGTCGGTTAAGAAAGTTTGTTGTAAAGACGCTAGCTAACTGGAGGAGGAAGGCAATACTAAATGTGCATGATAGACAATTAAACATCCTTAAAATAAAATAAAATATTTTTTAAATTAATATTTCATTAAAAAAACATAAACTTAAATGAAAAAGGATATCTTACGTTAACTTGGATAATACAGTATATTTCATTAAATTTTATTTTTATTTTAATTTTACGACACATGGTGGCAACACTAAGTACTAAAATTTTATTTTATTTTCTTTTATAGATATTTTATTTACTTTTATAAACTAAAAATAGTTCAAGGAAATATTTTTTCAATTTTGTTTTTATTTACATCGGTTCTTAGCCATTTAAATACAATAATTTAATTTGGATGTATTTCATAGCAATTCTAATACAAATTAATTATACAAAAATTATTTAAAAAAAATATACTCATTCCTGTCACCTAGAGGGGTAGGCAAAGATCACGCGGCCTTTACTACGATCATGGCACACCTTTCGTTCAAGTCTCGTTTCTGCATAATCTGTCGGTCTGTACTGTCAGAAGTACACTTATAAGCGTCAATAGCCTAATAAAGTCTGTTAAACATAAGCTCGTAGGTTCACCAATGTCGTCCGCCAAGGTGGACCCGGGAAGAAGGCGACATCGGCTGGCCCGTGTCGCCTTGCACTGCGAGGGCATAGGGGGGGAGGGAGTAACCTCCCCCGGGAAGTGCTCTCTATGAGCACAGTGCAGAGGGGCTCCGGTGCGTTCCACTGGAGATCCCGGAGCCCCTCACCATGCACCGAGGAAGGGCCACCGGGGAGGTTTTAGTGGGTAAAAACCCCACATAACCGCCGCCTTCCCCCCAGAAGGCGGGGTATCTTTCTGAAGATTTCCTCCTCGTTAACAAAAAAAAAAAAAAAAGGTCCACCAATCCACCATTCGACTATTGACGTACCATTTCTTAGCACCAGCTTTAGCTTAATTGGATTGGTAAATGGTGTAAGAATATTAGCAATCTTTATCAAAAAAAAATTGTTTGCATTTTTCTTACATAAAAAACTAGTAAATAGAGGCTGAAATTGAGATTATACCGTAAGTATCAAAAATATATAACTAACTGTTTTTAAAGTGTTATAGTGAATAAGCTTTTACTAAGCTAATACGCCTTACTATCCAAGACTGCATTTGTACTTAACATCTAGGTGGGATCGTTGTCAAGCACATACTTGGAAAGTATACTAAATAGTGCTGCACATTCGTGATGTGGAAGAAGAAAGAGCACTTTTCGTGTACTAGTATACTATACTAGTCCTTGTAATTAAAGAGTATTAACCCAGGTCTTCAATTATCATAGACCTATTATAAGCCATTTATCAATATCTATGATAAATGAACAAATACGCTTCTATACCTTTCAACAGTACCTTGGTATATCTACGGAGCTCTATGTAAAATGGGACCTTATTGAAAGCACACGTTTTGAAACAAAAAATCTACCACCATCTTAATTTACTAGGCTGTAAGTACAGGGAAGACGACCAAGAGGGAGGAGCCCTATGCGTTGGACAGACCAAATCAGCAACAACACCAAGATGAGAGTCCACGAGGCATTTCACACCGCCTAAGACCGCAACAGGTGGAAGAGAGCGTCCGCCACATAATTCGTGGAGGGCACGACCCTCAGCACGGAAGAAAACGACGCAAGGAGGAGGACAGAAGTAAAAAATACAAGCAATTTACTAGGCTAGTGCACTTTATCATTCAGGACTGCATTTGCACAAAACATCAGGTGAGATCGTGGTCAAGCATTTGTTTAGAAAGTACAGAAAATAAAATTCTAGTCCACTAGGCTTCATATGACTCAAAAGAATATTCTAAAATGCAGTTTTCCTCGTACTCGAGCACATGATAAATTAGCACTTTTATATTGCAAAGAACAATTTATTCAGACTTGCCATAATTTGCAGGTCAAATGTTTAACTAAACTGTTTCGTGAAACTAAACTGAACTTTAACTAGAATAAACCAATGTGTTTTATGTTGTAGTTAGGCACAAACATATCCCTCTCACATTTGGTATCAAAATGGAAAAGAGGATAGTAGTAGTTATTTGTCTGTCCCGCTTGGCGTGTAAGCGTGATATAACGTGACAAATATTTCACTCATTGATTAACACAATGAGTGAAATATTTGTCCGTATTGAGCTATTATACCCAGCATTATCAGTGGCGTCCACTATTTTTATTTTCAAGCATTACCCCAATTCTAGTCATTAGCTGAGGCAATCACTAAGGTCGATTACGGCGCCATTACAACTCTATAGATCGTCAAGAAAATCCTCGAAGTCTGATGGCGGGCGGTGATTAATATAACGCATCTCCCTCAACGGCTTAATCGTTGGCTGGCAACATTTTTACCCAATTTTTGGGCGAGACACCCGGCGGCAACCCCCTCGCGTATCTGGCGCGCCCACCCCTTTCTTTCGTTAAGATAAATTATCCCGCGATCAGGACAAGAGTGTCGGTTCAAATTGCCGCCTTTAAAATTCAACGTTCGGCCTAAATAATCTTTGTCGACTCTGCTCTGTGCCGCGACGACACCTGTATTTATCTGTTTTTTATCAATTATTGATAAGTGCCATGGTAGCTCAGTATAGGGGTGGTCGCCTAAAGTTTTTTAAATCGATGAAACTAAAAATAATATGAAATGATTATTTTTATCGTTAATTAAAAATGATTATTCTATAATTTATATTTTATATAATATTTATTTCTCTCGAATAATTTTTTTCTTCAAACCTCGAATAGAAGTTAAAATTATTATTTTTAAAATTAGCAACTTCGTTCCTATCTGGCATCCCACAACGCCACACGGTTTTTTAATATTATTACTTTATTATTTTTTTATTTTTTTTGGGACCTTATGTTAAGTTTAGACATTATAGAAACCTAACCAGTGTGTGCCACCAGCAAAGAAGCAGGGCCCAAGCAGCCGGTAGTTAGGGCGACATAGAGAGAAACCTCCTGACGATGCCGTGTCTGTACTGCCCTCTGTATCTGACCCTTGACCTAGCCATCTAGCGAAAGTCTCTTAAGATGTTGATCGAGACTTTTAGCTATAAGACCGTTTGCAGAAACGACTATCAGGTTAATGATCGTCGGATCCACATCCCACATGGCGGTCACCTCGTGAGCCAAGTCGAGGTACTTTTTACTTTATTGTTATAATTACCCTGTTTTTATTGATATATGCAACAAATTGATTGGCATTAAAAGTTCACAGTATGAGCTTTTCGGTGTACTAGAACGTGTTACGTTTAAAGCTCGATCAATTATAAGGAAAGCTTTCCTCTAATTGCTTCAGTATTAAATTCTCGGGGTCCCACCGATTGTTTTGTCAAGATCGATTCATTTGTTATTTTGTTTGTTATTTGTTATATTTAACGTGCCTCCCCGCTCCCTGGTATTGCCGGCTCGTTAATTAATTCTTTGATATTCGAGTGCCGGGAGTATGGTTTCCTTTATTCCTCGAAATCTAAAACTTTTATTTTCCTCGAGTTGAAACTTAATAACCCTTTTAATTTAGTATCGTCTTTAAATACGATATAATACAACACTTATGAATGGGGAGACTTATTTTGGTCCCCTTTATCTGTAAAAACTAATGACAAAAAAATCACTTTTGTGTTCATTAAATATTTATTATACTACCCTTTATTATTACTGAAACAGTATCAGTGTTGTCTGGTCACCCAGTTATAAAATTCATATTAAAAGAATTGAAAAGGTTCAGAAAAGATTCGTGTACCACCTATCTTACAGTTGCAATATGGCCAAAAAAATGAAATCTTATTCCGAACGTTTAAACTATTTAAAAATCACCTCGCTTGAAACTCGTAGGACGATGCTGGATGTTTTGTTTTTTAAAAAACTAATATCAGGTACACTAGACTGCCCTGATCTGTTGTCTAAAGTACAGTTTAACGTTCCCAATAGACGACAAAGACTTAAAAATATTAAGCTCTTCCTAAAACCTAAACATAGAACGAACCTTGAGGCACACTGTCCTTTGTACCGGATGTACTCTGTTTACAGGGATTACAGTGACATTGATTTAGCGGTAACGTCTGTAAATAGGATTAAAAAAATATTTGCTCCACCAAAATAATAAAAATATGTAACTAACCTAGGCCTTAAAATTTAACGTTTTATTTTTTCTACTTTTTAAAACAAAATCATAACTATTTATTTCCTTTGTTAGTAAATTTTTCAATTTAGAAATTAGTTAAGTAGTGTTGTCTACGTTGTAAAGGTTGTCAAATATCTCCCTTCCGCCTTTTTGTCTTTTGAATTTCGCTATGTACAAAGCGCTACAGAGCTCGTATCTAACAATACTATACATAATTTGAAAGGTCGAAATTTGGGTTATAAAACAATAGAATATCATCATAGTAAATAAAAGCGGTACTCTAATCGTCACAGACTCAAACTTTACAGGATTACTCGTCAGGTCAATCTGAAGATTCCCTGAAAGTTTCATTGAAATCGGCACAATCGTTTCGGAAACTATATGGAACATATAGGTTCAGAAATGTTCTATATGGAACATTAGACTCTGTGTTAATGTTAAAGGTAGTATTGCGCACGCACGATAGGATATTGTGCAGTCCTGGGCACTGCTGAAAATCAGCGCTGTCGTATCCTTGCAGTGCTGCAGTGTCCAATGTTGGCATCATGTCCTATCTTTCCGTTCCTTCCTTTAATTGTATAATGTTTTTTTTTTTTATTGTTTGCTATATTTTTCTGTAATGTGTTTTTAAATTATGATGCCATTCAAAACCAGTCCGACGTAGAGAGTCAAAGTTAAACCGTACAATGAAAAATGAAAATCTCACAAGTTAAAATTGTGTAAAGAGCGGGCTCACGTAGCATTTAGTATGCAGGCGACCGCGCTACTGGTAAACAAGGGGCTCAGTTTGCACACCCCACATGTGCGAGCGACCTCATTTGTGACACCTTACAATCGCCCTTTTAATAAAGTTCAACTGTTTTATACTACGTGAGACTGTTTTTAATCGTCCGTCCCACGTAGACGTAGTCTTTGTATATGGCTTCAGCTTGGTATTTGGCACTTGAAGTATATTACTATAAAACTTTCCTGATCTGGCAGCACGCCTGCAATCATGTACTAAAGTACATGTTTGTGGGGATGACCGCAACGTTATGGAGCTGATCTTCTGTCTTCTTTTCAGATATTATTGACTAGAACCAACATGTTTCTGTTTTCGTATTGTAGAGCCGTGGTAGCTCAGTGTGCGGGCGGTTGGCTCAAGTTGCATAGTACGCTTAGTACCCGAGTTCACTTCGCAGTGCCGGCGCCAATAAATTTGTTTATTTTCTGATTTACCACGCACTCGGCGGTGAAGGAAAACATCGTGAGGAAACATGTAAAGTCTGCCAATCCAAAGAAGGCATGCGCTCAACAGTGGGACATATATATTAAATATAAAGGCTGTACCGTTAACTATATCTTTTCATATAGTACAGCCTATATACCTATATGAAACTCTCTGTCTTATATGGGATCCAGCAAATTTGGTGAGAGCTCGCGATTGCTAACTCTGTCTACCTTTTTACATGTATATTTACGCGCAAAAAACCGACTTCAAATCTAATCAAACGTTAAACGCTAGTACGCATGAACATTCTCCTAGTATTTTTTTTTTCCATTCCCCCATCATGTTAGGTTAGGGACCTTATTATCCAGTCCTGTAGTTCTGGGCTCTCAAGAATAAGACTACGGTATCCCCTGCCTGTCGTACAAGGCGACTAAAAGGGGCCTCGGGTTCACTGGGCGACAAGGGTGGGGGCCTGCGTCGTCCACCAAAGTGGACCCGGGAAGAAGGCGACATCGGCTGGCCCGTGTCGCCTTCGCTGCGAGGGCACAGGGAGGAGGGAGTAACCTCCCCGGGACGTGCTCTCCTTGAGCACAGTGCAGAGGGGCTCCGGTGCGTTCCACGTGAGATCCCGGAGCCCCTCGTCATGCACCGAGGAAAGGGCCACCGGGGAGGTTTTAGTGGGTAAGATCCCCACATAACCGCCGCCTTCCCCCTAGAAGGCGGGGTATCTTTGTGAAGATTTCCTCCCCGTCAACAAAAAAAAAGGGACCTTATTATCGACATGTTACAAACTATTACGTTTATGTGCTTAAATTATTCCTATTTATATATCTATTTTAAACTATTCCATTTTTCATTAACAATATTTCTTTTTAACTGCTACTTATCTCTATTTCCTATTTCTTATATCTTATATTTTATTTACTTAATTTTTAATTTTACATTTTTTGGTGACCTTGGAACATTTTTTCAAATGTTCCTAGATACATATACATCTCTTAGTATTTACGAATTATCGTAAGAGTATTACGGTACCAGTATTAATCAGAACCTAATCAAACTCTCACCAAACTATTCTTGAAATACAGGATGTATTAATCCAATAAAAAATGAATCATCGAAATCGGTTAGCTTTATATTGAGTTATTCGTCCATTTGTTGCACACATACTTGATACAAATTTAAGACTGGTATGGTTTTCTTATGATCTGCCATTATCAGACCTGGACCAAATTGATACCAAGCATAAGATTTCAAAGAATCAAAAAATTCGGTTCTGGGTGAACCGAATTTGGTGATTCTCGAGTCGAAAGTTATGACGTAATAAACATAAAAAAAAACAACCACCTACTTTTTTGAAGTCGGTCAATCTTCTTTTCCCATAAAAAAAGGGAACAGCGGAAGATTATTTTAGAATCCTGCACAGTACCGTTTTGTTATACTCAGAGTAAATCACTTAAGAGTTAATGAACGTTCTGCTTATTTTACCGTTTTTTTTTTTTTTTTTTATTGTGGCATGAGGAAGGACTACTGACTTATTCGCTAGAAATCAGAGTTTATTGCCCCTTGTCATATTTTTCTCTGAGCATAGTCTGCCTATGCTATAGCTAGTTCCCCAACGTGGGTGGTTAGGGATGTTTTCAGTCATCACTTTCTTCCATCTCTTGTTAACACACACACAAAGAAATATACTTTACAGTCACTCTTATTGTCTATTATTTTACCGTTTTAAAATTGCATGAAGCGATTGAATTCATATAGGATCTACATCCAGCATTGGATTTATAGCATAACATCCTAGATGAATAGGCTACCTGCCACACCAGAGTACCTCGTCAAGTAGACTTATTACCCAAATGGATTACGTAAGTAGCTTAAGCCCTAAGCTACATTAGCGATTTCAAAAACCCCCCGCGCATTTATTTTACCTTTTTATAATTCGCAGCCCCGTAGCCACCTAATTAAAAACGCCGTGGAAAAGTGCGCTTAAAGTACATTCAGCAGGAGCGTAGTTGAAAATAGCGTCGGGGAAAAATATTCCCCCGCTATACCATGCAAATTGCATGCCCTACATTTGCGTCAACACAAAAAACTGCACTCCAATGCGCTCTAATTCCGGTATTTTCGCAGAAAATTCAGCTATTAAATACCAATTCTGAGTTCCACTCTTATATTTGTACCGCTAATTGGCCAGCGACCGATGCGGCGGGCGCTTTGTAAGTCCACAACCCATTGGAGAACTTGGATGCTGAAAAAACGCGGTTTTGTCCCCTTTCTAATCGATGACGTGTTTTATGTTAGGATTACCTATAACGTGAACCCAAGCTTGTTAATTAATTGTATTTGCTATGCAAAATATTTTCTGAAATTCGATAGGGACAAGTGGAAAAGAGTTGTTCAGTCTCAATGATTTGTAACGTAAAGTAATAGTAGTACGCACGCAATTCGAGTTCGTTCCCTAAGCGTTTCTTTACCATGGTAGTGAAGGAAAACATCACGAGAAAAATTAAGGCTGCCTACCCGATTTAGGATTGAGCATAACAAAAACAAAAAAAATACCATAGTAGAGTTTTCTTTACAGCTACAAAGTAAAAAAAACTGAAAGAAAATAAATACTTTTTCTAATAAAAACAAATTACTATTTTCCCTAGAGCCGTGGTAGCTCAGTGTCTGGGCGGTTTTTTACTAAAATATAATTAATCGATAATGAGTTAGAAAATCAATTTTATTTTATAAACCAAATCCTTCAGTGCCAAAACTGGTCAGGTCTATTAAATTTTTTTCTTCCAAATTATGAGTTAGGGCATTAATATTCCCAATCTTTCTGAATGGAGTCGAGACGTGGACAATTCGAGCAAGAGAAAGACAGAGAATAGATGCATTCGAGATGTGGTGCTGGAGGCGAATGCTACGAATACCGTGGACTGCCAAGCGCACAAATGTATCTATTCTCTCCCAGCTCGCCATAAAGACCAGATTGTCCACTACGTGTCTACAGCGCATACTGTCATATTTCGGGCATATAATGCGTAGAAGGGATGGCAATCTTGAAAAGCTGGTCATCGTTGGCAATAGAGAAGCCAACAAGAGGCCGGTCGCCAACACGATGGTCTGACCAAGTAAAAGGTGCCATCTCCTCTCCTAATCTCTACCAGCTGGTTAGGGCTGCCTCGGACCGAAACCGATGGAGGCAGATGGTTCATTTGAGGGGCTCTAGTGACCACGATCCTCAGAAATGAGGGAACGACAAAGAAGAAGAAGATGATGTTTTCAAACTTGAAACAGTTTTTATTGCCTGAAAGGAAAATTATTTTGTAATTTATTTATTTGTTTTGTAGTTAATTCTTTTTTACGCTCCGAAATTAATCTTTTTATTTATATATAGTAAATTTCTGTAACCGTGAGAAATATTAGGAAATAGTTGAATCATTTTTCAACATTCTCAAATGCTTCAAATATACGTGCAATATGTATATGTATTTCAATCCAGTGACCTGATAAACCCAGCGAAATTCTCTTCCAAGTTAAATGAAAGATACCTACGGTTACTAACGTCGAAATTGAGTAATTAGTAAGGATAAAGATGAACATAAAAAAGTCCGCAGCGACCTTTCGTGTACCTCATTAAAGCCGAGCTTCACATTAGGTCCTTCTAATGAATGTTGATGAACACCAAACCACTGAGCTTGTAACTCCATTACCCATTTGCCTCACGCCAATCCAGCCTTTGTTAGAACATCTTACGGCCTATATTTGATAAAATATATTGCCAATTTGCTGCTTGTACTTAACGTGGTACATTCGTACAAGTAATTACCGCAAACACGGAAAAATCTAATCTCTTATACGCACACAGCCAACGCATCGTTCAACGTCTTAATATCCGAAAGAATTACCCACACATCGATAAGGTCGCGTTCCTAATATAAATTAAGACTCCCCCTGTAATATATGCTATGTCTATGTGTTGGTATTGTAAAGTCTTAAAAATGAGAGGACGGAGGAATCTTTAAAAGGGTAGGACTTAAGTGGGGGGCACACCCTTGTCCTCGTTTGCCCCCCTATTTTAAGGGTGTTGTGCCCCGCGCAAACGCGTTATACGGCCTACTGCTTCTTATTGTTCGTTGTTTTGGTTCAATATTCGGATGACGATAAAGGTGGGTTAAGTGTTATTTTAGGGAATTAATTTTTGTTACTTTGAACGTTGCGTCTGTACGTAAGAAATAAATCGAAAGCCCTATAATAGCTCAGGTGTCTGATGGAATGACGTAAGTGTTTTTCAATCGACTTCAAAAAGGAGGTTCCTAAATCGTACGTATTTTTTTTGATGATTCTTTTTGTTTGAAAGCTGGTACATCCCCATTGTGGACCCATTTCAATTTGGTCTAATTCTGACTATGGTTTCCATGAGAAACCCATATTAGTGTTAAATTTGCATCAAGAAGGTGCGTCAGAAATGAACGAATAACTCAATATCACGCCAACGGATTTAATTTTCGATGTCGATTTTTTTTTGCACAGTTAAAAAAAATAACGAATTCTAATTAAATTATAGTAATAAATGATAGCTTAGACCAGTGGTGGACAAACTATGGCCCGCGGGCCAATTCTGGCCCGTTAAAGCATTTCATCCGACCCGCCAAGACTTTGTTTTGTTAATATTTTTGATGTGTTATTGTAAAATTGTTGCCATCAACAATTTGTGTAATTTGCTTAATTAACTTTTAATTATTTTGTTAAGTAGTTTTTATAAATCAAAATATTTTTTCGGTTAAATTTTGGCCCCTTTTAAAGTATTTTTTACAATTTGTGGCCCGCCAACCAAAAAGTTTGCACACCACTGGCTTAGATCGTCGACTTACGATCTACTAGTCCAGGGTTTCAAAGAAGGCCTGCACCTAAAAGTGGGGCAAATATACTGCAACTTGAATAATAATCTGGTACTGTAAAGTGTCAAATACAATGTCTCCTGTATTTATTAATATAGATTTTTTTAAAATGATTAATGACAATATTTTAAGAATTGCTAATTTTAAGCACTTTCTTCAAAAAGAATTAATTAATGTTAGAACTAATTATATTCTACACATATTTGTTTTATTGCTTTTGTATTTGAAAATTCAAATGCAGACACGTTAAAATTTTAAATACATAAATTTTATAGTACACGCTAAAAAGCGGCAAATACCTCGAAACTTTCGTACAAAGACGGGCAAATCTTGCATCCAACATAAAACCTTTACCTGTGTATTATTTAGGTACCATCATTGTCACGCACGTGCCATGGCCATACCATTACAGAACTACGTCTCAACCACCGGTGATTTACAATGAAAAAAATCATATCAGTTCTAATGTAACCCTTAAAATTATTGAATTAAGAGCTAATGTGTTATTTCGGCACTCGTTGGGACTGTTGCCGTGGTACACGTTCATAATGACATTTATTAGAAGCCGTATTCTGTACATGACAATAATTAAAACCCATGCACGAACTGCTGTACCATACCGTGCCGAGCACGTGATGCTTTTAGCATATTATTAGGTAACAAATTATTGGGTAGACGACGAAAAACATTAGGAATTCGCCATCGCGGTTTGCCGTCGCTATACAACAGTTCCCGGCTGTTGTTAATAAAAAAAGCGTAAGGTCGCATTCGAACTAAAAGGGTAATCGACATGATTGTAATGTCTAGGAACAATTTTTTATATAAATGTTGTTCGATGTTTCTTTTCCATTAAATTCTATTTTGGTTTATATTTCGAGTTATTTGATGGATAGGAAATGAGATATGACCGCTTAGCTTGTTAGCTTTCTTTTATTTTTTGAATAAATTGTTGCCAGCTATGTTATATTCGTATTGAAAACCTTTTTAACCGCGTTGAGCACTTTGGTAAGGGAAAATTTTCTGGGTACGTAACCGGCTCTATTGTCCTAAATAGTTTAGGTAGGTAGGTCTAAGTTTCAGGTGAAAGCTTAAAGAAAAAAATATAATGAATACATACATATATATATATATATATATATATATATATACATATATATATATATATATATATGCCTCGGTTTCTTTATTTTTAATTCTTATTAATGAATTGATAACTAATAAACAAACATCATGTAACCTCTATTGTTTTAACTCGCATTGCCTGTAGGTAATATTCAGTCAGTTACTTCTCAGGTTTTTAATTACGTTAATTATAATACGCTGCCGCATTTCCGATTCAATTTATCCAAGGGCTGCGAAAAAAATTACCAATAAAACCCGTCAAAGAACAGTCGCAAAACTCCACTGACATCCCCCTGTGGCCTTCCATAAAGCAAAAGTGACGTCCCTAATGCGATCGCTTCACTAATTATACCAGAAATTTTCAAAAATTCCCTACGCCTCCCTCTTCTTAACCCATTAACCAAAACTTCGGAAACTCGCACTTTTCAAAGAACTCCGGCTTGATAGATGACCAATGTAGACACGACATTTTCTTACATTCAATTTGTGCCTAACAATGTTAAATGTCACTGATTCTTATGAAGCATACATCCTCCATGACATTTTAAAACTTATATTATTTTGTTTTACAACTTTCATAAACACCTTGGTACTGAAGGATTCCCCCCCGCCCTCCTCCCGGGAAGTGCTCTCCTTGAGCACAGTGCAGAGGGGCGAATGTCACCATGTACCGAGGAAGAGCCACTAGGGAGGTTTTAGTGGGTAAAAACCCCACATAACCGCCGCCTTCCCCCCTGAAGGCGAGGTATCTTTTTGAAGATTTCCTCCCCGTTAACCAAAAAAAGGCGGATGGCAAATCCCACTCCAGGCTAAACACAGTTTAATATACCAATTCTTCACGATGTATTTCTGTTAAGTCGTGGTGCAGTGACCTTACCACAAGAACTTTGGCTTTGAACTAAAAACACCCACTAAAACCCGCTTCATAATGAAAACTATTTCCGCCGAGAGACAAGATGGTAAAAGTCATTAAAGTAATATATAGTAATCATCTGTAAATGTCAATGACGTGAAAAAAGGGAAAAACTTTACAAGATTCTTTTACTCGTCAGCAGAAACGTTCCTATCGCGATAGCGCGAAGTGTATTCGAATTAGTTGAGAACTGGAGTAACTATCGAATTTAGTCTCTATTACAGTGGTTTATGATTGCTTGTGGCATCCATGCGAACTGGTTGTGCGGCGTGGTAGTTAATGTATTAGTGTTCTACTGATAAGGGTTGTAATTGAGAAAGTGACTGATGATTTGAGTTCGGGATTTGCATAATCTGCTCCTAACTAGGCACACAACAACGCTTAAGATAATATATTCAAAGGTGAAGACGAGACACTACGGTGAATTTGGAGTACGCCTCTTATTCTACAGTATGTTTCGATTTTACCATATTTGATTTAATTATTTACTCGTTTTTATATGGTACAATAATGATAGTCTATTTACGAATAGAACAAAAACTGACTTCAAATCGAATCGAACGTTAAACGCACGCTATTACGCGCGAACGCACTTTTATATTTCCGAATTGTCGCAGCAATGTTATGAAATATAAATAAACTGAACCTAAAGAAATCTCAATATATATAATAAATATTACATGGTCGATAGAAGAGCCCGATATTCTATCATCAGAAATTGAGCAAGCCATCGAAGTTCTTAAGTGCAAGAAATCACCGGGTAAGGATGCTATTACAGCCGAAATACTAAAAAACCTAGGACAACGAGGCACAATGGCTATCACAGAAATATGCAATACCATCTGGTCTACTGGAAAATGGCCAAAAGATTGGACAGAATCGGTATTTATACCTCTACATAAGAAAGGCTCTTCAAAAGACTGTGGGAATTACAGGACTATAGCATTAATATCTCATGCGAGTAAGATCCTCCTCCATGTAATTAATCGACGTCTTAACTACTTTTTGAGCCGGCAGATACCTGAGGAGCAGGCAGGTTTCGTTAAAGGCAGAGGAACGCGGGAGCAAATACTGAATGTCCGCCAAATCATTGAGAAGAGCAGGGAATTCAACAGCCCCGTAGTCCTGTGCTTTGTAGACTACACAAAAGCCTTTGACTGCGTGCAATGGGACAAGTTATGGAATGTGCTCCTCGAAATGGGAGTTCCTGAACACCTCGTTGTTTTGATACAGAATCTGTACACTGATAACCGTTCCTTTATCAAGATAGGTGCTGATTGCTCCAATATGTTCCAAACAAAAAGAGGAGTGAGACAAGGTTGCATTTTGTCTCCTGCACTTTTTAACATATATGGAGAGCACATCATGCGAAAGACCGTCGAAGATTGGGAAAACGGATTCCCACTAGGTGGAAAGAGACTATCGAACCTTCGATACGCCGACGACACCATCCTTCTGGCAACATCAATGGAAGAGATGACTGAGCTGTTTCAAAGACTCGAATTGGAAAGCAGAAAAGTAGGCCTCGCAGTAAACAGGACAAAACCAAAATGATGATAGTGGATCGAGCGGGAAAGTTAACAAATGTCACCTGCAACATTCCCGGCATCAGCATCGTCGACCACTACGTGTACCTGGGTTCCCAAATCTGTAACCATGGAAAATGTCTCCCTGAGATAAAAGGCGGATTGGGATGGCAAAAGATGCTATGACCCGTTTAAACAACGTCTGGAAGAAAAGAGGAATTGGTATCAAAACCAAGATGAGATTGATACGTGCCTTGGTATTCCCTATCTTCCTGTATGGAGTGGAAACGTGGACAATCCCAGCCAGAGAGAGGCAAAGGATCGATGCATTCGAGATGTGGTGCTGGAGGCGTATGTTAAGGATACCCTGGACTGCGAAACGCACCAATGCATCTATCCTAAGCCAACTACAAATTAAGACTCGTTTGTCTACCATATGCCGACAACGAATCCTGGCGTATTTCGGACACACAATGCGCAGAGGCGACGAAAGCCTGGATAAACTGATCGTAGTTGGGAACACCGCAGGAAAAAGATCTCGCGGCCGTTCACCAACAAGGTGGTCCGATCAAGTAAAAGACTCGTCGTCCTCCAAATTTTACAGTGCTGTAAGAGACGCACTGGACAGAAGCCGGTGGAAGCAAATCATCCGCTCCAGGTGCAACCCTGATGGTGACCACGATCCTCAGACATGAGGGACCGACACTAGAGAGAGAAAAGAAATCTCATGTAATGATCCTTGAAGTAGATTCTTTCCAAACGGTATCCCCTGCCTGTCGTAGAAGGCGACTAAAAGGGGCCTCGGGTTCACTGGGGGACAAGGGTGGGGGCCTTTGTCGTCCGCTAAAGTGGACCCGGGAAGAAGAGGACATCGGCTGGCCCGTGTAGCCTTGCACTGCGAGGGCACAGGGGGGGGGGGAGTAACTTCCCCCCCCCGGGACGTGCTCTCCTTGAGCACAGTGCAGAGGGGCTCCGGTGCGTTCCACTGGAGATCCCGGAGCCCCTCGTCATGCACCGAGGAAAGGGCCACCGGGGAGGTTTTAGTGGGTAAAAACCCCACATAACCGCCGCCTTCCCCCCAGAAGGCGGGGTATCTTTTTAAAGATTTCCTCCTCGTTAACAAAAAAAAAAAAGATTCTTTCCAATAAAAAATGAATTGTCGAAATCTGTTGGCGTGATAGTAAGTTAGAATTGGACGAATTCCATTTGCGGCGCACATACTTGATGCAAATTACAGACATGTATGGATCACACGATCTGCCATTGTCAGACATGGAATAAATTGATATGGGAGCATCAAGCACCAGATTTCAAAGAATCATACATTCTTCACCCAGTCGAAAGTTGTGTAAAGTGAGGTAACAAACATAAAAAACAAACGAATTGAGAATCACCTCCATTTTGAAGTCGGTCTTCTTTTCCCAAAAAAAAGAAATAGCGAAAGTTTATTTTAGAATTCTGCACGGTACCGTTTTGTTTTAGTCAGAGTAAATCACTTAAATGCTAATGAACATTCTGCTTATTTTAACACATTACAATTGCATTTAGCGTAAGAATTCAGCATTTTTTTTAAAGAAAGCTAGCAATACTTCTTTTTTTTTAGGAATATTACTAACAATCTTGTTAACCATTCCAACTAAGCTTAAGCTTGTGCTTGACATGGTTCACGGCAATAGTCGAATTATGGAGTGAACTGGCGTCAATTTAAATGTCCCTCGATTGCTGCAAAAGCGTGGTTGCTTTAGAGCAAGTTTTAGAGTATAGTGAGTTAAATAGCGCATTATATACAATTTATACTTTGTGTTATTTTATTGAAATAACCACAATTAACTCGTAGATACATAGACGTTATTCGAATTTCTAAAACATATTAAAATGAAGGTACAAAATAATATTAGGAGTCACTAGTGACATCTCAATAAGAAAATAAATTTTAGTATAGTGTAAACAGTCACAGAGACTAACTTTTTTATAACATCTGTTCTGCTCTGTCATTTTCATTTTCCGAGGATATAATTATGGAGTGAACTGGCGTCAATTTAAATGTCCCTCGATTGCTGCAAAAGCGTGGTTGCTTTAGAGCAAGTTTTAGAGTATAGTGAGTTAAATAGCGCATTATATACAATTTATACTTTGTGTTATTTTATTGAAATAACCACAATTAACTCGTAGATACATAGACGTTATTCGAATTTCTAAAACATATTAAAATGAAGGTACAAAATAATATTAGGAGTCACTAGTGACATCTCAATAAGAAAATAAATTTTAGTATAGTGTAAACAGTCACAGAGACTAACTTTTTTATAACATCTGTTCTGCTCTGTCATTTTCATTTTCCGAGGATATAATTATGGAGTGAACTGGCGTCAATTTAAATGTCCTCGATTGCTGCAAAAGCGTGGTTGCTTTAGAGCAAGTTTTAGAGTATAGTGAGTTAAATAGCGCATTATATACAATTTATACTTTGTGTTATTTTATTGAAATAACCACAATTAACTCGTAGATACATAGACGTTATTCGAATTTCTAAAACATATTAAAATGAAGGTACAAAAATAATATTAGGAGTCACTAGTGACATCTCAATAAGAAAATAAATTTTAGTATAGTGTAAACAGTCACAGAGACTAACTTTTTTATAACATCTGTTCTGCTCTGTCATTTTCATTTTCCGAGGATATAATTATGGAGTGAACTGGCGTCAATTTAAATGTCCCTCGATTGCTGCAAAAGCGTGGTTGCTTTAGAGCAAGTTTTAGAGTATAGTGAGTTAAATAGCGCATTATATACAATTTATACTTTGTGTTAATTTTATTTTTATCTTACATTGTCACTGCCAATTAATTGCTTGCAATCTACGCCTATAACTGCGATGGCATTAACTTCACAACTTTTCACTGTTTTATGTATTGTTTGTTAAAAATGTTCATTGTGTTGGTATAATAAATAAATAAATAAATAAATTAGGCTATTGACGCTTCAAACTTTAGTGTGGGAGGTAGCATTGGATGTATAGCAACCTAAATGCTACCTCCCACACTAGAGTACCTCGTCGAGACTTTTATGTTTATTCATGGATCCCATTACCAAATTGGACCAGTAGGAATCACCAGCTTTCATATAAAAAAAGAATCATCAAATTCTTCACTCAGTCGAAAGTTGTGTAAAGTGAGGTAACAAACATAAAAAACAAACGAATTGAGAATCACCTCCATTTTGAAGTCGGTCTTCTTTTCCCAAAAAAAAGAAATAGCGAAAGTTTATTTTAGAATTCTGCACGGTACCGTTTTGTTTTAGTCAGAGTAAATCACTTAAATGCTAATGAACATTCTGCTTATTTTAACACATTACAATTGCATTTAGCGTAAGAATTCAGCATTTTTTTTTTTCAGAAATATTACTAACAATCTTGTTAACCATTCCAACTAAGCTTAAGCTTGTGCTTGACATGGTTCACGGCAATAGTCGAATGGTGGATTCGAACCCACGACCTTACGATTCGCAGGCCGCACCCTAAACCATTAGGCTATTGACGCTTCAAACTTTAGTGTGGGAGGTAGCATTAGATGTATAGCATCCTAAATGTGCCTCCCACACTAAAGTACCTCGTCGAGTACACTTATTGTGTTTATTCATGGATCCCATTGCCAAAATTGGACCAATAGGAATCACCAGCTTTCAAATAAAAAAAGAATCATCAAAATCGGGTCACACAGTCAAAAGTTATGCGGTAACAAATATAAAAAAAAAACGTTTTGAGAACCTCCTTTTGAAGTCGTTTGAAAATAAAATCACACGTCAATGGGAATTAAAACAGTGATATTGTAGCGGCATTCCGACTGAGACCGATTGTCTTCTCGTAAGGCTATGCTACATTACTGTGGATACAGAAATAATTTAGTCGACTTAACAAAACTATAGTGGTTCAATCTATATATCACTGACATAAAAATTGTCTTTATTTTATTGAAATAAGCACAATTAACTTGTAGATACATAGACGTTATTCGAATTTCTAAAACATATTAAAATGAAGGTACAAAAATAATATTAGGGAGTCACTAGTGACATCTCAATAAGATTTGTTGTTGAATATTTTATGGCTTGGTACAAGACCTTTAAGCCAAGTCTTTTTTAAAACACACACTTATTTCTTACGTCTAAGATGAAAATGAAGATGTAAGTTAGATGATCCCCCCGTGAGGCACCGCGCCATTTTTCTGATCCCATCTCAATAAGAAAATAAATTTTAGTATAGTGTCTGTCATTTTCATTTTCCGAGGATATAATTATGGAGTGAACTGGCGTCAATTTAAATGCCCCTCGATTGCTGCAAAAGCGTGGTTGCTTTAGAGCAAGTTTTAGAGTATAGTGAGTTAAATAGCGCATTATATACAATTAATACTTTGTGTTATTTTATTGGAACGAAGTTCTTAGGGCATGAGAGGGATAGGGTTTTTCTGCGCGACAGAACTGAAAACAAAAAGTTAAATAAAACCGTAAGAAAACTACATAACGGGGTTGCTATAATCGTATACACTTGGTAGCGCTCAAATAAATATTATTAAATTATTTATGTAATTTTATATTGTCGAAAGAAAAAATAAAGTGATTTGTTTTTATTTTACGTTGTTATTTTCTAAAATAATAAAAGTCCTAAATACTTTTATATACTAAAATAAAAACAAATATCTAGATAATATATTTGCTAATTAAGCATTTTTTTGTATTGCTTCTAAATTATCCGAACGAACTTCGTTCCTACCTCTTGTCCCATGATACATCATTTTTTATTTTCAGAGACTGACTATGATGTCCGCTGTGACTACCGTATACCGTTGATCGGTAGTACGGTGATAGTGATTTTTGAACAGGTGTGTAGACCACCTCTTGCTTGATAGCTGTGCGGTAATTGATAACTGTGCGAAGCCGCCGCGGGTTGCTACTATCAACCGACTACAAAAAAGGAGGAGGTTATTTATACGTCTGTATGTTTTTTTGTTTGTTACCTCATAACTTTCCACCGGGTGAACCGATTTTGATGATTCTTTTTTTATTTGAAAGCTAGTACTTCATTCATTCATTCATGTGGTTCCATTTCTGATTTTGATTTTTTAATGATTTTTTAAATTGGACGCAAACAACATCTTAAATTTGCATTATGTATATGCACCACAAATAGACGAATAACTCAATATTACGCCAATCGATTTCGATGATTTATTTTTTAATGGAATGGCTCTACTTCAAGGCAAGAGTAGTTTGATATGGATTTGGTTAAATAAATAATTAAAAAAAAATCAAAGAGGGCGTCCACGCGTAATAGCGATTAACATTTGATTTGATTTTTGTGTTTGCTCGTAAATATACTTTTAGCGTTTTAATTAGAGTCGTTCTCCATACTTAGTTTGCACCTTGTGGCGTTGTCGAGGACACGCGTGTCCTATCGCAGTATCTCCTATCCAATTTAGTACATTCACTAACATTCATTAAGCTGCGTCTTACGATAACAGTTTTTATTTCCATATCAATAAAGTTCATTTTTGTTACTGTACCCCAGTTTTGTAATCCGATGTTAAAAGTAGCTCTGTTCTTGTTATTTCAGTCATTATAAAAACATTGGATGAATCATTAATTGGAATATATTTAAAATTTATACGTAAAAATTTTTCAATAATATTTACTAAGAAATGCAAAAGGTCGGAAGTACTCCAATGCTGGCCGGAAATACCCTAATGCTTTACACGTATACTTAGGTAAACACAAGAACCGACTACAAATATAATAAATTTATATATTTAATATAAATTAATATCTTAAGTTACCCACTACCTTGTTTTATTTCAGCTAGTGCGCCTTATGTATTTTATATTAATGAATGGCTACGAAGCCATCTTTATTTTATATTATGTAAATAAATAAATATAATAAATTTATATATTTAATATAAATTAATATCTTAAGTTACCCACTACCTTGTTTTATTTCAGCTAGTGCGCCTTATGTATTTTATATATAAGATGAATTCGGAAAATCAATAAAAAACAAGAATAACTATGTGTTGGTCTGTATGTCAAGGAAACCACATTAAAAGTTTATTCGTTTATTGTTTTTACAAAACAATGTTATATAAATTAAATAATGATATCTATTCAATTTCTGTTTTACATCACTGATATATTTTTTCAATTTTGTACAATTTTGACATAATTTTGTACGAATTAAAATATAAAATACAAATTAAAAAATTAAATAAATATAATATTTTTTTACATCTTCCCCAGAACGGAGAAAATTTTCCTGTCAAATTCCACATCATTTCAGGCTTCTCTTCTTCCTGTGTGTATATGGAATAAGCTTCGTAATATGAAAGAGATTTGATTCTATTTTATTTTCTTATATTAATGAATGGCTACGAACCCATCTTTATTTTATATTATGTAAATAAATAAATATAAGAATTTCAATGAACCACAATAAATAGATAAGAGCCGTTGTAGCTCAGTATCCAGGCGGTCGCCTCAAGTTTCGTAGTATACTAGCAGCCCGAGTTCGATTCCCGGTGCCGGCACGGTTATTTTAAATGCTGATTACCATGTGCCCAACGGTGAAGAAAAACGTCGTGAGAAACCTGTATGTGTCAGAACAATTTTGTACTACATTCGAAGTTTGCTAGTCGACTGCCTGGTAGACAAAAAAGGCCTGTGCCCTACAGTGTCACATACGTGTAAATATAGTCTGTAACTTCAACAAATTATATGTAAAAAATAGTTATATAAAAAAATATATCAAGCTTAAAAATGTAAGACACAAATATATGTGAAAGATATAAAACTGCCGTTCGAAAAAAGAAATCTTAAATCACTTTCAAAGTGTTTATGAAGCAAAAAATAAGAGAAGGGAAGGCGTGGAGCCGATAAACGCCGAAATACGCGAGAATCAGTGAGACCAATTATTTTTTGCCTCTGGAAATTCGAGACTTACGAAATTCGAATCGCTTAGCGAAGAGGAATTATAGAAAAAGCTCTGCGCATCTTCAAAGGTGGGCTCCAACCCTTTGGGGCTGGACGCGGGGTTGAGGGGGCGCGACGTGGGGTGGTACGCACAGTAATATAGAAAACTTGTGTTAGCCCAGTTCCGCGCCTTTGTAACATCATTTCGGCTCCCGTTGTAGGCGGATTGCGTGGCGTTGATCCTTGAACGTTTTTGTATTTTAGAAATTATTTTTTGAATTAGTGATAATGAAAAATTACGTCTTAACACAAGTTTCACCTCAGTTTAAAAAAATGTGCTAGCATTGAGCAAGGCTCAAATTGGTTAAGTAAACATTTTTTTCACAAATAGTTCTAACAATCTTCCAACTATTCCAACAAAGCTTAAGATTGTGCTCACCAATGGTCGGTGTCACAAAGTTGTCTCCAAACGTCGAATGGTTGATTAGAACCTACGACCTTAAATTTCGCCGACCGTACCCAAACCCATTAGACTATTGACGCTTGCAATTATTAATTATTGCCTTTTCGCATTGAGACTGTCGTTTTGTACACTTTTATTTTGTTCAAATAAAGTTTAAATAAATAAATTTAGTTCTGAAATGTTTTATATTTCGGAGATAAATCTTCATGCACATGTAAATCACGATAATAGATAATTCAAAATATTATAAATTTATTTACGATAATCTGTATCCATCTATGTCTGGCTGGTCGATAAACATAATATAACATATGTTGTTAATTTATGAGCATGCGTCACCAAGCAACACAAGTGCATTGAATTGCACTAACGAATAAATAAAACGGTCGAATTTAATGTTAGGTAACTGTAAAAGAATCATAATAGATATTTAAATAATAATATTAACAGAATCAATTAACGTAAGAAGTATCAAGATGGTGTAAGCACTACACAACTTTATAATTTAAGAAGAAGAAACAGGCCATAAGAAATAAATGTAAAGAAGGAGAAGAAACGTTTGAATCCCGAAAGGGTTGAAAGGGGGTGCGAAACGCCCCCACCTGCACGTATACGAGCGTAGACAATTAACTCGAAAGAGATTGTAAAATTGTTTCAGCGTTTATTTTGTTTTTAGAGAATTTATTCTTACGTTTATTTTTATATTGTATTTATTCATTACCAATTTTAATTTGGTAAATGATAATATTCTCATAATAATTAGTCATATCATTTTTAAACTTGTAACCATTGCGGTCTCAGAGTTCCCCCTTCAAAACTCGAAACGAACTTCTAATTCTATCTATACCATATATATTGGAAATATGTAAAAATGTAAACAGTACTAGAGCCGTGGTAGCTCAGTGTCCGGGCGGTTACCTCAAGTTGCATAGTACGTTAGTAACCCGAGTTCCCGAATCCGAATCCCCGGTGGAGGCACCAATATGTTTGCTGCTGCAATTTTGTGCTGACGCCTCGCGCGCTGCCCTAAGCAATCAAGAAAACATCGTGAGGAAACCAACATGTATCAAAAAAAATTTCTAAGACATAATATGAAGACTGCCAATCCGCACTAGGGTCGTGTGGCGGACTATGCCCTTATACTCTCTCTTAAAGAGAAAACCTGTACCCAGCAGTGGGACACATACTCGTAAAAAGGCTGTAACTAAATAAACGGTATTGATTTTTTTTTGTAATTTAATAAATTAAATGTGTGAAATTTTTAGTGCTTTTCTTTAAAAAATAATTGCTTTTGTCTTTAGTTCGATCGCCTAAATATTTAAGCTTAAATTGATTGCTTAGAAACTATGTTAGCAATGGTCATTGTTTTTATTAATTTAAAAAACGGGTTCGTAATACATAAATATGCATATATGGACTAATTAATAATCAAAGGACATAATAGGTTGTCAAATATCTCCCTTCCGCCTTTTGTGTCATGCGGCACCCAAACATCAAGCTTTTTTTTTGTATCCAGCCTTCTGCAGATGGTTTAAAATGGTTTGGTGACTAACTCCCATCTCCTGGGCGATGTCACGAGATGCCACATGTCGGTCTAACTCGATGTAGTCCATGATTTGATCGGTATTTGTCGTCACAAGTCTTCCCCCGGCTGGCTTATCCATGGTGTCGTTTTCACCGGCTCTGAATCGTCGAAACCATTCCTCCGTGGTTCGAAGTGATAGAGTACCATCCCCCCAAAACACCATTAATCTCACGGAACGTTTCTCTAGCGGATTTGCCTTTAACGAAGGAAAACTTTAAAATAGCGCGAATTTCGGCGTTAGTGAACTCCATGTTTACACGTCTATAACTGTTGAACGCAATATCCAAACTAATTATGCAGGTTATGTCAAGACCTTTCAAATTATGTATAGTATTGCTAGATACGAGCTCTGTAGCGCTTTGTACATAGCCGCGAAATTCAAAAGACAAAAAGTTGGAAGGGAGATATTTGACAACCTAATATTAAAAACAGTATGCCTTTTATATGCCCAACCTTTAAACGTTCATCTTTTCTTTAAAAGACAGCATGGATTTGACTGAAGTGTTATAATTTGTAGGTCTCGTGGAATAAAATAGTCCAACAACTAATACACTCGCTTTATTGAGACAGGGTAACGTTGTACAAAGAATTATTTATAACGAATACCGTCATAACTGCGCGTCCTCACAATCTTTATTCAAATTTAATTAGGAGTCAGATTAGGAACTAATAAAGTTACAACTATTGTTTAGAATACCAAGTTCATGTGACGATCAACTAAATTATTAATTATGTAGTTATTATGCATAACAATCGCTGGGTGCCATGTGTTGCCAGCTAACAGAAGACTTAGTATTGACACGTGACTTAGTAATTCACCAACCCACCGGCACACAAATTAAAGCAGCAGTTGTATTTACAAAATTAACCTCCTTAGTTGCCTTGGTTCCTGAATGAAACCAGTAGAATGTATATCACAACAGACAGATTGAGGTGCGGACATTTCCCTTCAAAATTTTTTGCACATCGGATGCGGAAGGCTGACTCATAGAACTGCGAGATTTGTGAAGTGGTGGATGATGTGCACCACAAAATGGGGAATGTGCTAAACATGAAGCGGAAAGGAAGTCATTAATAGATAGTCTTAAACTGAGCAACATGTGGGTGCCTTTTTTGTCTGACCCGACCTCAGAGGGAGCGAGGAAGCTGGTGGCTATGGCCATGCAACATTGATGACTTTCTTGCTTCATGCGATCGATGTGTGTGTTATCAAGGTTGGGGTATTATGGGAATGAGGGCAAAAGTCCCTAAAAATAAAGAAAAAAAAAACAGTTGTATTGATGACGGCACCGGGACTCGAAGTCGGATTTTTGAAAGTGCCACAGTAAATCACACCGTACTGTTGAAACTAACTGGGAATTTTCCACCCAACATCCAATCGTCCTGGAGTCTAATTTTAACCTTCTTCAAAAAAGACGGACGTTCTCAATTCGATTTTTTAATGTTTGTGTGTATAGCGCCGTTAGTTATGAACAGATTTTTATTTTCTATTGTTTTGACTATAATTATCATCGTATATTAGTTTTTGTTGGCACGGGACCTCGGGTTTAGAAGATATATAAAATGATTTGGATATTATCGTTGATTGATTGATGATAATTTAAGATAAGGTAAGTAATAAAATGGTAATAAAGTTATCTGGAAATTACCAACATTACTAATAACCTTTGAGAAATAGTTTTTTTTCGATTATCACGTTTTGTTTATCTTTTTCTACACTCAAACCATTGCATATCTTTCCTAATTCTGGTCCCATCTTTTTGAGCCGTAACTTTTCCTTATCACACAGTCTCTAATACTGAATGAATTCGGATTCAAAGTCGCTTACTATAATTCTTCATGACCATACGTACGATTGATTACCCGTGAAATAGCAACCGACCGAGTCGTGGTTCGGCCCTTCCGAGCACCCTCGGATCGGAATGCTTACGCGTAACATAGTAACCGTCCGCCGAGGTTACTCCGGGACCCTTGTGTCGAGTTACTTGCAGAGCTGTGCCACCTCTCAATCCGGTGAAGCAGTCAAGGCCAGTCTCTCTGGCCAATCTGTGTAGTTCGTCATAAAAAAAAAGTACGAAAGTCTATTCTAATGCTTTGTCTGTCATACCCAACTCTTTGTTTTTTCAAAGAATGCTTATTATTGCAATATTTTTTTACAAATTTTATTAATATTCTTGTTAAATATCCCAAATGAGCCCGTGCTAAGAGATGGTTCGCGACAATAGTCGAATGGTGGATTCGAACCCACGACCTTACGATTTGCAGACCGTACCCTAAACCATTATGGCTATTAACGTTTTTATATTCTGACTCCCATACGTAAAGTGGGTACCAATACGTAATAGATACACTATATCATTTACTACTACTATGTCTACCATATTACAAGTATACGTAGACTTTAAACCTGAGATTCAAATTCGAGTCAGGATTTGAACCCCTAATCTATTAATATCGTTAGCCAAACGCTTAACCTTTGGGCTTTAACTAAATTCACATTTTATTTTTATACCTTAGTACTTAAAACAAAACGAACGATTCCATCCTTTGAGGCACTTAAGAATTCCTGACGTCTCCAACGTCCCCAAATTAAATCCTTTATCGCACGCAGAATCCCATTTACTTAACAAACGTCCGGACGGCAGAGACACAGAGCGGGAAAAAAATTAAATTCCACGAAGTATCCTCCGATCGAAACTCAATACCAATTAAAATGGTCCATTTTGCCCTCACTTCCTCAGTTGTCAGTGGCCCTCCAGATAGTATTTAAATTAAGGAATATTCTTATTGAGTCGTCCCAAGCGTCTCATTTAAATTAAGCTTTTTGAAAAAGTCTCATATCTTCTTTACCCGAGGCGCACCGGTACATCAAAGGGGGCGTGGGTGGTAACGGGGTAAGGTATTTTTCTTAAAGGGGTGGCGGGGTGCGGGGTGCTACGAAATGCGTAGCGACTCACACACTTGTGCGTGAGTAAATACCGACCCACACAGAGCCGGCAGTTGTATGTAAAACACTTTAAGAAGCGACGAAGAAATGCGAGAAGCTTAGTAGATACAGGAGGCTCTAAAATTAATTAATTTTTAATATTTAAAATGTATGAGATTGTTTTTCTTTATAATTCTTATCGGATTTAAAAATCGGCAGATAATTCAATCTCCTTCCAATCTAATTAATCATTTCATATATATTTTCGTCATAACTCGTCAACTAATTAAGGAAAAAATAAAATTACTTTTTCTGCCTATAACTTTAATAGCACATATATAAATAGTACAAATAAAAAAACATATGTAGGTACATATTCAGTGGGCGTATGTCCAAAGGGGCGTGTCACATGTGACGTACGTCGGTATAACTTGTCACGTAGTCATATCTTCACTGTAACAAAACCGTAGTATTGTATTCTTTTTACACCGTTTATCGTAGCTCTATGGTTTCACCCTAATGAAGTAGGGATATTATATAACATCTGAAGACCTTTTCACCATGTTTTAATTAAAAAAAAAAAAAAAAATAGTAAATTTAGTTAACGTAATTAGTCAGTTTAGTTAACGTAGCTTTATTATACTTCAGCCCTGTAGTTCTGGGCTCTCAAGAATAAGACTACGGTATCCCCTGCCTGTCGTACAAGGCGACTAAAAGGGGCCTCGGGTTCACTGGGCGACAAGGGTGGGGGCCTGCGTCGTCCACCAAAGTGGACCCGGGAAGAAGGCGACATCGGCTGGCCCGTGTCGCCTTTCGCTGCGAGGGCACAGGGGAGGAGGGAGTAACCTCCCCCCGGGACGTGCTCTCCTTGAGCACAGTGCAGAGGGGCTCCGGTGCGTTCCACGTGAGATCCCGGAGCCCCTCGTCATGCACCGAGGAAAGGGCCACCGGGGAGGTTTTAGTGGGTAAGATCCCCACATAACCGCCGCCTTCCCCCCAGAAGGCGGGGTATCTTTGTGAAGATTTCCTCATCGTCAACAAAAAAAAAAAAAAAAAGCTTTATTATACTTTATGTAGTTAAGTTCAATATATTATAAACTCTAGAGTACGTACGGAATCTGGTGATATAACTTTATCTCCTCGGTCGTAGATCTAGAGGTGTCACAAGACAAGTTGGTAGAGTGTCAAGAGACAAGGAGTGCAAGATTTCCCAAGATGAAGTCGGGGACAGAGTGAAGTAGAAAGCTGGAGGCAAAGGAGGAGAGATAGAGAAAGTTGAAAATATTTGTTTTATCAGTATTGATAAATGAGCCGTGGTAGCTCAGTGTCCGGGCAGTTGGCTCAAGTTGCATAGTACGCTAGCAACCCGAGTTCGATCCCCGGTGCCGGCACCAATAAATTTGTTGTTGCAATTTTATGTGTTGATTAACCACGCGCTCGGCGGTGAAGGAAAACATCGTGAGGAAACCTACATGTCTTAGAATTTTTTCTACGACATGTGAAGTCTGCCAATCCGCATTAGGGCCGCGTGGCGGACTGTGCCCTTATACTCTCTTTACAGAGAAGGCCTCTACCCAGCCGTGGGACATATATTGATAAACGGTTACAGGTAATTATTATTTTTTTTCAATTTTCCCAAATTATTCGCATCATCCTGTTCAATGGGGGTAAAAGCGAAAGGGTTGCGGAGGCGATCGCCTCCCTGGCCGGGGTGTCCACCGCCTTCTTACAACCTTTTTACAGAGGGGGATATAGAGTAGACTACGACAGAGATATCGTCGCTAACAAATCAAAGATTTTCCGAGCACTCTGTAGTTTTTCCTTTTGTTACCAAAACTATTAATTGTTTATTAATCAATTAACAATGTTATCGTAGCTATTAAATAATACGGAGACAACAGCACAATCGAAATAAACAAAATCTATAAAAATATTTTTTTTATGGTTTAATGATCAAAGAATACAATTGTTTAATATATTTTTTACATCGACTAGGATATGTTCTATATTTAATGCAAATTTTTGTGTTTAAGTAGAATAATAGTTACTCAGTGTGTCGATTGGTAACTACAACATTATATGTGGTCATCGGTTCAAGAGTTAATTAGTTCAAGTTAAATATTGTAGAACCATTGATAGATACCCTACGTGGATGAAATATCTGTTTGTTGTATTTAAGGGTTGTTAATGGATATTTTTAATTAGTGCAGATAAGATTTTATAGAGTAATTAAGAAAAACACAATATCTTTTTTGGTCTCTGTCAGCAAGCGAGCTGTCGCTAAGAATGTTGTATTAGCGAGGCGTCGCGGACAGAGGGGGGTGCTTGGGACCGTAGTGGGGCGGAGGGGGGTGTAATTGCAAAATAAAATTAGCCGGAACGGGTACGTGCTCAATTTGCGCCTCCCAGCACTGATTTGTTTTCGTTCTTGCCATGTTTCTTGCCTCGTCGCTACGCTGCTCTGTGCGAAGTTTCCTTAGCCTATATATTATTGATCCGACGTTACTCACTGCCATATTGTTCCCGCGGACCGCAACTCCATGGCGGGCACGATCTAATTTCCTTCACGGGATCCATTGTTTGTGGGCACTTTCAGATTTTTACTCCTGCTTTGCTAATGATGATGGAGGAACAATCTTTGAAGACATCCTATGCATAAAGCATATAAGCCTGGCCTTCTAAAACTTGTGTAACTAATTTCTGCCCATCTGAAGGTTTTCTGAACAAGATCGCTCATAGTGATTAGACATGGAATTATCTATCGAGGAATAAAATGTATTATAACTATTATGTACTGGCTAATTGTTAGGCAATGAAGTATTTTCATAAAAGAAAGATACTTTTTCAGTCATGGACATAGACATAGACGTATTCTTTATTGGCCCAAAATATGAAACACATCAAAAAGACAGAAAAAAATAAAATAAATACAGTTAAAGAAAAAAACGGAAAAATAGTACATAAGACAGATGCCAATATTGGTCACCATCTCAGCATATGATGTTGCAAGGATGTGACAGCGCTGATTTTCAGCGGTGCCCAGGACTACCCAAAGTCGCGCAATACTACATTTACATAGAATTTATACAGACAACAGACAATAGGAGTACAATAAATATAATACGTTAAATATATATAGTCAGTCAATGACATAATCTTGCTTATTTTTTGTCAACTCATTAAATATTGGATATGGTTATTTTGGTTCATACTGAAAGTCCTCCTCCTCCTCGCGTCGGTTTCCTCAATGCTGAGGGTCGTGACCATCTCGTGGGAACAGTTTGGTTTTAGTGATCCGTCGCCATTTTCCTCTATCTGCAGCCGTGCGCAGAGCATCGCTAACCGACGTGCCTAGAGTGGTGCGGATCTGGTCAGTTCAACGTGTCGGGCTTCCTCGCGGTCTTGTGCCGTCAATTTTACCAGTCACAACTAGCCTTTCTAGGTTATTGCTGTTTTTTCTGGCAATGAGAAAGTCCAAATGGATTTATTTATTTTATTTATTTATTTAACACAGGAAAACTTACAGCTATTCAATGCTTCTTATATAATTTACAGATATATCACTAGTTTAGCAGATAACAAGTTTTCACAAATAAGTTAGGGAAAAAAAATCACTAAAGATACGCAAACTTAGGTAACACAGGACTGGAAAAGAGTATCAAGGTCCCGTAGACAAAATGTCACTAAATATACTTATAAAAAGCTTACGTATGGAGGCATCACTGACGACATAGGTCGACATTATTGTATTTCTTACAAAGATTATTGAATTCATTACATGCACTGATAAAATAGCTATTAAGCATATAGTTTGCATTACTAAGTGTAGTATGTATTGGACAGTTGAATCGCAGACTACGTGAAGACTCAATTGAATTCAATCGACTTCAAAATAAGAGCAGGATTTCAATTCGTCTGTATGTTGTATTTATTATTATTATTCATTTATTCAAATATGTAACTAAGACTCATCATTATTTTAATTAACTATTAAATTACAACCTTATAAGATTGTAATATAAAATATAATTTAATATTATACTAAAGGCTTGACCTTACCCCATGTGAGACGGCACAGCATCTGTATACATAAACACAGTCAAGCCTTTGAGCGATCATGCTCAGGATGCTGTTGGAGCTGGTCCGCACCCTGCGCACCAGAGATGCACTCCTCTTGCGCATTGTCGCAAAAAAGCATGCCATTTGTGCATCCCCGATGCACTACAGAAACGGGGCAACCCCAACAGAACCCTGAACGCGTTGTTGAATTTGGACATTGCTTTTTGGCATATTTAAACTGCCTATATTTACGCTTATTAAGTGAAAAACTGACGACTACAACTACTGTATAAATAAGGTGAAAAGATTGCTAACCTTCGCTGCTTACTTTTGGATCGGAAAGCCAAGAATCGTATATCGTAGAAAGAGTTATACGTACCAAGAACTAAAGTTGTTTTACTCAAAAATAATATTTTATAGGCATTTTTAAAAAGGCAAGAATTTAGTGTCATAAGTTTTAAATCTTTTTCTTTTCTTGTGAGACAATGGACTACCTAGCATGCACCTATAAAAATAACACCTATAGAAATTAATGATTGCCAACCTACTATGTATAAACAGATGTACTTGATATCGACTTACATGTTTGGAGAGGAGCGAAAGAGGTCTGCCAGTGACGTACGGTGAGATATAGAAACCAGTAATCTCTTTCTACCGCTTCCGTCGATGGCGTGCGTGCTTTTTATTGGTTTATTAATGAAAATTATTAGTTAAATTAAAAATTGTTGCTTAATCAAAGTTCGCTCACACTTCAAATATCGCTTTTAAACGTATCTAGAACATTCTCGAACGTTCGCTTAATAACGAAGCGTTCCTCACAGTGAAATGTTAAAATTTTCCACAATAATTATTCCCAAGTCGAACTTTTGAAGTTAAAATAAAATAAAGCAGGGGCATAGTTCAGTTCATTTAGAGTTGAACTTGGTAAAGAATAGTTCGTTGACAGGAATAAGCAACGAGAGAGCTCGGGGTCCGCCGCAAAAAACCCCGGCCGTGATCTCGTCCGCGATGTTTAAAAGCCGGCCCAAAGTTCCAGGGCCGGACTACGGAGTCAATGGCCTTTTTTATTTCCGCGTTTTCTTTTCATTCCGCTTGAACTTTCCCCAAGTTTTATTTTGAGGAAGTTCCACGAGTGTCAGTTTGGCGTTCGCGTCGCAATTTTCCGCGTCTCGCGCCGATAATTGCGGACGCAGGTGGGAAACTTTCCTTTTTTTTCTCTTCTTTTTCCACTTCACTGCTTAATTCCGGACGATATTACTATTTCCACGCTGCGACTGTGCTCGCTATTTGATTGTATATTGAACGATTTCAATTTAATTGCAATAGACCGAGACCTATGCCTGTTTAGTATCGATTAGAAGTACTACTATAGGAACGTAATCGATTGGCCGTTAAGTAATCGAGTTGATTTGATATGCATTCCGTATGTCGGGTCTATGCTACGTCGCCACTCCCTGGTAGCGTGTTAGCGATGTGGCAATCATATGAGGCTATACACGACGCTAGCAAGCCTATCGCCAACCATTTACCGACTCATGTCACACGTACCACGCCTACCGCGCCGTACGCCCACTGAGCATGTGCCCGGCACATATGTGCCCCAGTTACGTGCGGACGTATGTGCCTCACACGTGGGCGTGCGTGACCCACTGCGCATGTTTGAGGGCGTGGCCTCCCCGCCGTGAACGTTAACGTGACGCCGTCACGCTCCCTGTGTGCGAAACAACGTGACAGATATTTATTCAGCCGCCCGCGACTACGGCGTAACGATAAATGAGTTATAATTTATTTTTACTCGAAAAGGGAAGGGTAAGGGAGGCCTCCGCTTGTAATTAATGGCCAAATTGGCTATTCCGAGTATTCTAGAGCCGGTAATGAGGTGAGATTGAGATTAAAACTCGGGTAAATGAGCTCCGTGAAGGATTGAGGACGTAAAAAATGTGCAAAGCCTTGTAACTCGAGGATGGCGCGCGGACCCGCTCGCTCGTACGTTGGCATCCTATAAATTATTAATGATTTCCGTTTTGCGCTCGGATTTTCCTCGCAACTTCGTAAATAGTTTATTGTTTGACTCCTAGAATGCACCGACCCGACGTTTTATTACCACAGAGATCTCCATCCCTAACCATCACTTGCGAGCTCCATCAACGTTGGCAGATCTTAAACTTTCGTTGAAATGAATTAATACAATTTCTAATTATCAGTTCATATCACCATTATGGTCCGGGCGGTCGCCTCAAGTTACGTAGTACGCTAGCAACCCGAGTTCGATCGCCGGTGCCGGCACCAATGAATTTGTTTGTTAGTTACTGTATACTATATATATATAAGTACTGATTTATCTCGCGCTCGGCGCTTGGAAACCATCGTGAGGAAATCTAAATGGTTTAAAAATTTACTATGGTATGTGAAGTCTGCTAATTGTCTATGTCTTTATACTCTCTTAATAGAGAAAGCCTATGCCCAACAGTGGGACATAAACATACATGTTTAGCTTTAATCATCATCAGCCCTTACCAATCCACTACTAGAAATAAGCCTTCCTCATTTAATTATATATTTTTTTAAAGTATACTATCAATATTTTTGGGACTTTTGCCCTTTTGGGCATGTCAGCCCCATCATATCCTAAACTTCGCACACACATCTTGGTCGCATGAAGCGAGATAGATAGTCATCAATGTTGTATGGCCATAGCCACCAGCTTCCTCGCTCCCTCCGAGGTTGGGTCAGACGGCAGCATTAAGAAGACCCCCACATGTTGCTCCCTCAGTTTTAGACTATGTATTAATGACTTTCTTTCCGCTTCATGTTTGGCACATTCCCCCATTATGTGGTGCCCATCGTCCACGTGACTCGGCCTTCCGAATCCGATGTGCAAAACATTTTGCCGGAAATTGTCCCGACCCTAATCTGTGCACCGTTGTGATATACTTCCTACTAGTTTCCTTCAGGAACCAAGGCAAATGAGGAGGTCGACTCTGTATGATTTTATACCAAATACCTTTCTGCTGACTTCTTTCATAGAAATATTCTTTAAAATTTTAAAAAGTTAGTCTTGTATTAGGAGATGGTTCACGTCAATAGTCGAATGGTAGATTCGAACCCACGACATAAACCCTTAGGCTATTGACGCTTCAAAAGATTTATGAGGTAGTCGGCCTACGGTCATTTAAACTTGCTGACATTAAGAGCTATGTCGACTACCTTTTAAAACGCATGTAGTATTAATTTGTGATACAGACGCTGAGTATGTTATGGAAAGAAACGGTTGTGTAGTCAAATCCTTGCCTTGTATAAATGACGAGGTACACAAACATAAAAAAAAAATACACATGAATTATGAACCTCCTTTTTCGAAGTCGGTTAACAAAATTAAGAATCATTGCTTTCGTGCTGCGTGTTCATGTATTATGTCTATATCTAGATCCGCTATCAAACCATACGTCAAAGACACTACATGAACTCCTGTGGTAGTAACCGTGCCTGGCGTTAGTCCATGATGAACGCACTACCCGCTGTGAAGACATTTGTCAACATACTAGAATGTGAGTACACAGCTAAGTACAAATTTCAACCTTATCTCGATAATTTACAGTTGATAGTTGCATAAAGAGATTAGTTTCTATTTAATTTCATGGTATACTAATTACTGTTAAAGTTTTATAGTAATTAGTTACTACGTTACGTTTGTTTATTTTCAAGTTATAGCCTGTATGGGTATCCTGTAATTAAACGTCCAACGGTGAGTTGGTGGTAGGTGGCAGTATGACAGCCTAAAATATTAATAAAAATCCATGACATTTATTTTTTAATGAGCGTTTTACTGAAAACTATGAAAAAACCAGACCTAATATGATAATTTGAAGTACTATAACGACAAGTAGGCAAGATTAAAATAAGTGAAACGATAGAAATGTAATAAGAAATAGTATAAGAAAGAGAAAATAAAAGAAGAAGTGTACATTAAAAGTAGAAATAACAATTGTAACAATAAGTAGAATATAAGACTGTAATAAATATAAATAAGAAGGATGAATGAATGAGAGGAAAGGCATGGGAGAAAAACTTTTTTTTTTTGTTGACGGGGAGGAAATCTTCACAAAGATACCCCGCCTTCTGGGGGGAAGGCGGCGGTTATGTGAGGTTTTTACCCACTATAACCTCTCCGGTGGTCCTTCCTTGGTGCAAGGTGAGGAGCTCCGGGATCTCCAGTGGAATGCACCGGAGCCCCTCTGCACTGTGCTCAAGGAAAGCACTTCCGAGGTTACTCTCTCCCCCCCCCTGGGCCCTCGCAGTGCAAGGCGACACGGGTCAGCCGATGTCGCCTTCTTCCCGGGTCCACCTTGGCGGACGACAAAGGCCCTCACCCTTGTCGCCCAGGAAACCCGAGGCCTCTTTTAGTCGCCTAATACGACAGGCAGGGGATACCGTAGTCTATTCTTGAGAGTCCAGAACTACAGAGCTGAATTCATCAGAACCTAACCAAACTCTCATCAAACTACACTTGCAGTACATACTTTCTAATAAAAAATGAATCGTCGAAATCGGTTGGCGCGATATTGAGTTATTCATCAATTTGTCGCTCACATAATGCAAATGAAACACTTATTTGGTTTTCTCATGGACGTCACTGTCAGAATTGGATCAAATTGGACCACATGGGAACCACCAGCTGTCAAATAAAAGAATCATCAAAAATTGAGAATTTCCTCCTTTTTTGTAGTAGGTCGATAATAGCATTATTTATCTAAAGAAAAACACTTTTATAAATAAGCTTAAAGCCAACAGTCCTCGTTTAATAATTTAAAATTTGGGCTACATATAAAATAATTCTTAAAATAATTCATGTCACAAGCGTAACTGATTGGAATAAGCATTGAATGCTACTTTATTATTGGTCATTAGTCAAATACGTCACAGCACATTACCTGTGTCAAAAACTGTTACATGTATTATACAAGCCATAGAAGTTTTAAACGAACTTGGAACTACTAGAGGAAACAGAAGAATTTTGGAGAGTGTGCTCAGGAACTACATGATCTAATTCCCCCATCCCCTTTCCACCATCGGACTTCTAGACGCACTGCATGACTTCATCCTTTTGTTGTGAACATCCCTCAAACCCGAACGAAGAGATTTGCTTCATCTTTCATTCTTCGTACAGCAAAGGACTGGAATAGTTTGCCCGCGTCTGTCTATCCTTCCGATTACATTGTGGGTATTTTCAAGAGTAGAGTGAATAGGCATTTACTAAGCTAGTGCGCCTTACTATCCAGGACTGCATTTCCACTTAACATCAAGTGGGATCGTAGTCAAGCACTTGCTTAGAAATAATAAAAAAAAAAGAAAAAAAGCACTTATATTTTTCAAGTTCATTTAAGGAGGTTTGAAATGTATAAAAGTTGAAGGAGGAAAACAATAAACATCATGTACTATTATTTGATAATATATCTATGAAATCTATCTACAAAATGTAAGCTTTAGTTACACTGAACACATTTTTTTTAAAGAAAGCTGGCAATATTTATTTTTATTTTCAGAAATATTACTAAAATCCTTGTTAGCCATTCCAAATAAGCTTAAGATTGTGCTCGGAGATGGTTCACGTCCAATAGTCGAATGGTGGATTCGAACCTACGACTTTACAATTCACAGACCGTACCCTACACCATTAGGCTATCTCTAGTAGTAGGGGCTCTAACAAATTCATAGCTCCATGGTGAGGACGCTTAGTAACGCTGTTATTAGGTTTAAATTAACATAATGAATACTTAACAGGCGTATACAAAATGACTTCCATCAAACAAATCGAACAGACACGGGAGCTGAGTTCAAAGCGGATCAATATATTTTGTATAAATTCCATTCGGCCTTCCTTATCACTGACACAAACTGTTTTTTTCATCTCATCAGTTGAGTCTCAAGTAATAACTCAATAAGGCGGAAATAGGAAGTAACTTTTTATAGGAATTTGCGATTTTGTTTCCAATTAAGTCTACCCGGAGTATAATGAGTTTTTCGCTTTGATAAATACAAAAACATACTATTTAAAATTTGTGTCTGGTGTATGGGGGTGGGCTCATCCCCTCTTATTTGGGTCATTAAGATCTAGTTTGGTGAGTTAGTAAGACGTGTATTTATAAAAGGCTTAATATTTTAGGTTATAGTCTGCAATATGTAAGATCGTAAGTTTGAATCCACAATTTAACTATTGACGATAACCATCCCCTAGCACATGCTTAAGTTTATTTTCAGTGTTTACAAGAATGCTAAAAACATTATTTTCAGTTTCTCTGAAACGAAAACGAAAATCATTGAGCTCTGACGAGCATAATTAATAATTATTGAAAAGTCTCGTTCAACATCTTTACGGACATTCGTCCTAACCACCGGTTGCTTGGGCCAAGCTTCGTTGCCATGGTGGCACACACTAGGTTAGATTTTTAATGCAGCCCTGTAGTTCTGGGCTCTCAAGATTAAGACTACGCTATCCCCTGCCTGTCGTAGAGGGCGACTAAAAGGGGCCTCGGGTTCACTGGGCGACAAGGGTAGGGGCCTTTGGATCACTTTAATCAGAATTTATTTGCACCAGAATAGGTGTTGAGGTCATCGTATTCTTAGGTTCCTATCTCCCTTTCTGCTCCAGCTGTTTTCAAAAATGAAAGCAGTCGGATAAACTGTGGGTTTGTGTTGTTACGATGTTAACGTGTAAGAATAAAAACAAGTGCTTGATCATAATCCCAAGTAGAAATGCCCGATGGTGAAGCGCTCTAGCTTAGTAAATTCACTACTCTTGAAAGCACCTACATTGTCTTTGTAGGGAAAGACAAACGCTGGCAAACTAGTCCAGTCCTTTGCTGAAAGAATGACAGACGAAGTAAAGCGCTTCAGGTTTTAGGGATGTTCACAGCAAAAGTAGAGCGTCTTGAAGTCCGATGGTGAAACGTGGATGGGGGAGTTAGTAAAATTCCTGAGCACACTCTCCAAAAGGTATTCTGTAAAACATAATCATAAATCTATATCATAGTTCTAGGGTAATTCCTGCGTAGGTGATAAAATCAAGTTTCAAAATTTGTTTCGTCTTTAAATAAGTTATTGGATTTTAAGAGTGATCGTAGCTCCTTAAAAAGATTAAGATTTCTTGAGCTCATGTGAAGAGATTCGTTGTGGGTGATGCCCGGGTATTGTTTTAATCTGATAAATTTTAGTTGTTGGATGTCTTAAGAGCTGTTATTACTTTTATCGAAATATTGCAACTGGCTATTGCACTTCCATGATATGATTTGGATGGCAATGGTAAATAGCCTTTGCCTATACAATTAAGGAAAATGTAAATATAAACAAGTTAGAAATAGAAATTAATAGCATTACATTTACATATATATATATATAAATATATATAATAGTCGACATCGTGACCGGTGACGGCGACCTTGACTAGCTTCGGGCATGAGCCCTGATATGGCTTGCGAAGCCTTAAATGCTCGGTTGCAAGTAGCACAATACAGCTGACCGGTGATATTGTCGGTGTAGTTGTAGGAGGACTTGGGGCGAGATTTCCTCTCGCGGCGTTTTGCGTTAAATTACATATTACATTTATAAATGTATATTAATGTACTAAATACTATACATGTTTATTATTGACACTTTATACTCATATGTGCATACATTAATATATCATATTTATATATCTAGGTATATATACCTAGTATTTAAATATATGTTTACTTTTAATAACTGAAATCTGTTTTATTTTATAAGGCCGCTCATTTTTTCACGAATTACTATTTTTTATGTGTGTATTTTTCCTTTTGTAAACAACAAACGGTATAGTAAATACCTATCTGTCATTTGTAACTGATAACATAATCTATCATATATCAATATGATTGCAATACGATTCGCAGACCGGAATCTAAACCATTTTTTTAATAATTTCTAAGCAAGTGCTTGACTACGATCCCACCTGATGTTGGAAATACAGTCCTGGATGGTAAGGCGCACTAGCTTAGTAAATGCCTACTCACTCTACTCTTGAAAATACCCACATTGTAATCGGAGGGAAAGACAGACGCGGGCAAACTATTCCAGTCCCTACAGTCCGTACAGCAGTACGAATAATGAAATCGAAGCAAAGCGCTTCGTTTGGGTTTGAGGGATGTTCACAACAAAAGGATGAAATCCTGCAGTGCGTCTTGAAGTCGGTTGGTGGAACGGGGATGGGGTATTAGATCGTATAGTTCCTTAGCACACTCTCCAAAATGCAATCTGTAGAAAAAAATATGCTAATTAAATTATGCTATTGACTGATCGAAAAAGTCGAAAGTCTTCGACCAGTGTGTGTTACCAGTGATGACATACGTAACAGAAACGTGGTCTTTCACTATGGGCCTCATAAGCAAGCTCAAAGTCGCACAACGAGCTATGGAGAGGGCTATGCTCGGAGTATCTCTACGAGATCAAATCAGGAATGAGTAGATCTCATAGACATAGCTCGCCAGATATGCAAGTTGAAGTGGCAATGGGCAGGACACATAGCACGTAGAACAGATGGCCGATGGGGCCGAAAAGTTCTCGATTGGAGACCACGGACCAGCAAGCGCAGTGTGGGACGTCCACCCGCAAGATGGTCTGACGACCTCATAAAGGTCGCAGGACGGAGCTGGATGCGGGCCGCTTACAACCGGTCCTATTGGAAAACGTTGGGGGAGGCCCATGTCCAGCAGTGGATGTTTTACGGCTGAAATGATGATGATGATGGATTGATTGATTATAGGTCGAGTCGCTTAGCCTAAACCTCATAATAAATATCAAATGTAGTAATTTATCCAATTACTTCATCTTCAGCTCTATAGAGATCCCGTGCGGAAAACAAAGACGTACTGGCGGCACGGCGTCCATTCATCACAGCCGATATCTATATATCTAGCGCTATCAGTGCGCATCTGCGAGGCTATAATTAGTATTGTGAGCTTTATTTTAATGCTAGTTCGACCGATTTGCAGGTAGCTCGGCGAGTTTACGCAACGTTGTTTAATGCCCGCTAAGTAAAGGTTTCTAAGTTCTACCAGCTATTTCTACCAGTTAGTTGCTATTGTAAATTGATAACTTGTTATATAATGCTTAACAGTTATGATCCAATGGTCGGGTACGAAACCCAGCCGGTTTGTACCAAAGAACTTTGTTTTATTACGTTAAAAAATCACTGGCTTAAAGATTGTGGCCGTTGTATGGAAATATACAGTCACATGTTATATATAGAACGTAATATTCTTCGTAAAAATCAATCAATTAAAATACATTTATTCAAAATCAAAAGTCAAAATACGAAATAATGGCTATAAGATTAAGACATTAGCGTGACTGTTTAATAAGAACGTCGGACAGTTTTATAAAAAACATTTATCAAAAAAGTATAAGTGCATAAATTATTTATTCAATATAATATAATCTATGAATAACAAATAACTAATAATAACGGATTTGCGATTTTAAAATTTGAAATATTTGTGGCCTGTGTACGACAATAGAGTTATATAGTAGAGAATAAGTTATTTTTTGTTTTGAGAAAGCTATATATTTCTTTTTTTTACAAGAAATATTACTAACATTCTTGTTAACCATTCCAACTAAGCTTTAGCTTATGCTAGGAGATGGTTCACGTCAATAGTCGAATGGTGGATTCGAACCCACGTCCTTACGATTCACAGACCGTAACCTAAACCTTTAATGAAGAGCGGACAGTGTAAAAGCTTTTTTTTTGTTTTAACTATTGTTGCCGCACTTCAAATAGAACAGTTATTTTTTTATTTAAAATTATTACAGTTCTGTGATGAATTTATAACGAACTGTTCACAAACAGTAATAGTATTAAAATCTATCTACTTCGTCTCAATGTTCTATACAGCTTCCGCACCAATAGATCGTAAACATTTTGTAGAACCACGCGTGCCAGTAATCCCTCCGGGCTCTCTCTCTCCAACAAAGTGCCTCGTAATCGCTTATCTAAGATAATCTAAGTTTAACAATAAAACAGAATGGATCACAGGCGATCCGAAATAAGGAAGATTAATTCGGGTTCCATCACGCATATGAATTATCTCAGAACGTGACTGATTACCTAAGGCCGTCGTACAAGACACACGCGGGTGGAAAAAACGTCACCGAACGGGCACCGAACTTGTGTACACGATTTATTGCCCATCCGAGCGTAGGAGGCAAGTAGAAATTAACCGTGAACAACTACCGGACCCCACGTATTCTAACTTCTTCAGACAAGAATTCAGAAATTTAGGAAGTTCTCAAATTAAAACAAAAGTAACAATATTTTTATCACAAATATTACTAACATTCTTCTTGTTAATCATTCCAACTTGTACTAGGGTGTGATTCACGTTGGCCCTGTAGTTCTGGGCTCTCAAGAATAAGACAACGGTATCCCCTGCCTGTCGTAGATGGCGACTAAAAGAGGCCTTGGGTTCAATTGGCGACAAGGGGCCTTTGTCTTCCACCAAAGTGGACCCGGGAAGAATGCGACACTGGCTGGCCTGACCTTGCACTGCGAGGGTACAGACGGGGGAGGGATTAACATCCCTCCCGGGACGTGCTCTTCAAAGAGCACAATGCAGAGGGGCACCGGTGTGTTCCACTGGAGATCCCGGAGCCCCTCACCATGCACCGAGGAATGGCCACCGGGGGGGATTTTAGGGTGAGTGTTACTGCTAAAAATAGTCATTTGTGTTAGTACCAGTAATTTCTAATATGTTCGATTTTTTTAATTTGTTTAAAAGAACATATCAAATATCAGAAAATATTGACAGTCATACCATGGCCAATAGAAGACCGAATTTATAACTACAATTTTAGTAATGAAATTTGAAATTTTAATAATGTTTAATTTACATCATCAATATAAATCTGGTGTTCACATATACTGAGACTCAGAGCAATAATTATTTACGTGTTAATTTGGTTTATTTATTAACAAAATATATATCGGGTTCTACAAGGTTATGACAAAATATAAATACAACATTAGCATGTCGGTGACGTAACGTTTTTTTTATGACGGACATCAGAAGCGGAACGGAGAAGCTGGCCTTGACTACTTCACCACGTTGAGAAGTGGCATAGCTCTTCGGTCGCTTAGCCTGAACCTCTATTGCTAGTAACTCGACACAAGGGTCTCCTCGGTGAGGAGTATCCTCTTGCTTAGACGGTTATGTATATACGGTGAAGTGAATCCTTAAGATTTTCTACAACCAAAAAGGGCTCCACGCCCCTCATGAATTTTTAACCTCAAAAATTAAATAACCTTACTACTTCAGAGATAAAAACGACCGTGAGTAGTATCGTTTCTAACACACGAGTCTAATTTGAAGTGCGTTTTTGTTTTTACTCGTAAATTTACTAGTGAAAGCTTCCAAGCTAGAGTAATAGACGATATTAAGAACATTGTTGCCTGGGGAGCGAGCGTTTATTGGAATTTATACGATCGCGGAACGGCCACTTGTTAGTTTGATGTAGCACTTGGCAGTTTTTTAGCATCATCAGGTTTCAGATCAGGAACTGTACGTATAGGCTTGTTAGTGGACGCCCGAGGCACGCGAAATAGGATAATTTCGCGTAGTAATTCGATCTGTCGACGCGATCAGCCTATAGTGACGATACGGCTATGCTTACGCGTTCGGTTAACTGGGGATTATGGAGCGAGCAAAGTAATAGTCAAGGTTGTTCAGTAGCGAGCGTAATAGGTGGGTATCTTAGGGCGGGGTAGGATAACCGTGGACATTGCGAAAGATCAGCGGAATTCGCTAGAGTGGGGACCTATAACGCACTCGATCTCGAATACGGCAATTGGTCCGGTATTTGACACGTTGATATATGCCATTATTAGAGCTGCGTTGTGAATTATTAAGGGAGTTGAATACTGTTATGCCGCTTGCAATGTATGTTTGTTGGAATCAATTTAATTCGTTATCTACCTCTATAGAGAGCGGTGACGCTATGTCTTGAAATATTTTAATGGTGTTGTAATTTACATAAATGTTATATTGTAGCTTTAAATTAATCGCCAATAGTTTAATTGTTTAAGGTACTAGTTCTGCTAAGCAAGTCGTGCATTCAAATCCATTGTCCATTATTTGGAAGCTGGTGCTTTTCGTATGGTTCCATTTAAAAATTAAATAATTTTGCATCAATTATATGCGCATATCACAGTATCACGCCAACTGATTTCGGATATTCATTTTTTATAGTACATATGGGCGCAAATCGCCTAGTATCGAAAATACTGTTTTGATTTATCATTTTAATCAAATTTGGAATAACTACGCATTAAATAAAAGTTCTGCGCCTTCTGTGACGGGACTGTGTAAGAACGATATTTGTTCATACGAAATTAACGTAATCATGTTAAATAAATCATTGAAAGTTGTGTTAGATTCATTTACATATTTATTGTGAATATTTAACTATATTTCATTAATTATTTGTAGTTATTTTATTTGTTTGTTACAAAGGAAGTCAAATATTCTGTAACGGTTTAACTTATTGAGAGATCAATATAAAAACGACTGTATTTTGTAATAACGTGGCATTCTTGTACTGACCGTCGTGATACGACAAAGCAAGCTGAATCTGGAGTGTGTATTTCATTATGGATTCCGACAACGAAACCCCTGGCGTAACGCCGACATATACATCCTGTATTTCAAGAGTAAATAAATAAATAAATAAACTTCAAGAGTAGTTTGATAAGGTTCTGATTAATTCTATTCGTAATATTCCTACCACAATTATCTTTACAACTATCTTCTATTTTCACAATTATCTATTAATATATATTAAAAAATCTTACGTTTAATTCGATTTGAAGTTAGTTTTTTTTATTGCTCGTAAACATACATAAAAAATAATGATAAAAGTCCTTTTTATGCCTGTCTGTAATGCACCTTTTTTTTTTGTTCACGCGGGGGAATCTTTTTATAGACCATCCTCCGGTACCCTGGGTGGGCCCGGAGGGATGTGTGGGACTCGGCCTGGGCAGCCCCTACCCACTTAACCTTCCGCGAATGCCATCAGCCGTTATGAGCGGGGTGCCCCGGATTTGTCAGCGACAGGACACCCCAACGACCGGCCGGTCCCGGCAAAAACCGGACTTCATCCTCAAAGGGGACTTCTCCGGCACTCAGAGAAGTCCCGACGACGATCTGTAATGCACCTGCAATCCCTGTACTTAATCAAAGAAAATAAATTAATTCATATCATCTCCTACTTCTCTTCTCTCTACTCTTGAAAATACCCATTGTAATCGGAGGGAACGATAGACGCTGGCAAACTTTTGCAGTCCTTTGCTGTAATTGTTGTTCAAGTTCACAACGAAAGATAAAATCCATTCGTGCATCATGAAGTCCGATGGTAGAACGGGGATGGATGGATGGTGGTAGAATGAGATAATGTAATCACTGAGCAATAGCTGTTACACAATTAGCATTACCTGCGTTTGTGAATGCTTAAAGGCGGCGGTGATCACACGACATCTAATATTATACATAAGCCGCATTATGTTTCTCTCGTTAATCTATAAAAAAATATTTTTTGCGTACAAATTAAAAAATTATAAAGGTGTGTTATTTCTATACAATTAGTCTTATTTATAAATAAATTTATAAGAATACTTTCGATTTCAAGTCGGTTAATTATGTAAAATGAATCACAGTCGAGCTGAGATAAAAAAAAACCGATGCCTACAATCGCCACTCGACGTATTTACAAGACTTATTCACTTAACTGCTGGAGTGTAGTAGACCATTAACTATCTCGTGCAATGTAATTACTTCTTCGGTTAAGTTGAAGCACCGTGTTTTACGAAACTTCATGTCATGATCGCTGTTATAAGATTTCGACGAATTTAATTTGATTAGCCTTGTGTACTTACGCCTTTACGGATATATGAGTAATGATTGTTGGGCAAATAAGGTTTCTTAGTACCAATTTCGTACTAGCAGGCGAACTATACGCTAACTTCGAATTAGGTCAACGACCTGTACAGTACATATATTATTTTTTTTAAAAGAAAACCTTTTTTCACAAAATTTACTAACATTCTTGTTAACCATTCTAAAATAAGGTAGGAGATCGGTAACGTAATTTTTTTTCAAATAAGTGATTCGACAATTTCGTAAAGAAGAAAATGACATGTGTATATGTTTGAACCCAGGACTGCATTTCCACTTAACATCAGGTGGGATCGTAGTCAAGCATTTTCTTAGAAAGTATAAAAACAAATAAATAAATAATATTTCAACTATAAACCATATTATATTATTAAAGCTTCCGTTTATTCGTAGTTAAGTTCAAGTATTATAACTAATATTACCAAATATGATTCGCTGCCACCTAAGCTAGAATTTAGCTCTGTGCTGTAGAAATCGTATCGTATCAGTCTTATCAAAGAATTGGGTTATTGACACCTTAATTTTTGTTTGTTTATGTGGCTGATTACTGTTTTATATAGGGCTAGTTAAATCTCATCTTTCATGTAAGAAGAAACCCACTTCAAAAATCCTTTTTTTGGTTTCTTGATTTGTCTGTATTTTTTAATGTTTGTTACCTCATAACTTTTGACTGTGTGAATCGATTATGATGATTCTTTTTGTTTATTTGAAAGCTAGCGCTTTCCGTGTCTGGGATAAACTAGTCTCAATTTTGCATCAAGTTTGTGTTTGCCAATAAAATAGCTACCGACCGAGTCGTGGTTTGGCCATCTCGGGCGCCCTCGGATCGGACTGTTATGGCGTAAAATAGTAACCGTCAAGGGACCTAAGAGCTATGCCACATCTCAATCCGGTAAAACAGTAAACGCCAGGCTCTCTGGCCAACTGTGTTAGTGCGTCCAAAAATCATGTATGTGCGCCATAAATGGATGGATAACTTAATATCACGCCAACCGAATTCGATGGTACTTTAATCAGAGTTTGGTTAGGTTGTGATTAATCATATTTCATCTCATTCTATATATTAGAAAGAAATGGAAATTATTAGTAAAAAATTTAAAAGAAAAGATATTAAACCTTTGTAGACATCAATTTGTTAAAGAAAATAAAACTTGCACAAACTTCCCCTTAACAATGACCCGTATAGCTACAACGAGCGTACTTATTACGAATGCACCCATTATCTATGGAATGTCAGACATATATGTATTTAACTGGCTCTTAACTATACGTATACACGTTGCAGTGGTTTATTAGCGTACCAATCACTTTCGGTTTCCTTCGGGCTTACGGCAATACTAATTTGGTACAGTCAGCTGAAGACTACGCCATTGATAAATATACAAATAAAAGAAAATCAAGACACCGATTATAAATATACAGCTAAAGTTTAATATACTAATAAATAAATTAGACTTACCGCCCCAGCGAAGGTCCCCTTGGTGTCCTTTGCACAGTTGATGTCGGCGTCGTCAGGACTTCTCTAATTGCCGGAGAAGTTCTTTTCCGGGACCGGCCAGTCGTTGGGTTGCCCTGTCGCTGACAAATCCAGGGCACTCTACTTATAAAGGCTGATGATATTCGCGGAAGGTTTAGTGGGTAGAGGTTGCGCAGGCCGAGACCCACACATCCCTCCGGGCCCACCCAGCGCACCGGTGGACGGTCCGTAAAAGGATTCTCCCACGTTAACAAAAAAAGAAAGTTACTGTCAATAGAGTTTCAGGCTGAGCAACTTAAGATTTGTGCCATCTCTGAAACAAAAAAAATAATTACGATATTACTAATGATACTTTTTTTTATAAAGAAAGCTAGCAATTTTTTTTTTTAGGAAATATTTGTAACATTCTTGTTAACCATTCCAAATAAGCTTAAGCTTGTGCTAGGAGTTGGTTCACGTCAATCATGGAATGGTAGATTTGGACCTAAAACCTTACGATTCGCAGACCGTATCCTAAACCATTAGGCTATTGACGCATCGATGATAGAACGGAAAAAAAATCCTGATTCAAAAAAAATCATATTTTTAAAACGTTTTATTAGTATTATTAACGTTCCATCATGTTGTTATAGCTGAATTTAACGATATTTTTTTTAAAAAATACATTACTTTACTAAAAAAGAAAAAAAAACAGCAATGAAACACAAAATTAAAAACAGCTGTCATTAGTACTAACGTCTTCATTTTCGGAAGCGATCTCCTAACATCCTGTAAATACAAAGACACGTCAATTTAAATAGCATACATACATATACAGAGTATAAAAAGACTATAATATATAGACGAGTATGTAATTTTTAAATGTTTGAGTACATATTTATCTACGACTATGTATTAGTTAAGCCGTAGTAGCTGTGTCCGGGCGGTTGCCTCAACCTGCATAGTACGCAACTGGAGTTCGATTCCCGGTGCCTGCAAAAATAAATTTGCTGTTGCAATTTTACGTGCTGATTTACCACGCGCTACATGGCGAAGGAACACATCTTAAGGAATAGTATTTACGTATCTTAGAAAATTTTCTAAAACGTCTGCGCTAGGGGTGCGTGCGTGCAAAGTGGACACATACATTGATTAAAAACATAAAAACATGGACAAACAGAACGCATGGAGAGATGCACTACCGAATGACACAATGCTTGACTGGCCACAGAGTCTTTATGACATACACAACAAGGATAGGCAAACGTCAGAGCGAAGACACGATAGATGATGCTGAACACACGCTATTCGAATGCGGTTGTTTCGCAAGAGAACTTGAAAATACGAAGGCTGAATTAAAGACCAATGTCCGTCACAGACGGCATAGTTGACTTAATGATAAGAAGCAAAGAGAACTGGGTAATAATCAATACGTTTATGGATAGGATAATTGCACAGAAGGAAAAAGACGAAAACAAAGAACAGAGTGAGAGACAAGACACAATAAAAGGGTAACCCTTACTTAGGACAAAAAAAACATTAATGGTAGGCCGCAAGGTGGGAACATTGATGTGATGGAGGAGGTGGGTTTTTAGTCCGTGAGACTCGGACACTCCTTGGCAGTACGGGCTGCCCAGGGTCCATAAGGGATTTTACCGCCTCGCGGAAAAAAAAGGGGTGCGTAGCAGACTATGCCCGTGTACTCTCTTTAGAGAAAAGGTACGTGCCCAACAGTAGGATATAAATATATAGGCTGTAACTTTAACTTTTATATCTAATAATATATAAAATATTTGTATGTGATGCTTACTTTTTGTTGACTGTACATCTTACGCGCAATAGATCGAGTAACGTGTAATAACGTATTGCTGTTTGTTTTTTAAATATCATGTTTGGTTTATCGATTGAGCAATTAATAGGCGCTCTCCGTTATCAATTACATTTTTTTAGATCATGTATCGATTTCATAACTTGCTCTACTATATTTAGTTCGAAGTCTGTAGGTCCTAATGACTGTAATATGTCTGCTTAATTGCCTACTGGTCATTGTACTTTGTTGGGTAAAATATTCCAATACTGACTACTCATATATTGTGAATATTACAATATGATTTACTTTTACGGATTTTATCGCGACTTACGCTTCCTACAGATCTCGGTACAAACACCTTATAGTTGTCACGACAAGACTGAGGTGTTAGGTTTACTAATGTTATAACTGAGTCCTTTAACTTAAAAATGGACTAATGAAACAAGTACATTTACGAGAAAAACCAAAAACCGACTTTAAATTGAATCGCCCTGTTTGTATTACCAAATTATCTCAGTAATATTTCGAAATAGAATTAATAAAAAACTATCCAAATTCTCATCAAACTAACCTTCATGTATATCCTTTCCAATAAAAAATGAATTATGAAAATCGATTGACATGATATTAAGTTGTTCGTCCATTTGTGACGCACAAAATGTCAATTTAAGACTTATATGGTTTTCTCATGGATACCATTGTTAGAATTGGAATTGAAATGGAAGCACATGGAAAGCACCAGCTTTAAAATAATAACATAAAAAACGGTTCTCACAGTCGAAAGTTATGAGGCAATAAACAAAAAAAAGAGACAAAATGAAATAATAGGACTTACGAAGCGTGTAGGCCCAAATTTTGGTCCAATTCTGACAATAAGAAAACCATATGTCTTAAATTTGCACTTAGTGTACCCACATACGTCAAGTTAGAGTAATTCTCTCAAGTCACAAAGACATATCGACAGTGCCCATTTCACCGTTATAGAGGAGTAGAGCTGATGGAATATGTCATCGTGTGCCCCCGGGCCGCAATTACGGGCCGCTGTCTGTCCTGCGATCCGTGATTTACAACCTCTGATCGGCCGCCCAGGGCCTTTACATAAACTTTAGTCAAACAGCTCAGTGGGTAAATGCGGTTATGATAATAACAATAATTGCACAGCTGGCGAATTGTTTCCGGTCGATCACGGTATTAAATTTTGTAACTAGAAATGTATCAAAAAGTTACCGTCTAGCAGGGAGACGTGTACCGAAAATCTGAAAAAGAAAAATGTATGTGAAAAATAATATGTATGTAATAAATTTGTGTATGTACATCATGTGTGCAAAATGTGTGTGTGTGTGTTTAAAAAATAAATAAATATTTCAAATATCATTTCATCTAACTTTTGTTTGACGTGGGGGAAATCTTAAAGAAGGAGGCTCTTACTAAGAGTAGTGTCTACTGTAGGGGACGAAGACAAACGACAAAGGCCTCCAGCCTTATCGCCCGTGAAGCCGAGGCCCCTTTCGGTCACCTTTTACGACAGGCGAATACCATAGCCTTATTATAAATATAAACCAAGGACTATGGGGCTAAACTAAGCATTTACCTAATATAAACATACACCTTGATCTATTCTATCAATTATTATTTTTGAAGACACAAAGATCATTTGATAGAATATGTAGGGTACCATAGTATATAATTCAAAAGAGCAACATATCCACGTGATCAAAATCTGTCCGTCCGCAGCGCACTATTATTTACGTCGGGAAGCCGACATTAAAGTTCCCTCAAATTATTTATACTAATAAGTCATAGATGCCAAACAACACTTGCGTAACTTAATTATAGTTATTGGCATCTTAATATTCGTTACAAGAGTGATACGTGATTTATATTACACAACGTCTAATCTAATAATTTATTGAACGTCACACATATCAAAGAAATTATATTGAACGTAACTTTAATTTACCGGCTCTACCGGGCAACGCGAGATTTTATCGATACATCGATCGTTGTATCGATGCAATTACCGGTTGAATCGGCACTGATTTATGCGATAATGACAGGACAGCACTGGCTAGTCCCATTCACATGGGACGGTTATTCATGCGCGGAACACAGAAGTCATGTGTGCCGTAATTATGAGGTTCGCTCGCCCGATACAACGAAATATTGTCGGCGTGTTTTGTGGGAGATTCTGTATAATTATACAAAAAAATATATCTTATGCAATATAGTTTCTGAAGTAAATGCTTCTACAGTACTATTATGATTTAACACCCCATGGAATGAAAGAGCTACCCTTGGTTCCTGGAATTTGAAGTTCCTTACGGCAGGCTTGGAAGATATAGGGAATAAATGTGAGACTAAAACCGTAAGAAAAATAAATAACGCATGTAGTTCAACTCTCTAATCACTGGTGGCGCTTTAACCAATACTACTCAGCCGCATTGCAATAAAATTTAGGGTATCATTTTCAAAATTTTCGTTAATAATCTCTTATCGTTCATCTGCATTGTCTGGAAACGGCGAGCAATAAAATTAAGCTATATTTTTTGTGCAAATTGTGTTTCGTCTATATTATCCGAAGGAACTTCCCTATGACGTCACATCATTATTGTAGTCGAAGGTATAGACGTATATATAGATAGGTAATCCACAAAATATCATAAGCTTGACATGTTTAGAGTATAACATTACCTCAAACGCCTCATTATGGGGCGTGCAATATTATTTAAAATATTTCTTTTTTCATAAAAATCACAGAATCACCCAACAACTAGAATCTAACACAGATAATTCTCGGTGGTTTGCGAGAGCGTAATGAGATGCTTGGTGGTTTATGTCGTCCGATCTGCGATTAGCCACAATCAACATGCCATACGTATACGTACGGTCGCCCGTCGCAAATGATATATCCAGTGCACTGGTTAAATTGCCTACAACATACATGTACTACACATGTGATAGGTAGAAGCATTTATTATTAATAAGGATATGGTATAAATGTTTATTTTTCTTGTGGCAGAGAAGGCTACGCAAAAGTTTCACCCGGATTTGGGAGATAGAAAGCTTTGTTTGAACCTGTTTTGAATATCGGAGGTGACTCGTCGCTGAGATCCCGGCTTGGCTGAGCAGTACTGTAATCGTTTTAGTATCCTTTTTTTTTGTTTACGAGGAGGAATAAACCTCCCCGGTGGCCCTTTCTCGGTGCATGACGAGGGGCTCCGGGATCTCCAGAGGAACGCACCGGAGCCCTTCTGCACTGTGATCAAGGACGGGAGCACGTCCTGGGGGGGGGGGCGGTGCCCTCGCAGTGCAATGCACGTGTCGCCTTCTTCCCGGGTCCACTATCTTCTTCTTGGTCGCTTCACTCTTGTCAGAGTGGTCGTGGTCATCATGATCCGGTGGGTTGGGCAGCAGACAGCACCCGCCGCACGACGTCTCGCCACCTCCGCCTGCTGATCGTCAATCGGGCACATTCGTGGAGGGGAGCACCCACCATACTCCGCACCTGATCCAACCATCGCTGGTCCACCATAGCGGACGACAAAGGCCCTCACCCTTGTCGCCCAGTGAATCCGAGGCCCCTTTTAATCGCCTTTTACGACAGGCAGGGGATACCGTAGTCTTATTCATGAGAGCCCAGAATTACAGGGCTGCTTTAGTATTCCTATCCCAGGGTGTCCCACAAGACCCAAACCACGATTCGGTCGGTAGCGGCAAACTATTAAGATATTCAAATAGCTAACTAGCTTTAACACAGGGAGAACTCCTCTTAAAGATGCAGTTACAGAATCGCCTTTGGCTCTCTATTAAACTATATATAACTTAAGAGAAAAATATAATGGCTAAGCATTCGACGAATGATCTAAAGATAAGGCGTTCGATTCCCAAGCCGCTTGTATCGAAGTATTTTCCGTTTTCGGTTTTTGTACCATCAAAATCACTTTCTAAAATTTTACTCGGTGGGTGTGGTGATGAAATCACCTGCTGTGATATAAGAGACCTTATTAAAGTCGGCGACAGGTACATTAATAAGTGAAAAAAAAATGACTTTAATATAGTAAGAATATTATGAAATAGAATTAAACAGAACCTAACAAAACTACCATAAACTACATCCTTTCCAATAAAAAATGTATCATCGAAATCGGTTAGGCCGCTTCTTCTCCCAGCGCCAACGCTTCCCGAAGCGGCACTCAAAGTTAGTTTAGCTTTTGAATGTCTCTTAGATTATCCGTGAAATAGCAACCGACCGAGTCGTGGTTCGGCCCTCTCGGGCGCCCTCGGGTCGGCATGCTTACGCGTAACATAGTAACCGTCCAAGCCGAGGTTATCCCTCATCGAGGGTACCCTTGTGTCGAGTTACTAGCAATAGAGGTTCAGGCTAAGCGACCTAAGAGCTCTGCCACCTCTCAATCCGGTGAAGCAGTCAAGGCCAGCCTCTCTGGCCAGTCTGTGTAGTTCGTCATAAAAAAAAATCGAAATCGGTTGGAATGATATTGAATTATTCGTTTATTTTTCGTGCATGGATGCCATTGTGGTCAGAACTGGTCTATATTTAATTAGGACCTCATGGGAAACACCAGCTTTCAAGTAAAATCAAAATCGGTTCAGTAGACAGTTATGAGGTAATTAATAATAAAAAATATGCGGACGAATTGAGAACCTTTTCCCTTTTTTGAAGTCGGTTGAAAAGTGGATGCAATGCTATCTCTGTTTTTACTTTTAAAATTTTTTCGGAGATGAGTATATTTTAAAATATTTCTAGAAAAAAATTAACATAATTCACAAAGAGAAGGAACGATATAATGGTAGATTGACTTATAAAAATATGTACTTAGAAATTAATGTAGTTATAATATAACAGCTATGTGTAAAACTCTTATGATAATAATTCAAGACTTGTAATGGTCTTTGTGAACGCTATTATACGATAAAATCCAAAAGAGAGTAGACGAGAATTCAACATAATTTTTCACTGCGGAACGTCATGTTTGCGATGTACAAACTACCCGACCTAGATTATACCGCCTCCGTTCTCTGTTTTAAACCATTTAGCGTGGAATTAGTGAATATAACGATCGAACTTTAATATGCTCTGTTAATTCATAATCTGTAATTATTACGAATCTCACTACAGCTAAGTATCTCTTAGTTCTAATAAATATAACATAGGGTGTAATGTTTCTAGACTATCTGGTTAGGATGATACGATGTACTCCTGGGCTTACAAAATTAGGATATGGTATACTTTTCGTACCAATAAATTTGTTGTTGAAATTTTATGTGCTGATTTACCACTCGCTCGGCGGTGAAGGAACACATCGTGAGGAAACCTACATGTTTTAGAAAATTTTTCTACGGCATGTGAAGTCTGCCAATCCGCATTAGGGCCGCGTGGCGGACTATGCCCTTATACTCTCTTTACAGAGAAGGCCTGCGCCGAACAGTGGGACATATATAAAGGCTGTAACTTTAACTTTAACTGTGCTTGTCGTAAAAGGTGAGTTAAAGGGGCCGTCGGGTTGAACAAGGGTGAGAAGTGGACCCGGGATGTTAGCACGGGTGCTGGGGGGCGTGTTTACGTGCTGCGGCCTAGGCTGGCTACCAAAAGAGGGCGGAAGGGAAAGGTGGGGACGACGGGTTTAGTGAGTAAAAAAAAGTGAGTGGTGGTTGTTTTTTTGATTATTGTGTGTAAACTTAATCATAGGGTAAATCGTTCCATACCATATCAAAAACGGGAAGGCATCAGCAGCATACCAGCGTTAGCTTCAAAGCTGACGCGCTGCTGAGCTAACCTAGACGAACCAGTATCGGAAAGAACTTAGTATTTTTTTTACTGGATTTATTAAATGGATTTTTTATCGTGAGACGTGACGTCGGGTGAAGTGAAACCTCTTTTGTAATGAACGATTATGAGAAACGTTTTACTTGACTTTATTGTAAAGCGCGATGTTGTTGCAGAATTCGTGACGAATTCAATATCTCCGCTATACTTGAATACGATGCTGTGAATGCAACGATGTGGTTCATTGCGAATGGAACCGTTGTCATTGGTTCAGACAATTCACTGTTATTCAATGATCGTGTTTAAGTTTCTGCCACTTTCGCTGCTTTGGAATTGTACAAATACGATAGGTTTTTTTTAGGAATGCTAAAAATTCATACAAGTAATGTTAGCATTATAGTAAAGGTGTTAAGACTTAGCGTCTTAATGCTTAATTTTTCTATTCTTTATATATTTTTAATCGACTTCAAAAAGGAGGAAAGTAAGTACAAATAAATAAAACAGACGAATTGAGATGTTTTCAATTCGTCTGTTTTTTTTATTTGTTACCTCAAAACTTTCGACTGGGAGATTCGATTTTGATGGTTCTTTTTTTATTTGAAACCTGATGCTTCCCGTGTGGTCCCATTTAAATATAGTCCAGTTCTGAAAATGGCATCCATGAGAAAACCATTTATGTCTTAAATTTGCATATATGCGTGACAAATGGACGAATAAATCAATATCGGTAATCGATTTTGATGAGTCATTTGTTATTTGAAAGGATGTTCAAAGTTAGTATGATGAGAATTTGGTTAGGTTCTGATTAATTCTATTTCGTCATATTCTTTATCTATTTGAAGTCGATTGTTGTTTTTAAATTTGATTGGAAGCTGTCTGTTACACTTGTCTATTCTCTATACTAAACAATAGCGGTTCATTCATAACTGTGATACCATGATATACGTGCTTCTGTTTCCGAGTAAAGAGCCCCAGCCTCTCCAATGAGCATCCAGCCGAGTTAATCAGATGATTCATAATGAGGCGGCGCGCGCGCAATCCGGCACCAATCGCGACCGTTTGTCAATCGCTAACAATTACTATTGACAGACTGACAGATCATGACAGATTGAAATGTCCGACTGACACGCAGTGTCAGATCGATGACTCTATTATGTCAATCGGCCATTTTGTGTAAATTAGGCTTCAGGCATAGATAGACATTGCGCGATCATGACATCGTAACTGATAAATACGTTCAATACGTTAGATATAGTGAGAAAAGATTTTCCTTTATAATTTTAAGAAAAGTGAAATTATTTATCGTGCTCTCTCAAATAGTTCCATAATAATGAATATGAAAATGTCACTTATTTAATATGATCAATCAACAGTACGAATGTCCTGATTAAGATCCGAGTTTTTTACTTGATTCATTTTTCCGATACAGATTTCTACAGTGTAAAATTAAATTGAAGCGGCTTCTGTTATTGCACGAATGGATATAGGATACAGTTAACAAGTAATTCCAAAGGTTCATATCCTCCACACGACTTCTGATCACCATCGTTGTTCTTAGTGTGAATTTAATAACCAGTAACTATAGCCTATTATGATATTTTTCATTCCCCTCCAATCACGGCGGTAACCAGCGTGTCATGTTCTGATATTGTTATTATACATTTCTTTTTGGAACGAAGTTCATTACAATAGGCTTGGACGAGATAGGGGCTGCGCGACTGAACTGAAAAATGTGAGGCTAGTACCGTAAGAACAATATATAACGGAACTGCTGTTGGTCGACAGCATGACTATTAAATAAAATTTGAACTTTCTGATCAGGTAGCGCTTTAACGAATTATTAATAATTATTAAGAGAGACATGTTTTTTATGTTACTTAATATATTATTTTATCTCCTTATTTTTGTACCAAGACACCAAAAGAATCGATCGCCTGATAGCAGGCATTTCTCGCGATTTTGAAATACACAAATTAATCTCTCATATGTTGCCGGCAACTATGGTTGACAGCACGCGTGCACCCGTCGTATGCTGCCGGCAACCACGGTTGACAGATAAGGGGCGTTTCATATCTCGCCAATAACTTGGGTTAAAAAGCTCAAAGACTGGTTTCTACATCAAGGATTATTGCAGGCTAGTATCTAAAATAAAAAACAATAGTGTGTCTAAACGGATAGAGCGTGGCGGTGGGCGCAACATAGCAGAAGTTAAGTAATGAAAAAACGTATATATAAATATATAAAACGTCCACAACTTGATTCGATCGAACTATAACTTACCTGCTTAAGTGTTAGAGCTTAAAGCTCTACATCGACAACAAGAGGTAACGAGAGGCCCGTTCACTGAGGTTGTACAACACTCACGTCTACAATAATATGTAATCAGTTAATGCGCGTGCGCGTTTGTAATGATAGACGGCGGACACACGCGGCGGCTCAGGGTAGTTTTCGCTAGGCGATAGGGGAACATAGACATAAAACGACAACAAATATTTAAAAAGATTTTTAATAGAAAAATATTTATTTTTATAGAAAAGTAGGTACGGCTTACGGCTCACCTAATCTTAAGTGATCACCGTTGCCCATAAGCAGCCACAACAAGGTGCGTTGCTGATCTTTGAGAAAGAAGTAGGCTCGCTTCTTGAAGGCCCTGAAATCGAACAGGTTCGGAAACACTGCTGGTTGTTTACACACGAAAAACGTATGGTTATGGAACCATCAAGATGTTGTCGATGGAATTTAAATTTCTGCCGCCAAAAATATAAAGCGATGTTAGTTAGAAATAATACAATTCTGAAACCAAAACGTTGATGATTAACCATGTTATTCTAAATTACAGGCAGCTACCCTTTCGGATAAAAACAATAAGGTACAATGATAAATAAATTTTATCCGTTTCCTTATTCATCAACTATCAGCTGCAACTGCTGGAGATATACAGCCTCCGCAAAAGCATGTCGCTGAGCACCATCCTCGCCCATTTTAATGCACTCGCAAGCCGTGCAAAGTCGGTCGCTCCAACTAGTCTTTTTTCTTTTCACCCAAGGTTCCACGACAGGACAGTTGCCACTTCGGTTGCTAATTCGGTTTTAGTTATACCCTACCTAATAAAAAAATTAAGTGTTCTTTAGACCACACGTCTGAAGTAAAAATTCTTTGTATCTATATGTATGTATCTCTTCTTAGTCGTCTCCTTCATTCCTGTATGTCGTGTCTAGTACGAAGTGTTGATCGCTTGATTGACGACTATGTCTTAGATTTATGAGAGAAAGAAATTTTGAGCTTACACCTCTCTTTTCTCTTGCCCTACAGTACTGTATTAATAGTAAATCTCTCTCTTTCTATCTATACTACTTTTTATCTTCCTTTCACCGCTTCGCCCCATGTCATGAGTACGTTAAGAAGTTTTACTTCAAAAAGGTATGTCTTAACACCCTCAAATAAAACTTGTAGTTGAATCTGTGGTCCGTACGACCCCGACCTCCCCTCTGCATCCACTTGACACAGTTCTCGATATAATTGTAGCAATTTACCGCAGCGAGCCGCCGTCGCCTGGCGCAGGACACGTCAAAACATATCGACGCAACGTCTTGCACAATCTCCTCTTGATTGAGCCATTCACATGTAATCAGTGGTGCATTTATGCCACTTCCACTCATGCTGCAGAACGTCCCTCGAGGCCCTTCTACTTGTGTGTCAAATTCTGACTTATTACAATCAAGATAATAGTCAGCTATCATATAGAAGTTACTATCTTACCCAGCCCTCTTCGCCGGGCTAGATTTTGCTTTATTTTATTTAAACAATAAACTTACATCATTAAATTATTCATTTCTCTCCGTATTCGTTCTCTTCTATTCCCTTCTAGAGCGGGTGAAGATCATTACCTACACCCATGTAGATATTAGTAAATACATTATCATTCTTATTATTTAGGGATTTATTATACTTCAATATCGACATAGTTATGGTTCATGATGACATAAATATACACAACGCATGTGTCACTTTAAATGTGGGTTATAAAACAATAAAATATCATCATTGTAAATGAAAGCTGTATTTGATAGTTCAAAAGAGGAGTGCTCTGATCGTCACCAAACTTTACAGGATTAATCGAATTTAGTAACATTTTGGCTTAATATATAACAAAAACACTGATTTGCATGATATTTCACGAGCATGCGAACAATCATGAGGGAGTGGAGTTTTTACTTAGGTTTAGTTTTTAACCGACTTTAAAAAAGACATTCAAAAAGGCCCTTAATTCTTCCGGTGTATTTTGTCATGTAATAATTGTATACAGTATCGTCATTTCTGGCCAAATTTTGACTTCTTATTTATTTGAAAGCGATTACTTTCAATTGGGTTCAATGTTAATTTCGTTTGGATCTTGGATCCCAAGGATATATACTAGCCATTATTACAATTGAAACGAGATTAAGAGCATGGGTAAGCCTAAACCATCTGCTATATAGCAAAATTCCACCGCCACCATCTTGATGGTTGGCGTTCAACGACTGTACGTTTTTCGCGTAACTTTCTCCCAAGCACTGTCAACTTGTGGAATCAACTGTCGCCAGCGGTGTTTCCGAACGTTTACGATTTAGGGACCTTCAAGAAACGAGCCTATTCCTATCTCAAAGGTCGGCAACGCACCTACAGCTCCTCTGGTGCTGTGGATGTTCATGGGCGACGGTGATCACTTAAGATCAGGTGAGCCGTATGCTCGTTTGCCACTTTTCATATAAAAAAAAATAATCAATATTTTCTACGTCTACCCACACCTACGTCACTAAATTACATGCGATAAATTGACAAAAAATTGACTGCAAGAGTATCATGATTCACTCAATAGGTCAATGATCGCAATATAGCAATGTACACAAATAGAAAAAATGGATTGAATTCTTAATTCAATGCGGATATTACACGACGAAATGTACTCTCGCGGTCTTGTAATAAGATTCACGGTGCACGAAGGTTGCAATAGAAAATTTCTATTCATTTGTCGGCACTTTGAAAGTTGCATACGAAACGGATACACAACGTTTTAGTGTTGTTATTATTATTACATTGGACCACTACCATTTGTTGAAATTTCATGTTTAAATACATAACTGCATCGTTATTTCTTGTCCATAGTAAAGCCAATGTTCAATGTCTAAGTAGTGGCCTCAAGTTGCATAAAACGATAGCAACCTTAATTGGGTTCCTCGGTGTTGACACCGAAGATTTTCTTTTTTTACTTTCTAAGCAAGTGCTGACTACGACTGACTACGAGCCCAACTGATGCGGTCCTGGATGGTAAGGCGCACTAGCTTAGTAAATGCCTGTTCACACTACCATTGAAAATTACCCACATTGTATTCGAAGGGAAAGACAGACGCGGGCAAACTATTCCGTCCACAGTTCTTTGCTGTACGAATAATAAAAGACGATGCAAAACGCTTCGTTCGGATTTGAGAGATGTTCACAACAAAAGGATGAAATCCTGCAGTGCGTCTTGAAGTCCGATGGAACGGGGATTATTTTTTTTATTTGTTGAAAATTTTCCACTAGAGCAGTGGCGGCCTACACCCTTCTACTCTCTTTAAAGAGACGGCCTGTGCCCAACAGTGGGACCTATAGAGCGTTTGTAATTCGTTTTCTAGAATATTCAAGAGAACAACGATTCGAGAAGACGCTTTTTGATTGCATTAAGGATCGTAATTAAAAAGCGTCTTGTAATACTTAATATTTCGTTACAAAATGAGTCTGTGTAATAATGTATACCGTAATATACAGCGTGTTTTAACACGTCTGAGAGATATCTTTTTTGATTAACAAATTATTTTCTGTTATAAATTCGTTCGATTGATAGCTTCTCTTACTTTACGAAAGTAATGACGTGAAATAATTTCGAGTTGTTAATGTGTTCGCGTAACAATAGTAATGGTGTTTGAGCGGTGCGTAACGCGGTGGCTCGGTGGAAGCTCATTTCATGCTCCATTGTGGCATCTTGTGAAAGCAATCAGTCCCCGTTCGAGTTTTTGTAGGAAATAATTACCAACGCCTATGTTCTAGTTACACTTGACAGGTTACGGCCGTGTGCTCGCTTATTCGGCCGCCGATTTTAGCTTTAAATTTCTTTGTTTGAAATTCAAAATGTTGTACGTCGCGTAATTCTTTATACTAGTGGTCGCCTTATAGTCGAAATTCTACTTGAATTCAGAAAAGGGACCATATAAATCATATTAACTATCTGTCAGTAATCATCATAGTTACATAACCGTTGCCAAGCAACCATATAACAACCGTAGGTACATGTATCCCGCCTGTAATTCTGGGCTCGTAGAATAAGGCTACGGTATCTCCTGCCAGTCGTAGAAGGCGACTGAAAGGGACTTCGGGGTCATGTGGCGACAAGGGTGGAGGCCATTTTCGTCCGCTAAATAGACCCCGGGAAGAGGGCGACATCGGCTGAGCCGTGTCTGTCGCCTTGCACTGCGAAGTTTCATACACGTCGGTATCCGCAATTTTAGTAATATATTTATTGAACAACAACACAATGAACATTCATAACATACAATTTAAAAAACAGCGAAAAAGTTATAAGGTTAATGCCATGTCAATTGTAGGCGAAGACTGCATTCAATGTATAAATGGCGAGGGACGATATCAAATTATAACTAAAAAACACAAAAAGTAAAGTTAAATTAAACTAAATAAGTACTAAGTTTTTAATAAATATATAAACTTTTTTAAAGCGTTCGATTTGTCATAGTTGTTGGGAAACACATATTGAAATCTTAACGAAAGACGCGGCAGTATATTCCAATCCTATGGTGTACGAACAATGATGCACGAAAGCGTTTTGGTCGGGTCTGAGAGATGTCCATAAGAAAAAGGCAACATCAGTGGGTTTCATGTCCGATTGTGAAACGAGGATGGGAGAATTAGACCATGTAATCTCTAAACACACTCTTCAAAATCATTTTGTAAAACACCAAAAACTATTACAATATCGGCATAATAAGACAAACTAATAAAAACAAACACCGACTACAAATCAAATCAAACGTTAATTATTACGCGTCCTCTTTGTATTTCCGAATTATCATAGGAATTATGAAATAGAATTTTTTTTTTAAAAGAAAGCTAGCAATATTTCTTTTTTTTTTCAAAAATATTACCATTCCAACTAAGCTTAAGCTTGTGCTAGGACATGGTTCACGGCAATAGTCCAATGGCGGATTCGAACCTACGACCTTACGATTCAGCAGGCCGTACCCTAAACCATTAGGCTATTGACGCTTCACAACCTGAATGAATCACAACCTGACCAAACTCTCATCAAAATCTAAATCAACCCTTGAAATACATACTTTCCAATAAAAAATGAATCATCGAAATCGAATGGCGTGATATTGAGTTTGTATCTATTTGTCGAGCACATAACTAACGCAAATTTAAAACATAGTTTTCTCATGGTTGCCATTTTCAAAATTAGATCACATGGGAAGAACCAGCTTTCAAATAAAAAAAAAGAATCACCAAAATCGGTGCAACCAGACGAAAGTTATTAGGTAGATATAAAAAAAAATATAGACATTCAGATTTGACAACTACCCTCTTTTTTGAAGTCGGTTAAAAACCACTTTAATCACTATTATATACTATATTTTAATTTAACGTTAATAATATACACTTTATAGGCATAAATAGCTTAACGTCGCTCGTTACAAAGAATGAACTAGTTAAAAAGTGAGCGGGAAACACCGCGAAAAGATTTATTTTTTCCACAAAGACTACGTCTGCAAACTTAATTATGTCCGTAATAGCTTGATAATTTAGGATTACGTGATAATACGAGATACAGCCTTCAATCTATTATGCAACCCGAACCGGGAACATTCGATCCGCACGGACTTTTATTAAGTTTTTTTTTGTCTGTTATAAAATCTATTCGTACAATACTTTTGTTATCATAAGTCATGATTAAGTATATTACTTGGGGTTTGTATTTTTATACTTTCTAAGCAAATGCTCGATCACGATCACACCTGATGTTAAATGGAAATACAACTGTAGACTAATAAATAACACTGTAGAAAATTTTCACATTTATTTCCTCTACTCTTCCATTGCGTTTGTTGTTTTAAAATATCAAAATAATATAATCCTTTTTGAGCAAGGTAGGTAGGAGACAAAAATTGTTATTAGCTTCTTTGGAATCACATGCGCGTGATTTTAGTAAATTATTAGCCAGCTGGGAACTCCCAAATTAGAAGTCCAAACATTGGCAGACAGGATTATTAAAAAGAAGATTAAAATAATTACACAATATTATTGAAAAATGATACGGTATAAAGTTACAACCTTTATATACGTCCCACTGCTGGGCACAGGCCACGCGGCCCTAGTACGGATTGGAAGACTTCACATGTCTTAGAATAATACTCTACAATAAGTCCTTCAAGTTGTCGATCTAATATTAAAATAAGTACTTTTTACTACATGTATAAACGGTACAAATACCAAAATAATATTTTTTACAATTTTTGTCTGTTTGTCTGTCTCTTACCGGCAGATAGCTGAAGCAACTTAGATTACTTTTATTTTACATAAAATTTAAATAAACAGTTTCTAATCGCGCGTAACACCGCGGGCCACAGTTGGTATGAAATATTCGTGAAAAACTTATCGATAATATTCGATCGACAAAAAAAATCGATTAACGGAAAGTAATATCAATTTAATCACTCGAAACAAAAACGTTATTAAGCGTAATAAAATAAGAGCAATCGCCTGCAGCCTGGGAACGCAGCCGAATCTAGCGCCCGTGACGGAATCACTCGAGTGTAAACAGTGTGTTAAATGTAAAGAAATTCAGAAAAAGTTTCGTTTTGACATCATTTCACGTTGATCAGGCAATGAATAAGTCCACGGTGTCGGATAAAAAGAGGAAAAAAACAACGAAACCGGTCAGCCTCCTCAATGCGACTCATTTTATGAATGAAATAAGATTTTTTTTCTACGGAACCGCGTCAAATACGTGCTTTCCTTTCTCGACCGTCTGACGCGACGTGCATTCATTTTCGATAGCTTCTCAGTTACTACAGGTCATATTTTTAATGTTCTCATTTGTGTAAATTAAACTTTAGTGTGTAATTAATTCGGTTCAAATTGCTTTGAATTAAGTTTTACAATGTATGTGTTGAACATTTTGAAAGATTGTGTCGATTGAAGAGTTGTGGACAACTGGTAGCGGGGTGTGCACCGGTAAGAAATATTAGAATGCTTTTGGGAGGCAGATGTGGTCTGAGTAATAAGGTTTTATGATATACAGAATGATTTGTCTTTACCTATTTTAAACGTTTTAAACTTCTTATTTTCAAACAACAAATCACAAGAAAAAACGAAAATGGTTTAGAACACACGACTGAAATATAACTTCTTTACCTCTATCTATATGTACATATCGACGCTGGAAAACAAAAATGAAATTGTTCGCCAGAGCCGAAAAACATTTCAACTTTAAAAAAAATTATAACTTTCGTGTTTGTGGACCTAGAGCTGTCATTTATAGACACAACATTTACTATTTTTTGCTGAATAAGTACCAGCATTAATCTAGAGTTTTCCTAAAAGAAAATCGTTTTAAGGTACAAAAAATAAAAGAGAAGTGTCAATCTTAAAAATCCTATTTTCGCCATTTTTCATCTAATTGTTACAAGTCATATATCATTCGACGCGTCTTTTTTCTGATTCCAACGTGAAAATGGCCATATGTGTCACTTACTACGTTTTTGCTTTCCAGCGTCGATATACAAAAAATAATAAATACACGATAGTTCCATAGAGAAAGAAAATGGGCGCACGCGTAGTTCTATCTTGCTCGTCCATTGTGATATAGACAATAGGCCAACACTGTGTCTTAGATATACGAAACGTAACTGGCCATGAGGGACATAGAGAAAAATGTGTGGTCGCACCTCTCTCTTGCCCCTGCAGCGTGCGAAATTTATACTCTTTTTATCTTCACTAACTTGTATATCCCTCTCAACTCCTTTTCACCTCACCCGATCACACTTTTCGTAACGAAATCACCAGTTTACTCCCTCAAGCAATGTTTTTCTTCAAAAAAATGTCTTTTTAACGTTTATATAACACGTAAGCAGTGGTAGCTGCTATCCTAAGCTAGATCCTAGATTATTTTGGTCATATTGCCAGGAGAAACAGTAATAAAAATATATTATTTTACTTTAAGGATATTTAATTATCTGTCATGCACAATTTATGCTAGTGTCTTTATCTTCCGAGATATTCAAACTTTCTTAACAGACCCTTTATTTTTGCTCACGAGTAATAGACTAAAAGTTTAAACATCCTGTATTCACTCGCGGTAGTCAAAGGCACGCGGTCTGACGGTAAAAACTGTTTGAGCTCGTGGGAAGTCAATTACTCGATTAGTGCCCTCAGAGCACGCAGCCGATGTCCCTGTTTAGCATATAACGATTCCTATGAGCACGCAAATATCGCTTTCGGAAATTAAAAACTTTTATATCACAGCATTCGATTCTTCGGCGGGAAACGTGTATCCGTACGTCGTTAATACACTTTTGTTATTATTTCGCTTATTAAAACGCGAGCATTGTAGTCAATCAAAAATTAATATAATCCGTAAATTGTGTATCCGATGTAGTGTAGATTAAACTTAATAATACAGATTATTATTTTTTTATTGCTAAACATATTGAAACAACAGTAATAATACACACACGTTTGTTTAGTGTTTATTTTAAATAAGAAGGTTGCTTATCTCTTACGCTGTTCAGTTCCTAGTAGTTTTATCAAACAAGTTCCCGAGAAGGAACCACGGTTACATTAGGCAGTTACTATTCTGTTTTGAGGGACTGGAGGTCCGACAGAGCTAAGCTACGGCGTGACAAACATACAATCCTATTAAAAGTCGTAGTTCTTGTATGTTTCTTTTAATTAATAAATTTGTCTCTCTAGATAGGCGTAGGCCTCCCTCAACAAATTCCAAAATGACCTGTTGTAAGCCACTTGCATCCAGCTAGTAGCCTATATAAAGTCGTCAGACCACCTAGCGGGAGGAAGGCCTACACGCTTTTCATATCCATTTAATTTTATTAATCATAATAAATGAAAGTTTGAAGAGCCTAATAAGAATCTAATTTCAATAGACAAGCTATTGAAATGAGAATTTTAAATCTCTCTCTCTAGTGTCGGTCCCTCGTGTGTGAGGATCGTGGTCACTATCAGGGTTGCACCTGGAGCGGATGATTTGCCTCCACCGGCTTCTGTCCAGCGCGTCTCTTACAGCACTGTAAAATTTGGAGGACGACGAGTCTTTTACCTGATCGAACCACCTTGTTGGTGACCGCGAGATCTTTTTCCTGCGGTGTTCCTAACTACGATCAGTTTATCTAGACTTTCGTCGCCTCTGCGCATTGTGTGTCCGAAATATGCCAGGATTCGTTGTCGGCATATGGAATTTTAAATAGTCTTTCTTAAATTGGTGTTATTTTGCAAGGGTCTGTGGCTTAGCGTGGGTTGTCCAAAACGTCAGCGAAGACTTGCTTTTTAGTTTCAATTTTTCTAGTAAAATGTAACTATAAAATGTAACATTAACCATTTCAAAAATCGTGTAGATTTCCAATAAGTCATTGAGTTTTCTTATCCACCTCCCAGGCTTTTTGTTGTACTTTCATCAAATTTACAAAAGTACACCGACATTTTCCACTAAAGAAAATAAAATATAACTTGATTCGAAACAGTCAGAGATATGAGGTAACTAACACAAAAAATACAGTCGACTTGAGAAATTACGCAGTTTTTCCAGCGATTTAAAAAATCTAGAAACGGCTCTAAAGCAACTTGCGTAAGTAAAGTAAGCCGACATACTCTATTAATCTACAAATAGTTTTAAAAACAATACAAAGGAATACATAATACAAGGTGGAGGGATCGTTCGAGACCGGTACGGATCATTGCCAATAAGACCAAGACCCGATCGTGTTTTTGCTGGAAAACCTCTCGCAACAAGTCTAGCGAACAATAAAATAACAAAAGCGGACTTTACATAAACGGCTAAACTTTCGAATGGTAACGTAATCGAGATCACGACTCGATCCTTTGTGAATCGATGCGATCCATCGATCTCAGAGGCGCGTCGCCGTGCGTGCGCGCATGCATTATGCACTGGCATTCCGTTTAGGGCTGGCTCCACTGTTGCTTTAACTGAAAATTAACTCGTGATAATCTCTCAACGTAAACTTTTTCACGCTGTTCATCATGACAAACTTCAGTTGTTTTTTCAATTATATCCCGAGACATGAAATATTTCATTTCTGCATAGTTTCCGGTATAAATAGTTCGGTTTAATAATTAGATTTGAAGTCAAGTATGTTCCAAATACTTTCGTGATAATTACATTCCAATTATATCTTAAATAATTTCTCAAAAAATTACATGTTTTAATTTGTGCCTTTTGTATAGCGGTGGACTTACCTGTAAAGTTTTTACAGAGCTTATTTTTTCTAATTGGATTTACTTAATTTTGAGTTTACAACTTAAAATATGTTGAGATGGCTATGATTAAGAATATTAAGCTAAAAAGAATAAAAATTTAAAAATATATACGACGAAAAATTATTATTCCTTATTGACGGATACATTATTATATATATACCTTTAATTATTATTGCTACTTTTTCCCTTTCCCTTTCTTCTAAAAGGGAACTATACTTCACACATGAAAAAGACAGTATTCGATACATGCTTGTTACCGTGCTTACTGTATGGTTGTCAAACTTGGGTTTTCACAAACAAGATAAAACAAAAAATCAAATGCAGTCAAACAGCTATGGAAAGGAGCATGCTAAAAATTAGAAGAATACAGAAAATAAAGAGCGAAAGCATTCGTCAACAAACAAAACTCACCGATGCTCTGAGCCACGCATTATCATTAAAGTGGAGATGGGCCGGACATATATCACGATACCCAGACAAAAGATGGACCATTGAAGCCACAAAATGGAAAGGACCAGCGGGAAAAAGAAATGTTGGTCGACAAATAAGACGGTGGTCTGATGAAATAAGTCACATCGCCGGAAATGACTGGACAATGTCAGGCAAAGACAAGCAGTCATGGAAAAGGATGGAGGAGGCCTTTACCCGATCAGGGGTCCAAATAGCATAAACTAACACTAACACTAATTTATAAGTTATTTCTTTAAGTCTTTTCAACTATCATATTACTAACAAAAACTGTATTGTAAAACGGAAATGCTAATTTGGATTAAATGGCTTTATTATTATTATTATTATATTATTGCTACTAACCGGCGATGAGATTGAAATGTGTAGGTTATCGCGGTAATAATTAAAGATTGTTTTACATAGGCGAGATAAGAAAATTGTTGTTTCTAAATATTGTGTAAATAATTAAAATTATTTATTATTCACATTGTTTTCTCAAATTATTAACATCAATGCATGTTTAGCCAACCTTAGACCTCAATTACCAAACATAGATTAGAGACGGTTGCACCAGCCCGCGGCTATGCAGAAATCCGATAGGCATCCACCAATGGCATCGTTAGTTAGTTCAACTCGAAGTCTATTGCGGGCATTTTACTTGAAATTAACAATTATGGCCCTGCACTCGATTTGTATGTTCGGGCGTTAGAATAGACACAGAGTGGGGTATAATGAACTATAACGGTTGTTTGAGAGATCTCTGATGCAAATTGTCTATTTTTGATCCAGTTCAGTTTTATTAAAAATAAGCTTTATATACAGGCGGTCCTGTAATTCGATCATAATTAAAAATCCATGTTTTTAAATGAGTATTTTACTGAAGACTTTTTGAGGTTGTCATCTAGTCACCTTTCTATTCACCGCTGGACGTTGACTTCTGGGCAATTTTAAAAACAGAAATTTGGTTTCGATTTGAAAGATAAAACTTAATGACTCGCATGTAACAGCAAATGATGTTTCTATACTTAAGAACGAAACAACAAACTTAGGCTCGTTTATTCGAACTTTATAAGATAGTTCGAATCCTTTTATTAGGTGTTGGTAGGTACGGGTTCATTTAAGATCAAGTGAGTTTCATCCCTGTTTGTCTTATTGTGTAATAAAAAAGTGCAATCTATCTATCTATATAAAATTCGCGTAGCAGGTTATACCCCGATTTTTACGTTAAAAAGAGATTTCATTATGGAGCGTTGCGGAAGGGTACCATAACAGGCAAACATCAGTAACCTTATAGAAAAGCATATGATTTTTTCTATTATGCATGTAGTTCAACTCTCTGATAACAACTTATTAATAAGTATACTAGATTCGAACTATCTTATATAGTTCGAATTAACGAGCCTAAGAAATAGAAATGAAATCGAACGCTTAGCCGGCACTCGTACCACTGCTTTTACTAATTTTAGTTTAACAGTTCCCGGATAGAGATACTCACCCCACACATGAAAAAAACGGGATTTCTTTATCTATCTCTTTACGTCATGCAAGGGGCTTGAGCAAGATGGCAAGAGAGATCAATTTCTGTATCCTATTACACTTAAAATATCTATGTATATACAATTTTTAAACCAATTTTATTCAATTTTTATATTATACAAAAACCCAATAAAACTTGACGTGAATTTTAAAATAAACTTCAGTGTATTCCAATGAATGACTGCGACCCACCGGAGTACTGATATATTACTAGATTGTATCATTAATCACTATAACCAACGATCACAGACAGACATTAAGATAGACCCAGATTACCCAGTCATCATAAGTATTATTAATTTTAAGAAAATTCACTCTACTGTTACGTCCATTAATATAAATGGGAGAGCTATTTAAAAGCAAGTTATTGAGCTTCCTGGTATTGATCTGATGTAACCGATTTTTTACTTATTGCAAACAAAACAAGTCACTGGCTAAAAGTTATGCCCAGTGTAGGGCAATGGGCTCATAACATAATGGTTTAGGTTACCAATTAATGGTATGGTCTACGTGAATTCGTAGTATATGCTTAAATTTATTTTAAATGGTTGATAAAATGTTAGTAATAATAACTCTCCACCGGCTTGCACGACCCCATCCACCTGGGGGGTAGCCTTGTAAGCATGGCTACCCTCCCACAGACGTAGCAGGCCCGGTTTTTGACACCAGGCCTGTCACCGGGGCGATATGGTGAGTGCTAATGATACCCTATCTCGCCCCATCACGGCGAAGGACAGCTCACCATGGGAGGTTTCAGACGGTAGGGGCCTCAAGTAGTCCGACGCCGACACAACTTGCCCGCTTCCTCGGCGGGCCTGTATTAATAACACCATTTCCTCCCATGTAAAAAAAAATGTTAGTAATAATTATAACAGATTTTTTTAGAAACCTTAAAAAAATATTTAACCTAGTGAAAAACGTTTGCTCCAGCTAGGGCTAAAAAATAAAACACCAGGTAGGAACGAAGTTCCTGCCGATAATATAAAAACACAATTTGCATACAAAATATTTCTTAATGTTATATAATCTTGACTTTTTTAATTTTGCTAAATGTCTTGCTGTTTAAGTACATAAAAGTATTTAGTAGGAAATTTGTATTTTAGAAAATAACGTTAAAAAAAATAAATCAAACACATTGTTAAGTAAAATAAAAAAAAACGTGTCTGTTTATTTTATTATTCAACACTATAAAATTACATAAATAGATAATTAATAATATACTTATTAATATTTAGGCGCCACCTGCTATCTGAGAGTTGAATGCATAATAGACAAAAATCTTACGCTTTTCTTTAACGTTACTGATGTTTTTTGCCAGCTAGGATACCCTCCGCAACGCTCTATAATGTAATTCGTTCCAAATATCATTTTTTTAAAGTAAATACCGAAGTATTAACTGTTATGCGAATTTTAAATAGATTGATAGATTTCGATTAGACGAACCGTCCAAACCGAAGTCCTCACTCGAGGGCCTTTGCGATGTGTTATTCCCGATATAGGTCCAAGCTAAGAAGAGCTCTGCCACCTCTCAAATCCGGTGAAGAAGTTGTGTCATCATGATCAACTTCTCTGGCCAATTAGCGTAGTTTCTACCAAAAAAATGAATACTAGGCTACAGAGTTGTCAGGAAGAGTTCGTTTGTAGTGATAAAGCCGCGCTTGCCCACATTTCGATTAAGTTTTTTTTTCTTAAATCAACTTTATCTTCATTAATGTATCTAATGTGAGCAATATAGTGTATATACGTCTTCAATAACTTAATGGTTACTAGTAAATTAAATTGTAAATTAACATTATAGGCGTGGTTGAAGTCCTTTTTGAATTTCTACGGGTCCATGGAATGATACTTGATATTAAAGTAAATAAACTTGTTCTTGTAATCATTACAGTCACGATATACGATTGTCTGGGTGGTCCTATTCCACTCCACGTACTGTGTCTCGGACGGGTTGGTCCCGAAATTATGTAGGAATAATCGTAAGTAATATTTACAAGTATGACGGCCAGAGTGTATTATACATAAACAATTTTGCCTAGAAAATAGAAACTTAAAACAACTTCAGATAACAGAACCAAGCCGATTAAATCCAATACGTAGTTCCTTACACTCAATTCGATACAAGCACTAGAGACGTATTAGGCAAAGAGTCACATCCGAGCACAACAAACAAGCGTCCATTAACGTAGCAGTGTCCGATACCGGAAGAGTACCAGTTCGCACACGGACTGTCGGGATCGCTGGTAACAACCTTCGACATCACACGACGCTCCTAGTGTTGTGATCGTTATCATATCGATAGATAAAAAGAAAAACTTATTTTTATGCTTCAAGTTATCGATGTTTTAGACAACCCGCTCTTCTTCTTGAAGTGCCATCTCCTGCCGGAGGTCGGCTAAGAGTATGTTTATTTTAATTTTTGATGCAGCGGCACGGAACAAGGACTGTGCTCATGTTGAACCATGTCCAGTAGTTTCTGAGCCACGTATGTCGTCTTCGAGATGGTCGTTTACCCTGGATTTTCCTTGGATGTTGAGTTGGAATAGTTCATAATTGTTCAGCCCTGTAGTTCTGGGCTCTCAAGAATAAGACTACGGTATCCCCTGCCTGTCGTCCAAGGCGACTAAAAGGGGCCTCGGGTTCACTGGGCCCGGGAAGAAGGCGACATCGGCTGGCCCGTGTCGCCTTGCGCTGCGAGGGCACAGGGGGGAGGGAGTAACCTCCCCCCCCGGGACGTGCTCTCCTTGAGCACAGTGCAGAGGGGCTCCGGTGCGTTCCACGTGAGATCCCGGAGCCCCTCGTCATGCACCGATGAAAGGGCCACCGGGGAGGTTTTAGTGGGTAAGAACCCCACATAACCGCCGCCTTCTCTCCAGAAGGCGGGGTATCTTTCTGAAGATTTCCTCCCCGTTAACAAAAAAAAGTTCATAATTGTAAGTACGCATTATATGACCATAGTACTAGAGATTGCCCTAGTATGAATGAATATGTTAAATCCAAAATATATATAGTTAAGTATCTAATTGAATGTACATTGCTTTAAAGAATTTTTAGGTACTAATTAATACTTGTATATTGGATATGCACTAGATAGAACATGAAAAAAGAACATAAATTTCTTTTATTTTATACAGTGTATTTGTATGTCATTTTATTAACCTAATACAGTATGTATTTTTTAATATAGCTAGTAATCGCTAACATGGAACGTTCTCGAGTGCAAAGTTCATGTTATTGGAGACTCTTTGCTAAATGGTCTTTCTAAATTTGTGAAAGTATAACTAGCGATGGATGGGTGTGTCTCGAGATAATACTTGCAGTTTATGTAGTTTGAAAGGAGAATAATGCCAACGCGTTTAGTAGCTTTTTGCCACTTATTTAATACTAAATCTATACATAGAAATAAAATTGGAGTGTCCTTTTTAACATTAAATTAACCACTGTTTTACTATTATACATTCTTATCAATGTATATACGTTACGTATACCAAAATATTTTTTTTTTACAATTTTTTCTAGCCGTCTGTTTGTTCTCGCTAATCTCTGGAACGGCTGGCCTGATTTTGATGGTACTTTCACTGTCTGATAGTTGATGTAATACAGAGTAACTTAAGCTAATTTTTATTTAATCGACTTCAAAAAAAAAGGAAGTTATTGATCAGGTACATACTGTAAATTATTAATTAATTGGATAGTTTAGTTTAGTTCATCCCACCAATTATTCTAAAATTATAAACAGCGAGCGGAGCGTAGCGGCAACGAATCGGTGGCGGGAAATTAAGAGTTGTAATGTATTAGTTAATATGGAGATCGTCACACAGAGCCGTCACGCGCGACGTTCAACTAGCCGCTGCGTCCGGTGAGTGCGATGGGGCGTAGTTTATGTTTTGTTCTATGAATCTTCATTGTAGTGATTACAAGGTTTACACGGCGGGGTACTTTGCGTCACAAAATTAAAAATCCCATGTCGAGTTACCACTAAGGCAGTAGAAATATTCGAGGGAGTCAAATTACACGAAATGACAATTAAAACAGTTTCTCTCAGTCCAAAGATTGCTTACAAATTGCCGCAGAATATTTCCTTGAGAGCGTAAAAATAATTAAAATCCCTAACCGTTTTAACGTGGCAGCATCAACCTCATCTTGGAAACTAGATAATTATCCTGGCGACACTCCAAAGTGTGGGGCCCGTTTCAATTAGCTCCCTTAAATATTCAATGTGTTTAAAATAGGCTGCCTGATTGCACGTCTCCTACGGGCTAGTTCAAGTGCCTCGTTACACCCAAAGGTTAATTTTCGAGTCGAGCTAGAATGAGTCTCGCTTAATTTTTACGACTTTTCGACTTTTACGACAATTTTAATGTTAACGACTAAAAATTAGGAACGAAAGCCGAGATTATTATTTTGTTTCTCTTCAATTTTAAACTTACTCATTTTAATTAGAATTTATAAGGATTTTAAAAATTAATAAAATGAATTGAAATTAATTCTTGACAAAACGGGTAGGAGTTATGGATTTTGTTATAAATCAAATTAAAAAAAAAAACTTTCGTAACGTTTTATAGAGTCATAAAAGTCTCGTAGTAGTATTTAATTCTGATTCTGAAGTCTGACAAAGATCTTTTGCTTGGGGTAGAAGACTTGACTTTCAATATCTCTTGTCAGAGCTTACCTGAGAATAAATCTCGATTAAACATCTAATTTGACAAGAGATGTCAATTCCTAAAACGCACCCTGAAAATGGCCGCTGTAAAATGTTCGGAATATCAAGATATAAAAATAAATTTAAAAAACAATAAAAATCCGTAAAATAGTTTTATTTAATAATTAAAATTCGCTTGATTATGAAGTAATTAAAAAATCTAAGGTTTCCTAAATGTTTTTATGTTATGGTTCCGGTTTCGAATGAAATAAACTGATTAAAAACACCAAAAAGTTTATACCTTTGTTGCCAATGATTAAATGCTGCTGTTTGATATTTAAAACGCAATGTTAGTGTCCGCACTTTTGCAGAAAGTAACTTTTCAACATTGCTCTAAGCAAAAGTTCTCTGAACAAATATAACAATATAAGTAATCATCAATCAATGCTCGCAGCAATAGACAATACGAATATCTTGAAATCGATGGAGATCGATAACGCTTCATCGATATATTCGCATCGACAAGCGGGCGGAACGCGCGGAATGCGCCGGCGCATCCCTAGACGCACACGGACTGATGATCATTGCCGGCGCATGCGCTCTATAAATAATATGTTGTAAAACGATTTTCGATAGATTAATCTGAATCGTGCGCGCGGTCGTGCGCCGCCGGGGCACAAGAGGGATCTATTGTAGATCGATGTTGGTTAACAAATGTAGTAGAAATGACTATCCCCCGTGTTAAGTCCTTTATTTACATTGATTGCCGTGTACCTAGAATTTTCTTTAATTAGGATCCTCAATCAGGATTCAAAAGCCCAAGAATTTTACTATACGAAGGACATACTGATAACTTCCCGTACTAACAAAAAAGAAATTACAAAATACGAATTTGAAACTCTCTGGAACATATTCATCAAGGCTTTTTAGCCGACTTAAAAAAAGAATGAAGTTCTCTATTCGTCTATATTTTTTGTAATGTTTGTGCACTCATGGTGTCGTCGTTTATAAGGAAATGAGGATTTTGTTTGAAAGGGTTTTTAATCAATTAGGTCCCATATTAATTTTGTTGGCATAGGATCAACGAAGTGCTAAGAATCATACGAACGAGCATGCTTCCGGCTCCCTGATTGAGATATTGAAAGTTTTACCACAATCTAAAACCAGGTAAATACTAGTTACCGACAACGAGAATTAATTTGGAAAAGCATGTACATTAAATTCGCCAGAATTTCGTCACATAAGTACGATACTTAATTATTGATCCGTCGCGTTTGATTCGATTTGAAGTCAGTTTTATTTAATTAACTATTTACTTACCCTTCCTGAAAATAATCATCTAAATGTGACTTTTTTGACGAACTGACACAGTTGGCACAGAGAAGCTGGCCTTTACTGCTTCACCGGATTCGAGAGGTGGCACAGCTTCGATCGCTTAGCCTGAACCTATATTAAGTGGTAGCTCGACACAAGGGTCCCCCCGGTGAGTGGTGACCTCGGCTTGGACGGTTACCATTATTACGCGTTAGCAGTCCGATCCGAGGGCGCCCGAGAGGGCCGAACCACGACTCGGTCGGTAGCTATTTTATTAACGAAAATGTATTGGGACAATCTAAGCTAAACTAATTTATATGCCACTTCGGGAAGCGTTAGCGCTGGGAGAAGAAGTGGCCGAAGAAACTCCAGCAACGACCTTGTGAATCTAAAAGTGACGCCAGGATTACGTCAACAGTCGGTAGTGGGTAATACGAGTACAGTACATAGCTGTAATCTTTTTAATGCAACTTTCAAAAAAAGTTTGTTGATCTTAGTTTATACTGATATCTAACTCTTGACGTTCAGTCACTTTTGTAAATCTGCTACATTTTTCCCGTGACGACAATAAAATTGGTCAATTCTATCCAACCAATAGTTCTACATAGTTCACTGCGCACGCGTGTCCGTACGTAGAACCTAAATGAACGCTCGCAGCCGTCTTGTGGGAATGTTCGGGCGGGACCATTCGGAGCTGCATGTCCACTCTGGATGTCAGCCTTGTATTTACCCTTGTTTATGCGATTCGTAAAGGTTCGTAGCATATATACAATATCAGTACGGGTCTGTCTATTGTTGGCGGAAGAGTTATCTCCGTGTCATATGTAACGTGACATACTTCAATAGGACTTATGATCTAAAAGACCGCAGGAGATATTCTTATGTCTAATAGACAATTGCTTTGTATGAAAATGTTAGTGAAATCATAACTTTAATGGCCTTGATATATAATCCATTTATCGATATTGCCTAATCTTATATATATATATATATATATATATTATATAGCACAGGTCAAATGAGCCTGTCAGATCAGAATTTTCTTTGGATGGCGTTTTTTTTATACTTTCTAAACAAGCGTTCGTTTTCTTTTCTCGTTCATGGCTGGCACCTACAACTTCTTTATTGTTACTGCTGTAACCACGTAACATGTGGTAATATGCTTACTCATCATCATTCCACTGCTGGACAAGTGCCTCTCCAAAAGCATGCCGCTGAGCACGACCATCGGCCACTATCATTCTTCTACCAGCCGTCGGTCCACCTAATCTTAGGTGACGCGTCTATTTTCTCGTCTTCTTCTTGTCATATAAAACATTAAACATTATGCTAAAAAAGTCGTATAAGATAACACAAAATAAAAATAATAAAAGCGTCAATAGCCTAATAGTTTAAGGTACGGTCTGCGAATCGTAAGTTCGTAGGTTCAAATCCATCATTCGATTATTGACATGAACCATCTTCTCGCAAGCTTAAGCTAACTTGGAATGGTTAACAAGAATGTTAGTAATACTTGAGAAAGAAATTTTGTTAGCATTCTGAAAAAAAACGTACCTTCGTTTAAGTTTTTGTATAACTTGTATTTAGCAACTGTGAGGGATGCGACAATTATCGTGCTGACATCACGGTGTCGGAACAAAAATCTGAATTTTTTCAAGCATAAGACCTAGGTATTACTACTTACGTACTTTAATAAGACGAGTCAGGAACATTGATGCATTATTCCTACATTTTTAATAAGTATATGCCATTATGAAAAAGATTTTTACTCCTCTAGCTTTGAAATCCTCTATATTATAAACTATTTCATGCATTTATATAATACGTTGTTAACATTTTAAATCAAAAATTCCCTTTACGCTGTACATTTTCTCAACTGGCAACTTAAGGCCTCATAAAACTTTTCGAGCGTGCTCCACATAAGTTTAACATTATAACATGGCAAAAAACGATTGCACTTGAATTTCCTACACAATACTCTTAATACCAAAGCATTAAGGGTGATTGTTAAGAAGAGAACATTTTGTTAAGTACATTCTGATCTTAAGTTGTATGCAAAGAGGCGTAAAGTGCAAGCCTGTTGCAGGAGTAACCATAAACAGTGGCGTGGCATACGCCGGACAATATCTAGTTCTTTGTACGATCAGCGACCGCCCGCGGCTTTGCTTCTGTGTTTCTATTTGAAAGAATATCTTTTTGCGTGTACCATTGTTGGCCCGTTTCATATTTTCAACGCGTCATGCTATATTGTGACATTTAACACTTTAACATCACGTTGTTTTGTGTTGTTGCACAATTAAAGTGCTCTTGGGTTGATACGAAACAAATGTTACGGATTTTAGTGCTATTAATTATAAAATAGAATATTTTATTTGATAAAACACGGTACATACAGGTGGTCATTGTAATAAGAGTCACATGTTTAGGGAAGGCGGGGTTATGTGGGATTTTTACCCACTAAAACTCCCCCGGTGGCCCTTCCTCGGTGCATGGTGACAGGCTCCGAGATCTCCAAAGGAATGCACTGGAGCACTGCACTGTGCTCTTCGGAGAGCAAAAAAACGTCCCGGGGAGGAGGTTAATCCCTCCCCCTCTGTGCCCTAGCAGTACAAGGCGACACGGGCCAACCAATGTCGCCTTTTTCCCGGGTCCACTTGGGAGGACAACAATGGCCCTCACCCTTGTCGCCCTGTGGACCCGACTGCCTCTTTTAGGCGCCTTCTACGACAGGCAGGGGATACCGTAGCCTTATTCTACGAGCCCAGAGTTACAGGGCTGGTGTTTATGTTACCTTTCATAAGGCAAAAGTGTCAATAGGATTTAAACATTAACAATTATAAATAGTATCTTGATATCAATTCACTTAAGTTCTAAAGCATTTTTTTAAATCATTAAAGCAATGATTGAGCAATTTGGCTGTTACGCATTTAAATTAAAATATCTACAAAAAAAGGTAGAGCAGGAGTTAGTTAAATATTTTATTGCCATAGTGAATCAACTTTTGTTGTATTGGGCAGAGTTAGCATAATAAAACGGGATTTCTAGTACTCTTTGCATAAATTTCTTTTGATTTTACAATAGATAGATATACTGTTTGGCAAAGCAATAAATTTCGAGTATATAGAGACATGTTAACGTTTCGTGCCGCCCTGATGTTCACGGGAGGGACTTAGAAATCATTACTATTGGTTTGTTTATAATAAAAATTGTGTAGATTGATAACTCAAGTTAGTTCACCTAAAACTAACCCCAACCTTTTTTTTTGTTGACGGGGAGGAAATCTTCAGAAAGATACCCCGCCTTCTGGGGGGAAGGCGGCGGTTATGTGGGGTTCTTACCCACTAAAACCTCCCTGGTGGCCCTTTCCTCGGTGCATGACGAGGGGCTTCGGGATCTCAACGTGGAACGCAACGGAGCCCCTCTGCACTGTGCTCTAGGAGAGCACGTCCTGGGGCAGAGGTTACTGCTTCCCCCTGTGCCCTCGCAGCGCAAGGCGACACGGGCCAGCCGATGTCGCCTTCTTCCCGGGTCCACCTTGGTGGACGACTCAGACCCTTGTCGCCCAGTGAAACCCCTTTTAGTCGCCTTCTACGACAGGCAGGGGATACCGTAGTGTTATTCTTGAGAGCCCAGAACTACAGGGTTGAACTAACCCCAACCTTCCTTATCTTCTCCCTATTCCTCTGTAGTGTTCTCCGTAATTATGACCGCTGTATTTTTTTTAGTTTATTTTTATTGAATATTACGATACAATTTGTTGACGACAAAAACACGTATTAAGTATCAAAACTTTTTTTTGTGTGTTAGACGGTACGATCGTTTCTTAGCTAATTTTGGAACAAAATAATTGGTGCATCTTTCTCTGTAGCAGTTAGTTGCCGATACCGTTACAAATTGCCCCCCCATGGCCCATTTAGACTTGTACGTATTACGTACTTTGGTTTTATGTTCCTCCTTAAAATAATGCTTGAAACGTCGGGAATTCTAACACAAGATTAAGCCTAGATAAAAACCATAAATCTAGTTTTATTCAAGTTTTGTCATTGTTTTCAATATTATCATAAAACTGTGGGTGTGATGTATACCATTTACAGACCTCTTCATTGACATTTACTTATTCGACGTACGAAATTACTTCATACTGAGCCAAGCCCACCGGGGTCGTTCAACAATGCGAACGTAATAACGTACGTCGACCAGATCAGTCCACATTGATAGTGAAATAGCAATAATGCTAATGCGTAACCGTAAAATGACAGCAGATCGCAATTAGTGATAGCACTACGCCGTAAATGCATTTGAAAGCCAATGTGCAAGAGACAATGTGCGGTTTGCATTCAAAGGCGGCTAATATGTAACCGATCGAAAAAATTGCGAATAACAATTATAGCTATATAAATGCTTACCAATTTTTATCGATATCGCTACAAGTTTACGAAGTCAAAGTTATTACAAAACGAGATCGTATTTTTAACCGACTTCAAACAAGGAGGAGGTTCTTAATTTGATTTTTTTGTGTGTCTGTGCTGTAGTATGACTATACTATAGTGCCGCCATTTATGAATCGAATTCGTCTTTTTTTTATTGAGAGGATTTAATATTAGAGAATTTAATTGAAATTTTCATTTATTTAATCCCTTTCTTTCCATTTCATTTATAATAATTTAAGATTAAATTGTTACATAATATAATTTATATACTGGTGTGAAAAAATTGATACAAAATCCGTTAAAAAGGTATAAAAATGGTTTTCTTACTTACCCAGGGTTGACCCGAGAAAGAATGTCTCTAAGGCCTACGTCCTCCTTTGTGTACCATAATGTAATGTATCATAAAATTGGCATGTACAGAATTTTTAAAAGTTTATTAAGAGTACTTGTGAAAATTACAGCCTACAAACGTCCCATTGCTGGGCACAGGACACTTATAATTGTGGAAAAATATCCAACTTTGTGTTTTATTATTTGTATTGTGTTTTTCCTGTTTCCTTAAATGAATCTCCAAACAAAATTTTAAGAAAAATTATATCGAATGCTTATATAATAGACCCCCAAGTCGACACACGTGTGTGACAAGATCTTATTGTTGCGAGTACGCGTTCGATCGCTGGCGACGATTGCAAATGGCGACGCAGTACAGTGAACACGTTTATGCTGTACGGTACTATCGTGATCCGAGCGTTTAATTCCTGTTTATAGTTTTCGGATTGTTGTTGCTGCGACTAATGCTAGGTATTTAACAAAAGGACCATTAAACTACAGCTTGCTCTCAGGGCTTTTTGCACCACTTTATGATAAAGTTGGTGGCGATTGTCGTTTAGATTAAATCGCTAAAATAGTTCTACGCTACCTGAGCCGGGCGTTGTTCGTTGTGAAATCTTTTTTCATTACTAAATGTTTAACCTAATTCTATTATCACTAGTTCCTACTACTGTTTACTAGTTATACTCTTACGACTAGATCAGATATCTATGTCGTATATCGCTAGCGTACACTTTAGATATTGAACAGTAATTAGATTTCACTGTTTTGAAGCTTTTATAACATTTTTTTTAAGTGAGACGAAACATTCAGTAACTTTACCGAGTTTCTGACGATACAGGTTGTTCTAGAAAACAATTCTCCGTGTGGCAGACTATGCCCTCAAACTAGTATTACAAAGAAGGACTATACCTACAGACGGAAAGCGGCGCTACAACGCTTTGCAAACCAGAATACAGTAATCACACTACTGCTCGATGGCGATGACACACGAGAGTTCTTAATCCTGCTTCTGTTACCCTATTTTATGTTGGATAATTGCCCTTATGATTCCTAAAGTTTTAAAGCTTCACCGGGCAGGTGTAGAATCTTAGAGCGTATTAATTGAAACTCTAATCGAGTAGCTGAATCCCTCGGGAGTCAGTAACTCTTTTGGATTTTTTTAGACCCATTATTTGGTCTCAGTAAATCCACTGCTGTGGATTATGCAGCAACCTTAATTATCATATTTTTTTTAGTAATGTCATCCTCACTACGAAAATGACGGTTCCCCGTCGAATTTCTTCGTTTTTCAAAGGTAGTCGAGATAGCTCTTGAAGTCAGGAAGTTGAAGTGGCATTGGGCTGGCCACGTCTGCCAAGTTAGTGACGGCAGATGGGGAGGAAAGTCTTAGAATGGAAACCGCGCATGGCCCGGAGAAGCGTAAGGCGCCCTCCTTTCAGATGGACCGACGAGCTTATTAGGATAGACGGAAGTGGCCAGATGCGGAAAGTGGAGTATCGTATGTGGTGGAAGGTATTGGGAAAGGCCTATTTTCAGCAGTGGAAAGCTCAGTGCACAGGCTGGTGATGATGATACATATTTAGTATAGATAGTAGAGTAGTAGTTATTACTCTTGCTGCGATAGGATTCTGGATGGTGGTGGAAGGTGGTGTAGACCTGTCGCTTCCGAGCCTCGCTCTTGCGATGGTCTCGAGCGACAGGTCTTGGACGGCGGTCGCCTCCTTCTGTGAGACGGTCATGTCCCAGAAGGAGGCTGACGGACGGGTCAGGGAGGGGAGCGCAGAGGCTCCCCCCCTCCGCAGGCGACGTATCGGGGTGCGCGGAGGCGTTACGAACGCCTCCTCATGCTGCCCCCGTAATCCGAAGCGGGGCCAGGATGGGTACCTGGCCCCAGCATGCTTCGGCGTCGTCGGAACTTCTCTGAGTGCCGGAGAAGTCCCCTTTGAGGATGAAGTCCGGTCTTTGCCGGGACCGGCCGGTCGTTCGGGTGTCCTGTCGCTGACAGATCCGGGGCACCCCGCTCATAACGGCTCATGGCATTCGCGGAAGGTTTATTGGGTAGGGGCTGCCCAGGCCGAGTCCTACATATCCCTCCGGGCCCACCCAGGGTACCGGAGGATGGTCTATAAAAAGATTCCCCCGGGTGAACAAAAAAAAAAAAGGATTCTGGATCGCCATCTGAACTTCCGCTACAGCAGATGTATGTCACACATTAGTACGCAACATACGAATAAGTTTGCATTTTTATTTCCATGTATAAATTTGAATGCAGTCTCGTAGACGTGTAACACAATATACAACGAATCATACCTTTGCACTAGCTCATGTATAATACATAATAGCCCACGGTGGATATCGCATCCATACAACGCGAGGTAACCGTGAGTAGCTAATATGCAATCGTTAAACATTCGATAGCCGTGTTTATGATCTACTGTTTGCAAACCGCTGCGATCCATTCAATTCAGAGGATAGCACGTTTCAGCAATTGTACTAAGATTGAATATTTACAAGAAAATTCAAAAAACGACTTCAAATTCGAAGTGACGAATAACAGATAAAACGCTACTACGCTAGAACGCTCGCTGTTATTTCCGAAATACCAAAGTTATTTTACGAAGTTCTAGCGCCTTTCTTCTTTCACATATATCTGTTTTAAGTTGTCCTTAATCCCCCAATATCTCAATCAACGAGCTTTCATACGATTTTTACGACTTCCCTGATTCTCTTCCTTCCATTATGACTTCCATCGGTAAGCCATAGTGGCACCAATGAACACAAAGATTACTAAAACTAGCAAATTTCCACGATGCTTATGAGAAGAAAAAAAATCATTTTGTGTACAATTGGTGTGGAATTCTTGCACGTTGTCGTTAAAGAGTATTTGCTTAGTCTTGGAAAGTCATAAACTTGCCTGTATCTTTATTAACAAACATTCTTCCACACTATTTCTAACAAAACCACTATGGAGCCTAATTGAAACCAAACCCAATCCACAAAAATCAACACCAAGGATCATAAATGACGGCGCTATGAGTAAACCTATAAAAAATACAGATTTTAACAGCAACTTTTTCTAAGTCGCTTACACAAATAATATGTAAATATCATTCAATACATACATCACAAATGAATTACTGAAAAGAGAATAAAACAAACTCGACTCTCCCTTTACCAAATAAACGGCAATAAATCGACCTGCGCTTGTATCAACATCGTATTAGTGAATACGTATTGCCAGTATACGATGACCTTTTAAGTCGCTTAACTTAATCAAACGATACGTTTAACTGAATAAATCTAGTATAAGATCTGAGGTCACGATACGGTGGTCGTATGCCCTCAGATTTGTCGCGGGTAAATCACGCGAGAAATCCAACGATAAATGTCTATATCCGCTTTTTCCACATATTTTCGCATTTCCCTCTCTCATGTGCTCACTTAATATGACGGTGTTTGCCTTTTTCCCCTTACCGCCACTGCGGCGATTGTTTGCACATCCAATCTATTCAAAAATAAACTGTATATCTTTTGACATAAGCTACATTTTTAAACTAAACCGAAAATATAGGAAATGTGCGTTTATTTTTCGAAAAAATCACACGTGAACGTTTCTAATATCAATTGAACCGTATCATTGTATTATTAAGGTCTATAATTCTTTATCATATAACTATGCAACATGTGACGTTTTCATCGGTAGGGGAGGTTCGGGTGACATTGTTACACAGTGTATTGCACATTATTGAGTGATTGAATGGCACACTTAACTGGATGAGGCGACAACTTTGATACGGTACCCTCGTGTTGAGGATAACGATGCTTGTAAAAGGATGTTAGTATAAATTTGACGTAACTGTCGCCATAAAACTTGTTAACTTAGATGCATATACAAATAAATATGTATATACAGGCTGTCACGAAATTCAACGTCCAACAGTAAGAGGGTGGTAGGAGATTGTATGACAACCTCGAAAAAAATAATCAAAGAAATGCATGTAATTTCTCTTGATATGATCGTTTTACTAAAAACTGTAAAAAAATTAGACCTCGATATTTTTTAGTACTATAACGACAAATAGGCTTGTTTTGGAGACGGATGATGAATGATGGAGAAGCGCAGATAACTGGCCTATCGACAGATATGTTACAATAACATAAAAATATATATATTTGCTATGACTAATGTTTAATTTTTTAAATAAAATCATTAGTTGAACGAAGCGCTTTGCTTCGTTTTTCATTATTCGTACAGCAAAGGACTGGAATAGTTTGCCCGCTCTGTCTTTCAGTTCGATTACAATGTTGGTATTTTCAAGAGTAGAGTGAATAGGCATTTACTAAGCTAGTGCGCCTTACCATCCAGGACTGCATTTCCACTTAACATCAGGTGTGATCGTAGTCAAGTACTTCCTTAGAGAGTATAAAAAAAATTGTCATCGGACTTTGACACCCCACGCTGTAGAAAAAATGTACGATGACCATAGTGGCAAGTAATTTCAAATGTTGGCACTACTATTCACTATTCCAAAATGGTATAACACCTTTAACATTCCATTCTAACTTTTTGAAAAAATAAAACTATACTACCCACGTAATACTACCCACTGCCAACATCGCGGTTATATGGGTCGAAACGCGGGAGGGTACGCGTGGTCTGGCCGTGTGGCACACACGCACCTTCCTGACTCTCTACAAGTTCTTTGTCAAGGCCTGTCCACCATCCGCAGCTGTCACCCTTAAGGGGCTCAACGATACATCACTACGGTAACTCTAGTAGTGTTCTTGGACTATTTGTCTTTGTTTACACGACAAAATAATTGTAAAGTTTGTACTAATAGCGATGACCTGATATATAATAATGGCTGTCAGTTTTTAATCTTCATTTACACCTATTTTGTAAAATTTGTTGTTGACCTTCCTATGAATAAATTAATTATACCTGAAACGAAGCATTTATACCCTAAACATTTTGGGTATTACACTAACTAATTTTGTATGAGCAATGGAAGGTAGTTCAGGTCGCTGTAACAGTTAACAGGCTGTAGATTTTATTTGAATAATGAAATAAATAAGTACTTGAACATATTCGCACGGTTCGGCTTACGGGATTTCCCCGCTATTCCATCGCATGTACGCACTTATTGATACAAGAACAATTCAATTTAAAGTACACGCGGAACATATATCGCCGATGTTCCGCTGTCCACGGAACAAATTAACGCTTTCTCACACCCGCAGGCTGCGTCGGGGTTTGGCATAGTCGTAGCTAGAACGGTTGATTTGCTTACATGGAGTTTTTACACTGGCTATAATGCGTTATTTTGTTTTATTGAATAATAGTGTTGAATACTGGCCACTTATATGTGGAAAAAAAACAACTTGTTATCACTGCATATACACGTTGTATTTAATAATAATGTTGACTGTACTCGACCACCCTTGACACCCAATCGCTCCTGGTTTTCTTTCAAAATTTTATGCTTTACTGACAGTTGTAGTTTGTATACATATTATATTATATTGCTATAACTAGCTTAAATGAACCAGCATGTACATAAAAAGTACAAAAAACCCCAACACTGTATTCGTAATTTGTAGAAACGAACTGAGATTGGTGATATGAATAATTGCGTACGCAACTGCTGTATCATGCGCAGCTATCCCTTCCATGTTTCGTTCAGCACTAGAGTTATTTGCCGCCAACTCTACTACTTTTTTGTGAATAACTGCACAGATTAGCCAAAGAAGTCGACTTTTGCTGCTTCACTGGATTTGCGAGATGGCATAGCTTTTAGGTCGCTTAGCCTGAACCTAGGTACCTAAAGGTACCACTACAACCTTTGTGAAGTGCGTGAAGTGACGAAGTGGACCTGTCCGGGCCGGTAGGTGTCGATGAGAATGCGTGTGAATCTCTGCCGGAAAGCCTAAGACGTATCCGTAGGCATGACGCAGATAAGGCAAGAGAACGTATTCTAAGCATTTTAAAATTTATCGATCGCAATTTGTGGGACTTAACGGTTTTGTTTCGATCGCTTTTAGATAAGGTTGAATCGGTAGAGACAAACAGAACTATACACATATCTATATAAGATATATATATATATATTATTTACTGCGGCTAATGTCTAATTTTTAAATAAAATCATTAGTTGAACGAAGCGCTTTGCTTCGTTTTTCATTATTCGTACAGCAAAGGACTGGAATAGTTTGCCCGCTCTGTCTTTCAGTTCGATTACAATGTTGGTATTTTCAAGAGTAGAGTGAATAGGCATTTACTAAGCTAGTGCGCCTTACCATCCAGGACTGCATTTCCACTTAACATCAGGTGTGATCGTAGTCAAGTACTTCCTTAGAGAGTATAAAAAAAATTGTCATCGGACTTTGACACCCCACGCTGTAGAAAAAATGTACGATGACCATAGTGGCAAGTAATTTCAAATGTTGGCACTACTATTCACTATTCCAAAATGGTATAACACCTTTAACATTCCATTCTAACTTTTTGAAAAAATAAAACTATACTACCCACGTAATACTACCCACTGCCAACATCGCGGTTATATGGGTCGAAACGCGGGAGGGTACGCGTGGTCTGGCCGTGTGGCACACACGCACCTTCCTGACTCTCTACAAGTTCTTTGTCAAGGCCTGTCCACCATCCGCAGCTGTCACCCTTAAGGGGCTCAACGATACATCACTACGGTAACTCTAGTAGTGTTCTTGGACTATTTGTCTTTGTTTACACGACAAAATAATTGTAAAGTTTGTACTAATAGCGATGACCTGATATATAATAATGGCTGTCAGTTTTTAATCTTCATTTACACCTATTTTGTAAAATTTGTTGTTGACCTTCCTATGAATAAATTAATTATACCTGAAACGAAGCATTTATACCCTAAACATTTTGGGTATTACACTTACTAATTTGGGATGAGCAATGGAAGGTAGTTGAGGTCGCTGTAACAGTTAACAAGTTGTAGATTTTATTTGAATAATGAAATAAATAAGTACTTGAACATATTCGCACGGTTCGGCTTACGGGATTTCCCCGCTATTCCATCGCATGTACGCACTTATTGATACAAGAACAATTCAATTTAAAGTACACGCGGAACATATATCGCCGATGTTCCGCTGTCCACGGAACAAATTAACGCTTTCTCACACCCGCAGGCTGCGTCGGGTTTTGGCATAGTCGTAGCTAGAACGGTTGATTTGCTTACATGGAGTTTTTACACTGGCTATAATGCGTTATTTTGTTTAACAATAGTGTTGAATACTGGCCACTTATATGTGAAAAAAAAAACAACTTGTTATCACTGCATATACACGTTGTATTTAATAATAATGTTGACTGTACTCGACCACCCTTGACACCCAATCGCTCCTGGTTTTCTTTCAAAATTTTATGCTTATTGCTTTACTGACAGTTGTAGTTTGTATACATATTATATTATATTGCTATAACTAGCTTAAACGAACCAGCATGTACATAAAAAGTACAAAAAACCCCAACACTGTATTCGTAATTTGTAGAAACGAACTGAGATTGGTGATATGAATAATTGCGTACGCAACTGCTGTGTCATGCGCAGCTATCCCTTCCATATTTCTTTCAGCACTAGAGTAATTTGCCGCCAACTCTACTACTTTTTTGTGAATAACTGCACAGATTAGCCAAAGAAGCCGACTTTTGCTGCTTCACTGGACTTGCGAGGTGGCATAGTTTTTAGGTCGCTTAGCCTGAACCTCAAAAAAGGTACCACTACAACCATTCCTTCCTGCGTGAAGTGCCGTAGTGGACCTGTCCGGGCCGGTAGGTGTCGATGAGAATGCGTGTGAATCTCTGCCGGAAAGCCTTAGACGTATCCGTAGGCATGACGGAGATAAGGCAAGAGAACGTATAAGAGGAGTTGAATCGCTCTTCTTAAAAAAGAAGGAAAGTTTTCTAAGAATAATTATTTCATTTACGTAGTTGCTTTTGATTTAGGATTAGTGTTTTCTGAATTTTAAGGGAAGAAGTATCCACAAACGTGTTAAAAACAATGACAAAAAATCCTTTCAAATTTTCGACATTTCCGATTGGATTTCAACTGGATTTATGTAATTTTTTTTAATAAATCTAATCGAATCGAAGTTAGAATAATACAATTAATGATATTTTTGCATAATATAGCTTTTTTATTGTCATAGCATTATTTGTAATATTCTTAAAGTTCACAGCTTATTCACACTAAAAGTCAATTTTAGTATAGACTTACACTTGGCTTTAAACCAGTATTATTTTTATTAATAAAATCTACACCAGACCTATTGTAAAGGCTCCCTTATATGATGCAGTTAATTTCACGTTTCGATTAAGAGTAACACGCGGCAATAACGCGAACAAGGTGTCCCGCTGGTGCGCATGCGCAGTGCGATCTCCTTATTAGTATTGTAATACGAAATCACATATCACGTCACCGTGACGTATCGGATACACTGCGGGCCCCTACGCTCCTCTGCCGCGGCACTAATAGTTTTATTAGACCCATTCTCAAGTCACGACGCCGTACTTTATTCTAAGCATTTTAAAATTTATCGATCGCAATTTGTGGGACTTAACGGTTTTGTTTCGATCGCTTTTAGATAAGGTTGAATCAGTAGAGGCCAAAAATAACTATACACATATCCTATGTAAGACACACAAGTACACAGGGATTAACATCATTTCACTCATTTTTCAACCGGCTTCAAAGAAGGTGGTTCTAAATTCGTCTGTATTTTTTATGTCTATTACCTTATTACTTTAGATTGGGTAAGCCGATTTGAATTTTTTTTTTATTTGAAGTGTGGTCCAATTCTGACATATGACATTTAAGTTCTATATGTCATATCTGACATATGACATATAGGATTTAAATTTGCATTAAGTATGTACGGGACAAACAGATGAATAACTCAATATCACGCCGACCGAATTCGATGATTGTTTTTTATTGGAAAGGATGTACTTCCAGGATGGTTTGTTGAGTTTTTGGTTAGGTTCTGATTGATTATATTTCGTAATATTCCAACGATAATTTGGAAATTTAAAGAAGAAAGTCGAAAGGATTTCAATTCAGTTGTTTTTTACTCGTAAATATACTTGTTTTATAGAAAAGGGGAAAAGATATCACAGCTCACCGGATATGTTAAGTGATCATCGTCGCCCATTAAAATCCCCAACACTGGAGGAGCTGCAGGTGCATTACAAGCTTTTTTTTTATGACGAACTACATAGATTGGCCAGAGAGGCTGGCCTTGACTGCTTCACCGGATTGAGAGGTGGCACAGCTCTTAGGTCGCTTAGCCTGAACCTCTATTGCTAGTAACTCGACACAAGAGTCCCCCCGGTGAGGGGTGGCATTACAAGCCTTAGAGAAAGGCGTAGGCGAAGGTCTCCAAATCGTATAGATTCGGAAACATCGCTGGTAACTGTTACACAGGATGACAGTGCGTGGAAGAAAGTTACTCGAAAATCGTACGCTCGTGGAACGCCAACCATCTAGATGGTGTCGATGGCATTTGGAATTCTACCGAGATGTGCGGTAAAGGAAATCGGTAGCTAGTTTCTCATTCATCAAACAGAATCATTACTTTTACACATATAAGAGCAATGGCTCCAAAGTCTTAGGCAAGCAAGGAGTGGATTGTTCGTAAACACTCAATCCGTATATAATAGAAGTATATAACATACAGGTAACTGTACTGCACAGATTTCCATTAAGAGCAATAACAAAGCGGGACCGATACGCGTATAACAAAATGCCAAACCGCTTAGCATATCACCGCGTTTGAATCTAAGGCGTCGGCTACACTCGTGGCCGATTACATAATTTTACATTTGACATTACACTTACGTGGTATTTTAGCATATCTTCGTTAGAGTATTGTGAGCTTAATGTATGCATCGAAACAAGTATGGGCATTGTATGTATAGGGAGTGCTAGAAATACTACCAATACTGCGAAATTACTATTTAGGGAAGTTTACGTGTTCGACTTTAAGATTCGACCAGTGATCGAGGGTTTGAATCACAGTGGGCTTGCACAATGAGTTTCGTTAGAAAATCTCGGTGTATTTCGATAGGCATACGACCAATAACAAGTTCTTTTAAATGCTATCAATTTTTCTCTCAAATATTCGTAGCATTCTTGTTAACCATTCCAACTAAGCTTAAGCTTGTGCTGAGATTGTTTACGTCAATAGTCGAATGGTGGATTCAAACCATGTTATTAAAATGATGAGATAAGCGACGAGTGATTGTTATTATATGTTTGTCTACCCCACACTAAAACACATACGCTTAATTGTTACTTTTTTAGTCTACTACGTTGATGTCGACATGAGTTTGTTTATTTGAAATACCTGAGAAGAATATTTTACGGCAGGGTTGTAATATTATCAGGCAAATTTTAACGCCATAAGGAGTAAGAAAAAGCGCTGCGCTTGTCTGAATGAAAGTGGTAACACTGAGCAATATAGTATCGCTTGGAAACTCTTAGGTGCTGTGTTTTCGGAGCCAGCTATGACTTTTATGATAGTGATTTCAAATGTTATTTTTAAGCCAACAAAAAGAAACACTGGCAATCTACATACCTCCTAAGGAATATTCGGCCAAATCAAGCCACTAGTTCCAATAAAAAATTGAATTAACCTCTCTCAGTCTCGTATGCTCCAATCCAAAGGTCACATCATTATAATCTGTGGACTACGTGACCGACGGGAATGGCGGCGGACGGCCGGCGCTATCTCGACGTTCGTAATTCGAAATTTCTATTCTCTTGTCGTAATAAAATCATGCGCGCACGCATGCGGTGCCCGCCCGTCCCAAATTTATATTGTTCGCTGGTTTTTTTCCTCCGCCGCTTCTAATGTAATAAGACATGTCCAATTTTCAAGGATTACTTTAAAACAATGTATTTTCAATGAATACATTATCTTATAGAATAAGTTAATAATCTAACTAATATAAAAATACTTAAGTGGTCTAGTTCGGGAACCGAGTCCGATCGTGTTACGATGGTCTGCCTCCGTTTTTAGAAGAGATGAGACTAGAAATTTAGTATAAAGGAAGCCGATCGCACCGTATCCAATATTAGACAAATATTCTAACTTGTACACAAAAAATGGGAGGGCATTAGCACAGGTTAATAAAATCAGAACTATCGGATAAAGAATCGCTACGGAAAAACAGATGTGGCTTTCTTGCTACTGGAATGACTTAAAGTCCAATGTTACGTATTGAAGAAGACACTTAGGTTGCTCGACAACACCTGAAGTACATACGTTTGTTTCATCAGCTACGTAATTACAATTCTTTGAAATTACCACTTCAATCCTTTTGATCTTGTATCACAGAAGCACTGTACACTCCTCGAGCCGGGCCCTCATGCAATATCATTCCGTCGCATTCCAATAGTCACTGAGCATTCACTCACACAAACGAGCGCACACACACCTTATCTCCGCAATCTGACCGAAGCCAACTTCTAATTAGTAATACGAGCCTCCAATTTGCACTCCGATTGGTTTCGACATACAGTCATGCGAAATGTCAACCGGGTACTAAGTGCCGGCGCTCTCCGCTAATTATAGCCGAGTCGTGTCTTAGGAACAATAGGTGAATGAAATTGGAAACCTTCTTTGGATAGATCAAACAGTTATTGGGTCAAAAATGTAATGTGTGGTTGGGTAACTATTTGCATGCACTGATGCTTCTTACTTATAAAATGAACAAAATTTGTATAAATAAAGAGTTACAGCCTATAAATTATATATATATATATATGACCCACTGCTAGGCACAAGCCTTCTCTATAAAGAGAGAGAGAGAAGGACATAGTTGGACAGCTGATTTCACATGCCGTAGAAAATTATGTAACACCTATCCTACATGATTTTTTTTTGATTTATTATGGTACAAACAGTCTTGTAATATAAAAAAGTTTCACAAAATAATTTTAAATATTGACAAAGAGTACCCAATATTTGTTATACTAATATCAAATTTAAGCCAGAGAATACGTATAAATTAAGATAGGGAAACAGAAAGGAAAACAGAATTGATTATCTATATAGATATATATATATATATTATTTATTTAATTATAACAAAAATTATAACACCATTACAGATACTCCAATTTGATGCTACAAAACCAAGTTAAATATATATTATTAGAATTATAACAAATAAAAGCAGCTTGATTCATTGATAATAAATATATAAATTAGAGTCAAACATATGATGTTTTCCTTTACCGCCAAGCATCGTTGATCAGCGCTTAAAATTTTCAACAAATAATTTAATTGGTCACCAGGGATCGAACTCCGATTACTAGCGACCATTCAAGTTGAGACGGGCGTCTGCCTGCACACTGAGCAACAATAACATAAGAGCTAAAAATAGATACTTCAAGTATAAATATTCAAGTGAAAACAAAAAAAAATCAAATTAAATCTATGCTAACAATTAACTAAAAAGTAAAAAGAATATTCTAATCTAAGTGACAAAAATTGTAAACACCTTAAACGCTTCTACGCACAGAAAATTAAAATAAAACATATTAGGAAGTTCTGGCGTCTAATTCTCTTTCTTCTTTCTCATTCGTGCTGCTTAACGACAAGTAATCCAGAAAGTAAGCTAAGTAGTCCAGAAGGGTGGAGTTTTTTTATTCTTTAATTGTCATAAAGGTCAAAATCTCAATCATCAAACAGTATTCTTCGGTAGGATTTTTCGTTTTTTTTGACGAACTACATAGATGGCCCAGAGAAGCTGGCCTTGACTGCTTCACCGGATTGAGAGGTGGCATAGCTCTTAGATCGCTTAGCCTGAACCTCTATCGCTAGTAACTCAACACGAGGGTCCCTCCGGTGAAGGGTAGAGTCATGGATTTTTCGCATTTCTCTTGTGTATGTTTGGAACCCAAGCCACAATGCCAGTAATATAAACATGAAGTAACATTTGATAACAAACCATATGCAACAAAAAAAATCATCGGTGCACTGGCCGCACAAAAATAAAAAAACTACACGAATTGTTAAGTCCTCCTTTGTCAATTTACCTCCTTTGTAAATCGGTTAAAAAAAGCATACATTGAAATTCAAACTGGCCAATAATAAATTTTTCTTACTTTGGTTTTTTGCACCGTTATTGCGCTGTTGCTACGCTGCATTAGTTATATGAAGTGTTATATAAGCAAACTTAGATTAAGTGAGATTATATCTCGTACACACATCTGAAGTCGGCAGATCATATCACAATCAGATAACGATATATGCATATTCGTAACATTTAGTATTTAATTGATGTGAACCAGCCATTAGGGAAAAAAATGTTTTAATACATTATTCAATTAAGAATAGTTTTTTAGTTCTCGTGAAATAATTATAAAGATACGACGTCTTCTATTCATTACAAATTTAGATAAAATAAATTATGTAAGATATAGATTTTATAAAATTAATCCACGCGTCTGTATATATCATTTTTGCTACAGGAGAACAATAGTTGTCCTATTATAAGGCAACCCCTACGAGACTTAATTATCTTCGCTTCCTGCGTGTTATGGATAATTTGTTACTATCGATGATAGACACGTTACAGATTCATAGAATAATCCTTGAATCTTCTATGAAATTTCTTCAACGCTAACGCAAATTCTATCTAGTACACTTGTGAGCAAAAATAAAAGGTCTGTTAAGAAAGTTTGAATATCTCGGAAGATAAAGACGCTAGCTAAATAAAATCCCTAATCCCTAAATTATAATATTTTTATAATTTTTTTATATTTCGTTAAAAAACATAAACCCTAACGATAAACGAAAAAAGGATATCTTATGTAACTAAGTATCTAACCAAAATTTAAATAAAAATAAAATCTTATGACAAATACTGTTTTGTCCAACTTAAATAAATTCAGAAATATAAATAAATTAATACAAATATTTTAATTTTATTTTAAGGATATTTAATTGTCTATCGTGCACAATTTATTTCAGTTAGTCTTATCGACTTTATCTTCCGAGATATTCAAACTTTCTTAACCGACCGTTTATTTTTGCTTACGGCAAATATTTTATGAAAAGGCAATAATGTGATAGAATCTCTAGACTTTCTTGTAATCCTATAAAAATCTTATCAAGCAAATGGATAAAATGCAGAATTTACAATCTGAGGTCGTTCTCCTAGTTTTGCTATTGACGTCATACGCCTACCAATTACTAACAACAATGTATTTCTTCTTAATTTTTTTTTTCTTCCAACAATAATCGTTCCGTCCATCACGCTGTCACACCGCAGTTCCCACGTGCGGGCGACAAAAGAGGTAAAAGCCAGCACTTATGATGTGATAGGCGGCCATTAATTTGTTCTGTATCTTGAAACAATAGAGTAAAGAGCATCGCGACTAACTTGTGCACCTTAGTAGTAGCGGTTATATACATGGTGTTCAAATTTTCGATATATATATTTTATTGAAAGTTTCACAACTACAGATTTACAACTAAAATTCAATGAAATATAACTAAATATTACAGAGCACATGTTAGTTACAGCCTTTAAATACATATAACACATATGTCCCAATGTTGTGTGCAGGGCTTCTCTGTAAAGAGAGTATAAGGGCATAGTCCGCTACGCAACCCTAGTGCGGATTGGCAGACTCCACATGCCTTAAAAAAAATTCTAAGACATGTAGGTTTCCTCACGATGTTTTCCTTCCCAGCCGAGCGCGTGGTAAGCACATAAAATTGCAACAGCAAATTTATTGGCCGGCACCGGGGATCGGACTCGAGTTGTTAGCGTACAATGCAAATTGAGCTAACCGCCCGGACACTGAGCTACCGCGGCTATGTTTATTAGAGTACGTATTTCGATGGTATTCACTTATTTTTCTCCAAAAGTTCCCGATTTGTTCTGTATAATATAAGTTCTAATGTCCTTTTAACCCAAGCCGCACAGACAGAGTCTAATTTTCACTATGTGATTTTATTATACGAACATTGGCAATTTATTGGTCGATTGGGACTCGAACTCATGATAGTCGAATTGAATCTCGAACGCCTTAGCCACTAGCCTATCACTTCTTTAACTACATGGTTATTTAATATTTCAATAATCATATTTTTCTATTTGGAGCACGCTGTACATGTCTCATCTGAAGAGCGATATGATCTAAACCCGTCTTGTCACTCGTCAGTCCATTGCTACCACGTACCATAATTGATGCCGCCTAATGACATGACGTGAGCGGGGCTCAGTTTGTGTTACAGCAGACTAGATGCTTGGGTTATAAATGATCCATTCCTACAACGGATTGTGCTTGAAAATATATCTATTTATAGCTAACATTTTATATATACTCGTATGTTTATGTTTAGCCATATACGTATTTGATCCGTGAACCGTATGTGTCTGTCGTCGTTTATTACTTCATAAATTTCGCCTGGGTCAACCGATTTTGATGATTCTTTTTTGATTTTAAAACTAGTTCAATTCTAAAAATGACAACTATGAAAAAATCATATACTCGTAAGTATAAAATTTGCAGCAAGTATGTTCGCCAAAAATGTATTTACCGATGTAAAGTTAAATGAGAGTTTGGTTAGGTTATGATTAATTCTATTTCGTAATATTTCGATATATTCGTTTTCGTAATTATCCGTGAAATAGCTACCGACCGAGTCGTGGTTTGGCCCACTCGGGCGCCCTCGGATCGGAATGCTTACGCGTAACATACTCGTAGTATCCGTCCAAGCTAATGTTACCCCTCAGTGGGGGGACCCTTATCTCTAGTTTTTAGCGATAGAGGTTCAGGCTAAGAGACCTAAGAGCTATGCCACCTCTCAATCCGGTGAAGCAGTCAAGGCCAGCTTCTCTGGCCAATCTGTGTAGTTCGTCATTAAAAAAAAATCGTTTTCGTTAATCTGCTAAATTAATTGTGCCACCATGGTTTTTCGATGGAGTACCACTCGAATATTGTAATTTTTTAAGTATATTTTCAAAGCAAGTGGATGACCACAATCTTATCAGATGGTAAGTGGAAATTCAGTGCTGGATAGTAATGCGCAATAGCTTAATAAAACAACTCCCTGATCTAAGAATTTAAGGAAAATAATAAATCTTTTTGGGAATGATTCTCTCAAATATTTGGGTAAGTGATTAGGAAAAATCTTAATACAAGTAAAATGGGATTCGAAAATGTTAGATCCCCGTTCGATCATTAGCCACTAGGACTGTCTCATGGCCGATGGCTGTAACAATTTTGTTATCATTTCATATGAATCTTAACGGTTTAACAATGCCATGTTCCCGTCTCCACACAAGTATAAAACTAAGACAGTATCTTTAACCCATTGACGCCGTATATTAACACGACTGCTTTTAGATAAAGCTTTTAAGTAGTCGATAAGTGTGCTATGATCGATTGTGGGAACACTCGGGATGGGACGGTGACACTAAGTTACATTTAAGTTGCTTCTAAGTAGATCATGCTTCGCGTATGGGCATGACGCGATATCATCTAAATACAACGAACGGGTTGTCTTGATACTTGATTATAAATAAAAATTCATCAATTGTTTTTCAGTATTTTGTTTGATTTTAATGATTTTGTCTAGTGTAATGATCACAGCAAATTCTATCTATACAGTGGCTATCGTAGAACTAAAGAAAGCATTACCAGCCGATTTTAAAGTACAAAGAATAACTTGGAATGCTATCTACCCTAATTAGATATGTCAAAAACAAAGCCGTCATGTTGTCTGCTATGTTAGCGAGATGCAGATCTCCATTAAAAATACGAAATACAGCAAGGGAGTTTTTACGGTAGTATTCTGTAAAACTGTACGTACCACCGTACGTCAAGACTTCCACAACTTTTTCGTTGATCACATGGCACAGCATCAGAGTAAGTACCAAGATCTAGAATACCAGCATGAAGTCAAGATTTGTCCTTTGAGCGAAGAGTACCCATATCTTCATAAGTTGGGCAACGAACCCATTACTCCTTTAATAGGTGTTGACGGTGGTGACTACAATTTATACTGGAATTAGTATCAAAACCTGCTAAGCCTCATATACAATCGAAATGCCTCTCTCATACATTATACGCCTAGCATACATTATATAATATAATATAATCACATTTCTCATAATAACGTCATTAGAATTAGTGCGGTCACAACAACTACGTGTGCGGTCGTTTCAAACGAAGCAGGATTGCCAACGATGACATGTAGCGTCCATTTTATAAGCGAAAGCGATTTTTGTATGTTTGTTTAAAATTAAACATCACGTACCTGAATTTTACTTGTCTTAATTATTATATTACTTATCAGATTAGGATGCGATCTGCGAAACATAAGGTACTTTTATCTTGAAGTGAAGCATCTCCAAGCTAAAGCTTATTTGGATTGGTTAACAAGAATGTTAGTAAGTATATTAAGCTTACCTTGTTGTTCATTCTGAGATCAAGCCCACAGTTTTTGAGTCTACATTTTTCAATATAACAAAAAATTATTAATCTTTTAGAGATCGTTAAAATCAATGACACCTTTCATCATAGGAGTATTTCGAGGAACTGTTACGATTTAGAACTACTAATTTCTTCGACCCTATCTAATAGGATCTAGATGTCTAATGGAAACTAACTTATCTAGCGGAAGTTATAACATTATTTTGATTATAAAATTTTGTAATAATCGACTTTGTTTTTTTAAGTACACAAATAGTGTAGTTAACTAGAATTATACTCAGAATTTTTATTCAGTCCCATATATATTCCCAAAATTTAGTGTCAATTAATATTGGCACATTCATCGGCATTAATAGAAGAAAGTTATCGGTATTGTAAAGAGTTATTGAGAATTCCATAAGTTATTAGATACGTCTCGCTACCCGCAAGTAATATCCCTAGGCGCCCATTAAATTAGGACACAGTAAATTAAAAATAGGCATTTCGACAGGAATCTGCCTAGACAACCACTGCTAGGATCTAGCACGGATATAGATACGAGTAGATCGATATAACTTTATTGTACACGAATATCAAAGAAGAATATACAATTTACAATTCGTTGTACAATGGGCGACTTTATTGCTAAGAGTGACTTCTTCCAGGTAACCTGTGTATGGATAGGGAATTTATATATATAAAAGAGAAAGCGTGTGGGTATGTTTAACATAGGCTTCGAAACGGCTGGACCGATTTAAATTAAACTTTCAGGGAATCTTCAGATTGACCTGGCGAGTAATCATGTAAAGTTTGGTGACGATCGCACTCCTATTTTTGAACCGTCAAATACAGCTTTTATTTACTATGATACTATTACTACGGGTATGATATTGTATTGACTGACATGTACATGGGTGTAGGTAATGATCTTCATCCGCTCGAGAAGAGAATGAATACGGAGAGAAATAAATAATTTATTATATTGTGAGAGTTAAATTAAATATTGAAAAAGCAAAATCTAGTCCGGCGAAGCGGGCTGGGTACGCTAGTAATTTTTAAATCTATACATATAAATAATAAACTGTACTAAATATACTTACATAAATAACATAATGAGCCGTGGTAGCTCAGTGTCCAGGCGGTTGGCTCTTGTAGCATAGTACGCTAGCAACCCGAGTTCGATTCCCGGTGCCGGCACCAATAAATTTGCTGTTGCAATTTTATGTGCTGATTAACCACGCGCTCGGCGGTGAAGGAAAACATCGTGAAGAAACCTACATGTCTTAGAAAATTTTTATAAGGCATCTGAAGTCTACCAATCCGCACTAGGGCCGCGTGGTGGACTATGCCCTTATACTCTCTTTACAGAGAAGGCCTGTGCCCAGCAGTGGGACATATATATTATATATATAAAGGCTGTAACTTTAACTTTAACTTTAAATAACATAATAATAGATACATGAATTGGAAATAAACAATAGCAAGACCGCTAATTCTTTAAACATAAGTCGCTTAAAACTTTTCTTTTGCCAAGCGTCTAAGCCAAAAAGTCACGAAATTGAAACGTGTGCGGGGCGTTTAATGTCCTCTTATTAGTACGTGTGGATAATAGTGAAGTGGAAGGAATTAACAAGAATGTGTGAGTGCACGAAAACGACCCGGAAGCGATAAGGTGGTGAAGATAAGGGGTGCTTTTCAACCGACTTCAAAATAGGAGGAAGTTCTCAATTCGTCTGTATGTCTTTTTTATGGTTGTTATCTCATAACCTTAGACTTATGATGATTTTTTTTTATTTGAAAGCCGGAGCGTCCAGTATGGTTCCATTTAAAGTTAGTCCAGTTCTGACAATGGCATACATTAGACAATTATATAAGTCTTAAATTTGCATTAATTATGTGCTCGACAAACGAAACTCGAAATGGAATACTCAATATCACGCCAAACGATATCGAAGATTCATTTTTTATTGGAAATGATGTACTTTAAAGGTAGTTTGATAAGAGTTTGATTGGGTTCTGATTAATTCTATTTCGTAATATTTCTATTCCATTTGAAGTCAGTTTTTGTTTTTACTCGTAAATGTACTTATGTTGTTGCCTTTAATATAATAACAATAAGTTATCTACTTAATATAAATCTAAGTGCTCATACGATCTAAGTCAAGCAAAGATGGCTAATCAAGCTATAAATGAACACGTTAAATAATCCATAATCAAAGTAACCTTAACCCTTCTCACATCGCCGTGCAATAAATAAACCCTTCATCACGTAGTATAAACTCAATTTTCCTCAAGAATGACGCCGCAAAATCTCTTAACATTTTCGGCGAAATTCGTCCCACGTCCCGGGGCGCGAGGCCTATACGTGTGCGACATAGGGGTAACGCGACCCGTGTATGGGTTTGTCGTATGCGATCAACAGGTGGGAGCCCGTAGGGTTAAACGGTTCCGCTGCTATCATGTGAAAGATGCTCTACTTTAAATGTATTCAGAAATTATTTTAAAAAACTAGTGTGTTTTAGACCACACGACTCCAGTAAAATAAAAACTTATCTATATTTATATATCTATATGTATATTTAATGAATGAACAAATCAGTGTATTAGGAGACCGTTTCCGAAGACAGGCGATAGTGCTAATAACACCTTTGATGATGGAACGGAAAAGAACGATCCTGATTTTTTTAAAAATCATATGTTTAAATAAAACAGCAATGAAACACGAAGTCTATTTTGACTGATTCATTTTTGGTTTACACTAAAATAAAAGGTTGGTTAAAAGGTCTTTTCGCATTATAGTATGTATGAACTAGTAATAGAGAGTATTTATAGAGCCAGAGAGATTTTATTACAATCTCTTTGCCTATATTATTTGTATCTGGCTGGTTTTAGTATCATTGAAAGATTAAATTTTAAAGAACATAATTCCAAATTAAAACTAGGAAAATGTGTGATTTTCATTTGTTTTTCTTACTGTCAAGATGAATAAATCTAATGAAGAAATTCGATACATTTTACAATTTCATCACAAAAAAGGTAAAAATGAAACGCAATCCGCAAACAAAATTTGCTATGTTTATGGACCTAGTGAAGTGTCTGTAAGATTAGCACAAATTTGGTTTAAGCGATTTCAATCCTGAAATTTTGATGTCAAAGATGCACGTCGCTCTGATCGCCCTATTACGGACAAAATGGATGCCATTTTCGAAAAAGTGGAGCAAGATCGACATATCAGTAGTTACGACGTAGCAGAAAAACTGGGAATTGATCACAAAACAGTTTTGGCGCATTTGAAAAAACCTGGGTAAAAAAATTATGAATATTCATTAAAAAAAATAATTTCCAAGTGGAGCAACATTGTCGAGCGTAAAAGCAACGCGAGCACGAGGAAAATGTTTTCTCATATGGTGGAAAATCCTGCAGCTAATGCGTGTTAGGGCCCATAGCGGGGAATTTATGTCGCACTTTTGTTTTACGAGGCCTCGGCTCTGAATAAATTTCATAATACACCCGAGCGCTTTGAGCGGGTTATGTCTTGTTGCGGAATATTGTTTATGGTTACGATAGAGCTATTTATGGGCCGCATATGGGACGTTCGCTTTGTATCTTTTAAATTGTTATTGTTGCGGATAAGTGGACGGTTCTGGGGCATGTTCGCTGGAGTCTTTTGTGCATGCTGTATTGTAGTTTGTGGTAGTTACCATTTCTCTGTATGTGATTTGTGGCGATAGAAATTTAATCGATATGATTGAAGCAACAAAAAATCTATGCCTCTAAAATTTATGACTAATTCTTGGTGTTATTTATTAATTCTTCATTTTTTTGTTACCCACCTGTTAATTTATTTTTACTTTTTCGACTTTCTAGAGATAGCTTATAGCGATAAGGCCGCCCTTTCCCACAAGTACGATATTTAGAGTTTTATTTAAATGGATTGTACCTATTTTAATATGTGAAATTTATCTAAATCTATCTATCTATCCAAAATGCCGAATTACTTTATTCAATATAAGATACCCAGTCTTACGAATGTTAAAATCACAGTAATGCATTCCATGTCACTCCTTACAATATTTATTCTGAAATTCCACAGAAAGACAGGTACCGTACTAGCGACCAAAAAATCCTCTAGTTGGGTCACTGCAGTTTTTTTTTGTTGTTGGAGTGTTAATGTAAAATACCTAATACAATTTTGCCTTATGAATAAAGGTGTATAAATGTCTTTCTACGCTTATGTACCATATTTATGTCAGGGAAGTAAAGCCTACTTCCGACTTTATATTTTAAATTACTGCTTGGAGTTATCATAGACTTCATTCTACAAGTCCACAACATGTCTAGACTTAGTCAAAGCATGAAGGATGATAGAGAACAATTTGACAAAGGAGGATGCCAAAGACCGAGAAAATTGGAGTAGACTAGAAGGGGGAAATCACGAGCTAGAAGAAAATTGCTTCTAGCTATTGCGAGAACAGAAAATATTTTATAAAAACTTTTAAACGTAAGGGTCAATTACGAATTTTAGCTTGAACAAATACTCCTATCACAATGTCCCAAGTAATAAAGCCTAAAAACATATATTAACAGATAACAAAATCTACTTCGTTTATATCTAACCCGCAAATTTACGCAACGATTTAACTTGAACAGGATAATAAAGTGAGAACACGTAATATGTAGACACCGTAACGTTTAACGGGACGTGTGATAACGCGACTCGAGGGGAAGATCCCGTGGGAGATGATAACATTAATCTAATAGGTGTTAAGGGTTGTTGCCTACGTGATTGCTGTGCTGTGTTAAGTGAACAATTTAACGTAAGTATCTCGTAGTCATATAAAAAAAATCTTAGTCGTTTTCATTTAATATTACAAATTGAATGATTTCTAATGTTTATGAGATTTTCAATAAATCTACTTTCACAGATTTTATCGTAGTTATAATTGAATTTCACTCCTTTTTATTTAAGCACTTTAAAATGTGCGTGGTTACCGATTGTCATGTGTTTGTAACAACTTATTGCCAGAGTTTTTACAGGCCGTATACAGTTTTATTTTTAAAATTAATTACATTTGTTCCAATCCACGCAGAATAAATATTTCAGATTCGGATTTTTATTGGTAATTATAATAAATTACAAGTCGATTTTTACAAATAAAATTAGATAATTAACCAGAAAAAAATAATGAAAAGACAGTACATCAAAGAAATAAAATGCTATTAATTTGTAATTCGATTTGTCGATTCCTTCACACCATAAAATTCCCTCTCAACCAGCCATGACTTCAACCTATTTTTAATCATTGCTAGATTGGGAGCTTCAATTATGTCCTTTGGGAGTGTTGTACATGTGTAAGGAAAAACATATAAGACCGTTGTTTTAGATGTATTCTTTTTGTAATCTATAATTATTTTAAATATGTAACACCATTGAAATATTTTCAAGTGTCAAGAAATTTTAACATTGTATTGTGCGCTTGTTTGTTGTTGTGTTAATTTTTAAAAACGGGGTTAAAACGGGCGAAATAAAAACACGAAATGTTACGTTATGTTTTTTTTATTAAGTAAATTGTGTAAAAGAAAATACATCGTACATGTTTCCTAGTTACATTGAATGACACATACCGACACACCGTATTAATCTTCTTTTGTATTGAATAAGTTGTACGTAATTTAATAAGTGGTACATTTGTTAATATATTATATAAGTGAGTCACAGATGTGAAGTTATCAATCGCCACCAGACATACAAAACACAATAGAAATTGCATTGAATAATCAGGATTAGAGAAGAGAGGGCCACTTGTATTATATGTAAAATGTATTATATATATTTACACGTAAATAATTTGAGTTAAAATAAAGTAAACATGGTGCTTAGATCCAGTCTTACCGTTAAAAGCTTTTTCTTTTTAATTAATATTATTGAGAAGGAATTTTAATTGGGGTCCAAGGCTCCTATAGATCACAACTCATAGAGTTATTCGAATTTAGGATACGATCTACGAAGCTAAGGTCGTAGCTTCAAACCAACTATTTGGCTGTTGACGTGAACCTACTTCTAGCTTAGTATGTTATAATTAAAAATAACGCTAGTATAAATAAATAACTGTAGTATTAAAAATAATCACAAGATATAAATTCATAGTTAGTAGGGCCGTAGCTTAGCGTAGCTTTTGCTGTAGCAGAGTAAAATATGGATTTCGACACTATTCTTTTTAAAAATGTTAGCAAAGCACCAAAATTTTCCTGGTTGTTCCTCGCCGAAATCATGACGGCCTACGTAGAGGCTCTACGTGGTAGTACCCTCTTCCCACCCGACAATTATTATCAACGATGAAGTATTCAAATATTTCTGTGATATAGTCTATACAACTAGAAAACAAACGTACGTAAAGCTCTTTAAGAACTCGACAAGTACGCGAACTGAATTCCTAAACAAGTGCTCCGTTAATTGCAGTGTTTTACCAATTTACGTTCGCACTTGAAGCAAGACGCGCTTCGCAGCACCAACGTAAACTGTAATACCGTCGGTGTCGCTTGTCGCATTACACTGCGCATTTAACATAAAAATCTTTTTTAATTCATACATTTCCATAGTTCTCCGCGACCTTATTATAATAATCTAAACGTGCGACATCGTTTCGAAATTACTACGATTCCCGTAAACAAAGGCTAGTGTTTGAGAATAACTCAAAAGAAATTATTTTTTATGCAATTAAGAGACCGACAAAATGTAACGCATTAGAAGAACTATAAGCAAAACAATCTATGTAAAAAATATTTATATATAAATATAAATTCTTGTCGATAACACGAACATACTATTATACTAAAAATACTAATTTTAACAATAAGACAATAGTATTTTTTTATTGGAGTAAATGGCAAACGAAGATGTGGCTCACCTGATCTTAAATGTCACAAACAAATTACTAACACTAAAGGGATGTCAAAGTGCCAACCTATTGTAAAGAGTCGGGCACCTCCTTCGCCAGGCGAGACGCAGAAGTATAATATACGTCCACTCTACATTGGTGTCACTTTCTCGATCATGCTGAACGTATAGCAGAAGTCGTTACATTGGCCCTGCAAACAGAATTTTATTAATTCGTTTAACACCAAAATAAAAGCAGACATTACCAGAATAAGACCGCATCGGCGCGTGTCGGCTAACGCATCTCTGAATGGTAGGCACATTAACGCCCAGCATTCATCAACCGACTAATGACACGTCCGTACGTCACGTCGCGAGCTGTTGGTTTAAGTGACAAACGATCCCACAGAAATGCCTTTTTATAAATGTAGTACGCTAGTAATAAGTTCAAATCCCGATGCCGAAACCAATTAAATTATTTGTTGCAATTTTAAGTGATGTACTACATGCTCGGCAGTGAAGGAAACATCATGAGGAAACCTACGTGTCTTAGATAATTTACTACGCCATGTGCGATCTGTCAATATGCACTAGAGTCACTGTCCCTCAGCCCTTCAGCCCTGTAGTTCTGGGCTCTCAAGAATAAGACTACGGTATCCCCTGCCTGTCGTAGAAGGCGACTAAAAGGGGCTTCGGGTTCACTGTCCGCCAAGGTGAACCCGGGAAGAAGGTGACATCGGCTGGCCCGTGTCGCCTTGCACTGCGAGGGCACAGGGGGGGAAGTAACCTCCCCCCGGGAAGTGCTCTCTTTGAGCACAGTGCAGAGGGGCTCCGGTGCGTTCCACTAGAGATCCCGGAGCCCCTCACCATGCACCGAGGACGGGCCACGGATTAGTGGGTAAAAACCCCACATAACCGCCGCCTTCCTCCCAGAAGGCGGGGTATCTTTTCGAAGATTTCCTCCCTGTTAACAAAAAAAAAGGAGTCACTGTAATTACCCTCTCACCACCATTTTTCCTCTAACATGGGAATCAGAAGTCAAGAAGGTAGAGATTTATTACGGAATCTGTTCAAATTTTACTACTATAAAAATATTACTCTGAAAAATATTTATACTACGGCAAATCTATTGACTAAAGAGTACAAAGTTAGTCAAGTCTTAGAATACATCATAGATGCAATAATATGTTAATTTTGTTAATCTTGTTTTCAACTCTTTAAAAGGTAAGAAATGAAGACTAAAACACGATATACATATTGTTTGCATTTATCGACGGTCTGCGGTTTTTTTGGCAATATATAATAAAAATATATAATATGTAAGCTCAATCATCCTTTATACCAGGCAGGGTAGACAGTCACAGCGTACGCTGTCCGCCTTTCAATGGCAATACAAATTATTTCCAATTTATACAAATGATTTCAACATACATACTTGTACTTAATTTAAAAATATCTTATAGATATGATTAATTTTAAGAAGATTATACCTTCCATTTGGACCACACAAAGAGCTTATAATAGATAGGAATATTCAAACATTACACGTTTTCCTCGTCTTTTCTTTCGTAGACTTATTTAGTGTTTATATTCTGTAATACTTAATAATTATAGCTATCAATTATACCGTTAAATTAACCTTTACAGTGATTACGATTGATGGATTTTTTATAATTGTATGTAATAATTTAATGTTAGGTTTTTTTTTCTTATTGTTAGATTGCAACCACAGACCTGGGTCCGTGCTCTTTTTCAATACACTTAAATTGTTCGCTCTGCATTTATTAAAAGAGTGCCACTTCTACAGTTACTATTTTCCTTTTTTTTGTTTTTTTTTTATATAATGCCTGAATTTGGAGGTGGCCAGAGATCGCGTGGCGTTCACGCGTCGCAGACGCCCCGCTGCATTGCTATTAGCTTCTCCGCGACCGCTGTGTCCCTGCTTCTCAAGGCCATTTTCAGGTTGTAGTCCACTATCCCCTTGATGCGGCCATTGCCTTTGTCATCAGTCTTCCTGTGGCGTCGTCACAGTCATCTGTATAATAGACACAGCCGACGGTATGTCGAGATATAACTTTCACCTAGAATTACGAATAATAATTCATATGTTAACATTCAGTTTAATGGTAATATTGGTAAGAAGTAATCTTATGCTTTAAGCAACCAGCGCGGTTACGCCATCTACCAAAGAGCACACGAGAGGGCTGAAAACCTAAGCCCTATTACCTGAACGAAGTGTCGTAATTAAAATGCTTGTCCCGTGACACAGTCGCCATGGCCGACATCAGCCTGGACATCATCATCAATACTGGTGCTTTGTCTATGACCTCAGCCAGCCTTGGTCGCTGAGCCTGAGAGGAATCCTAGACTTGAATATTTTCTCCAATCGCGTTAGCAATACGACCAAGGCCGTCCAAGTGGACCGAATGGCTCGGTGTGTCGCGTTTATCGGAAGATAATTTGTTTGAAAAATGAACAAAATGTTCTTTTTCTTCTTAAAGTGCCTCTCCGACTAACGAAGGTTGGCAGTCAGTTCACCATATCTCTTGCGACGAGAAACAGATGGGCGGCACTCGCAATTCCGGATCTATGTAGGTACTATTCTAGATACTGGTACCTCAAAACTCTATATGACAACGTCGGGGATGAACTTTGCTAAGAAATTTTACGAGCAAAAACAAAAACGGACTTCAAATCGAATCAATCGTTAAACTCTACTACGAATTCACGAATTATCGCAAGAATATTACGCAATAGAATTAATCAAAACCTACCCAAACTCCCATAAAACTTCTCTTGAAGTACATCCTTACCAATAGAGAATGAATCATTGAAATCGGTTGGCGTGATATGGAGTTATTCTTAAATTTGTGGCGCATATACTTAATGCAAATAGAGGACTTTTATGGTTTTCTGATGGATTGCAATGTCAGAATTGGGACTAGTTAACGTTCTGGTTCTCAAGGTTCTTTAAATAAGTACGCTCCGAGAAAAAGTACGACTTTATAAAACAAAATTGTAATGATTGAATTAGATTACATATTCCACAATTTTCCGTTTCCCATCTCCTTCAATAATCTGTCCAGACTTACGTGTGTCTTGTTAATTTCCTCTCAGTATTTGTCATTCAAAAACGTTCGCTCGTTATTTTGCGTCAATTTAGCGCTTTCACGGCTCAGCGCCAAAAAACTTTGGAAGGAATTGCTCTTACATTTCAGCTTGTAGTTTTCACACTAGCACTACCTTTTAAGAGGGTATTCATGCACACATAACACCTGAAGAGGCGCCGAGGGGCTATTATGCTGCCATTATGAATGTTACGAGCCTCGACGTGGTGCGTAATAGCCCCGTCTAGCGAAATAATGTGTGAAGAAAAATAGGTTTGCGCTATTTTTATATGCTAAGAGCGCAGTTTATTATAACTGGATGCGGCATTGTTAACTTTTGGTAAGTTTTTTTTTTATTTTTATCCAGCCCTGTACTTCTGGGCTCTCAAGAATAAGACTACGGTATCCCCTGCCTGTCGTATAAGGCGAAGGTTGGCAGTCAGTTCACCATATCTCTTTCTGTCTCATGCGACGAGAAACAGATGGGGGGGGCACTCGCAATTCCGGTTCACTCTCTTATGTTCCGCAGCCATGATTACTTTCTACGACCAACATTTCCTTTGCCAGGGCAAAGACGGTTTTTTACTTTTTAAGAAAGGTGAAGGAAGGTTCATAAAATATTTAGAGAGGCAGCAGGTGCGTTGCCAGCTCGTCTCCTTAAAGTCCCAAAGTCATAACCAGAACCGACTAAAACATACTAAGGCAACGTGTCTCGCTCATTTACCGGAATAACTCTTAGTATTGCAACACCCCTTGCAACTTCAGGAGCGATTGCGCAAGCTTGTGGCATTCGGGGACCGAAATTTACAATCGAATCGACCCAAACAAGATCATAGACAAATCAAGCGTCGATTACCACTGCCTCTGATAAAACACGAAATCTAGACCGTGGTACATAATCACTATTCACTTTAACCAGTATTTATCACATGCAGTAACTTTACACGGTGCGAGTGTTACAACTATTTCTGCCGAGTGCTCTAGAGGCGGGGCGTTAAGATATCGTATCTCTGACGCTAATGCAGCACTAAGTCATGTGCACGCGCCTTTACAATGGCGTAATGTTTATTGTGAGTTACCTATTGCTTTGCCGTAATGTCTAGTTTTGTTCCTGGTTTTAGGCGCTATCGCAGGATATGTGGCAATTGCTCTCGTTGTTGCCATGACAACCTTTGTTGTGTACACGTTTCCTGATATCACTTGGTAATGTATTTGCGTGTGGTGATATTGCCGTCGTATACTACATGATGTAGAACGAGATTAGATGCAGGGGGAATGTTATAACAGGACGGTACCGTCTAAGCGGCTTTCCGTTTCTATGATAGTGTTTTATCTTGTTTTATTGTAGCCTTACTAAGTCACAAGTATCAGACGATCAAGTGTCTTAGAATTATTATTAAAAACAATTATATTTACAAGTACAAGTATACCCGAACTGTAAAGGTTAAAAGTTATGAGGTAACAAACATAAAAACACAGGGACGAATTGAGAACCTCCTTCTTTTTCCTTCCTTTCTCTTCTCTTGTAATATTTTTATAAAAAAATAAAAAGGAAATATCGCTAAGCTTTCTTTTTCAAAATAAATTGTTAGTTAGCCTTTAAATGGGATATTGTAGACAGTAAAATTGCCTTAGACGTGTTGTATAAAATTTATTATATAGAACATATTACGTTGGCTTCCTATTAAATAAATTAAAAAAAATAATCACTTGCATGCCATATAAAGTTAGTGTTCTCTTTGATAGCAATTCCTATATATTTAAGATATCAACTATCTGCAAGCTTGACATATAGCGAACCTATTTATGCGATAGATAACGTTATCGTAACTGAAACCGTACAATTTTATTGCGTGCTCCTTGAGAGCATAGCGTTGTGTGACTATATGGGTTAGCAAATAATACGGTCTGAGAATCGTAAGGTCTTAGGTCAAATCCTCCATTCGACTATTGACGTGCACCATCTCCTTTTTTTTGTGGGGAAGGCGGCGGTTATGTGGGGTTTTTACCCACTAAAACCTACCCGGTGGCCCTTTCCTCGGTGCATGACGAGGAGCTCCGGGATCTCCAGAGGAACGCACAGGAGCCCCTCTGCACTGTGCAGGAGAGCCCCCGCTGTGCCCTCGAAGTGCAAGATGCCGATGTCACCTTCTTCCCGGGTCAACCATAGCGGACAAAGGCCCCCACCCTTATCGCTCATTGAACCCGAGACCCCCTTTAGTCGCCTTCTACGACAGGCAGGGGATACCGTAGTCTTATTCTTGAGAACCCAGAACTACAGGGCTGCGGGCCGGTCTGCACCATCTCCGATCGGCCGAGGGGATCGGCCCTCTCCCGATCCCGTTCCACAGTCTCCTTCTGGGCCATTACGGACTCACAGACGCTATTTCTCATGGCCATTTTTAGGTTATATATTTTTTTTACAGCAATATTTTTTTTTCAGAAATATTACTAACAATCTTGTTAACCATTCCAACTAAGCTTAAGCTTGTGCTAGGACATGGTTCACGGCAATAGTCCAATGGTGGATTCGAACCCACGACCTTACGATTCGCAGGCCGTACCTTAAACCATTAGGCAATTGACGCTTCAATAATTATATATAGTTATTAATATATGTAGCTATTTATTATATATAATTATTATGTTTATATATTTAATTTATTTGTAAGTAGGTATGTATATTATATATGCATGCATTTATCATAGTTTTCCTTTATTTATTATTTTCTCACATAGCTTGCACATGTTACTTTGTCTCTACACAACCCCAAGGTCGAGAAGAGAATGCCTACTGGCATTAAGTCCACCTATTTGTGCCTTTTTGCTTGGTAAGCCATAAAATATTCAACAACAACAAGACCTTTTTTAAAACACATACAATTATTTCTTACGTCTAAGATGAAAAAAAAAATAAAAAAAAAGTTTACCTTTTTTTGTATTGTGTAAAAATAAAGAATAAATAAATAAATATGTAATAATATATGTATAAACGATATGTAAAAATCTATAATATGATGAGTCATAAAATAATTGTACATTGTCTATGTTGTTAACAGAACTATATTTCAAGTATTTTCCAAGTATTGTTACAATTGCCATTTGCAATTTGCCTGTGACATCTGCCAAGTGGTGGACGATGGGCACCACATAATGGGGGAATGTGCCAAACATGAAGCGGAAAGAAAGTCATTAATAGATAGTCTAAAACTAAGGGAGCAACATGTGGGTGTCTTCTTAATGTTGCTGTCTAACCCGACCTCAGAGGAAGCGAGGAAGCTGGTGGCTATGGCCATACAACATTGATGACTTTCTTTTTCGCTTCATGCGACCAAGGTGTGTGTGCGTAGTTAAGGGTATAATGGGGCTGACATGCCCAAAAGGGCAAAAGTCCCGAATCAATAAAGAAAAAAAAATGTTAAAGAAAGGATTTTACAGCAGCAGCTACAGAGCTTGTCAATCAAGCGGTAATAATCAAAATGGCGACTGCCGCATTAGGGGTTAACGTAATTTGTATATTTAATCTGTATTTCAAAAGGTTCGCAGTATTATACTATCTTGTGTGATACTTCAGCAATACTTATCCACTAGGATAGTGGCGCCGACACTGTTACAACGGCAAAGTTCTCAATTCGAAGTCTTGTAACGCTCTCCAATACAAAATCGGCGTGTAAGTAAATACGTCAGTACAACGAGAGGTTTCAGCCGGGACACGAACCTGCGACTCGGGCCGACACTACCGTATCGGGTTACTGATTTACAGCCCGTTGTCTTTACAATATGTCCAGGCGTGCGGGTGCATTGTGAGAGCGGAAAGCGGATTTTATTACTTCCGTTTATTATATCTATTACATGTTAAAAATAAAAAGAAAACGCAGACGCGTAAGTTTTGTCTATCGACATGTATCGCCACATATCTTAGCAAGTATTTTTTGTTATGAATGTGTAGTCATTTCTAACCGAATTCAAAGAGACATCTCGTCTCTATTTTTTTAAAGGAGGACGTCTCGTCTCTATTTTTTTATATTTGTTACCTTTTAACTTTCGATTGGACGAACCGATTTTGATGATTCTTTATTGTTTTAAATCTGATGCTTCCAATGTCCCATTTCTTTTGGTCCAATTCTGACAGTGGCATCTATGAGAAAACCATATAAGTGATTAATTTGCATCAGCTACGTGTGCCACAAATGTACGAATAATTCAATATCACGCCAAGCGATTTCGATGATTCATTATTCATTGGAAAGTATGTACTTTAAGAGTAGTTCTATTTCTTAATACCCCTACGATAATTTGGAAATAAAGGAACTTAAAATCGAAGCTAGGCTGTCCACCATATGCCTACGCAGGATGCTGGAATACTTTGGTCACATTGCCAGAATAAACAGCAATAACCTAGAAAGGCTAGTTGTGACTGGTAAAATTGACGGGACAAGACCGCGAGGTCGAAGCCCGACACGTTGGACTGACCAGATCCGCACCACTCTAGGCAAGTCGGTTAGCGATGCTCTGCGCACGGCTGCAGATAGAGGAAAATGGCGACGGATCACTAAAACCAAACTGTTCCCACGAGATGGTCACGACCCTCAGCATTGAGGAAACCGACGCGAGGAGGAGGAGGAGGAATTTGGAAATACGCCTTTAACGTTTGATTTGAAGTCGGTTTTCGTTATTGCTCGTAAATTTACTTAATTACAGTAACATTATATAATTCTTGTAAAAAAAATATTTTAGCCCCATCAGATCGTAACAACAAAGTAAATACAACATTAGCAATGTTCGTGACGCGAACCTATAATATTTTTTAACCTACAAGAAAGGTTAAAGAAAATTTCATTTAAATTAAAGCTCTTGTGTAAAATTGTAAAAATGAAGATGCATGTTTATTATGAGGTTGTTAATGAAACCCATGCCTTATCTCCTCAGCGTCGAGCGTCTTGTAGGAAACGAGATCGAGCCGTGTATGTGATAGTTTGTATGGTGCTTTATTCCAATACGACACTACATCACACGTTTATGCAGAAAAGCTTCAAGCGAAAGGGGCACGATTATTTCGTTATAAATCAGGTGAATGTTTTAGCGTGACAGGATCAGTCGGGTCGAAGGTTGGTGAATGATTGAAGAGGTCTCAAGCACCGAGGAATTGCCAAATACTTTTTTCTTTATTTAAATCGCTTTTAATCCTAGTGGACAGTAATAATCATTTTTCGAACTCTGTTTCTAATGCTAACAATATTTTTTTTTTACAAATATAAATAACGTTCTTGTAAACCATTCCAAATAAGCTTAGGCTTCGAACCCATGACCTTACAACAATCAACTATCAATATTTTCGAACTTTAATACTTATGTGACAAATATGGTGCCTGTATTCGGTCTCTTATTCCACATTCGTGCTCCTTTTTGTTTACTTATATAATTATATCATTGATTGTCATAATTGGAAAAAGTCTTTTATCATTATAATATGTATAAACTTGTAATAAAATCTCTTTGGTATCATATATATATATATATAATCAAGCCGTTAGTATAATATTATATTTTATTTTTATATTATTATTATAATCTAAGGTTATTATTTAATAGCTATCTAATGTACCGGATATAAAACCGAACCAATTTGAAAAGCTGATAACTGCTGATGAAAAGTGGATCACGTACGACAAGAACGTGCGAAAAAGGTCGTGCTCAAAGGCCAGTCAGGCTTCACAGAACGTGGCAAAACCCCTCTGCACTGTGCTCAAAGAGAGCACGTCCCGGGGGGAGGTTACTCCCTCCCCTCCTGTGCCCTCGCAGCGCAAGGCGACACGGGCCAGCCGATGTCGCTTTCTTCCCGGGTCCACTTTGGTGGACGACGCAGGCCTCCACCCTTGTCGCCCAGTGAACCCGAGGCCCCTTTTAGTCGCCTTGTACGACAGGCAGGGGATACCGTAGTCTTATTCTTGAGAGCCCAGAACTACAGGGCTGACGTGGCAAAACCTTTTTTTTTTATTTTTTTTTTATGGGAACGTACCTAACCGCGTAATCGTCCCCCCCGGGGAAAGGACGAGTTATGTCGGGCCCTCACCGACCAAACCCACAAGATGTTCCACCATCGTCGCATTTGGCGGGGCTGCGGGATCGCTTACGCACGCACCGCGGCCCTGCCTGCGACTCGGATGCCTTGCGGCATCCCCGTCCCGGGGGAGGACGAACCTCCCCCTCACCGCCCTCCAGGCAAGGCGCGCCGAAACATAAGACGCGCCTTCCTCCACGACCTCCGTGAGCGGGTGAGACGTGGCAAAACCTGGGTTAACTCGCAACAAGGTGATGCTGCGTGTGTTGTGGTATTGGAAGGGCATTATTCATCATTAAAAAGATGTATGCACGAGTGGCATGAGACCGTTATACCCTGTTCACATGACAAATAAGATAACTCTTCGAGCATTCCTAATCACGGGCAGACAATTTATGCAATGAGCAGGTGTAACAAGACCGCTCGTTAACATTAACGTGCAAGTAATGCAGACATTTAAGCGACATGGCAACATTTCTGACCCCATGTGACTCCCGTTTGACATTTTCTCGTTATCGACTACTTGTTATGTACGAGAACAAATTGGTTTCGTGCTAACGTTATCTTGCTTTGCTATACAGATCATTTTTTGTTCAGCTTAATACATAAGTTGTATATAATCTCACGTGTCGTTTTAATCATTTTATTCAAGGCAAAAATATTTGTTTAGCATTTGTTTTGTATAAGAATAATTCATTTATGTAACCGAATCTGTGACTAGCTGAGTCTTCCAAAAACGGATTAAAAATCAATCAGCCCGTATCTTCCCACTGCCTCTGATGTCATCCGACCAAAGGGCTGGTGGTTTGCCCACTGATCGTCGTCCCTGTCTTGGCCACCATTCGGTTACTGCCCCCGTCCACCGTCCGTCTTCCCTCCTGGACAGGTGTCCCGCCCATTGCCATTTTAGTCTCATGATCCGCATACCCACGTCTTCGAATTAGGGTCTCTGGTGAATTTCGACATTGGGTACGCGCTCCATAGCTCGTTGTGCTACTTGAATTTTGTGCAGATTATGGTTAGTGAGCGTCCACGCTTTGGAGGCGTATGACAAACAGACAATACTGAACAACACATAGTTATGAACGAATTACCAAATACTTAGTTAAACATAGATAAATATGGGCCTCATAAGCAAGCTCAAAGTCGCACAACGAGCTATGGAGAGGGCTATACTCGGAGTATCTCTACGAGATCAAATGAGGTATGAGGAGATCCGTAGACGGACGAAGGTAACCGACATAGCTCGCTGGATAAGCAAGTTGAAGTGGCAATGGGCAGGGCACATAACGCGTAGAACAGATGGCCGATGGGGCCGAAAAGTTCTCGATTGGACACCACGGACCAGCAAGTGGGACGTCCACCCGCAAGGTGGTCTGACGACCTCATAAAGGTCACAGGACGCAGCTGGATGCGGGCCGCTTACAACCGGTCCTTTTGGAAATCGTTAGGGGAGGCCTATGTCCAGCAGTGGATGTTTTACGGCTGAAATGATGATGATGATGAAATATATGCCTTTAAATAAAGTATCCGTTATTTTAAAATCTGAATGTTACTGTATCGTAACACACACTTGCAAGTTACACTTATTACTGGGTGAAAGCCCTCTTCGCCAAAAAAAAATAGGCTAATTTTATTCAACTTTAAAAAAAAGATGTTCTCAATTAGTCCGTATTTTTTTAAATTGCGTCATAGCTGCATCATTTTAAATAGATTTTTTTGTTTGAAAGGGTTTATTTTAAAAAAGGTCCTATTTAAATTTTGTTACCATTTCACCTTGGTTTCCAATAATAACCAAGAATTGTTTAGAAAAATGTTTGACTGAGATATTGTCAGGTTTATGACTGAGAATATCGTAATATAACTACGATACTTAGGATATAAATTACAGCTTCCGCGCGTACTGAATTCACTGGTGATCACACGTTCACAATTACGTTAATTTCTAGTACAAATTAGTTTTTGTTTTTACTCACAAATACTTGCTTAGCACCTAATAAGCATCCTTGCATTAATAAGTACAAATTAAAGTTCAGTAAACGCTTCATATGTTTTCATACAATTATCCAAGACATGTTTATTACTTAGGTGAAAATGACTTGCAAACAGGTGTCTAACTTAACAAGCTGGTAAGGGACTTTGTAATACGGCGTGAAGGCTCAAATTACACGAGATAAATTCAAAATACACATTTACTGTAATGCACAATGTTTACGATAATCGCGCACTCGGGGACTTTTGTAAAAGTCCATGTTGCATTACGTATAGTGATGGCTGTTGCCATTAGGTAAAAATATATGAGGAATTTGCCGAAACTTGCAACCGCCTTATGACTAAAAAAATTAGTAAATTTTATTTGGTTTACTTTATGATTTATCAAGTCCTAATAACCTGATGGTTTTGGAGACATTTAGCAAAACATAAGGTCGCGGTCGCGGTTCAAATCCACAATTCGACGAGACAAAAGACTTAAAACTTTTTTTTTTCGGGGAATTCGTCAACAAGATTCCTTCTGAGAGGAATGTATATGTGGGATTTTTACACACTAAAAACCCCCGGTGGCCCTTCCTCGGTGCAGTAAAGGGCTCCGGGATCTCCAGTGGAACGCACCGGGGCCCCTCTGCACTGTGTGTGTGTACTCTTAGGAGAGCACGTCCCGTGGGGAGGTTAATCCCTCCCCCCTGTACACTTCAGAAGACGGCAAAGGGAAAAACTTAAGGTCGTTTTGGAATGGTTTAAGAATGTTAATAATACCGCAATTTTTATTAACGAAAATAAAAAATAACTGTGAGTGCCATGATAGAGCCACTGCACGAAATATGGTGTGGTAGATATTTCCATGTTCGCAGGAAACCACTATAAGTATGAAGTTAATTCCTTCGTTTTGTCTGGTATGCCGGGGACCTTCTAACTCTTCATTGACAACGCATCTTTAGTAGGTGTTTGTGTGTCGTTTTCCAATTATCTATATATATAAAAGAGAAAGTGTGTGGGAATGTTCCATTTAGGCTCCGAAACGGCTTTACCGATTTCAATGAATGTTTCGGGGAATCTTCAGAGTCACCTGGCGAGTAATCCTGTGTGATATTTAATTGTTTTATAACCCAAAGTTGTATTAACACATGCGTTGTGTATATTTATGTCATTATGAACCATATTGAAGTACAATAATAATAATAATAAATCATTTATTCCTCACCATAATCCACAGTAGTTATTTAAGATAATTATATAATTAAAAACATATACACATTTGGAACAAGAGACATAATAACAGAAAGATTATGGTGGATTGACACTTGAACTAGGACGGATCCTGTGTCTCAAGTAATCAACCCTCCACCCCTTTACATTATCAAAGGTAGTGTACATAGCTAATTAAAACACAATTTTAAGCTAATTCGTTTTGGTGACGTATGAGTTTATATGTGTATATAAACATGTAACAGGAATATATGATAGTTTTGTAGTATGTGATTTTGTGTGTGTGCGTGCGTGTGTGTATGTGGTATTATATGTAGATGTGTAGAATATTGCTATATTGCTATTACAATGGAGTCTATTGAAGTATAACGAAGTATAATAAAGTATATTAAGGATAATAATTAAGGATTTTGAAGTATTCAAGGTAAGTTATAGCGCCGCGAATGTATCCGTTTACTGATTGAAATTTATTGTTTAAATAAAATAAAGCAAAATCTAATCTGGGTACGCTAGTCTCTCATCATAAAATAAGGTACATAAAACACACAAATAGATTAGAAATAAAACAAATGAAAAGTGAAATGTACTTTATGGTATTGACCAACACGGAAAGTACCTATTCCGTGGCAATTAAGGAACATAGGGCGTTTGTTGCGAATCGAATGCTATTGCGATACAACGATCACGACACCTATTAAAGGCCTATATAAGTGAATTAAACAGAGCGTGCATTAGTGTTTAATCGGGCGACACGTAGCGACGGATCGTGTCCGAAGTCGTATATCGGTTAAATGACGTCGTTACTTTGAACTAGTGTCGCCGAAACTGCGAAATGTACACGCTGCATGTACTTGATACTTAAAAAGTTTGCCAGTGTCTCCACGGTATATGATAGTTTGGCGTTCTTTTAACAAAATTCATATATGACCTAATAATCTACTGACCTATTAAGCTTAATAGCTATCGTTTCTGCCTACTTGCAGGGCTCAAAAGAAAGAATGTATGAATCAAAACATGGGTTAGGTTTGGAGATTCTTGTAATAGTTAATAAGGTTAACTTAAAACTAACACTATTTACGTTTTATTACTAACGAGTAAATTCTATTTACTGTGTTAGTAATGCAAAGAGAATTATCTGCCGTTAAAACGTAGTCAGTATTGCAAAATATTTATGATAAGACTTGTAATTATAACAGTGAAGATGTAGGCTTCTTGAGTCTATTAAATGTATTAAATAAATGAGCTATCTACTACATTATAGGGATAGGGTAGACGCCTTCAGAACTCCGTATATTAACAGATCTTATTAGATTACGCTTCATACAGAAACATTTGTTGTATTAGAAATGAAAGGGAAGTTCCACGAGCTGACAGAAGTATAACAAACTAGAATTGTTAGGTTAGTAGTAATAAATAGTTCAGCCCTGTAAATATGGGCTCGTAGAATAAGGCTACGGTATGCCTTGCCTGTCGTAGAAGGCGACTGAAAGGGGCCTCTGGTTCACGGGCCGACAAGGAAGGGCCTTCGTCGTCCGCTAAAGTGGACCCGGGAAGCAGGCAACATTGGCTGACCCGTGTCGCCTTGCTCTGCGAGGGCGATGGAAGAGGTATTAACCTCCCCCGGGACGTGCTCTCCGAGCATAGTGCAGATTGGCTCCGGTGCATTGTAGATCCCGGAGCCTCACCATGCACAATAAATCTTTACATTCATAAATACTTAGACGTAATAACGTAACCGCTTATCGCGGCCTGCTACGTATAGATGTTAAAGCTTAGCGACCTAAGAGCTATGCCACCTCTCAATCCGGTGATACAGTCAAGATCAGTTTCTCTGGCTAATCCGTGTTGGTTTGTCTATACTCATTTGATCATTCGGGTGCCCATTTGGGAGTCACCGAATATGGTGAAATGGTTTCTAGTTTTACTACGAGTATTCTTCAATTAAATAAAATATCTTGACTGGCTGGGTGACTCCGTTGTGTTTGTAATTGAAGTCAACTATATTACAATGTAGATACGCTGTCAACTGGATTTTGATCTTGAGACACGACGTCGAGTCTCATGGCTCATTTCTAATCACTTCATCCATATTAATTGTTCTTAATAATTTCTCTCTGTTCTTCCTTCAGACCGCTAACCTAATCGAGATGGCTGCTGGCGGCTTGATGCGGAAATCAAAGATGCGTATATACTCGTACTTTAATTCGTGCCTAAGAACCGATCGGGACTTGGATAAAAGAACTTAATTAAAAAATATTTCCTGGAACTTTAATAGTTGGGAATATACCTTATTGTATCATGTTTTTCAAAATCATAATTTTTAAGGGTTTTAGTAATTTTGTAAAGTATTTGTATAAATATTTTTGGTTTAAATATTTTTGGTTAAAATAATTTAATGAGTGTTTTTATCAATCGAAATAAAAAAGTAAATTGTAGTCTGGCAACAAAGTTTGACGTAAATTTTAATTTCAAATTAAAATGAATTTAGAAAGCCCAGCAATGGACGATGATACAGGTTGACATTCTAACAGTTTGTCTTTTTATTCTCCAAATTGTTTTCTTATCATATCGATATAAAGATTCCCATGAGAATGTTATACTCTCTTATCGAGCTACAACAGCCACAAGGCATCAACATCTGCAACAAACAAAAAACCACGCTGAAAAATGACTTCGGAGTGTCGCTTCGAAAAAACACTTTCTCTAGTATCAAAACTGTTGAGTCGCGGTAATCTGAATCGCATAGCGCGTTGTCACAGCACACATTACGCGTGAGATACTGTAGTATTGTAGAGAGAAACACGCGATTTAGCGACGATTTAAACGGAATTATTAGACTAGAATTAGGCCGATATGGTTACGCGCCTACGCTTAGAGCCATCTTTGTGAATTGCACCACAAAACATATTGTAAGGCGAAGTTACAATAGTGTGAACACAATACTAAAAACTATCGTATCCAATTGGTACGTCGAATGTATACGAGTTTCACTCTACGTTATTTTATAAATGCTAACTCTAGCGCTGAGAATTGTTCATGCAATTATATTTTCCATATTTGGCAATAATATTGCCTACGATATTTCAGATCTAATGTATCTTATAAAATGGATCCATGAAAGAAACTTTAATTGCAAATTTGCGCATAAGAAATAAAAACTCTAATGAGAAATAAAAATTAAAATAACAGCCTATATATTATGTCCCACAGTTAGACAAATTATTATTATATATATGTATTTATATATGTATCTATTTATTATTATATATAATTATTATGTTTATATATTTAATTGATTTGTAAGTAGGTATGTATGTTACATATGCATGCATTTATTATAATCTTTTATTTATTATTTTCTCACATAGCTTGCACACGTTACTTTGTCTCTACACAACCCCAAGGTAGACTGGCAGAGAATGCCTACGCATTAAGTCCGCCTATTTGTACCTTTTTTATATTGTGTGCAAACAAAGAATAATTAAATAAATAGATAAATAAAGAAATAAATAAATAAAATATTTCTCTATAAAAGGGTAGGAAAGAATTGGATATTTTAGGTTACTCTAAGATCTATTTACAATATTAAGACATTTGCGCCAGACATAGGCTGTTAGATTCAAATTCATTCGAAATCTAGAATCTTGTTATTCGACAGTTAAAAGTATGATAAGAAATTTGATTGATTTTTTACAAAAAAATCCAATCTTATGGTTTCCGCTTTCAAATGACCTCGTAGAATATCGGAACGACAACGACGTAATGTGATTCTAAAACGACATTTAGCTCGGTCTGAAACTTTAGTAGGTGAAACACAGTATAAAATTAGCTGGCCACCTTTACATTGAGTCGATGTCTTGTTAACAGTGCAATGTCTGTAGAGCTAGCTTAAAGAACATGACTAGACCAAGTGGGTTGGTGAAATCGATCACACAAATCTGTGATCACAAAATACAAATTATGGTTCTACGAGCTTTCCTGTAAGTTTTCAAATGACTTCAAAAAGGAGGAGATTCTCGATTCGTCTGTTTCTTTTTTTTTGTTTGTTGCCTCATAACTTTGGATTAGGTGAACCGATTTGGATGATTCCTTTTTTATTTGAAAGCTGGTGCTTGGTATATATATATATATATATATATATATATATATATATATATATATATATATATATATATATATATATATGTTACAGTATAATGATTTCGAAAAATAAGCTTAATACTTATACCGTGACAGGAAGAGTGTTTTGCAGAAGGGTTTTGTATATAATATCGTTTAATATTATTTCTAATTAGTTTAATTCAATTGTTGTGTAATTATATTTTGTTCACTATCCAATTCGACAGTTACAGTTACTTGGTAAGGACTGTAAGGTTTTTTTCCTGCTTATCATTGTCGTTTCATGGTGACCAAGGATCATCCCAGAACCCTCACTCTATTCTATACTGGGTTAAATAGATCGACGACTGCAATTTTTGTCCGTACTTGTCCATCTAATAGGGCCACAGCCTATATTTCTACATTCCTCGTAGACGACCAAAGTAATGATTGTTTTTAAAGTTATCAGGCTCGCAGCAGCTTTTTTTTTCTTAAATGATGAACTACACAGATTGGCCAGAGAAGCTGGCCTTGACTGCTTTACCGGATTTAGAGGTCGCTTAGCCTGAACCTCTATCGCCAGTAACTCGACACAGGGTCCCCCGGCGTGGGGTAAACACGCGGCAGTTATTTAGCTAAGGAAAGTAAGCAGTTCATATAAAACGTGCAAAATAATTCAAGCTAAACTCATTGCTATTTGAAAAGTTTAAAAATACATACGTTCGCTGAAAGCGCTTTCAGCACACAATGAGGATGACGTCATGCAATAAAACGCCGTTCTGAGCTGTGTAAACAGAGGCACGGTAGCGGGAGTGGCGACTGGCAGATTGCATCAGTATTCACTTAGACGGAAAGCAGTCCGATGGGGAAAATCTTTTACGTAAAAATTCAGACGTCTCAGAACAAACAGAGCTTTAAATCTCTCGCATCGTATTCTATATTCAATGGATGTTATGTCTTAATGATAAATTGTTTTCTATTGGAGAATCGTTCTAATAATATCAAACGAATAAATTAACCAGCGCTCGAGGTCTTTTACTACAATTGTGTCAAAATTAACGTTCATTGGCAATATAGTTGTCGATTTTTGCTCGTTTAGGTAATCTGCTAATTCAGTTGTAACTCTATGGTTTTCCTTTGGCGTTTCACTGACACTCAAATATGATTTCAATTGTAAGAATTTGACGCCATTGCCTATCGTCTACATGTTTGCACCATGTAATGAGATTTTTTGGTCACATTGCACCAAGGGATGCAAACAATCTAGAAAAATTGGTAGTGACGGGAAAGGTCGAAGGAAAAAGACCAAGTGGCCGAAGACCGAAAAGAAGAAGAAAAACGTACCAGATCTCCGAAGGACTGGACTCATCTACCAGCGACGACCTCCAAAAAGCCATGGACCGGAATACCTTGGGACAAGTGATTAATCGCCGAGAAAGGAGTCACGATCCTCAGCAATGGAGCAGCGATTGAAAAGAGAAGAAGAATTTGATAACGAACATGTTAAGCACGTCGCGGGGAGATTACTCCTTCTCCCCAGCACCCTGGTAGTGGACGCCGGACCACTCTTGTCGCCCGAGAATGCGAGGCCCCTTTTAGTCGCCTTTTACGACTGGTAGGGGATACCATAGCCTTATTCTATAAGCCCAGGACGACAGAGCTAATTGTGCATCTCCTACCACAAACGATTTTTTTTAAAAGGCTGATCAGGGTATTCTATTCAGAAAAATAAAGTCAATTATCAAGATGTGATTTCGGTATACTAAGCTTTTTTGAATTATATGAGCTCGAAGTTAAGGTTAATCTCTCTCTCTTCCACCTTGTACCTTTTCATACAAACGTCATACATATCATTCGCGTTACCGATCACATATCATTAAGATCGTGATCAGCCGCTAATTGCCCGCCGCAGCGAGGCCCGAGCCTCGGTCACGACGGCCCATACCACGCATTAATCATGCTGGTACTGATAAACAATTGCCCTAACTTAAATGAGGGGTCAAGAGTGTAGACTTAGCTTATTTTTAAGCTACTACCTACAACCGAATTTAAACTCTAAAGTTAGTTTCACAACATACAAAATTAATTAATAATCTTTTTTGAAAAAATCTTGTTTTTATTAATATACTTTTGCTTATTATTGTTTTTAAAAATGAACTTTAAGATGATATACGTAAGGTTTTTTGTTGTTGTTTAGAATGTGATACTTGTAGCTATAAGATGACCAGTTGTCGGCAATGCTTTGTCGCGGACCGACAAAGGAAGCACGTGGGAATGCGCGCGTGCGTTTGTCTTACAGGTAACTATTGGTTCAATCGATTGTATGTACAGCAATTTACAATGACCAAGATAATAGAATATTTAATTTCACTAAATACAAATCTATACATATTTTTTGTAATATTTAACTCTGCTATAATAAAACTTTAAAACTTGGCTTACAGACAGTACTTCACGCCTGCCCACCGTCTGCTTTACAAGGCGCAATTACGGCCTCACATGGAATACCGTTCGCATCTCTGGGCTGGGGCTCCCCAATACCAACTTCTTCCGTTTGACCGTGTACAACGTTGAGCTATCGACGATCAGGATCTTCCCGATTGACTTGACTCTGGGTTTGCGAAGAGATGTCGGGGCTCTTTGCATTCTCTATCGCATTTACAATGGGGAGTGTCCCATTACCGCACATAAATACTTTTTTTTTTTTTATATAATAAAAAAAGTATTTTTATATAATAATTTTATTTTTAAATAAATAAAATGTTTTTAAATTAAAAAAAAAATAATTATATAAAATAATATAAAAATAAGTTTACAGTTTTTGGCAGAATGACAATTGAATTGAACTTGGTTAGTTGTCATATTGATAATAACAAACTAGATGCCATTTTATACGACGTAGATGAATGTACTCGTATACCTCATTCTTTCCACTAAGTGCACACTGATCCAATCTTCTACCAGTTTACCTTTCAGTGCGGCGCTAATGTTTGCGCATTCTTTCGTTTTATTGCATGATGTTTTCTTGAGAATTATCGACACATTTCAGGTGTAAAATAGTTATATTTAAAAGAAACAGATGCGTTATTTCACAACGTCCAAGTATTTGCGATTTTTTAGTTACAAAAAAAGTATTTCGAATTTAATATCAACATAACGAATAAAGTTTAAAAACATAAAAATCATTTTCTTTTCAAAATCCGCATTAAAATCATGTTGATAGAATTAAGACTTCTGTTGTGATGACCTATTGAATTTTTGACCCCGTTTATAAATAATAATCATCATTTATTTATTTAATTCAAAAAAAATTATAACACCGTTACAGTTAATCAAATTTGATGTTATAAAAACTAAGTTAAATACATGTTACTAAAATTAAAACAAATAAAAAGCAGCTTGATGCTCTGACAACAAATAAATTCCTAGAGTCGAATACCTTCCACGCATTTGTAGGCAGCTTCGATTAAGACCGACTGAATGCAGCAAAATATTTCTATGTGCAGTGAGATGGTATTAACAAACCCAACTGCGCGCAACAGCGGAGAGTTCCTGGATGAGTTAGTCCTGGAGAAAGGCAGTAGGAACAATCATCAGCCTGACTACCACTGCTGGACATAGGTCTCTGAAAGCATGGCACTGATCACGTTCTTCAGCCACTTTGATCCAGTCAGCAGCCGTCCTGCGAAGGTCGTCGGTCCACATAGTCTTAGGGCACTCCTCGTTTGATTCTCCGCAGTCTCCACTTAAGAATTCGTTCCACGCAATGGTTGTACAACATTTCCACTTCAATTTGCTAATTCAGTGGGCTATGTCGATAACCCACTAGTTCACTATCGAATCACCTAATTTCATTGTTATATCATCATAATGAATCAATAGATTCCTCAAAAGATTGAGGAATCTATTGATTCATTGATAACCTAGGTTCACGTTAACGTACTAATTAGCAAATACCTATACGTCGTGATTTGCTCAGACTAGAATAAGTCCTTCCAGGAAACATTAGACTACACATTAGGATGAAACGAGAGCCGGCGATGTTATCTCCGGGTATTTATTTCGTTAATAGGATCGACTTACTTGGGCGTGACTTGCGAAAACAACCTGCATGTGGGGTCCGGCGTTTAACTGACTAGTTACACGGATATGTGTTTTTCTTATTGTCGAACAAATTGTTTGATCATGTTCAAATAGGTATCAGTCTTTAGCGTAAAGAACGTAAATTATCAAGTAACGTATCGTTCCGAGGGTCTCTTAATAATAGTAAAGTGGTTAATTAAGATTTTTTCTCTTCAATTACTAAATTCTTTCTCATTTTGCTTTTTTAACCATCATTCATTTATTTATTTATTATTTGCACACGATAATTAGAGTACAAAAAAGTTAATTCCAAAAGGCATTCTTGACCAGTTCACCTTGGGGTTGTATAAAGATAAAATAACGGGTGCTAGCTAGATGAGAAAAATATCAAATAAAAAGAAAAATGTAGAAACATATATATATGTATAGTAAATATAAATATTAAAGATACATACAAATAAAGTAAATATATAACTTTAATAATTATATAATATAAATAATAATATATAGATACATGCATAAATAATAATTAATTATTGTCAATATATATATACATATACCATTTTTGAAGTTGGTTGAATGGAAAGATCGAACTCTTAACCTTCAATCTAAAAACCTTACCCTCTAAACTATCACTAATTCTTTGGGGAAACCATTTTAATTTGATAGTGCATATATATTTCTAAAGTGACTAATAATATAGCCAGTTATGCAATCCGTTAGCTGGCAACACATGACACCCAGCGATTGTTATGCATAATAACTACTTCCAATGACATCTTAGTGATTTACCTGAACCTTATTGTATCTTTAATTCATAATTAATAATTTAGTTGATCGTCACATGAACTTGACATTGTAAACAATAGTTTAACCTTATTAGTTCCTAATCTGACTTCTAATTAATTTTGTATAAAGATTGTGAGGACGCGCAGTTGTCACGGTATTCGTTTTAATAATTCTTTGTACAACGTTACGCTGTCTTAATAAAGCGAATGGAGGGACTATTTTATTCCACGAAACTTACAAATTATAACAAATCATATATTTCACGCATTGATGGGATTTAAGTGTAAAATCTATGTTTAGTCGGGGCATCTGCGTACCAATCACAAAACATAGTGCACTGGTAATAGAAGAAAGTTAGAGGCGTCACTGACGGACCAAATTACCGTCCCGGGGGGCACAACGTGTCATTGTATAGATGACTTGATATTAATGTAATGCATCGTTGATGTATCGATTCCGCCTCGCGTGCCGTACTGTTACAGTGAATTGTTGCGTCGTCTACGTTACGAAAACGAAACGAATTTTTTTTCATCTCTAAGCAAGTGCTTGACTGCGATCCCACCTGATGTCAAGTGGAAATGCAGTCCTGGATGGTAAGGCGCACTAGCTTAGTAAATGCCTATTCACTCTACTCTTGAAAATACCCACATGGTAATCGGAAGGAAAGACAGACGCGGGCAAACGATTCCAGTTCTTTGCTGTACGAAGAATGAAAGACGAAGCAAATGGCTTCGTTCGATTGATAACATCCTAAAAACAACTGATTGTAAAAGTCTAATAAAAAGACCTTATTATTCCAACGGTGAAATTAGTTAACGACAAAGCGTTTCGATTTTCATAATAATCCATAAAAATTATGCTTCTACATGTCACACCTGTAATGACGTTGACTGTACACTGTCTGAATCACATACCAATTAGCAAACTGTATTTAGTTTGTGGCCCTAATTACATAAAATAATTTAAGCTTGCAATAAAAGAATCAAAGGCTACAAAAATGAAAAGACACACAAAAGAATACTTATTTTTATAAATATCGCTTCGACATCGCGTCGTTCGATCACTAAAGCCTTTAAAGGTATAATAGATTACCCACCGGCGGATTCAATAGAACAACGCGTGTTTAACTTGATCCTTATTATTAAGTTTCTAAGGGAATCTTTTGTGGTGAAGATTGAAATGGCACGAGCCTACAATTTGACATAGACCTATACTGACGTCAGCCATGTAGTTGTGGGCTCTTAAGAATAAGACTACGGTATCCCCTGCCTGTCGTACAAGGCGACTAAAAGGGGCCTCGGGTTCACTTGCTCTTCTTGAGCACAGTGCAGAGGGGCTCCGGTGCGTTCCACGTGAGATCCCGGAGCCCCTCGTCATGCACCGAGGAAAGGGCCACCGGGGAGGTTTAGTGGGTAAGAACCCCACATAACCACCGCCTTCCCTCCAGAAGGCGGGGTATCTTTGTGAAGATTTCCTCACCGTCAACAAAATATTGGGTTCTTACCCACTAAAACCCTCCCGGTGGCCCTTCATCAGTGCATGGGGAGGGGCTCCGGGATCTCCATCCCTAGTCCTCGGAGAGCACGTCCTGGAGGGAGGTTAATCACGCCCCCTCCTGTGCCCCCGCAGTGCATGACGGCTGTTGGGCCAGCCGATGTTGCTTTCTTCCCAGGTCCACTTTAGCGGACGACAGAGCACCCTTGTCGCCCAGTGAACCCGAGGCCCCTTTTAGTCAGATTCTACTTCTTTAGTAGCCTTATTCTACTTAGCCCAGAACTATTGGGCTGACTTAAGTGTCTAAGTCAACACCGTCGATGCAGCCTTAGAACTCTGTGTATGAATTTGATACGTAAATTATTAGTATTTAAATATCACATTCACTGTCCTGGTTAGTGTCTGGTTATTGGTCCTTTAATGGCGTCATTGTTCCGTAACGTGTGGGATGTGAGACCGAGTGTTAGCGACTGCATACGAAACATTTAATTGGATTTTGCGCAACTGTTGCATCGTATATGTTGCATTATTTGACTTGAGGCAATTGAAAATCTGTACGAAATATTACGTCTCACCTGTTGTTACGTGATGTCCGCCTCATGCAAGCAACACCAGAGGTACTGCGGGTTACCTACCCGTAAACTTTATTTGTTAGAAAAGAAAATTGCTAGGCCGTCGGCCATCTCACTAATCTAGAAAAACACTTAAGTATAATATACCTCTATTTCACATCCGTAATCTACAAAGTATAAATCTTTGCTTGTCTCATTCATTCTCTTGTCATGAATAAATGATAGTCCCAAAGGGCTCTTTCTACTTCCTTACCAGAATCTTGAAAGCCTTGACTCATTGAGCAACGAATGTAGTCCATTTGGATAGTTAACATCAGTATACAGAAATGATGTAAGTAAAAATATATTTACTAAAGATGTACGTGATCAAAAAACCTTTTAAATTACAGACATTTTTTTAAGGACTAACACAGTTGGCTATATAGGCTGGCCTTCACTGCTTCACCGTATGGAGAGGTGGAATAGCTCTTAGTTCGCTTAGCCTGAACCTCTATTACTAGTAACTCGGCACAAGGGTCTCCCCGGTGAGGGGTAACCTCAGCTTGGACGATTACTATGTTACGCGTAAGCATTCCGATCCAAGAGCGCCCGACAGGGCCGAACTACGACTCGGTCGGTAGCTATTTTATTGATAAAAACTATTTGGGACAATCTAAGTTAAACTAACTTATATGCCTTCGGGAAGCGTTGGCGCTGGGAGAAATAGCCGAAGAAACTCCAGCAACGCTCCCAATCCTATCCAAGGGATGGTGGTAACAGCCCTCTAAATTCTCGAATTCTAAGTTGAAATCATATGAACCGGCTAACATATTTGAGGACTGCGGCACTAATGAGAGTTGTAATAAAGGGATTCTTTTTTAAAAAAAAAGAAAGCTAGCAATATTTTTTTTATACAAATATTACTAAAATTCTTGTTAACCATTCCTACTAAGCTTATGCTTGTGCTAGGAGATGGTTCACGTCAATAGTCGAATGGTGGATTCGAACCCACGACCTTACGATTCGCAGACCGTACCCTAAACCATTAGGCTATTGACGCTTCAAAGGGATAAGACGCTTATAAACGGATGAACCATATACTCGTAGCACATGAGGGATAGTAAAAATCGAAAAACATTCTTTGGTGCCTTATACTTATATCTTTCATAGAATCTTACCTGAGTTGACGAACGCAAATAAAATGGTGTTCTATAATTCTGATTCGTTGATGTTGAGCGCTAATGTTGATAAACAATGAATTAGTCGCTTTATTGAATTAAAAAATAATCAGGATAGTCCCAAAAAAACAAACAAAACACTGTCAACCTACACCGCAAGTGAACTTGAGTTAAAAAGTTTCAAACGTTGTTCCGATACGAAATTGGAAATTAAACAATGCAGTGTTTCGATGGATCGGGAATTCGTCGAGAGCAATTAAAAGTTTTCGAATGCGTCGCATTTGTACTGGTTAATTTACTTGAGTTATGACACGGTAAATGCTAAATTGTGAAACAACAAGACCAATTCATATCATTTACAGGTAATTCGCTTAAATTACGAGTGTGCATTTTATGTGATCATTATTAAAAGTTAACTATTTTGAACTCATGCAATTGGCCTTTAGGAGGAGAGGAAGCCAAATCAGCATTAACAAATTTGAAATCGAAACATGAACCGTTGGTAGCAAGTAATACAGTCCGACCCTCGACGAAGCTTCTGATCCAATCGCATTTCTCAGGAAACTCATAGAAATGTACCTTAAAAAGAAACGTTTTGTGCTTTAAAAGGCCAAAATTAACTAGTTTTTAATTCACAGTAGTAATAACAACGATACATAAAGTTCCTGTATTTTTGTTATTAATTATATTTTGACGTGACAAATATAAATTGATGATAGCGGGTGGCATTCACTAAAAATGTAACGTTACGGCTGTGTCCCGTTGTGCTTGAGCTGAGAGTAACTGATCATTCACGATCGATGTACTGCGTGTCTGAAATGTGTGAGCGAGAACGCGGCATACGTAGCGCAGATAATAAGCGGAGAAATAAAATGACCTAACAAGTAAGATAAATAATTTATAAATAAGAAAGAAAATAAAATATGCGACCAGCTCTACTCGCCGGTGCGAAATAATGTAAATTCGGTAGAGGTTCAGGCTAAGCGACCTAAGAGCTACGCCACCTCTCAATTCGGCGAAGCAGTCAAGGCCAGCTTCTCTGGCCAATCTGTGTAGTTAGTCATAAAAGAAATGTAAATTAATTTATAATTGTGATTAAATAAATTGTATATTTATTTTAATTTTGTAATAGATGTATATTGTTAGTCTGTGCCAAGTGCTCATTGTTCTAGGATTCGTTTTCACGAATTTAACGTCCGAGCGCCTTACGTCCAGACACCTAGGATTTTTTTTGGTTTGTTAATAATATTGTCGATGTAATATTAACAAATCCAATGAATCCGAACACACAAAATGGGAATAAACGCCTCATAAGCCAATGAATTTTCCTGACCAACCAACCGAAAATAATACGTAAACACAACGTACGGCTATACGGGGATAGCAATAAAAATGCTGACGTTTTGACGTTTCAATTTCCCTCCATTTTTGAACGAGCACTGTTGCAATTTGCTTTACCAAGTCAGCGTTTTTATTGGTTCATCTATTATATACAGATTGATTGCGGGTTTATTTGTTTTGTTTGTTTGGTGAAACGTATACACGTCCAGTTATTTAATATGTAATTGTCTAATTAATAGCATGTTTCATTTTTAAATTTGAAGTCCACTGAACCGCCTAATTTATCCCCTAATTGCGCAACTTTATTCCCTAATACTCTCTTTATAAGAAGGCTAACAATGAAGCATATATGGACTGGTCGGTAGAGAGCGATCTGAGAGGATGTTTATCGATATATTCGTATTTGTATTATATCTTCTTCTTCTGCCTAGCGATTTCCTGGCCTACAAACAGGTTCCTTCGTATTATATAATATTTCATATTTATTTTAGTAAATGATTAATCTACATATAAATCCCATAATAATTATTATACATACATATAGATGAGATATACAATAGTAGTATAGTCAGGGACTTCACATTTCTTTCTTAAATTATTTTTTGGTGACGAATAAAGATCTTATTGCTCGTATGTTAATATACCGAGAACGAATGCCGAAAAATTTTGAAACAGATGTGTATATAATCCTTGTTCTAATTAAATCTTGGTTTCTCTCACTAACTTAACTATACGGAACTAACATTAAGATTTAAGTAAGGGACAACGAAAGTAAAATCACTTCGTAATTACAGACTGACAAATGCCCGGGTATTAGGAACACATGTGGCACGAGTTCCGGGCACACTGGGGACGGTTGGGATGGGTAGGAATGGGAGGAGGGGTGGTTGTGCCCCCACATTTGGCTAATTTCACCGATGGATAGTTTTGATATGAATATCTATCTTCATTTGTTTCTTGTCTATTAACCAATCAATATTGACTTATCTTATTTTTCTGACCTAATTAAACACCTATAAAACTATTTTACGAATTGTATCGCGTTTTAATTTTACTTTCAACCGACTTAAAAAGAACAAAAGGTTCTCAATTCGTCTGTATGTATTTTTATGTTTCTTGCCTCATAACTTTGGACTGGAGCCGTGATAGCTGTGTCCCGGCGGTTAATTCAGGTTGCATAGTACGCTAGTAACCATAGTTCGATCCTCGGCGCCGGCACCAATAAATTTGTTGTTGCAATTTTATGTGCTGATTTACCACGCGCTCCGTGGTGAAGGAAATATCGTGAGGAAACCTACATGTCTTAGAAATTTTTATATAACTATGTCTTACAACATGTTTTGTTATAAGTCTGGCAAGTCCAGATTAAATTATAATTTTTGTATGACGAACTACACAATTGATCAGAGAGGCTGGCTGTTACTGCTTCACCGGATTGAGAGGTGACATAGCTCTTAGCTCGCTTAATCTGAACTTCTATTAGCTAGTAACTCGACACCATGGTCCCCTCGGTGAGGAGGAACCTCGGCTTGGTCGGTTGTTATTTCACGGATAATCGATTAGACTAGAGTGTCTTTTAGGTCTCATATGTGGCAAGTGATGAGCAGATTATGTTAGACTGATACGCGCAAACTATTTCAGTCGACACAACACAAACGTACACGAAATATTAAAGCTGGTAAGATCATAACATAAACTTAAGATTATTCCCATGTCATTACTAGCATTATAATGCAACATTGTATAATTTCCCTAGCCACATATTCCCACATAGCCTTTGCCCATAGTAAACATAATAGATACCGTATCAAATCGAATCAAGTGAATGGCCAGATAAATAGACCTCTTGAAAATTTAAATCGTTCGCCTTATCAACACGATTACCATGTATTATATGCTGGTGGAAAGGTCAGATTAGATTGGTTATCTGCTGATTTGCTTTTGCCACGTAGGTTAGCAATACGTATGGGACTTTCGAAAAGCCCACGCGTCGCCCACGTCTGCCTGCTCTGTCCATGCTTGTGCTCATGACATATTGTGTGTTCGTGGGACGTTACTGAAGCAATAAAGTGTATCTAGATTAATTTTATATCAGAAAATCCAATTAACAGTCACATTTAAGTATGGGTTATCTTTACTAATAATTGGGGAACTTCATAACTTTCGACTGAGTAAACCAATTTTGATGATTCTGATCTGATTTCAGATTTAAATTCAAAATTTCATTGATGACTTTCTTTTTCGCTTCATTCGATCGATGTGTGTGTTACCAAGGTTAGGGTATGATGGGGCTGACATGATCAAAAGGGCAAAAGTCCCTAAAGAATAACGAAAAATAGTTATAAATGTATCTATTTATTATTATGTTTATTTATTTTCTTTATTTGTATGTTAAAGTGTAAGTTACAGCCTTTATATATGTCCCACTGTTGGGCACAGGCCTTCTCTGTAAAGAGCATAAGGGCATAGTCCGCCACGCGGCCCTAGTGCGGATTGGCAGACTTCCTTACGATGTTTTCCTTCACCGCCGAGCACGTTGTAAATCACCACATAAAATTGCAACAACAAATTTATTGGTGATCGGTGCTCTGGTTGCTAGCGTACTATGCAACTTGAGGCGACCGCCCGGACACTGAGCTACCACTGCTATTTGCATGTATGCATCTACGTATGTATATATGGATGTATTTATGTTTTTATAGTTTTCTTTTTATTTGTTATTTTTCTCACCTATTTAGCATTTACTTTGTCTCTACACAACCCCAAGTTAGACTGGCAAAGAATACCTTTTTTGTTGTGTAAAATAAAATAAGTGTGTAGAATGTCCGCGTGTGTGACGCTCAACAGTTATTCGAATATTACATTTCTCGAATACCTTTGCCATATTTATGTAGGGCCATTAAATTTTCAATAAAGGAGGACGGCCCACATATTCTGGCATATTCTGCACCATTATAATTTTGATACGGGTAAGGGATCGGCCAGTAGGAATTAACTTATCACGGCAGCGCCGCATCTGCATACCTTAAACATTTATGTCAATGGGACGGATTTAGACAAACTTTAATAGAATGGAATAAAATGTGAATACCGAGTGTAATGTTACTTTTCTATTTTTCTTCCTTCTATACAATCATGTGATGCCACCATTGGTGTTACCATATAAACAACATTCATGTGTTATTAAAATACAAATACTTTATTCAAAAATTTCTTTACAAATACACGAACTCCCTGACTCCTGAACTAGGAGTTAAACCTGTATCTCAGGAATCAGCGCCCTCTCCCACTGCCATACATCAATTTCATTTAGAAATTTAATTTAGCAAAGATATAGAAGATAGTTTAGTTAAAAAAAAATTTAACTAAATATTCATATTTAAATAAATAAACGTTAACGTGTTGTAGTTTGAATATGCGCGTGTGTGTGTGTGTGTGATGAGTGTGGTATTTATATTATAAGTAGAAGCATAATTTCTTCCATCTGCTTATAATCGAGCTACATCTGCCAGTTTTTAATTTTGGCTTTTTTTTATATGTGTTCAGTGGATGAAAGTTTAAGATCTTATATAGTTACTTCTATATATAGTTATTTCCATATATAGTTATTTTTATATATAGTTATTTCTTTCCTTTGCTCTTAAAAGAAAACTTTAAAAAGACACTAGTTTACATATTTATTACTATTTTTACATTATGTATTTTGGACTAGCAACTACAACATCTTAAAATAATATTAATAGAGTATCAGTTTGTAGGGTTATTGGTAAAAAGTGTGATAAAGAACCTCGAGAAATAAACTTATACTCATTTTTAAATTTTGGAGGTTATGTGACGTCATTGATGTTAAATAACATCTAAAATGTTATTTAATGTAAATAATACACACAAATAAATGTATCTATTTATTATTATGTTTATTTATTTTCTTTATCTGTATGTTAAAGTTTAAGTTACAGCCTGTATATATGTCCTACTGCTGGGCACAGGCCTTCTCTGTAAAGAGCATAAGGGCATAGTCCGCCACGCGGCCCTAGTGCGGATTGGCAGACTTCCTTACGATGTTTTCTTTCACCGCCGAGCACGTGGTAAATCAGCACATAAAATTGCAACAATAAATTTATTGGTGATCGGTGCTCTGGTTGCTAGCGTACTATGCAACTTGAGGGGACCGTCCGGACACTGAGCTACCACTGCTATTTGTATGTATGCATCTACGTATGTATATATGCATGTATTTATGTTTTTATAGTTTTCTTTTTATTTGTTATTTTTCTCACCTATTTAGCATTTACTTTGTCTCTACACAACCCCAAGTTAGACTGGCAAAGAATACCTTTTTTGTTGTCTTTTTTGTTGTGTAAAAGAAAATAAGTGTGTAGAATGTCCGCGTGTGTGACGCTCAACAGTTATTCGAATATTACATTTCTCGAATACCTTTGCCATATTTATGTAGGGCCATTAAATTTTCAATAAAGGAGGACGGCCCACATATTCTGGCATATTCTGCACCATTATAATTTTGATACGGGTAAGGGATCGGCCAGTAGGAATTAACTTATCACGGCAGCGCCGCATCTGCATACCTTAAACATTTATGTCAATGGGACGGATTTAGACAAACTTTAATAGAATGGAATAAAATGTGAATACCGAGTCAAATGTTACTTTGGTATTTTTCTTCTTTCTATACAATCATGTGATGCCACCATTGGTGTTGCCATATAAACAACATTCATGTGTTATTAAAATTCAAATACAAATACTTTATTCAAAAATTTCTTTACAAATACCCGAACTCCCTGACTCCTGAACTAGGAGTTAAACCTGTATCTCAGGAATCAGGGCCCTCTTCCACCGCCATACATCAATTTCATTTAGAAATTTAATTTAGCAAAGATATAGAAGATAGTTTAGTTAAAAAAGAATTTAACTAAATATACATATATAAATAAATAAACGTTAACGTGTTGTAGTTTGAATATGCGCGTGTGTGTGTGTGTGATGAGTGTGGTATTTATAAGTGGAAGCATAAATTCTTCTGTCTGCTTATAATCGAGCTACATCTGCCAGTTTTTAATTTTGGCTTTCATTGTATATGTGTTCAGTGGATGAAAGTTTAAGATCTTATATAGTTACTTCTATATATAGTTATTTCTATATAAAGTTATTTCTATATATAGTTATTTCTATATATAGTTATTTTTATATAAAGTTACTTCTATTTATAGTTATTTTTATATAAAGTTACTTCTATTTATAGTTATTTCTATATATAATTATTTCTATTTATAGTTATTTCTATATATAGTTATTTCTATATATAGTTATTTCTATATAAAGTTATTTCTATATAAAGTTATTTCTATATAAAGTTATTTCTATATAAAGTTATTTCTATATAAAGTTATTTCTATATATAGTTATTTCTATATATAATTATTTCTATTTATAGTTATTTCTATATATAGTTATTTTTATATAAAGTTACTTCTATTTATAGTTATTTCTATATAAAGTTATTTCTATATATAGTTATTTCTATATAAAGTTATTTCTATATAAAGTTATTTCTATATAAAGTTATTTCTATATATAGTTATTTTTATATAAAGTTACTTCTATTTATAGTTATTTCTATATATAATTATTTCTATTTATAGTTATTTCTATATATAGTTATTTCTATATATAATTATTTCTATTTATAGTTATTTCTATATATAATTATTTCTATTTATAGTTATTTCTATATATAATTATTTCTATTTAAAGTTATTTCTATATATAGTTATTTCTATATATAGTTATTTTTATATAAAGTTACTTCTATTTATAGTTATTTCTTTCCTTTTGCTCTTAAAAGAAAACTTTAAAAAGACACTAGTTTACATATTTATTACTATTTTTACATTATGTATTTTGGACTAGCAACTACAACATCTTAAAATAATATTAATAGAGTATCAGTTTGTAAGGTTATTGGTAAAAAAACCTCCTAAAAGAACCTCGAGAAATAAACTTATACTCATTTTTATATTTTGGAGGTTATGTGACGTCATTTATGTTAAATAACATCTAAAATGTTATTTAATGTAAATAATACACACAAATAAATGTACTCATGTATATTAAACACGCGACAACACGAGAGTTTCGAACAAACCGTTGCGCGGATGTCAACTTGACATTCGATTCATCTGTCAGTTTAGTGTTGCCATGATAATAAACCATGTTTACGCCCTAATCACCAATAATACTAATTCACAGTATACATGATTATTGTGGTAATTATAAAGAAATTCTTTTATTGTATTTTTAATCAAATAAATTGTTTTTATCCTAATTTGTTTTGGCGACAAAAAATATATTTACACTTGAGAGAGAAACGACATACAAATGACAACACCAAACCACACTTAATGAGGTAACTTCCTATTTAATGTTTTTAATCAAATAAATTGTTTTTATCCTAATTTGTTTTGGCGACAAAAAATATATTTACACTTGAGAGAGAAACGACATACAAATGACAACACCAAACCACACTTAATGAGTTTACTTTCTATTTAATGTTTTTTTAAATTTCCAAGTTCTTTGAATCAAAACTAAATTAAAAAAAACGACTTAATTTATTTAAATTTGTTTGTTAAAATTGATTTTATAGGATATTCAAATTTGTCAAATAAAATCTCGCCATGGTTCTTTCAAGACAGAATAAATATATATAGTAATACTAATTCTTATAAATATGATATAACGATTTTACTGATACGCTCTCTCATTTTCAAACAACAAAAGAAAGATCAAAATCACACCCAGTGGCAATTTACGAAGTGACAAACAAAAAATAACAGTCGAATTGGGAACTTCCCACTTTCTTGAAGTCGGTTGAAAATATTTATAAAACTAACACGAGAGTTCATTTCTGAATTACTGATTAAAATTAAAGCTTCCGATTCCCTCCCTGTTGCCACCCCGGCTTCGGACACGGGGGGACTTAAGACACATATCTCAGACAGGGATGCAAGAAATGCCCACACCCCAATATGTAGATTTGTACCTCCTACTAATACTGGTCATTATTAAACTACGACTAAACCTACTTAATATTTGAAATTGTGATTATGCGATATAGACAGAGAAAACAATCGATGCCCACTTTTCACCAAGATTATTAGGTCTCGCTTATGATAGGTATCGAGTCAATATCCATGCACCGTACACAATTTTTAGCATATGATTTTTATGACATATAAATGATTCCGAAAAACAAAGTAACGTTAGTAAAATCAGGCTAAGATTCATTGGACCATACCTACCCTATATAACCATTCCAACTAAGCCTATGCTTGAGCTAAGAGATGGTTCATGGTAAATAGTCGAATGGTGGATTCGAACCCACGACCTTATGATTCTCAGACCGTACTCTAAACCACTAGGCTATTGACGCTTCAACTTCAACTTCAATTTTACATAAGCTATCATTTCAGCAGACAGTGGTGTACACAAATATAAAATAAGGAGACAAAAACCACCGAACTACTACGGAACTACTTGTTTTTTTTTTGTATTTTTTTTTCTGAATGGCCATTAACCTGACCCATTTTAAGGTTTTCCATTAATTATCGGACAGCCGATATGTATACCAACGCTACCAATACATTTTGTGTACAAAGTTGATATAAAATTAAAGTATTAAAACGAACAAGTCGCATACGGATCACTGGGTCCAGCATACCTCCACCCAATCAGCACGTTGCGAATGTTTTGTCTGAAGGATATTACCAAGTGTGCCGTGTGACAGTCCCGCGTCTTGTTCCTCGTGGCCCGGCGTACGGCTCCAATATTCCTCATTGCGGGCGACGTGTTTCAAGAGACAACCCTTCTAGTCGGAGAGACAGTCAAATTAATACGTCAATATTTAACATTATATTGTATTAACTATTTTGAAGTAAACCATCTTTGCACGACTTGGGGAGTAAGTGAATGCGAAACAAGAGCGTTACGAAAAGTGTCATCGCGCGTGGCGAACAGAAGTTGAAAGAGAGAGATGTGTAATTAGTGATGATAGGAAGACACAGTTAAGTTACGTAAATTACAGTACGGGCAAGTGAGAGAGGATAACAGAAAATACGAACTCGCAGAATATTATCTTTCCTTCTTTCTACTTTTTCTTTCTCTCTTCTACAAATATATCCTATAGTGAAATTTATGAATAAAAATAAATAAACTATTCAAAATATAATTTTATCAATAAAAACTCATAATATATTATAATATTTGTAGAAAATTTATATATGTAGTTATTAAAATAGGTTAGAGAAAAAGCCTTTTCGCGTTATAGTATGTATGAACTCGTCAAGTCGAAATTTTACTACAAAAGGTAAAAATGCAACGCAAGCCGCGAAAATAATTTGCGATGTTTATGCACCTAGTGCAGTGTCTGTAAGAGTATAACCTATTATATTACATAAATATAGATGAAGCTAAAGAAATTTTACTCCTAATGTTAAGTGAACATGCCATCCCGACTGCTAAGGATTACTTAGGAAATGCATTATATAACACCCACATTGAGATCGGTAAAGTTAGACGCGGTCAATCCATTTTACGATTTCTTTTATTTGATACTTGGTGCTTACCGTGTGGTCGTGTTTAAATTTGGTCCAATTCCGACAATGGCATCCATGAGAAAAACATAATAGTCTTAAATTTGCATCAAGTATTTGTGTCACAAATTAAAGAATAACCCAATATCACGCCAACTGATTTCGATGATTCATTTTTATTGAAAAGAATGTACTTCAAGAGTATTTTAATTAGAGTTTGGTTAGGTTCTGATTAAAACTATTTCGTAGTATTCATGCGATAATTCGCACTAAGTACTAAGAGGGCGTTCGTGCATTTTGTTTTTTTCTCGTAAATATAATTGTAAAAATAATGGTATAGAAATTTCAACAACTCAGTTGCGGATCGAAGACACATGCTAGACCTCACATTCCTCTATAAAGTTGCAAATGGCATTTTTGACACCCCTGAGCTTCTCTCCGCCGTAGCTTTTACTGTACCGTCGCGGTTACCTAGACCTTCACGATACCAATTGTTGAGAAGCAGTTTATTCAGATCGAACCTAGGTAAGAATGCGCCCTTAAATAGAATTAGTACAGAATTCAACTCTTTTCCAAAAACGGACGATATCGACCTCTTTTTTCCTAGTATAAGTATGTATAAACATTCACTAAACTACAAATAGTTTTTTTTTTTATTTTTATTAGTTAATTTTTAATTTCAAATTTAGTTCTATTTTTACTTACATTGTCACTCGCCAACTAATTGCTTGCAGTCTACGCCTATAACTGCGATGGCATTGACTTCACAACTTTTCACTGTTTTATGTATTGTTTGTTAAAAATGTTCATTGTGTTAGTGTAATAAATAAATAAACAAGAAATAAGTCGCGCGTTAGCTCCTATACTATCCTATCGTCTCAAGATACCGTCCTTAGGGTTGTCCAACACAGACGCCAATAATATAATAATATGAACACTGCGAATGTCGTATGAGTTTGAGGGTATTATTAATGCTGGTCTGCACTCGGCGGGGATTCAATGTGGGCTTATTTAAATAGTTTCTCCAGACCGTGCTTAATATTAGACTTCCTAAGACATTGATTAAGTTTAGGCGTTGATTGTGAAATTTATCTAAGGGTTTATTAAGTTATGGCATTTTAACAAATGCGATCTCTTTGAACGATAAAAATACTGTCACGTCTTTTAACCCTAGTGATATAGACAGAGGTATTAATCAATCTCTGCCTTTCCCTAAGCTTACACATAGGTGGCCTGCTTAAACACAGTGGTTGAGCCGAGCACAATTTTTTTTATATCAAAAAGATTTTTTGTAAGTAACCTAAAAACGGAAAATCGTTACTACAAAGCGGCTAGCATACAAACCCCTGACTATAGATGCTAAAGTAGAATGCTTAGCTACTAGGCTACTACTAATATCTAGGTTCTTTTGTAACCCGATTGGACATGGGTGGGGGCCCTTGTCGTCCGCTGCAGTGGACCCGGGAAGAAGGCGACCCTAAAGGAAGGTGTCGCCTTGCACTGGGTGCTGAGGGGGCAGCCCTGTAGTTCTGGGCTCTCAAGAATAAGACGGTATCCCCTGCCTGTCGTATAAGGCGACTAAAAGGGGCCTCGGGTTCATTGGGCGACAAGGGTGGAGCCCTTTGTCGTCCGCTAAGGTGGACCCGGGAAGAAGGTGACATCGGCTGGCCCGTGTAGCCTTGCACTATGAGGGCACAGGGGGGGAGGGAGTAAAGTAAGTGCAGAGGGGCTCCGGTGCGTTCCACTGGAGATCCCGGAGCCCCTCGTCATGCACCGAGGAAAGGGCCACCGGGGAGGTTTTAGTGGGTAAAAACCCCACATAACCACCGCCTTCCCCCCCGACGGCGGGGTATCTTTTTGAAGATTTCCTCCCCGTTAACAAAAAAAAAGGGTGCTGAGGGGGGGATTAAACCCCGGGTCGTGCCGCTAAGCATGGTGCACTCACCATTCACCGAGGAAGGGCCACTGTGGTTAAGAACCTCACATAACCCCGACTTCCCCCTAGAAGTCGGGGTGTCTTCTTGAAGCTTTCCCCAGCGTTAGCAAAAAACACAAACGCGGGCAAACTATTCCAGTTCCTTGCTGTATGAATAATGGAAGACCAGATAAATTGATTTTTTCCGGTTAATGTTATGATTGTTCTTTGTGTTTTTCGGTTGAAAAATAAGTCAAAATTAAATTATGAAGGGAAAAGTAATATAGTTAACTATAAAAATAGGGATTCTCTCAGCCCTTATCCTTCCATCGCACAAGGAGCCGGACAATGAAATATTCTCTCATTAGCCCGTCTACTGATTAATTGGCCTTCTTAGTATGAGGATGTTGGTCGTACTAATAGCGGAGAAATTTAGTACATTATTTATTTACACTGATTGTAACACCTTAAAGGTTCACAAAGCTAGAGTTAACCCTGGGTGAAAGAGAAAAATTTAGGTAGGAGGTAGTAGGAGTAATCAATGAAAAGATAACACATAACAAGGTTATTATTAAGTTTAGTGAATCGTTAAGTTCATATTTTGTACTATTAATTATTAAGTTTTAACCGACTTCAAAAGAAGGTTTTCAATTTTAATTTAAGAAGGGATTTAATTTGAGCGTCAATAGCCTAATGGTTTAGGGTACGGCCTGCGAATCGTAAGGTCGTGGGTTCGAATTCACCATTCGACTATTGCCGTGAACCATGTCCTAGCACAAGCTTAAGCTTAGTTGGAATGGTTAACAAGGTTAGTAATATTTCTGAAAAGATCAAAAAAAGCATTATTCCTAGCTTTCTTTTAAAAAAAAAAACAAAAACAATTTGTGTGTATTTTTATGCTTGGGATCTGGTATCTTCGTTATTTAAAATTGATAATTATATTTTTATCGATAAGGGATTAATTTCGGTTAGCATTCAGTAAATCTAATTAGTCACACCAAAGTCCAATACTTTGGATTTTGAAGATATAGCAGCTTCTAGAAATAGTTTAAAAAGTGTTTGTTGATTGAGATAAAATTAGGTTGATGACGATCCAAGAAATAGTAAGAACTCCTTAACAAACACCTTAAAGTTATAGGTACGGCCTTTATATATATAAATATATGTCTCACTGTTGGGCACAGGCCTTTTCTATACAGAGAGTACAAGAGAAAAATCCGTCACGCGGTCCTAGTGCGAATTGGCAGACATATTAGAAAAAAATTCTAAGGCATGTAAATTTACTTCCGATGTTTTTCAAAGAAAGAGAATGTAAACGCCAGAACTTTGTAATAATTAAGATACTTGAGCAATATAAGCAATAATAGAGAGCGTTTGTCAAAGAAACAGAGAAAAAAGAGTGAGCTACCCTCTGTTTAACTAAAAGCTTTGTACATAAAAAAGTATATTTACGGGCAAAAACAAAAACCGACTGGAAATCGAATCAATCGTCCAACGCTGTTACGCCCGGACGTCCTCTTTGTATTTCCGACTTATCGTAGGAATATTATTAAATACATTTAATCAGAACCTAACCAAAATTTCATCAAACTACTCCTGAAGTACATCCTTTCCGATAAAACATTAATCATAGAAATCGGTTGACGTGATGGTTGGTGTTATCATGGGTCCCATTCTCATAATTGGACCAAATTACCTCACTAGAAGCAAGAGCTTTCAAATAAAACGAAAGAATCATTATAATCGGTTCACTCAGTCAAAACTCATGACGTAACAAACATAAACAAAACACAGACGAATCGAGAGTCTTATCTTATTTTGAAGTCGGTTTAAAAAGGATTATGGCCGATTAATACATTTTAGTTAGGAGCGCAATATATCGCTTTCAGTGCGACCACACCTTGCAAACCTAACCCATTCTATTGTTTATATGGTAGATATTATAATGTGTTTTGTCGGTAGCCTTGTTTGAGATATAGGCCTATTTATGAGCTAGATAAATAGCTCGGCGAGGTATTCGTACGCACAATGAGTTCAATTCTATAACACTGTGTGCCGGCTAACACTTTAAAAGTTTAGATCTAACCTCAAGAATGCTTAGGTATTTTAAGTATAACTTTTTAATCTATTTCAATATAGAAAGTAAAAGTAAGGATAGCTTTACGAACGTATGGTGCGGCGCTTTTGCGTTTTTTAGCACTAAATAATGACCTAATAACATTTATATGGCCTATCACCTGCCCCTACATGCAGGCAATGTATCATGTCATCTATCTGTCACATTTCACAATTCATTTGTCACATTTGGCAGATGTTAACTGCCTTATCTTTTGACCTGTCTCCTGCCACCTGACCTGTACGTCGTATTCTACGTCTACATCCACATTTACGTGTACGCCTTTAGTTTAGTTTAGCTTTAACTTAGTATTCACATGTCACTGTCATCTGTCACCTATCATTTTACATTTGACACTTGTTACTTTCGTTAAAAAAGGGGTATTTTTTTCTGTAGTCATTTTTTGCCAAATTATTTCCAGTTCTGTCCTGCCATTCAGACATCAAAAGAAACTTTCCTATTTATAACATATATATTTATCGATAGAGACTTTTAGGTGGCACACACACAATTTATAACCACAATGTACTTAAACATGTAGGCACAGAAAATTTAACTAACCCTAAAATAATTTAATTATAAAAGCACACAACTAAACTTTCCTACTCGAATAGTTTACTAAACTGTCTAATAAGGACAGTTTACTAATCTGTCCTAATTAGACAGTTTAGTTGTGTGGTACCTGACTGTACTAATACCTGATCAATAATCACTTTTCTTGAAGTAGGTAAAATACTCTATGTAATCTGTCTCAGTGTCAAACGGCAGAGATTGCCTTTTGGCATTAAGTCCGCCTTTTGTAGACTTAAATTTTGGGAAAATAAGAATTAAATAAACATATACCAAATAAACTTGGTGAAAAGAGATGGCGATTGACATCCCTGGTCTGGTCTTGGAAGAGTAGAAAATATGTGAGGACTTCTAAATATAACAAAGATGACAGAAACCAATTTCCGAGCATAGAAATAAGTATGATTTACATATCCTTCGGTTTCACATAACACGAACATAATTGTCGAATGCAGATGTCGCCAACCCGTTTGAGATTAATCGTAACCGGAGATATAGTATACTTATGCTAACATTATACGCTCCAAGTCATGAACTGTTAATTTTCCACCTTCACTGCGACTATTCTTTATAGATTCTACTTCTTACCTTTGTAATATGTCTTTATATATGTCTTGTGATTTGGAAAATATTTGTATTCTTACATTAAATAACACGATGTTAACTAATTTTTAGTCGAGTGGCTAAGTTGGTACTAATGAATCGCTGCTTTTCCAGTTTTTTATGAGTAGCCATCCAAGCCGAGGTTACTCCTCATCGGGAGGACCCCGGTGTTACTACTAGCGATAGAGGTTCAAGCTAAGCGACCTAAAGGCTATTCCACTTCTCAATCCGGTGAAACAGTCAATGCCAGTTTCTCTGGCCAATCTGTGTAGTTCGTCATAAAAAAAAATCCAGTCTTTTATTAGTAGCCGTCCAAGCCGAGGTTACTCCTCACCGGGAGGACCCCGGTGTCGAGTTACTAGCGATAAAGGTTCAAGCTAAGCGACCTAAGGGCTATTCCACCTCTCAGTTTCTCTGTCCAATCTGTGTAGTTCGCAATAAAAAAATCCAGTTTTTAATTACAACAAACCATTTGCTAAAATTAGATGAACGGCGATTGGTTATCTACCTGTCACATATGGGACATAATACTTTTGATGTAAGTGTATACGCAAATGCGGTCCCGACCTACTACGCTGGGGTAAAGGATATTTTTATATAACAAATTTTATCGCGGTTTAATTATCAATTAAAAACTTATTAATATCACGAACTTTCGAGTATTTAAAGATCTAATTTGCATTGTGATGTTTCATGTGTTGCGGGATTTTGTCTGTTATTAATACTTGAAACAAATACGGTGACAGCATTTTTTGCCTGCATTAGTTAATAATATTAGCCACTGAGCTATCACGACTTCTTCATTTATTTTTAACCTTAATTACATCTTCTAAAATCAAAGACTCTTACCAAATACAAAAAGAAAAATGGTAGATAAAAATAGCAATGGTGGAGTAAAGAATAACTTAGATAAATGTAATAAGAATAGAATTAGAATAAAATAAGAGATAGACCAATATAAGAATGTATTAGAGTTAAATTAGAGAATGTAAGAACATGTAACTTTTTGTAATAATATTAAGAGATGGAAGAAAGAGAGGAAAGACAAAATCCCTAACCGGGTGGTTACGTTGGGGGGAACTAGACATAGCATAGGCAGACTATATTAAAAAAAAAAGACTCTTACCTGGGTAACGAGAAAATAAATTTTATCGCGGTTTAATTATCAATTAAAACTTATTAATATCACGAACTTTCGAGTATTTAAAGATCTAATTTGCATTGTGATGTTCCATGTGTTGTGGGATTTTGTCTGTTATTAATGCTTGAAACAAATACGGTGACAGCATTTTTGCCTGCATTTAATAATATTAGCCACTGAGCTATCACAACTTCTTCATTTATTTTAACCTTAATTACATCTTCTAAAATCAAAGACTCTTACCTAGGTAACGAGAAAATAAATTTATAAACATTTTATAAGATTGTATATTATATTAGTGGATTGGTCCACGCTAATTGCTTGCCGTTTGGACGCAAGCCGAACAATCCGTGTATTACACACGTAGGCCTCGATTTCGACAGATCACGTGATCGGGTTTAATCCTTAGGAACACGGGCACACACGTACACTGTAATCTAGGGATAAGTCTCCAAATATTGGGTAGATGGGATATGCGAATTTGCCGTCTGAATACCTGCGCTATTGGACCGAATGTAATAGTAATATAGACGCAAATTATTCAATGGAAATATGGGACAAGGCTCTATCATTTAGTGTACCTTGGAGTTTCGTTTTTTTTATACTATAATAAAGTTCAGTGGTGGAATAGATAGCTAGTAATCCTAGTTTGATTCCAGTTGCCAGCATTAATGATATAGATAATTTAACGTGTTGATTTTCAACGTACAACGAAGAGCAGCGCGAGAAATTAGGCCTGACAAATATTTTTAGTCATTTAAAGTCCACCAATACTTACTAGGGTGTAGCGGATTCTGGAATGTACTAAAGAAGAAGGCTTGTGGCCAATTAAAAAAATACAAACACTACCGTCACTAAGAGGGGTAGGCAGAGATCACGGACTTAATTAATAACTGAGCTATATTGATATACATACAATTGTCGGAAATTTTCTTTGTCATTCTTTTGTTATTCATCCTTTCTATATACACTCGTGAGCAAAAATAAAAGAGTCGGTTAAGAAAGTTTGAATATCTCTGAAGATAAAGATGCACAATTTATTTCAGTTAGCTAGCGCATTTATCTTCCGAGATATTCAAACTTTCTTAACCGCCCCTTTATTTTTGCTCACGGCTAAATATTCGACCCGTCGAAGCATACCTTTCTCGATTCTAGTCGCAACATCTTTCAAACCACACTTCTCCCTAATAATGTAATTCTTACGTTGCATACTCTATTTCTTTACCTCAAAAACTCTAACATACTATACACACTCAATATCGTTATCCCGAGAAAGGACGGCCAAAGCGTTATACTGCAGTAAATTTGCCAATATGAAAAATCAATAGACCCGTAACTTGTAGAAACAAACAACACATGATTATCCAATGCAAATGTGATCCTGCCGACCGTATACGGAATCATAATGAAATCCAAACATATTAATTTTAAACCCCACATCTGTATTCGGAATCCGAGCGGGCGAAGTTATAGGGTTGCCCGCAGATAGTTTGGGCAGAGGTCATGAGTTGTGCAAATTGTCGCGATATTACCATACATTTACATATCACACGCTGTTGCCTTAAAATGTACGAGCGAAATAGGTTGGACCGCTCGCGGAGTTATTTCTTTGATAAGTATTCAAATATTCCGCTTGAGTGTTAGTTTTGTGTGCATTCATTTCATATACTACGTACTTTATTACTAGAACAATTTTTTTATGAAGCTTATTGTATGTGTTTTATCGAATTATTTTTTTGTACGATTAGCGATCGGAGTTTAGAATCCCAGCCGTGCTGTATTTTTATAATTTCTAAGCAAGTGGTTGACTCCGAACCTAACTGAGTTTGCAGTTCTGTTTGGTAAAACTCACTAGGTTAGCAAATGCCTTCAGCCATGTAGTTCTGGGCTCTCAAGAATAAGACTACGGTATCCCCTGCCTGTCGTAGAAGGCAACTAAAAGTGGCCTCGGGTTCACTGGGCGACAAGGGTGGGGGCCTTTGTCGTCCGCCAAGGTGGAACCGGGAAGAAGGCGACATCGGCTGGCCCGTGTCGCCTTGCACTGCGAGGGCACAGGGGGGAGGAGTAACCTCCCGGGAAGTGCTCTCCTTGAGCACAGTGCAGAGGGGCTCCGGTGCGTTCCACTGGAGATCCCGGAGCCCCTCACCATGCACCGAGGAAGGACCACCGGGGAGGTTTTAGTGGGTAAAAACCGCACATAACCGCCGCCTTCCCCCCAGAAGGCGGGGTATCTTTTTGGAGATTTCCTCCTCCTAACAAAGGAACAAAAAAGCAAATGCCTATTCACTCTATTTCTGAAAGTACCCACATTGTAATCGGAGGGAAAGACAGACGCGGGCAAACTATTCCAGTCTTTAACTGTACGAAAAATGAAAGACGAAGCAAAGCGCTTTGTTTGGTTAACAGGCATGTTCACAACAAAGGGATAAAATTTAAAAGTCTGATGGTGGAACAGGGATGGTAGAATTAGATAACGATTGTAAGAAGATGAATTTTTTTGGTTACTAGTACTAGTTATATTAGAACGACGTATGGCTTGTTGACAGTTCAAAAAGAGGAGTGCAGTGAGTGGAGTTACAGGATTACTCGCCAGGTTAATCTGAAGATTCCTTAAAAGTTTCATTGAAATTGGTCCAGCCGTTTCGGAGCCTATATGGAACATACCCACACACTTTCTCTTTTATGTATATAGATTTTATTCAATTAGCCAGTCCGGTTAAAACATATGATGGGCTCTTATTGGTTTATTTTTTTTAGTTTTCTCTGGTATTATCCCGTGAACTGAAATCATTTGGTTTAATCCTAAATCACCCTAATATATTGTGTCACTAAAGCCGGAGGCGTGTAACCAATATATATGGACGCATTGATTGAAACTGGCAAGAAATTCAATACATTAGCAATATGAGTTGCAAAAAATGCTAACGATATGATATAGAAAATTAGCACCTAATGTGCTCTCTTAAGGGCCAAATTAGCGCGTATACTGGATAGAGAGGGTACACAGATATCTCTAAAGATACAGATAAGTCGGCGCGTACATCCCGCCGGCAATCGGATTCATATCCGAATTAATAATCTCGATGTAATATGGGAACAACTCGTTATGTATGATACACTTACATTGAGCTATGAAATTGATTAGAGGATACTTTAGTAAATTTTCTGACAATACTTGTGATATGGTCTGTGAAACATGAGACGCGTGAGCATTGCACTCTCACGTGAATTGAGTCATGTCCTACTTTGTTTAAAAATAGTTAATATTATATATGAAAAATAATTAGAATTTAGTAAATAATAAATTTAACAGAAATATATTATATTTTACTTCAATGTTTAACTGTGCCTGACTCATTTTTAATCGACTTAAAAAATTAAGTTCTCAATTCGTCTATATGTTTGTTACCCCATTACTTTGGTGGTACGATTTTAATGATACTTTTTTATTTGAAAGCTGTTGTTTCCCGTGTGGTCCCATTTCATTTCGTCTAATTTTGACAAAGGCATCCATGAGTAAACCATATATGTCTTAATTTGCGTCAAGTATGTACGCCACAAATCGACGAATAATTTAAAATCACGCCAACCGATTTAGAGGATTCATTTTTTCTTCAGAAGTAATTTGATGAGAGTTTGGTAAAATTATGATTTATTCTATTTCGTCGTTGTTATCGCGTAATAGCGTTTAACGTTTGATTCTAATTAACGTTGGTTTTTAAATTTGCTCGTAAATAGAAGTGTTTCAATACAAAATCCAATTTACTATAGTAAATGGTAATATTACTGTTCCACGTATAGATCATCACGACCTGGAACCAACCTCAAATACTACTTGTGTGAGTGTATTGAAGGTGTATGTGAGCAGCAGTGATTACTTAAGATCAGACGAGCCGCACGCTATTTTGCCCAAAGTATTTAAAGTAATGTTATTAACAAAGGAAATACAATAGTTTAGTAAAAATATGCCATTAAAATAAAATAAAAAGAAAACAATATAATCAAACGTTTTCATAGCTCGGCGTCGATATTAGATGGATTTAATTTCCGCATCATCGTGTTTTGATATTAAATCTCGTTTACTAATGTGATATAAATGTGTGATACTTAAGAATTGAGGCTGTTTCACTTAACCGGTCTGCATTACGATTAACTTTTATGTAAATTGATAAGTCTATGGTAAAGTAGATGTGTTTACGAGTATATTGTGACTAATAATTCTACGCTGTACTTAGTGTTTACTAGGGTATTAAGTTCTCCGCCACAAATCTTTCGTCATAGAGCTCACACTCTACCACATACAAAATATAATTAGCTTGGTGAAAAATGGTCAGCGAAAGTTACAGTCTACCCGTCTAGGATTAAAACCCGTGATAGCTTATTAAGATAATTTAGTGAGTGATAGTTTATTATTATCCTTATGCTTGTAAAATGAATGCACATGTCATTCAGAGGGAAAGGGATAGAAATATATGGACCTGTTCTTAGCCCAATTTTAACAACACTTAATTACGGCTTAATTTTGAACCATATATCAGCGCGTACTAATTTATCGGTAACAACCCTTTAATATTAATTTTAGCAGGATCAAATCTAGTTCGTATGCCTTCTAGAGCCCCTTCTAAAGATCCGACTTCTTCATTATTTTTAGCAGGATCAAATCTAGTTGATATGCCTTCTAGGGCTCCTTCTAAAGATCCCACTACTTTATTATTTTAAGCAGGATCAAATTTAGTTGATATGCCTTCTAGGGCTCCTTCTAAAGATCCGACTTCTTTTTCAAAAATTCTTTGTCATTATTTCTTCGTTTATCCTGTTAATATATTCCAACCACTGTAGCATATAGACCTGAAGAGATATGACCTGTACGCAGGCAAAAAGAGCAATAATTTTTCTATAATCCTATATCCTTATCATAATATCTGCCATCCTTATTAAACACACAGACAACTTTTATTACTTAGTTGACTGAAATACAATAAATAAATATTTTTTCTTATAATATATATAATGATAATATCTTTCAAATATCCATCACCTTTGTCATATCTATTAGTTTCTTGTGTTTATTTTGTACAGTCATTCGTCAAAGTTCAGAACATTTAAGTGGCCATAGCAAATTGAATTGTCATTAAACAAAAGAAATATATGTCTTACCTGTACAACTAATTTGTATGCAAATTATTTGAATATTTCCCAATGAGCATCTGTTCTGAACGTTAAACTTCACGTCATGCAGGCTAAGCGCACAGTTGGGCAACTTTTAATCCGCTCCCCTATGCCGGGCAGTCCAGTCCGTACGGAACTTTAGTTCCTACATCATTATACCATGCAGATAGCACTCGAGATACCAAGTTGGTCGTTTGAGCCGAGTTCAGAATAAGAGGCCCGCACTAGAACGTCGCAAATCTCACGTATTTGATCGCCCGTTACCGGCTACACCGAGTGTTGTTACATGTGCTAATGATAAACTTATAGAGCTGGTAATGCCACTCAGAAAAATATATTTTTTAATAAGATTCTTGTTTCAATTCAAGTTTTAATTCAAATAATTTTTTAATAAGATTTTTTTTGATTATAGGAAAAAGGGCATCACCTGATCTTAAGTGATCACCGTCGCCCATAACATCGACAACACCGGATGAGCTGGCGGTGCCTTCTCGGCCTTTGAGATATGAGTAGGCTCATTTCTAGCACACGCTCTCTTTATAAAAGTATTAACATTTTAAACTTAAAATAACTTTACACATACACAACAGTCAATCATATCATTTATTATAAAATATCATTCTTATCATTTATACAAAAACATATCGGGCTCAAGTTAATGTCAGAAATAAAAGTACGACAAATGGCTTATTTTTCAAAAAGAGAAATGCTCCGATCGTTACCAAACTCGTCAGGTCAATCTGAAGATTCCCTGAAACTTTCATTGAAATCAGTCCAGCCGTTTTGCAGCCTATACGGATCAAACACACACACATTCTCTTTTATAGATATATAGATGTATGGTATTACAGCTCTAGTAAATTATAAGCAAGGGATCACATGATGTGTACAAATCAAATAGGCGGGTGTATCTGCAGCCAATCAACAATTTCAAGATGTTTGCTCGACGGCGCGGTACGTGAGCGTCTCGCTGCCAGTCTCGGTATGTTAACATTGTACGACTTCGGACGAGTCATCTCGACTATTTTCTCAAATATCTCACAACGGACGTTTGGCGTTTCCGTGTTCTAATTGAGATGCTGGCAGAGGTCAGGTACGTTCGCTTGCTTGGTCGGGAGAATTATGTGGATATATCATTGATATTGATTTTGCATGTAAAGCTTCTTTAAAAAAAAACAATAATAGTGGATATCACGATAAAGATATAAACGGATTTGTTTACGGTCGAGAATTCAAATACCAATTGGAATTGGTTTTTATGTACAAAAAATAATTTGCTAAAATTTTTGCTCTGTGCAATGGCGATGGGCTCCCCATCTGTCATATCATCATCATCATCAGCCTGTGTCTATCCAATGCTGGAAATAGGCCTTCCCCAATGCCTTCCACCATATACAATCCTCTCTTTTCGCTGATCCCGCTTTCCGTATCCTGCCACTTTCGGCTACCCTTATAAGGTCGTCCGTCCATCTGGAAGGAGGGTGCCCCCAGGCCTATGCGCGGCCTCCATTCTGTCATATAAAGAACTTGATACAGCTTTGTGAAAATCTTATTTTGCAAGCCTCATAACGTACAGCACTTGAGGTACAGCTTTACTCTCAACACGGCAATTTAAGCTATTTTCTGGTCTTACAATGTCTGTATTAGAATCATATTCCAAGTACGATAGTACGTCTAGACGTGTGTCGAGAAAAGAATGTGATTGACCCATCTCATGTTTTTAAACAATCATTCCATATTCTTCTCTTTTGATCTTCATTCACATCCATACAATTGCGCATATATAATCGTCAGTTGAGGGTACTCCTTCCCAGTCTACTTTTTTATTTAATAAGTTAAAAGTTATAGCCTTTATATATGTCCTATTGCTGGACACAGGCCTTCTCTGTAAAGAGAGTATTAGGGTGTAGTGGCGGGTGGCGGACCTGGCCCTAGTGCGGATTGGCAGACTTCACATCTCTTAGAAATTTTTTTCTAAGACATGTATGTTTCTTCACGATGTTTTCCTTCACCGCCGAGCGCGTCAGCACATGAAATTGCAACAGCAAATTTTTTGGTGACGCCGGGACGCTGAGCTGCCACGGCTCATTTTTTTATTAATATATCGTTATTTTATTTATTTATTTATTTATTGTAAACCTTAGGTATAAATAAATGTAACAATTCATATCAAAGCTTTTCTTATTATTTGATCAGATGAACTGAATCTTGTTTCATTATAATTCCATTCCCTGATTTGTATTCAAAGTCAATAGCACCGGATACAATATAGTACACCGCGACGCATTATACATGTTAAGGAATTGGAATATGTGAGGCACGAAAACAAACTTCATGGTACTCTAGACTAAGTTTCTTTACCCTAACAAGTTAAGAATTTAAATGTTTGAGACACTCAGGATACATCGAAATATTGTAATTAAAATTAAACGGGAGGTCACCGAAATACAAGCCACAATTATTGTGTCGTGTGTGTAGATAATCTCTACACACAGTCGACTCTAAAATTTACGTAATAGTGACCATTACCATTTTTTTCAAGTCTTAATCCGTGATTGTTTTTAAAAAAATTTCGATATGAGAATACAAGCAATTTGTAAGCATTCTAAAGAAAATTCCACATTTTACTTTATTTTATTTTATTGTATAAAATATATTTTAATCTCATAACTATTTTATTTATGTATCATATTTATTAAACTCTTATTGTCTCTATAAATTCCATATAAAAGTAGTATTGCGCGCGCACGTCTTTAGGTAGTCCTGGGCACCGCTGAAAATCAGCGTTGTCGCATCCTTGCGACAGCATATGTCGAGACGGTGTCCGATATTGGCATCATATGTTTTGTATTATTTGTCCGTGTAACTTTAACTGTGTTTTGTCTATTTTTCATTCTTTTTAAATGTGTGTTATTTTCTGTCTGTGATGTGTTTTTGTATTGTGATGCCAATAAATAAATGTCTATGTCTATGATATACTGTTTTCTCATGGATGCTATTGTGCTAACTGGATTACACTGAAATACTTTCAAATAAAAAAAATTAAACATCAAAATCGGTTCACCCAGTTGGAAGTTATATGGTGACAAACATAAAAATAAGAAACATACAGACGAATTGAGAATCTTCTCCTTTTTTGAAGTCGGTTAAAAAGTACATAATAAAAATTACGAGCTCAAAAATACTAAGTGTAACATAAACACGGTTCGCTTTGCTCTTATTACAAACAGCATGCACGAACAATATAGATTGCACTGTAATGTGGAAGTATATTGCGTTAATGCAATTTAATCTGCGCGCACGCATCACGAGCTCGCCCACGCGTGTCTTTCCACACGAGTCATAAAGCTTGTCTTCCACTGACATTTGTAAGATAAACCAAAAAAATATCTTTATAAATATTGCAAAAAAACTGCTTAATGAAAGAGATTCTTTTTTTAGCTCCTTTCCAGTGAGCATCGCCTTTTATGTACAGTTTCTTACGTAGCTGGACGTACGTTCTTATAGTGGCAGGTTGGAATACCAGCGCGCTTTTAGCTATAATAATATATATATATATTTTTAAATTTCAGGTAATGCCCATATTATTAGCAATACTAATTTTACTTGCAAACTACGGTAAGTAACAGTTACCGGTAAAAAAGAAAATCATAATATAGATTAAAATATACTCTGAACTAATTATAATTTTTTAAAGATTGCTAACAATTTTTTTTTCACAAATATTATTAACATTCTTGTTAACCATTCCAAATAAGTTTAGGCTTGTGTTATGCGATTGATCACGTCAATAGTCGAATGGTGGATTCAAATCACGACCTTTCGTTTCGCAAATTGTCCCCTAAACCATTATGTTATTAACCCTTAAATCAAATTAAACTAAAAATTCATACCCCAAGACATTGCTTAGGGTAATTATTTTCCGACAATAAAAGTTATTAGAAAACCGATAACAATTTAAACCCTTTTTATAAAATAGATCGATACTCGTTGATATGTTATTGTACACCAAAATCAAACAACAAACAAATTACAGAAGTAATTTAAAATTGGTTGTACAATGGGTGTTAAATACTAAAATATAAGAGTTATTTTTTGTTTCCCATATGATGTACAACTGCATCCAATGCTTAAGAGATCTTGGAGATCTGGATCTAGAAGTATCGGGGAGTCCCACTAAGAAGTTCACTGTGTAGCAGCTATAACTTTTCATTTTCTTGATACCAAAGAAATCTTTTACTTCAATTTGTGTGCAGTGTACGGCGATTGTTTAACATTTTATTAATGGGAACTAATAAGGCACAAGCAGCAGCCAACGAATGTAGTTCTGTCTACATCGCTTTAGCTAAAATGATGTGAGAGCATTTGTTTTAAACAATACAGATTGCTATAAAATATTTTCTCTTGCTATGTGCCTCGTACCTTATTTGGGAATGTACGTGCTAAAGTAATTTAAACAAATGGCCGTACGACAGTGTGTGAGAAAGTAGAGATAATCAAAGCTCACCGTGAAAATGTACAATAAGCTTTATGCCCTTAAGTGTTTATACGACTAGTTTTGGAAGTGACTCTGAATACCTGTACCGCGTAGAAATATTTACATACTTCTTTTTGTCTGTTGAATATTAAATTGAATTTATTATTCCATTTCCAATATATATTAACATTTGAAACGTTCCAAACCAAGCTAGTTTTCCGATTTTCTGGTCCAATAATTAGAATCTTCGGCATCATACACTCCACATCATTAGGGCACTACTACACCGCCCTAAAAAACAAGTCCATTCTTGCTTATGGAATACGGTATTAACGCCTAAAACACATTCCTATAGCCTTTCAATTGCACTTGCTATATCACCATAGAACAAAGTATGCACAATACCATTGGGCGCTGTGGTATCACCACGTGGTACACACAACACAACCTGCTGCGATTTTATTGTAAAAGCTTTGTAATATAGATAGAGAGACATAACATCATGGCTAAGGTGGCTTCATCCTATCCCTTGAAAATCGTTTGTTTAATTTATACACGTAATAAGACCGTTACGGTCCTGATCTCTACTTTAGCGTTAGAGATACAAAGCCGGTTACGCACGCACGGTAGTTGCAATTCGGTACGCTCAGTCCTGAACACTAGATTGGTTCGGTATGCGAGACCGTCGTAATTAACTCCAGCCGTCCGCTTGCATGTCCTAAGTATGGTTTATTTGACATATGTACAGTCGTGATTAAAACTCTTAAGTAAATTCTGTAATTTATTTAAGTACATTATTACAAAATTTTAATGCAAAAAATACTCTACATCTACGAATACGTCTAAGGGTACGCCAGCGACGACGACTGCGCCTTCGTCAACGACTCTGTCTACCGCGTCGCCTACGTTTACGTCCACGTTTACGTCTACGTTTACGTCCACGTTTACGTCCACGTTTACGTCCACGTTTACGTCTACGTTTACGTCTACATTTACATTATCACCTGTCACTCGTCACCTGGCACTTGGCATGTTTTCTTTTTGTCTTACGTAAATAAAAGTTTAGAAATAATGTAATGTTCGGTTTTGCTTATGTCTATGTTCCTTAGTTTATGCAATCAATCACAAAAACTTTCGTATAATTTTGATTATTTCAAAATATATCACAAATCACTTTCGTTCACGTCATTACGCGCTCCAGTCAGGAAACTATCACGTTAAAGAGCGAACGCACGCATGGGTGCAAGCCCGATTGTTATTATTATTACTCAATGGGTACAGTTAAGGCCGCCCACTTATCATCTTGTGTGTAACAGAACCTGGGCTAATTGGGTCGGGAGGATATCAGATGTTACTCTGTTATTAAGGTGAGATGAATCAAGACATGAGCATTTAAATCTTTCGCACCTTACCTATGAACAATGTACTACACTCGTGCACAAAAATAGTCGAGTAAAAAAGTTTGAAAATCTCGGAAGATTACTTACTATACAAGTAATTGTTAACTAAATTGAGATTACTTGTTAACTAAACTATACAAGTAATCGTTTCCTATCATCAGAAGTTTGCACTATTACAATGACAATTTCTGCAACGTGTAGGACTTAACTTCAGAAGTGGATATTTTTAGCAACTCATTTATTAGGTTTAAAACTTTATTTGTAAGTAAATTATCCTGACTGGATTCTGTTTGCTTTTTCTAGTTTGTACGCGGATGCAAAATTTAAATTATAATAGACCAATCATTCTCGGCACTGTTGGTCGATAAGAACTTGTAAAAATATATATAACATAATAGACAATAAGGACTGTTTGTTACCACAATAAAGAGAAAAAAAAAGATAAATTTTAGAATTTGAGATCATAAAATAGAATAAGAAGTTTCAATGGTCACATAAATAAATCTCCCCGATTCTAACATTAAATATCTTCTCTGTCGATTCCTCAGCTCGAGGGTCGTGACCACCAAGAGAGCTGCTCTTAACCAGCACTCCCCACTCTTTCCTATTTTGGGCCATGTGGATAGCTGCCTGGAATTTTACTCCGGTAGCTACTGTAATAGAGTCCGTCCATCTAGTCGACGCCCTGCCTCTGCTTCTTCTTCCCTCGACACAGCCAACCAGGATTGGTTCGGTTGGCGGCGAGCTATGTGGCCGAAGAAGGAAATCATTCGGCGAAAGCAGATCGTGGAGAGACGAGTCTATTTTAGCTTAACGTTAAATATAAATGGCATGTAAATAAAGTGGTAACATATTGCAAATAAACATTCATTAAAATAAAACACAACGAGCTAGCGAGGCGGGCGCAATTTTGTTTTGCGGATTTCCTTCGTTTTTTGCTCAGGGGTTAGTGTACGTCCCGGTCGCTTCCTTTTACAACTCGGTTGCGGAGTGAAGTTAATGGCAGTGAAATAAACTTATGAAAACTTAGGACATAATATACAAAGACATAGAGAACACAATTGTAAGGAAAGATTATATCTTCCTTAAGTTATTCTACTTGGGCTCATTATCACGCATAAAGTCCGACTTTAGCACGGTAAACGACAGTATTTAGAACGCAAATAATAATACGTTTATAGATGTAGAGAAAGACAAAATGACTCACGCACTTCTTCTCCGCTTCAGTGTCACGGCGGCACTACTTACTTCAGAAGAATAACGGTTTAACTGCTTGAAGACAACTGCCTTCCGCACCGCCAGGAGCGCCATATTTAACTCTGTGTCGATGCTCCGAACTCGATGGCAGATCAGGCCACAGACAGATGCACGGCACATAAAAACATAGAATCATCAAATTCGGTTTACTCAGTCAAAAGCTATGAGATAACAAACATAAAAAAATACATACAGACGAATTGAAAACCTCTTTTTTTAAGTCGGTTGAAAATGAGTTCTAACGTCCTTTTGTAACTCTTGGCGAGGAGATAGTTACAACTTTTGCTATGCGATTTTCACCCAATGTGAGAGAGTAGTTTTATATTTATTTTGTATTAAGAAAACCGAAAACAATTTATTGGACCGACTTGGACTTGAACCAGCAATGATCATTCGGATCGTATGTTAAACAGCTTTGCCATTAGGCTATCACTGCTTAATTTATACAAGCTACATTATCCAGAAGTAGTATAGGCTATAATTTATGTTTGTAGTAATAAGATTAGGAGGAAAGATCTTGATCTTAGATGTGCGGTGAGGATATGTTCTTAGAGTCGCAACATCAACAGATTTGAGGTTTAATTTGATAGTTTTTCTGTGTGTTTCATCTTCATCATAAGTAATCTAAAACTGGAATATAGAATGGTTTTGGGTACGGTCTGCCAAACGTAGGGTCGTAGGTATCAATCCACAATTCGACTATTGACGTGAACCACCTCCTAGCACAAGCTTAAACTTAATTGAAAAGTTAACACTAGAATGTTAGCAATATATGTGAAAATCTAACATTTAAAAAAAATCCGGGTCAAAATTGCTACAGTCAGAATTGGTTATATAGAAGCTATGACCTGGTCAATATCTGATGATAAATAGTGCTAGAATATCAAAAATTCTTTTAAAGATGCATCACTTGCTGGCACTACCTTCTATATAAAATATTTTTTATTGCAATGTAATAATAATTTGAAAAGAATATAATGTAATTGTAATTTTTACTTAACAAAATGGAAGCCCACGCACCGTTCTATAATTTAGATATAGCAAATTTTCATTTACTCGCAGTTTTGAGTTATGAATTTTTAATGAGATCGCGAGAGAGATTAAGAGTCAGAAAGTCATTTCCCGGTAAAGGAGAGGAGCACAAAAAAAAAGGATTGCTTCAGTCGCTGCGTTTGTTAGAGTGGGGCCAGGGAGAACGCTGAAATATCAAAGCGCGAGTGCACATCATTTGTCTGCGATTTTAATTTTGTTTCGGGCAACTTTTTGTTGTTTTATTAAGTTTTCGCCCGTTTCCTGGCCCCGTTATTCAAACTGTACCTATCTCTCGAGGGCAATCCACATCGTTTCGGTTTCGGGTGGTGTGCCGCTTAACCAAATTCTATTTTTTATTCTTTTTGGCGTATGTTTTTTGTTATTATTTGGGTTCTCGTTATGATTTCAGCTGGCGGGACGTCTGTGCCAGCTCGAGCGTTGTTATAGTTCTGATTGCGATAGAAAATTGCATGTAGTGCGGACAATTTTTTTTTCTCTTTTCTCTCTTTGTGTGCCTGCAATAAAACATGCCAGTATGATTCCATTTTTCACAATTTAATGACAAAGTTGTCTTTTTTTTTTTCTGTAATAATAGTATCTCCTTTCACTAGGTACTGGGAGTTAATTTTTATTTATGATACCAAATTAAATGAAATCAAATTAAATACTTATTGTTCTTTATATTTATACTTAGAGGCCGGTGCCGGTACAAATGACATTGTTGGTTGCCATTTAAAGAGTTTATTTACCACGCGCTCGGCGGCGAAGGAAAACATCGTAAATAAACCTAGTGTCTAAGGAAATTTTGTAAGACATGTGAAGTCTGCCAATCACTAGGACCGCATTCCGGACTATGTCCTGTACTCTATTTATCGAGAAGGCCTGTGTCCAACAGTGGGACATATTTATAAAGGCTGTAACTTTAAATTATTGTAACTTTAAATAGGGGAGACGCTATAGTTATTGGCCCCTATACAGTTATTAGCCAATTCCATTTTGATGTCAAAAAACTAGCAACATCCTAGATAAATGGTAGTTTGTAAACAACATAAATGACAATACTTTTCTTATCTGTCAAAATGTTGCAACAAAATTCCGCTGGTTTCAAAGATTCCTTTTCGGTGTCTGATTTTTGGCTGGCGGCACAAACGCAGGTAACTTTGTTAAAAAATTGTTAATACTGCAAATTTTTTTGATACAATATTTTGAAAATTATGTTTTGTAGTTATGTTATTGAAATCCCATAAAATATGTACTAATTATGCGTAATAAACAGGTTTAGTTGTAATATAAACTATATTTTCATCATAACCTCAAAAATTTGTTGTGGCCAATAGCTGTCACTATTATTTGAATAACTTACAGTTATTGGCCTTATATGCCAATTATTGTATTTTATAAAAAAATATGAAATAGTGTTATTGATGAATAAAACGTCTTCTGCTATAATATTAAGCGTCCAAATCAATTACAAAAAAAATTAAACCACAATGAACAGTAAATAGCCTAGGCCAATAACTGTGTCGTTTGTAAAACTATCTAATATAAAATAGTAGGCCAACTACTATGATCTATTTTGATTAAACTGGCTATAAATTTTGTACTGGTCTATATCAGGTTCCTGAGAAGAAATAATGCCGAAGATACCTCAGTACACTAAACAAGCTCTTGATGAGGCATTAGAAAAAAGAAATAATAAAACAATGTCATTAAGAGCGGTCGCAAAAAAAATTAATATACCCAGAGCAACGTTACAATTTAAACTGAAAAATCCTACATCAAAATCTAAATTTGGACCAACGCCGTATTTGTCTAGCGAGGAAGAAAATGCCATGGAAAAGTGGTTAGTTAAAATGGCTCGTCAAGGCTTTCCCAGAAAGTCGGACGACGTTCTCGACACCGTTCAAAAATTTTTGATTGACAATCCTCGCACCACCCCTTTTCTCAATAATAGGCCTGGCCAGGGATGGCTAAAAGCTTTTTTAAAGCGTCATCCCAGTGTCGTTAAAAGAACCACCGAGGGAGTCACTAAAGCCAGTGCCTGTGTGTCTGAAGCCGACATAAAGAAATGGTTTCTTCAAATAAAGAATTACTTAATATGTGAAAACCTGTTAGAGGCAATTCATGATCCACAACGTGTGTTTAACGCTGACGAGACAGGATTTCAGCTCTGTCCCTCTACTGGTCGCGTGCTTGCTGCTAAAGGTGACAAAAATGTTTATGCTGTGGAACAAGGCAACTCAAAGGAAAATGTGACAGTCTTATTTACATTTTCTGCTGATGGTAAGACATGCCCTCCTTTAATAGTATATCCTTATAAACGACTGCCCGAAAAAATTGCGAAATCAGTGCCATTGAAATGGGGTATTGGACGCAGTGATACGGGATGGATGACGGCGGATGTTTTTAACCAGTTCATCACCGAAATATTTGCCCGTATCTTGCAGAAAATAACATTAAAACCAGTTATTTTATTTATAGATGGCCACAAAAGCCATATCACATTACAGCTAAGTTTAACTTGTAAAGAGCTAGGAATTGAACTAATTGCTCTTTACCCCAATACTACCCGTATCACTCAGCCTGCAGACGTTTCTGTCTTCGGTCCTATTAAGAAAATGTACCGTAAAGCAGTTCGAAAATTTCAGTCAGAAAACGTTGGTGAGGTTGTTACGAAGATGAATATTGCTATTATTTTAAAACAGTCATAGATGATTTAAAAACTGAATCTATAATAAATGGTTTCAGAGCATGTGGTTTGTGCCCCTTTGACGAAAACGCAATAGATTACTCAAAATGTCTAGCTACAGAAAAAAAAATTGAAGAGTGCAAAGGGGAAAAGAAGCTAATGTCCCTAAAAGAATTTGAAAATATTGTAGGGACCGAAATGATAGACAAGATGAAAGTACTAAAATCTCAGGGTGCCATCCCGAATAATACGTCTCCTACACTATTTAAAATTTGGTCCTTTTTTCAAAATGATCTCCCACAAACAGAAGCCACTAATATTGAAATCCAATCTGCAAATTACACAACAACAAATGTAAATCTTACCAGCGAAAATAATATGACAACAGTGAAAATTACTATGACTCCGACAAAAAGTCCTACAGATTTGTGTCAGCCTTCCACTTCTACAACGGTAACTACTTTAACAGAAACTACTCATCTTAATAAACCGATTAATGATTACCTAAATAATGTCCCAGAAAATAAGAAAAAGTTTATTCGAAAGACAGAAAAAATCCCATTCGTCATAACGTCTGAGAATTTTAGATCAGTTATTGAAAAAAAAGAACTAGAAAAGCAAGAAAAAGAAAATCAAAAAATTGAAAGAAAAAGAATAAGGGATGAGAAAGTAGCTGCACGGGAAGAAAATGCTCTGAAGACAAAGAAAGGCAAAGGCGTAGGGAAGAAGTCAATAAAAGGAAACAAAAAAGAGGGAAACGAGACTGAAACTACTAATGAGAAAACTGCAAACAATTTTAAGACTGAAAACCAAAACGACAGGTCTAAACCAAAGATATTATCAAATTTTGAAGTGGTTACTTGTGATACGTGTCGACGTTTAGCTGTTAAAAATAAGTCCTTATTATGTAGTTCTTGTAAAAAGTTTTATCATCGTCATTGTATTCCTATTAAGCACCAGGAGCACATTCCAGATGACGATGAGCTTTCTGGCTTTATATGCCAAAATTGTTTTTTATTAAATGATGATTCCGAACCTTCCGAGGATGAAAATCATCATGAAGACATATTTTAGCTATTACAGATTTTATTTTCTTTGTTAAGTTTCATTTTATGTTTGATTTATTTATGTGGCCAATAACTGTATGAGGTCATGGCCAGTAACTGCAATACTAAGGCCAATTACTAGAATATTGTGTTTTATGTTTTTATCTTACTTTTTTTCCTAAGATGTTTAATAAATGTTTACGTAATACGTTTTAACAAATAAATACACTAATACAGAAACATATGGCACCATTTTTATTTTTATCTAGCTGGTATATTTATTGGCAATTGAAAATTTCGATCTTGAAGTCGCTTAACTGGCCAATTACTATACCGTCTCCCCTAGTTTGACTTTAAATAATTGGTGATATTCCGGCACACCGTCAGCTGTGTCTATTATACAGATGACTGTGACGACGCCACAGGAAGACCGATGACAAGGGCAATGGCCGCATCAAGGGAGAGGATAGTGGACTACAACCTAAAAACGGCCATGAGAAGCAGGGACACAGCGGTCGCGGAGTAGCTAATAGCAATTCTGCGACGCGTGAACCGAGGCGATCTCTGGCCACTTCCAAATTCAGGCATTATATATAAAAAAAGGAAAATAGTAACTGTAGAAGTGGCACTCTTTTAATAAATGCAGAGTGAACAATTTAAATGTATTGGAAAAGAGCACCGACACAGGTCTGTGGTTGTGTGTGCGATCTAATAACAATAATATTATGTGATGTATATATACTGAAAATTCTTAATGTCTTGTGATTGTAAGCAAATACTTAAAAAATGCTGAGACCTTCTAGTAAGCAAGAAATATACTTGTGTAAGATTTAATAAGATAATAAGATCTCGCTCTTCCATATCAATCTTATTATACTATACAGGGGGTTTTTTAAATACATATATATACTCGTATATATCTACATATCTATATATATATATATATTATATATATATATATATATATTTATTATTACTATAATATTAATAAAAGTATATAAAAACATACTTCTAAGGTTGTAAACGAACATAGTCATGTTAATACATACATGCTATGACATCTATAAAAATAAATAAAGTAGGAATGTCTGTTTGTAATATTTAAATAACTGCTTTTTACTGCATGCATTTAAACGTATTATACAGTATATATACCGTAATAATATTTTTTACATTTTTGTCTCTCCGTCTATCTGTTTGTACCAACTAATCTCTGTACTGGTTGGACCGATTTTGACGGGACCCTCACTGGCTTATTTTTTAGAAATATTTGAATAAATATTTATTTTTTCCACGGACTGATCGTCGGTGCCTTTTTTATTTGTTACTTCTGCTCCGTTTATAAAAGAGTTTACTTAAGGCTTCAACACTTCGCCTTCGCAGAGGCCGTCAACACCTTTACTTGATTGGCGTGGTCTATCGCCTTCGGGGCTCTGTTCCGAAACGCCATCACGATGTTATAGTCTACCAGTCTCTCGCTGGTGGCATTCATAGCCTTTTGGATGAACTGGGCTATGGCGTCATTGCTGCTGTCTGCATAGTATGTGCAACTGATCGTGTGATGATATATTTGAAAATTATTTTTTTGGAATGAAATATTTATTTTACTTTTTACACACACAATTTTATTTTACCGACATGCACACACACAAAAATATTAGATACATATTATCAAATGTTATTATACATATTATATAACATATTCTATAAACATTTTCTTACTTCGTTTTCGTCCTTCGGTACAACTCTCCCTGCTAGACTAATACATAGCCTGTATTAGGGAGATGTTGTAACTCCGAGTTTATGAACTAAAGTTTGTTATATAGCTTATGTGGTAGTCGTGTGTTTTTGCCTCGACTGCATGGGGGACGTTGTGCAGTTGTAGGTGCTGTGTTGTGAATAAATAATTTTTAACCGCGGGTAATACCGGGGGGCGCATCTACTACATAAATAATTAAACGTATCAAGACATAACTTACCAATTAAAATTTTTATGACAAAAAATTTCCCATTGTTATTAAATATTATAATGAAGTGCTTTGCTATAATTTCTATCGTGAATAGCTTACAATTGTACACAGTGGTCCGGTGGTATTATTAGTATATGAGGTAATCCGGGCAAAGCGGAGTGCGTCTACTAGTGTCGACGTGGGCGCGTGTCCCATACCCCGGTGTCGGAGATTAAGTGCGTAAACCGTTTATAAATTAGAGCCTAACCCACGTCCATGTGTTGCGATACTAGGATTTACTTGTTTGCTAAATTACGATTTATACGTCGAACGGAACGTTTAAGGAGAATGCTTTAATGTTGCCATTAAGTAAATATTGTTGTAGGTTTTGTGGTATTAGCAGGCGTTTATTTAGGTATGCGCTATTTATGTATTTATTTATGAAAAAATGTTTATTTAGTTTTTGATGAAATCTATATGCCCTAACATTCAGATCACAGAGCCGTGGTTTTTTTTTTTTTATTTACGTGTGTAACAAAATGCGGATGCACACCCCGAAGCCATTTGGGCCGGCAACGGCGGTAGTGTCGGGCTTCAACCGACTAAAAATCTTCACACGGTATTCCCCCATACGACCATGTATGTGGGGGTCACGGGATCACATCCCACAGTTCTTCCGCAACCCCCGGCCGTACCCGTGTTTCGGGCCCTACCGAGGAAGGGTGAGAAGCAATTACTACGTTGCGACGCGTCGAATACAAACGCGCCGCCGTTCCCTGCAGAAATCCTCTCCGAGGGGGGCGCCGGACCAACGGCCTATGTCGGTCGCGACGACAGGTTCCCCGGCCTAAGGAGGCCACAGAGCCGTGGTAGCTTAGTTCCCAGTCGGTTACTTTAAGTTACACACACTGGCAACCCGAGTTCGAAGTCCGGTGCCGGTACCAATAAACTTGTTGCAATTTTATGTGCCAATTTACCACGCGCTCGACGCTGAAGGAAAACATCGTGAGAAAATTTACATGTCTTAGAAAATTTTTGTAAGACATAACTCCCAATTCGGCGCGTACGGATTATGCCCTTATACTCTCTTTACAGAGAAGGCCTGTGTCCAATAGTGAGACATATGTATATAAAGGCGGGTACTTTAACTTTTATAAGCCCTAACGGGACAAAGTGATTCCTAGCCGTTTTGTACCAATTTAACTGTTATTTAATTGCAAAAAAGCACCTGATGGAATTTGTACCCATTGACACTCGGTGATTAGTTCATCGCCTGACTCATTTATGGAAACTGACAAGTTTGGTGTATAAAGATTAAGATTGTTGGATTGTCAAACAATGTTAAGGCAGTAATAATTTTTTTTTCTTTAATTGTTCCATTCTTCTCGATTCTGGGCAACTTTTTGTTTCTTTATCCGGTTATTATCACCTTGCCGTACGGTCTTCTTTCTACGTACGACATTTTTAGTCTTAAAGACAAGCAAAGTACTTTTTTTTTTGTTGACGGGGGGAAAAATCTTCAACAAGATACTCCACCTTCTGGGGGAAGGCGGTGGTTATGAGGGGCTTTCACCCAATAAAACCGGTGGCCCTTCCTCGGACCATGCACCGATCCAGGATCTCCAGAGGAATGCACCGGAGCCCCTCTGTACTGTGCTCTTAGGAGCGTAAATCAAGTATGTATGTGCGCTACAAATGGGCGAATTACACAATATTACACCAACCGATTTCGACATTCGAAGTAGTTTGATGAGAATTTGGTTAGGTTCTTAAATCTTAATAAAATCTTATAATTCAAGAGAAATGCAAGGCGACACGGGCCAACCGATGCCGCCTGCTTCCCGGCTCCACTTTGGCGGACGACAAAGGCCCCCATTCTTGTCGTCCAGTGAAGCCCCTTTTAGTCGCCTTCTACGACAGTACATACCGTAGTCTTATTTTACGAGCTCAGAAATCCAGGGCTGGAGCGATATACCTAATCCATTCCACGTTTAATTTTGCACCAGTTGCTAAGCAACCTAGGCTTATAGAATATCATGTCGCCGTTTTAATTACGCGTCGCACACACTTCATCCTCATCTTACTAATCTCGTAATAGCTGTGCAAAATAAAAAGAAAGAAAAGCTAGCGAAGTAATTTTTTAACCCCCTATCAGATGTATAAAGCTCGCTGAAGATTAATTAAGTGTAGAAGCTTTTGTTCACAGTCAAGTTTTTTAATAAGTATGACCGGTGTGCGGCTGCTGTATGAAAGCTTGAATGGATTATAAGTGTCGTACATGAGACTTAAATGAATAGCTGGGTCTGAGCCATCCGTCATGTGATGAAAGATTAATATGGACGTGTATGTAATTATTTTTTTATCTATATCAAAGAACGATGTGTCGGACAAGATGTTTACATGATGAAATGTTATCAATATATGAAAATTAAATTTTGACTAACAAGTGTTTATGTCTTAGTAAGACGAAGTGGAGCGACGCTCTTCAGGACGGCAGAAGCTGGATGAGAGTGGCCGAGGACCGTGATCAGTGGCACGCTTTTAGAGAAGTCTATTTTCCAGTACTGGACTGTTGGAGGCTGTTAATGAAGATGGATGTTTCGGTATTTTGAACCGACATCAAAAGGAGAAGGTTCTCAATTCGTCTGTTCGTATGCTTTTATTTATGTTTGTTACCTCATAACTTTGGACTGGGTAAATCGATTTTGATGATTTTTTTATTCGAAAGCCGGTGCTTCCCATTTGGTTCAATTCTGATAATGGCAACCATGAGAAAACCGTAAAAGTCTTAAATATGCATCAATTATGTGCGCCACAAATGGGCGAATTACACAATATTACACCAACCGATTTCGACATTCGAAGTAGTTTGATGAGAATTTGGTTAGGTTCTTAAATCTTAATAAAATCTTATAATTCAAGAGAAATGCAAGGCGACACGGGTCAGCCGATTCCGCCTGCTTCCCGGGTCCACTTTGGCGGATGACAAAGGCCCCCACCCTTATCGCCCAGTGAAGCCCCTTTTAGTCGCCTTCTACGACAGTACATACCGTAGTCTTATTCTACGAGCTCAGAAATCCAGGGCTGGAGCGATATACCTAATCCATTCCATGTTTAATTTTGCACCAGTTACTAAACAACCTAGGCTTATAGAATATCATGTCTCCTTTTTAATTACGCGTCGCACACTTCATCCTCATCTTACTAATCTCGTAATAGCTGTGCAAAATAAAAGAAAGAAAAGCAAGTAATTTTTAACCCCTATCAGATGTATAAAGCTCGCTGAAGATTAATTAAGTGTAGAAGCTTTTGTTCACAGTCAAGTTTTTTAATAAGTATGACCGGTGTGCGGCTGCTGTATGAAAGCTTGAATGGATTATAAGTGTCGTACATGAGACTTAAATGAATAGCTGGGTCTGAGCCATCCGTCATGTGATGAAAGATTAATATGGACGTGTATGTAATTATTTTTTTATCTATATCATAGAACGATGTGTCGGACAAGATGTTTACATGATGAAATGTTATCAATATATGAAAATTAAATCTTGACTAACAAGTGTTTATGTCTTAATAAGACGAAGTGGAGCGACGCTCTTTAGGACGGCTGGCTGGCAGAAGCTGGATGAGAGTGGCCGATGACCGTGATCAGTGGCACGCTTTTGGAGAAGTCTATGTCCAGTAGTGGACTGTTGGAGGCTGTTAATGAAGATGGATGTCTCGGCATTTTGAACCGACATCAAAAGAAGGAGGTTCTCAATTCGTCTGTTCGTATTTTTTTTATGTTTGATACCTCATAACTTTTGACTGGGTGAATCGATTTTGATGATTTTTTTATTCGAAAGCCGGTGCTTCCCATTCTATTCTGATAATGGCAACCATGAGAAAACCGTAAAAGTCTTAAATATGCATCAATTATGTGCGCCACAAATGGACGAATACGAATCACGCCAACGGATTTCGGTGATTCATTTTTTATTGGAAAGGATGCACTTTAAGAGTAGTTTGATTAAAATTTGGTAACGTTCTGATTAAGATTTATTTCTTAATATTCCAACGATGATTCGGAAATGCAAATAGGGCGTCCGCGCGTAATAGAGTTTAACGTTTGATTCGATTTGAAGTCGGTTTTTCTTTTAGCTCGTAAAAATACTTGTTTTCTTTTAATAATATAGCAGCCAGTCTCTCTTACTGTGTGAAAAACGTAAAACTGTCTGTGTTTTTGTATGGATGTGTATGAAGATGAGGTGTATCGGAACTGCAGAAGATAGAAAAGTATAATTTATTCCTTTGAGCCAAGGATGTCTTTCATCATTTTTTGTTTCTTATTTATTTATTTGACCTCTACTTTATTTCGAATTATATTCGAATCGGTTCCATATTACAACAACAAAAGCCGCTCCATTGCTCTATCAGCAGCGCGTGGTAAATCAGTACATAAAATTGCAACAACGAATTTATTGGTGCCGGCACCGAGGATCGAACTCGGGTTGGTAGCGTACTACGCAACTTGAGACGACCGCAGGGACACTGAGCTACCACGGCTCCACACTGAGTTACCACCTACAAAGTAAGGTAGTTTTATAATTATTTTTATTTAAGGGTATATCCACATTAATTCTACGTTGTAAACAACACATTTCGCTGTTCCCGCGAAGAGCACGCGAGCAGCCTTCCATAATGTATTACTGAAAGTCCCCCATGTGTAGACTCGTTAATGAATCATCGCGGAATTGCATAAAATGATAATGATAAACGTATAAAGGGCGATCACGCACGCGTCCGAACGCGCTTGAATTTTTATTGCACGATGTAATTATATGACTAGTTGTTAGTATGCAAATAGATGAGGTATATGCTATCTTACTCGAAATTGAATATATGTTGTTCAAATTATTAAGACACAGAAATCAAAAACAAAAAGGGGCAAGTGATAACCACCGTAAACAAAGACAGATAGCCCCACAGGAATTATCGGTGCATTTATATTGCAAGTAAATTTACCATAACCTTTCTTGAAAGGGTCGACATTACAAAGCTAAGTCTTAACAATCTTTTATATCATAATTAAAAAAATATAAAAAAAACATTTAGTAGGATATACAGGGCAATAGCTCGCTGTTTTTAACTAAGCGTATTAGTGTCACATATGTGTCAGTGAGGCTATCGCTTATGTCATTAATACAACTAAATTATAATTATACGAACTGTTAACCACGGAATTAAAGTTCGTAAAGTCGAATACCTATCTTATTTCTTTACTATAAATTAACTTAAGGTTAACGTGGAGGAAATCTTCAAAAAGATACCCCGCCTTCTGGGGGAAGGCGGCGGTTATGTGGGGTTTTTACCCACTAAAACCTCCTCGGTGGCCTTTTCCTCGGTGCATGACGAGGGGCTCCAAGATCTCCAGTGAAACGCACAGGAGCCCCTCTGCACTGTGCTCAAGGAGCATCAGTCCCAGGGAGAGTGGGGAGGCTTACTCCTCCCCGTGCTCTCACAGTGTAAGGCTACACGGGCCAGCCGATGTCGCCTTCTTCCCGGGTCCACCTTAGAGGACGACAAAGGCCCCACCCTTGTCGACCACTGAACCCGAGGCCGAGGTAATAATTACTCTGAAATTCTGTAACAAAGGAGAAGTTAGTCGTTCGTTATAAATTAAAGGTAAATTGAACGATTCTCACTAGTTTAAAAATATCATGTTCATATCTTTAGCTGGTTAATATAATAACGGGTCGCATTAACTAGTTGATTATAGGCTGACGCAAACTGCATGATCATTACCGTCTTAATATTTGATTGTGTAAGTGATACGTACGGTTTCAGTCAACGTAAGTTAAGCTTATTTTACCACGTTTTTGTTAACATGCTCACTTGTCTATTTGTCTTTGTTGGGGTGGGATTTCGCAATCGATTCTAAGTAACTTTTCGATTTTTTCAAACAAGTTGGTTGAATTTGGGTGACTAGACATTGTTCAATACTTAGAGCCGTCTACTAGTACTTGATTGAATTTTAACTCATATTCTTTTCAACCGACTTCAAAAAAGAAGCAGGTTATCAATTTGTCTGTATTATTTTTTATGTTTGTTACCTCAACTTTGGACAGGGTTTTTGATGATTTTTATTTTCATTTGAGCTAATGTACAGAGGCGTTACCGACGAACAACACTAAAGCCTCTGAACTGTACTACTGCTCTTATACTATTGTGAGGAGTCAACAACATGACTCCTCACAAATCCTTTACATATCCAAAGAGTATTAACTCTTTGGTTTTAGTAGCACATACATTAACAACTAGTTATTCGTATTATAACACACATATACCATATGTGTTGAATAAACGAATCTGTTATAAATATATAGTAACTGGTAAATGCATTTGACATATAATCTAAACATTCGAAACGAATCATTCGATAGTCAAAAGAGCAACTATAATACAGTTATCTAACACGTGCATGTGATCGCCCTTTGTAGTTTTTGATTTTACTCTTAAGTTTAATAATATTATTATATATAATTTAAATTAATAATATACTTAAACGACAAGTAAATTTATGGATTAGGGGTTACCACATATCGCGCTCAATTGCGGTGTTGTTTCGTGCGCTCGGTCGCACCCCTGCGTTCCAAATTTGAAAATCGAATTTGATAGGATTGGGTCTACGGCGACGACACCCGTCTCGTACCACGAATTACACAAGTCAGCAACTTTCGAATATTTCGTGTGAAATCCCTTTGGGTGTAATTATTTCGATTTGTTTTGTAAATAATTCAAGAATGGAAAATCCTTTAGGTTTTCTGTACTGTTTAACCGATTTCAAAAAGGTAATGGTTCTCAATTCAATTGAATTTTTCTTTACGTTCAACTTAAGAAGTTAAGATTGGGTGAAGCGATTTTAATGATTCTTTTTTAATTTAGATAAGCTAGTGCTTCCTGTGTGGTCTAATTTAGTCTAGTTCTGGCATTAGCATTCATGAGAACTATATAAATCTTACAAGAGATCGTCCGCATTTGTAGTATCTAATGTTAAATCCAATAATGATATGATTTGAACAGTTTTTGTGTATACACGTAAATATTCTTGTTAGTTATAAACTTTTTTGTGTCATTTACGATGACAGGGACAGGGTAAACCACCACCAATGAATTATTAAAACTATCAAATTTAGACCATTATGATGGCAATGAACATTTTGTACGCAATTGGTTTAACAGACTAAGGCCTCAGTACAGACCTAAGGCTAAAACTTTACTATCAAAAACATTCAATAATAAAATTGGATTGAACTTTTAATATCGGAAATAATTTTTTATAAAGTGAAGCGTCAATAGGCTAATGGTTTAGGGTACAGTTTGCAAAAGGTTAGGTCGTAAGTACGAATCCACCATTAGACTTTGACGTGAACCATCTCCTAGCACAAGCTTAAGTTTAGTTGGAATGGTTAACAAGAATATAGTAATATTTCTTAAAATAAAAATAAATATCGAAACTAGCAGTATTTATAAGGTACCTCGTTCGAATCCAATTCGACTATTGACGTGAACCATCTCCTAGCAGAAGCTTAAGATTAGTTGGAATGGTTAACAAGAATGTTAGTAATATTTCTTAAAATAAAAAAAAAATCGAAACTAGCATTCTTTATAAGGTCGTAGGTTCGAATCCAATTCGACTATTGAAGTGAACCATCTCCTTGCACACGCTTAAGCTTAGTTGGAATGGCAAACAAGAATGTTAGTAATATTGTTAAATAGAAATATTCTTTTTTAATTTAGATAAGCTAGTGCTTCCTGTGTGGTCTAATTTAGTCTAGTTCTGGCATTAGCATTCATGAGAACTATATAAATCTTAAAAGAGCTCGTCCGCATTTGTAGTATCTAATGTTAATTCCACTAATGATATGATTTGAACAGTTTTGTGTATACACGTAAATATTCTTTTTTAATTTAGATAAGCTAGTGCTTCCTGTGTGGTCTAATTTAGTCTAGTTCTGGCATTAGCATTCATGAGAACTATATAAATCTTAAAAGAGCTCGTCCGCATTTGTAGTATCTAATGTTAATTCCACTAATGATATGATTTGAACAGTTTTGTGTATACACGTAAATATTCTTTTTTAATTTAGATAAGCTAGTGCTTCCTGTGTGGTCTAATTTAGTCTAGTTCTGGCATTAGCATTCATGAGAACTATATAAATCTTAAAAGAGCTCGTCCGCATTTGTAGTATCTAATGTTAATTCCACTAATGATATGATTTGAACAGTTTTGTGTATACACGTAAATATTCTTTTGTACTGCTGTCACGAGGCAATAAAATCTACTTATTTTTTGTTTTATGATATTTTAATGAGGCTATCTTTATCTACCTCTTTAGGGTTAAAATAACGTGATAGCGTATCTGTAATGAATCTAATTTTACGTGTATTTCGCTTGCAATCTATATTTGAATACCCAACGTTATATATGAGAAGTCGTTAAGCACATTTTGTATTTTAAATTTTTCCACCCCATGCAAGAAGCACCCATGTCAAAGGAGACAATTATATTAAATAACACGTTAAAATAAATCAAACCAGTGTGGTTCAAAGCCGGTGTACTTAAGTCGATTTGATCCAAATTACAACTATAATCCGATGGAAGTCAGAACGTGTCGACCCTCATTAGTAATATGGGCCTCATACTGCGCCACTCGTCATTATCGGATTTTCACGACACTTATCTGATGATTCGAATGGAACCTCATTACAGCTTCAGTAATTAAACATTATTGAGTAGTCGTTAAAATAAAAATAAATATCGAAACTAGCATTATTTATAAGGTACCTCGTTCGAATCCAATTCGACTATTGACGTGAACCATCTCCTAGCAGAAGCTTAAGATTAGTTGGAATGGTTAACAAGAATGTTAGTAATATTTCTTAAAATAAAAATAAATATCGAAACTAGCAGTATTTATAAGGTACCTCGTTCGAATCCAATTCGACTATTGAAGTGAACCATCTCCTTGCACACGCTTAAGCTTAGTTGGAATGGCAAACAAGAATGTTAGTAATATTGTTAAATAGAAATATTGTTAGCTATCTTTAAAAAATCATGATAAAACATTTGATTGCTTGTGTCAAAAATATCAGCTCCTCAAAAGTGACTTTTAAAACATTTACCAATCGAACTAACATATCGACAGTGTAGTTAGTGATTATTGCATTTACAACGACATCTATCCAATTCAATTGAATTTTTCTTTACGTTTAACTTAAGTAGTTAAGATTGGGTGAAGGATTTTAATGATTCTTTTTTAATTTAGATAAGCTAGTGCTTCCTGTGTGGTCTAATTTAGTCTAGTACAGACAAAGCAGCCTTTCACAAATTTAAAAGCTACGTAAAACGGTACTATAAGTTATATTTACTGTAAATTTGTGAAAGATGAATAAATAAATTTATTATTTATTATTATTTATTTGTTACCTCAGAACTTTTAGCTTTCATATACGCAGACGATATAGCCATTTGCACTGAGAGCCGCGATAAGTTACAAGAGGCACTTTTGGCGTGGAAGCAATAGCTGCAGATCGGTGGCCTGATGCTGAGTGTTGCAAAAACTCAGTTCATTACATTTAATGTACCAGACTCGAGAAGCAACAGCCCGATTCCCATTAACGGACAACTGGTCACTCTGTGCGATCAATATAAATACCTGGGTAATATGATGCACAGCTCTGGGAACTTGGAATGTAACATCCAGCACCGAATAGCCTCAGCGTGGCTTAAATGGCGAGAAGTAACTGGTGTTACCTCAGAACTTTTGAATGGGTGAACCGATTTATATGATTATTTTATTATTTGAATGTATCGATGAGAAAACCATATACGTCCTTAAAAAGTCGTCCGCACTACGTAGCCCTTAATTTTACACCATCAATTATTTGTTTTGAGGTCAGTTTTTGTGCTTACGTAAATATTCTTTTTTTGTACTGCTGTCACGAGGCAATAAAATCTACTTATTTTTTGTTTTATGATACTTTAATGAGGCTATGTTTATCTACCTCTATAGGGTTAAAATAACGTGATAGCGTATCTGTAATGAATCTAATATTACGTGTATTTCTCGCTTGCAATCTATATTTGAAAACCCAACGTTATATATGAGAAGTCGTTAAGCACATTTTGTATTTTAAATTTTTCCACCCCATGCAAGAAGCACCCATGTCAAAGGAGACAATTATATTAAATAACACGTTAAAATAAATCACCATCTCAAGCCCGAGGACTACTCATAGTCAGGAATTAACCACACGTCGGCAAAAAGGAGTCCAATCATTATGTTCAGTGGAAATTGAAAAAGGACTTCACACATCGACGGGCTGCACGGCTTCATTACTCGAACTCCTCCAATTACTACCAACTGGCTCATCTCGTTACGGTTGTGTCGTTCGATACAAAACTTTTCAATATTTATTTATTTAATAAGATACACCAACACCATTACATAAGCATATATTGTACAAATAATCAAATTTACAAACTAAGTCCTGTTGTGTATGCCAATGCTTATACAAACACACACACTACACTACACATTGACATCATTTCTCGTCTTTGACTGTAGCTCTTTTCCTTTTGCGCACAATTTTTTATTATTATTATTTTCACTTAATACTTTAAAAAGTTGATGACAGAAGGCACTGTCTCCTGAGATAACAGGTACACTATACTTAGTTCAAGAGACAAAGCTCCTGTATATTGTAACATGTTTGCTTGTATATTATTAATAAAGTTAACATTATTATTATTAATTACAGGTGTTAACAACATTCGCTATTAAAAAACGTAACGTTTTAATAATTAAGAGTTACAAAAATATTTTTAAATAATGAAAAAACAGTAATAAATTAATCAAATTGGCCAAATTAAATTATTGAATAATTATGAAAATGTCAACGGACGTGGAATTAGTACTAAGGAGGTTGTATGCACCAGAAATCCTTGGCAATGGCGAGTGTGACAGTAGGATTGCGGAACGTTAAAAATCATACAACAACGACTTATAGGATATTTGAATGGTACTTTTATATGGCCATTGATAGCTTTGTGTGGAAAAATTACACTTAAAATTTTGCAGTGAATATTCAATTTCAGTTGACATTTTCAATATCAGAAATTAAGAAATTGTGTTGTTGAGGCCACTGGAAAACAAAGTAGACATGACATGTAGACGTGTGTTCACATCATGATATCACAGACGACTTCATTCAACATTTAATACTCAATATTATGAACAAATTGAAGATTCTCGTCCTCAAACATCGCTAGATGAAGTAGAGTTTTCCTAATGACATCTAATCATGCCTGGTTTATATTAAATTAGCGTCTTTAAATTGTATTCTTAATTTTTTTAATTATTCTGGTAATTAAATTGGTAAAATTCGCAATGACATTTAAAATAAATCAAACCAGTGTGGTTCAAAGCCGGTGTACTTAAGTCGATTTGATCCAAATTACAACTATAATCCGATGGAAGTCAGAACGTGTCGACCCTCATTAGTAATATGGGCCTCATACTGCGCCACTCGTCATTATCGGATTTTCACGACACTTATCTGATGATTCGAATGGAACCTCATTACAGCTTCAGTAATTAAACATTATTGAGTAGTCGTTAAAATAAAAACATTCTGACGCAATTCCGGTATAAGCAAATATTGAATTAATTCTATTGATAGCTGTAAAGGTAGTGACACACTAGGTGAAATCCGGTTTTTTTTTTAATTATTAACATTTTCTTTACAAAATAGTTCGGCTAGATAGAGATTACAATCATTGTTCGCTTTTGGCTGACTTGATAGTATTTTTTTGATACTATCTAAGCAAGTGCGTCAATAGCCTAATGGTTTAGGGTACGGCCTGCGAATCGTAAGGTCGTGGGTTCGAATCCACCATTGGACTATTGCCGTGAACCATGTCCCAGCACAAGCTTAAGCTTAGTTGGAATGGTTAACAAGATTGTTAGTAATATTTCTGAAAAAAAAAAGAAATATAGGTAGCTTTCTTTTTTTAAAAAAAAAAAAAGTGCTTGATTACGATCCCACCTGATGTTAAGTGGAAATGCAGTCCTGGATTCTAAGGTGCACTAGCTTAGTAAATATCTATTCTCTCTACTCTGGAACTGAAATACCCACGTTGTAATCGGAGGGAAAGACAGACGCGGGCAAACTATTCCAGTCCTTTGCTGTACGAATAATGAAAGTTCCATTTCTCTGTTAGTTTTCTTTACGTACAAATAGAATGAACAAAAGAAGAAAATATGTGCTACTTTATCCCTTGTTACATAAGCATATTTTTTATACTTTCTCAGCAAGTGCTTGCGATCCCACCTGATATTAATCGGAAGTGCAGTCCTGGATGCCTGATAAGATCTACTCTTGAAAATACCCACATTGTAATCGGAGTAAAAGACATTTAAGGCGTTTTAGGTTAGTTAAAATTATTCTACGCTGTCTACCATATGTCTGAGCAGGATCCTAGAATATTTTGGTGACATTACCAGAAAAAAAAGTAAGCTAAGAAATAATGGTTTTTAAAATCGACGGTTGACGACAACGTTGGACTGACAAAATCCACCCTATGTGTACCTCAGCAATGCTTTGGACACGGCTGCAGATAGGAGGAAGTGGCGATGGATCACCAGCGACAGAGAGTTCCCACGAGATAGTCATGACCCTTAACATTGAGGTAACCAACACGAGTAGAAGGGTATTAAGTACACATATTACATAACCCGAACGAAGCGATTTGCTTCGTCTTTCATTCTTCGTACAGCAAAGGACTGGAATAGTTTGCCCGCGTCTGTCTTTCCTTCCGATTACAATGTGGGTATTTTCAAGAGTAGAGTGAATAGGCATTTACTAAGCTAGTGCGCCTTACCATCCAGGACTGCATTTCCACTTAACATCAGGTGGGATCGTAGTCAAGCATTTGCTTAGAAATTATAAAAAAAAACGAAGAATAAATATACCAGGAACACATAAATATTTATTACCAGCCACTCAAACTAAAGTCAAAACTTTCACCATACATAAAACAATTGGTATATCGTACGATCTACTTGATTTAATAGCAGTAAAACGATGAGGGCGAAGTTTCCCACATCACGTCGTTAAGTGTTAAAAGTTATAACATGTTAGGGTACTAAATTCAGGAGTTCAAAGTTATTCATGTTCCATTTAAATATATAGAAAGACCTAGCCAATATTGTGTTTATATTACTTACCCATTTCATTAGTAGATACTTCAAAGTTTTCTTTATTTATCGGCATAAACGGTTTCTTATATTTCTGCGATCGATCGATGTAGTTACATACGAGAAAGAGGTCTCTGCCTATCGCCTTTACAGTCACTACAAACTACATTTTCGACCGTCCATTCAGTTCCATTCGCGACCGTCGTTGCGAATAATCGCGTTACCGCTATTTTAAGGGTAGCCTACCCCTTAGATGTTAGGAGCGTTGCTGGAGTTTCTTCAGCCACTTCTTCTTCCACCGCTAACACTTCCCGAAGTGACACTCAAAGTTAGTTTAGTTTTGAATGTTCCATAGATTATCCGTGAAATAGCAACCGACCGGGTCATGGTTTGGCCCTCTCGGGCGCCCTCGCATCGGAATGTTAACGCGTAACATAGTAACCGTCCAAGCTAAGGTTATCCCTCACTGAGGGATCCTTGTCTCTAGTTATTAGCGATAGAGGTTCAGGCTAAGCGACCTAAAAGCTATGCCAACTCTCGATCCGGGGAAGCAATCAACGCCAGCTTTTCTGACCAATCTGTGTAGCTCATCAAAAAAAAAACATTTTGCGTACTTCGGAACAAATTCTGTTTGTATATGCTTTAATACAATCTCTTTTAGCCTTAAGTTTATATTATTGTCTTGTGTAGTTGTTTAGTTAATTTATTTGACAGTTAGGTGATCTAATGCGTGTTTTTTTAAATACATATCTTCATTACGTCTGTAACGTTTAACTCTAGTTATGAAGACCTGTAAATAGTTTTATGTCGGAACGAAGTTCCTTATCGGGCGTTGTAAGATACCTTAGCCATCAACAAACGTAACCGTAACGTTAAATAAAAGCGTAAGATTTTAAGTTTCAACTGGTTTAGGTAAATGACGCTATTAATTATATATTTTTATAAAATATTGTAAATAAAATAAAGGTTTTAAGGTAATTTTGTTAGGTACCTCGAATAGAACATAAAATTAAAAAGGAATTTCGTTCCTTTCTGGTGCTCCATGACACCACACGAATTTTAATTCATATATCTAGTTTGTAAGAACCCTGGGCTGGTTTTTCTTATAAGTAAAATATTAAATCAGATGGTATTTTGACAAAAATGTGATACTGCGACATCAAACACCGTATTAGCTCTGAACCTTATCTACAATTAAAACTAGAATAGTCAAACCCTTTTTCTTTTTATATTATAAATATAATAATATAAATATAATTTCTCTAAGCTTTTATCATAGCTTATTATTTGTCAAAGGCATTTCTCTGTACTTTTAGTGAATAAATCTTAAATTCGATTGGATACTATTAATAACTTATTTGGGTTTGGTGCAAAATTAAGTCGCCCTTTATAGAGGAACGCCTCTATTTGTCTCGGACTAAGTGTGAGCAAACTAAAATTAATAGATGAATAATTGACAGTGTGGAAAAATAATGCGTATCGGCTTTGACGTGTTACTTGAGTGGGATTTAGCACGCGAGGTCGGTATGTTACCGGTTCGTAATTTTTGATTTGGGAAATTTTTCGCTAAATTATATTTTATAATTATAGAAGCAATTTTTATGAAAAAAGCGATAACTCTGTGGCTTGGTTGATGCTTGGAATCGTAGTTGGCTTGTACCACTTAGCCTTTTGGAAAGGAAAATTATGCTGAAATTACTGCACGAATGGATCAATCAGAATGCCATTGTGAAGTGAAGTTATGTGGTACTTATGTACTTTGCCCGGTGATATGCCAGCGACCCAATTGTTTCTAATATTGTGTTCGAAATGCATCTACAATTCCTTTAGTTGGGCGTTATTTATCAGATCATTTGCAGCTCACTTTCTGTTACACATAAAAACCAGATAACGATTTTTTTTATATATAGCTACACTCCGCGATGTTACCCGCGATCAAAGACTATTAATTTTTTTTAAATAAAAGTAGTCTAACTTATTCCTTATTACATAAGCTATCTGCCAGTCAGAGTCCCCTCAAAATCAATAAAGCCATTCCAGAGATTGGCCCGACAAATAGACAAACAAAAATTTTAAAGACGACCCTATAAAGAGAGTTTACTGTAATACAAAATATAAATTTAATTTGTATAAATCAAGTCCATAATGTATATGTACATTTTATATTATCATGCCTACTTAAAAATGTATATCAATTATTTTCTCAAAAGTCCACAATGTGTCATAATAAAAGTGGTCCAATTAATTAATTTCAACGCTATTTCATTAAATAAAATATTTGGTTTGCAAAGGTTTATTAATACGTATAAATAAAAACCGTTCTTCCCAAATGAATATACCGTACTAAGAACAGGCCGTGGGCGAGGAATGACTGAGGCGTGGTTATGGTGTCCATTACAGTTAAACTGATATCGACAGCTTGCCTTATGGTGTGGGTTGTAGCCGTCAATGATTTTAGTTCTATAAATATGTCCCCCCTTATTATTTGTTCGTTATTTCTTTATAATGTGTTTTTTTAAGATATTATATTAAGACGAAGTAATAAATTTAAAAAGGAATGATAGAAGTACTTTAATGGATTGACTTTCGACTTTACAATCTTATGATTAGGGGTTCAAATCCTAGCTGGCTTAGTTTATTTAAAAAAAAATATGTTAACAAATTTTGTTTTGTTTTGATTTTAATATTCATGTTAACCATTTCTGTGCTAGGATTTAGTGATTGATTTGACTTACAGAACGTTGCTGAAGTTTCTTCGGCCAGTTCTTCTCCCAGCGCCAATGCGTCCCGAAGTGTATACCAAAGTTAGTTTAGGTTTTGAATGTCCCTTTGATTATCCATAAAATAGCAACCGACCGAGTCGTGGTTCGGCCCTCTCGGGCGCCCTAGGATCGGAATGCTTACGCGTAACATAGTAACCTTTTTTTTTCTTTCTTTTCTTAATTCAACCCGAGATTATCCCTCTCCGGGGACCCATGTTTCGAGTTACTAGCTTTAGCGGCTCAGGCTAAGCAACCTAAGAGCCACCTCTCAATCCTGTGTACCAGTCAAGGCCCGCTTCATTGGCCAAACTGTGTAGTTTGACTTTCAAAATTGACTTACTTCTCGAAGACCGTACCCGTGTAGGGTATGCATCAGTGCATTTGTGTACAACATTCTAAGGTATTAAAAATCACGAGTTAAAGTTCACATTCGGCGTATGGAGATGGGCGACCTAATATATTCGTTCAAAAGCGTTTAATAAATAATAAATAAATCATTTATTCCTCACCATAATCCACAGATATACATACATATGAAATAATAGACATAAAACAGATAGATTATGGTAGATTAACCCTTGAACTAGGACGAATCCTGTGTCTCAAGTACGAGTAATCAACCATCCACCCCATTACATATTCAAAAGGAGTCTATATAACTACTTAAGAACATAATATTAAGCTGTTTCGTCGTAAAGTATTAGATCGTGTGTGTGTGACTGTGGGAGCATGTGTGCATGAGTATATAGATATGTAGTTGTGAGTTTGTATGCGATTATAATAATTGCTATATCTATCTACCCTGCTTAGTTTAAAAGTGCAAGAGCTGTCGTTGGAAAAACAGAGTCTCAAAGCCTATGTCCATATTTTCATTATTTACGTAAGAGAATTAAGATAAAAAGAAATCGCTCGATAAAAGTTTCCATTTTATACTTTTCATCCTAATTACTAGCATGAATACTTCACGGACCGCGTCCGGGGAGGGAAACTAAAATAAAGATTCACGGCGGTACCTGTCCACTTAAGCATTTCATAAGACAAGAGATCCGTTGTCTCGAGTACTCAGTCAAGTTTGTTCAGACTTGGCCACTTATACACTGCGGGATGAATATCTAGATTTTGCGGTATATTTTTTTTAAGTCGCTATAAATCAAAACATAGAATTGTTTTTTGTTATGCCAATAGAATTTAATATAGATAAAAGTAAAGTAACCTTAATGAGATATGGCCTTACCCCTTGTCTTATATTTAGACAATATTACAACATATGGGACCGAATAAACTTGGAGAAAAGCAGACAACTAAATCTGTCTCCGACTACCCCGGTAGGTTAAAAGGATGTGAGAGCTTATTTCTATTTATAAGACTTTAAAACATATTAACAATTTTTTTTAATAGAAACACTAGCGAGATTTAACAAAATATCGCAACTTTAAGTTGTGTTTCACAATTATCAAAGTTGCTGGAGTTTCTTCGCGCAATTCTTTTCCCAGCCCTTAAGACTTACATGGTTCTCTCATGGATCCTATTTTTAGAATTGGACCAAACTTAAATGTTAAAAAAAATACCATAAAGACGAATTTGAAGCATCAATAGCCTAATGGTTTAGGGTACGGTCTGCGAATCGTAAGGTCGTAGGTTCGAATCCACCATTCGACTTTTGACATGACCATATCCTTTTTTTTTGTTGGCGGGGAGGAAGTCTTCGACAAGATACCTCGCCGTCTTGGGGGAAGGCACGGTTATGTGGGGTTATTACCCACTGAAACTCCTCCGGTGGCCCTTCCTCGGTGCATGGTGAGGGCCTCTGGGATCTTCAGAGGAACGCACCGGAGTCCCACCGCACTGTGCTCAAGGAGAGCACGTCCGGGGAGAGGGGAGGTTCATGTCTCGCCCGCTGTGCCAATGCAGTGCAAGGCGACACTGGCCAGCTAATGTCGCCTTCTTCCCCCACCCTTGTCGCCTAGTGAACCCGAGGCCCCTTTTAGTCGCCTTCTACGACAGGCAGGGGATACCGTAGCCTTATTCTACGAGCGCAGAAATCTACGAGAAATTAACCATACCCTAGAACAAGCTTAAAGTAAGTTGGAATGGTTAGCAAAAATGTTAGTAAATTATTCTGAAAAAAAAATATTGCTAGCTTTCTCTCTCTAAAAAAAAAATTGAAAACCTCTCCCTTTTTTGAAGTCCATTGAAAACAATATTAGCTAGCGATAATTTAAAGATTTTTTTTTCTCTTTTAAAGGGACTTTTACAATAGTTATGAATGCCAATTGAATTTATACACAAAGATTAAAGAATTAACAGAATGGACATGACAATGGAAAGCAAAAAAATATTCCGTAAACTTATACACACGCAGGGCTTCAATTATAATGAGTGAGAGGAAGTTGTTAGCGAGAGCTCTTATTTGCGTATTTTCGGCGGTCTGTCCCCTTTGTTCTACGCGTATGTGTTTTTTGGGGAAGTCATTAAATTCTTTTTTGGTCTCCTAGGAAGTGAGTGTTGCTTATTTTCAGTAAGGGTTTGCGTATTTGCGTTTGGAATGAACGAAGTGAACTGGAAGTATCATTTACAAATAATTGATAGAAATGACAAATAGACTTAAATCCTTTTTCTTTTTTCCCTTTCAACCAACTTCAAAAGGAGGAGGTTGTCAATTCATCTGTATTTGTTTTATGTTTGTTACCGCATAACTTTTGACTGGCTGAACCGATTTTGATGATTCTAGTTTTATTTGAAAGCTGGTACTTTCCATATAGTCCAATTCTGACAATGGGTTCCATGAGAAAAATATAAAAGTCCTAAATTTGCATCAAGTATGTGCGCCACAAGTGTTCGTATTACTCAATATCGCCCCAACCGATTTCGATGATTCATTTTTTTATGGAAAGGGTGAAAGTTTGGTTAGGTTCTGACTAATTTTATTTCGTCATATTCTTATATTATATTCATTCGGTAATACAATGAGGGCGTCCACGCGTAATCACGTTTAACGTTTGATTCTATTTGATGTCGGTTTTTGTGTTTACTCTTAAATATATTTGTAGTAATCGTTTAAAAGTATTTTTATTGGTGACGGCTAACTGATTATTAGTTATATAGAATTTTTGTTGTTATTTGTTAAGAACAGATTACTATATATCGTATAGCACTGTTAATGTCGTCTTTCATGTTTTTGTATTGTATGTAACCTAGGTTTCTATACGTTTCTACACCATATGTTTGTACTTATCTATCCATCTTTTAGAATATAATATCAACATATTTATATCTATCACCCAGATGCTTATTGAATTGCCGTTCACGGTAGAAGTAATTTAACCCTAACGGGGCAGACAGGGACATCTTGCGCTCACCGCTCGTCACTTAGCTTATAGAGCCCCATGTGGCTGGTACTGAGCCCATCGCAATGAGCGATGGCACAAATTAAAAGCGAGTGTTTTGTGTTACTGAATTTTTTGTACTTAAAAAACCTAACAGCAACCACGACTGTCAGACCGTAAGTTTGACCGTTTAGCCACTAAGCTACCACTGCTTTTTTGCTAATCCTTAGATAAATTATACAGGTCTTTTGGTACTACGTTCCTAATAATTTAGGAGTCAGGGACTACATATTTTTCTGTATGCATTAATATAAGACAAACTTGCTGAGCCCCGCGGTGTACTCCGCGATCAAAAACTATTGAGTTAAATTTTTCTACAATAAAATAGCATAAATACTCCTTATTATATCGGCTATCTGCTATTGAAAGTCCCGTCAAAATCGTTCAAGCCATTAGTTCCAGAGATTAGCCAGAAATATTTACAAAAATTGTAAAAAATGTTATTTTGGTAGATGGACCGTATATACATTCATTCACACAAAAACACAAAGTGAAGTTTAATATCACAAACAGACACTCAAATTTTATTTATTTCTATAGATAGAGATTACTTTGCTTGCATCATGCTAAAATTATATGCTAAGTTGGTATTACGATTACCAAATAAATGCAGCAGGATGAAAGCCGCTTACAACCAGTCTTTTTTAAAATCATTGGGGGAAGTTTATGTACATTAGTGGATGTCCTAAGTCGGATATATGATTATGATAAATTACTTGCAGCCCTAGTAAATAACCTCAATTGCCTTCTCTACCTTATTCTCTCTAAAATGACATTCACAGACATACATTATATACATGAAATAATTGTTCATCAAAACGGTCTCGTAGTATAACAGACAAGATGAAATACGCAATGTAGAAACACGAGCTTTGTTCTCTGTTCACACACAAAAAAATTTAAACGTAAGCAGTAAGTAAGAACGACGTTGTAAAATATCTTATATTTATGTCGCAACGAGTCGCTGGGGGCGAATCGGGAGAGGGGGTCCGCAATTAAAATTATAATTTTTGGCAAACGCTCGTGCCCCTTGCGACGTGTATCTGTATCTTTGACTCGTCGTGCCCGCGATTAGGACCGTGACACACTGAGAATTGCAATTCCTTAATTAATTAAGTAGATAATTAACTATTTCATTTAATTCAAACTCCAACGGAGTTAACGATATTATGATGCAAAGCCAAGCTAAAATGAAGATAGAATTAGAGCCATAGCCTAACGTATAATCAACGCTAACATTTGTGCTTAATAAAATATAGTGTAATAACAATGTGGACAACAGACTTGAACTATCGTAATTTACATTTAGCGTTAATCATGTTATTGTCCTAAGCCTACGAGAAGCTACACAAGTATTTACCAGTAAAAATAGAAAACGATTTCAAATCAAAACAGTGAGGGACATTAAACGCTCCTACGTGGGGACTCTCTGTTTTATTTATCTGACACCTATATTACCTTTCTTTTTTCTTATTTCGTACACGTTTTGTCAAGGAGTACTTACCTTATCTTGGATAGTCATAAACCTAACAATGTCTCAGTCAACTAGCATTACATTTTTATAATTTTCGGAGTTCATAGGTATCTTCAGAATCCAAGCCTATCAAAATCCTATGCCTCAAAAAAGGAAAAATCATTAAGATACGAAGATAACATACTAGTTTGAACAATCTCTGACCCCCTCTAGTCAGAGAAACAAATAGAATTTCCCGAAAAGGGTGAAAACATGTCCTTTCCGGGAAAACCCTTAAAAAAACATCCTATGCCAATAAAATTAATACGGGACTAAACTCCTCCTTTTGAAGTCTGTTAAAATTTCATTTGGATTTGATATATTGGTTTTATATTTTTCGAAAATCTTTCGATTATCTTTCGATTATTCTTTCGAGTATCTTTCGCATATAATATTTGAAGAAAATCGATAGTCCAGGAAGCATAAGTAGTATATTCACTTCTTTTTATTTTAATTAGTATCTTGCACTCGGTGTGCGACCGGACGGAACTTGACTTCCAAAAATACGTATCTTTCTAGATTCGGACGCGCCGAACGTCATTGTGACGTCGAGAGTGCACCCTTTACGACATTTAAATATTCATTTCAACCCTTTAATTATACGTCGCGCATGTGAGCGACCTTTCCATTTCACTCCTTCTTTGTCTCCTTTTCTGTTTTTGAAAAACGTAAATCTTTTTTTGGTCGTTTTGTTGCATAAAGTAATATGTTTACTCGACAATCGCTCCACCAGTACGGATGAAGGGTTCAAACATACTCCACTTTGTTTTCGTTAACCGCCTACTCGTTGCGCAAAAAGTTGTTTTTTTTTGCGCGGGTGCTCTCGCTCCTAGAAATTTAAGTGGCCAGTTACCTATTCATGTTAGTTTGTGTCTCATAAAAAAAAACGAATTGCGCTCTTTTTAATGTCACAAAAACTGGTAAAGTATTCACATGGTAAAAAATATAATTTCACGTTTATTTTTCTTTAGACTAGAGCCTTAAATTATATTTTCTCTCATTAATATTTTTAATAACTGTTATAAATCCACAAGGCGTTATTTGAATGACACATTTACCTCCGATGATTTTTTTTTAATGACGAACTACACAGATTGCCAGAGAAGCTGGCCTTGACTGCTTCACCGGATTGGGAGGTGGCATAGCCTGTACCTCTATTGCTAGTACTCGACACAAGGGTCCCCCCGGTGAGGGGTAACCTCGGCTTGGACGGTTACTATGTTACGCGTAAGCATTCCGATCCGAGGGCACCCGAGAGGGCCGAACCACGACTCGGTCGGTTGCTATTTCACGGATAATCTAAGAGAAATTCAAAAGCTAAACTAACTTTGAGTAACACTTCGGGAAGCATTGGCGCTGGGAGAAGAAGTGGCCGAAGAAACTCCAGCAACACTCCTAGCATCTAAGGGGACGAAGACATTTAAAGATGTAAGTACAAACGATTATTTTTCCTTTTTCCCCATAAAGTGATCTTTACCTTATTCCTACTACTTGCACAGCAATTAACTTCGCTTCGTCAACTAATGTCTTTAAGTCGCATGTATCTGAATACTTTCTACTCGAACAGTGAAATTGACAAACTGATATACGTATCATATATCATGCACATAGCGCGAAGAACAGATAGCCAATGGGGCCGTAAAGTTCTCGGTTGGAGAACACGGACCGGCAAGCGCAGCGTAGGACGTGGAGGTGGTCTGACGACCTCATAAAGGCCGCAGAACGCAGCTGGATGCAAGGCGCGTATCACCGGTCCTTTTGGAAATCGTTGGGGGACGCCTATTTTTAACGGCTGTACCCATAGTCTGCTCTTAATCACTAAGTATTATAGGCAAGAAAATGCTTTGGAATTAAGTTCGCCTTTGTACTATTGTTGTATATATTTTGGTGCAATAAAGAATTTACATGTCTATCTCGTATGTATAGGCTTTCTCTATCTATCTTTATCTACCGTAGTCTAAGATAAGAAACAAAGATTTGATTTGTTATCTTTTCATGTATGTGAACCGTTCCATCATTTTAACAGGCAAGATTGTAAATCCTAAAGACTTGCTTATTAAATTTCCCCGTCGGAAAATCGTCGCGATCGTAGAAAATGACTCGGGGCACAGACATGTGGAAATATGATTACAGTAACCGGCGGTGTTCCGAGGTGCACGTAAGTAGTCAGCCATCGCCTAACAATTTTACTGGTAATCAATTTACGGCACGCCCGCGCTCACTTGCCTCCACCGTTCGCCGCTATTAGTACAGTTTTTCCGAGGTGAAATGTGGTTTATTAGTGTTTCCACTTCTCGCAACTTTCCCGTTGCCTTACAACCTTAACCTTTTTAAAGATATACATATTTTTTATTTATATATAAGGTCATTTTATTAAGTTAAAGTTCCAGCCTTTACATATGTCCCACTACTGGGCACAGGCCTTGTATCTATAAAGAGTATAAGGGCATAGTTCCCCACGCGGCCCTGGTGCGGATTGGCAGACTTCACTTGTCTTAGAATTTTTTCTAGAATATTTAGAATCCTAACGATGGTTCCTTCACCGCCAAGTTTATTGGTGCCGACACCGGGGTTCGAACTCTGGTTGCTTACGTAAAATGCAACTTGAGGTGATCGTGACCGTGAGGGACACGGAGCTACCACGGCTCATTTATATAGTAAGGTATCCTTTTTCCCAACAACCCATCTTGTGTATCCTTACTACCATCTAAAAGACGTCCTTACTGGAAGGCCTTGATCCCTGTGAGACAGGTTTTAACCTCATACAGGAATCATGGCCTTCCATTATGAAGCCGTCGCCTCAAGTTGCATAGTACGCTAGCAACCCGAGTTCGATCCCCGGTGCCGGCACCAATAAATATATTGGTATAATTTTGTACTGATTTACCACGTGCTCGGCGGTGAAGGAAATCATGTCTTACTAAATTTTTCTAAGGCATGTGAAGTCTGCCACTAGGGCCGCGTGGCGGACTATGCCCTTATACTCTCTTTAGAAGGCCTGTGCCCAGCAGTGGGACATATATATTATATATACTACCTAAAGGCTTTTTTTACTTTAACTTTAACAGGGATCATTGACCAAAATATTTACACCACGTTTTAATATATTTACAAAATGAGTTTATTACGTCGTCTAACTGTTTTGCAAACCAATTTAAATGGTTTATTTTTACGTTTTCATTCTTAATATGTGATACTTTTTATATGTTTTTTATAGTGATAATGTACATAAAATTATATTAACAAATTACAATAACAGAAAAATTAAGTGTTATTATTATTTTATTTAAATAATTTCTCCACACTATAAAATGCCGTCTCAAAGAAAGACGGATTTATCCTCTTGCTGTTACCATTCACGTTTGCATTATTTTCAAATTAACATAATAGTATATTAACAAATTACAATAACAGAAAAATAAAGTGGTATTATTATTTTAATTAATTAATTTCACCACACTATAAAATGCCGTCTCAAAGAAAGACGGTTATTTATCCTCTTGCTGTTACTATTCACGTTTGCATTATTTTGAAATTAACATAATAGTATATTAACAAATTACAAAAACAGAAAAATAAAGTGGTATTATTATTTTAATTAATTAATTTCACCACACTATAAAATGCCGTCTCAAAAAAAGTCGGTTATTTATCCACTTGATGTTACCATTCAAGTTTGCATTATTTTCAAATTAACATAAAAGTATATTAACAAATTACAATAACAGAAAAATAAAGTGTTATTATTATTTTAATTAATTAATTTCTCCACACTATAAAATGCCGTCTCAAAGAAAGACGGATATTTATCCACTTGATGTTACCATTCACGCTTGCATTATTTTAACGTTTAACTGCTCTCATCTTACCGACGTTCACTTACTCCGGCTTACAGGGAAGTATAAGAATAATTATTATAAATATAAGAAGGTGTTCTTGAGATAAAAAAAAACTATTTCTCATCTAGAAATCCCAACGTCGCCGCTACGTCCGCGTCAAATAAAGTTACGTCGAACCGTGATTACTTTTCCTGCACTGCACTGTTCTGTATCGGGGCGCTGGTGTTTATTGCGTTTGCTCCGTTGCCTCTTCTATTTTCCCGCTTTTTTTTTTTCTTTCATGCGTTGTTTTTTTTTAATATACAACCTCTTTCGACGTGCAGTAACAATGAACGTGTATAATAATAAAAGCTCTTCAAACCTTTGGACCCGTTTTATAATAGGAATCGCTTTTCACTGAGCTTATTAGAACCCATTTGAGACAAGAGGCGAGTCCATCTCTATAATCCCGACTAATGGTTTTGTTAAGTGATTTGTGAACTTAGGTAACCATACAACGGAAAGTAAAGTTACATCCTATTTAAATATTGCCCACTGTTGGGCACAGGTCTGTTCTAATTGCCGAAGAAGTCCCCTTTAGAGGAAGAAGTCCGGTCTTTGCCGGGACCGGCCGGTCGTTGGGTTGTCCTGTCGCTGAAAAAAAAAAGGGATCCGGGGCACCCCACTTATAATGGCTGATGGCAATCGCGGAACGTTTAGTGGGTAGGGGTAGCCCAGACTGATTCCCACACATCCCTCCGGGCCCACCCAGGGTTCCGGAGGATGGTTCGTAAAGAGGATTCCTCCGCATTAACAAAAAAAAACAGGTCTGGTCTGTAAAGAGAGTATGAGGGCTTAGATCTTCACGCGGCCTTAGTATGGATTGGCGGACTTCACGTGCAGTAGAAATTTTTCTGATTTTGTTTGCTACAAACAAATTCCCCAGTTACCCTGGCTCCGTAGAACGGAAAACTGGTTACTAACTTAAAAAAATAAGCATATACTATTATGCTTTACGATTTATGATCTTTTAAATTTAAAGTATTTTTTGTTCTTTAAGTTATTAATTGAACTAATTAAAACATTTTAGTATATAGTAGTATAATAATAAAAGTTGTAGTAGATAGAACATCTATACCCAAAATTGGTGCATACCTTGGTCATACCTTTTTTTTTTTTTTGTTGACGGGGAGGAAATCTTCACAAAGATACCCCGCCTTCTGGGGGGAAGGCGGCGGTTATGTGGGGATCTTACCCACTAAAACCTCCCCGGTGGCCCTTTCCTCGGTGCATGACGAGGGGCTCCGGGATCTCACGTGGAACGCACCGGAGCCCCTCTGCACTGTGCTCAAGGAGAGCACGTCCCGGGGGGGAGGTTACTCCCTCCTCCCCTGTGCCCTCGCAGCGAAAGGCGACACGGGCCAGCCGATGTCGCCTTCTTCCCAGGTCCACTTTGGTGGACGACGCAGGTCCCCACCCTTGTCGCCCAGTGAACCCGAGGCCCCTTTTAGTCGCCTTGTACGACAGGCAGGGGATACCGTAGTCTTATTCTTGAGAGCCCAGAACTACAGGGCTGACCTTGGTCATCCCTAGTATATGTTGTCTACATGTGAAATTAATTCAATCGCTTTTTCAATTGTTTTTAGTGTGGAGAAATTAATTAATTGAAATACTTACTCTATTATATACATTATATATTTATAAACTTTGCTATTATTGTGCACAGACAAAAATTGTACACAGGTAAAACATTATATTGGTTTCAAATCAATATTATATTATTATTTATTACTAGTATTTCTAGTCCAGTCTGGTGGCCGATAGCGTTCTAGGAAATGCAAAAATACAATTTTGATTTCTCTTTGTAGGCTGCCAGTGATTCTATGTTAAAGTAAAGTAAAGTTAAAGTAACATCCTTTCTGGGCACGGGCCTTTTTTTGACGAACTAACACAGTTGGCACAGAAAAGCTGGCCTTTACTGCTTCACCGGATTTGATAGGTGGCACAGCTCTTAGATCGCTTAGCCTGAACCTCTATTAGGTGGTAACTCGACACAAGGGTCCCCCCGGTGAGGGGTAACCTCGGCTTGGACGGTTACCATTATTACGCGTTAGCAGTCCGATCCGAAGGGCGCCCGGGGAGAGTCTTGTAAGTGGCGGCACTCACAAGAAGTTTATTTGAATGTTTGGTGGCAGTCTCGAAAAACCGTCAAGGTGCCTGCTTAAAGAATTGGGCTATCGTCGGTAGCCGTGTATCGACATGTAATTCAAGGGCACAGGCCTTCTCTGTAAAGAGAGTATTAGGCCATGGTCCGCCACGCGGCCCTAATGTATAGTGGCAGACTTCACATGTCTTAAAAAAATTCTAGGACACGTAGGTTTCCTCACGATGTTTTTCTTTACCTCCGAGTGCGTGGTATATTAGCTCATAAAATTGCAATAGCAAATTTATCGATGCCGGCACCGGGGATCGGACTCGGGTTGCTAGCCTAACACGCAACTTGTTCGCACGGACACTGAGTGGTAGCTCTTTGATTCTATGTACAAAATATTAATTTATTAGCAATATAAAGACGCGTGCTTTTGCTAGTCTGAAACAAATTATGAAACATAATAAGATACATTCATTTAATTTGGTTTCATTTCATGATAGCGGGACTAAATTATATAGGAGCTGAAAACGACCGCCCGTAACCGGTTTTTCATCTGATCCTCAGCTTACATAGTAAGGAGCATTAAAACCGTTACTTTAATAACCAGTTTATTTGCGCAACAATATTTCAGATCGTAAAAGCTTATAGCCTGCTCATAAAGGCGGCAACACACGTAAACAAAAATCCATTATTATTCATCTACGGGCTGACGCGGCCAAGTCAATGTCTATCTTATTTCTTTTATAATTATTCACGGTGCCTCCTTGGGGGTGGAACACCCTCTTGCCCTCTCGGTGGGGTGCGATAGAGAGAACGTCTTCGGTTTTTGCGGCGTTTGTTTCAAGTTTTTTAGGGGGTAAACCCTTTCCTGAGCATGACAGGAATTGGATCATTAACCAGGCCTAGCTAAGCTCAATACGCTCACCCTCTTTATGTTGGTTATACATAATACAAAGTCGTGAATAGAAAATTTGAGCACGAGCAGATTGTACGCAAAATAAATATATTTTTACTTAAATATTAACACGGTGTAAACCATTATTTAAAAAATATAACATACTTCCATTTCCGTCATCCGTGTATTTAAAAACTCTCAAATGTTTTTACAAAAAAAAGCGAAATAGCTATTACGAGACGTCCAAATAAACTGTACATATCAAAACAGCAGATAAAGCTCCGTAGTAGCAATGCATATTGTTATGGCAGTGGCAATATTTAATAGACTTCCAAAGCACATTATAGATCTAAATATCTATATGTTTTATATAAATAAAATTTCGGTATTTTAGTAGTATGTGTGAAACAAGCTTGTGTCTATATAATTTTTTTTAAAGAAAGCTATCAATATTTCTTTTTTTTTTTCAGAAAAATTACAAACAATCTTGTTAACCATTCCAACTAAGCTTAAGCTTGTGCCAGGGTTCACGGCAATAGTCGAATGGTGGATTCGAACCCACGACCTTACGATTCGCAGTCCGTACCCTAAACCATTAGGCTATTGACGCTTCATATTGTAATAGTTAACTGTAACCTTAGGTACTATTTATAACATCTGCACGCTTTTAAGCAGAATATGTGAAACTCTACATGATCATCTTATTGTAAACTATATCCTTGCAAATAAAGAATTATTTATTAAAAAAAAAGATGAATGAAGTTAGCATAAGACATATATAATTAATGTTTGATTTTAAAATGTCATAGCTAGGCTATCTATATATTACAAGCTGTACCTCCGTGCGTTGCTACTGTACTAATTAAAATAAATTTGAAGGAAAGACATTATACACAAATATTGGGGGACATTCGCTGTTTGTTTGCTGTTTGCATTTCAATTCACCCTTCATGGCAATATATGAAATTTAGTGAAATGATAGTGGCGCCATCTGTCAGCACCAACTCAGAAACCTTTGTATACTTGCTGAAGATCATGACATGATCAAATGTATAGTTTACGATTCTATAAAGAATATACAGACAAACAGAGACAGATTTATAAATATATATAAAAGATTGGCCGCAACAAGATCTTGATCATACTTAAAAATAAGGTCTCTCTTCCTTTTAACCTACTGGGACCTAGATAGAGGCAACAATTGCTTTTCCACAAGCTTATTAGGTCACAAAAGTAGCAGGTTTTGCGGCAATCGCACCACACAAAGTTCTTCTTGTAACAGGCTTCGAACCCCGACTAACATAATATTATACATATATTCTATTGGTTAGTCTAGTAAGAAACTATTTACTGCAAATTATAGAAAAAGTTGTTATTGATTATATCATAATTCATTAGATCAAAAAAAGTTAACCAAAAAATATTTAACTATTCATCTTAACATTTTGGGTTATTTTGTGTGTAAGAGTACCTTACTTACAGTGATAGACAGACGAAAGACACCCCTTAGATGCTAGGAGCGTTGCTGGAGTTTCTTCGGCCATTTCTTCTCCCAGCGCCAACGCTTCCCGAAGTGCCACTCAAAGTTAGTTTAGCTTTTCGAATGTCCTTTAGATTATCCGTGAAATAGCTACCGACCGAGTCGTGGTTCGGCCCTCTCGGGCGTCCTCGGATCGGAATGCTTACGCGTAACATAGTAACCGTCCAAGCCGAGGTTACCCCCCACCGGGACCCTTATGTCGAGGTATTAGCGATAGAGGTTCAGGCTAAGCGACCTAAGAGCTACGCCACCTCTCAATACGGTGAAGCAGTCAAGGCCAGCTTCTCTGGCCGATCTGTGTAGTTCGTCATTAAAAAAAAAGACGAAAAAACCTCGGAATCATCAGTAATGGGGATTGTAAAAACAAGAATAAGAATAGTCATGTTGTCATTCGCTTTAAGTGACATGATTGAATTTAAATATATCGTGGAAGATTTTTTTTATCCTAATTTACCATCATAGTATGAGCCACCATACTAAGTATGAGCCGTGGTAGCTCAGTGTCCGGGCGGTTGGCTCAAGTTGCATAGTAGCGTTGCGCTAGCAACCCGAGTTCGATCCCCGGTGCCGGCATCAATAAATTAGTTGTTGCAAATTTGTTCTGATTTACCACGCGCTCGGCGGTGAAGGAAAAATCGTGGGGAAACCTTTTTTCTAAGATATGTGAAGTCTGCCGTGAAGATTATTCTCCTACTTTTATACTCTCTTCACAGAGAACGCCTGCGCCCAACAGTAGGACATATATTATATATATAAAGGCTTAATATGAAGATTAATATGGAAGAAATGATATTTTACGACACGCTGTACGCAAGCTCTTTTGTGTTCTGTTGATAATTTTGTTGACCACCTTGAACAAAAAACATAGCAAAATACTTATAGACTAGGTACGTACACGATAATAAATATGGCGGTGATTTTTCTCGATAAATAAATAAAAATTAATGAGAATTAATAAATGATAAGACAATGCGCAAGTTACTCATTACAATACACACAAAATTCTGTAACTTTATCTCTAAGTAAGAACTGTACTCGTAATTATCGTTTAGAAGTGTTAGCAAAAACTATCCATACGATTGTTTTGTTTTATTACTTTAAGAGAACATGCCAGTATAAAATTTCAACAGAGAATCAGACAAGCCAATTTCCTTACTTCATGAATAACGAATAACTCCTAATACCGAGCGAATGAATATTGCAGAACCGATTCGAGATTCGTAAAAAAAGAGCACACTAAAACATCCAAACTCCATTCACAACTCGATATGAAGCCGACCTAATCAATTCAAAAGGGGAAAAACGGGGCAAAACGAACACACGTATTCGCTCTGCTTATGAAATTATATCGTGGAAAATCTATGGTCGGGAATGTCGAGGAGTGATATACTTTTTTCACGTTTTTTACCCTCCAGTGCAAGCAGTTCGTCTGAGACGTAAATGGGTTAGAAAATTGAATGAGCGAATGCCTCGGCCAGGTTAGATTTGAATAAGTACAACGAGGGCGTATGCGGTACGAGAACACGTGCTTTTATTTGCGTTTTCGTTGTTTATTCGGTTCGCTCGTCAGACCTTGTTTGGGTTCGGATTTTTTCGCATTGTTTTTTGTTGTTACTTAGCGATGCACGCTTTGTGGGGTTAAATTTGTGGTATCATAATGAATGTAAGTTTTGTTTACCTAATATGTTTTGTTATATTGTGTTAGTTAGCTTGACCGATTAGTTTAGGGCATCATATTACACTGCCACTTCCTTTTACATGTTAGATTTTAATTGTCTCACTTTCTTCATTCTTTTCTATTACCTTCCTAAACTTCCGATTAGAGCTCTAAGATATTGGGCTTGTACGGTGTTATTAAACAATTGTTAAGTTTATATTTGGAGGAATTATTTTATGAGAAAAGCATTTAGGATATTAAAAAAAACACCTCTATTGAGTTTCATATATTTAGTTAGGCAATTGCTGAGGTTAATATTATTGTTTTCTACGAAACTTTATTAGTAATTATACATACACTCCTGAGCAAAAATAAAGGGTCGGTTAAGAAAGTTTGAATATCTCGAAAGATAAAGACGCTAGCTAACTAAAATAAATTGTGCATGATAGACAATTAAATATACATAAAATAAAAAAAAAATATTTTTATTTATTTATTTACATTTCATTAAAAACATATACTTAAACGAAAAAGGATATCTTACGTAAAGTTGGATAATACAGTATTTTTCACTAAATTTTAGTGCTTAGTGCAACACTAAGTTTAATTTTTGAAAACTTATAACTGCTATAGGGATTTATGAAATTAGATCAGCGATGGTGGAATTATATTTATGGTAACTAATGGTATTATTGTATGTGATAAAAATAGTTCAGTTATTGCTAGATCTACGCTGCGTGTACATCGAATGCAATATATGGGTTCTATAATTATATATTTTTAATATAACAGTTCTATATCATTTTTGAAAGTATTATACGTATGAAATGTATCCAGAAATAAATTCCGCCTTCTCATAACAAAGCGAAGTGGAATTTAAAACTCATTTTATTGGCACTGCATTAAAGAAGCCAGTGCATTTGATAAATGCGGTTCCATCTCCGCGGAGCTTTAATACCCTTAGCTTTCGCGTCGCTAACGAGGTCTACATCAAAGATTTCCTTCCACATGTGCGGAGGCGCCTAATGAAAAGAGTCTGATCTGTCGAAGCCTTCGAGACGTACCGATAGGAAAATTAAAACGTCTAGACTGGTTACTTCGATGTTTTGTTTTGTTAGCAAATTTGTCGCTCTCCTTTAGATTTACGCTTGTGATGCTTTGTACGAGTTCCTTTGTGTCATCACGGTGGGACTTGAATTCTCATTCATTATTGAGCTCTCACGCCTCTTTGATAGACAGAGATGACGGTTCTCATTCTCTTTTCATCCACCTTAAAGTAAAGTATCAGTTTATATTTGTGCCAATGCTGGGCACAGGCTTCCAAAGAGATTATTAAGACATACTGCGTCACTCTAGTCCAGTGCGATTTGACAGATATCACATGCCGTAGAAAACAATTACAGAAATTAAAGATTACAACACCGCAGAGCACGTTCAGTGATGTAATAGTAAAACATACGCCGGCTAATCAGCTCTTAAATTTGGAATAAAACACTTAACGTTATCGGCACCGGGGATAAAATTCAATAAATAGCGTAGTGTATGAAATTTGGGACTTAGTTATCACGACTAATCGAGGTGCCCTCCCCTAGGTCTTAAATGGTTAGGAGACTAATCTAGCACTATACATCTACATTTATGCCGATAAACACGAGGTCCGCTCTTCGCAGGTAACAGCTACGAATATAGCCATTACAGTATTGTTAGCTGGCAACACATCACACCCAGCGATTGTTATGGATAATAACTACTTCCAATGACATCTTAGTGATTTACCTGAACCTTATTGTATCTTTAATTCATTATTAATAATTTAGTTGATCGTCGCATTAACTTGGCATTGTAAACAATAGTTTAACTTTATTAGTTCGTAATCTGACTGGTAATTAATTTTGTATAAAGATTGTGAGGACGTGCAGTTGTGACGGTATTCGTTATAAATAATTCTTTGTACAACGTTACGCTGTCTCAATAAAGCGAATGTATTAGTTGTTGGACTATTTTATTCCACGAAACCTACAAATTATAACAGTATTGAATTACTTTTTTATAAATAAACTAATAAATAGATTCTACCTCCGATCTGAATCATAGACCGCATGCACACATAAGTTTTCGTTTATCGAATTTTAACATTAAATTTGGGTCTGATGTTTAGCCATAGGCTTGCCCCATGAAGGACTAATAAGTTCGTTAAAATGATTGGCGATCTAAAATATATTAGAGCTTTATTAAAAAAAAACTTGTATAATTGACAAGAAAGTATTTAAGACGTTTTCTTCATTAGCGTCAAGAAAAAGTGATGTCATTCCATTGTGACACAGCATACGAAAGGAGGTCTGCACCCCCCGATGGTCGCTCAGCGACTGACTTCCACGCGGTTACCCCTCCACCCCCACACCCCGCTCCATTCCGGGTGGAGGTGGACGGCTTTCTCTTTCATTTTTCCTTCGCTCCTCGGCTCATCCAGTTACATCGTTCTTATGTTTTATTTTTAATTAAAGCGTACGCAAGTCGGCGGCGTAGATCTTCCCCCCCACAGAACGGGGCCGCGGCGGGTACATACGCGGTGGGTGTTGATGATTTTTCAATGGGGAGAAAGAGTTCCCTCATTTTCTTAAGAGAAAATTGCGTTTTGTTTTCGAGTAGTCGAAGTCTGTCGTAATCGCTTTTGTTTAGTGGAACTTCGCCGTCTGTGCATCCTCCCCGTCGTACATGTGTACGTTTTAGGAGCAACGCGAATTGTGCAGTTTAAAGTTTCAAGTAATATTTGTTGAGACGTCGGTACACTTAAGGTTTTATATTGACAATGTTTGCTGCCATTTTAAGAGCTACGTGCATTAGCTATTAAATGTAAAATATATTAACTTTGTATTCAAATATATGTAATCGTGTAATGTAGTTCAAATAATATTTACGTGAATTATACACAAAGGACATTTATAGAATAAATAAAAAATAAAATTATTAAAGAGTCAGGTTATCAGATGTTTGCACATAATGGTACACAATCAAATACCCAAGCATCCAAAATTATTAAATTTATATTTTTAAATTTAGAAGCTTCATTAGGATTCGAACCTGCGACCTTACCCTAAACCATGAAGGGTTTAGGTAAGGTCGCAGGTTCGAATCCACCAATCGCAATCGACGTGAACCATCTCCTAGTACAAGATTAACCTTAGTCGGAATTTTAATAATAGTAGGTAAATACTTTTGCCTCTATACAGAGTCAGTCTATTTAACATAAGGTAATAGTTTTCTTAAAATACTTTCCTACATCTACAAGCTTTTTTAACAATTTTAACCTGCAATTCATGCTTTTTTTTTGACGAACTACACAGATTGGCCAGAGAAGCTGGCCTTGACTGCTTCACCGGATTGAGAGGTGGCAGAGCTCTTAGGTCGCTTAGCCTGAACCTCTATCGCTGGTAACTCGACACAAGGGTCCCCCCGGTGGGGGGTTAATTCATGCATTGATATGCATATATATCTGATGATCCCAAACAAGAAGCTTCTTGCTTGGGATCATCATTGCTTCTTGTTGCACAATGATTAAAAATCTTAATGATTTTAAAAAATCTAAATTTAAGTGGTCGCGGCCAGTTCCTCAGGCCAACGTGCATAGGTTTGTCAAAGAAAAAAAAAATCACCTTAATTTTTTTTTAATGAATACAGCGACCACTCTATCAAGAGTAATGAAGAAGAAATAATGTTTTACGACACGCTGTACGCAAGCTCTTTTATGTTCTGTTGATAATTTTGTTGACCACCTTGAACAAAAACATAGCAAAATACTCATAGACTAGGTACGTACACGATAATCAAGATAGCGGTGATTTTTCTCGATAAATAAATAATAACTAATTAGAATTAATAAATGATAAGACAATGCGCAAGTTATTCATTACAATACACACAAAATACGAGAACACGCACACACGCGCAACACATTATCCCCGGACTCAAAAGTTAATGTAATGAAAAACAAAAAGGGCCAAGAAAAGGGTGCGTTAAGTTCCACCGAAAAACGGGAATTTGTAAGAAGTTGCCACCCCCGACCACCCCCGGGGGACACTGCCCCCTCGTGTGCGAAAATAAATTGCCAAGAATAATAATTATAATGAAAGCGAAAGAACGTATAAATTAGTAGGGACGCCTCGGGTCTCAAAACTGACTGATAATGGACGGCTGTATATCTGAATAATACGTGAATATGATTTCCTTGTTCAAGAACATGATTTTTTTTTTTGTATGAATGTGCAGGTATATCGCCTTTTTAACCGACTTCAAATAAAGCAGGAGCAGACTTCAAAGGATGAATCGATTTTGATGACTCTTTTTATTTGAAATCTGGTGTTTCCCGTGTGGTTCAAATTTGATCCAATTCTGAAGACATTGGGATCCATGAGAAAACCATATACATCTTAAATTTGCATTAAGTCAATTATAAACACTCGCATAACTCAATATCATGCCAACCGAATTCAATAATTTATTTTTTATTGGGAAGTACGTACTTCTACTTTGTTACTTTTGGTTAGGTTTTGTTTCATAATATTCGTACGATAATTTGGAAATACGAAGAGGGCGTCAGCGTGTAATAGTTACTAAGGTTAATTAAAGTCTTTAAAATCAGTGCTGACGGTTGATGAAAACAAAGATTATGTCAGAGCAGTAGTTAGGGAAATTTAAATATTATCACAGTCCGTGGTGCGAACATAATACGCACCGTCACGTCCTGACCCCAAATGCGGTCACATTCCTGAAGGTTGCACTTTTCGAAGTGTCTCTATCCTCGGCGATCTCAGTGATGATAAAATCTATGGTTATTGAGGTCTATGAGCGACTTAACGGAATCTGACCAGTAGGTGACTGACCTCATACCAACAACTATAATCTTTTTAATATTGCTACTGTTCTTGAGAGCGGAAAATAATATATTTTTTTATTTATAATAAAGAACGATTATTTATGAGGAAAAACAAAAACGATCTTAAATCGAATCTTTAAATGCAATTAAATGTCATTGTTAGAATTGGAAGATTGTAGATTGCGAAGTTGCCAATCCACACTAAGGCCGCGTGGCGATCTATGCCCTTGTAATTTCTATACACAAGCGTTCAACAGTAGCGTGTGCCCAACAGTAAGACAAATAATGAAGCAGTAACTTTAACTTGTAAATTTTAACTTTAATTAACAATTATGTGTATTGATCTTGTGTACCTTAGTGCTATTTGGCTATTATTTGGATATTCTTGGCCAAGATCCCACTTGATGTCGAGTGGACAAGGTCCTGCGTGGCAATACGTAATTATTTACGACTTTTATTGGTGTGTTTGCAGCAAGCAAGTGACAAAAAAATCACACACTAAAATTTTTATCCCTTTTATGGCTATGGTTTCACGTGCAATTGTGGAATCTATTTTTTATTTTTATTTTTAAAAAGAAATAGCAATATTCATAAGCTTAAGCTTGTGCTAGGAGATGGTCGATAGTCGAATGGTTGATTCGAACCTACTATTCGATTCAGGTACGCAGATCGTACCCTAAACCATTAGGCCACTGACGCTTCAAGCGATTAGTAGTGTATATACTGTTAGTAGTATATAGCAATGGCTATTAAAAAGGACGTCAGATTCATGTCCTTAACATGATCCAAAGCTGCAGACGTCTTGTTTTGATAACACTAGGAAAAATTGTAATATTTATTTCAAATTAAATTTATGCAACCAATAAATAGCAAATATACAAAATTTCTTATTACAAAATAGTAATAAAGAAAAAAAATAGTTCAACTTACGATCTGATTTTCGTGGGATCGAATCCTAGTCGGTTTGTACAAAGAAGTACCGTTTTTCGTTTTTAAGTACAAAAAATCACTTGCTAACAGGTTGTGCTTACCACCTGTCATATATGGCTCCTGAAAAGCGGGGAAAAAGGCGAACAGCGAAAGCTGTCTCTGTTTACCCCGCTAGTGTTAAAAGAACGCGAGAGATTATTTTTTAATAACGATTTATTTAAAAAATAACATCATAATCTTGATTATCAAATAGACCACTATCTTTAATGGAAAAATACGTACCTAATGCTTTATTCAAGTGATTTAAAATTTAAATTGAACATGTTTCTTGTATGTAATAAATTGTAAAAATCAATAGATTGCACGAACTCACTCACACATGCTCATACACACACGCGCTTACACAATAAGAATACATATTTCTTGCACGATCGCTGGGATGCGAAAAGGGGGAATGAAAAAAAACTAATTAAAAAAGCAATCAAGGTTTTCTTGACGGCGCTCACGTTCGCCCATATCGTCTTACCCCCCTCTTCCTGGGGTGACTTCGGCCTCCTTACCCCCCTTCGGGGCTCACCCTTTAAGGAGGTAGGGGGTGAGCGGTACTAGATTTACGTAACACGTTTAAAGTGTGTTTTGATGAAGTAATCATCTCATTTCCCAGGACTGCGTTTAAGAATTTTGCGGCTCGGACTTGCTCGGGCGACATTTCCCCCTTTTTTTTAAACTTCAACTCTTTAATCTAGATTTCTTAACGACTTGCCATATTATAATCTCGAGTAATTCGTGGGATTTGTACGTCAGGGGCGTATTCAGATTTATTTTATTTCAGTGAAATGTAATTGAGTGGAATATTAAAACATTTATTTCTTTATAGAAATGCAGAAACGGTTAAGATGTTTTTGAGACTCTTTTAACATTTATGTGGAGAACTCAGACTAATTAAAATAAAGATGAATTTACTCACACAAACATTCAAACCTTAATGAAACCTCGCCTGCTTTGTATACAACCAATTAATATTCTATAATTAGCAAATATATAACATTTTAAAACACTCAACTGGCGTGATACGCCATTGGTAAACTCTAGCTGTACCAATGAGTTAAAAGACTACTAAAACGGTCAAATTTCGACCTCTACGATGCCAATGAACGTTCATTTTGTACACAATTTGTTTAGCAGACTCGGAGGCCTGATAGGATACGTTCATATTTATCGAAAGCATAATGCGAAGATGTATGAATGTGGAAAGGACGAGAGTTGTCACTCTTTTATCTGAGTCCTCTCCGTTAGACCTCTCTGGGCCAAGAGCATGTGTACTTCTTTTTATCTAAATTAATAATATCATTTCAGGCCCCAATTTCTGTCCGCTTCACAATATATAGATAAAATATAAGATTGATTGTTGATATCTCATTGAAAAAAAGAACTTACAAAGCAAATGAACAGTCAATACAAATATTTGTATTATAATAAAAATTAGTCAAATATGAATTAATTAGAAAGCCATGGTAGCTCAATGTCTGTGCGGACGCCTCAAGTTGCATAGTACGCTAGTAACCCGAGTTCGATCCCCGGTGCCAGCACCTATAAATTTGCTGTTGCAATTTTATATGCTGATTTACCACGCACTCGTCGGTGAAGGAAAACGTAGTGAGAAAACCAACATGTATTAGAATTTTTTCTAAGACATGTGAAGTCTTCCAATCCGCACTAGGGCCACGTGGATGCCCTTATACTTTGATTACAGAGAAAGCCTGTGACCAGCAGTGGGCTTTTTTCCTTTTTTTCTTTATGTATTTATTGAAATCTATAACGTCGACAACTTCTATAACGTCATTCAATAAATACAGACTGATTTCTTTAGAGGAAACGCAAATAAAATTACCGACCACTCAAATACGACTGCATATTTTAAATTGATCCAGTCTTTATTTTAAAAAATATGAATCGGCTTCACTACATATAATAAAGTAATTGGAATTCCTCCTGTCCTTCACGATCGTACTGTCCTAGATACAAGTGGCGGGGTAGGATTTTATATTCCAGATTAACGAATAATAAGCCATATCTGCTCAGAATACGGTGTCATTTTGCCTGAACTGTTGTTGGTTTATTAAAATACTGTGGCCGTACAGGTACAGAGGTAGAAATAAAAACGAGCCAAAGCAGTTACTTTTATGAGGGCGCGAATAAGATGTTTCGGACTCCGTCGTAAGGAATGAGGGACTAGGCGCGACGTACACTGGAGCAAAGAAACGCAGCGGCTTAATTATGGTCAATAAGTTTTAAATATAAGAAATAATACATGAAGCACAACAGAAAATAGAATATGAGTAAAGAAAAATAAATCAAAATAATTAGCAAAAATATAAACAATAAATTTGTAAATATAAATTATAATTAAGCAAAAAAATCTGTGTACTTTTGGGCTGATTTATGGCTTATGTTTGGCGTAACGGCGAAGATTGTCTCAAACATGTTTGCAGACTTACTTCAAGTTATAATCTTAGATTTGGCTATACATACCAATTTGCTTTCTTCTTTCCGAATTAAAACTTATTGAACTTATTTCATCTAATTCTTTATTCAAATGCTGTTGTTAATCACGTAGAATTCATGTAGTTACTTAAAAGTTATGCTAGTCGTGACTTTCGATGATTGTGTAGCTATGGAAAGTTGTGGCTTAAAAGATAATATGACTTGTATAGAAAAGTGCATGCTTAGTGGTTAGCATGTAGATAGAGTTAAAGGAGGATAATATGGCACAATGGCATAAAAATAGGCGAGTTAGTAGGTGAATTTACGTCGATTATATTGGTGAGACATTTAAAATTAAAAGTAAAGATTTATATATTTATGTGAAAGAAGGAAAAGTGTTCCAGGAAAGGGCAAATTGTCTCCGTATCAAGGCGTTACTTGCTTTATTTTTTATTAATATTCTATACTTAATATCTCTTCTATGTGAACATTTAATTTTAATGCACAAAACCGTTTTTTGAAACGGTGACGTCAAAAAAGGCGCGAGACTTTTTTTTTAATTAAATACTCGAGCGTTAAAATCTTCCAGTGTACGCTGACAACGTGAAAATAATAAAATGCCGTTCCACAGTCGTAACAAGCATCGTTGGAACAAAGCGGGAGCTCGCTCAAATAATTTGTATCAATTTGTAAAAATGCAGCACCCACCTCTCGCCGACTAGATTTCCCCACTCGGGGGGCAAGTGTAACGCAATCTAAGAATGTTATAATTACTAACGACAAGGCTTCAAATTACGGCCCTTGCTTCATTTTTAAATGTTAACTTTATGAAGGATTACCCCTTGGCGTAATTGTTTAATGACGAGTTGCCGAGGTAATTGTTTTTAGCTTTTTTTCTTACGAATATCGTCGCTGTTTACTGAACTATGAGGCGGTTCAATTGTTCTGTTACGAAAGTTCCAGATAATCAAAAAGTGGGCTAGAATTGTGATGCTGTAGGAAAAACTACAACATCCGACGGGCTGTAGATGTCTTGTCGTCCTTTGAGGAAGGAGTTAGCTCGTTTCTGGAAGATCACAAATTCGTAGACGTTCGGAAACACCGCTTACCGGGTGAAAGTTCCCCGAACATAGCAGACCGTAGATAATATACAGAACATAGATGACCATTAAAACATAGTGTATTCACATTCTACATTGATTTAGAATTCAAAACAATGGATTTAACTAGGCGTATCATTACGGGAAGTTGAACACACATCGTATGTGAAAACAATATTGGCCATTAGTGGCTTCCTTGTGGGATTTGTTAAACAATGAAATATTTATATGCAACAGTATGTGGTACTACTAACGACTTTGTAATGGTGATTTCTTTTTGTTATAATTTTATGGATGAAAGAGGGTAAAGAGCCGTTTTGGGATAACCTCAAGATTAATTAGAAGCTTTTGGGTTGGTTTAAAAGACTGTATTACCCAATACGAATATTACATTTACTAAAAATAATATAACTTATAAAAAGATTAAATAGTAAAAAATACGTCTACGATCGACAGGTTTCTAAAATATTTTATTTATTTATTTATTTATGCGTATAAACTAGCGCTTGACCATGATCCCACCTGGTGTTAAGTGGTGATATAGTCGAAAGATGGTACACGCTAGTTTAGTAAGTGCCTATTCACTCTACTCTTGAAGGTTCCCACATCGTACTTGAACGGAAAGATTGACGCCGGCAACTTATTCCACTCCTTTGCTGTACGCAAGATGACGATGACTCAAATCGCTATGGTATCAATATAGTATCCAAGATATGTTTTCAAATTTTTATTTTAAAACTAGCGTACCCAACCCGCTTCGCTGGGCTAGATTTTACTTTATTTTATTTAAACAATAAACTTACATCATTAAATATTTAATTTAACTCTCAGAATATGTTAAATTATTCATTTCTCACCGTATTCATTCTCTTCCATTCTTTTCTCGAGCGGGTGAAGATAATAACCTACACCCATGTACATGCAATATACTCCATTGTACTTCAATATGATTCATAATGCCATAAAAATACACAACGCATGTGATAATACAAATTTGGGTTATAAAACAATAGAATATCATCATAGTAAATTAAAGCTGTATTTGAGAGTTCAAAAAGAGAAGTGCTCCGATCGTCACCAAACTTTACAGGATTACTCGCCAGGTCAATCTGAAGATTCCCTGAAACTTTCATTGAAATCGGTTAAGCCCTTTCGGAGCCTATAAGAAACAAACCCACACGCTTTCTCTTTTATTTATATAGATATGTTGATCGATAACCTTATACTTCATTTTGTAGGTTTTTGAATACTCTTTATGAAGTAATACGTTTTTACCATAACTATTGTTGGTTTTTCTGATTAAAAATTATTAGTATATCTAAAATTTTGTTGAAAAGATGACGATGATTTGATTTTTTTTACGAACATCAGTGTTTGAATTCACGTCGGTTTCGAGGCTTGACTTTTGATGTCACCGGTTTTTAGTAGTCCAGTATAACCAATCTACGTCGATATTTGTCTACATTATCCCTTATAGTGCCACTTGCTTTCGTGTCATTTTTTCGCAAATATTAACATTGTCGTTAACCATTCCAAATTAGTTGAGGCTTGTGTGAGGAGATGGTTCTCGTCAATAGTCGAATGGTGGATTCGAACCCACGATTACGATTCGCGAATTAGGTTCATAGCCTAATGGTAAACCATTGTGGACGTTTATTATTATTTTCGTCTCATACATTCTACATGGCTAATTGTTTTATTTGTGAGAAAAAACAACTTGTGCAAGTCCAATAAATAGTTCCCAGAGTTGTGATGTAAAATGCTTAATCCGCAATCAGTGTAGTGAGATTGCGGTAAATTGGTCCGTGGGGCATTGCCGTGTCACGCTCGGGAATATCAAGCAGGCTTGGGCAATACCACTTAGTGGCCGATGCGTGATGTTCACGATGGGATAATGGTATACACCAAAAATTGCTCTTATTAACATTTTATTTATTTAATAGTAAGCCAATGTACTATGTACTTGAACTTAAAGGCTAACTTAACTTTCGAAACTATGTATTAATAAAAAAAAACAAATACTTAACAACAACAAGTCATTACGATGTGCACTGCATGACACTGTAAAAAGTTTTTTTTTTTAATTTTAAAATTGTTAAAGAATCTTTAAAAATGTCAATGTACTATTGATTGGTGCAGAAAATATTGGTCCTATAGATTTTGTTCTAAACATATTGTAGTAAGTTGCTCTAAAATTAGTACTAGGGATAATGTAAGACACTAACAAACATAAAAACCACATGCAGACGAATTGAATCCTTTCTTTTTTGAAGTCGGTTGAAAAACTCTGTGCTTTTTACAGGCATGTACGTTACGTACGGTAAATTTAATATAATATTAAGCTGAGGGACATACACAAACACAAATTTACACACACACACCAACACACACACACAAATTTATAAAATATTGTTTTCATTTGTTATGCTCATATTTTATTGTGCTTTTCAAATGGGAGAAGACACTGACCCCTGAAACACAGGTCCAATTGAACCTAGCTCAGGAGTCAGGGACTTCATATTTCTTTGTTTAAACATTTTCTTTGGTGACTAATAAAGATTTATTATTTATTATTATTTATTTCGTTTAACGAGATTTCGCTCCGCAACACAAAATGCCATAAGTCTTAACATCGGCATTCATTCGAGAAACGTGATAGTGGTACAGTCAAGTGATTTATTACACATGTGTGCATTAATGTAAGGTAATTCACGTATTTAAACCGCGTGACGTGATCCAGGAAAAACGTGACTAACTTACACACATGAACAGATATATGGGCTTTGTAATAAAATCTCAATATTCAATCGATTTCAAAGCTAACCCGTACCTAGAGAAATAATGTTGCTCTGATACGGAAATCCTATTGAATTTCAAATCGTTTTGTATAGCAGACTGCATCATACATACATCTATTGTGTAGAGAAATGAGATGTCTTCATAAGGATCGCGATTTTATCCTCAGATATTCTAATGAAATATGATCTTTCAACCGACTTCAAAAAAGGGGAGGTTGTTAAGGTCGTCTGTATGTTTTATTTTGTTTGTTACCTCTTAACTTTCTACTGGGTGAAACAATTTTGGTGATTCTTTTATATCTGAAAGCTTCCCGTCTGGTCCAATTCTGATAATGACATCCATGAGACAAATAGCTCAATATCACGTCATCCGTTTATTAACATTAGTAACCGATTAGTAAACCGATTAGTAATAGTAACCGTCCAAGCCGAGGTTACACCTCACCGGGGGGACCTTTGTTGTTGTCGAGTTATTAGCTAATAGAGGTTCAGGCTAAGCGACCTAAAAGCTATGCCGTTTCTCAATTCGGTAAAGCAGTGAAGGTTAGCCTCTCTGGCCAACTGTGTAGTTAGTCCATAAAAAAGGAGGCTACTTGACTCATCGATCTGGGTATATTCGGACTGATTAGACCCTGAGTCTGCGTAGATATTTAGGTCAACCCGCGGAATCAACTGTTAGCGGCGTTTTCGAACCCAAATGATTTTGAGGACTTAAAGCCTACTCCTTTTTCAACGGACGGCAACACGCAGGTGCGCTTCAGCTTCTCCTTCTCTCTCATTTCCTATAAAAAACATAAGAGGTTCTCAATTTGTTTGTGAAATCTCTCTTTTTGACTGTTAAAGATTGTATGGATATTTTTTAATGATTTAAATATTGTTAGGTCTTAAAAATTCAAGGCAATATAACTATGATTAGGCCCTGGTAAATATAGAATAAACATTTTTATATATGTGCAATATTTCAAAGTTTCAAACATACTAATGCATTATAAGCTATATAGAATTCAATAGAATAGAAAATGTATACACACAACAGACACAAGAACACAGAAACAAAAGGTGATACAAGACAAAAAAACAACATATACAAAATTAAATTGTGAAAAATTAAAAAAGAACAAAATTGACCCTGTGCCGAAAAGGGGTTGGCTCAGCATGTGCTGTGCTCACACATGTAGCACAACGCTGATTTTCAGCCAAAAAAACCTTTTTTTTTTTTGTTGACGGGGAGGAAATCTTCACAAAGATACCCGCCTTCTGGGGGGAAGGCGGCGGTTATGTGGGGTTCTTACCCACTAAAACCTCCCCGGTGGCCCTTTCCTCGGTGCCATGACGAAGGGATCCGGGATCTCCAGTGGAACGCACCGGAGCCCCTCTGCACTGTGCTCAAGGAGAGCACGTCCCGAGGGGGGAGTAACCTCCCCCCCTGTGCCCTCGCAGCGGAAGGCGACACGGGCCAGCCAATGTCGCCTTCTTCCCGGGTTCACTTTGGTGGACGACTCAGGCCCCCACCCTTGTCGCCCAGTGAACCCGAGCCAAAAAAACCTGTAAGAACTAAGCGGATACGAATCGGGTTATGCATTCGGTATATATATAATTAGATATGAATTAATGATATTATAATAAGGAATAAAGTAAGCCCGTAGAATAGAAATAGATTAAATAAATAAAAGCAAAGATAAAATATAAAATAAAAGATAAAAGAAATATGTATTAAGTTAAGTGATATAAAAAGTAGATTTAAATGTATTGATAAAAAGAGATGATGAATGAATAAAAGGAAATTGAAAGGGAAGGAAACTGAAAGGCCCTGACCGTCCTAGCCAGAGGAACTAAAAAAGTCAATTTGCTCTGAGTTAAAATTGACAATGGGTTAAAAACTCTGCTATAAATATAATTCAGAAGTTGTTATAGCCTATTGTTATATTTATAAAAAAAGCTATATGAATTAAAGATGAAGTATGTTTGTTTAAAACTTTTGAAGCCATGAAGATGTTACTCCCAAGTAGTTACCCATGTCAAAGGTTGATAAATATGCAATATCCACGGATCTATCTCAGATCGATCGAGCGTGTTCCGAGCAGCCAGACAACGGCGATCTTCACCCCCACTCTACGTGTATGCACGTAATGCATCTAGTTGAGGCAATTGCATGTACTTTATGGGTCAATTTGGAATGGACGCGTTGGGTGCATTGTTACAAAATTATAGATGGCGCCTTAGGAGATGCCTTGATGTTTACATTCCGGCTCGATGTTAGACGATCTAAGGTTGTTTAGGAGGTCGCAGGTCGGAGTGTGATTACATGTTGTCTCTTTGTGCCAAAATTGATTTCGAATTTAGTCCTTTTCAACCGACTTCAAAAAAGGAGGATGTTCTCAATTCGTCTGCACGTTTTTTTTTTATTTTACCTCATAACTTTCTACTGGGTGAACCGATTTTGATGATTGTTTTTTTATTTCAAAAACTAGTGCTTTCAGTGTTCTCCTTTTTCAATTCTGGTCCAGTTCTGACAATGACATTCATGAGAAAATTAGATTTTTGTAAATGGGAAGCACCAGCTTTGAAATAAATAAATAATTATCAAAATCGGTTGAACCAGTCGAAACAGAGATAATACAAAAATGAGGACGAATTGGGAACCTCTTCCTTTTGAAGTCGGTTGAAAAGATGTAGGAGTTTATTTTAAAATATGTGCATTTTTCGGGAACAAGAAGAACAAAGAGAGTTTTTTGTGTCCTTTTTAATGCCAAATAAAACATTTCGTTACACGGCCCTTTATGTATACAAGCGCACCCAACCCGCTTTGACGGGCTAGATTTTTCTTTATTTAATTTAAACAATGAACTTAAATCATTAAAATTTTAATTTAACTCTCACAATATATTAAATTATTCATTTCTCTTCGTATTCATTCTCTTTAAGTAAATAAAGCTGTATTTGACAGTTCAAAAAGAGGAGTGCTCCGTCACCAAACTTTACACGATTACTCGGCAGGTCAATCTGAAGATTCCCTGCAGTCTTATTGAAATCGGTCCTCCAGTATCGGAGCCTATATGGAACATACCCACACACTTTCTCTTTTATATATTTAATTATTATTTATCCAGCGGCCATTTATATTCTAGAAGTTGATACACCACCTGACACCAGATTATGCTATAACTTGCTTTTTTTTAGACGAACTAGCAAAGTTGGCCAGAGAGGCTGGCCTTTACTGCTTCACCGGATTGAGAGGTGGCATAGCTCTTAGGTCGCTTAGCCTGAATCTCAACTATAACATGTATCCATATTCAATATTTATTCACATTCGCAATTGTATGAACATCCGTAACAGTCAAACAGAGCTATTAAAAATATCTCGCATCAAAGCAGCATTTGTTCAAGACACACGGAGTCAGACACTTGAGCTGCCTCACAATGGCAGCCACAATCAGTTCCCGGATCAGAATAGGGGCAGAATTGCACAACCCGAGACCGACGACCGAACGATCTTGATACCGTGTGGGCACTCGTGATTTAGAGCATGGCTCAAGGAATGGTCGTTCATTTACACGACCGGCTCTTCGTGATGCTTGCGTTTGAAGAAATGCTTTGTAGAGGATGGCAATATCGATAATAACTAGTGGTGTACGACAGGGCCTCGAGCGTCGATAAATCTGTTGATAGAGTTGGTAAACATGAAATAATAGAGTTCGTTTACTTCGACGTGCCGAGCTGTCGGATGCAATTTGCATGTTTATTTTACTGTAAACTGCCCGTTATGTTTAACGGAAAAGTTACAAGCATCACCAACATTGTAAACACTAACAAATTGATCGTAAGTAATGACTTATCTATGTCATACTTACGATCATTCCAGCTATCTTCTGGGCCATATTTTTATGGGTATAAACTAGTGCTTGACCAAGATCGCACCTGGTGTTAAGTGGTGATATAGTCGAAAGATGGTAAGCGCTAGTTTAGTAAGTGCCTATTACACTTTACTCTTGAAGGCTCCCACGTCGTACTTGGACGGAAAGTTCCACTTGTTCCACTCCTTAGCTGTACGCACGCTGAACGATGACTCAAATCGCTTCGTTCAGACGCGCGTAACATCGACTATGGAAGGGTTAAAAAGGTCTCATTCTTTTAACTCTACTGAGGTAGTCCGAGACAGTTTTCCTTATTAGCTGTTTACTGAACTAGATAGGTACGATATGAGTGATAGGGGATGGACTCATTACCATAATAATATCTAGCAAGTGATTTTTGGACTTAAAGAACATATGAAGATTTTTTGACATTTGAAAAAGTCGCTAAATGTAGCAGTATCCTAGCATTAATGGAATTTTTATACAATGACTTTAGAGGTTCAGGCTAAGCGACCTAAGAGCTATGCCACCTCTCAATCCGGCGAGCAGTCAAGGCCAGCTTCTCTGGCCAATCTGTGTAGTTAGTCATAAAAAATACAATGACTTATGCTTAAAAGGATTAAATTCAATGATCACAACAGTTTCAAGCGTTGTCATAACGTTAAATATAAGAATATACATAACTTACCGTTACGAAAGCAGCCGTGCATTGAAAACAACAATAACTTTGATAATGAACAATGATTCAACTAAACATGAATTTAACTCTCCGATGTAAACAGTGTGAAATTCGTGTTCTAGAATTATCGAGTTGCTTAGGCAAGTTTCATGAAACCTTATTTATAGACATGAATACGTTTATATAAATACACTTATATAAGTTAATAGTTGTATATATAACACGTCTTATGTAAACAATACCTCATATCCCCGCTCAACATAGACAACACAGAAATAAGACGTCCTACGAACGTCATTTCAGCTCAGTGTCAGGGCGGTCGCCTCAAATTGCATATTACGCTAGCAACCCGAGTTCCCCGGTGCCAATAAATTTGTTGTTGCAATTTTATGTGCTACTCACCACCTCTCGGCATTTACCACGCGCTCGGCAGTGAAGGAAAACATCGAGAGGAAACCTACATGTCTCAGAACATTTTTGTAGGACAAGTGAAGTCTGCCAATCCGCACCAGGTACTTTTGAAAATTGTTGGGAGAGACCTTTGCCCAGCAGTCGACGTCCTATGGCTGAAATGTAAGGTACCATCAATGAATATTAAGGATATCATTAGAACTATGAATATGGTCCATTGAGAGTGTCTGTACCCGCGATGCGCTTTTACAAACGTCCAACAGTTGACTCTACAGAGTGTTTGATAAAAAAATTACGACATTCTCTAGATCCCGCTGTCCACGAACATCTACTAAAGATACAGCAGGTGCGTCTTCATTCTTTCTGCACTTGGGTCACCAGGCGAATAGCAGAAGTATAATAAATAACAAAATAAATCTTTTATTTCATCAAAAACTTAGCCAAAATGTACAAATCTCTTATATCTACGCAAATATCTCTTAAATGTTATATTTATAAACATTATTTTGCAGCTAATTAATTATAAATAATTAGCTACCCTACATACTAGTTACAAGAACTGTATGACGGCAGAGTAGAGCGGCCAGTTCGTTGTTTACGTTTAAATACGTCGCAATACAATTACACAGTACGCAGTATAATTACTTCCACTGCACTTTGGTATTCTGCAAGGTGCTAATTCCCCCATAAGCTGTTAAGAATTCGCTATTTTATTATGGTCATCAAAAAATAAAAAATTAAATATAAATGAAAAAAATACACACGCTGTATATGCCTGGTGTAGGACGCGCGGTAACGACTCGGAACGCCACGATTTTGCGTGAATTAGAACAACAATAAATAAATTATCCGAGTCGTCTCGCGGATGCAATTTAGCATCCGACCGCGCTTACACGTACCGAGTACTTTACTATCGTTATTATACGCTCTTTTAAAATGAAATATTGCAGCTGCCCAGACTAATTGCTACGTGACAGTCATACATGCTTTTGTTGCGAACATCCCTAAAACCGATCGAAGCGTTATACTTCGTCTTTCATAATTCGTACAGCAAAGAACTGGAGTAGTTTGTCCGCGTCTGTCTTTCCCTCCAACTAGAATACGGGTGTTTTCAAGAGGAATAAGAGGCACATATAATATACTAAGCTACCTTGTAGGACTGCATTTCCACTTAACATCGGGTAGGATCGTGGTGAAGCGCTAGCTTTGAAAGTATAAAATAAATTACACTCAGTATTTTCTTAAAAATATTATGAAGTATCGCAATAATAAACTTTTAAGTAAACTGTTGAAGTTACTTCTAATTGAAGTAAGAAAGACTTTGGAAAATCCATAAGTACACCAAGCTTATGACGCTCATTTTTATAAACAATAAATTCTACCGCCATCACTAACTAATAAGTATGTATGAATTAAGATTTCTTAATTAATAATAAATAATATTATTAATTAAGGTCTTAAACGATACCAATGACCAGGGGAGGATAATCCGTGTTAAACCCCGAGGCTCGCACCTGCAAGTTTCACCGTAGAACATTGCAGAAAACTCTGACTTAACACAAAATAATTATGTGTTAGCATACATCTTAGCAGTAACCAAACGTCCATACTAGTATCTGTTCAAAGCAGGCCTAACTATTAGGGGAAATAGATCTCTCTTAATGAGCGATTGGCACCTGAGGGGGACTAAAGTCGTTAGTTGGAGGCTCTCTTGGGACCGCGTGCCGGTGTTCGTCTTACCCAAATTGACTCTTTACATAGACTTGAAAAGTTTTAGAGCGGATAATCATTTTTAGTCGATTTTAAAGAATGGAGAATGGTCCAATTTCTTAATTTTTTTAAATCTATAGCTTCATATATCTATCTATCTTATAGCGATGTCATTTAAGAATTTGGCACTGCATGCAAGAAAGTTAATATGTTTTCCAACCATTACAATGGTGTTGATGGAATATGTAATTCTGTCGTGATGTCCGGTGATAGAAATCGTCAGATGGAATGGTTCTGAACTATTTCTCGTAACACCCCTTGGTAAATGTAATTGAGAATCGGTAGAGAACCGATATTCATTCGAAATAGGAATCTACAGGGGGTTACAAATAAATAAGTTGCCTCGTCTTTTTAAGTGATGTTGTTTCGATATTAAACCAAGAAGGTGAAAAAAGATCATCATAGCAAGATCATTTATTCCTAGTTAATTGATGTATCCCATTACACAAAATGGACATGACTCTCTGCCTACTATACAACCTTGTAGATGATGGGCGTTACTTTTACACTGACAAGTCTGTAGTTTTAAACTCTGTATACTACTAACGGTGTAAGTAAGAATCTCCAAACTGTAATTAAGTGTACAAATTACTTAATTCCATGTTAAGTTGCCTTCGATCATTCAAACCCCACAAAAGGTTGCTTAGACTTAAACCGTGTAAGCTAATACTAAAAATAATTTCGTATCTAATAAGCCAAAACATTAAATTCGTAATAAATTAATTGCCAATATGACTTGATTTTTTTTTATTTAGTTTTATGGAAGTCTGAAAAGTACTATATAATATTTTAAATAGAAAACCATTTAAATATTCCACTACGGATGAAATAACGCAAGTGGAAAACATGAACTTTAGAGAAACGTAAATAAACAATTTTGTTGAGAAACACAATCTCATATATATATGACATTAATATGTTTTAAGAGACAATATACAAAATTAATTCAATCCGCACCAGGGCCGCGTCTCAGAAGGCATGTGCCAATTTTTTTTTTTTTTTAATTTTAGTTTTATGGAAGTCTGAAAAGTACTATGTAATATTTTAAATAGAAAACCATTTAAATATTCCACTACGGATGAAATAACGCAAGTGGAAAACATGAACTTTAGAGAAACGTAAATAAACAATTTTGTTGAGAAACACAATCTCATATATATATGACATTAATATGTTTTAAGAGACAATATACAAAATTAATTCAATCCGCACTAGGGCCGCGTCTCAGAAGGCATGTGCCAATTTTTTTTTTTTTATAATTTCTAAGCAAGTGCTTGACTACGATCCCACCTGATGTTAAGTGGAAATGCAGTCCTGATGGTAAGGCGCACTAGCTTAGTAAATGCCTATTCACTCTACTCTTGAAAATACCCACATTGTAATCGGAAGGAAAGACAGACGCGGGCAAACTATTCCAGTAGTGTGACATTTACACAGGTTTATTAGTAATTCGGCGTATATCCATTAGGAGGTGATAAGGGTGACTATTTGCGTTAATTATATTTAATATATGTTGCATTATGCAAAAGTGAACAATTTTTTAGTTATCATGTTTCTTAGCTTTTTTAATTAAGTAAGAAATGCAGCTTCAAAAATTAATATAAATTTTTTAATCAACGCATTGTTTTCTAAATTTAAAAATGCAAGATATATTAATTTTTTGAGATTTATCTCCATTAAAATGCCTTAAAAATGTATGAAATCTGGCAGATTATTTTAAAATAGCTCCCCAAAAATGCATAACAACTAAGAATTAAAAAAAAAATCTGACCAGAAAGGAAGCAAGCGGAAATTCGTACCAACCGAACTTACATCCGTTTCCATAAAATTAATTTAAAACAATACCCAATTGAAATAATACAAGTTTAATATAAGATTTAGATCCATTGATCTCCTCGAAGATGTTTTTGGCCAGCCTTTGACAAGGCGAAACATTATTTACCAGCAAGGCGGAATTCTTGCACATTTTGGTGTCAATGTCAGGCAATGGCTCGATATCTATTATCCTTATCATTCAGAACTAGTTGTTCTTTCTTTATAAGCACTGCCCTTATTATTATTATGTAAAATGTAATTATTATACTAACTAATTATGTTACTAAAGTCACTGTAGCATTTTGACGATAATAATAATTATTATTATTATGTAATTCTAAATGAGCTTTAAATTTAGCATTAAAACTTTACCGAGCTCTGTTGTAGTGGTCTCAGAATCTCGTACATTTCAGTTGTTGGAATTTAATATTATCTCATACACAAAGGTTTATACGCTCGAATCGTATTCAGCATTGGTGGTTCGTCAAGTAATACAGGATGTTTAAATATCCATTTCATATTAAATAATTTAATATATAAATTTATTATTACAAAATATTCACACATTAATATTTTTATGTTTTCATGTACATCTTTATAAATGTTTAGAATTTTTTAACACATTCTATGTGCATTTATTTACAAGTATGTTGTGCCCTATATTTTCTTGCAAATTAGCCTTATATCTAACTATAACTACAATTATAGATAAATCCAAATCGATTTTATTTTGTAGCTTAAAGCGTAGAACGAAACTCAAACCACTGTTATTTAGAATAATATATTTACAACGTAAGAAAAACCTTAATCCCAAACTAAAACTTTGATTGTTATCACGGAATTAATTCAGCCCACTAACGTCTGATCCGTCTAAACAATAGTAACACCCTCTACCGCGCCACCTAAATACGCCAACAGGGCCAAGAAATTGCTTGACGGTCAAAATATCTTAGTTATGACCAGGGCTGTCCGGCGCAAGGCTTAGATTTGCCAAGTTTAGTCCACCCCGCCCCGTCCCTAAAGGCGTACACCCACCCCTACACTGGTTATTAATAAATCTATCTGTGCATATTCGGAGAGCTGAAGACAGTTTCGATGGTATTCAAATGGGAGCGAATGCTTTCAGATTCTGGTACCATTCGGACAATGATTTTCACCGGTCGCTTCGTTTTCGATAAATATGTCTGTACATCAATGACTAGATTTAATACTTGCTAGTTCTCTGGCTATAGAAATTTCGTCTTTGATAACAATTTTCTCATTACCTATCTACTATTATAAGATGGAATAACATCAAAGTAAACATCTTTTATTTTTAATGTTTGCTAAACTAATTGCGTCGAAATGATCACAAAAATAAACAACTGATTAATACTAAAATTTCCTTACACCATCTCTTTAAAATAGTTTTTTGGCTGAAAATCAGCGCTGTGTTACATGTCTGAGCTCAGCGCTGAGATTTTTCACAATTTTAATTACTTTGGTTTTTGTTGTTTTTTGTATTGTTTTGCCTGTTGTTTCTGTGTTCTTGTGTCGAATAAATCATTATTCTATTTTATTCTATTACAAAATACTAGTATATTGTTTAAGTACGTAGTAAGTTGGCTTCCTATTAAATAAATAAATAACTGGCTGGTAAATTTGGAGAACATTAATACGAAAAACGAATTCCCTTTATTATTATCTATTTTTTAATGTTATCCAACAAATAAATAGTTCCACAGCAATCGTTGCTTCATGTAAATCGCGTTCCGAAGCATTTTAGATATCGAACACCACGTTATAACTATTGTTAACTTAAACCTTGAAATTCATGAAACTGTAGAAACAATATCAAAAATACGCAAGTTCCGTCCAGTCTGAATCGAACTTGCATCAAATGAATGCAAATTGAAATCAAAATTCATCACACACTTGTAAGTCAATTACGTAAGGCAAGACGTCTGGCGCGCTGACCGCTCCCAGAGGCAGCCCGGACAATGGATCCGGCGTACCTACGTATGAATTCAATTTGCCAAATTCAGTTCCAAAGTTATTGCTAACTTGCGGTATAGTTCTTTGAGTTTGTATAACATCATTGTGATAAGAGCTGAAGATGAATTTTAATCATTTAGGGTTATTAGTTAATTAGTCTTTGCTGCTAGCATTGATTTTAATCCGAACATTGGTAAAGGAAAACTTAAATGGCGTCTTAAGTTATGTATTCGATTAATGATGAGATTCATAGCTAGTTTTAAAATTGTTTAAACAATGGTAATAAAAGTCCATAATGACACAAATGAAAAGCATGGATTAAAGTAACATAGATAATAATTTAGTAATATATGGTATATAACCTGGAAAATGGGACGGCCTTTAGTATGGGATGCCACATGCGTCGATACTTTGGCACCGTCACATCTTCCAGTATCTTCTGTTGATGCTGGAGCGGCCGCTGTAACTGCAGAAAACCTCAAGCTGCGTTTGAGCCGTTTCGGATAGAAACTTTGGGTCCGTGGGGTCCTAGTGCAAACCACCTTTTTAATGTGATAGCTAAGAAGTTGGTTAACATATCTGATGACGATATCTGGCTTATACCTAGCACAGAGGCTAAGCATTGTCATACAACGTGGCAATGCTACCAGCCTTCTCGCGCGCTGCCAAGCGACGACGGTGTGGCACAGTTATACTTTTTGTAAATATTTTGTAAAATACCTATTTATACACAGGTATATAGGTATATAAGTATGGCAATGATTTCCTACCGACTTAAAAAAAGAGGATTTTCTCAATTCTTTTGTATTGCTAGTTTTGTTGGTGCGCTCATGACTCCATCATATATTTAAATTTAAAAAATGTATTGAACCAATTTTAACTTTTTTCTTTCAATTAGAGTTATATCTTTCGGATTTCTCATAACGCTTCTGCTGTGTAGAACTATGACTATTAAACATTAACACTTTGAAAATAATTCAATTGAAATATATTTCGTGTTCTACGATATAAAACCTCAAAAGGATCAAAAAGCTTTTGAGGACCAATTCCTAACAAGCAACATTAATATGTTTCGGTAACCGGTGGTCAGAGTTACAGTAAGTATTCGTTGCTTAGCAATCGTTATACAACTTCCAGAATATTCTATCGCTCGAGCGCCCATAGGGTCAAAACCACTCGTAAATTCCAAACGTCTTCAAATTCAACTATTTCCAACTATTGGTCAAGTGCGGATGTAAAGGATATGGAAGCGACAGTGGGAGATAAATGCGATCGCATATGATCACGTTCAGATTCGTCTTGTTTTAAGCGACTTCAAAAAAGGAGGAGATTTCACATTCGTCCGTTTTCGTTTTTAATTTTTCAGCACTCCTAGTGACGTCATTTATTTTGATTTTTTTATTTTGAAATGAAATGGATTCACTTAGTCCTCATTTTTGTTTTGTAGACCATATATGTACCAAGGCACTCATAGAAATCGTTTAAAAATACTTATTGATTAAATTATTGATACGTGTATAACATTCCAAGACTGGATTGTACCAGTACTTCCTAAATGCTGAGCCGTGGTAGCTCAGTTTCCAGGCGGTCGCCTCAAGTTGCGCAGTACGCCAGCACCAATAAATGTGTTGTTGCAATTTTATGGGCTGATTTACCACGTGCTCGGCGGTGAAGGAAAACATCGTGATGAAACCTACATGTGCTAGAAATTGTTTCTAAGCCGTAAAGTCTGCCAATCCGGACTAGGGCCGCGTGTCGGCGGACTATATCCTTATAGGGTTACTGAGAAGACCTGTGCCCTGCATTGGGATATATATAAAACTTTAACTTTACCTTATATTTAGTCTTAAGTATAGTAACCAGTTTATTTGATATGTCTATTCCAGTGAGAATTTATATCGGTGTACATCAACTATGTCTTGCTTTTACACCGTCAGGACCGCGTTATTATTGTGCCTCTGTCAACGGAATATGAAATGTATTGGAACTCGGGATGAGCTGGTAACTTCTTGACCACCCACCCCCCGGCGACACCCCTTGACCTAGGGGGACGGTCAGCGAGGAAAGGGTTACGTCGCAAGGTGTTGCGAAAACGGATATAACTTGAAATTGGTTAATATTCTATTTATTATTTTTGTTAGGACAATTTAAGATGTAAAATAAATTCGAAAATACGTAAATTGAACAGATGTATTCAGACTTTTTTAACGATAACTCTAAATACATACAATTAATACATTCTTCTTGCTATCTTTCTTTATATAAGTCATACCGATCGCAAAGTCCTTTTTCAGTAAGTGTCTAATGTGATAGACCGGGGATACTGTAGCGGACATCATATCGAACCTTATCATTATATTAAAACGTAAAACAAAAACTTACCCACTCCAACCCCTTTAACCCTCATCTTCCTACCAAAATTGCGTGCTCGGAGTAGAATAAAATTTCCCACACTTATAGTTTATACTAGCGTACCCAGCCTGCTTCGAGGGCTAGTTTTTACTTTAGTTTATTAAAACAATAACCTTACATCATTAAATATTTAATATAACTCTCACAATATATTAAATTATTCATTCCTCTCAGTCAGTACAGTTACAAATCAGTAAATACAATATCATACCCGTAGTAAATAAAAGCTGTATTTGACAGTTCAAAAAGAGGAGTGCTCCAATAGTCACCAAACTGTACAGGATTCCTCGTCACGTCAATCTGAAGATTCCTGAAAGTTTCATTGAAATATAGATAATATAATAGGTTTAGCCGTTTCGGAGCCTGTTTGGAACATACCCACACACTCTCTTTTATAAATGAATAGATAAAGACAGAATGATAATATATACATAATTATATGATAATACTATTTTCTTATCCATATACATACAGATGTTTTATTGTCACTTTGTGGCAACGGTTAAGTAATTATGTAAATAATAAATAAATGTGAATAAATTTATTTAGCGGAGTTGAGAACTTCTTGGCAGAGGAAAATGTTATGGGTTTGTCACCGACATGCTAGTTGTATTTAGTTGAATTTATATTTGAATAATAAAAAAACGATATAACCATGTATATAATTATAGCTCGGAGTGAAGAGATTCGAAAACTAGATTGATGTTAACGTGTAATTTTATTTTAAACATTGTGAAATTTCAAATATGAATACCAAAATTGTAATGGTTTCACTCCTGTCGGCAACTGGCAATGTTTGTTAAAAGTATTTATATATTACATTTTTGTTACGTTTTTAGTGTGATGATTTTATTTCAAACCAAAAATTAATGTTCAATTATGATAAATAATTACTGAAAGATAATATATAAATTGTGATTTTCCCATGTCAGGATTATAGGGCGATCATTAGTAGACATAATAATGGCATATCAATGACGTTGTTTGATGTAAGAAGAAAATTAAAAAAAATATAGCATTAATATTTCTTCATTTGAACTATAAATGAAAACTTTAATCATTAATGAATAAAATTTATACCTTTCAAATGATTTACAGTTGCATCATTCTGCTTCGTAGTGGCGTGGTTGTCTTCAGACGCGATACCCCGAGGTGCGGGCACCAAGATTTAAGGAACATGGCATCACTATGCGTAGATGTAATTAAACGTTTAGAAATGGCACAAATTCATAATTATAACGAGTGCTAAATGAATATAATTAAACTCTATGCTATAGTTATTTTGCATAACAATAAAAATAGTTTTAATACCTACAAAGACAAGTTAGATTCACGAGTAAAAATAAAAACCAACTTCTAATAGAATCAAACGTTATTACGCCCTCTCTGTGTTTCCGAATTATTGTGAGAATTTACGAAATAATTAATTAGAACGTAACCAAACTTTCAACAAACTACTCTTGAAGTACATCCTTTCTTATAAAAAATGAATCATCAAAATCGCTTGGCGTGATATTGAGTTATTAGTCCGTTTTTGGTGCACACACTTGATGCAAATTTAAGACCTTTATGGATCCCATTGTCATACGTTGGATCCATTGGACCACACGGGAAGCATCAGCTTTCAAATAAAAAAAGAATTATCAAAATCTTTTCACACAGTTAAAAGTTATGCGGTAACAAACATAAAAAAATACACATGAATTGAGAACTTCCCGCTTTTGAAGTCGGTTGATAAAATATTAACAAGTATATTTCTAAGTCATAATAAATGACAAAAAATGTTAATGTTTAATGGCACGGACGCTTTTTTTTTTCTGAAGTTATATTACGAAGTCAGAGTCGCTTTTAAACCAGAGCGTGGAGTGAGGTAGGAATGTATACTTTCTCCACAACTATTCAACCTGACAGGGCAGCACATAATAAAGTGTGGGAAGACTGGCACGGTGGCATCCGATTTGCATAGGGTTGAACTAGTCAAACTACGGCATTAAGATCAACCGAAAGAAGACAAAACTGATGATCATTGACAGATCAGGACAAATCCAACTGGACAGCCTTGAAAAGCTAATCCTGGTTGGCTGTGTCGAGGGCAGAAGAAGCAATGGCAGAGTGCCCACTAGATGGACGGACTATATTATGGCACTATGACATGGCACAAAATAGAAAAGATTGGGGAGTGCTGGTTAAGAGCAGCTGTCTTGGTGGTCACGACCCTCAGCGCTGAGGAACTGAGGAAACGACAGAGAAGAGATTACGAAGGCCTAACGTCTACATAGTTTTCCTTATTCCACATTCTTACAAAGTCGTGTATGAGATCAGTACATCAGTACAGTACAGAATACTTACCAAGTCTTACGCCTTTATATGTCAACACATAAATATCTTAATCAAAATAGATTTACTGTTTAGGAGGTTCTAAAGAAGAGAGTTAAAAACTTAGCCGTTCGGAGAAAGTAGTAACAATCCCACGGGGCGTCTACGACGCGTGAACCACCGCTTTCTCCAACAACACCTTCAAAAATCAGGCATCAAGAAAAAAAAATTGTTGTTACTGTAGAGGTATCACTCTTATTAACAAAACAGAGTAAACAATTAAAGTACATTAGAAAATATCACGGACACAAGTCTGTGGTTGCGCTTTATTGAAAAAAAAACTTAGATATTCAGATCATAAAATAGCTAGTTCTATAGTTCGTAGGAGCTATTGACACGAAGAACAATTTTCTTGTAAGCGTTGAATAACTGTGAAAATCTCGCCGTATCTAACTGTTCCAACGATAGTCTGGACGCTGTTACCCATTTCAAATTAGAAAACATTGCCCCTCGACTTATCCTTGTACAAACGTCGTATCTTACCTCCTAGATAGTCCTGCTCGTTTGAGTCGCCGCCCGCTCCTTGCGCCCACACCACGGACTTTATGGTTTGGTCTAAGTTAAAATCGGAAGCGACTTTCTACCACAGTTTACTATTTTCTCAGGCACCCTCGAAATGGTCACCTTTTTTTAATGATGAACTACACAGATTGGCCACAGAAGCTTGACTGCTTCATCGGATTGGGAGGTGGCATAGCTCTTAGTTCGCTTCGACACAATGGTGACCTTACCGCATGGTCCCTTTAGTCGAGGTACTCCTAAATAGAGGTTCAGACTTAGCAATATATCCTTTGTCACCTCTCAAATCTGGTGAAACAGCACAGGCCACGTTCATTGGGTAATCTAAATATTTTTGTCACAAAAAAGTTTACTATTATATAATTTTATCCTATAATTGATTTCTTAAGTGTAAAATAGGATAATAAAGAAATAAAATTTCAGCAAATTATTATTTTTAAATCATAAAAATATAAATTCCAAAAATATAGTTCTTAAAACGCTATTTTTAAACGGAATTATACTTAGCGGCCTGCTACTACACCTAAGGTTAATGGAAGAAAACACTAAATAGTAATAAGTTTGACTTAGTACATAAATTAGTAAGTAGTTTAGTAAAATAAAAGATTCACCTACCTATCTATCCTTTCTGTAGTAAAAGGCAAAAAAACACGTTATCCCATTTATTAGTTATAAGCTTATTATACAGGGTGTCCCGCAATTCTGCATCTAACGGTAAGTGGGTGGTGAACCCCCATATCATTACTGTAACCAACCATAGCGGCAAGTAATATCAAAAGTTGTCACGTCTATTCAATATTCCAAATTGGTATAACAAAGTTCACACTTTATCGTAACTTTTTGGAAAGATAATGCGTCGAAGTTTATGATAAATGTTTTTCATCAAAAATTTATATATTATATTATAGCTTATATAGAAAATGCAATATCTTCAAGCATAAGATGTGATTTCTCAACAATCTATCCAAATTAAAATGGTACCTTTAGCATCGTAATTCCACCAGTCACTATGCCCTTTACACAAGAATATGTACATATTTTTTTTTATAGTAAATAGGCTCACGTTTGGGTTCTATCTTGCTTGATGGAAGGCGAAGATAAAGCCTAGGATGGAGCACGTGAGCCTATAAGGTGTCTGTTCACATTGGACTTAAAGGTGTCCATATTGAACCCGTGAGGAAAGACTGAACGCGACAGAGAGTGCACCCGATAAAAAATCGAGAGGCAGGCCACTCGTCTACGGTGTGCGAGGCTCTGAAGATTTGCCTCAACGAGCGAGTCACTGCCTATGATCTTCTTCGCTCGGCGCTCCAACGAATCCAAAGCTTCCAGTTGATACTTAGCAGACCCATCCCCGAGATGGGAACAGTACTCCATGCAGGAGCGAACTTGAGCTTTGTAAAGACTTAGTAGCTGCTCCGACGTGAAGTACCGCCCCACCCTGGAGAGGATACCGAGTTTTCTGGCAGTAGTTTTTGCAATGGACTTAATGTAGCGACCAAAGTTTAGATTAGAAGAGAGATTCAAATACATACGCTGACAGCGTCATTGAACGATACAGTAATTTGAAGCTAGTTCATGAAAGTTTTAAGCGAAACCGCACTACGCTCGTGACTTGATGAGTTAACTAGAATATCTTAATGTATTTATATGCGGTCAAAGCTAATTTTCGGACAATTGTTGCGGTCTTCTCGTCTGCCCCGGGACTTATGTGGATGGACGCAAGGTATACATTAAATTAACTAAAGATATCGAAATTGCGTTCATTAGTGTTACCAGTTCATTAATGAATATTATTAATAGCAATAATTATATAAATATAACATATATAAATATAATATAATAAGGAACAAATTAATTATTGTCAATTGAGATATTTTGTTCCGTCCAAATCCTGTCAAAATCGATCCATCCGTTCCAGAGATTAGCCGAAACAAACAGCCAGAGAGACAAAAAATTTAAAAAATATGTTATTTTGGTATATCTACCTTATATATTAAATAGGCATGTATTAAAAATCTATTTTAAAATTATTTTACAAACAGACACCCCAATTTTATTTAATTGTAAAGATTTATTCGCATAAAACAAAAGTCTTCAGCGTAAATACGGACTTAATGCCAGAAGACATTTTCTGCCAATCTTACTTGTAAAGTAAATTATTAATTTAAATAATTTATTAATATAAATTAGATAAGTATTTAAATTAATAGTTTCAAAGTTTAATAAATTAGGTAAGTATTTTTTTAATTTATAATAATAATATATTTTCTTTATAGCCTACATTGTAAATACACAGTAGTCTAGAAGTAAAACACGGCTAATTCAAGAAGCCTACCTTATCTCTGTTTAAGTTCGACATCGGTCGTCATTTGTCTTCGTCAACGTGCCCGGTGATCATTTATGCCACAGCACACCCTACCCTTTCGTTGTAAACATACGGGTCACTATTCCGTCGAACAATTTTCACTTAAATATAAATTACTTAATTTATTAATTATTATTTTAATACGTAAAGCAAAAACTTTGTACATTGCAAAAAATGCCCGGACTCTATTAATTTCTCTCCGTATTCATTCTCTTCTCTTCTGAGCGGGTGAAGATCATTACCTACACCCATGTACATATCATTAAATACAATATCTTTAATATACTTCAATATACTTCTATATGGTTCACAATGACATAAATATACACAACGCATGTGTCAATAAAAAATTGGATTATAAAACAATAGAATCATCATAGTAAACAAAAGCTGTATTTGACAGTTCAAAAAGAGGAGTGCACCGATCGTCACCAAACTACAGGATGACTTGCCAGGTCAATCTGATGGTTCCGTGAAAGTTTCATTGAAATCGGTTCAGCTGTGCCTTCGGAGCCTATTATTATTAATATTAATATTATTAAATTGTTCGTACAACATACATTAAAAATAAAAAAAAAACATTACACACATTACCATGCGTGTGATACACATACACACGGATATTATACCGTGGCTTACCCTAGACCAGACGAGCAATTGGCCCCTGTTCATTACCCGGGTAATGGGGTCATACCCCGAGGCTGTGTACCTGCGAGGTTCCTAGAATCTCGTAAACGACCCATGCGCAATCCGCGGTGAAGAATGGAGAAAATTTCCTAACATATATAACTTACATTTTCATATTCTAAGCGATAAAGGACGTCCGCAAGAGGGCCGCAAATCCAGTCTGTTCCTAACAGTGAGACGAATACAAGCTATAACTTTTTATATCCCTTGCCTGCCTAAAATTCACTCTTATGTTTTTTTTATATCTAAGGGGCCAAGATTAATGTAACTTTAAAAACCAAATTTTTACTTAATAGAAATATTTGTTTCAAAGCATAAGCGAAGCTAGTCGAAATTTCTGCTCCTATGATCTAACCACAAATATTCCCAGTACGCAGGCCCTATTTCGCACCACTTAAGGGTGCGTTTCGAGTGACATATGTGGCTGAACGATGACTTTGTTGTTTTCTAGGAAATTACACTGTTTTAAAAGTATACAATGATTTTGCGTTATCTTGAGTCGGCGAGTGAGGGAGAGATAGGTGTTTTGTTTACTCAAGACTTTTTTTCAGGCGTCTATTTGTTTTCCTTATAAGGCCACTACTTTAGGATATACGTTACGATAAGCTACAATTCATTAACCTTTTTGCGTGATTTCACAGCACCAGCACCGAACTACATAATAGGAATACTAACTAAAATTATTCTTGTGTCCTAGTGTCCAATTTCAAAATAGTTCCAAGCATCTAAATTTACGCATGCCTAATTCAATCGCAGGAAGGTTTTTTCTTATTATTAAAATTAATATTTATATATAAAATATGAAATGAATTATATTAAAAAATTAAAATAACCCCTAATGGGAGGGGCTCTGCTGATATTTTTGCTATTGCCCATGCAACAAACTTGTTTTCTTTGACTACCTTTAGCTATAAATATACATATATATTGTTACAATTAAAATGAACAACATATTACATTTGAATTAGGAATCTGTAATTTTATATATTTTTTTTTAAAGAAAGCTAGCAATGATTCATTGGGTTTTCTCCGTTTTTTCCGACTTTATCAGAGCTGCCCGTCTAGAGACTAGATCTCGATCTTAATCCGCTGGATTTATTTATCATAAATCATAATCCGGTGGATTTGGATTTTAGCGAGGACGGCTTGCTCTAAAAACCATGTTAATTTGGAGTCCCTAAAGTAATCCGTACGTTTGGCAGTGAAGAATTTTCCCATGGAAAGAGTGCGTGTCTTTATTCATAACTTGCCTCATCGTTTAAAAGACTGTACTGTCAATGAAGACCACTTCGAATAAGCTTTTTATTTTTTAAATTGTTTTATATTTAAGTATTAAACTAACACACCAGCCAGCCAGTGTTATTGGCAATAGAACTTTTTTTCTGAAAATCTTGCCATAAATACTGAAATCATGTAGTATTATGAAAGACTAGTATAATTGATGATTTAATAATCTTTTTTCTTTTCTTGACGTAGGGTGGTTAATATATATGAAATATACATGCACTACACTCACGCCAGCAATCAAATATCTGTTTTTTTTAATTGTTTTTACCAATGTATAAGCCTTCCGTGTAAAGAAAGCAATAGGGCATTGGCGGGACCCACATGTCTAGGATAATTTTCTAAAACATGCAAGTTTCCTCATTATGTTTTCCTTTATCACTGAGTGATGGTAAATTAGCAATTAAATTACAACAAACTATTACATTGGCATCAGGTATTGAACTTGGGTTGCTAGCGTACTGTACTGACAACACGCTTGAGACTTGTTTGATGTTGTGTTTGGCATTGTGCATTGTGTGGGCATAGTAGTTTGACCGTATTCTTTTAAAACTATTCAAGCGTAGCATCGTAGATAATTAGTTTACAAGAATTATTTGCATACGTCCTAGAAACCGGCTCGTTTGTTTTTAGGATTTGAGACGGCTGACCGACCCCAAACGACGTCCGAACAATAACTTGGTCAAGATGTTTCAAGCAGTTAATTTAGTTTGCTTTGATAAGGGTCCACCCTTTCAAGACACTCAGGTAGGTGGTCAGCGAACTGGGGCAAATATTGAAACTATTGAGTTTTGTTAACTTGTGCGCTGATGAGGAATCATTTGATAGTTGCTTTATCTACGCCTCGGGGCATATCGAGAATTGTGTACACAGGTAAATTGGTATATTTTTTCTGTTTTATTTGTAGTACATAATAATGGGTAAATATCTATACAAATAAATTGAATCGACTTGTATCTTTTTGTATAATTAAAATAACTAATTTTTACTAAATAAATAATGAACATACGGTACATATACCAAAATATTTTTTTTACATTTTTTTTCTGTCCGCCTGTCAGTCTGTTTTGGTTTGGAAGGATGGACCAATTTTGACGGGCCTTTACTGGCAGTAATAAGGAGTTAGGCTACTTTCCAATTGACGATCAGATAATTTAGAAACTTAATTTTTTTTATGAAAACAAGTACATTTACGAGTCAAAACAAAAACCGACTTCAAATGACTTCAAAATAATACTCAATATGTTTACGAAATAAAATTAATCAGAACCAAACAAAATTGAAGTACATCCCTTGAAATAAAAAATGAATTCATGAAATCGGTTGACGTGATTTTAATTTATTCGTCCATTTGTCGAAATGAAATTTAAAAATGTAATTACAGCAGAAATACATGAACACTTCCCCGCAAAGCTCGGCCACATAAACTGTGGTGTAATAATTATAAATTCCGCGTCACTCGGCAACGGTGGAACAATGAAGTTAATCCATCAGGCCAAGTCCTCAGGCGTGGGCACAGATAAGACAAGGGCCCGTATTCTATCCCACCCCGAATCCGTTCTTGGGTCGCCACCCTGTCAATGAATAGTTATGTTTGTAGGGACGAAACATATTTTAATTGAAAAATGAAATTCCTTACGGCAGACTTGCAGGAGATAGGGTTTTGCTGCGCGACCGAACTGAAAAAATGTGAGAAAAATATATAACGGAAGTGCTATAGTCGTATACACGGCGGTCGATAACATAACTATTAAGCTTGTAGTCCAATTTTTGGATAACAGGTGCCGCTTTAGCTAGTTATTAATAAGTATTAATTAATTATTTATTTATTTTGTAATTTTTTGGAATTTTTATTGCTTCTCTATTATCCGAAAGAATTTCGTTCCAACCTGTCCCATGAAACGTGAAACGATACAACAAAAAAGTAAATGTGGTCTACATTTCTTTCTTATTTAGACAATTTTGTTTTTAACTGGATTGTTTGACTAGAATAATTATAATCTTTACTGTCTCGCTTATCACAGTGTTAGGAACAATTTCACTCATAAACCTACTACGGTTAGTGACTTTTACAAATGAGGAAAAGAAACTAAGAGCTTCTTCCACTCACAACCAACCTATGGAAGCAGTTGTCACTAGCGGTGTTTTGGAACCCTTACGATTTGGGGACCTTCATCAGGTGAACCGTAGGCTCGTTTGTTCCTATTATTATAAAAAAATAAGTATAAAACTAACACATATTATACATCCCGAGTTCCAAAACATTCTTTACCTTTAGATTGATGGTGAATCGTTCTTCCGATTCTCTGATTTATTAAATATAGACAACATATACCATTTAATGATATGAATTGTACTTGAGTCACTAACCTTACACTATCAGGCATAGTTTTGTCTTTTGCTGTCAATCAGATGGAAATACCGCACTAAGTAGCCTTGTAGGAGATGGATTAAAACCTGCATTAGTTGATTTCTTACAAACCGCTTCTCCTTTTTTTTTTTTTGTTAACGGGCCAGCCGATGTCGCCTTCTTCCCGGGTCCACCTTAGCGGACGACAAAGGCCAGTTGTCGTCCAGTGAACCCGAGGCCCCTTTTGGTCGCCTTTTACGACAGGCAGGGGATACCGTAGTCTTATTCTTGAGAGCCCAGAACTACAGGGCTGAACAAAAACAAACCGCTTCTCCTATAGTTACTTGTGTGAGCAATGAAGAATGTCTACAGTCTCTTGTCTGAGCAATAAAGTTTAACCTTCTTTGAGATCACACCCAATCACATTAGTTAGCCATTATTCCTATAAAACAGCAGTTAATATTATATTACTTGCAAATATCAATATCATATTAACACAGCCTTTCGCCGATAATACTAATGTATGTTTAAATTCAGCGACGATTCGCTTCTGAGAGACAAAATCATGTTAGGTACGAATCTTTATTCGTAATCTCAGTGTCTAACAATTTATCACAAAGCATTGACCAGTCCGTAAGTCCACCCTTTTCAGATTGTGACGTCCACCTGGGCCTGCCGTATGAATATTAATTCAACCATATCTTGACCCCTGTCCGGCGAGGGTAAGAAAGCAACTTGATGTATGAATTTCTTAGAGAATAATTAATAACTTTGTACTGTATTCCTGTATCTATTTGCGGTGACATCTCTTTGATTTATAAAGCAGAGCTTGGTAAGCCTATCTTGAGACTTAAATGCAACGCAATGTACTCGTAAAAGTTCCTTCTTCAGGTAATTAAACACGGAATAGAAACGTAGTTCCACCACATCTTACAAGTAAATATGAGAAGTGGTTATCGTTATTTAAGTAGTCTTTTTTTTTAAAGTAAGGTATTTCGTATTACGGTTAAGCTTGTGCTAGGAGATGGTTCACGTCAATAATCGAATGTTGGACCTACGACCGACTTCAAAACGAGGTGTTTTATGTTTGTTCCGTATAACTGTAGACTGGGTGAACCAATCCGATGATTCTTTTTTTATTTGAAATAAACTGGTGCTTCCCGTTTAATCCCATTTGGTTTAGTTTAGACAGTGGGATCCATAAGAAAACCATAAAAGTCTTAAATTTTGTGCGCCACAAATGCCCGAATAATTTAATATCACGCCAAACGATTTCTATGATTCATTTTTTATTGGAAAGGATGTACTTTAAGAGTAGTTTGATTAATTTTAAGTTACGTTCTGATCAAGTTTGATTTTGTAATATTCCAACGATAATTTAGAAATACAAAAAGGACGTCCACGTAATAGCGTTTCTATTTGAAGTCAATTTTTGTTTTAACTCGTAAATTTTCTTGTTTGCTCATATATATTGTTAGTAACGTTCATTTTTGAATATTACCAAAAATTGTAATATTTACAGTGTAACCAAAGGGGATTGAATACCACCCTTTGCACCCTTCGGTATGCTCGGTCAAGTGGACGCTACTAATTAGACAAACATCTTAATTGGGCCGATGTTACCATGCAGAAGTAATATTTGCCACTGGCGTAATGGTTTTATATTATTATCTATATTTAAATTTATGGTTAATTTTCAATATACTTCTCAAATAATTACTGATTTGTATTGAATTAAATTTTTTAATACATTAATTTGCATTATTTATTTTTACATAATGCTAACAATGTACGTGTTGAATTTCGTTTTTTCAAGGACGTACAAAGTCCTTGAAGAGCTAAATATAATATTTAGCTTTTTTTGAAGCGTCAATAACCTAATGGTTTAGGGTACGGCCTGCGAATCGTAAGGTCGTGCGCTCGAATCCACCATTCGACTATTGCCGTGAACCATGTCCTAGCACAAGCTTAAGCTTAGTTGGAATGGTTAACAAGATTGTTAGTAATATTTCTGAAAAAAAAAGAAATATTACTAGCCTTCTTTTTAAATAAAAACAAAAAATAAATCATTTTAAAAACAAAACAAATGAAATACTGTTAGTTTGAATACAGTATTATTTAAAAGTATTATTTTAAAGAGCACGTATGCAAAATAAAAATTAAAATAATATACCATTTATCTTCTATAGTAGTTTTGCAGAATCACAATTTATATCCATTCATGATTTCTATGCGTCCGTAATTCCGAAACCGTTTTAGTTGGACAAAGCAATCCTAAATTCGAAATATACGTCACCACTCCATTTACTTCCGGCCGAGTTTGAATGTCCGCCCAACTTGGACATCCGGTGGAAACGGTCGCAGCCAACATGGCCGTCTTTATCTGAAGAATTAACTTGTGATAGTTATTCAAATGTGTTCATGGAAACTAGACACCGCTTTCCGGAAATCTTGACCCAATTTTTGGATGATTTATTTAGTTTTTTTACCTATTACCTAAAATTATACCTAAAATATATAGCCTATACACATTTGTCCATGTTAGGTACAGGCCTTCACTGTAAAGAGAGCAGAGCGGCCCTATTCCGAATTGACAGATTAACATGTTCAATGAGGAAACCTTCCTCAATATGTTTTCCTTCATCGTCGAGCGCATGGTAAGTCAACATTTAGAATTACAACAAACAAATTCTTCAGTAGCGGCACAGGGGATCGAACTCGCGTTGCTATGTAAGCTAACAAGCCGTCGGGACGTGCTCTTCGAGCATAGTGTGGAGGGGTTATGGTGCGTTCGGTCCTGGAGTCCCTCAGCATGCACCAAGGGAAGGCCACCAAAGGGGTTTTAGTTAGTAAGAACCCCACATAAACCCGCCTACCCCCAGAAGTCGGGGTATCTTGTTAAAGAATTCCCGTACACCAAAAAAAAAGCATTGGTTTGTGGGTTTTTCTGTAAATAGTTAAATTACTCTACGTAAATATTCATCTCATAGAAGCGAATGGATGTCCATCCTTTGGCTACACTTATCACGTTTACCATGGGAAGTTGAAACCTGGTGACACTGTATAGCCCGACTAGCTGATACCACGCTGGTAGTACATTCAGAAAAACGCTTGGGAAGTTTTTCAAGAATCTGTTTCGATTATTCTGATTTTTACTTTCATCATCGCGATAGAACTAGCGAAATTCCTCGAATTATAAAATTGCCGTACTTTTTTTGAGTACGGCAATGCACCTTGTACCCCAGGCAGTGGAATCAGCTGTCATTCTACATCTAATATGTATAACATTGTAGACGACCGGCCAGCCGACCGAGTGAACCGGGAATATTATATAGTTAATTTTAGTAAATAAGTAAATAAGTTCCCAGTAAATTGTAAATAGTTCAAGGCGAAAGACCGATCCTAAGATCATTTAAAATTGTAAAGAAATCTATTGGAAAAAGCTTATTGGGTTATTGGGCATATTGCTCTATATTGCTGCCATTAACAATTCTAGGGCTATAAACGTTGCAGATGACGTCGGGCATTGTTTTATATTTACAAATGCCGAATTGAATAGGATAATTAAGTTATTGGAAAGCGTCCTTTGCTAAATTCCCGCTTCGGTTAATTGTATTTTTTATGAATATTTTAACTATGAGACGGAGCGGGGGTAGAGCCCATCTTTCGATATTTAAGGTGGTACAAAGAATTTGTAGGTATGATTATCTGTTGAGCCATAGTGAGACTTTTGCTCTGAACCTCAATTGAAAGAACGTTTAAATAGTAGGCAACGTGTAGATCGACCGTTGCGCTGAACAGTAAGTGAACCGAACCTTATAGATATTGTTGTGTTGAAGATACTTTGAAGTAAATGATTATTTGTTGGAACTCTAGTGAGGCAGTTGCCCTGAACCTTAATTGTTAAACTGTGAGCTGAACTGTGCTCTGAACCTTGGTTGAACGAACCAAATTAATTATTAAGCAACGTGATCTAAAGACAGACCGTTGCTCTGAACCGAACCTTATAAGTAGATGATTATTTGTTGAACTGTGAGCTGAACCGTTGCTCTGAACCGAACCTTATAAGTAGATGATTATTTGTTGAACTACTGTGAGCTGAACTGTGCTCTGAACCTTGGTTGAACGAACCAAACTAATTAGAACGCAACGTGATCTGGTGAAAGACCGTTGCCCTGAACCGTAAGTGAACTGAACCTTATTAAATAGTGAACCTGAACCTTTGTTATAAGTGAACTTTATTATAACTGAACCATTGTTATTGTGAACCTTTTGATTATTGTGAACTTTTATGTGTTTAGTTTGAAATTGTGTATTGTGAATTAAACATAGAACCGAACTTCCGAACCTTTTAATACAGTCCACTGAACCTTGAACCGAACTTACATATACAGTCCACTGAGCTCTCAGAACGAGAGAGCGAGTGCACGCGCATATGTATGTATGCGTGTGCATCTGAGCTGTCCAAGAGGACCACTGTTGTGCGAGTCGCCTACAGAAGTTGGTCCTTCGAGCCGGATATGCGCTAGCGACCTGGATATGCGCTAGCGACCTGGATATGCGCTAGTGAGCCGCATTTTGATCAGTAAATCGAACGAACTGAACCATGGTGTTGACAAGAAGTCAGTGGCACAAGAAAGGAGACGAAGAACGCAGTTGCTTTCTGTGCTACTCTGGAGCAACGACAAGACCGCAGCCGTCTACGTACCGAACCACAGAACCACAGGTCGAGTTGCCGCGCGTCGCCGACATAGAGGCCGCGCTTACCAGAGCACTATCGAATACGCGAGTTAGTGAGCGTAAGAACACATTCTCCGACATCGTCTGTACCGTCCCACATAAGTAGTTCGACATCAATAAGAAAGCGAGAAGCGGAGCTTGAATTAATAAAACGCAAAGAGGAGATATTAAACGAAAAAATGAAATTAATTGAAAGGAGATTCGAGTTGCAATTCGCCCGTATTAAAGAAAACTCGAAAGCTAGCGTCAAGGTCGAGTCTTACCGAACTACCGACCAGTGGGTGCAAAACGCTCGGTCCGAGAGAGAAATACCGAGCGAGAATCACAGTCTTTCCGCGTCGACGCCTGTACGGGGGGAGTTCCTACAAAATTATGATTCCACACGTCGAGCCGACGCGTGTGATGAGATCCAAGGCGGTGACAGAACAAGCTCATCACATTTGGCTCATAATGTTAGAGATAAGAACAAAATGGATAACGAGCAGGAATATCCAAACGCTGTAGAAGCCATCAGCGAAAATAATTATGTGGAGGATTATGTTGCGAATTATGAAGCCACAGAAGAGATCGCGAATAAAACAGTGCAAGTAAGAGATTTGCACGCCAAAGGTGAATTTGAACAGAGTAGTTTTACAGTAAGTGCAATAATTTATTATGCCATGTTCCGAACGAACATCAAGCAGAAGCACTAACACAACAAAGTGGAAATGAACAAAAACAGAAGGAACAGAAAATCTTAGGTATGTGTTGGGACACTGATAACAAAGAACTCAGTGTTAATACAAAAATGCTGGAACTACGGGCAGACGTCCGTCAAAGGGAACGACCGCCGACTAAGCAAGACATGCTTAGTGCGGTGATGAGCATTTATGAACCTTTAGGTGTGATATCTCAATATGTTATAACGGCTAAAGTTGCACCTTTAAAGCCTATCTTAATACCGCGTATGATACTACAGGCGACGTTAATTGGAGCTAGGTCAAAGCAAGCCGTAAGAAATTTGAACACATTAGATCTGAACTTAGATAAGAACAATGCTTTAACATTGAAAGGACGAATCGACGCCGAACCAGTATCTACTATAGAGAAGCGGCAAATAAATCTCGACGGAAACGCCTACGAACAATGGCAACCCAAACTACGAGAGAAAGCGCTGCAGTGGAGTTATGACTGGCGCTTTATCTCTCCTGGAGCACCTAATCAAGGTGACGCGTGGGAGAGCTTGATCCTGCCTGGTAAGGCCGCTCTCACCACAAATCTGAAGTCGCGAGCGCCAAAGGAAGAGGTGCTTGCAACACTGCGCGCAGAGGCCGAATACACGGTCGATGCGCGGCTTCTTACGCACGAGCCCGTGCGTCATGGAGATAAAGAAGCTCTAATGCCCAATCATTTGCTGTTGGGCAGCTCCGCGGGGGCACCCAGTGCTGGCCCCTGCGTCGAAGCTGACAGCAAAGCCTGGCGCCAGAATCAGGCGCTCTCCGATCCTTTCTGGGCCCGCTGGATCCGAGAATACCTCCCAACGATCACACCGCGCCAACCTTTTGCGGTGGGCGGTTTCGATCCAGGCGGGAAACTACATGATCGTCGTGGAACCGGCACTGCCCCACAAAGTGTGGCTGTAGCCATCATGCGGGATTGTCGAGTGAGCCTACTCCAATCCCGACGACGACGTGAGCAGCGCAGACGTCCGAACGCGCACCAGAGTCTTCAGTTGACCTGTGACCCGACTGGCCGTTCTAACCCTTGCAACCAGAGCTGAAGAGGTTCAGCGGGGGGAGACTGTAGATGACCGGCCAGCCGACCAGTGAACCCGGGAATATTATATAGTTAATATTAGTAAATAAGTGATTATGTATAAGTTCCCAGTAAATTGTAAATAGTTCAAGGCGAAAGACCGATCCTAAGATCATTTAAAATTGTAAAGAAATCTATTGGAAAGAGCTTATTGGGTTATTGGGCATATTGCTCTATATTGCTGCCATTAACAATTCTAGGGCTATAAACGTTGCAGATGGCAACGTCAGGCATTGTTTTATATTTACAAATGCCGAATTGAATAGGATAATTAAGTTATTGGAAAGCGTCCTTTGCTAAATTCCCGCTTCGGTTAATTGTATTTTTTATGAATATTTTAACTATAAGACGGAGCGGGGGTAGAGCCCATTTTGGGTATTTAAGGTGGTACAAAGAATTTGTAAGTATGATTATTAGTTTGAACTATAGTGAGACGGTTGCTCTGAACCTCAATTGAAAGAACGTTTAAATAGTAGGCAACGTGTAGATCGACCGTTGCGCTGAACAGTAAGTGAACCGAACCTTATAGATATTGTTGTGTTGAAGATACTTTGAAGTAAATGATTATTAGTCTGAACTATAGTGAGACGGTTGCTCTGAACCTTAATTGTTGAACTACTGTGAGCTGAACTGTGCTCTGAACCTTGGTTGAACGTACCAAATTAATTATTAAGCAACGTGATCTAAAGACAGACCGTTGCTCTGAACCGAACCTTATAAGTAGATGATTATTTGTTGAACTGTGAGCTGAACCGTTGCTCTGAACCGAACCTTATAAGTAGATGATTATTTGTTGAACTACTGTGAGCTGAACTGTGCTCTGAACCTTGGTTGAACGTACCAAATTAATTATTAAGCAACGTGATCTAAAGACAGACCGTTGCTCTGAACCGAACCTTATAAGTAGATGATTATTTGTTGAACTGTGAGCTGAACCGTTGCTCTGAACCGAACCTTATAAGTAGATGATTATTTTGTTGAACTACTGTGAGCTGAACTGTGCTCTGAACCTTGGTTGAACGAACCAAATTAATTAGAACGCAACGTGATCTGGTGAAAGACCGTTGCCCCGAACCGTAAGTGAACTGAACCTTATTAAATAGTGAACCTGAACCTTTGTTATAAGTGAACTTTATTATAACTGAACCTTTGATATATGTGAACCTTTGATTATTGTGAACCTTTTGATTATTGTGAACCTTTTGATTATTGTGAACGTGAATGTGTTTAGTTTGTAACGTATATTGTGAATTAAACATAGAACTGAACTTCCGAACTTTTAATACAGTCCACTGAACCTTGAACCGAACCTTATAAGTAGATGATTATTTGTTGAACTGTGAGCTGAACTGTGCTCTGAACCTTGGTTGAACGAACCAAATTAATTAGAACGCAACATGATCTGGTGAAAGACCGTTGCCCCGAACCGTAAGTGAACTGAACCTTATTAAATAGTGTACCTGAACTATTGTTATAAGTGAACTTTATTATAACTGAACCATTGTTATATGTGAACCTTTATTATTGTGAACCTTTTGATTATCGTGAACTTTCATGTGTTTAGTTTGTAATTATATATTGTGAATTAAACATAGAACCGAACTTCCGAACCTTTTAATACAGTCCACTGAACCTTGAACCGAACTTACATATACAGTCCACTGAGCTCTCAGAACGAGAGAGCGAGTGCGCGCGCATATGTATGTATGCGTGTGCATCTGAGCTGTCCAAGAGGACCACTGTTGTGCGAGTCGCCTACAAACATCTTCAAAAATACTCTATTTCCTCCGACTATCTCCGACTCTTGTAAGTGCAACTGTTCACGATTGGAGATGATTAACTGACTTAATATCAGTTGAGGCATATGCTTATTAGCCCTTTGTCTATAAAAATGCTTATTATGATAATACATTTGAAATGTCGAATATTATATTGACAACAAGAACTAATTTCAGTTAATTAAGGCACACATATGACCGACCCAAATTATTTTCCACCCGTCTTTGACAAAACATTCATATCCCACAATCAAGACAATTTAAGGGTGTCCAAATCCAACCATATTTCAAATGTTACTCTAAGTAAAGGTGCTACCGAAGGGTTGTATATAATTGTCCGAAGGGGTAGATGGGTGGGTGAGGCGGGTGGTCAGTGTTTGTGATTTGTAAATGGGCTCAGACCTTAGCCCTTCCTGAAGACGGGGATATATCACGCGCTTCCAAGGATAAGTTTGTTTAGGGATATCTCGAGAGATGATATTACACCATATGAAAATTATGATCAACATAGGTATAATTAATTTTGTCGTAATTTTAGTAGTAATACGTTTAGTAGTAGTAAATTAACGGTTTTTTTTGTTAACGGGCGGCAGTTATGTGGGGGTTTTACCCACTAAAACTTCCCCGATGGCCCTTCCTCGGTGCATGATAAGGGGCTCCGGGATCTCCAGTGGAACGCACCGCAGCCCCTCTGCACTGTGCTCAAGGAGCTCTACTTCCCGTTACTCCCTCCCCCCTGTGCCCTCGCAGTGCAAGGCGACACGGGCCAGCCGATGACGCCTTCTTCCCCGGTCCACCTTGGCGGACGATAAAGGCCCCTACCCTTGTCGCCCAGTGAACCCGAGGCCCCTTTTAGTCACCTTCTACGACAGGCAGGGGATACCGTAGTCTTATTCTTGAGAGCACAAAACTACAGGGCTGAGTAATAAATTAACCTGGTTTCATTGACCGGGATGTCTGATAGCTGGGCGATTAAGTGAAATAAAACAAGATAAAACTTCTTATATATTGGTAAAGCAGCATCATCGAACCATATCCTTATTTTCTTTTCTCTCGACTTATCTCTCGGCGAAAAACCTACAATTCAATCAACAAGTAGAAAGCTTCTTACTGACTACACCTTTTCCGAAAGATGTACCATAGCATTTGAAGACAATTTCAGGCTTTTCCCTTGTGTTGATCTGTACGTATGTTTTATTGTAATAACAACTCAGTACAAATCCATTCGCAAAACTAATAGTACAATCGTCTGACGAGGTATCTTAAAGGGCGCAAAGGTTCCCGCAAATTGCCAAAGTAAGTGTAACGTCCGAACAGAAATACATTATCTGGAGAGGCAGTCGACGGCGATCGGGAGATTTATCGGTTCTGGACATTAGTAGGCTGGCTGGACTATTTCCGTAGGAACTATTTGGAAATTCGGAATGATTAGTAAACAAATAATACATTACTATCATTTGTAATTCAGCGTTTAACAGCATAGTGATACTAAATGTATTAATTTACAAGTATTCAACAAACTTGAACAACAAACATTCCGTATAGGAGTTCCCTGGTATATCTTCAGAACCAAAGTTCGAATGACTTTATTTTTTTTTGACGAACTACACAGATTGGTTGTGCCGTGGTAGCTCAGTGTCCGGGCGATTGGCTCAAGTTGCATAGTACGCCTAGCAACCCGAGTTCGATTCCCGGTGCCGGCACCAATAAATTTGTTGTTGCAATTTGATGTGCCACGCGCTCGGCGGTGAAGGAAAACATCGTGAGGAAACCTACATGTCTTACAAAAATTTTCTAAGGCATGTGAAGTCTGCCAGTCCGCACTAGGGCCGCGTGGTGGACTGTGCCCTTATACTCTCTTTACAGCGAAGGCCTGCGCCCAGCAGTGGGACATATATATCATATATATAAAGGCTGTAACTTTAACTTTAACACAGATTGGCCAGAGAAGCTGACCTTGACTGCTTCACCAGATTGAGAGGTGGCGTAACTCTTAGGTCGCTTATCCAGAACCTCTATCGCTAGTAACTCGACACAAGAGTCCCCCCGGTGAGGGATTCGAATGATAACAAAATGAATTTAAGGCCCAATTGGTGTTCAAACGAATGCATGTTGGAAAGTGAGCTCCAATATTTTTAATATTTCATTATATAATATAAACTTTATACGTTTAATTAATATTTTTTTTTTTAACTTAATAATATATTTTATTATGAATATTTGTTCATCTATTATTTTATTGTATATAATATATTTTAATCTAATAACGAATTATACATGTATCATATTTATTGTACTCTTATTGTCTGTTGTCTGTATAAATTCCAATGTAGTGTTGGGCGCACGAAACAGCGTTGTCGCATCCTTGCGACGGCAGATGCTGAGACGGTGTCCAATATTGGCATCATGACTTATGTACTATTTGTCCGTTTTTCTTTAACTGTACTTTTTTTGTCTTTTTGATGTGTTTATTTTGTGCCAATTAATAATATGTCTATGTCTATAACCTTATTCCTCACCAGACTTCAAGAAGCACAGCTTTATTTTACCCTTTTATTGTGAAGAAACCCGATTGAAGCGCTTCGCTTCGTCTTTCATTATTCTTACAAAGGACTGGAATAGTTTGCCCGTGTCTGTCTTTCTCTACGACAATGTGGATATTTTCAAGAGCAGAGTGAATAGGCATTTACTAAGCTACTGTGCCTTACCACCCAGGAACTTAACATTAACTGGGATCGTGGTCAAACCCTTGCTTAGAAAGTATACGAAGAAATATTAAGATCGACTTATAAACTACGACGTATAAAAATATAGATAAATTGACAACTAACGACTTTATTGAAGTCACAGCTAAGTAAGGTATGCGTTCTACGTTGGTAGCGTTCGCTAAAACAAGACAGGCATCGCGTTTCTCGCGAAATGGCTATTCGTGCTGGACGTTTAGCATTAAGTATATGTTTTACCACCTTATAAAGATTGCGTTTGAGATCTGCGCCCCGGGCATGCGGCACGAAGCACTTGTATCGCCTACGACAGTTCTTAGCCCTTTCATTGTCTAAGAGCTGAGGTGCATGGATTATAAGAAATAATGTGTGTACAAATTTAATTTGTACGTAACGTAGTAACGTCGATAACAGAGGCCTGGAACTCATTGTGTAAAGCCCATGATCCTGCGGTAGGTCCAGAAAGGCAGGCTGTCCGTCGTGAAAGCGTTCAAATAAAAGATAAAGTTCTTTTTTTCTATATATACTGGGGACTTTGCCCTTTGGGCATGTCAGCCTCATTATACCCTAACCTACGTACACATACATCGGTCGCACGAAGCGAGAAAGAAAGTCATCAATGTAGTATGGCCATAGCCACCAGCTTCCTCGCCCTCTGAGATCGGGTCAGACAGCAGCATTTAGAAAGCACCCACATGTTGCTTCCTCAGTTTTAGTCTATCTATTAATGACTTTCTTTCCGCTTCATGTTTGGCACATTCCCCATTATGTGGTGCACATCATCCACCTAAAAGGAAATTTCTGAATGATAAAGTTCTGAATTCTTCTGATTTTTGTCTGTTCACTAATAGCGTCGTCATTTATAACTGTTTTTGTTTTTGTGTAGGGTACCACTAAAATAAAATGCGTTTATGGAAAAATTCCGATTTCGATGATGTGAAATATGTAGTGACGTTTTTATTAACAAAAACTAAATCGATGTCTTTTTCCTTTGTTGAACAGCAAAGAGATGGTATGTTGTTAACATAAGCTGCCGCCTCATGAGACAAACATTCAAGTCAAGTATATAAATTATAAACAGATAAAATTATTAGATAAATAATATAAAGATCCTCCTCCTCCTTGCGTCGTTTTCCTCATTGCTGAGGGTCGTGACCTCCACGAATTATGTGGCGGACGATCGCTTTCCACCTGTTGCGGTCTTTGGCGGTGTGGAAATGCCTCGTGGACTCTCCTGCTGGTGTTGGTGCTAATTTGGTCTGTCCAACGCATAGGGCTCCTCCTCTTGGTCGTTTTCCTGTACTTTGCCTGTGACCAGGAGTGTTTCCAAGGTATCGGTTTTCCTGGCTATGTGACCGAAGAATTCGAAAACCCTACGGAGACAGACCATAGATAATTTGACAGTGACACTCACTTCCCGGAGAATTGACGCATTTGTGCGGTGGGCTGTCCATGGTACTCGCAACATTCTCCTCCAGCACCACATCTCAAATGCGTCAATACGAGCTCTATCTGCCTTCTTGAGGGTCCAAGTTTCCGCTCCGTATGTGAAAATTGGGAACACCAGAGATCTCACCAGATCAATCTTGGTTTTTAGTGAGATTGATCTATCTGTCCCAATTCGGTTTAATCGAGTCATCGCGTTTTTTGCCATGCCAATTCGCTTCCGCACGTCTGGTTCGCATGAGCCATTGTTACACATATATATAATATAAAGATAATAGAGATAAATTAGAAAGAATTATATAAAGAAGAAAATAAATTGAAAACTAAGCAAGTACCCATAACAATACAATACAAAACTATGAAAATTAGTTAAAATACTTTCAATTATGTCTATGTTAATTTTGTTGGTTCAATACAGGGAGCTTTAGTACTTAATACAAGGCCTGTGCAGTCCAGTTTAATTTTTAGCATAAGTTTCATTTGAGGTCGATTTGTTAACCCACTTATAACGACCGTTCTTTCGATAAAGATCAAAAAAATTGTCTAAATCTACACAATCAATCGTTATAGTAATCTTTTGACTGCGTTTCGGTCCATACACAGTAATCATAACACCACAGTGTTAAAGATAATTTGTGATTTACTTCTAACGAATTAATTTTGAAGTCTTCAAACGGTAAGATTTTGTATTAATACTTGTTACTTTAAGGCAAAAAATACATGCTATAAAACTAGTATAGTACCCGGGCAAGTATAGAATAAAATTAGAAATGATAGAAATCAACGCTAAAGTTCAAGTAAAAAGTTAACCAAAAGTTAACTTAACTCACTGATACTTTAGCTTTAATTTTTGTCGTGTTTCGGCCCTCTCTGACAGCCTCGGACCGTAATGATTATGCTTATATGCAAAAGTAATCGCCCAAACCGCGGTTACCCCTCCCCAGTGACCTTGTGTCGTGTTACCAATCGCAGAGGTTCAGACTAAGCGACCTAAGAACTTTAGCCACCTCTCAATCCGGTGAAACAGTCGCGGCCAGCTTCCCGGACAATTTATAGGTTCATCAAAATAAAAGCCGATTTTGATTGATATTGATATAAATAAAGTACATTAATGAGTAAGCAAGCTCTTGGAGTAGAGCCGTTGTGCGCATATGTGTCGGTGTGTGCCGCATCACGTCGGGCGGCGTGACTTCGCAAGGAATGTTTATTGGGGCTCTGCGACTGCATGATATGGCTGTCGGCTGACCCTTACCTAGAGTAAAGGCATTTTGTCTCAAACGTCTGGATGTGTCTTTAAAATGTTCTTGTAATATTTTTCTTCTTTTCTAGTACCAATCAGCCATTAAATAAGATAAATTGTTTTCCTTTTATATCGTTTTTAAGCCAATGGCTCTTACAACTTCAACGGATTGAGACGTGGCAAAGCTCTTGGATAACCCTTTTGATTTTATTACGATTAACGACCTCAAAGGTCAATTATCGTAAAAATATGGCAAAGAAACAATCATTTTTTTATTTTCCTACATTATTGTGGGTATCATTAGCAAATAAATAAATTTCAGTCATGAGCCTGCAGGGACTGGTGTCCAATCTAGGAACAAACTTGTAAGATGGATCAACAAGTCTACACCTGTCACAAAATATGAGGTGCACAAAATCCTTGTCTGCTGTCTTTTAAAATAATCATAATAAAAATAATTATTTATTTATTCAATCAAATAACTTAGACTAAATTAGATTTTTTTTTCCATGGGAGGAAATGCTTTTCCCGACACCAACTTGCCCTTCCCCGGCTCGGCCTACTAGAGGCACTCTACCGACTAAAACCTCCCATAGTAGGCAGTCCTTCCTTAGTGGGGCGAGATAGGTCGCGTTAGCATTCACCTTCTCGCCCCAGTGACAGACCCAGTTTAAAACCGGGGCTCCTGCTGTGGGAGGGTAGCCATGCTCAGCAACTCCACCAGCTGCCCACTAAGGAGGTTCGAGACTATTAACTTAGATTTATTAGATTAGATTATATTAACATAACATAATAATAATTTTTATTTGAGCAGAAAATTCTACCTAATTATGAACCTAATATATAAGCACTATCTTTCTTTTTGAATATCTTACCATATAGCATAAGTATGAATATAATACATATTTATGTTTATTGTATCCATAGCATTTCATATTTATGTATTATTACATAATAAAATGAGTACGTAAAACTGCTACTATATCGTGATGTATCAAAATTTCATTGATGCATTTATATCGCAATCGTTTTCCATTTTAGTATATTCATTGATTAATTCATTCATCGTGTTTATTTGTATGTAAGTTTTAATTATGACTAAAAAATATAATAACCGCAATTTGTGTGGTACCGTCCTATTCGAGCTCTGTGATGGTTACATCCCTACATTTACAGGTTGGTTTAACACTCGGGCATTAGGGCATACGCAATCAGATATTTGTTTTAAATTATGGTAATAAAATGTCGGCGAGAGTCACGAGCGTCTGAGCGAGATGCGCGTGCAGCTCGGACGGGACCGGCAGGGTGGATCGGGATCTGGATCGGGATTAAGAACAGAGCCTTAAAACCAATATTATGATGACGAATACAAACGTCCCGCTTGCTTTGTTGCCACGATTTCGTCTCGTATACATTCTTTTGAACAGTATTCATTGCTTCATTGTAGCTTTGGCTAGTATATTTACGAGTAAGACAAAAACCGACTTCAAATCGTATATGAATATTACGAAATAGGATTAATCAGAACTTATCCTAAACTCACATCAAACTACCTTTGAAGAAAATCCTTTCCTATAGAAAATGAATCATCGATTGGCGTGATATTAAGTTATTCGTCCATTTGTCGCGCGCATATTTTATGTAAAGCAATACCAGTTGAGAACTTCTCATCCTTTTTGTCTAAGTGTTTGTGATTTGTAAATGGGCTCAGACCTTAGCCCTTCCTGAAGACGGGGATATATCACGCGCTTCCAAGGATAAGTTTGTTTAGGGATATCTCGAGAGGTGATATTACACCATATGAAAATTATGATCAACATAGGTATAATTAATTTTGTCGTAATTTTAGTAAATAAGTGATTATGTATAAGTTCCCAGTAAATTGTAAATAGTTCAAGGCGAAAGACCGATCCTAAGATCATTTAAAATTGTAAAGAAATCTATTGAAAGAGCTTATTGGGTTATTGGGCATATTGCTCTATATTGCTGCCATTAACAATTTAGGGCTATAAATGTTGCAGATGGCAACGTCAGGCATTGTTTTATATTTACAAATGCCGAATTGAATAGAATAATTAAGTTATTGGAAAGCGTCCTTTGCTAAATTCCCGCTTCGGTTTAATTGTATTTTTTATGAATATTTTAACTATAAGACGGAGCGGGGGTAGAGCCCATCTTTCAGTATTTAAGGTGGTACAACGAATTTGTAAGCATGATTATTAGATTGAACCATAGTGAGACCGTTGCTCTGAACCGAACCTTATAAGTAGATGATTATTTGTTGAACTGTGAGCTGAACTGTGCTCTGAACCTTGGTTGAACGAACCAAATTAATTATTAAGCAACGTGATCTAAAGACAGACCGTTGCTCTGAACCGAACCTTATAAGTAGATGATTATTTGTTGAACTACTGTGAGCTGAACTGTGCTCTGAACCTTGGTTGAACGAACCAAATTAATTATTAAGCAACGTGATCTAAAGACAGACCGTTGCTCTGAACCGAACCTTATAAGTAGATGATTATTTGTTGAACTACTGTGAGCTGAACTGTGCTCTGAACCTTGGTTGAACGAACCAAATTAATTATTAAGCAACGTGATCTAAAGACAGACCGTTGCTCTGAACCGAACCTTATAAGTAGATGATTATTTGTTGAACTACTGTGAGCTGAACTGTGCTCTGAACCTTGGTTGAACGAACCAAATTAATTATTAAGCAACGTGATCTAAAGACAGACCGTTGCTCTGAACCGAACCTTATAAGTAGATGATTATTTGTTGAACTACTGTGAGCTGAACTGTGCTCTGAACCTTGGTTGAACGAACTAAATTAATTATTAAGCAACGTGATCTAAAGACAGACCGTTGCTCTGAACCGAACCTTATAAGTAGATGATTATTTGTTGAACTACTGTGAGCTGAACTGTGCTCTGAACCTTGGTTGAACGAACTAAATTAATTATTAAGCAACGTGATCTAAAGACAGACCGTTGCTCTGAACCGAACCTTATAAGTAGATGATTATTTGTTGAACTGTGAGCTGAACTGTGCTCTGAACCTTGGTTGAACGAACTAAATTAATTATTAAGCAACGTGATCTAAAGACAGACCGTTGCTCTGAACCGAACTTACATATACAGTCCACTGAGCTCTCAGAACGAGAGAGCGAGTGCACGCGCATATGTATGTATGCGTGTGCATCTGAGCTGTCCAAGAGGACCACTGTTGTGCGAGTCGCCTACAAACATCTTCAAAAATACTCTATTCCCTCCGACTATCTCCGACTCTTGTAAGTGCAACTGTTCACGAGTGGAGATGATTAACTGACTTAATATCAGCTAAGGCATATGCCTATTAGCCCTTTTGTCTATAAAAAATGCTTATTAATATAATATATTTGAAATGTCGAATATTATATTGACAACAAGAACTAATTTCAGTTAATTAAGGCACACATATGACCAACCCAAATTATTTTCCACCCGTCTTTGACAAAACATTCATATCCCACAATCAAGACAATTTAAGGGTGTCCAAATCCAACCATATTTCAAATGTTACTCTAAGTAAAGGTGCTACCGAAGGGTTGTATATAATTGTCCGAAGGGGTAGATGGGTGGGTGAGGCGGGTGGTCAGTGTTTGTGATTTGTAAATGGGCTCAGACCTTAGCCCTTCCTGAAGACGGGGATATATCACGCGCTTCCAAGGATAAGTTTGTTTAGGGATATCTCGAGAGATGATATTACACCATATGAAAATTATGATCAACATAGATATAATTAATTTCGCCGTAGTTTTTAGTAGTAATACGTTTAGTAGTATTAAATTAACCGTTTTTTTTGTTAACGGGGCGGCAGTTATGTGGGGGTTTTACCCACTAAAACCTCCCCGATGGCCCTTCCTCGGTGCATGGTAAAGGGCTCCGGGATCTCCAGTGGAACGCACCGCAGACCCTCTGCACTGTGCTCAAGGAGCTCTACTTCCCGTTACTCCCTCCCCCCTGTGCCCTCGCAGTGCAAGGCGACACGGGCCAGCCGATGACGCCTTCTTCCCGGTCCACCTTGGCGGACGATAAAGGCCCCTACCATTATCGCCCAGTGAACCTGAGGCCCTTTAGTCACCTTCTACGACAGGCAGGATACCGTATTCTTATTCTTGAGAGCCCAAAACTACAGGGCTGAGTAATAAATTAACCTGGTTTCATTGACCGGGATGTCTGATAGCTGGGCGATTAAGTGAAATAAAACAAGATAAAACTTCTTATATATTGGAAAAGCAGCATCATCGAACCATAACCTTATTTTCGTTTCTCTGGACTTATCTCTCGGCGAAAAACCTACAATTCAATCAACAAGTAGAAAGCTTCTTACTGACTACACCTTTTCCGAGAGATGTACCATAGCATTTGAAGACAATTTCAGGCTTTTCCCTTGTGTTGATCTGTACGTATGTTTTAGTGTAATAACAGCTCTGTACAAATTCGCAAAACTAATAGTACAATCGTCTGACGAGGTATCTTAAAGGGCGCAAAGGTTCCCGCAAATTGCCAAAGTAAGTGTAACGTCCGAACAGAAATACATTATCTGGAGAGGCAGTCGACGGCGATCGGGAGATTTATCGGTTCTGGACATTAGTAGGCTGGCTGGACTATTTCCGTAGGAACTATTTGGAAATTCGGAATGATTAGTAAACAAATAATACATTACTATCATTTGTAATTCAGCGTTTAACAGCATAGTGATACTAAATGAATTAATTTACAAGTATTCAACAAACTTGAACAACTATCATTCCATTTAGAAGTTCCCTGGTATATCTTCAGAACCAAAGTTCGAATGACTTTATTTTTTGGCGATTGGCTCAAGTTGCATAGTACGCCTAGCAACCCGAGTTCGATTCCCGGTGCCGGCACTAATAAATTTGTTGTTGCAATTTGATGTGCCACGCGCTCGGCGGTGAAGGAAAACATCGTGCGGAAACCTACTTGTCTTACAAAAATTTTCTAAGGCATGTGAAGTCTGCCAGTCCGCACTAGGGCCGCGTGGTGGACTGTGCCCTTATACTCTCTTTACAGCGAAGGCCTGCGCCCAGCAGTGGGACATATATATCATATATATAAAGGCTGTAACTTTAACTTTAACACAGATTGGCCAGAGAAGCTGGCCTTGACTGCTTCACCGGATTGAGAGGTGGCATAACTCTTAGGTCGCTTATCCAGAAACTCTATCGCTAGTAACTCGACACAAGGGTGAGGGATTCGATTGACAACAAAATTAATTTAAGGCCCAATTGGTGTTCAAACGAATGCATGTTGGAAAGTGAGCTCCAATATTTTTAATATTTCATTATATAATATAAACTTTATACGTTTAATTAATATTTTTTTTTAACTTAATAATATATTTTATTATGAATATTTGTTCATCTATTATTTTATTGTATATAATATATTTTAATCTAATAACGAATTATACATGTATCATATTTATTGTACTCTTATTGTCTGTTGTCTGTATAAATTCCAATGTAGTGTTGGGCGCACGACTTTTGGGTAGTCCTGGGCACCGTTGAAACTTTTGGGTAGTCCTGGGCACCGTTGAAAATCAGCGCTGTCGCATCCTTGCGGCGGCAAATGCTAAGACGTCCAATATTGGCATCATGTCTTATGTACTATTTGTCCGTTTTTTTCTTTAACAGTACTTTTTTTGTCTTTTTGATGTGTTTATTTTGTGCCAATTAATAATATGTCTATGTCTATAACCTTATTCCTCACCAGACTTCAAGAAGCACAGCTTTATTTTACCCTTTTATTGTGAAGAAACCCGATTGAAGCGCTTCGCTTCGTCTTTCATTATTCTTACAAAGGACTGGAATAGTTTGCCCGTGTCTGTCTTTCTCTACGACAATGTGGATATTTTCAAGAGCAGAGTGAATAGGCATTTACTAAGCTACTGTGCCTTACCACCCAGGAACTTAACATTAACTGGGATCGTGGTCAAACCCTTGCTTAGAAAGTATACGAAGAAATATTAAGATCGACTTATAAACTACGACGTATAAAAATATAGATAAATTGACAACTAACGACTTTATTGAAGTCACAGCTAAGTAAGGTATGCGTTCTACGTTGGTAGCGTTCGCTAAAACAAGACAGGCATCGCGTTTCTCGCGAAATGGCTATTCGTGCTGGACGTTTAGCATTAAGTATATGTTTTACCACCTTATAAAGATTGCGTTTGAGATCTGCGCCCCGGGCATGCGGCACGAAGCACTTGCATCGCCTACGACAGTTCTTAGCCCTTTCATTGTCTAAGAGCTGAGGTGCATGGATTATAAGAAATAAAGTGGGTACAAATTTAATTTGTACGTAACGTAGTAACGTCGGAAACAGAGGCTTGGAACTCATTGTGTAAGGTCCATGATCCTGCGTTAGGTCCAGAAAGGCAGGCTGTCCGTCGTGAAAGCGTTCAAATAAATGTAGTAATGATTATGCTTATATGCAAAAGTAATCGCCCAAGCCGCGGTCACCCCTCCTCAGTGACCTTGTGTCGTGTTACCAACCGCAGAGGTTCAGACTAAGCGACCTAAGAACTTTAGCCACCTCTCAATCCGGGGAAACAGTCGCGGCCAGCTTCCCCGGACGACGTTTATAGGTTCAACAAAAATAAAGGCCGATTTTGATTGATATTGGTATAAATAAAGTACATTAATAAGTAAGCAAGCTCTTGGAGTAGAGCCGTTGTGCGCATATGTGTCGGTGTGTGCCGCATCACGTCGGGCGGCGTGACTTCGCAAGGAATGTTTATTGGGGCTCTGCGACTGCATGATATGGCTGTCGGCTGACCCTTACCTAGAGTAAAGGCATTTTGTCTCAAACGTCTGGATGTGTCTTTAAAATGTTCTTGTAATATTTTTCTTCTTTTCTAGTACCAATCAGCCATTAAATAAGATAAATTGTTTTCCTTTTATATCGTTTTTAAGCCAATGGCTCTTACAACTTCAACGGATTGAGACGTGGCAAAGCTCTTGGATAACCCTTTTGATTTTATTACGATTAACGACCTCAAAGGTCAATTATCGTAAAAATATGGCAAAGAAACAATCATTTTTTTATTTTCCTACATTATTGTGGGTATCATTAGCAAATAAATAAATTTCAGTCATGAGCCTGCAGGGACTGGTGTCCAATCTAGGAACAAACTTGTAAGATGGATCAACAAGTCTACACCTGTCACAAAATATGAGGTGCACAAAATCCTTGTCTGCTGTCTTTTAAAATAATCATAATAAAAATAATTATTTATTTATTCAATCAAGTAACTTAGACTAAATTAGACTTTTTTTTCCATGGGAGGAAATGCTTTTTTTCATACGTGCCCGCCGGGGAAGCGGGCAAGTTATGTCGGGCTCGGCCTACTAGAGGCCCCTACCGACTAAAACCTCCCATAGTAAGCAGTCCTTCACTGTGATGGGGCGAGATGGGGTCGCGTTAGCATTCACCATCTCGCCCCAGTGACAGACCCGGTTTAAAACCGGGCCTCCTGCGCCTGTGGGAGGGTAGCCATGCTCACCAGGCTACCTCCCAGTCGGCTGGTGTCGTGCAAGCCAGAATACATAACATAATAATATTTTTTATTTCAAACCAAAAATTCTACTAATTATGAACCTAATATATAAGCACTCTTTCTTTTGAATATCTAACTATATAGCATAAGTATCAATATAATACATATTTATGTATTATTATATAATAAAATGAGTATGTAATATATATATTTATATATATATATGCAACTGCTACTATATCGTGATGTATCAAAATTTCATTTATGCATTTACATCGCAATCGTTTTCCATTTTAGTATATTCATTGATTAATTCATTCATCGTGTTTTTTTGTATGTAAGTTTTAATTATGACTAAAATATAATAACCGCAATTTATGTGGTACCGTCCCCTATTCGAGCTCTGTGATGGTTACATCCCTACATTTACAGGTTGGTTTAACACTCGGGCATTAAGGCCGCTACACACAATCAGATATTTGTTTTAAATTATGGTAATAAAATGTCGGCGAGAGTCACGAGCGTCTGAGCGAGTGCGCGTGCGCAGCTCCGGACGGGACCGGCGAATTGGATCGGGATCTGGATCGGGGATTAAGTGGGGGCCTTAAATAATATTATGATGACGAATACAAACGTCCCGCTTGCTTTGTTGCCACGATTTCGTCTCGTATACATTCTTTTGAACAGTATTCATTGCTTCATTGTAGCTTTGGCTAGTATATTTACGAGTAAGACAAAACCGTCTTCAAATCGTATATGAATATTATGAAATAGAATTGATCAGAACTTATACTAAACTCACAGTTTGATGTGTAGGTAGTTTGATACCTTTGAAGAAAATCCTTTCCTATAGAAAATGAATCATCGATTGGCGTGATATTAAGTTATTTGTCCATTTGTCGCGCGCATATTTTATGTAAAAACATACCAATTGAGAAACTCATCCTTTTTTTAAAGTACGGATGAAAATAAATGTACGAATAATGAATGACATCACTATCACTACTTATTCATAGTACAATAATTTAGCTTACAATTCTGAAAACATGAATTAATATAAAAAACAAAAAAACTAGATAGTTTAAGGTGATCTTATTTATTTATCTCCTTAAAAAGAATGCTAACAATTTTCTTTTTAAGTCAAATTATCCAAGGGAAAGTCCCGGGTACACGACTACCACGAAGACTTATTTCGTGGCTCAGAAATCTCCGGACATGGTTCAACATGAGCACACAATCCTTTGTCCGTACCGCTGCATCAAAAATTTAAATAGCCTTAATGATAGCCGACCTCCGGTAGGAGATGCCACTTCAAGAAGAAGAAGTTGTTTTTTATGAAGAAACTAAGCTGGCCACTAAGTTTAAATTAAGTTGCGGTTTACTTCGTACACATTCTTATACATCTGAAAGTCGATAACAACCCAGCGTGGCTATAATTGATAAGAATCATCTGAGATGATCGGCGAGCACATATTACACAATCGATGAATGTGAGGCGCTGATCAGATACAATGCATCATTGCGAGCCTGCAGAGTGCAGAGAGACGCATACTTGGCGCGGTTGCTGCAGGAAATGCGCAGGGAGCGATAAGCCCATCCGAACGGACTTTGTGATGTCTACTGTCCGCGCGTCTCCGTTCCCGACGATCTTAACGTGGACAATCCTACAATCTAATTTCAACTTTTAATTATAATTACAATAGTATATCTAATTTCAACTTTAAACCGAAGGATATTGTAAATTCGTTTAGATATATTTATTATATTGGTTTATGCAAATCTTAAACTGGGTTAGACATTGACGACATCGATCAGTAATGTTTAAAAAAGAAAATACAGAACTTCGTAATATAACTATGATAATACGGAAATAAAGAATTTCCGTTTTAAATTTAATCTTTCAAACACTACTGCGCGCGGACGCCATCTTTGTATTTCCGAATTATCGTTATTAGGAAATAAAATGAATCAGAACCTAACCAAACTCTTAAACTACATCCTTAGCAATAAAAAAATATCGAATACTTGAAATAGGATTATAATTTTTGTAAATATTTTGTAATATCTATTAAATTGTAAATATTTCTTTTTTTGTTAGTATATATAATATGATAAGATTATGTTGTTGTAGTAAACTAACTTTTAATAAAATAATCAGGAAGAAAAAAATTTAGTTAATATATGATAAATGTACATAATTATAAAAAGCTATATTAAAACACAGCAATAGGACACCGATATATTTTCGTTGTCCTATTGCTGTGTTTTGATCTTCTCTCTTAAGAAACTCGAAATAGGTAGGTCAAGTAATATTGAGTTATTCGTCCATTTGTGGCAGTTAATGCTAAATTTGGTCTTATACGGTTTTATTTTTTTCTCTTTATTGTGGCAACAAACAGTCCTTATTGTCTATTATGTTACATTATATATATTTTTTTACAAGTTCTTATCGACCAACAGTGCTGAGAATGATTACTTTGTTATAATTTACAATTTACATCCGCGTACAAACTAGAAGAAGCAAACAGAATCCAGTCAGGAGAATTTACTTACAATTAAAGTTTTGAATAGTTATATTATAAGTTACATTAATTAACCATAACATCGTAAGCCGTGTAAGTAATACAGATAAAATTATTTGTGTATGCTTTATTCGAAATAAACTAAAGGCGTATCCACCTTAATCGAACAGCCATCTATAAGCAAATCAGAACAAGCTAGAGTCGCATTGTTGCACTGATTTAGAACGGCAGACATCTCCAAACTAACTCGATCCGTTCTCACGTATTAATATATTCTATTCGATTCCGTAATTCGCCAGACGCTCGATGTATCGAATCGTAGTATTGTGAGATTATCGAGTTTGCTATGAGACTTAATGTTGGAGGGTAGATATTGGCTTTCGAATAGAGATATTATGAGAGAATATGCTTTGTTGTTTCAAGTTACAACTTTCAAATACTAAAGTGTTATAGATTTATACGCGTAATATATTTATTGCATGTGGATGGAAAGTTATATCTTCCTTAAGTAATTCTACTTGGGCGTATATTGCGCACAAAATAAGACTTCAGCACGGTAAACGACAAGTGTTTAGAACACAAATAGTAATACATTTATAGATGTAGAGATAAACAAAATGACTCACACACTTCTCCGCCCCTTCAATGTCACGGCGGCACTACTTACTTCAGAACAATAACGGTTTAACTGCTTGAAGACAACTGCCTTCAGGAGCGCCATTTTTATCTCTTTGTCGATGCTCCGAACTCGACCATAGATAGACCACAGACAGATGCACAGCTCGCTGGCACGACGGATCTTACCGCAAGTTACCAGGCACTGAACCACGAAGGGGGATGTTTTTAAGTGCGATAGAATACTTAACGAAGTGTATTGGCTTATTATCTGTCACTATTAACATATATTATATTGACCGATTAAAAATATAGATACAAAAATAAATATAAAGAAAAAGAAACGAGTGTGCTTCATCTATATGTATGTTTGTTTCAGCCCTGTAGCGCGCGTTTTGCTCTATCTTGCTCCTACAGTGTGATACAGACAATAGGACACGTACGAAACGTCCCTCTCATACTTTCTCCCTTTAAGCTTCAGTTCGCCTCAGCTGTTCACTCTTTTCGTAACGCATTCTCTACCTTATATGGGGAGTAAGTGTGCGTAAAAAAGTTTTACTTACTATATTTACTACAGCTTATTATTTTGTAATTGACAATGCTGAGAATTAGAGCGTAACTAGAAATTGTTACACCTGTTTCTTACTTTTATAGCATTCCGATCCATCTACCGTATATATAGAGGTGAAATTTGCATATACAATAATTTTGCACTAGAGAAAACCTTGCCGATGACCGTATACGGCCGAGTAATATGTTTCGCATGTCGTTGTCCTAGATAGTGTCTCTTCATATAAATCAATACGACGCAAGGTACTATTTGTAGGGTAGACGTTTTCTTGCGAACGTTTTGCATATAGCCTTGCAATGTTATATATAACGTTACAACGTGCAACTGTAACTTTTATTACAAGGTGACAGATATTAAATTCGCGATTAAATTGTTTCACCAATGGTATATTTAAGTTTGTTGATATGCCGTTTTATCTAAATCGGTCAGACGCCATCGTGTGGGGGCTGCGGCGGTTGTAAATCAGAAAATGTATCTGTCGCTGACAAAGGAATCGTTAGGGCGTTTCGATAATTGACGAGAGAATCTAATGTGCATAATATTGTGAAACTTCGCGGGCCGTTTTTGTGACGCTTAACAAAAAAGCTCTGAGAAGCACATCAATGAATTAATCTGAAGTAGAGAAAACTTTACGCGAGAACATTTTGCAAATTCAAATTAATTTATTTTAACATTGACATGGGGTCCTAATTATTTAACCGACTTTAAGAAAGAAGGATTATTTTTTCCTTGTTCATTATTTCATTTACACATTTTATGCAATATGGTTGGCTCACTCACGCAGTCTCTTTTGAACCACCGGGTTTGCGGTCATTTAAGTGTCATATGTTGGCAAGAATGTGCTAAACATGAAGCGGAAAGAAAGTCATTAATAGATACCCTAAAACTGATGGAGCAACATGTGGGTGCTTTCTTAATGCTGCCGTCTGACCTGATCTCAGAGTGAGCAAGCTGGTGGCTATGGCCATGCTACATTGACTCCCTTTCTCGCTTTATGCGACCTATGTGTGTGTACTTAGATTAGGGTATGATGGAGCAGCAACCCTGTAGTTCTGGGCTCTGGGCTTTCAAGAATAAGACTACGGTATCCCCTGACTAAAAGGGGCCTCGGGTTCACTGGGCGACAAGGGTGGGGGCCTGAGTCGTCCACCAAAGTGGACCCGGGAAGAAGGCGACATCGGCTGGCCCGTGTCGCCTTGCGCTGCGAGGGTACAGGGGAGGGAGTAACCTCCCCGGGACGTGCTCTCCTTGAGCACAGTGCAGAGGAGCTCCGGTGCGTTCCACATGAGATCCCGGAGCCCCTCGTCAAGATTTCCTCCTGTTAACAAAAAAGGATATGATGGGTTAACATAGCCGAAAGGGCAAAAGTCACCAAAAAATAAAGGAAAAAAAATTGTTGGCAAGTCGCTTACACTTCCTAAGTAACAACCGATTTCGATGATTCATTTTTATTGGAAAGGAGAGGTTTGATGAGAATTTCGTTATGTTCTGATCAATTATATTTTATAATATTCTTACAATAATTTTGTAAATACAAAGACGGAAGCATTTTATTCAATTTGAATGCAGTTTTGTTTTTGCTCGTAATTACACTTGTACTGCAACTTACTAAACATTCAGAAAAACAGTTACTTAAACGCATGACTTTGCAAGTGGACTGTATGCGTTACGAACCAATCTACGATCCTTTGCTTGCAACCACGCCTACCGTTTACAAACAATTATCAACTCACACTAGCACAAGCGAACTGTGTAAAAATTTGGAACAAGGTACGCACACATACATAATAACTTTAACTTGATCAAGCATAATCAGTTTATTAACCATTCAACCTTGTAGTTTAAGAATAAGTTAATATACGAGTATTTAAATTTTCTGTGTAATTTTTTTGTTTGTGACGAACTCCACAGGGCCAGAGAAGCTGACCTTGACTACTTCACCGAATTGAGAGGTCACTTAGCCTGAACCGTACCGTGGATTGTCAGTCATCACATGGCGTAAAAAATTCTAACACATATGGCTGATATTACAATGTTTTCCTATACCGCTGAGTCATCCTATTGGGTATCGAACTTGGGTTGTTAGCGTACTACGCAACTTGAGGCAACCACCCGGACAATGAGCTACCACGGCTAGAGGAATAATAGTTATGTTATTAAATGAATATACCCGGTATTTATGTCTTTGTTCACATATATTCGTACATAGGTAAGGAATTTAAGGGTGTGTGTTAAATTTATTCATTACTGGCTTGTGCAACAGTCACGAACTTGATTTAACCTGCATGGATTGGTTGAAATAGTCATAGGAACGTATTTAGGTATTAAGAATTCAGATCTGACGATTTTCGTATGAGTTTCCAGTTTTTAGATTTTAACAGCTACTGAAGTTCTCCATTACGCCAGATTCAACAGGATTTGATGATTCTCTTTGCTATTATATATTGTGGGAAGATAACAGTGGTGGAGCCACTATATACGACGATGAATACCAGTGTGAAGTGGAAGTATAAGATTGGATTTTATTTCTAATTAGGATCTCGAAAATTGATACCTTTGTACAGTTTTGCGTATAAATCCAGCTATCACGATATTCCTTCGATTTTATTATGCACATAAGCGCAGATTAACAAGCACATTTACGAGCAAAAAAAATTAACTTCAAATCGAAACAAACGTAAAACATTTACGCTTTAGCGTTTATGCTTATCGTTGGAATATTACGAAATATAATGAATCAGAAATTAACCAAACTCTGGTCAAATTACTCTTGAAGTACATCATTTCCAATAAAAAAGAATCATCAAAATCGGTTCACTCAACCGAAAGTTAAGAATTTTGAGAACCTCTCCCTTTTTTGAAGTCGGTTGAAAGAGGATTAACTCGTTTATAGTTTACGTAAAAAGTTCATATATTCCATTAAGAACCACTGGCATAACAAATACAATCTTTTTTCAAATTAAGAATGAATCATTCGAAATTCGTTCGAAAAAACCGAGTTCCAATTAAGGAGGTCACAGATCAATCGCGTGATTCTGGCCGAATGTAAATCAGCCGCCGACTTACGTAAAGTCTGTTTCTGTAGAGTCCTTTACCATTTCGTTTCTTTTAATAACTATTATTAATAAGTTTGTTGCACCAATTTTATATAAACAGCATTCTTTTATATAAAGATTTAATTCTGCAAAGAATATATTGATTTTTAAATCCAAAAAAATCGCAAAAGAACTTAAGGTCGTCGTCGAATTTAAGAAAAAACCGTGTGGTGTCGTGGGTCAACAGATATCAAGTATCTTATTACAAAACTAATATTTTTGTTTTTTTTCAAATTAATCGTCTTTTATTATGCTTTTCTATCGATATAAATTTATTTTATTTACAATGGCTTGAAAATAAATAATTAATAATTGCGCCGTCTATCTAAACCAGTAGACACTAAAAAATCTTATGCTTTTATTTCACGATACGGAGGTTTTTTCCGGTTACCCTTCCGCAATGTCTTTGAACTTCGTTCCAAAAGGAAATATATTTTATAAGTAAATTACAAAATCAAAGTCGTAAGGACACCGTAATGACTTCCGGTGTTGCTTAGGTGAATACGATCAGGGAAGTGCCATGGAAAATACCATCTTACAGTGGAAATATATTCAGCTTACGTGTTTCACTTGGTACATGAGACCAGCTCTAGTCACGGTCCTTCTTGAATATGGTTGTAAAGGAGTCAGGGTAGTCATTATTAAGACGGTTTATAGTAACACACTCAGGAGTGTGAAGTAAAAAAACATTGTGTGAAATCTAACGCCTACGATAATATAGTAGCAAAATATAGCTAGAACAAATTGGTAGGAGTAGAATATTAATAACAATGGTTGGTATAATTTCATCAAGGGCTCTAATTATAATTATATCAGTTAATTAATCACTAATTCAAGGTACATGATCATTTTAAAACGCTGATAATCAAAGATAGATTATCTAAATCACTCAAATACATAATTATATATTCGAATGCACACGATTCACGAATATTTGAATACTGCCTTGCATACATTGAATGCAATAAAATGATTGCAATTAAAAATGAACTATAACATATAAGGTAGAGAGTCAAAATTTCATTGACTTGTTTGAGGACAACGACATCGACTTGGCGGTTGCGTCAATATAATAATAAAATATTTGTTTCAAATTTGATTCATGTGTCTAGTGATACACGGTTGATTTTACATTGTAGTAATCATAAAAATCAGTCTAGTAGTCAAGAAAGGTGAAGTAGTGATGTGCGGACGCCGTGGGAACAAACGAAATGTTCGAAAAAGCTTTTGTGAAGCGAGAGCGTGAACCGGAGATTGGTCCGAAGATATCAAAATGAAGCGAGGTGTTTGATATTTCAAACTTTGTTATTTATTGTTATTATGCTTATGGATTCTAATCTGGTTTACACGATGGTTTTGGGTTGTTTCCTTAATAATAGCTTTAATGCGAATCACGTTTACCGTACCATCTTGTAGCACCATCAACAACTTCTATGACATTTAAAACCGCTTGCTACCATCTCTTTCTATATGCCTTGAGGTAAGGACAGAGCCGTGATCTTCTGGCATACGCAAATAGTTATGAAAAATTGCTTCTGTTCATTGAATGACTTATACTGTAAGCAAATGATACTCAAGTTACAGTAAGCGGAAATAGCATTAAAGGATGACTATTCGAGTGTGTTCTGAAACCCAGATTGGGTTTCAGAATCCGAGCCGGGACCAATGAATGTTTTCAAATTAACACGAACAAAATTTTTGGGTAAAAATATTGGTGACCTGGTAACGTCAATAAAAACTAGACATATTCACTTTAATTAACCAATACCTTGTTAAAATTAACTAATACGTCACATCTGTCATAAGAAACATCTGCAGTTGTCAATCCCTTTTAATTCGCTTATCCTCTCGATAATCGATTTGCACGCACGCGACCTCAACCTGTGCCTTTTGCGGTTCAAAATTCAAGTGCCGATTAAAATTCAACTGTATTCCAATCAGTTTAAAGGGCATTGAAGTTATTTCGAAATGAAAGCAACGTTACGAATGGGCATTCGGACGAAACGTTCATATCCTGTCCATTGTTCGATTTAGATCGATTTTTTTCTACGTCGACGCGTCTTAAGACGCATGGTCAGGTTGATTTTTTTAAATAGTTCTAACTGCACTAAGAATAATTAAGAATCTATATAACATATAACACTAGTAATACAATATAAACAGTCTACCGGCATAGTAGATTGAAGTTTCCACACGGATTATATTTTCCTTTTTCATTTTCTTAAAGTAAAACCCTTTATATATGTCCCACTGCTGGGCACAGGCCTTCTTTGTACAGAGAGTATAAGGGCATAGTCCGCCTTAGAAAAATTTTCTGTACATGTACGTTTCCTCACGATGACTCCTTCAGCACATAAAATTGCAACAACAACTTTATTGATGCCGGCACTAGGGATTGAACTGGGATTGCAACTTGAGGCAACCCCCCGGACACTGAGCTACCACGGCTCTTCGTTTGTTTCGTTTTCTTAAAGTCAAAACCTCTATTTATGTCCCACTGCTGGGCACAGGCCTTCTTTGTACAGAGAGTATAAGGGCATAGTCCACCTTAGAATTTTTTCTAGGACATGTACGTTTCCTCACGATCTCCTTCAACGCCGAGCGCGTGGTAAATCAGCACATAAAATTGCAACAACAAATTTATTGATGCCGGCACCAGGGATTGAACTGGGGTTGCTAGCGTACTATGCAACTTGAGGCAACCGACCAGACACTGAGCTACCACGGCTCTTCGTTTGTTTCATTTTCTTAAAGTCAAAACCTCTATTTATGTCCCACTGCTGGGCACAGGCCTTCTTTGTACAGAGAGTATAAGGGCATAGTCCACCTTAGAATTTTTTCTAGGACATGTACGTTTCCTCACGATCTCCTTCAACGCCGAGCGCGTGGTAAATCAGCACATAAAATTGCAACAACAAATTTATTGATGCCGGCACCAGGGATTGAACTGGGGTTGCTAGCGTACTATGCAACTTGAGGCAACCGACCAGACACTGAGCTACCACGGCTCTTCGTTTGTTTCATTTTCTTAAAGTCAAAACCTTTATATATGTCCCACTGCTGGGCACAGGCCTTCTTTGTACAGAGAGTATAAGGGCATAGTCCGCCTTAGAAAAAATTTCTGGGACATGTACGTTTCCTCACGATGACTCCTTCAGCACATAAAATTGCAACAACAACTTTATTGATGCCGGCACTAGGGATTGAACTGGGATTGCAACTTGAGGCAACCCCCCGGACACTGAGCTACCACGGCTCTTCGTTTGTTTCGTTTTCTTACATACGAAAATCTTTTTAAATTCACGACCGGTGGGAGGTGATGAAATCACCACATATCACATATATGAGACTTTATATGCATTCTTTGTCTACGCTTCGTCAACTAATGTCTTTAAATCGCGTGTATCTGAATACTTTCTACTCAAACAATGAAAAATTACAAACTGGTATATATATTATCGTTTAATTCCATGAATTTATATTGACGTATCTGTGTGTGTATATTTATTTATCTATTACATGTTTTTAAAAACGCTATTTTTAGCCGCACTACCCTTAGCCTGCTCTTAACCCCTAAACGTTGGTTGGAAGAAAATGCTAGATAGCATTAAGTTCGCCTCTGTACTTATACATATTTTGGTGCAATAAAGATTTTTTCTTCTATCTACTCTTAAGAGCTTTTATATTTGAAAGTTGACAATAGATATTGATGGTTGACTGAACTTTACGTGTTTCACGCAATTTTGTCCGAATGTTTCCGAACCTTTACAATTTAAGGACTTTTAAAAAATGCTCTATTCCTATCTCAAAGATCGGCAACTCATCTGAAACTTATCTATTTGTAAGAAAAACCTAGTCCTTTAAAGAACCTGACCAACTGGCAAGAGCAAGGCAATTCTCCGTGGCGTGGTCTATCACAAAACGTTACTGTGACAAGAAAATCCGTTTATACGTACACGATTTTTCTTTCCATAGTATGTAGGGCTCGCAATAAAATCACTACCACCCACCATTTTTTTAAAAAGAAAGCTAACAATATTTCTTTTCTTTTTGTTTCGAAATATAACTAACATTCTTCTTAACCACTCTAACTAAGTTTAAGCTTGTGCTAGAAGATGGTTCACATTCTATTAGATTCCACTTAGTACAATCCTGGCACACCTCATCATTCACGTCATAACAATCGTCTGTTACCCTTTTTTAATACATCGCCAATCTTATAGTATCGTACCTTCTTCTGGAACACCTTCTGCCTACCCTAAAACTCACATTCATGCTATAAATTTCCTTTATCACTACTCACTTTTTCGAAAAGATTAAAGCTCTTAAACTAGGTTTGAGATCCCTTAGCCTGAACCTCTACGGGGAGCAACACATACAGAAAGAGTATCAGAGAATGGACTTCGGCTTGGGATACTATAATCGAGTTGAAAGAACACTTTGGTGGGTCAAACAATGAATCAATTGGTAATAGCGGCCTCGAGAAGGATGACGACACGGAGTGGTGCTGTGAAGTCGTGGCCGTCCTCAAGGGTTTTGGAGGTAGTGACTTTAAACGACTAGCCCTAAGACGGACTAGCCCAGCGAAGCGGAGGGTTATGGCGTTCCTTACGGAGATCCCAGGACCCCACGGTTACGCTGATGGCAAACACCGTGGGGTTTTAGTCGATGCGAGTCCGACACAACACGTCATCGTCCCCGCGAGGGCGTGTATGCGTAGGCATTTCCGCATTAAAAAAATTAATCAGCTTTTCATCGTTTTAACAATAGGTCTGTGAATCTTTGCCCATAGCACGTTTACAGTGACTGGCATGAATAGTGTGTTATATGTGTTGTAATATTTTCGAATCGAATTCCAATAGTGACAGGCTGGTTAGGAGATATCGTGTAGTATGTTATCGATGGACCGGAGGCAGGTTATATCAAAACGCAAAGTAACCATACCAATTAACAAGGCAACATAGTGTTGGGACAACGGAATTCGTTACACGATTGATTCATTCTTTAGTTTTATAAATAAGAGTAAAAACAAAAACCGACCCTAATTCAAATAGGTGACGTCACCGAAGTCTTTTACGCGGCGACGTTTTCCTTGTCTTCCAAAGTATCATAATTATGTTACGAAGTTATTTAATTTATAATCTCCTATTGTAAGGAATTGCGAGTATCGCTCAACTGTTTGGCCTCACAAGAGACAGAAAGAGATGATACTGACTGCCAACCTTCGCTAGTCGGAGAGGCACTTTAAGAAGAAGCAGAAGAATCTCCTACTGGTATATAATCTCAAAAAATCTCTTTCTTTCACACTCGTACTCATTGTCGTAAATAAGTCGTTACCGACCCTTGACTTATCATATAACTAATAATTTCAACCATTAAGTTTTTGTCCATGCAATTATTTGTTTGGAACCCAAGATCCTGTATTAACAATTTTTTTTTTGTTTACGGGGAGGAACTCTTCAAAAAGATACCCCGCCTTCTGGGGAAGGCGGCGGTTATGTGGGGTTTTTACCCACTAAAACCTCCCCGGTGGCCCTTTCCTCGGTGCATGACGAGGGGCTCCGGGAACTCCAGTGGAACGCACCGGAGCCCCTCTGCACTGTGCTCAAGGAGAGCACGTCGCGGGGGGGGGGGATATTCCCTTCCCCCCTGTGCCCTCATAGTGCAAGGCTACACGAGCCAGCCGATGTCGCCTTCTTCCCGGGTCCGCCTTAGCGGACGACAAAGGCCCCCACCCTTGTCGCCCAGTGAACCCGAGGTCCCTTTTAGCCGCCTTTTACGACAGGTAGGGGATACCGTAGTCTTATTCTTGAGAGCCCAGAACTAGAGGGCCGGTATTAACAAAATTGGCTCAACTGAACTTAGGACATTAGCAAAACAATCAAAAATAGATTTTTAAGTATGACGTCACTGCGCGTTAATTTTGACACAATTGCAATATGACTTGGGGCTCTTTAAGTCTTTTCCAATGATTCCAAAATTGCTCCCAACAACTAAAATGATCTATTTGAAATCAATATATAAGAAATAATAAGAAAATATATTCAATCAGCATCCGATATAATATCAACTGTTATTAATGAAGTGAACCATATCATAGTTTTAAAATTTAAATATTATGTTAGTAAATTTCGTGAAAATTTGTATTATAAAAAAGCTCAGTCATCCACACATTCTTACCTATTTAGCGGGGTAGGCAGAAAATGCAAAGTAACAATAGATAATGATAGTCTTGATCGTCATGAATATGTTTTCTATCGATATAACACACTAAATAGAAGCAAATCCCAAAAGAAGCACATCACTATTCCCTTATCTGACACACAGACGTCATCAACAACTATCTTCATGTACAGATAATCTCGCAGTAGAAACAATACGACGATAATGATATTTTGACGTGTTGACGTCTTATTAACCGCCAATAATATATCTGTAGTGCGATAAACACGATATAAACGGCCATTTTCTTTCTTATTGTTGTGTTAGACGAACAATGGCGGCAGGGATTAGAAGACAAAGCATTCGTTAACACGTACTTAAAAAACAAACTTATATATAAGCTCTCACGTCTTTTTAATCCTAGCAGGGTAGACAGAAACGGTAGTTCACTTTTAACAAGCTTACTTGGTCCCATACATCTTCGTATTGGTCTCATAACATCGCCATTCACCGGGTACAAATATTTTCCAATAATTATATTTGTTCTTAAAAAAAAATATATTCATTTGTACAACCCGGACTGGGGGCCGAACTCACAACAAATTGTTTTTGATTTTTTATAAAAAAATTGTATTATAGACAAGATATGAGTACTTGTATCTAACAGTAATCAAAATTGTAATTCGATACATGTAGCGCCATCTAACGTCGAATAGCTTTACCATTAAGGACTTAAGAAAAAAAATGGGACTTTTATGAATGCGAAATTATGTTTAATCGAATTTTAAACAGTAGAAGATTTTATTTATATATAACATCTTAAATTTTAAATGTGTGAGACGTTGTTAATACCCTAATTTCATTTTTCTTCCAACGCTTTATAATAAGTATTTAGTGTTATTTAAAAAAAGACAATGAGACCGTGAGTATTATTGAGTGAAAATTACAATTTAAAAAGCTTTCTTTTAGCGTACCAAACGCTAAATAATATATACGAGTATATTCAGGACTATTTGATGCGTGTAACTTCGCGTCAATTATACCTTAGTCGAACGCCTCTAATTCTCCCATAGAGACTTAATTTTCCAACGAGATTTTCGTAAACAGGTTGTTTGGTTTTTAAGAGCATTTTTATTTTAAACTAGAAGCTCGCAATTGGACACAAAAAGTCATGATTAATCATTATCATCACCATAAATCATTTTATGTGATTCTATCTTCATAATTTTTTTTTCTACTCTCGATCTCCCATGTCTGAAGATCGTGGTCACCATCATTGCATCAGGAGCGGATGATCTGCTTCCACCGGCTTCCGTCCAGCACATCTTATACGGCAGAGTAAAATTTGGAGGGCGACGAGTCTTTTCGGATCGGACCATCTTGTTGGTGAACGGTCGGAGGATCTTTTTCCTGCGGTGTTTCCAAACGATTTTTCTAGACTTTCGTCGCCTCTGCGTTTTGTTGTCCGAAATACGCCAAGATTCGTTGTCGCCATATGGTAGACAAACGAGTCTTAATTTGTAATTCGCTTAGGATTGGTGCGTTTCGCACACCAGGGTATCCTTAACATCCGCCTCCAGAACCACAGCTCGAATGCATCGATCCTTTGCGACTGGACTTAGACCTTTACAAAAGCATGCCATTGAGCACGATCCTCGGCTACTCTCATCCAGCCGTCCTGCGAAGACCGTCCCTCCACCGAGTCTTATGATCTCCCACTCCGCGTTTTCCTCTTTTTGGTTTCCACTCAAGAATTCGTTTCACCCAATGGTTATCTGTTCTACGGGCGAACTTTAGAGGTTAAGTTCTCTGTCAAATGCCTACCTTCCTGAACTATTTTTTCAGAAAGATTCCATACAGTGCCCTTTTCATAGCTCGTTGATTATATCTTTGGATAAACGAAAATAAATAATTTATTCGTTATCGATATCAATTCAATAACCCATTTAGTATAGCAACGAGAAGACATTTGTTGCATGATTGCCGTTATCATTCTCATTAATCCGTGTCAGTTTACTTCTGAATACAAATTTTACAAATTGATATAAAGTTCTCTGAGAATGGTTACCATATTCTTGTCGGAGATCGTATCGTCGTGTATTCCATTGGACCCAGTCAAGGACTCGTTGACACAATAAATACCAAATCTAATATGGCTGGAACTGCTTAAATTTTCTAATTGATTGAGCCCATTCCAATGACTATGTCCCGGATTTCTTTTATTAATAGGCATCATGTTGATAACGATAACAAGGATAATAGATAGCAAAAATCAAAAATATCATTAGTCAAAAATATCTAGCCCAAACGTAGTACATTGCAATGTAAGGGAGATCTTACATCTTTATTTGTGAGTCCGTAAGCAAAACGTATAAGGGAAAATAAAGCGGAGAATTTTGTTTATTCGTTTCACGGAATAAATTTAGATCACCCTGTAGACTCGGTGTTTTCTTAGCATTAGCGTGAGGTAGGCGTCGCTACTTTAAATCTCGCGCTACGTATGCTAAGGTTGTCAAAATCTATATAGAAAAAAAATGCTGTTTACGACAGAATACTACATACGAGTAATAACAAAATAAGAGAAAGCTGATTGGAAAGGATTCACTCAGCCACGAACTTCATAGATTAGTTAGAGAAGCTGACTTTTAATAACTGCTGCATTAGGTGATAAGTATAGGTGGATTCGCAGACCATATTCTGAACTAGTAGTAATGCAAAAATCCTTGCAAAAGAACACAGATTCCTACCAGGGATGATTCACGAACCTATTTAAATTTCATAACATCCTAATTTTATTTTATTTCATTATTTTGTGGGGACTTTTGCCCTTTTGGGTATGTTTAGCATACTCTAACCTAAGTACACAGACATCGGTCGCATGTAGTCGTCGGTCGAGAAAGAAAGTCATCAATGTTACATGGCCATAGCCACCAGCTTCCTCGCTCACTCTGAAGTCGGGTCAGAGAACAAAAAAGGCACCCACATGTTGCTTCCTCAGTTTTAGTCTATCTATTAATGACTTTCTTTCCACTTCATGTTTAGCACATTCCCCCATTATGTGGTGCACATCATCCACCACTTGGCAAATCTCACAGTTCGGTGAGTCCGATGTGCAAAACATTTTGCAGGGAAAATAATACACAAGATGACAGGATGTCAACACCTGCTTGGGAAAAAAAGTCCTGTGATTTAAAAAAACAATCTAAAACCAAGTATTTCAAGCTCGCAATATACCGTAAGTTCATTTTGCGTAAATCGGAACAAATATAATTAAATATATCAATAAAACTCTAGACGTTCTATACTAGCAGCTAGCCGACTGGGTTTCAAAACGCTGACTATAATAAGATTATAAAGTTAGCTTAGCTTTATAAGCTTTTTTAGCAAATGACATAAAGTGTAAAAAGTGCTTTGTGCGTCAATTAAGGAAAATATACTCCGTTAATCAATAATTTAATAAAAGGAAATGACTTGTGGCAGCCCTGCGTCAACAAATTCGCCACTTATTCCGCACCGTCTCCCTTCAGCCGCGCTCACAATACCACTGTATGTTATAATTTTTGCCTACCCCCAAATATATTTGCAGAACAAAAGGCGCCTTAATGAATGTATCGCTGAATTCGCGAAGCCATGATTAAGCATTGTTAAGAGATCGTGCGTCGCATTATTTCGCTAAAGAACAAATTTTTATTTGTCTACCCTACGCCGAATAAATTTTTGGCAATGCGTATTCACGTCGAAAACTTCATATTGCTTTGTACCCTATTGTTATATGTAACATTCAGTTATACTGTATATATTTTATAAGTTAGTGTATTTGAAACTGCTTTGTTTACTGAGTCACTAATGTATTATATGACATTTTTATTCCTACTGTCTGTCTCCAGGACTAACTTGTCGAAGAACTCTTCGCTGTCGCGCGAGGTTGGGTTTGTTAATATCATCTCCCTGTCGTCTTTATCGAAGCTGCCTAGAAATGCGTGGAAGGTGTTTGACTTTTTTTTTTATAATTTCTAAGCAACCTGATGTTAAGTGGAAATGCAGTCCTGGATGGTAAGGCGCACTAGCTTAGTAAATGCCTATTCACTCTAATCTTGAAAATACCCACATTGTAATCGGAAGGAAAGACAGACGCGGGCAAACTATTCCAGTCCTTTGCTGTACGAAGAATGAAAGACGAAGCAAATCGCTTCGTTCGAGTTTGAGGGATGTTCACAACAAAAGGATGGACTCTAATAATAAAAAAATATATATAGCTTCTAGCTTCTTTTTGTTTTTATTTATTAATTCTATTTCTATATATTGGTTCTATATATTGGTTGTTACTTAGTTTTATTATAACATCAAATTGGTTTATATTAATCCGAAAATGTGGTTGACCTGCCAATATATTTTTTTTCTCTCAACTACTACACCAATCCGCCTTTACCTTTGGACCTTAGTGTAAAGTGTCTAAACCAGCTCTTTTAACGTAAAATTATTATAAATCTAATAAACTTACAAAATGATTAATCATTAAATTCGTCTACTTATATTTAAAGCACCTATAGTTAAAACGCTTTACCTATCTGCTACTAAATGTAATTTGTGAGTACAAGGGCTTCACTTATCTCGAATATTCTAGATACAGTACCAACTTAAGACAAAGGCGAGTGCGAGGTGCTTATCACAGCCTCCCTCGCATCCCCCTGTCTCCTTTCTTTTCACAATTCTATACAAAAGTTTGAGTAAGAGTAATACACGTCTTAAGTTGTTTTAGCGTTAATGTGACCATCATTCAAAATAGAAAAGGACAACGAAACTTCTACAACAAGACCAAAATTCAAATTGAACTGGATAACAAAGTCCATTGGTCAAATCCGACTTCAAAATAAGGATGAGGTTCTCAATTCGTCTGTATTTTTTTTAATCTGTAAGCAGTCGTAGCGCGGATATTCGTGCTTATATACTAGGATTTTAGAGGTCAGCCGTTAAAAAAAAATGTTTTTAGAGGCAAAAATAGAAAGGCGGACTACTTAAACTGGAAAAGACTTTGCTGAGGAATTTGGTACTTAACTCTGATCTTTTTAGTTCTTTGATTGAATGTTTTTTGGACGAACTAACACAGTTGGCACAGAGAAGCTGGCCTTTACTGCTTCACCCGATTGAGAGGTGGCATAGCTCTTAGATCGCTTAGCCTCATTATTGAATGTTCTCCAGTGAATGGTTAAAAAAAACTACATATATAGATCTTAAAAATACATTTAAATACTGCTATACGATAGTTAAGAGAAGTCTTATTAGATATACATATAATTTATAGAAGTGACTCCAGACTTGTCCAAAGCCATGTGCAATTCATCGTTACCCTTTTCTCAAGTGGAAAGCCAATTGTTCCCGAGATTGCGTTAAGCCTCCGCATGTGATCTTAATTAATGAATACGAACGAATGACTAAGCTTATTTCGTTAATTTATTTATAACGAATGCTTTCATTCCATTTAAAAGGGGTAGACAGAATATAGTATAAATAAATTACAGACCACGCTTGAGGAGTTGTGCGAATGAAAGATTAGATTTTCGGGTAAAATTTTTATTAGACTAAACATAATTTGCAAGTACGAGTATTTTAACACAAAAACCCGTATTAAAATCCAATCAGATGTGACGAATCTAGCAATAAACGCTGCTACGCGCGGATCCTTTCCCTTATGTTTTTTATTATGACGAACTACACAGATTGGCCAGAGAGGCTGGCCTTGACTGCTTCACCGGATTGAGAGGTGGCACAGCTCTTAGGTCGCTTAGCCTGAACCTCTATTGCTAGTAACTCGACACAAGGGTCCCCCCGGTGAGGGTTAACCTCGGCTTGGACGGTTACTATGTTACGCGTAAGCATTCCGATCCGAGGGTGCCCCAGAGAGGGCCGAACCACGACTCGTTCGGTTGCTATTTCACAAATAATCTAAGGGACATTCAAAAGCTAAACTAACTTTGAGTGCCACTTCGGGAGGTTTCCCTTGTTATGTTTGTTGCTTGATCACGCCAGAACGGTTAAACGGATTTGGATGAAATATGGCACCGACATAGATTACAGTCTGGATAGCACAAAAGCTCATATTTAACCGACTTCAAAAAAGGAGAGCTATTGATTAGGTACAAATCGAAATTAACACCGCAAAGCTCAGTTTGAAATATACCGATAAATGCTAACCAACGAGTCGTTGTTCAGCCCTCTTGGACGCCGTTAGTTCAGGCTAAGCGACCTAAAGGCTTTCTCACCTCTTAAATCCGGTGAAACTGTTGCGGTCAGCTTCTCTGGAAAATCAACCTAGGTAAGTCGCAAAAAAACAGCGCTATTAGCAGATTACAAAATTACAGACAAATTGAGAACTTCCTTTTTTGAAGTCGGTTATATAGGGAAGCGAAGGGAAATCTCTGTATAGAAATCATAAAAATATAACGTTTACGAATAAAGTTCGTTTGGACGTGTAAAGAAGTCCACGTACGTGTTTTGAAAGCGACAGAAAAATGAATAAAATACCCGGAAGTCATGAAAATCATATTTACTCCACCCCAACGTTTATAGTCATCTTTTTTACAAAAGTCTGCATTCCCAAGTGGGGACAGACGGAGAAGTCCCTTTGATAAAGCCTTTACATAAATGCTTTCTTGTTCCCGTATGAATATTTCAAATGTGCTCGATGTACCGATAATATGGCGGAATATTTGCTGAGAGTACCGATTACAAGAAAAGGATATAAATTGATTTATTGTAATAATTATTACAATAAATCAATGTTGACTTACATTCTCACCGCTCTCTTTCTTGCTATCGGTACCACATGCTCTTGACGTTAGCTTTCTGGATTTTTGCTTTCCACTTCGATCTGTTTCCGATATCATATCATATCTCTCAACACTATACTCTCTTGTGATGATTCTTCCTCTGAATCTGCGATGGGAGAAGAGCAGACTTGTGCCAAGTTCGTTATGTAGCCAGGAAGCCAGCACATGGGTCGGACCGGACATTCTGTCGGAGCAGAGTGAAATGCTAATGGTATCGGTCCACCATGGGAGATTTTAGTCACATTTTAAACTTTATAAACTAAACTATTAAAAACTAAACTTAACCTAAATGTGGACAAAGGCGGCCTATCACTGCTATAAGCCACGTTTTTAAGGCAACCCAGTAGAACAGTACAAATGTATATTTGTTAACCACTACAATTAGGTCACAAAAAATTAAATGGCATCAAACACAAGCTTAGAATAGAATTCTAGTTTAACGATGACAGGACAAAACAAAGGCTACTAATGCATACATTTCTTTTTAAAAGAAATAACATCAATTACCCCAATTGTTAGCGGTAGAGATAAATAAATTAAGCCTTACTTCTGAACCACGGCAAAGACGTTAGTGGTCAAACAAAGTACGTATTTCACGTGTAGCTCACAAAAAATTATTTTATAAAATTTTCTCTGCTAACCGTACGTCTCGCAGACTGCATGTCTCTCCCCGATAAGAAGTGCACACATTGGAACCCCAGATCTCAAGAACCAGCGAGCGGCTTCATGGTGCATTGCGAGAAAGGTCAGGGCATTAACGTTGAATTGAAATTGCCGTTGTTTAATTCTGCCGTAAGTTTTAGATGTCACGATAGTCGAGTAGCTGTGTTGTCTTACCCGGGGTCTGCCAGAAAATAAATAAGGCATTTTATCTTCCGCTCAGCGTCACTTCCGAAACTCAGGCTTAACTGTTTGAAAACAACTGAACCAAGCTCCGCTACGAGCGCCATTCTTATCTCAGTGTCGTCCAGATCCCACTCCGAACTCAACAGGCCATAGACAGAGGCACTGTCAGGCAGAGACAATTTTACATCGTAACCGTCGAAGCCGCGGTTAACTCCCACCGGTTACTAGGGATAGAGGTTCAGGCTAAGCGACCTAAGAGCTATGCCATCTCTCAATCCGGTGAAGCAGGTAAGGCCAGCTTCTCTGGCCAATCTGTATAGTTCGCCAAAAAAAAGGCAGAGCGCCTTTTGCTTTTTTCGTTTAAACTGAATGTTGCCCTATTAATAATATTGTTTACCTAACAGCTGTCTTGGCCTATCCTTGGGGTTGCTTAAAAACGACTTGAGAGTATAGCTATGTCGTAATATTCTTACGATAATTCGCAATTAGAAAGAGGGCGTCCGCGCGTAATAGTGTTTATCTAATTTCTTTCGATTTGCAGTCGGTTTTTGTTTTTGCTCCCAAATATACTTGTCTCATTAACAAAACGACAAACAAACATTTATCAAATGTGTTAAAGCGCACACATTATTCCAATAAAAACCCACTAAACCAAATCATAAAGAGACGTCGAGACGTTGTGGAAACGCGGACGGAAACCTAGGCGGTTTATTCTATCTGTACCTCGCGTCATTTGCTTTCATTATGTTTAATTTCTGTTACCGCATGTCTCGGTGAATTTTTCTCGGAAGACAGACGGCATTATTAGATTTTGTACAGTCTGTGGCGACGCTGTCTGGTGATGCTGCATGACTGCATATATAAGAACACGGTTCACGCAAATTAGCGGTCGTCGACGGGGATTTATTGGATGAAAATATTGAATAGTAACTCTTAAAGAATTCTTAAGGAATAGATATATTATCTACGAATACAGTTTTTTTACTACAAATGCTTTTATCACACTGAAAAAGGTTGTTGCGTATTCAAATAAGCTCCTGAAGTAACAGACACACACGTGTTTTTCAAACTACTTCTAAAAAAGGAGCTTCTCAATTTTGTTTTATGTGTGTTACCGCACAACTTTGGACTGGGTGAACCGATTTTGATGATTCTTTTTTTATTTGAAAGCTGTTGCTTCCCGTGTGGTCACATTTATTGGTCTAATTCTGACAATGGGATCCATGAAAAAACCATATAAGACTTAAATTGACATCAAATATGTGTGCCACAAATGGACGAATGACTCCTATAATAAATTCCACGTTCTTGACGATCCGGACGACACGATTACCATTGCACAGGCTAGATCTCCACAAATCCACAAAGCGTCCATTCGCGACCGTCGGAGGTTGCGAATAATCCTTGCGCGTTACCGCTATTTTATAGGCAGGCCCCATCCCTTAGATGCTAGGAGCGTTGCTGGAGTTTCTTCGGTCACTTCTTCTCCCAGCGCCAACGCTTCCCGAAGTGGCACTCAAAGTTAGTTTAGCTTTTGAATGTCTCTTAGATTATCCGTGAAATAGCAACCGACCGAGTCGTGGTTCGGCCCTCTCGGGCGCCCTCGGATCGGCATGCTTACGCGTAACATAGTAACCGTCCAAGCCGAGGTCACCCCTCACCGGGGGGACCCTTGTGTCGAGTTACTAGCAGTAGAGGTTCAGGCTAAGCGACCTAAGAGCTATGCCACCTCTCAATCCGGTGAAGCAGTCAAGGCCCGCTTCTCTGGCCAATCTGTGTAGTTCGTCATAAAAAAACACTCAATATCACGCGAACGAATTTCGATGATTCATTTTTGAAAGGATGTACTTTAAGAATACTTTGATTAATGTATGGTTATGTTCTGATAAAGTTTGATTTCGTTATTTTTCTACGATAATTCGGGTTATAGCGTTTAACATTTGATCAGATTTGAAGTCGGTTTTTGTTTTTACTCGTAAATATACTTCTTGGGTAGAGAATATTAGAGCTTAGTTCGACACGCGTCCGCGAGTGCTTGCGTGTTTGCGGACTTATTGACAGACATATGTCTCAGCAAATTTTCATACAGGTTTTTCTGCACTGCCAAGCACATAAAATTTCAACAATTTTATTGATGCGGCACTTGGGATTGAACTTTGAATGCTAGCGTACTGTACAATTAGTCCGTCTGGAAATATGTATGATATATTTAGAAAAAGGCTATTGTAACTAGAACAAACAGAGCCGTGGTAGCTCAGTGAGAGCCGTGGTAACTCAGTGAGAGCCGTGGTAGCTCAGTGTCCGGGCGGTTGGCTCTTGTTGCATAGTACGCTAGCAACCCGAGTTCGATCCCTTCGATGGTGCCGGCACCAATAAATTTGTTGTTGCAATTTTATGTGCTGATTGACCACGCGCTCGGCGGTGAAGAAAAACATCGTTAGGAAACCTACATGCCTTAGAAAATTTTTCTAAGGCATATGAGGTCTGCCAATCCGCACTAAGGCCGCGTGGTGGACTATGCCCTTATACTCTCTTTACAGAGAAGGCCTGTGCCCAGCAGTGGGACATATATATTATATATATAAAGGCTGTAACTCTAACTAGAACAATTAACATCTAAAACTAAATGTGAGCAAGAAAGAATCTATTTATCTAAAAACTTGTCTTCTTCTCGCGTTCTTTCGCTCAATATGATAGATGTTCATTGATGAAGATAAATTTTACATCAATTATCTGATTCGATATCGCCAGTATCAAAATAAGGATCAACAATGTGCTTCATGAATACCAGAAAAGGTCAAATGTCAGACGCCAGTAGCCTGTAATTATTTAAAACTGTTTTGCGAAAGACGTCAAAAGCCGAGAGGATCTTTAGAGGCAACATGTTCACGATTTCTATTACACGATGACAAGTTTATGTTTGCATTAAAAATGACTGTATAATAATGTTTTTAGAGTTCATAATACATTCAACTAAATGCAAAGATCTAAAGACGTGTATGCTAAAGTTATTCGTACAAAATTACAGTAGACAATTGTGGTTCACTCGAGAAAGTGATTATTCTGGATAAAATATGCGATGACGTGTTGTAACTTTGAAGTTCACTCATAGCGGCATCGTTTATGAACCGGTTTTTGGTTTTTTTTTATTCGAAAGGTTTTGGTTTCAATTACCTCCCATCTAAATTTTGTTTAGCTATGGTCCTATGAGAGGGTACCGAAGATATACAACCGACAAAAACTAAATGAATTTATTCATGTAATAGCCCAGTGACACGTCAAAGGCGTCGACAATAGAGTTTTGATGTCGCGTCTAATATGGGAAACATCCGCTACTTAAGTAAATCTCGGCAAACGACACCGTAATGTCGCTTTAATTTGTCCGTACGTGTGTAATGCCCACGTATCATTGCACGATGATAAGCGGTCTACAAATTGCGTATAAACTGTTGGGATCTCCCATTGTATTCTAGGCGCATTTACGCGGCGAATGGTAATTCGTAAAAAGAACATTAGAACTATTTAAAGACGGAAACTGTGCCGTTGTATCTGTTGTTTTTGATGTTACACATCTTTTAGTGAGTGAAGTCAAAATGATGGGAGTGACTTTAAAACGTGATAAGTAATTACTCTTCCATTAGATGTTAGTGGCGTTGCTAGAGTTTCTTCGGCCACTTCTGCAAGCGTTGGCTTCCCGAAATGGTACTCAAATTTAATTAACTTTTGACGTCCCTTAATTTATCCGTGCAAAAGTAAACGACCGAGCCGTGGTTGGGTTCTATTGGACGCCCTTGGTATGCTTACGCGTAAAATAGTAACCGCCCTCACCGGCGGGACCCTTGTGTTGAGTTATTACGAATAGAGGTCCAGGCTAAACGGCCTAAGAGCTATGCCGATCTCCGGTGAAGCAGTCAAGGGCAGCTTGACCTCTGGCCAAGTGTAGTTCGACAATAAAAAAAAATCCGATGTTTAGATTAATATTACGCCAAAAGTTGTTGGCAGTTACTATTTATTAATAAAATAGAAAGTAACATTTTAAGAATATTGCATCGTATTTTTCTATGTACAAAAATAGCGTTATACAAATTAATAAAATATATCGATAGAATAAATTTCTATCGCCATCTATCGGAGATATGAGAAATTAAACTAATAGTGCACTTCTGCCTTCTCTCGAGAAGCATTTAGTTTCGGTTTCGACCGCTAGATGTACGAAAAAATATAAATGGCAATGTTTAGTAATTGAGATATTAGAAGGTTTATTACAATCCAAGAATAGGAAACATAACGTAGACGCAAGAGCTCTGTCAAAATACGATAAAGACAACGTCAATGCCAACTTATAGCGAAAATTTGCTTTAAATTTTTCCAATTTAAAGCAAATTTTCGCTATAAGACTTAACTCTTTAAGTGTGTCAAATTTGTAATCTACTAATCTAAGTGCAAAGGCGACAATGATTGCTATCGCTGCTTACCCAAGTTGAGGTAAAAAAAGGTGAGAACATATTTTTCCTACCGACTTCATAAAAATGATTCCTCAACTCGTCTGTTTGTTTGTTACCTTTTAACTTTGGGCTGGCCGAATCGAAACTTTTGCTTCCTATATGGTCTCATTTTAATTTGGTTCAATTTTGACAATTCCATCCATGAGCGGAGAGAACACTACAACATATTTAATAAAATTTTAAGACACACTGGTTTGTTTGGCGACAAATGGACGAATAACTCAATATAATGCCACACGAATTCGATGCATCATTTTTTATTGGAAAGGATGTACTTCTAGAATCATTTGATGAGACTTTGGTTAGGTTCTGATTAATTTTATTTCGTTATATACCTAAAATAGTGTTACGCACCGCTACATACACCTACAATGTTTTGACGCAACATTGTAAGTCGCGTCCTGGCTGGTATTTGGGCGGGACTTTTTAAAAATTAGAAGACCAAATTACGATTCTCTTTTGTTTATTCTTGACATTTATTAATTTTGCTGTTAACTGAATTTAACGATTTGTCTGTACAGTAAAAGTATAACTGCGTATGTGTTTGATGTTTTAACAATAGTTTATCGTTTGATTCGATTTTAAGTCGGTTTTTAGAAATTACGGATTTGTATAATTGTAATATTTATGAAAATAAGTATATGCTGTAACATTTTGACCTTCACCGTATCAGTACTCTGGTGCTATCTTGATAAAAGCTTTCTAAATAATGGACTACTGTACACGTAAGCTTATCTCGAGAGCTTTTGCGAAAATATTCATTTTGTATAAAGCTTTATAGTGCATATACCATTGTTCACATAGACCGACTTTAAGTTACGTTCCTAGATGAAAAATAGAAAGGAACTAGATGGACTATTCCGATCCATTCGATAATTATTTATTATACAGCTATTTCATGTTTAACAGTCGATTAATTTTCTCACCATGTACGATGATTACGAGGAAACATTATCAAGATTTTGGTCGAATTGGACGGGGGATTATTTGAATGACGTGAGTTTTCGTTTTATTTTTCATATGTTTTATTCTAGAGTAAATACTTTTTTAAAACAATTTGATTAATGCGTAATAATTGTTAAAGATTTTTGCATATGACAGAAAATACATTTTTATTTGCTGAGTAAGGAACACATCTAGTCTAGTTCTTAATGTGATTTTATCAACCGACTCCAAAATAAAAGAAGGTTCTCAATTCGCCTGTATGTTTTTTTTTTTACCTCATAATTTTGGACTGGGTTAACCGATTTTGATGATTCTTTATTCATTTGAAAGCTGGTCCTTTGTATATAGTCCCATTTTAATTTGGTCCAATTCTGAAAATGAAATCCTTAAGTAAATTATTATACAGTAATAAAGTATGTAGACACAAAGGGACGAATAATTCAATATTACGCCAACCGATTTCGATGATTCATTTTTTTTAAAGGATGTACTTCAAGAGATGTTTGATGAGAATTTGGTTAGGTTTTGATTAAGTCTATTTCATATTATTCCTACGATAATTCGTAAATACATAGAAGGCGTTCAAGTGTAATAGTGTTTAACGTTTGTTTCGATTTGAAGTCGGTTTTATGTCTCAAATATATTGATAATATATAAAGAAAGGGCAGTGTGGCTTTTCAAGTGATGGCGCTGCCTTCAAACACCTATTGAAGGGATTAAAGAGTTAATTTAAAGGTTTGGGACAGCGGTATCAATCGAACACCACTCGAATTACGGAAGTATAATGTAAATACTCCTCACGTCAGTATTCTACGGAGCCAGCAGACTTACAGTAGACTTACCACTGCGTATGTTGCTTTAGTTGTCAATTTACAAGTTCGACGTCCGCTCTTCTTCTTAATTTCGCTCTGTTACTTGCCAGTGACTATGTTATGAAACCGATCTATTACAGACAAATCAATTACAATTCCATCATTACCAAATACTAACATGTACACGATTGACGTGCCGGTGGTACGCCATCGGTAAACTATAGCACCAATAGCATTAAAGACCATTAAAACTAACAAATATCGACTAAGATGCCCATGAAAGTTAATTTGCATACAATTAGTTTAGTAAACTCGGGTCCTGGAGGGGAGTAGACAATTCTTTAAGCTTATGCTTATCTAGAGGGAGTTTTCTTCTTCTCCATCTTCTTTCTCTCTTCTTCTTCTGCATAAACACAATGTCTTGAGATGACGCGATCTGACGTCGTCGATTCATATTACCTATTTTTTTATTTCAGATCGACACATCGGAGTACCCATTCCCAAATATACTTTGGCATCGGAAATCTGCAAAGGAAGTCGCCATCAAAACATCGGCTATGCTCGTTGTTGGCATCACTGGTATCTTTCTGAACTCCGTCATCCTCACCATTCTTATCAAGAATAGATGGCTTTGGACCGCGAGTAATTATCTCGAGAGCTTTTGCGAAAATATTCATTTTGTATAAAGCTTTATAGTGCATATACCATTGTTCACATAGACCGACTTTAAGTTACGTTCCTAGATGAAAAATAGAAAGGAACTAGATGGACTATTCCGATCCATTCGATAATTATTTATTATACAGCTATTTCATGTTTAACAGTCGAATAATTTTCTCACCATGTACGATGATTACGAGGAAACATTATCAAGATTTTGGTCGAATTGGACGGGGGATTATTTGAATGACGTGAGTTTTCGTTTTATTTTTCATATGTTTTATTCTAGAGTAAATACTTTTTTAAAACAATTTGATTAATGCGTAATAATTGTTAAAGATTTTTGGATATGACAGAAAATACATTTTATTTGCTGAGTAAGGAACACATCTAGTTCTTAATCTGATTTTATCAACCGACTCCAAAATAAAAGAAGGTTCTCAATTCGCCTGTATGTTTTTTTATTACCTAATAATTTTGGACTGGGTTTTGGACTTGAAAACTGGTTCTTTTCATATAGTCCCATTTTAATTTGGTCCAATTTTGAAAATGAAATCCTTAAGAAAATCATATAAGTCTTAAATTTGCATTAAGTATGTAGTCACAAAGGGACAAATAACTCAACATTACGACAACCGATATCGATGATTAATTTTTTAAAGGATGTACTTCAAGAGAAGTTTGATGAGAATTTGGTTAGGTTTTGATTAAGTCTATTTCATATTATTCCTACGATAATTCGTAAATATATAGAAGGCGTTCAAGTGTAATAGTGACGTTTGATTCGATTTGAAGTCGGTTTTTATAAATTACGGATTTGTATAAATGTAATATTTTTGAAAATAAATATATGCTGTAACATTTTGACCTTCACCGTATCAGTACTCTGGTGCTATCTTGATAAAAGCTTTCTAAATAATGGACTACTGTACACGTAAGCTTATCTCGAGAGCTTTTGCGAAAATATTCATTTTGTATAAAGCTTTATAGTGCATTTACCATTGTTCACATAGACCGACTTTAAGTTACGTTCCTAGATGAAAAATAGAAAGGAACTAGATGGACTATTCCGATCCATTCGATAATTATTTATTATACAGCTATTTCATGTTTAACAGTCGAATAATTTTCTCACCATGTACGATGATTACGAGGAAACATTATCAAGATTTTGGTCGAATTGGACGGGGGATTATTTGAATGACGTGAGTTTTCGTTTTTATTTTTCATATGTTTTATTCTAGAGTAAATACTTTTTTAAAACCAATTTGATTAATGCGTAATAATTGTTAAAGATTTTTGGATATGACAGAAAATACATTTTATTTGCTGAGTAAGGAACACATCTAGTTCTTAATCTGATTTTATCAACCGACTCCAAAATAAAAGAAGGTTCTCAATTCGCCTGTATGTTTTTTTATTACCTAATAATTTTGGACTGGGTTTTGGACTTGAAAACTGGTTCTTTTCATATAGTCCCATTTTAATTTGGTCCAATTTTGAAAATGAAATCCTTAAGAAAATCATATAAGTCTTAAATTTGCATTAAGTATGTAGTCACAAAGGGACAAATAACTCAACATTACGACAACCGATATCGATGATTAATTTTTTAAAGGATGTACTTCAAGAGAAGTTTGATGAGAATTTGGTTAGGTTTTGATTAAGTCTATTTCATATTATTCCTACGATAATTCGTAAATACATAGAAGGCGTTCAAGTGTAATAGTGTTTAACGTTTGTTTCGATTTGAAGTCGGTTTTTGTTTTTGCTCGTAAATATACTTGTCTCAAATATATTGATAATATATAAAGAAAGGGCAGTGTGGCTTTTCAAGTGATGGCGCTGACCGCAAACACCTATTAAAGGGATTAAAGAGTTAATTTAAAGGTTTGGGACAGCGGTATCTCACTCACCAATCGAATTGCAGAAGTATAATGTAAATACTCTTCACGTCGGTATTCTACGAAGCCAGCACTGATCGTTGCACCACTTTCGTACAACAAACAAACCGTTACAGTAGACTTACCACTGTGTATGTTGCCTTAGTTGTCAATTTACAAGTTCGACGTCCGCTCTTCTTCTTAATTTCGCTCTGTTACTTGCCAGTGACTATGTTATGAAACCGATCTATTACAGACAAATCAATTACAATTCCATCATTACCAAATACTAACATGTACACGATTGACGTGCCGGTGGTACGCCATCGGTAAACTATAGCACCAATAGCATTAAAGACCATTAAAACTAACAAATATCGACTAAGATGCCCATGAAAGTTAATTTGCATACAATTAGTTTAGTAGTCCTGAGGGGAGTAGACAATTCTCCAAGCCATGCATGGCCTCCGTTCCAAGAATTTCCTCCAGGCCTGTTCACCTGTCACTTTAACTTTCTGACTTTAAGAGTATGTCGTCTACCTTTGTTCTCCTCCGTATTTCTTAGTTTCGGATTATATCTCTTAGAGAAATGGCGAGCATAGCTCTTCCCAACGCGCCCTGTGCGATTTTAAGTTCGTGGACTAGCTCAACGGTCAGAGACCAAGTCTGCACGTTAGGTCATATCTGGGAGGATATACTGGTTGCCGCAGGCGGCGAGTCGGGGTGCGCAGGAGGCGATATTAACGCCTTCTCTTGCCGCCCCCGTAATCCGAAGCGGGGCCAGACTGGGTACTTAGCCCCACTAATGGTTCGGCGTCGTCGGGAATTCTCTAATTTCCGAAGAAGTCCCCTTTAGAGGAAGAAGTCTTTGCCGTGACCGACCGGAAGTTGGGGTGCCCTGTCGATGACGTATCCGGGGCACTCCACTTATAACGGATGATGGCATTCGCGGAAGGCTTAGTGGAAAGGGGTCGCCCAGACCGATTCCCACACATACCTCCGGGCCCACTCAGGGTTCTGGAGGATGGTTCGTATAAAGTATTCCCCCGCGTTAACAAAAAATAATGATATACTGGTTGAAAACTTTCTTCTTCAGGCATTGTGAGAGGAGTTATGGCTCCCAGTCCAACGGACATCTATACATCTCTCGTAATGGTTATGGAAATGATCTATATGTTTGTTGCTGTAAACTTGTACTACCCTTGGTCTTTATTTTTAGTTGCCCTTTGCTTCTCTGAGTTTGGCAAAACCCCTGCATCTTCTATGATTTTACATTACATACTTAAGCAACACCTATTTTTTTATTTCAGCGACTTGTCTCTTAGCATGTGTTGGGGCAGTGATGCTGGTCTCGTATGATAGACTAGCAGCAGCGGTTCTGAACTCTGACGCAAGAGTTACCAAATCAGCTGCTCCTAAGCTGATTGTAGCCTCGTGGGTAGTAGCAATTACTCTCTCCCTTGTATGGAGTATCAAAAGGGAATTTATGGTAAGACTAATTTAAAGAATTCATTTTGAATTTGGTTAACACGAGATCACCGCTCCAAGGATACGGCTTGCGAATCGTAAGGTCGTGGGTTCGAATCCACTATTTCACTATTAACGTGAACCCAAAAAGTTTGTTTCATTTGCGTACACAAGCCTAAGCTTATTTGGAATAGTTTACAAGAATGAATAAATAATAAAAATAATTATATTATTGTTATTTTTATTTCAATAATATTTGTGAAAAAAAAAATATTGCCTAGCATTCCTTAACAAAAACTGCTACGTTAGAAAATATCTCGTACGTCTCGCCTGATGGAACAAACTTTTTGCGTCCAAATTTATTAAGGACAGACAGTCTTTTTACACATCTTTTTAAACTTCTTGTATGGATAGATTCATCTATTTTTTTGGTATAGTACATAATACATTTACAAGTAAAAACAAAAACCGACGCAAAACAAAAAAACGCTATTTATTGCGCGCAGATCATTTGTCCGAAGTAGAAGTTATGTAACGAAATTCTGGCGCCTGAATTTCTTCTTCAAGGTCCTATGCTAAGGAAATTCATAGGGGACCTAAGTAAAACTAAATTCTTTACATTTTCAAATCGCTTTATAAATGACGGCCGTTTTTCTTTTGTTTTCATTTAAAAAAAGAACAAAAGAAAATACAGATGAATAGAAAACCTCTTCCTTTTTAAATGATTAAATTTAAATTTAAATTTTGAAGGAACGCCAATGGCTTGATTACTTGGAAATGTATTGCGCTGAAGATGTCAAGGTCCTCACTATTTATTGGCATTTCATCACGATTCTCTTAGTCTGGTTGCCGTTGGGATTAATGATTGTTACCGTAAGTGAAACCGACTTAATTTAATTTTCGAAGTGAACTTCTTTACCTGCGTTGAGCAATTTTTGGTGGAGGTAATCTTATGGGTTATCTATGAATGCCTATTTCTTATTGTTTTTCCTTGCATATCAGTGCTAGATGGGATTATAGATAGATTTAACTGTATTGCATCAAAACAGACAGATAAGAAGACGACTATAGAACTAAGGCACATTTTACAATACGTTGTACAATGGGTGACCTTATCGTTATGAGCGATCTATACCAGGTAGCCCGTGATATGAAATATGTAAATAAAACAGGACGATGGCATACAAATATAAATATTATAACTAATTTATACATATACTTATTAAATATACCTACATATAATATAATATATCATAGTTCCGACGATATCAATTGATAACGCTGCGTTAACAAGTTTTTAAAAGTAATTAGGGAGTTGGCAAGCATGAACAGAATTGGGAAGGACAATCCACAATCTAGTAGCCATTGTAATATGTGTAATTATCTATGTTGAATTAAGTTCTCTTCATTCTTGCAGTATGGCTCAATAATATGCCGCTTAGAATGGAGTGCGCGGAGACTGTCTTCCCACGGCGGTGGTCAGGTGGTGACTAAAGCTAAAGTCAGGGCAATGAAGATCACCGCCTGCGTGTTACTTACGGCCACTGCTTGCAGGATACCATACACGATCCTTGTGTACTGGAGGAACAATCTTACATTGGAGATTAATTCGGTAAAGAAGTTGTACTACCTACGCCCGCGGTGCTACCCGCAATTAAAAACTATTTGCTACGCAAAATTTATTGATCGGTCGAATAGTTAGGGCGTGGAGGCTTTATGAACAAATTTACTTAGTTGACTTTCTAATAGTAACTATGCCGTACTATAATATCACGCACTCAGTTGCTTATCGTCATAACTATTCAAATATTTGTCAAAATGTTGTAGTGTAAAAGAGAAATTTTATCGATTTTAAATACCAGATGCGATAAAAGTATTTATTTTGATATAAGGATAAATTTGTTATTACCTAATGTGCATATTGTAGTATTTTCGATGCCATCGCTCGCTTCAGGAGACACGTGGCTTACAGGTAATAAAGTTCAACAAGTCTTGTCCTCAGGTTGATGGGGCGTACAATCTAATGTGGTTTCTTGCAAACTATCTAATGTATGTCAACTGCGCCATTAACCCTCTCATCTATGGCTTCACCAATGTAAGGTTCCGGAAGGCTATGGACCGCACATATGGGATTTCTTGGTGCAGGTTTGGATCTTGGTGTTGTACGTGTGCCACGGTAAGAAACATTATGCAAATATTGAAAGTAACCAAGAGTTTCGTATGGAATTCAAGAATACGGAAATCCAATTATGCTTAATATATTAAAAAATCTCTGTACAAAATATAATATTATTATTATAGTATTTCCATGCTTCGTAGGTTTCTTATAATATTAATAATTACAGACATAAATTATTATTATATAAATTATTATAATCATTTTTATTAAAGTAATATTATAAAATAAATACAATATATTTTACGTTTTACAGTTTAACACGAAGAAAGGTCCATCTCCAGATAAAAACATGGCCAAAATTTTTGTTGTAGAAAACAGTCCGTGTCCAAATAAAAAGCTTTCCCGTGCAATAAAGAACATACTTCATATAAACAGGGACACTGTGGAGCTGAGTTTGCAGAAAGTTGAAGAAGTCACAACTAAGCCAACGAAAATTACACCCTTAAAAGATGATAATATTTAGCTTAGGGAGAGGTTCAGGCTAAGATATTAAAAGCTAGGCCACCTCTCAATCCGGGGAAACAACCTAAACATCTGTATTGATCCGTAAATACATTAAAAAATATTTTAAGATATTTCAGATGTCAAGGTTTTACAACTATTGCTTTTCCGTTTCTAGCTTCATCTTATTCTGCCTGATATATTTTTCATAATAAAGTTGAAGTTACAGCCTTTGTTTATATGTCCCACTGTTGGGCATAGGCATGGCCATTTTTTTTAAGAAATATTACTAACATTCTTGTTAACTTTTTTTTTGTTGACGGGGGGTAAATCTTCAACAAGATAGGGGGAAATGTGGGGTTCTTACCCACTAAAACCCCCTCGGTGGTTCCTCCATGGTGCATGGTGAGGGGCTCGAGGATCCCCAGTGGAATGAGAGCACGAGCCAGCCGATGCCGCCTTCTTCCCGGCGGACGACAAAGGCCTTCACCCTTGTCGCCCAGCGAACCCAAGGCCCCTTTTAGTCGCCTTCTACGACAGGCAGGGGATACCGTACCCTTATTCTACGAGCCCAGAACTAAAGGGCTGTACATTCTTGTTAACTATTCCAACTAAGCTTATGCTTGTGCTAGGAGATGGTTCACGGCAATAGTCGAATGGTGGATTCGAACTCACGACCTTACGATTCGCAAACCGTACCCTAAACCATGAAGCTATTGAAGCTTCATAGTTTCCTCACGATGTTTTCCTTCATTCATTTCTCATATGTGTCGTATATATTACTGTCCCGACTTTACGTTGGAATAAATATTAGTATTATTTGTTAGTGATCAATTTGTAAAATAAAGGTTCTCGTATATCTTAAAGTTATTTGTCTTCTTATTTATTGATGTCAATCGGGAAAACGGTTCGCTTGATCCAGTTGACTTGACAGTTCCTTGACCTTTGCTTCTAGCGTCTCTATCATGTGAGGTTCTATTTGTAATATATTTGTTGCCTCCTGTAGTAACGACATACTTTGCATAAGCTGGTCCTGTAAGAAAACAACATACATATAAAATTTGTATGGCATCCGCAACTCAAAGATAAGGAAAGAAGTATATTTACGAGTAAAAATGAAAACCAACTACAAATAGAATATGAATAGTACTAAATAGTCTACTCATCAAAGTCATCAAACTACTTTTAACATCTTTTCTAACAAAAAAAATCGTCGAAATCAGTTGGGTTGATTTTTTTTTTCATCTTTCCCCAACGTTTGGTACCTTAGGGTCCTTTCTTCTTCTTCTTCCTTGCATTGCCCTTTCCGTACTTCCTCTTCCAATCCCACTCCTACACTCTTACAGTTTCCTACTCTATTTCATTATTACACATTTTTACAATTTCTAACTCTACTTTCTACATTTTACAATTTCTTACTCTACTACCTAAATTTCCAATCTCTTACTCTACTTCCTACATTTCCAATCTCTGACTCTACCACCTTTACATTTCTTACTCTACTTCCCTACATGACAATCTCTTACTCTTTTTCCTTATTACTCACTCTATATTTCCTTACTATGGATGCTGGAAGTACTAGTTTTCAAAATCATAATATCAAACAATCAACATAATCATCAAAGAATCATCAAAATCGGTTCACCCGAAAATCGAAAGTTATAAGGTCGGAAATTTCGATTCAACTCGGTTGAAAAGATAATGTCAATCAAAGCTGGTAGACTAAATTTTGAAAGTCTGTAAAAATAATTGGGAAAGGAAGTATTATAGTCACTGTTGGGCACAGGCCTTCTCTGTGAAGAGTGTAAGGGCATAGTGCGCCACGTTGTCCTAGGGTGGATTAGCAGAAAAAATAATGTAAGACATGCAGGATTCCCAAACGATGTTTTCCTTCACTTCCAAGAACGTAATAAATCAGAACAAAAAATTACAACAGTCAATTTTATTTGTGGCGGCAATGGAGCAAATTGAACTTGGGTTGCTGGTGTACAATACAGTTAAAAGCGACCACCCGGACACATTAGGTATGTCTAATTAATTGTATCTGAAAAAAAACGGTTTTTCTATGTACGCACGCTAAAGAAATTTCTTGCTAACCGAAAAACCTAAAGTCGAATGGTGGATTCGAACCTGCGCTTCACAGACTGTACCCTTAGCTATTAGACTATTGACGCTATTATTTGCTTGTTTAAAAAAAGGTGTGGTATCATTACTGGCTTTATCCCAGTTAGGGTGGGCAGTTATTTTATTAATGACGTCACAAGCCAGACCGAAACATCTCTCGGTTATAAATAAAAACTGGGGCGCTGTCTTAGATTACACAAATTTTACGATGTAAGTACATACCAATTTGGCAAGACCTCAATTTTTTACAAGTAATTTTTGTATCGGCAGTTTAACTGGCTAGTGTGACGGTCACGTCCTTAAGGTCGATTTTCGAATTCATACCAGTTGACCACAAACAAAAAAAAACACTTGCTAAAGCGTGAAAATAATCAAGCAGCGTAAGATCGTACCGCTTGCTGCAATTGATTATATGATGAATGGAATGGAAAACATGGAAAAATAGCGGGAAAAAGAGGGGTGTGAAGAAGGAAAAAGTCATGGCTAAGGTATATCAGGGAAACGATTGGAATAAAAACAGTCGAAGCACTATTCCGCTTAGCCTTGAATAAGGAGAAGTTTAGAAGACTGACTGCCTTCAGTGATGGAGAGGCCCATGAAGAAGAACAAGAAGAAGAAAGCGTGTGCTCTATTGATGGAAAATGAAGTGCTGGTAGAGAATACTCTGGATCATATTCCGAACTAATCTCAATCCTCTAGGAACTCGGCTTTAAATAATGTTTGACCTCGATTACTCAAGCTTGTATTTTTACGTATTTCGTCACGTATGTAATCGGAATTATTGTGTGTATCGACCGCTTAGTGAAGGGAAAAGTGCAGGGTAATAATGCATTAGGTAAATAACTTTTGATGTTAACCGACTTGACCAGAGCGGGAGTGGACGTCACGTAGTTAAGAAGTAAGTCTCAGAATTTTTTTTTAGAGATGTAGGTTTCCTTGCTATGTTTTCCTTCACCGCCGAGCAAGAGCAAATCAGCACTTAAAATTGCAACTTTCAAATTCATGGAGATTGCTAACGTACTATACAAATTAAGGTAACCGCCCGGACACTGAGCTTCCACGACTCACCTCATTACTTGCATGTCTGTAAATCCTATTAGTTTGTAAAGAATGCTGTTTAATTCACATTACACTGTGGGGCAATACTAACCTGCGCTCCTGTTTTGGTCAGTTTTTGGGACTCAAACTCTCGTTTTGTCTGCATTGTCATAGCGCCTTGGAGCTCTAGCAGAATCGTTCCACGGAATCGAGTCCATCCCGGTTCTATCTTATCAGCCAACTCCAGAAGTTCGTGACAGAGCTGTGTTTTGCGGTTCAACAATTCGTCTGGCAGTTCTGAAAAAAATTTTTTTTTGAAGACATGAAAATCACAAAATGTAAATAGGAAAGACTAATAAATGCCAATTACTCCTTTTCTTAGATATTACAATGTGGATAACATTTTGTTTGGCAATTTATTCTTTACAAGTTGGGCGTAGGCCTTCTCGGTATAAAGAGCATAAAGACATGTCTTAAAAAATGCATATTTCCTTATGATGTTTTCGTTCACCGCCGAGCGCGTAAATCGGTTAATTTAATTACTTAATTATTACTCAATCGCTACCAAAAAATTCAATGATGCCTGCACCGGGGGTCAAATTCGAGTTGCTAGCGTACTTATATATGCAACTTTTTTTTTTTTTTTGTTGACGGGGAGGAAATCTTCACAAAGATACCCCGTCTTCTGAGGGGAAAGGCGGCGGTTTTGTGGGGTTTTACCCACTAAAACCTCCCCGGTGGCCCTTTCCTCGGTGCATGACGAGGGGCTCCGGGATCTCCAGTGGAACGCACCGGAGCCCCTCTGCACTGTGCTCAAGGAGAGCACGTCCCCTGTGCCCTCGCAGTGCAAGGCTACACGGGCCAGCCGATGTCGCCTTCTTCCCGGGTCCACTTTAGCGGACGACAAAGGCCCCCGCCCTTGTCGCCCAGTGAACCCGAGGCCCCTTTTAGTCGCCTTCTACGACAGGCAGGGGATACCGTAGTCTTATTCTTGAGAGCCTAAAACTACAGGGCTGAGCGTACTATGAAACTTGATCCAACCACCCGGATACTGAGCTACTATGGCTCTTAAATATAGAATAAATATTAGTACTAAGGAAAGTGTGCACGTCCGTTGAATTCGTATCGCTTAACATCTTGTTTTGTCCCTTTAATTTTTAAAAGTACATAATGTATATAAGAAGATAAGCGATAGAGAATATCAAAATTTCTTCAGTTTATCGTCGGATATTGACACAATTATATAATTTAGGAACAAAACAATGCTAAAAATATAAGCTATTCGAAAAGCAAGAGATAAAATGCCAATTTTTTTGTGATACCTGCACTGATTGGCCGGAGAAACTGCAACAGTGTCACCGTTTGAAAGACGGCAGCGCTCGTAAGTCACTTAGCCTGAACCTCTATTTTTTTTAAAGAAAACTAGCAACATTTCTTTGTTTTTCAGAAATATTACTAACAATCTTGTTAACCATCCCAACTAAGCTTAAACTTGTGCTAGGAGATGGTTCACGGCAATAGTCCAATGGTGGATTCGAATCCACGACCTTATGATTCGCAGGCCGTACCCTAAACCATTAGGCTATTGGGAGTGACACTGCACAAGCGGACCTCGGCTTGGACGGTTACTCTAATCGCGTTAGCATTCCGAACCAAGGGCGCCCGTGAGGGCTAAGCCACGACGGGGTCATTACTTTTATCGGAAGACTTACCTGCTAATGTGTACCCTTTATAGTTTCCATAAATCTGCGCCAAAGCTAACTTCGCCTGAATGATCAAATGGTTCGTTGGATGCAAAGTTAAATTATATTTTTCTATAAATTGCTCCAATTCCTGTGGTCCAGATTTGTCGAGCTTGTTCAAATCTTGTTTCAACGCGTTGTTCCCCCAAAACATTTGTCTGCTTTGAATGTAGTGGTCACACTTTTCGCATTTCCACTGTGCGGTTTCATCAAAAGTGTTCGTGGATATCAGCATAGCTCCTTTAGATAGACCGTTATTATTGAATGGTCCATTGCAAATTGAACAGTATATGTTCCCTAAATAAGTACCAAATTCTGTTGGATCTTTGCACCTCTCACACTGACAATCAAAGCATTTGCTCTCTTTTAAATGTTTCCTTCTTTCCAGAGTTCCCCACAGTGATTGTGTGTATGTAGCCGTGATTAGTTCTCCTTTAGCAATGGGTACTGTCGCAATGAGAACCAAATTGTAATCATTGTCCCGGAAAATATGGCGTGTATTAGGTCTACAGTTATGGTTCAACATGGAAGCTGTAAGATAAATCGCTCTGAACCTCTTAGTTCCATCTGCGGATCTGACATCAAATGAATTGGTATCAAGAATAGACGCCACTTGTAGAATTGTTTCTTCTTTAAAAGGCAATTTGATAACATCTCTTATAAACGCGACTAGATTGTTTTTCAATACAGCGTAAAGGTTTGTTTGTATCCGCTTATCTAAATGGGATTGAAGATTCATAATATTTTCGAATTGCTTCGGATTTGACTCCTTCATTAACAAGACTCTTAGTGGTGCAATAACACAATAAGCCGCTTCAGATTTGTCAGCCTTTTCATAATTTATACTACATTTAAAACCTTTATCTGTCATAATCCTGCATTCACTTTTATGAGAATCATTTTTGTCACATTCAGGGCCACACATAGGCCAGTAACATTGAGGACATTTGTAATAATCCAGCTTGTCGTCTGTCATGATAGGATCTAGTTTCTTTCCACAAGCTATACAAATTGCCTTACTGGCCATTCTAGGACCAATAACGGCCGGTTTCTCTTTAAGAATTATTTCACCCTGCTTTATATCTCTGGTAGCAACCATATGTCTGCCTAAAATTGGTGTGAATTGAATTTTGAATGGGCAGCATTTTGATTTGTGCCCATCCTTCCATCCTTGTTTCTGATGTGCTTTCGAGCAGTAGTAAACTTGTTTACAACCGCCGCATGTCTGTTTGGCTGGATGTTCGCAAACTTCGCAGGCCGGTACACGTTTGGAATAGTCCATTCTTGTCTTTCTTGTTGCGTCTGTCACATCCAGTCGGCCGGCACGCCCGATCCGTCCCAGTTCTAACACAATACTCGTCCAAAATAGACACAGATAATTATCACTGCGCAACTAAACATTCGGGAGATGTGCCAACAAAATGAAAAACTGTAAACGGCTCCCGGTTACCAATAACGAATGTTAATGTTCCCAGACGCGTATTGCTGTAACGACGTTTAGATAACTCAAACTTGTCCTGAGGAATTTAAAAACATACAAATTGGAATACGATGCTCACTTGTTTAAATGAAAAAAATTACAATTGAATAACATAACAGCTGGTTAATCTCTCTGGATCGTTGTGAAGAGTTGAATTGTTTGAATTGCGAAGACATTATCACATACGTAGAACATTAAACTTTAACCTATTATTAAAAAAATCTATTATTTTATAATTATCTATATACATAAAAGAGAAAGTGCGTGGGTATGTTCCAATAGGCTCCGAAGCGGCTCGACCGATTTCAATGAAACTTTCAGGGAATCTTCAGATTGACCTGACGAGTATTCTTGTTAAGTTTGGTGACGGAGCACTTCTCTTTCTGAACTGTCAAATACAACTTTTATTTACTATGATTATATTCTATTTTATTATAACCCAAATTTATATTGACACATGCGTTGTGTATATTTATATCATTATGAACAATATTGAAGTACAATGAAGTATAATAAATCCCTAAATGTTAAGAATGATACTGTATTTGCTTATTTAGTATAGTAGTAGTGTAGGTAATGATCTTCACGCGCTCGAGAAGAGAATGAATACGGAGAGAAATGAATAATTTAATATATTGTGAGAGTTAAATTAAATATTTAATGATGAGAAAATAAAGCAAAAACTAGACCGCCGATGCGGGCTGGGTACGCTAGTTTTGTATTTTTCAACTCATCCCAACTATTCAGACATTTGCCAGCTGTTCTCTTATTCAATTCATTGTGATTCTTGTGCGATAAGTGTCACTATAACAGCTATTAGCAAGGTAATAAATTTCCTTATCGCCTCTAGGAAAAAAAGAAAAACTATTTTTCTTTTTTGTTATGAATGAGAGTACTGAAGCGTGTACTTTTTAATTTTTTATCATTACTTTCATTAGTACTAATTTGATAATTAGGCAAATGTTCATAAATTTAATAATATAATAGACCTATTTCAAAATTTGCAAGGTTTATTAATAAGCGAAAATGTCGCTTTAATATTTTGACAAATAAATTAAATCTAAAATAATTTTCAGGTGTATCCATTACGACACCTTTTATTTCGTATATTCCATATGCATAAATAAGTGAACGGATTTATACCCGTTACGTAATACATCGATGTCTATTCAAGCCAACGGTAGTCGTAAAGCGGCCGGTACTCAGACGCACAGAAACGGTCATGGTAAACGTATAGTGGAAAAGCTCACGTGACTATAAGGTGTTCTCATGTGTGTGTGTATGTGATTTAAAAAGTGCTCCAGTAAGTCAATTCTAATTTTAAAATATATAAATTTTAAACGCGTTTTTATCTTTAGTTTTAGACCAAATATAACTCGAGCAAATTGATCCGTGCATATTATTAAGCTTTAATTAATATATGACTTTATTTTAAATAATAGTAATATATAGTTTATTTGCACCAAAAACCCAAAAACAAAATAAGTCGTTAATTTCAAAATTATTTCTAATTATAATGAAATAATATTACGCTACGAATCGCTTTCTAAACTATTATAATACAATAAATGATTTAAATTTCAATTATAAATATATTATATATTAGAATTAATATTAATTATAAATTCTTATTTAATTATAAATATAATTAAAATTTATGGATGAAATATTTTTTGTTTTATTAATAAAATTATAATAGATCGTTGTAATAATAGATCAAATATTTAACTCGATCATCGACCGATTTTACTTCTGGTGATTTGGTACAATCCGTTAAAATTGGAATGACCACGGACCTTAATTTCGTAGTCGAACGAAAATATATTTCATATAAAATTTCATTTAAGTAAAAATATTTCATATAAAATTTATAAAGTCGTACGAAATGCTATCGCATTCGTTTATTGAGTTCAAAGTATGTTATATACCATTTCTATACCGCGAACGAGAATAGACCGCCGTATCCCAGTTCTTGTTTCCAGAGAAAATGTTTAGTCTTTGGAGAATTTAGGTGACCAAACACTTAGGCTACATTGTAATACTTGTATGCAATATTTTTACTAACGTTAATTCGACCAGTTTACAAGTAAAAACTAAAATAGCATCTTGAATCAACTCTACACTAAAATTGAACGTGAACGTTTAACCGTCCGTCCGTCCCGTCTATCTCTGTTATCTCCGATGTTCAAATTAAGCTTTCTCTGTGAATAAAGATTATACGTGAAATAGCAACCGACCGAATCATGGTTCAGCCCTTTCGGGCGCCCTCGGATCGGAATGCATACGCGTAACAAAGTAACCGTCCAAGCCGAGGTTACCCTCACCGGAGGGACCCTTGTGTCGAGTTACTAGCGATAGAGGTTCAGGCTAAGCGACCTAAGAGCTATAGCACCCCTCAATCCGGTGAAGCAGCTAAGTCTCTATCCCAAACTGTGTTCGTAAAAAAAGTCAAAAATAAATTTAAAAAGTGAAAATATACGTAAAAGTAGTTTTATTGTAAATTAATAAGCTCTCAAGTCGTTTAGTTTTATAATAATAATTGCGAACAACAGCGAACTATGTTGCGGAACCTCATAAGGGAAAGGATGTACGCTTTTGAGCAGAAGCGCAAGTCTGAATTAGACGACAAGCGTGACACCCTGAAGGCCCGACCACGAGCTGCCATATCCTACAACATCAATAACGGTGTGCTTACGTGCTCCCAATGCGGGCGCACTTTTACAAGAAAGAGTAGTTATGCAAGCCACATGAGGGCACACTCAAGAGCCGCGTGACCTGGCTCATGACATGACAGTCCCGAAGCGTCGCCGTAGCCGAAATCGGCAGGACATCATCATCATAATCGTCTTAATAACTATGAAAATTAATTTCAGGATCATGGAGACAAATTCTACTTTACCGTATAAGGTATTTGTAGTTTTAACGCCATCTAGCATAATATACTAACGACTGCTTTAGTACCCATAACGGCTATGAGATATTGTAAAGAGAGCTTTTTAATGTTATGCAAAAATGACGATAGATGGCAGTAAAACATTTTGACGGTCATATAACCCGAATGTATGTTTTTTGCGTTGTTATTTATGTTGATATACATTTTTCTAAAGATTACTAACATATTTTATCACAAATATTACGTTAGTAAGAATGGTTAACAAGAATTAATATTATTAAGTACTTACCGTACCCTAAATCGTTAGGCTATTGACATTCATTATCTTTGATATTCAGGTGGAAACATCAGACGAGCTCGGTCGTTACCTGGTCGCAACCCGTGACCTGGCTCCAGGCGATATGGTACTAACGGAGAGGCCGATAGTCTTCGCACCTAAGGCAATGCCTGACCCAGAGGCCCGGATGCCATGCGTTGGTTGCTACAAACCTGTCTTCACAGATATTGGAGAAAGATGCGCTAAGTAATATTTTTTAACTGACTTCCAAAAGGAACTTTTACTTGATTGTACTTAGTTTAAAGTTGGTGTATTTATAGCGCCGTAATTTCAAATTTTGAAATATTTTTCGTTTCAAATGTTTTACTATCAACAAAGTTCCGTAGACTCCATTTTTTTCTGTCCCGTGCCAATTGTGGCCAGCAGGGGCAATCTAATTTAGTTAGATCGTCTTCCCATCTCATGTGGGGTCGTCCTCTGAGGCGCTTGCCGTATGGACGCTTCCACTTTGTAACCCTGCTAGTCCACCTCCCATCTTCCAGTCTCGCTACGTGCCCGCCCATCTCCATTTCAGTCTCTTAGCATAGCTCAGAGCATCTTTGGCTTTGGTCAGGTTTCTGATTTTTGCGTGACGAATTTTTTGCGCCTGAAAATTCTATAGAAATATGTTTATGTTGGTAAGTTAATGACATTCCAGGGGATAAATATCCACACTAACGGACACCCCGACTAGAACTTTGTAATATAACTATTATACCTCCGAAATAAATGAGAAAGTCCTTCCATTGTAGTGTTTAATGTTCAATCAACGTCTGATTTGATTTGTTGTCTTTTTACTAGTGAATAAACATAATAACCAATCAGTTCATGCATTTTAAGCATTGTATGGGAACTTCGTAGCATGACTTTGATTTGTAAATAAAAGAAATAAGTCGTGTGTCGGTATTTGTGTATACTAGTGTAACCCTAGACGGGTCACTACAGTTAGGGTACGTTATCTACTTAGCATAGCAAACAAGAAAGTATTTAGAACACAACTAATAATACATTTATAGTAGAGAAGAAAATAACTCACGTTTCTGCACCGCTTCAGAGTAATGACGTCACAGATCACTCGCAAATGGAACTCCGGTTTAGCTTCTTAAAGACAATTGAACTCACTTCGCCAGGAGTGCCATATGAGTCTCGGAACTTGGCCATAGATGTCATAGAGTCACGGCTGGCTATGGCTATAGACAAAGCAGCAGTATTGCTAATAAACTGAATGTTGATTTAATAATATTGGTTACCTAACAGTAGTAAATATATTTTCATAGATGCGGTTGGCCGGTTTGCAGCGGACATTGCCCTGGGTTACATGACCCAAGACATCATGGTGTCGAGTGTGACATACTTAGCGTCCGCCCTGAATGTGTACTTGACGATATGGCCGATTATTACAGGTATAGTTATTTTTTTGTTGACGAGAAGGGGGGAATCTTCAACAAGATACTCACTAAAACTGGGTGGCCCTTCCTGGGTGCATGGTGCCTTCCTCTGAGCTATGGTACACAGCGCGCCCCGGGGGATGTTACTCACCCTCGCAGTGCAAGGCGACACGGGCCAGCCGATGTCGCCTACTTCCCGGGTCCTCGTCAGCGGACGACACCCTTGTCGCCCTGTGAACCCTCTTTTAGTCGACTTCTACGACAGGGATATACCGACTACCGATACTCGACTTTCAAACAGGAGTTTCTCAATTCGTTTGTATTTTTATTATTAATATTTATTTAATATTTATATGTTAGTTTGTATTTAATTGTAATAAGGATATTAATAGTGCCGTAATTTATTAACCAATTATGAATTTAAAAAAAAAAAGGTATTGTCTCAAATGGGTCCTATTATTTGATCTTTTAATATATGATGTTGGCAATGATAATCCAAAACTAGGTACTCTTTAATAACAACAATGGAATAAAAGGAACATAGACGCCATAACTTCATAATATTACTACAGCCGTGAGCAAAAATAAAGGGTCGGTTAACTAAGTTTGAATATCTCGGAAGATAAAGACGCTAGCGCACTGAAATGAGTTGTGCGTGATGGACAATTAAATATCCTTAAAATAAAATACAATAATTTAATTCATTTATTTACATTTCATTGCCTCCATGTGGCAACACTGAGTACTAAAATTTAACTAAAAATAAAATTTAATGAAATATAACCCATATAGACCATCTCGATTACAACCTAATGGCATTTGTTTTCAGACACGACGCCTTGCTTCCATTAAGATGCATTCTTCTACAAAAACTTGAGCATCAGAAATGGAATAGTGTATTAAATATGCAGTCGCATATGGAGAGTCGCACGCCGGGGACTGAGGCCTACGAGTAAGACATTAATATTATTTTTAAAATAAGCTCTCACACCCTTTTTACCTTAACGAGGTAGGCAGAACCATCGATGTTCCCTTTTCATCAAGTTATTAAATCCCATATGTGTTGTGTTGGGTCGATAACGGATCCACGTTATATACTGGCTACATATTTTTAGCAAGCGATATTTTGCGGCTACGTAACCGAAAAACAGAATTATCTGATAAAGGCTCGGATTCAAACCCTTTTTTTTAAATAAAATAATGCTAACAATATTTATTGATTCTGTCAAAATATTACTAACATTTTTGTTAAACATTCTAGTTAAGTAAACTTGCGCTAGGGGAGGGTACACCAGCCCTGTAGTTCTGGGCTCTCAAGAATAAGACTACGGTATCCCCTGCCTGTCGTACAAGGCGACTAAAAGGGGCCTCGGGTTCACTGGGCGACAAGGGTGGGGGCCTTTGTCGTCCGCTAAGGTGGACCCGGGAAGAAGGCGACATCGGCTGGCCCGTGTCGCCTTGCACTATGAGGGCACAAGGGGGAGGGAGTAACCTCCCCCGGGACAAGCTCTCCTTGATTACAGTTCAGAGGGGCTCCGGTGCGTTCCACTGGAGATCCCGGAGCCCCCTCGTCATGCACCGAGGAAAGGGCCACCGGGGAGGTTTTAGTGGGTAAAACCCCACATAACTGCCGCCTTCCCCAGAAGGCGGGGTATCTTTGAAGATTTCCTTCCCGTTAACAAAAAGGAGAGGGTACATGTTGTACATACTTTGTCGTCGGCCAAGGTGGACCCGGGAAGATGGCGACATCGGCTGGCCCGTGTAGCCTGGCACTATGAGGGCACAGGGGAGGGAGTAACCTCCTCCCGGATGTACTCTCCTTGAGCACAGTGCAGAGGGGCTCCGGTGCGTTCCTCTGGAGATCCTGGAGCCCCTCGTCATGCACCGAAGAAAGGGCCACCGGGGAGGTTTTAGTGGGTAAAAACCCCACATAATTGCCGCCTTCCCCCCAGAAGGCGGGGTATCTTTTTGAAGATTTCCTCCCCGTTAACAAAAAAAAGGAGAGGGTACATGTTGTACATACTTTGAGGTCGGCCAAGGTGGACCCGGCGATGAAGATGGCGACATCGGCCGGTCCGTGTCGCCTTGCATAGAGCACAAGGGGGAGGGAGTAACCTCCCTCCCGTATGTGCTCTCCTTGAGCACAGTGCAGAGGGGCTCCGGTACGTTCCTCTGGAGATCCCGGAGCCCCTCACCCCACCACCCCACATAACCGCCGCCTTCCCCCCAGAAGGCGGGGTATCTTTTTGAAAATTTCCTCCCCGTTAACAAAAAAGAAAAGGGTAGTCAATAGTCGAATGGTGGATTCGAACCTACGACCTACCGACTAATTATCAAGGGGGCTTTGGATAATCTTTTGTCGCATATCTAAATACTTTAGCGATTGTTATGTCTGTCTACATCGCTTCCATTAAAAGTACTCTAAATTACTCGACAATTGTTTATCATTGACAGAATACCATCGATGTGTTCAAAATCAATTAGGTTAGTAGGTCATAACCAATAGGGCTAATGACTTACAAATGGTAAATATTTTATCAGCACCTACATTGTTTCTTGTAAATACACCTACTTTTATTTCAATTGGTAATGTGGTCTACCTCTATTGATACATAATTAAATCCAGACTACGTGTGCAAATTGGGTTTTGACAGATGACGCAATAAAATACATGATTTGGTTAATAAGATTTTAAGTGAATTTCAACTGTTTTCACTATCTTTGTAGTACACATATCATCTGTCCTACTACCAGTGAATATTAACTACGTACTTATTAAATTCCTATGTTATACTATACTATAGATTGGCATTACCAAATGGATAATTGAAAATAGTCTTCATTAAACCGACATTTGAAGAGTAAGAATTTGTACAAGAAAATTATTATGTTTTGAACTAAAAAATATTAGTTCCAGATGAGAGACCTAATCTTTATACTTATAAAAATATCGGACAGTCTATTTTTAAATTCAATGATTTTAGAATAATTTTCTTTTTTTACAGCGAAGCCAATGAATTCATCGTCGAATATCTCATTGATAATTTTATCAATAAACTAGATAAAAATATCAAAGAAAAGTATTTACCAGAAATTTCAAAAGAACTAATACACAGAATTTGTGGCATAATAGATACAAATGCTCTAGAAATACGTTTACCTGAAGGTGCTGAATTGCAAGGATTGTACGCGGCTACGTGTATTTTGGAGCACAGTTGTATACCGAATACGAAACATATATTTAACCAATCAAGTGAAGACAAAAATGATATATATAGAATAACAGTTAAAGTTGTTGTTCCAATCATGAAAGGTCAACATATTACAACTATGTACAGTCACGCTTTATGGGGAACAGAAGCTCGGAGGCAACACTTGAGAGACACAAAATATTTCTCCTGTAAATGTCCAAGATGCAGCGATCCTACTGAACTGGGTACATATCTAAGCGCTATGAAATGTTTTGGTGATGGAACAAAACCTTGTAATGGAATACATCTACCTGAAGATCCTTTAGATGATGAAACAGAATGGGCTTGTAGTGAATGCCCCGTCAAAGTCAACAATTCCCAGATAAACATGCTTATATCTCAAATGGGGGAAGAAGTCGATGGAGTGCTAATGATGGGTGGATCTGTGACGATGTTAGAAAACCTTCTATGTAGGTTATCAACATTCTTACATCCTAATCACTATCACTTGTATGCAATAAAGCATTCTTTAGTTCAGCTCTATGGTAGACAAGCGAGCTACATGTCAGACGATATTTTAGATAAGAAAATCAAAATGTGCAAGGACCTTATTGGAATTACAAATACTTTAGATCCAGGGAATGCTCGTCTTAGTCTATACAGTTCAGTATTACAACATGAACTACATTCAGCCTTAATTTTAAAAGCAAAGAAGGTAAACAGTGATGGTACTTTTAAAACTGTCGACGAAATTAAACCTCTACTTAGTGAAGCGAAAATGTGTATTGAACGTGCTTTAGAAGTATTAAAAGACGATATGGAGGAAACTTCTGGAAAGAAATTGCATGACGTAATTGAGGAAAGTAAAAGGGACTTTGAAAAATTTTGTAAAGAAAAAAATATACTCGTGTAATTTTTTTTTTAATATAGTTGTAAAACATGTAGGCTTACTTCTATAGAACAGACAAATTATCACTCGCAGAAAATAATACTTAAACATAGGAATTTCATATATATACACAAAGTGAACGTATTAAGTATAGAAGAAAAGAAAAGAGGTGAAAAACATTTATAAAATAAATGACAGGCAAATGTAAATTGACTGGTTTGGTGACATACCAATGAACGGCGAACTCCAAACTACTTAGAAATCAGCATTGTGCTTAGATGTGTATTAGTTGACACTCAGAATATTTCCCCCTTTAAATCATGCCATTAATTTTATATTAATGTGTCTTTTTCCATGTAATATTTATAAAGCAGACATTAATTTGTATTCTAGTAGATGTGTAAAATTGATTACATTTTGAAAATTCGTTTCTTTGCTGACAACATTACACGTTGTTACAGTTGAAACTCTTTCATCTATTTGTATGTCTCAGAGATTTTATGAAGTTTTTTTTTAATATTTTACCGATTAATTTAAATTTTTTATTTATATTTATTTCAATATTTTGTTCTTTATGTACATAATCTTTTAACTTTAACTTAAAATATTGTTAGGGTTTAGATTCTGTTCTGTATTTACGACTTTGTAAGTATTCTAAAACTTATGTTACTTAATCGTTAGTAGTATCACAGACATATCTTTGATTGTATTAAAGCTTAAACAAAGTAAATTATCGACAAAATAGTGTCCAGATTATCTATTCTACTTCATTATTTCTTATCCTCTTCTTGAGAATAATCTGAAACCGGACCTAGTGTTATCGTTGTTCACATTCTCAACAATCCAATCTGTATATCTGGACACTCGTGTGTAAATACCCGGCATCTTTGCTCGAGCGCAACCGCTACCAGTCGACACCACTCCGACAACCATTGAATGACCTTTATTCCCACGCACCATCAATGGACCACCACTGTCAGCCTGAAAATTATTATTTCTTAAGAACTATTACCAGATCCTCACTTCGTAAACGTTCCTACGGTACAGAGACTATGACCGTTGGGCCGGTCCATAAGATAAAGCCGCACAACGACCGATGGAAAGAGCTAGGCCCGGAATTCTTTGTTAGGCTAGAGCTCTTAAAGTCAGCAAGTTAAAGTAAGTCGGCCACATTTGCTGAGACAGTGACGAAGGAAAGTCTTGGAATGGAGGCCACGTTTGGGTTAAAAAGCGTAGGACGCCGTTCCTTCAGATGGACCAACGACCTTATAGAAAAATAGACAGATGTGGCTGGATGAGGAAAGTGTAGGTCGAAGAAAGTGAGATGGAAGGCTTTTTTGTTGTTGTTGAATAATATTTTAATGTTTGTTTGTATACTTCTTACCCAGCAAGAGTCTCTGCCGCCCTGTTCATGGCCAGCGCACATCTGCGTTGAAACAATCTTAATCTTGCTACCCTGGGACTCGTACCAGTTGTTGCATTCATCATTGGTCACAACGAACACGTCGGTCTTCTGTAGGATGTTGGGTCTAGATCCTGTGAAAGGAAATTTTCGACTACAACAAGCGTCTAAGACATAATAGATTAGTCATAAAATACATTAGACTACGGTAGTGGTAGTGTCCCACATCTATGACCCTGGGTCAGCTGGGCAACTCTCTCCTACCGGCTAAGGAGTACAAGACGAAGAATAGAAGGAAACTAAAAATTATGGAAATAAAATAAATTGCTGTATAAACTATTTTTACGGTATAATTGTTATTCTAAATGGGTTAATTTGAGTGTTTATGGTACACAAATATAAAATGATAAATAAACAATACGTAGCACTTCACCAACTATGGTCTAAACATTCACTTAGGCCCCATTATCCCCTCTTAATATCCTCTTCCCCCCTTCTATGAAAAGTGTGTGTGCCCTTATGTCCACACATTACAAAACCTTCTACATATTGAAGCAAATGCGAATTGAGGCAACTAACAAAAATACTACTAATAAAATAAATGTTACCGTACTTGTTGATAAATTACGATACCTTATAAATCTGTTGTATTATGTATTACAAAAGATTAATAATGTATCTATCCAATGCCTTCCACCACATACGATCCTCCGCATTCCGCATCCAGCCACTTCCGGCTATCTTTACAATGACGTCGGTCCATCTGGAGGGAGGCCGCGCTTCTCCGGCCCATGCGTGGTCTCCATCCGAAGACTTTCCTCCCCCATCTACCGCCGCTGACTCGCCAGATGTGGCCGTCCCACAGCCACTTCGACTTGCTGACTTTTAGAGCTATGTCGACTACCTTCTTTCTCCGTCGAATTTCTTCGTTTCGTATTCTATCTCTTAGAGAAATGCCGAGCATAGGTCTTTCCATCACTCGTTGTGCGACTTTCAGCCTGTGGGCCAGCCCAACGGTTAGAATTCAAGTCTCTGCACCGTAGGTCATGGCTGGGAAGACGTACTGGTTGAAGACTTTTCAACCAGTGCGTATGCACGTTGCTGAATGCATTGAGGTATTTGCGCGAGGTATTTCTATAAATATTATAGGTAAATTGTTTATTATAAAATCCTTACCTATACCCCTGTCTTCATTAGTGAAGCCCCAACCCGCTACAACAGCTGGTGTGCCACTGAAGTCTGAGGATGAGGCTTGAGGCAAACACGCAGGCCTGAGCTCGCTTGTCCAAATCAGTTGTTGAAGTGTCTTCAAAAGCGCTACGTCATTTGACTTTCTATTACACCTGTAATTAAAATTTACTATTAAAATATACGAGTCTGTAATCATAATATAAACAGTGACGATGGGTGCCCATTCATTTATTTTGGGTCATAAGAAGTATCAATTTAAAAAAAATTATAGATAAAACATCCTAACAATAATTTCACAAAATAATTACGTGTTATAATTGTAGGTTACGTGGAATGAAATAGTCCAATAACTAGTATACTCGTTTTATTGAGACAACTGCGCGTCCTCGTCATCTTTTTGCAAAAATTAATTAGATAAGATAGAAGTCATATTACAAACTAATAAAGTTAAGTTATTGTTTACAATGCCAAGTTATTACGATGAACAACTAAATTATTATTTATGAATTAAAGATATAAGGTTCAGATAAATCACTAAGATATCATTGGAAGTAGTTATTATGCATAACAATCGCTGAGTGCCATGTGTTGCCAGCTAACATACGATCATTTTGAGAAATATTACTATTTTTTATTGTCTTTTTGTATTTCCGAATAATCGTAGGAACATTACGAAATAGCATTAATCAGAACCTAACCAAACTCCCATCATGGTTTGATGAGTTCTTTGCTTAGGAAGGATGCACCCTTTCTAATAAAAAAATACTTTCTCAAAATACTGGGGCTCTAAGTCTGCTATTACAATTGTGTCAAAATGAAAGTTCATCTTAGTCGTAGATTTTTATTAGTTTTGATAAATTATTAGTTCTTCTATTTGCCATTAACGTTCCATTATGAAACCTATCTATTAAAGTCGTATCGTTGAGTTATTGTCATTCTATAATAACCTAATTCGTCAAACACATTCAAAGTTGGCGTGCCAGTGGTAAGCCATCGGTAAATCTTAGTGACACCAAAGATGTAAGGACACCGCATCAGTCTTATAGAGTACAATACTTACCTGTATTCAGGATGAGGTAGGATTCTGGATAGAGCCTGATTCACATCGTTGTAGGAAATGTCATTGTAGCCAACTACAACTGATAGTTGTTTTGATTTGTAGAACTCGTCGAATACACTGTAAATGATATGAACAGATTTTTACCACAATAAAATTGCGAGCTTTTAGAGGATCACATTTCTGTTAGCTCTAGTTTCGTGATGCATATCGACGCTGGAAAACAAAAACGTAGTAACCCAGAAAATTGAAATTGTTTACCAGAGCCGAAAAACATTTCAAATTAAAAAAAAATTACAACTTTCGCTTTTGTGGACAATAAGTATTGTACCACAGCATTAACCTAGAGTTTTCCTAAAAGAAAATTTTACGTTTTACGGTACAAAAAATAAAATCATTCGACGCGTCTTTTTTTTCTGATTCCAACGACGTAAAAAAGTGAAAATCGCCATATGTGTCACTTACTACGTTTCTGCTTTCCAGCGTCGATATTTAAGTCTAGTCTTATCACGGTCTCCAGAAACTTATGTTTCATGTATAAGTTGGGAAAGAAAATACGAAGAAGTGTGAAGTGTTTTGTCACACACACAAATTGTAAGGTACCTTGAAATTGACACGCGCAAGAGAGAGCAAGTGCAGGCGTATTGACTGTTTTTGTTATCGGCGACATTTGGTTTCCACGCCATATATTTGTCAAGTGTTCAATCTATCATGACAGATGTCATTGACGTTCGAACGGCGTAAATATTTGTTTAAAAAAAAAACAAAATCTGTCCGCCATTTTACGGTCTACGATAGAGACAATTTAATAGACGTTTCAATCTATTATGTGTATAATGCTAAGTGGTATATCTACGGAACCCTCTTATTGTCAAAAAAATTAAAGTGGGACCTAACTGAAAATAATCTTTTACAACAAAAATCGATTTATACACAATGAGATGAGAGAATCTCCTTTTGAAGTCGGTTGAAGAGGTTATTAACGCAATAGTATTTACGGAGAAATGTCCAAGTTTGTTGAATCACTTAATTTTGGTATGATGGTACCTACAGAAGTGTAGGTACCATCTCCTACCGGAGGTCGGCATTGTTGAGGCATGTTTGGTAAAACTTCTAGAATTGTATTTCTATAAGTGTAGAGCAATCTGGCTAAGATTGTCCATCATCAAGACTTTGAGGTTTTAAGTCTATAAATGTTTTTAGAATAACTGTTGTAAAAATTTCAAAGCAGTAATTTTTTTCTTTCGTAGTCTAAAAGTTGTCTTATATCGTTTGTTCCACCAAATTGAAATTCATGAACGCAACCAAAAATTCCTTAAGTGATTTTGCCAAGACAGATTCTATATTAATAGTCCGCTATAAAAAAAGAATACAAATTGTTTTCTGCGAGATTTATAGCATCTTGTAGAAACGATTCCAATCCGGCTGAAACTAAAAAAGAACTGAAGAAGTAATAAATAATAAGACAGGGCGAAACATTCAAGATGTATTTATGAGATGACGCTGAACTTTCATTTTTTAACTTTACGACTTTAGTTTCGACTTTCTTTCTATGTGTGTGAATACTTTTGTGTCTGATAAATTATATACCATATTTCTATAGTTAGAGAAATTGCCCTACCCATAAAACGGCGGAATCGCGATAAGATTACTTCCGACGGTCACGGCGGGACGTTGTCATGTTTAGATCTAGCCAGGGAGAGGGTCGTTTCGTCATCCGGGTTATACTTACAACAAAATACAACTGCATCCAGTAACCTTTTCATCCAACAGAGCTAAATGTAGACAATACACTAATGAAATTCATTTTTTGTAACTAAATGTTACGATTAAAAGTACATTCTCGAACTTGCCTTTGTTAAATAGTTTATTGTGTCAAATTGTCTTAATTTTTACTGATAAAAAGATAAAATTTGGATAGTGTGCTCAGGTATTAAATGATCTAATTTCCCTATCCCCGTTCCATTGCTGGATTTTATGCTTTTGTTGTGAACATCCTTCAACGCTTCGTCTTTCATTATTCGGACAGCAAAGGACTGGAATAGTTTGTCCGCGCCTGTCTTTCCCTCCGATTACAATATGCGTATTTTACGACTAGAGTGAATAGGCGTTTACAAAGCTAGTTAAGCTACTGCATACAGAACTGCATTTCCACTTAACATCAGTGTGGATTAGTAAGGACACATTTATTCAATATAACTAAAGAATAAAATCACTGAATATTTTGTACAATTTTAGTGACTTCAGTAGATATTTAAACACACGACTATGTTTTTTTTCTATTACTTTTTTTTCTGCGTTACTGAAGGTTGCCAGTCTAAAGATAAATCTAAACTCCTTGTTCCTAGATAAGCGGAATAGTTCTCCGACTATTTTACTCCTTGTTCATTCGCACCTCTCTCTCTTACTGCCAACACTTCTCGAAGTGGCTTATAAGTTACTTTAGCTTATATTGTTCCAATTACTTTATTATTAAAATAGCTACAGACCGAGTCGTGATTCGGCCCTCTCAGGCGCCCTCGGATCGGAAAGCTTTCGCGTAGCATAGTAACCGTCCAAGCCGAGGTCCCTTGTGTACAGTTATTAGCTATAGAGGTTCAGGCTAAGCGACCAAAGAGCCACCTCTCAATCCGGTGCAGCAGTAAAGGTCAGCTTCTCTGGACAATCTATGTAGTTCGTTATTAAATAAAAAAATCTCTCTCTTGCCTCTTTCTATCTTCACTAACTTATAGATTTTAGTTGACATACTTTACGTAACGCATTCAAAAACCCAACAAGCTTACTCCCCAAGTCAAGCATGTTAAATTTTTACTTCAAAATTTTTTCTAACCGTTGATTCATAGCTTGATTGAAGCATTCATTTTATCAATGACATTATTAATAAGCCAAGATGTTGAGTAATGGCTGCTGATAAAAAGGTTTTGGATTGCCTCTCTGTGGGTTAGTACGACGAGGGTCAAGTTTTGTAGGTGGAGACCTCAATTGCTGCCGCGGACAATGTCATATTTTGTATTCAATCTGCAGGCACAGGTTATGAAACGTGTGCATTATAATAACCTTCACCTTCCGCCGGGCCGTAACCTTTAGTCCTTATTCGGCTTATCGATACTTGAGAAATGCATTTGAATTTTTATTTTTAGTTGCATAATTTTTAATCGCTAAATTTTATATACAAAAAGAATAGTATATTTATGTATATAAATAAATAAATGAATATTTACAGGTATAAACTAAAACCGTAAATAGGGTCTATGCTAAAAATAAATAAAGGAATTGACAAAAATCGTAAACCTTATTGTAAGTGAGGAATTAAAAGTTTCACGCTTTCTTTTCACGAAATATTTATTGTGTATATTTTTGGTGTACTAACCATATATTGGATTTTCATAAACTTACCAATATCTCAATCAATAAACATTTTTCTATATGATTATTAGAATTTCTCTGGTATAATTTTCGAACTGAAGATCCAACAACAATAAAATGAACGTGTCCCATGTTATATTCCAATTTAGTCTAATAAAAAGTAAACTCGAAATAATAAACATTTTTGAACCCCTAAACCCAAAATCGCTAAAATATGACGGAGTTAGTGTTTCCTACATAAAAGAAATACAAAAGAATTAATACTGGGGTATTCATTCGTTAAAGCCGGTTAATACTAGAGTAACAGAATTATTCCTTTTCATTTAAATAATGGTTACCAATTCCTGTGCTATGGTTTTTAAATAATTAATGTAGTCCAATTGTAACTTGTAATGCATTATTTTCATTTATCTCAAAGATAGTGAAGTTTGGATTTTAATTTTGTTCGTAGATCGAACCCCGGTCATTCCATATTATGCATCATTCTCAAATTCTGATCACATATATATTTCATCAAAATATTTTAGTATTCATTCCTTGTAATATTTTCGAGAATCGAACCTGTATTGTTATTGTTTATTGATTGATTGTGTCTATAATCATTACGGTGTCAGCTTCGACATTCCTCATGAATAGATATAGTGAGAAAAAAATTTCATTCCTAATTTTTCGGAAAACTTCGCATTTATCGTTATCTCTCAAATAGCTCCATATAGCCAATAATTGATATGAAAATGAAAACGGGTGTCATTGTATTCCGATATAGATCCGAGTTTTCTCGAAGGAAAATAATTTCTCACAACATCTGTTTAAGCTATGCAGTGATTATGCATGTCCGCACAGTTATCAGTAAATAAAAGAAGCCATATTAACTAATAATATTAACATAATCATTAAATAGTTAGTGAGGAGAGTTTAAAAATGTTACCTGCAAATACAATGGCCAGCTGTCAGGAGCCATCTCTCATTTATAACGGTCGCTCCGCACTGATGTGTCCCCTGGCGCCACACGCTGGCAGCCCACGGGATTTCACCCGGGAGACTTTCAGTACCTCCGACGATACGGCCTCTACGAGAACTTTGGATGCCGCATTCCACATCAGCAACTGTTTGTAATGTTGGCAAATATGCGTTAGTGAAGTCGCCATAGTCACTATGGTTAACCGATGGTGATTGGCACTAGTATTTGACGTATTTTGTTATGTTGGAATGACAATGGATGTCACTGTAATACATCGGTTTCATAATCCTGCCCAGCTACCCGTTTTAAGGTTTTTCTAATTCCCCCACGTGGAAGGACTTTTGTTTTTTCTAATTTTTAAGTTTTCTTTCAGTTTGTTTATCTTAATTCTTATTAATTTATAATGTCTTATCCTTATATCTATGTATTTACTGTTTTGCAAAACTTTAAAAATATTTTATTTACATTTCCATAACTCGTCTTAGGGTTAATAAAGTAAAACTATTTTATCCCAAAAATGTTTCGCCCTCGGATCGGAATGCTTACGCGTACCATCCAATCTGTGTAGTTCATCAGTAAGATCAACAGACACAAAGATCAGAGTTAATTAAAATGAATCTCATTAAGTTGTTTATTATGACGAGGTTTTTATGTGACCAAGAGACGAAAAAGATTATAAAATGATTCGAAACTAACTTACTCAACGAACTTACAGCTTGACAGAGGAATAGGCTCGTTTACTGGCAGTTAAAGTTACAAGGAAGAGAGTTTAATTTGTATGGCCGGTGATCCCAACTGGGAGCTACAAGCGGAGATCCTCGTCGAAGTGTATCACTTCGTGTTAGCGAGATCTAGCGGAGACCCCCAGTATGGGAGGAGGTCACATGTATGCGGAGGCAGGCTTGGGCCGCCCATTTACGGCGATGGACGGATCAGTGGACGGTGGAGGCCATCCGGCCCGTACTCGAACGGCGGGTGATGCGGCGATTTGGGTCGCTGACCTTCCGGTTGGTGCAGATGATTTCCGGACACGGATGTTTCGGGAAGTATCTGCACCAAATTGCAAGACGGTTGGCGTCGCCAGAATGCCGTGAATGTGGAGCACCAGAGGACACAGCGGCCCACACACTGGAGTCGTGTGCCGCGTCGGCTTCTCAACGGCACACGCTCTCAGTGTTCGTCGGGCCGGATATCTCTCTGCCAAGCGTTGTCAAAGTAATACTTGACGGAGAGAGTTCATGGCCGGCTATGGTCTCTTCCTGTGAGGAGGTGACACAGAAGGAAACCTCGGAGCGGGCAAGAGAAAACGCCTCCCTATCAGACATTCGCTCCCGCGAAGACGACGAGGCGTTGGGAGAAGGCAATTTGCCCACCTCTTCGAACCTCCTCAGTGGGGCAGCTGGCGTGGAGTTGGAGAACTCCCCGCTGGCTTGCACGACCTCTCCCGACTGGGGGTATCCTGGTGAGCATGGCTACCCTCCTACAGGCGGAGGAGGCCCGGTTTTAAACCGGGTCTGTCACTGGGGCGAGATAGTGAATGCTAACGCGACCCCATCTCGCCACATCACAGTGAAGGACTGCTCACCATGGGAGGTTTTAGTCGGTAGGGGCCTCTAGTAGGATGAGCCCGACATGACTTGCCCTTTACGGCGATGGACGGAGGACCTGGCTCCACCGATCTCTGGTCAGTGGACGGTGGAGGCCATCCGGCCCATCCTCGAACGGCGGGTGATGCGGCGATTTGGGTCGCTGACCTTCCGGTTGGTGCAGATGATTTCCGGACACGGATGTTTCGGGAAGTATCTGCACCAAATTGCAAGACGGTTGGCGTCGCCAGAATGCCGTGAATGTGGAGCACCAGAGGACACAGCGGCCCACACACTGGAGTCGTGTGTCGCGTGGGCTTCCCAACGGCACACGCTCTCAGTTTCGTCGGGCCGGATATTTCTCTGCCAAGCGTTGTCAAAGTAATACTTGACGGAGAGAGTTCATGGCAGGCTATGGTCTCTTCCTGTGAGGAGGTAATGACACAGAAGGAAACCTCGGAGCGGGCAAGGAAAACGCCTCCCTATCAGACCCGCTCCCGCGAAGACGACGAGGCGTTGGGAGAAGGCAATTTGCCCACCTCTTCGAACCTCCTCAGTGGGGCAGCTGGCGTGGAGTTGGAGAACTCCCCGCTGGCTTGCACGACCTCACCCGACTGGGGGTATCCTGGTGAGCATGGCTACCCTCCCACAGGCGCAGGAGGCCCGGTTTTAAATCAGGTCTGTCACTGGGGCGAGATAGTGAATGCTAACGCGACTCCATCTCGCCCCATCACAGCGACGGACTGTTCACCACGGGAGGTTTTAGTCGGTAGGGGCCTCTAGTAGGCCGAGCCCGACATAACTTGCCCGCTTCCCCGGCGGGCACATATGAATAACAGCATTTCGTCCCATGAAAAAAAAAGAGTTTAATTTGTATAGCCTTAAGTCGGCTCTGGTAATTCAGGGAAGTGTGTTTTTTAATATATATTTTTTTAATATTTCAACGAACAGTTGCTGATTTTTTTGATAGCGGTGATAAATAGCCTAATGGGTAAGCGATGGACTTTACGATCTATAATGATCGAGACGTTAGACACTGCATAACTAAACTACATAAAAACTAGGTTTTGTTAACTGGTCTCGTTAAAAGTTTGAAATTGACCATCTCTCTAGCGAACTATATTTAAGTTATAAACTTGAAACTCCTTCAGCTTCTAAAGTTCATAATGTCTTCCTATATTTACCCTAGTGTGCAACATTGGTTAAAAATAACTTAATACTTTCAAGTTATTTTTAACAATATCATTTTATTTACTTAGTCTTACTTATAAAATTTATTTACTTTGGACCTTTATTTACTATATTACCAGGTATTTCCAACAATATAGCACTAGGTCTAGTAGGTCACTCATTTAGGTGTTTATCTAAACAAACTAGCTAGTTAAAAGTCATTATTTTAATTAAATATCATCAAATCTGTTTAAATTTTTAAATTTTTGTATATAAATTGCATACAAAAAGAAAAAATCACGTCATTTTGTATCTTTATCATTTATTACCTTGTCTAATATACAGGTTCTATTTCATATGGTAAAAGTAATTTCTTTTATTTTTAACCATAAATAATATAATAAACGTAATTAATATAAAAATAGACTGACTTTATTTTACATATGTATCATCAAAAACTGAATTTGAATATGTAATTGATCTGCAAATTAATTACTATATGCTTGTTAATTAATTCGTACTATTAACCTTTTTGTATGTTTTGTTCGAGTATAAGCATTAATTTCGCTTTATCAAAACATTTACTTCACCAATTTCATAAATATTTAAGAAATTAAATCGATATCTACTTTTCATTTCTAAACGAACTCATCATTTATGTAAAGAAAAAATCTCCTTATTATTGTTTATGTTTCTTGTCCATAAAGTAAACATATCGTCAACAGAAGCCTTAATATCGACATTCAATATTGTACAGGTGCATCACTAAACACATTTCATTGTCAGGTTCGCTTCACAGCCTCGGTCGATAAGCGGCGATAAGACTTGCGGAACTGGATATCAATACGCATAAATGCACGAGTATTATCGAAATATTTCTATACAATGTCAACCATGAGTTACAACCTAACGATGGTAGGGTGACCATATATTTTTTTTAATTGTCCTTAAACATTAAAGAAAAGCTATAGCATTTGCAATTGCAAGTAATGCAGGATGCATTTGAGGAAAAATAGTTATAGCATATATTTATTTTATGTATAAAAAAAGCGCTATTTTGTTTTTCTGTAGTCGCTTAAAATGATTAATTACAGACCTACTCACAGATATAATGAGAAAAGATTTTCCTTCGTAATTTTAGGGAACAGTTCATGATATGAAATAATGCTTGACATAAAATGACGCGATAAAATAGACGCCAATGACATAAAATTTAGGTATTAAGTTTTGTTATTGTAAATATTTCCCAATAAGCTTTATTTTATTGTACTTTTAATTATGTTTTAAATTGGAGATAATGTTTTGTTTATAACATAATTATAATTTTATACTAACATGGCCACAAACTTAACAATTTTTACTTTAAAATATCGGAAACTCATTTCGTATAATACACTGGTAATGGTAATATCCCGTTTTAAGTAATAATTGTTATGGTTGTAACATCTCTATATTATACAATGACATTATTCATTTTGACATTTGACACTAAACAATAAAGTTCCATATTAATGAATATGAAAATGTCACTCATTTAATACGGTCATTCGTTGACAGTTCGGGTGTCATCGTATTCCGATAAAGATACGAGCTTTCCCAACGGAAAATAATTTCTCACTACATCTGTAATAGTGTTTGCTTTTCGCCAACAACGTATGTGTATAGTTTGGAGAATAAAGATGTTCGTTATTCTATTATTACAAAAGATTTAAAACGTCCGTCAGTTACACAATATAGTTAAATTTTTTTCGCCCATGTATTTATAGAATGATATATCGTATTAAACAGCAAAGGAGTGGAATAAGTTGCCGGCGTCAGTCTTTCCGTCCAAGTACGACGTGGGAGCCTTCAAGAGTAGAGTGAATAGGCACTTACTAAACTAGCGCGTACCATCTTTCGACTATATCACCACACGACACACACCAACACACACCAGTTGGGATCATGGTCAAGCGCTAGTTTACAGGCATAAAAAAATAAATAAATACAGAAATTGCTAACGTATTTATAACTATAATTGCTGGTAAAAGCAGGTACTCGTGATATTATTAAACAAAAAATTTTTTTTAAGCAAATCTTGAATTGATTTCTGGACAGTGTTTCAGGGTTTACTAACCAACCGAAACGATAAGAAAAACCTGTAATCACGGAGAAATCCTTACTAAAGTATATAAATATGGCAACCCTACATTAAGGTTAACACTTCATGTAATTTAGTCAGTCGTGTAGAGCGAGCGCTTTTGCCCCCGAAAGAAGATTTTTATTATAAAAAAAATATTCACACATAATAAGGTCTACCAGTTTTGTTCCCAAGGTCATGCGAGCTTTTGTTGTGTCATAGCTCATTAGTGTTGAACAATTCGCAAATTTTAACACCTACTTAAACGGAAGTCCGAATGATGCTTTTTATGGTCTTCTACGCATATACGTTTTAAGTCGCAGATAATTTATAACTCTTTCAAGAGAAGGTTGCAAGCGAGCTGTGGCTAATGGCTGACGTTAAGTGATGTTCTTTGCCCATGAAAATCCATAAAAAGAGTGGTCGAAAATTTTTCAATGGTTCCAGTGTGTAGGATTCTTTCTAGAAGGTTCCTGAGTTAACGACATTTACTTCAGTTACTTGAAGTTATTAGTTTTCGAAACATTTTTCTTCTAATCCTAGACCAGATACAGGCTCTTTAAGCTTGATTCTGTCTTAAGGGAGTAACAGTTCTTTTTATCGCTGTATATTCTCAAATGTTGCATTAACTAGTATCTAGAGCTTTTACTAAATTCCCATATTGAATCCACAAATTCCATATAACTTAATTGAATAATTCTGATATAAATCATTTATTACTATGAAAAAATATATATGTATGACTGATCATGTTGCATTGATATAAATAGTTATATATTACTGTGGTATCACTTGTATGTTTCCTTTATGAATAAGAAGCTGCGCCCGGCGGTGTTACCCGCGTTTAAAATCAGTTTTTTTGCAATCCAATTTGTTTATATAGATAATAACTAGGAAACCGTCCTGGCTACACAGGCGTAGCTCTAATAATCTGTAGTTAGATGATTTTTGATGGATAGAAAAGAAAATAAACCCATTATGTTGATTTGTTTAATTTCACCGACAAAACTAATGACGATTGCTTTGAGATTTCATCAAAATCGGTTCAGTCGTTTTGGAGTCCTACATACAACATTTGTTTATAAATGGTACAAGTAATATACGATATGTGGTACATCAGCTGCATAATTTTTTTTTATATTAGGAACGAATATTTGAAGTTACCTTGTCTCTTGTGCCAAAGACAAATATTTTCAGGGAAACCAATGTGAGGAAACCTACATGCATTAGAAGATTTTCTAAGATATGGCGGACTATGCCCTTATTCGATACCAGGGATGGCCTGTGCCCAACAGTGGACATTTATGTACGCTGTAACGTTTTATAACATTTGATTGGAAGACCATCAGAGCACTGGGACAGGCTTTGGTATACCATTATCGACAGCAAACTACTCACATGGCTGAATTGCCTTCAAAAAACAGACTTTTTAACAGGAGTAGGTTCTCCTCTTTTATGATTTTTTTATGCGTGTAAACTAGCGCTTGACCATGATCCCACCTGGTGTTAAGTGGTGATATAGTCGATTGATGGTACGCGCTAGTTTAGTAAGTGCCTATTCACTCTACTCTTGAAGGCTCCCATGTCGTACTTGGACGGAAAGACTGACGCCGGCAACTTATTCCACTCCTTTGCTGTACGCACGATGAACGATGACTCAAGTCGCTTCGTTCGGTCGCGCGGAACATCGACTGTAAAAGGGTGGAGACCCGACGAGTGTCTAAACGTCCGAAGGTAGAATGGGGATGGGGGAATTAACTCGTGTAATTCCTGTGCACACTCTCCAAAATGTAATCTGTAAAACACCGAAAGGCTGGCCACCTTGCGCCTGAGCTCAAGACTGTCTAGGTGTAGATCTTGGTCACCTATCAACTGATTGTTCATGAGCAATTTTGATTATTATTATTTGTTTGATGGATTTGAAAATGGTTCTCCCTTTAATTTTGTTACCAAAAGTCGTTGAATTACGAAGATATAGACATAGACACAGACATTTTATTTATTGGCATCACAATATATAATCAAATTACATATATTATACATTACATAAAATATAGCAAAAATGATACAAAAATAAACACAGTACAATTAAAGGAAGGAACAGACAAATAGGATACCGTCTCAGTAAGTGCCGTCGCAAGGAAGCGACAGCGCTAATTTTCAGCGGTGCCCAGAACTACCCAAAATCGTGCGCGCAATACTACCTTTACATGGAATTTATACAAAGTCTAATAAAAAATATACAATACAATAAATAGTTATGACATTTATGTATATATTATATTTAATTAATAAATATATTATTAAATTTAAAAAATAAATTTAATATTATATATTAAATTATTAAAAATATTGGAAAAAAAAATATAGCAGAGAACTTCAAAAATCATATAGAAAAATGTTTATTGATTAAGATAACGGCAGGTTTATACAAGACTCATTGAACTCGAATGTGGAAGACCAAAGTTAATTTTAGCATTAAACTGCGTAATACAATTATGACACTTTGAAAGATAAAAGATAGGACGGCCCTTATTATTTCCGTAGCGTTTAATATCGTCGTCACTGATTTGAATTGAAGTCGTTTTTTTATTCATAAATATACTCGCTGTATTCATAAGTATTGTACCTTGTTTACTTAAGTGATTAAAAATATAATCACAAATTTATCTAATGACAAGTGTAAGTTAAATAAGTTACTTATCTATTTGTCAACCGCGCCCACGAAAAAAAATCGGTGTACATCAATCGACCTTCCGATACGAGAACGCAAACACGGAATTGAAAAGCGGAAAAGTTTTTTTACCGTGTATGGTGGCGATAACTCCTAAACAGAGGTCAGGTGAAGGTCGATGTCTGCTTAGCAGTCTGAGCTGACCCGCATACAATTAACTTTACAAAAATTCTCAGCCCACACATTATGGTTGGCATTGTCATAGAACCGTACGGTAAATTCGCCCTTATACCGATCGTTCAAAGACCACAATAGCAACACTCAAGCTTTGTTTTGATTTCAACTATTGTGTAATATATGGCTTAAAATATTATAGGAAGAGCTTACGGTCCTTCGTATATGGATATAAGATAAAATAAATTATGTAATACAGATAAGGAAGTTCTTGAACTTTCTTAGTTATGTATAATAATTTTTGCACTATTGTACGTACCAATATATACCATGCATACGGATTTAGTCAGATTTTCCTTCGTAATTTTTCGGAAAAGATCGTATTTATCGTGCTCTCTCAAATAGCTTCAGTACCCATCTAAGAGCCGTAGGGGTAAGTCGTGGTAATTTACAATTCAAATATTCGCTATAGTTTTAATCATATAAATTTTCAGATATCGATTGCATCCCTCTCACACACAGGTTATTTACTTAGGTTCTAGGTGTAACTTATCCTATTTTATGGGCAGGCCCCACCCCTTTAGATGCTAGGAGCGTTGCTGGAGTTTCTTCGGCCACTTCTTCTCCCAGCGCCAGCACTTCCCGAAGTGGCAGTCAAAGTTAGTTTAGCTTTTCGAATGTCCCTTAGATTATCCGTGAAATAGCTACCGACCGAGTCGTAGTTCGGCCCTCTCGGGCGCCCTCGGTTCGGAATGCTTACGCGTAACATAGTAACCGTCCAAGCCGAGGTTAGCCACCGGTGGGACCCTTGTGTCGAGTTACTATCGATAGAGATTCAGGCTAAGCGACCTAAGAGCTATGCCACCTCTCAATCCGGTGAAGCAGTCAAGGCCAGCTTCTCTGGCCAATCTGTGTAGTTCGTCATTAAAAAAAAAAACTTAGGTACGCTAATAACATAAAATTTAGGCAGGTATTGAGTTTTATTATTGTAAATATTTCCCAATAAGCTTTATTTTGTTGTACCTTTAATTATGTTTTAAAGTGGAGATAATCTTTTGTTTATTAATGACAATAAAACTAAGTATTTTGGTGGTTGTAACATAATTATAATTTTAAACATGGTAACGAACTTAACAATTATTACTTAAAAATATCGGAAACTCATTTCGTGTAAGATATAGACATAGACATTTATTTATTGGCATCACAATACACATCACAGACAGATTATAACACACATAAAAAAGAATGCAAAATAGACAAAACACAGTTAAAGTTACACGGACAAATAATACAAAACATATGATGCCAATATCGGACACCGTCTCAGCATATGCTGTCGCAAGGATGCGACAGCGCTGATTTTCAGCGGTGCCCGGGACTACCTAAAGACAATAAGAGTATAAACGAGTATAAACATGAATAAAACAGTTATGAGATTGAAATATATTTAATATAATAATACACTGGTAATGGTAATATCCCGTTTTAAGTAATAATTGTTATGGTTGTAACATCTCTATATTATACAATGACATTATTCATTTTGACATCTGACACTAAAGAATAAAGTTCCATATAATGGATATGAAAATGTCACTCATTTAATACGTTCATTCGTTGACAGTTCGGGTTCATCCTATTCCGATAAAGAACCGAGTATTCTAGAAGGAATTTTTACTTCATCTGTACTAATAAATAGGGAGACGTTTTTTTACATTTTATTCAATAGTCTAATGGTTTAGGGTATCGGCCTGCGAATCGTATGGTCGTGGGTTCGAATCCACTATTCGACTATTGACGTGAACCATCTCCTATCACAAGCTTAAGCTTAGTTAGAATGGTTAACAAGATTGTTAGTAATATTTCTAAAAAAAAAAAGAAATATTGCTAGCTTTCTTTTAAAAAAAATGTCAAAATTACAGTCGCCGTTCTTGACTACAAGTACAAGTTCTTTGTCAAGGCCATTTTTTCTTGATCAACTTTGTCCCTTAAGCCGCTTGACAGTTAATTTATATGTCTCGTTCGACGGTGCCGGCCGACTTTTCCATACGGGTCCTTCTCATATACCATGAGTGCGCGAACTCCTTGATCGTGAGCACGCAAAGTATAATATTAGGTCCTTGCCTTATGTCCTTGTATCCTATGAAATTGGCGTTTTATCGTAATGGCCAATTTGATCTCAAATACCTCTTTGGTTAGGAATTTCAATTTCGAATTTATACAGCTATTTACTCATGCAATTGTTTTGTTATGATCCATAATCCATATGTTTTTTCTATCTTTGGATTTTTCTTTGTGTTATTATGAGCGTGCGATTACGAGTTCCGCCAGTGCACCAGTGCTGCAGAAACGGCTCGAAGGATTAATGATGTGTATAGTCGTGGTGCAAAAAAGTTTTTAGTTCCAACGTTTTCATTCTGGAAATTTGGAATTTTCCTGCAAAACAAGCCCCGTGGGCGATAATTTTTCAGTCTACCTATTTATCTATTTCGCTTAACCATGAATAAGGATCAGTGTAAGGGTCTGCCGACCTTCAGTTATGGAGAGATATATGAAGAAGCAGTTACCGTGATGTAATAAACAAATAACTAGTAGATTATCGATCAATAAGGTCATTCGGTGTTTACAAATTATATAACATTAATTCCAAAAGAGCGAACGTCAAGGCGTTCCGCTCTGCGAATACAAAGGAGTGAATGTGTTACAGTGTCACGGCTAAGGACGTATGACAATTGGGACAATGTCAAATGTGCATCGTGATATGGACGTAAACGCATCACTTGCCATTAGTGGGTTAAGAGCAGTGTAAAATACAAGACGTGGCGGGAAACTTACCGCATTTTCATCTCTTTTCAACCGACTTCAAAACAGGTTATCAATTCGTCGTATTTTAAGGTTATAGGTTCGTATTATTCGACTATGGACGTGAATCTATCTCATCTTCCTATCAGGCTTAAGCTGAGTTTATTATACATAAAACGAACGAACGAACGCGCGGTAACTAAATCCCAAACTGTTATAGTTATTTACCTATATTTTCATTCTTCCTTCAAATTCGTGACCTCACTCCAATCCAATCCAAGATTAAGGAAATCTCCGTGGAGAATCCTCCTTAATCTTGGAATGTCATAAACCTACTACTTGCAAACAAATTTTGCTTAAATATAATCTTGTTTTTTTTTTTAATTTTGCTTATTGGTTTTTATTTTAGCCCATAAAAACATGTCTCTCTATTTTTTTTCGACAATATAAAATTATATAAATAATTAATTAATACGTTTTAATAATTCCTTATATCGCCACCTGTTATCAGAGAGTTGAACTACATGCTTAATAGTAACGCTATCTGCCGCCATGTATACGACTATAGCACTTCCGTTATATGATTTTCTTACGGTTTCAGTCTCACATTTTTTTTCAGTTCCTCCAAGTCTGTCGTTAGTAACTTCGTTCCAATAAGGTTTACTAACATGATTCTTTAGATAAATTACCATTGTGTTTTGTTTATACTTGGCTTTCGGGTGATAAGATTGCCGACTAATGGTATGGATGGGTTGACCACAAGCTGATCTTAAATAAATGGATTTACATAATATGCATAGCGAAGCATCGATTACGGTTTTTACAAAGTCCTGTCACATACGATTGCACGTGCAAGGGCTTTACCTTCGCAAGGCCGATAACGATTTGTTAACGCGGCGCTAGAAGTCTTACAAATGGAAATCAAATTATGCACTAACGTGTTGCGTTATTAATTGAGACACAATTGGTTAATGTAAGTCTAAAGGGCAAAATAATGTTCGTGAAAGCATATTAAAATTGAAAACCAATTACGCCCTAAACTCCGCGGAGTAAGCGTAGATTTTCATCATAGAATTTCCATCCACCAGGGTCACTTTTAGTAAAGTAAAAATGTAATAGTACAAAAATCTATCACAGCTTAACTTTACCACGGTAAATCACATAATATTATACCAGAAAGGGTCTATTCTTCCGAGCGTCAATAGCCTAATAGGTTTAGGCCAGGGGTTGTCAACCAGTGTCTCGCGATGCGGTTCATATGTGAAGCTGAGGCTTTTGGTACTAACTTTATTTATGCAAGTACCTTTTATTGTACGCAAGAAAAAAATTGTGTATCTTCAAAAACTTTGGAATTATGTTAATTATAATTTTTGACTCTAACGACTCAAACGGTTGCCGACCCCTGGTTCAGGCGGTAGGGTCGAATCCACAGTTTGACTATTGACGTAAATCATTTCCTAGCACAAGTTTAAGTTTAGTTGGAATGAGCGTAAACATTACTAAAATTAACAGAATGTTAGTAGTAGAAAAACAAATACTTAAAAATCTACCGCTGGCATGATGTATGAAGAAATATTATTAATAATATATTTTTAATATGCGTTATTATATATACGTGAATTTAATATTACACCTGTCAGAGGCTTCAGGATAGCATATTACATTAATCTATTAAATGTGTTACCAGTTTTGTCAGCACAGTTTCGATTTTTAGATAAAGAATCATGTTCTTTTAATCCTTTTTATGGTGTAGACCAGTGGTGGGCAAACTACGGCCCGCGGGCCAAATCTGGCCCGTTAAAGCGTTTCATCCGGCCCGCCAAGACTTTGTTTTGTTAATATTTTTGATGTGTTATTGTAAAATTGTTTCTGTTTTATTTATATCAGTAGTGTTTATAAGGTTTAAAATCTTTAAAAATTCACTGTTTGTTCAAAAAAAATTATAACGTCGTAAATTTTTACGTAAAAAGCCAAAAAAATAATTGCCATCAACAATTTGTGTAATTTGCTTAAGTAGATTTTATAAATTAAAATATTTTTTTTGATAAAATTTTGGCCCCTTTTAAAGTATTTCTTACAATTTGTGGACCGCCAACCAAAAAGTTAGCACACCACTGGTGTAGACAGAGACACATAGAGTCATAGAGAGCCCAATGTCACACATACTTTTTAGTAAGCGATATTTTAGAGTACTTAAAAACTGAAAAATGAAAAGCTCAGTGAATTCGTAACTCGAAATATTCTTGCGTAATTTCATTTCAATTCATGTATATTCATTTTGGTTGCAAATCGAACTCATAATTCACGACACGCCTTTGACCTTTGATCTCTGAGTCAAGAGGCTGTACTGTGACAACATTTTTCATTTAACTTCAAGTTGTTTTTGTATTGTCTAGATAGTAGAACATTAATATTCCCAATCTTTCTGTATGGAGTCGAGACGTGGACAATTCGAGCAAGAGAAAGACAGAGAATAGATGCATTTGAGATGTGGTGCTGGAGGCGAATGCTACGAATACCGTGGACTGCCAAGCGCACAAATGTATCTATTCTCTCCCAGCTCGCCATAAGGACCAGATTGTCCACTACATGTCTACAGCGCGTACTGTCATATTTCGGGCTTAAAATGCGTAGAGGGGATGGTAACCTTGAAAAGCTGGTCATTGTTGGCAATACAGAAGGCAAGAGAACAAGAGGCCAGTCGCCAACACGATGGTCTGACCAAGTGCCATCGCGTCTCCTAATCTCTACCAGCTGGTGAGGGCTGCTTCGGACCGAAACGGATGGAGGCAGATTGTTCATTTGAGGGGCTCTAGTGACCACGATCCTCAGTAATGAGGGAACGACAAAGAAGAAGTTCGGGCCAACTATTTTAATTATTTAACAATTAAATATCAAAAATAGAATAAGTAGATTAATGTTTTTGGCACATTGACAATTGAGAATTAATATTTTGGTTTCATAGTCAAATGTGATTGGCAAATACTCGAAGCGCAGACCTCGGTGTTCGAGCTATCGTAAAATTTTACTGTTATATTGAGCTGATTTTAAAAACTCATTCTTGCAATAAGTTTTTTAAGAGCGTCTCAGTGCTCTGTAAAGATTTTTTTCGCTTACTTGACAATAAAGTCACAGCTTAAATATGTACCACCGTTGGGCACAGGCCTTCTCGATAAAGAGAGATAAGGCCATAGTTTGCCACGCGGCCCTAGTGCGGAATGGCAGACTTCACATGTCTTACAACATTTTCTAACACGTCTAGGTTTCCTCACGATGTTTTTCTTCACGTGGTGGGGCACTTAAAATTTCAAGAAACAAATTCATTGGTCAAAATCATTCAGAAATCGATTTATATAGAAAAACAAATTAAGGTGCATGGCCGGCTTTACGATCAAGAACAATGAAGACGTGGCTTCGGCCTTTAAAACTACCAAAATTCTCCTATTCAATACATGGACTAAAGTCTTTTTGCCTTACCGATTAGGGATACACCAATAAACTAACAAGATCGATATATAATACAATATAATGTATATTTAAACTCTCTTTCCTTGAAATGTAGAAGTAACATCCCATAAAGAGAGCATTGTAAATAATTGATGCGTCTTCTCAGATCATAATACAAAAAGCGTGTAACTTCACAAAATCCCTTGCGGACAAGCGAATAAATCTCTTAAATGAATCGCTTCTCGTTCAACGTCTGCTGAGATCTCGATAGCTTTGTTCGTAATTTTTATTGTCATCGCCATATAACGTAAAACAGGGGAAGAAAAAAAACAACAACGTCGAATCGTTTTTCCACGTCACATTTATCCGGAATACGTAATGTAGTCAACCTGTTGATTTTGGATGATCGCTTTTTGCGGAACGGCGACGCACACTCCTATTTGAAATTTCAAATGAGATTCATGTTTATGTCAATTTCGACTGTCACCTAAACCGGCCGGGTATACATCAATGTTACGCTATCACAAATAAATCCATTCAAATCCTTACAAAATATACATCATCGTATTGCTATTGTATTAAGCTTGATTATTGCAACAGTTACGATATCTTTGACGGCATCAGTTAATTTTGTATCGTTAAGTCCGATGTCAAATGCGTTCTATACAAAAAAATGTTTATTGGCAGGTGAATCCTGTATTTTACATTGAGAGCAGATAACGGATTGGAGATGAGAATAGTGCCGCTACTTTTGGAGATATGAACGAATTTATAATCTCCGAGATTTCCGCGCTTGATAAAGTATCATCGAATTTATCGTTTTTATTTTGAAATGCATAAAGAAGGCAATGACTTGGTATTGATCGAGATTTCTACAGTGTCTATATATAAGTCTGGTCATATTATTCCCCTCATCATTTTAATGTTTAAATTTATATTGGTTTTAATTAAATTCTTAGATTTTGTGTTACATAAAAGTAATTTAAAAATCATCTAAATTAGTGACGTATAATTGTTATTAAAAGAATCGATTTTTGAGTACAAAAATCACATGCTAAAAATTAGTGCCTGCTGTATGTAGCAATTGTTTAACCACCTGTTAGAAATGGGACTTATAAGCTTGCCTAAAAGTGGAGAGTAAAATATGTCTCCGTCTTCCCCGCTACTGTTAAAAGTGCGTGAAAACTTTTGTTTTTTTATTTTTATTAAATTTTACTTCTTATCTTATCATATCATATCTTGCCATTATCAAATACAGTGCTAGAAAGTAAAGTGAATGATGAAATATTAGTGTTGCAAAGAAGAAAAAACTAGCAAAAACGGTAATTCATTGGTGCAAGCTGAATAGGATTCGAACCCACGACCATCAGATCGTAATTCTTACTACCTACCCATAGGCTATCAATGTTATAATATGTAAAACCTTATCTAAATACAGCTCGTTGTATAAAATAAAATAATGTAATAACTATAAGTTAAAAAAAGACGTCTTAAACAAAAAAAAACATCAAATAACGCTGACTTGAAATAATGTATATCGATTTTTAAAATCGATTTTATCAGAAAAATCGAGCGAAGTTACGTTTCCCGTCTATTTGTCCTTGTCGCAAGTGACACATACATAAACAGAAGGCGGGATCCATGATAATGGTGTCGCTCTATTTGAATGCATCGGATTCATCTTTACATCCCAAATCTGACGATAGGAATTGCAAAACGAATCGTTATAAATTTATCGATGCCATTGATGTCAGAGATGAAGGGGACATATTGATATCGTATATACATCGGGAAGATAGTTTTATGAACCGTTGCACGTGTATAAAATGATGTCAGTCGATAAGAAAAAAATAACTTCAAATCAATTAAAAGCTACAACGTGCGGGTGATTCCTTTAAGACTTATGTCTGTCTACTTTCTCATGGATGCCATTAACAGAAGTGGACTAAATTGAAATAGGACCAAACAGGAAACTCCAGCTCCCATAAAAGAAGAAAATTATCATCGAAATCGGTTCACCCAGATGAAAGATCTAATGTTTGATACATACAAAAAAGATAAAATATGCACTCAAATTGAGAACCTCCACCATTTTTGAAGTCGGTTAAAAAAGTCACTTTCTTTTCATCAGTAATTTTTTCTATAATTTCTTAAAGAAATTTTAATATTATTAAATAAATAAAAATTATTTATTCAGAAAGAAAAATTTATCTTCGCTCCATCAAACAATAACTTTGGCACTATATTTAATTACAGTTAGATTTGATAGTACAACAATAATTATCAAGAGGCGAGTGACTCTTTCTCTTTGTTCAGAATAAAATTAAAAGTAAAAACTACTACTGTTGAGCACGGGCCACGTAAAGACCTACGTATAGGGCTAATCTAGGACCGTCAGCCTGCCCTAGTGCGAATTGGCAGACTTCACATGTTTACTTAGAGATCACTTCACTCATAGCGTCACACGTTCACTCGAAGCGTCAATAGCCTAATGGTTTAGGGCACGGTCTGCGAATCGTAAGGTCATAGGTTTGAATCCACCATTCGACTATTGAACCATCACCATCACCTAGCGCGAGCTTAAGCTTAGTTGGAATGGTTAACAAGAATGTTAGTAATGTTTTGTGAAAAAAAAAATTCTAAGACATGCAGGTTTCCTAACAATGTTTTTCTTCACCACCGAGTACGTGGTTAACCAGCTTTTAAATTTGCACCAAAAACAGCAAGCTTCTCCATATACTTAATGTCTTTTTTAGTCTAGCTATAAGTTTTTATTTAACCCCTTTTTTCTACTTAAACCTAGAAATTCACACTAGTGCTATTTAAGATTACATAGTACCAAAATACATAATTCCATATTACTATAATAAGATACATACACAATTATGTTTAAAATACAGTTTACTTCGAAGCATACCTAAATTGAATTACTGTGTGAAAATCCATTACAAGCAATGTTATTTATACGTGGACGTTCGTTACAATGTTACAAGATTGCTATAACATTTGAAAGTGAATGGCGCCACAGTCGAGCGAAATTGTTATTCAAATAAGATGTTTTCGTCTGTTAGTTGTTCGTAAAGTAAACTGCGCCCCGCCGTGTTACCAGCGATTAAAAACCATTTATTAATTTATTTTTTTCTAAAAACAAGTAGCCTAAGTTACTCCTTATTACAACAATCCTTATTCAAAATTGGTCCAACCGTACCAGAGATTAGCCGTAACAAACAGACAATTGTAAAAATTGTTATTTAAAATTTTTTATACAAACAGACGCTCCAAATTTATTTATTTGTATAGAGAATGTAAGCTGTTGTACTGATATTTTCGCAAGAGTAGTATTTTGTTGCTAGATTGTTTAATAGTCCCAAACACGCACGTGTCATGCCATTTCCGGTCTACTTTTATGAGTTCACAGTTCGCGTCACCTGGCACCGTCGACATATCGGCTTATTGTACTGTCAAGCCCCTCTTCCCCAAAAGAGAGAGTGGAGCAAGAGGGAAAGGCCTTGATAAAGAACTTGTAGAGTCAAGAAGGTTCGTGTAAAGCCTTACAATCAGACCATGATATCATATGTTATATAACCGGGAGGTTGGTGGACCCATGAGAGGTGGTGGGAAGGATTTATGTATTTTCAGTGTCAGATTGATGTATACGTGTGCGCGCGTTCATATTGTTCTGTATTAAAGCAGCTGTCAAAGTGTCAAGTGTTTGATTGCTACATCACCTACACGGTCCTACAATACAACTGGCGACGAGGATGGGATAGTCCCCATTGCCTTCAGAGACCTCGACCTCACTATTATTTTGTGATAAAAGGATCTCGACTGCTAAGTTCTCTCTTATTCTGGGACATTAATCGATCCAGTAAGATCGTAAGTGGAACGCTAAGCCACTATATAACCTCGCTGGTACGGGCCTCGGGGTATGACCCCATTACCCGGGTAATCAGCGCAGGGGGCGACTGCTCTCCTTGACGTGGGTACCGTTTACAACGGATTTTTTAAGAATTACTATTTTTACGTTGAGGCTAATCCCTCAAGCGTCAGCCGCGAAGAATCTAACTGCTAAGCCCTTTCGACCTCTCGGTCTAGACGGAGGTTAAGGGGGGTGTAAGTCTAATTGTTCAAAAGCTTCCTAGAATAGGGGAATTTGAACCTACGTTAAGCCACTAGGTTACCACTGCCTTTTTATCGTAATTGCATCGCAAATGACCCATCATAAGAAAGAGACATAACAATGAATGCAGAAACAGCATGATGTTTATTTTTTACTCGTTTATGATAATTCCACCTCGCATATACTTCAATCGGCATCCGTCAAAGAAACCGCAGGGTTTCTTCACAGACCGTGGATACATTGTAATGAACTCGTTGTTTGGAGATGTGCGGTTTAGTTGTTATAATGTATATTTTAATAGCTTTTAACTAACTTTTGAAAACCTTTACAAATTTGAAAACATTGGTGTTCTCATCAGAACCTAATCAAAGTCTCATCAAACTACCTTTGAAGTAATTTCCAATAATTAAAAAATTTTAAATTATGTGTCTATTATTGAATAGAAGTAAGAAAATTAGGCCATTGAAAATGAAATGATTTCTTAAAACCATAGCCTAGAAATAGCTACACGCTAGGGTAGGTTTTAGAGATTTCTCCCGACCTCGATAGCAAAAAAATTTTTTTTCTTATTTGACTATATTCCTTTCAATTTGGTCTAAGTTCTAACATTGGCATTTATGAGAAAAGCGTATAAGCTAAAAATCTGCATAAAGTGATGTGCGTGACAAATGGATGAAATCGATGATTCATTTTGTATTGGAAAGGACTTTAAGGATTGTTTGACAAGAGTTTTCTTAGATTCTGACTAATTCTAATTGGTAATATTTCTACGATAATTCGGAAATAAAAAGAAGGCGTCCGCGCATAATAGCTTTTAACGTTTGATTCGATTTGAAGTCGGCTTTTATTTTTGCTTTTTACTTGTCAGCGGCCTGGTTTCCTAAGGCCTATAAATGCATCCATTTGAACATATATGTATGTTCAATATGACGTATACGTACTCATTTTTATATTTTCTCAAGACATCCATTCTCGAAATGACTTCAATAGTGATTACGCTTTAATAATACCTTGCAAACAGGACATATGAACTTACTTTAACTAGTATATTGGAGATGGTTAAATTTAATTACACTTCGTCATTACATCATCCTAACCGGTGTACCGTTTACTTATAGAGAGCCATGGGCCCCTTTTTTTACTTGTGGGAACGTACCTGACCGCGTAATCGTCTCTCGGGTTCAGGTCGAGTTATGTCGGGCCCTCACCGACCAAACCCATAAGATGTTCCACCATTGTCGCATACGGCGGGGCAACGGGATCGCTGACGCACGCACCGCGTCCCTGCCTGCGACCTGGATGCCTTGCGGCATTCACGTCCCGGGGGAAGAGGAGCCTCCTCCTCGTCACCCTCCAGGCAAGGCGCGCCGGAACATAAGACGCGCCTTCTTCCACGACCTCCGTAAGCGGGGCCGGGAATACCAGCTGCCACCTCGCCCGCTTAGCCCCCAGTGGCGGCCAAGATGTTTGGCCCCGACGTCTCGTAGCATAAGCTAAGTTTAGTTGGAATGGTTAACAAGAATGATAGTTAAATTTAAGAAAAAAAATGTTGCTAGCATTCTTTAAAAAAATAGTTCATTGGTATCATGGTGACTGATCCACTATGATACCAATGAATGAACGTTTGCTATGTATACAATTGGTTTAGCCGGGGCCCAGGCTTATCGCATTGAATTGTGACTGGCAATTTTATATTTTGTTGAAACATTAACAACTTTATATGCATAATTAAGCACAAAGCAATTCTAGCGCAGTGGGGCAGAAATTTTGGGCATTGTACCAATAATCTCCTTTTGTATTCATTTTGAGCAGCATTCGAAATTTGGCTGTGTTCCATTTTTCTCGTTCGACAAATAACCTGCACGAGCCACGCTAACAAAGCGAACGCGATTGAACACATCTACTTTGTAAATTCTGTTTTTGGAAGGTAATCGGTTATTTGTAACAACAAAAGATCCACAGTGGATCATTGAGCATTCGCCTTAAATTTCATACATAAGCGAAGTTGCATATTACGCGAGCAACTCGAGTTCGATCCCCGGTGCACCAATGAATTTCTAAGTTCTCTAAGTCGCTACAGTTTCAAAACACAGCTGGCGACATTTTATTTGTGCTAAATGGGACAGTTCTACAAACATTTATTATGCCACACGTATACGACAGTCATTAAATATTAGAATCTCAAAAAGTAGGAGAAAAGCCATTAGATAGAGTAAGAGCCGTGGTAGATCAGTGTTCATGAGATTGCCTCGAGTTTCAAAGAACACGAGCAAGCCGAATTCGATCTCCGGTGCCGGCACCAATGAATTTATTTCTTGCAGTATTAAGTGGTGATTTACCAAGCACTCGGCGGAGAAGGGAATTTTCGTGTCTTCCATATAATACGATCCTAGCTGTGTAACTCTGTTGTTATCCATATTACAAATCTATGGCGTTAATTTATTGCCTGTAATCTGAAACAAATAATTACATCCGTTTCACATTCCTGCAATGTTCACTCAACGGGTGCCACGTTCAACAATTTAGATGACTTAATGTCTTACGGATACATGGATACACATCCAGTCTACTCCGCCCAAATAGCTCGAGCTCACGCGCATCGTTCTTTAGTACAAATGGTGCAACCGCTTTACAAATGGACCATAAAATTTAATGACATTCCACCGGTCGCACCTCCACGTAAAGAGCGCAATTTTTGCGTTGCCTTCGATCATCACTTTAACCCTTTTAAGGTGGGCTTTCACTATTGAGACTAATTAGTCGTCTCCTTGGATGTTAGAGAATTTATGGAGTATATGGCCATCGCGTTATCTCTCTTTCTAAAATGCCAATTCGAGTAATAGAATCGTCAATTGATGACTTCAGATCGTTTCTCGATCGTTTCCAGATCGTAGTAAAAAAAGTAAAAAAGTAACGTAAAAGTCTCTGCCTACCCCGCTAAAAAGGGGTAAAAGGGGAATAGATAGCTTATAGCGTTAAGGCCTCCCTTGTCTACATTTAGGCTAGGTTTAGTTTATCTTGATTGACTGTACCTAATTTATTGTGACCAAAAAAATTATTATCTTTTCATCATCATCAGGCTGTACATACATACATACATAGGTCTCTCCAAAGGCATGCAACTGAGCACGATACTCGGCCACTCTCATCCTCCTTCTGCCCGATGTCCTGCGAAGATCGTCGCTCCACCTAGTCTTAGGGCATCTCACTCCGCGTTTGCCGCACCGCGGTCTACCCTCGAGAGCTCGTTTCACCCAACTGTTATCCGTCGTTCTACGGCTAATATGGCCGGACCATTACCACTTCAATTTGTTAATTCAGTGGGCTATGTCGATCACCTTAGGTCTTTATCGGATTACGTCTTTCCGAATCCGATCCTTGAGAGAGACTCCGAGCATAGCCCTTTCCATAGCGAATTTTAGCCTGTGGACCAGCCGTATCGTGATTGTCCACGTTTCGGCTCCATATGTCACGACGGGACGCACTGATTGAAAACCTGGGTCTTTAGACATTGTAGAATTGATCTGGAACTACCGTTGCTTAATGTTAACTTTGCCTATTATTTTGGCAAATTACCTGGCAAAGCTTTGGTTATGACTCTATGCACGATGACAATCTAATCGATTTTTATTTTATGACGAACTACACAGATTGGCCAGAGAAGCTGGCCTTGACTGCTTCATCGGATTGAGAGGTGGCATAGCTCTTAGGTCGCTAAGCCTGAACCTCTATTGCTAGTAACTCGACACAAGGGTCCCCCCGGTGAGGGGTCGAATCTAATCGAAGGCCAACGGATTGCATAGTATATATTATATTAGTATATGAAATTTAAAATGAACGTTCGAACGCATTCATGAAATTGCTGGCTAAAAAAATTGTCCTATAATTATTTTAAACGATTTCACTTAATATTTAAGGTGAGGCAGTGGATGTATATTTTTAACGTTACGTTCTAAATTTAAAATTACAACTCGCACAATGTGTAAGATTTAAGAGTAATTCGTTTTTAATGAATAGATTGAGGGCCTTCCTTAACCGGCACTTTATGAGGGTGCGCGTAAAACATTCCTAAAACGCTGGAATCTTTGAACACAAATTGCTCGTACGCGATCAGCTTGCTCAAGCAATAATCAGTACATTTTACATAAAATTGCTTCCTTAAAAGTGCTTTGGCCTGGCGTCTTAAAAAGTTTCACATTAATAAAGACGTGTTGTAACATGATACGAAATCGACCGAAAACTTCCTAATTTTAAGCAGTAACATTTTATTTATTATATTTTTCTTACATCTTTCTTATAGGAGATAGGGGTATTGCTGCGCAACCGTACTGAAAATAATGTGACAGTAGAACCGTAAGAAAAATATATAACGGAAGTCGTAAACACGGGCCGGTACCCTGACTATTAAGTATGTAGTTCAACTCTCTGATAACATGTTTCACTTTTACGAATTATAATAAGTGTTAATTATTTATTTATGTAATTTTATATTGTCGAAAAAATAAAGAGACATGTTTTTTTATTTTATTTATAATTTTAATTACTATTTTTTTGTTCGATTTCTTTTATTTTACGTTGTTGCTTTCTAAACTACTAAATTTCCTAAATACCTTTTTTGTTCTTAAATAAAAATTAAAAAAAAAAACAAGAAAATATATGTAAAATTAAGCAATATTTTTTTTGCAAATGTTTTTATATTATCTGAAGGAACTTTGTTCCTATCTGATATCTTATACACTCCATCATTTAACTTTTTAATTTTAATGAACCTACGTTGATCGTGATTTGCGCCCTGAACCGACCTAAGAATTTTAGCACTCAACTGCCGGTGATACTGTTACGGTCAGTTGTCTTACCGATCAGGGTAGTTAAGTCAATAAATAAAAGACTATTACGTCAACTTCTAGTAGTATAAATTTAATCGTAAATGAATAATACATAAATAAAACAATACTTAGCTTGTGTTAGATAAGACAATATATTAGAACTGTTGTGTTCTTCGGTCACTTCATCTCTCAGTGCCAACGCTCCCCGACTTGGTGCTTAAAGTTAGGTCTTTGAAGTCGGATAGTGTTTCGATAAAATCCAACCAACCGAATCGTAGTTAGGCCCCTTCTAGCGCCCTCGGATCGGAACTCTAACGATTTGAGTAACCATTCAACCCGAGGTCTTTGTTCGTGCCCTTGCGCCGTGTTACTTTAAATAGAGGTTGAGGCTAAGCGACCTAAGAGCACTGCCATCTCATTTTTGACGAACACAGACTTCTCTGGCCAATCTGTGTATTGGCCAGAGAAGATGGCCTTAACAGCTTCACCGAATTGAGACGTGGCATAGCTCTTGCCATCTCAAATCCGGGAAATTGCTGCGGTCAGCTTCTCGGAAACAGCATAGGTACGTGACAAAAAAAACTTAGTTTGACTGCTATATTTATATAGGGTTATGGAGCCTCCATTGACATTGCAAATGGATACACACACACATGCGTGAACCTACACCAATCTCGGCACGAGTTGTTATTTCAACTTACATCTGACCATTAACCGTTGCTTGTTTTAAACGGACTCGCTACTGAGCTCTTATAATCAATCACTTAAAGGCCATTATAACTTGGTTGTATATCAACTTAAAGTGGACAATGGCGGCGTTGGACAAAAGCTGCAAATTGAACGGCGCTAGCGCATCTGGGGTAAAGAATCACGCACGAACGTGCCAGAGTGTAATAGATTATGCAACACGCAGATGGGAAATATTGAAATATTGTTATCTACCTACAAACAAAGTTTTCCTGTTTAGATATACATTGAGTTATCATTCCTTACTGCTTTAATCTTTAATTTAAATTATTATTTACACAGTTGTGTAATTTATACATAGCTAGTCAAGTTTAAGTAATATTTTAAGTATTTTTTAAGCTTTCGAATTGTATTTCGTTTTGTGTTGGAAAAAAATCTATAAATTTTGACTGATGTAATTTGAGTTCTTTTGGCTTTCAGAGTAATTTACGAAGTACATATATGTTTATGTACACATATAAGAACGATTGTTCAATTGTGAAAGAAATTGTGCGTGCGCACTGCTCTCGTTTGCTCCTACAGTCAATAGGCCTGCACTGTATCTTAAATATAAGAAACATAACTCTCTTTTTAACTTCTCTAACTTCTATCTTCCTCTCAACTTATATTACGTACGCATTCACCTTCTTACTTCCCAAGCCAAGCTTGTGTCAGAATCAGAATTGTAGTTGATGTGTATCAACAATATACTTATTACAAATATTATCGTTTTAATTAACTTTGATTCCTTCATACTTTTTTTGTTGTTCTCCGGTAGCGCCTCAGTACATAAGTCAGGTAGTCTCTTGATATTTACCTTGTTTTATATATTGTGTATTATTATGTACTACCTGACCTACATACCATAATCCAGGTAATATACCTGAGTTTATGGTTATGTAGCTATTAAGTCTACTTGCTATTGTAATAATTTATCTATGTACTACCTGACCGGATATGTTATTTCATTAAAATATATCTTTTTTTTTAAAGAAAGCTAGCAATACTTCTTCTTTTTTCAGAAATATTAAACATTCTTGTTAACTATTGCAACTAAGCTTAAGCTTGGGCTAGGAGATGGTTCACGTCAGTAGTTGAATGGTGGATTCCAATCTATGACCATACGATTCGCAGACTATACCCTAACCATTTTGACGCTTTTATTTTATTCGATCTATATAATAAATATAACTGTTTCTGACACGTGCGTAAAGAAGTTTAACTGAAAAAAAATATGTAGAAATACAAAAAGTAAAAGCATTTTTGTATATCTACAAATTTACGTGTCTATTTTTTGTTCTTTGACGGTTTCACATATAAACGCTCACACTTTTATTGTGGCGGTGCAGTGATGAAAATCGATTATCCCTATCAATTACTCGGATCTCGGCGAGTGCTCCGCGGTAGCGCGCTTGTAACTCCCTTACTATTGCTCTATATATAGATTGTAGACGATACCGCCCGGCTCGTTTATGTCCTGTTAAACGATTCTATCGTACGTTTTGTATGGATAAGATATATCGATTTATAATTTACAATTTTCTTATGATAGTTAATAATCATTTTTATAGTGACATGTCTTCCTATGAAATAGAAAGTTGATTTTTATTAATAATTTTGATCTTCGCACAATAAGAATGTAATCGAATGCCGCTAGATGAACACTGCTAAAGTAATTGCATCAATCACAACTATATTTACGAGTAAAAACGAAAACCGAACATGCGTTTATTGTATTATTTATTGCGTGAATTTAAATGAAATATGAATGAAATATTACTAAATAAAATTAATCAGAACCTAACTAAACTGTCATCAAAATACACTTGAAGGACATCCTTTCTAATAAAAGATGAATCATCGATTTTTTTTATGACGAACTACACAGATTGGCTAGAGAAGCTGGCCTTGACTGCTTCACCGGATTGAGAGGTGGCATAGCTCTTAGGTCGCTTAGCCAGAAACTCTATTGCTAGTAACTCGATACAAGGGTCCCCGTTGAGGGGTAACTTCGGCGGACGGTTACTATGTTACGCGTAAGCATTCCGATGAGAGGGCCGAACCACGACTCGGTCGGTAGCTATTTCACGGATAATCTAAGGGACATTCGAAAAGCTAAACTAACTTTGACTGCCACTTCGGGAAGCGTTTGCGCTGGGAGAAGAAGTGGCCGAAGAAACTCCAGCAACGCTCCTAACATATAAGGGGTGAGGTGAATCACCGAAATCGGAAAACTTGATGCAAATTTAATACTTAAATGGTTTTCTAACGGACACCATTTAATGGGACCACACGAGAAACACCAGCTATCAAAAAATCATAAAAACGGTTCACCCAGTTGATAGTTATGAGGTTACAAACATTAAAAAAAACAGTCGATTTTTTTTTCCTAAAATATTACTAACAATCTTGTTAACCATTCCAACTAAGCTTAAGCTTGTGCTAGGACATGGTTCACGGCAATAGTCCAATGGTGGATTCGAACCCACGACCTTACGATTCGCAGGCCGTACCCTAAACCATTAGACTATTGACGCTACAAACTGAGAAAACTACTACAACTACAAATTGAGAACTTCCCTTTTTTTGAAGCCGATTGAATTTGGAAAGGATATCCCTTTAAAAAAAAGCACGCGTTTTATTTACACAAATATTTAGTACATTGTAACACATAAATACCACTAACCACCGAAAACAGTAAATGAGAAATTATCGGTCACTATAAACACTTACCATAATCGTTAACAATTCAAACGCACCATACAAACAAAACCCAAACAACATCATGCGCTGGCGCCGGATATGAATATCTGCTCGCATTGAAACCATTATGACACTTAATCAATACTACATAAAGTTCAAACTGATGTAACGTTTACCGTTAAGAAGCGAAAAATAATTTTGTACGATTTACAGAATGAGCCGATATCGGGATCTGCCTATTAACGCGGCGAACTTAAGGCGTGGCAACATTGACGCATTGATTACATCTTTCGGCACCGAAAAACTTGGTTCCGATTACATCAAGGCTAGCCCCACGGGTGTTTCAGCGCTAATGAAATAATTTCATGTGTAATTTAAGACTGTTTAAGATGTCAAATTTTAAATTGGATGCGCGAAAAGGGATGCTTTGGGATAATAAATTAATCGCTTCTCTGAAGGCGCTGCAACTGTCTACGGTTGAGGTAAATGAAATTTGAGTTGAGAGGATCGTGTTTTGTTTTACGTGTTGCGCGGCGTCTCTTGGTGTGATGGTGATGGATGGAGGATCTTTTTTTATTGGCTTTCGTTAAATCATAAGCGAAAAATGACTTTTTGTTACAGTTTTAATCCTTTTGTGTCTTTAGTGTACAACTTCACTGCGTATTAGTTATTTAAATATTTATTTTTTACACAGTTACACAGCCTTTACATATATATCCCACCGTTGGGCACAGGCATTATCTGTAATGAGAGAATAAGGGCATAGTCCGTCACGCAGCGGATTAACGGATTGGCAGACTTCACATGTCTTCCTCCACCACCGAATGCGTGGTAATTCAGCGCATAAAATTATAACGACCAATTCATTGGTGCCGGCACCGGGTATCAAACTCTGGTTGCCAGCATTTTGCAACTTGACGCGACCGCCCCGACACAGCTACGACGGCTCAACTAAGCTATACAGTACTATTATTTAATTTAATAGTAGAGAGAGACGGTATGACTCTTATACCCTGGAAGATGGGACGGCCTTTAGTATGTGATGCTACATGCGTCGATACTTTGGCACCGTCCCATCTTTCAGAATCTTCTGATGAGGCTGGAGCGGCTGCTGCAACTGCACAAGCGACGCAAATATAGTAACCCCGATAGAGGTTTCATATTTGAGCCGTTTGGGGTGGAACCTTGGGTCCGTGAGGGACTAGTGCACACCAACCTTTTAATGCGGTAGCTAAGAAGTTGGTCGACACATCTGGCGACCAGAGGGCTGGCTTATACCTTGCACAGGGGTTAAGCATTGCCACGTTATATGGCGATGCTATTGCAACGAGGCAATGCTACCAGTCTTCTGGACACGGTTTGGCACAGTTATATTTTTTGTAAATATTTTGTAAAATACCTATTGTATCGTAAATATTCTTTTTTTTTAGTTAGTATCTGTAAGTTTGTATTATTGCAATGAAATTGATGTTATATTTCTATATTTTAACATAATGTATATAAATAAAAAATAATAAAATAAAAATACATTTTTCGATAGCTGTGTAGTTGGTAGCTCGCACGTTCTATAGTATATTTTCCCTGCAAGGTAAAAATTTAATTTTTCGAATGAAATGCAATTCGGAAGCCTACGAAATGCGTTATTTCCCCTGAGTTTTGACCCATCACGCCATTGTAGACATTATCTATCACGCGAGCTTAGAGCTAAACTCACGGTTTTTTTTTAAAAAAAAGAAAGCTGGCAATATTTCTTTTTTTTCAGAAATATTACTAACAATCTTGTTAACCATTCCAACTAAGCTTAAGCTTGTGCTAGGAGATGGTTCACGGCATTAGTCGAATGGTCGATTCGCAGGCCGTACCCTATATATTTTCGTTATTTTAAGAATCTGGCAAAATTTGAAACGTAGCAGTAGTGTACTGTCGTATTAGTAACAGCTTATAATCAATTAGTCGTGGGATAAATATTGACTTACTTAAGAACTTTATTATTTTTTTTTCATTCAAATTTAGAACACGTAGTAGAATACATTTTTTCCAGCCATTTCACTGGCTTATTTTAACAGATTTGCAATGATTACCACACACAAAGTGGAGCTGTAAAATAACTATTAGTGTAGATTAACGATGTTTCGATCAAAATTAAAAACGTGACGATAGTTTAAGCAGTTGCTTAAAAATTTAGAAAGCATGAGAGATATTAACGACGATTTAGATTTAAATAAAGCAAGACTTTTAGCGAAACCCTAACAAAATAGCTGCTAATACATCTGCCTTTCAACAATTAGGATTTTGAGACATCAAACCATCACGACCTTCCGTGGCCAATAGACAATGTAAAGTACTCGAAAACTTGAGTGTTTATAAGCCACGATAAATATCCCGACACACCGTCAGCTGTGTCTATTATACAGATGACTGTGACGACGCCACAGGAAGACCGATGACAAGGGCAATGGTCGCATCAAGGGAGAGGATAGTGGACTACAACCTAAAAATGGCCATGAGAAGCAGGGACACAGCAGTCGCGGAGAAGCTAATAGCAATGCGAATTCGAAGCGTCAATAGCCTAATGGTTTAGGGTACGGCCTGTTCTACTACTAACCATGTTCTAGCACAAGCTTAAGCTTAGTTGGAATGGTTAACAAGATTGTTAGTAATATTTCTAAAAAAAAAAAATATTGCTAGCTTTTTTTTAAAAAAAAAAGATTAAAATTGAAACGCAGCGGGGCATCTGCGACGCGTGAACCGGACCTCCAAATTCAGGAATTATATATATTTAAAAAAAAAGGAAAATTGTAACTGTAGAGGTAAATATCTTTTAATAAATGCAGAGTGAACAATTTAAGTGTATTGGAAAAAAGCACGGACACAGGTCTGTGGTTGCGATCTAACAATAATAAAAAAAAAGTCACGATAAAATCGAAAATAGTAGATTTTTTCAAAATCTAAATAATATAATTGAATTATAGTACAGTTCATTCAATTTCATTAAATATATCCATGGATGGACACGCCATGACACGTAATAAATGCCGCAATAAAACCATAGAGCTTAAGCTTCCAGTAAAGCACAGGAAATGTCGACTTACGAACTTGACATTGGTCTGGTGCACCAATGTCTTTATAAATGAGATGGCGGGGATAGTATTAAAAGAAATAAAACGTAAGTGGCTGCATGTTGAACAAACTAGCTTTGACTTTTCTTTTTAATAGAATTCTCTAATACCAGTAACTAGGGCTGTTTCACATTACTCACCATGAAGTTAATGAAGTACATTTTTTTTTGGACGAACTAACACAGTTGGCCAGAGATGCCTTTACTGCTTCACCGGATTTGAGAGATGGCACAGCTCTTAGATCGTTTCAGCCCTGTCGTGTCAGCTCTCAAGAATAGGACTACGGTATCCCCTGCCTGTCGTATAAGGCGACTAAAAGGGGCCTCGGGTTCACTGGGCGACAAGGGTGGGGGCCTTTGCCGTCCGCTAAGGTGGACCCGGGAAGAAGGCGACATCGGCTGGCCCGTGTAGCCTTGCACTATGAGGGCACAGGGGGGGAGGGAGTAACCTTCCCCCCCGGGACGTGCTTTCCTTAAGCACAGTGCAGAAGGGCTCCGGTGCGTTCCACTGGAGATCCCGGAGCCCCTCGTCATGTACCGAGGAAAGGGCCACCGGGGAGGTTTTAGTGGGTAAAAACCCCACATAACCGCCGCCTTCCCCCCAGAAGACGGGGTATCTTTTTGAAGATTTCCTCCCCGTTTACCAAAAAAAAAAAGGACGGTTACCATTATTACGCGTTAGCAGTCCGATCCGAGGGCGTCCGAGAGGGCCGAACCAGGACTCGGTCGGTAGCTATATTATTAGCAAAAATCTATTGAGACAATCTAAGCTAAACTAACTTATATGCCACTTCGGGAAATTAAGTACATCGATGTTTAATAACTTCTACTGCGCTGTCATCATTCGTGGGTATTGTCTCTTTTTAACATGCTGAGTAGGCTACCCGATGAACCATCGTATTTATTAATCATAAAATGAATCATCGAACCATTTGTTTGCACATAATTAGGACTTATATGGATGCACTTTAACTATGAAATAAAAAAGGAATCATCAAAGTTCGCCCAGTCAAAAGTTATGAGGTAAAAAACATATAGACGAATTGAAAACACCCTCCTTTGACGTCGGTTGAAAAGAAAAAGAAATGTGGTAATTTGTGAGCCCATCAACTTAAACAGGGTAAACATTTATTTAGCAAGAGATTTTTTACTTAAGACACTGAAATAACGGCATTTCATGTAAGAAGTCTGATTTCAAAATCGCAGACTTGTACAACCATAAGCGCTGTTCCAATTATAAAAGGGATTAATCTAGAACAATTTCAATGAGACTGCAATAAGCTAAGATAAATCTATGCAAGCGTGATTTGTATCCTTGGTTTGGAACGGTGACGGACTGGCCATTGTCATGTGTTATATTTAAAGATGCACGCGCTCCTCGAATTCTACGCGCGCTTCGAGCATTTCTTTTTCTTTCCACTAGGGGCTCGACTAATTAAATAGTACTTTAAAGGAACGATCGCATAGTGATAACGCTAAGTACTTAGGGCTGTTACCCCACTGCAAAGTATAATTAAGCATTCGCACGTGCTTAGTAGGTAATAGAAGCCGATCCGACTTGACATTTTTACGGATTCTGTGACCTTCACGAGAAATACGTGTTACACAAGTTTAAAATATTCGTTGTTCTAAATTTTAATCTATTAAATTATTTAATAATTATATGCCTACATGTTTATGAATTACATACAAAGACTCACGCCCGTACTCCGAATGGGTAGACAGTGATCACGAACTTTCACTTAGTACTTATTGCGCGTACATAATTTAAATATTTTTTTATCCAATCCATTAATTTAAGTAAATGTGTCAATGATTTACTTAATTAATAAATAAATTATAACATATATTATAATTGTTGGTTAGGACTACCCGTAAGCGACGATTATCTATGCACAGATGTATGGATTTGAAAGAAGTGTGTCAAGATCGTAGTAAATGCCTGATCTCACTCTACCCCATCGCGTGATAAGCGTGAGTGTAAGAGTATAACATGCGGAATGTTAAACAAAACAAAAATCTCTATAAAGTTTATTTCATTGCTTTTTCCCGCCAATAAACCGAATACAGATTCTTTAAATAACAATGTATGCGTGCTTTATATTGACTATGAGTCATTGAATAAATCGCTATGGCAATAAAAGAAATTAAAACTACAGCATTTCCGCGTCCAACGCACGCGGCGACCGCTCGCGCGAAGATTATCAGATATAATAAAATTTTATTCTTCCTGCGCCAATAAATGACGGTCGTCTCTTAACGTCGAACGCCTTTGGCGGGTGGAAATTAGTGCAATATATCTGACATTTTAAATTTTACATTAATGTAGGCTTACTTGAATTAATAACTTCTTACTGACGTCTATTATTTAATATTTTAAAAATAATTTTAGGAATTTTATAGCAGATTTATTTGTTGAGATTATTTACAAAAATAAGAATAAATTAAATTACAATAAAATTAAGTCCAATAAGGGATTGATGCAATCGTTAATCAACTGTTACTAATGACAACCAATATAAATAATTTCTCGTATTTTATTCCATAATTTATGTCATATTATATAATCGATTTGATTGACTATTTTAAAAGAATGATTGAAATTTGTTAATAAAAACATCCTACTCCCTACATAATTTTTTTAATACCATATCACGTTTATTAAGATATTAAATTTATTGTAAATATTCCTTATAATTATTTGTGACTTTCTTAATTTCGTATACCCGAAGGACATAGCTAGAGACAAACAATTACTTAATTATATATTTATTACCTATGATCCTCTAATGTATACTGACTTTAAAAATACGGACTGAAAATTGCAGAATGAGTACGGAACGATTACTGACTAAATTTGTTTTATCAATAAATTTACATACCTTATAACAATTTATATTACAAAATGAGTTTCGTTAAAGATGTTAGAAAATGAATAACACATTTTTAAATTAATGCAACTTTTTAAAATTCCGAAGCGCCTAAGATTGAGCACCCCTCGTGCACTTTTTGTTTATTTGATAGCGCCAATGCATCGCTAGCTTCCCGCTGCACACGCATTACACCGAACAGTTGGCTCGCGGCGCGTGCGACACGCACATTGCAACCGAGTAAAGCTCAGTGCGTTTCCGTAACTATTCGCGATTGTGACCTCACCTTTACAATAGCCAAAATTTGTCCTCGGCGAGAAATAATAAACACCAAGTAATCACGTACTTTTACGTCATTGTGTAACAGAGTAATGTGATTTCAGAGCGTTTTTTTTTGCAAGCAAAAAGGTTATAATAAATAGGTGATTTTTTATTACAAATTTTGATACAAAGAATATGATTATGTTCGATATAATTTGTCACCTTCCACTTGCTAGGTGGATTGTATAATTTTCCTATATCTGAATTTCGGTCTCCTGAATGCGATCCCATTTTTCACGTTTACTTTGAATTACAAATACAATGTCTTTATAAGCGTTGAAATTTTTATCCATGTGGACTATTTCTTGTTGAATGTTGACGGAGGTGGTTTTGTGGTGCCAGTTGTTTATTCCGGCTCGCTCGTTCACCGGATACAAATATGGGGTAAGAACTTTTTTTTTTAATTTGCTTAAAAATTAATCAAAAAATGGTCTATATTAAATACATAGTACATGAATTTTTGAAACGTCGTATTTTGAAACTGATTTTTCTGTGATATAGTATGATTTTTTTATTTCTTATTACATGATATAGATTAAAAAAATAAAATTATACTTAATTCTTGATAGGAATAATTTTTTAACACAATTATATACTTTCCAGACGTGTCGTTAATAAATCCAATTTATTTCTCTTGCCCTATGTGAACTCGAGTGAACTTGCTTTGCAATCTACATTTTTTTTTTCTTTAAGTTTATGGTAACATTTTAAACTAAGGTACATAATAATAATGTAGTGCCTTAGTGGCATTCTCTTACTGTCAACCCTGGGTGTGAGAGAAAATCATTAGCATGTGTATTCGTAAGGGAAAAGATAAAAGATATAACGAAATATTAAAATAAATACACATACATATAAGCACAACGTATATATGTTTAAAAGAAATAACTTAGGTATATAAATGCATGCTAAGCTAATAATTTAATTTTACTATGTAGATTATTTATTATCATGAGATCATGAATACAAAGATCGATGTTTCTGTTTACGAGGGTAAAAATAAATATAAAAAAATATTTTTTAAAGAAAGCTAATAATAATTTTTTTTATCAAAAATATTACTAACATTCTTGTTAACCATTCCAACTAATCTTAAGCTTGTGCTAGGAGATAGTTCACGGCAGTCGAAAGGTGAATTCGAACCTACGACTTTACGATTCGCCGACCGTACCTTAAGCTATTGGCTAATTAGGCTATTGACGCTTCAAAACCTAGAAGGGAATTGAGGTCGTGTGAAACTGTTATCACAACCCACCCCTTTAGGCAAAGGGCGTGAACCTAATTATATTACATTTATAAATTAAACTACTGAGCGGAATTGGGGTCGTGTGAAACTGTTATCTAAACCTACCCCGTTAGGCAAAGGGCGTTAAAGCTTTTATGTAAAAAATTGTTTAAAAAAACTAACAATGTTTTTAAATTTATTTGATGTCGCGTTTATCGTATCGCTAGCATAAATAAAAGTACTATGACGAAATCTTACAAGTTTCTTTACTTATTATTTTATATGTGTTTGTGTACAATGGTTAAGTACAAGTTATTATGATTACTTATTTATCTACAATCTTCACAACAAGATGGACAAGTCAACACTCTGTCTGTCCACATTCGAAGTCTACTTTACGATCATCAATATTGAGAACTCTTTGGACAAGGGGCTATGCCGCAATAAACATTGTGACACCTTGTGTATACTAAAGAACCATTAAGATGACAGCATCCGTGGACCACACGCTTATCTATTGTTAAACAAATAAAAAACACTCGCGCCGTTGTGCGTAATCGAGGTCGACAGAAATTATTAACTAACTTTATCGTAATAGACCGAGTATAAATTTCTAACAATTCTTTTATTTTGTAATTAAGATGCCTCTAAATCGAAACTCATTAATAAAAGCCGACTGGGTACGAACCCCTAGACGGATACCCGATTTAATAAAGTTAGTTATCAATTTACTTGTAAAAAAAAGTTACTGCCTATATATATATATATGTCCTTCTGTTAAACACAAACCTAATTTCTTAGAAATTTTTTGAAGATATATAGGTTTCCTCACGAAGTTTTCTTTCAACGTTTAGCGTGTGGTAAATCAGCACTTAAAATTACAATCAACAAATTCATGGATGCCGACACAGGGAATCAAACTTTGGGGTTTTTGTTCGGGTTGCTAGGGTTTACCTTTTTTTTTGTTCACGGGGAGGAAATCTTCAACAAGATACCCCGCCTTTTGGGGGAAAGGCGACGTTATTACCCGTTTTTACCCACTAAAACCTCCCCGGCGGCCCTTCGTCGGTGTACGGTGATAGGCTCCGGGATCTCGCACTGGTGAGTTCCTGCGGATACCTGAGCCCTACTGCACTGTGCTCTTAGGAGAGCACGTCCCGGGTGGGGAGGTTACTCTCTCCCCCTTGTGCCCTCACAGTCCAAGGCGACACGGGCCTGCCGATGTTGCCTTTTTCCCGGGTCCCCGAGGCCCTATTTAGTCGCGTATTACGACAGTCAGGGGATACCGTAGTCTTATTTTATGAGCCCAGGAATAAGGGGCTGCTCATAGGACCTATTCTAACTAAATTAATATAGGGTCCAGATTATATCAACGATAGATCGCTAAATAAATTGCACTTTGTCTGCAACTAAACTAAACTACTGTATCATCGATACGTAAACGTAAGTGAAGAAAATCGTGCCAATAAAGATCCGAGGGCACCTGAGTAGGGTCACGCCAGCGTGGGTCACGTTACACAATTTATCACTTATACGTAATCAATAATACCTATTACACTAAACCCCTGGTAACTTGACCGAGAAGCCTTACCACTGTGTCATGGAATACAGCGTTCAGAATTAACTTGTTACTAAAATATCGGGCATATGATCGTTCCGCGAATTTCTATGAAATATTCAATGCATATGAATAAATATACTATTTATAAATGTTTACATTATATGATATACTAGCTGAATCGACAAACGTTGTTTAGTATACTTTTTTCTGTTACTGTTGTATGTTGTTGTCTTCAAGGGTTTCATGAGAGTCTAGTTAGATTCCGATTAAATTCTATTTCGTAATATTCCTACGATAGTTCGTTAATGCAAAGAAGGCGTCCGCGCGTAATAACGTGTAACGTTTGAATCGATTTGAAGTCTGTTTTTGTTTTTGTTCGTAAATATACTTAACCAAAGATTAAAAAACTAATAAATGAATAAATTCTTGTATGCTCAAACCTGTGTCACGAGTTCACTTCAATAGACTTCAATAGAATGGCGAACCCTTCGACCTTACGTTTTGCAGACCATGCCCACTCTGTTAGATTGCACACTGTTGAACTATTAATAAACACATCGTCCGTGACCAGACATCGAATTGATTAAGTGCTTACATATATCTACGTTTTGCTTTGACCGTATTACCTGAAGGCGGGTTATGCGCCAAGTCAACTGCTGCTCCAATTTAATTAAATGACGTTCATACGCCCGAAATATTTACAATATCTGTTTTTTTTATGGGGTATAAACTAGTGCTTGACCACGATCCCACCTGATGTTAAGTGATGATGGTACGTAGTATTTTAGTAAGTACGCCTATTCACTCTACTCTTGAAGGCTCCGTAGTACTTGGACGGAAAGACTGACGCCGGCAGCTTGTTCCACTCCTTTGCTGTACGCACGATGAACGATGACTCAAATCGCTTTGTTCAGACGCGCGGAGCATCGACTATGAAAGGGTGGGAATACTCCGAATGTGTGAACGTCCGAAGGTAGAATGGGGATGGGGAATTAATTCGTGTAATTCCTGTACACATTCTCCAAAATGTAATCTGTAAAACACCGAAAGGCTAGCCATCTTGCGCCTGTGCTCAAAACTATTCTGATAAGCGACGGTTATACGTAAATTAAAGTCATTAATTCGAATAAGTTTACGTTTCTGATCGTGTATAACAGTATTCATGACGAAAAAGTAATATATTCGATTTTATTCATGCAGTCGACAAGCGCGTGGAATCGGAATCGATACTATGGTAATAGGTAATATTACCATACTTTTTCAAGTGCCTCCATGAGCTAGGATATATTCAGGAACTTATATATATACAGCCTGAACATTTCAATGGAAATTAGCAACATCCTGTATTACGCAATTGAGTATACGCGTGCCTTAAATACGAGTGCTTAAACGATCAAGTGTTTGAAGTCAAATTATTAACTTTGTATTTTTTTCTGAATGAACTAATCTGATCAGCCACTCTCCTCTGCATTTTCACTGGCTTTTTAAGAGGTGGCACAGCTCTTAGGTCGCTTATTCTTTTTTGCATGAATTTTTCAAAAATTATGAACAGTAATAGTTTTTACAATACTATAAAAATTCTAAAATACGAGTAAAAAACACAGGCTGATTCAAGCCCGTTACATTAAGAGAGGTTCCGTATCATATTTATAAACTAATAGCTGACCCCGCAAACGTTGTTTTACCATAATTTATTTCTATCAGTATAAAAACAACAATAAATAACACGAAAATGAACCTCTTAACACAAACACCATTTGAAAAAGCGTTTTCTGTTCCGAATTGTAAATGATTGACATTTATGATATGACGTATGGTTTGTTTGAAGTTGTCATTTTTTGGCTAAACAAGCCAACGTCATTCTGTCTCATTCACAAACTTTTCTTCAATGAGTTATTATAAAATCTGCGCCATATCAGTGCTCATTCTCGAAGCTAGATAAGGTCGTCAACAACTATATATATATATGTATCTATTTATTATTATATATAATTATATATATATATACAGCCTGAACATTTCAATGGAAATTAGCAAAATACGAGTGCTTAAACGATCAAATGTATGAAGTCAAATTATTAACTTTGTATTTTTCTGAATGAACTAATCTGATCAGCCACTCTCTGCATTTTCACTGGCTTTTTAAGAGGTGGCACAGCTCTTAGGTCGCTTATTCTTTTTTGCATGAATTTTCAAAATTACGAACAGTAATAGTTTTTAGAATACTCCTATAAAAATACTAAAATACGAGTAAAAAACACAGGCTGATTCAAGCCCGTTACATTAAGAGAGGTTCCGTATCATATTTATAAACTAATTGCTGACCCCGCAAACGTTGTTTTACCATAATTTATTTCTATCAGTATAAAAACAATAATAAATAACACGAAAATGAACCTCCTAACACAAACACCATTTGAAAAACCGTTTTCTGATCCGAATTGTATATGATCGACATTTATGATATGACGTATGGTTTGTTTGAAGTTGTCATTTTTTGGCTAAACGAGCCAACTGTCTCATTCACACACTTTTTTTCAATGAGTTATTATAAAATCTGCGCCATATCAGGGCTCATGCCCGAAGCTAGTAAAGGTCGTCGTCACCGGTCACTGTGTGAACTACTATATATATATATAATTTTTAGAGAAACCTTGTCCTAAAAATAACAATAAAAATACAAAAAAGACTCATCCATTTTGGTGCAGTAGTTCGCAAGTTATGCGCGTTCATACATTACGGCGATTTTTTTTTTATTGACGAACTACACAGATTGACCAGAGAAGCTGGCCTTGACTGCTTCACCTGATTGATAGTTGGCATAGCTCTTAGGTCACTTAGCCTGAACCTCTAATTACGGCGATTAATTTTTATTTATATAGAAGATTGGACGATATTTCCGTGAACCGAATTTGTTATTTATTTATTACCACCAACAATGTTATACATCCGTAATCTGGTACCAGAACAGCACGTCTGGACTATGAACGTTTAATTATAGTAAATTATATTTCAAAACAACAGGCAACTATTTCGCACTTGTTGAATTATTTTCGTACGGTTAACTATGGTATTGCGAAATCGAAGGCAAAGACTTACGGCTAAGCATTCGACTTTACAATCGAATGGCCTACCATTAATAGTATATAGAGTAGCAAAACATGTAAAATAAAATGGCAAAAAAGGGCAAAATGTTAATGTAGAGTAAGAGATTGTAAAATGTAGTAGAGTGAAAAATGTAAAAAGTAGAGTAAGGAGTTATGAAGCGTAGAAATGTAGAAAGTAATAGTAAGAAATGTAAAGAACAGGAGAGTATACTGGAAGAAGAAGTGTGGAAAGGAGGATTGCAAGAAAGAAGGAATGAAAAGGTCCCTAAGATGCCAAACGTTGGGGGAACGATGTTAAAAAAAAAAATAGTATCTAGAGTTAAAAGTTATGAGTGTGAAAGCGAGATGAATGAAAGAATAACTTTAGATAATATTAGAAATTTAATTAGCGATAAGAATAAGATAGATATATTTTTAAGGTTCTGTAGATATGTAGTGAAAAAATTAATAGCGAGAATCAAAACATAATGTAAATATAAATTGATATAATATACTGATAGTAATTTTCTCTATATTTCTTCCTGTCATACTGATTTTATGCATAAATCTTTTACCTTTAACGCAATAAGACTTTGGAATGCGCTGCCAACAAATGTACGTAAAGCTGGAACTAAATCTGCTTTCAAACATTTACTATGGAAGCTTTACCTAAGCAAGGAATAGTTTGACAATTGCTATCCCTATCCATCTATAATTATATATATATATGTATTTATATATGTATCTATTTATTATTATATATAATTATATATTTAATTTACTTGTAAGTATGTATATTATATATGCATGCATTTATTATAGTTTTCTTTTATTTATTATTTTCTCACATAGCTTGTACCCGTTACTTTGTCTCTACACAAACCCAAGGTAGACTGGCAGATAATGCCTACTGGCATTAAGTCCGCCTATTTGTACCTTTTTTTGTATTGTGTGCAAATAAAGAATAAATAAATAAATAAAAATTTAAAAATAAAACAGAATTGTAAATAGAAATAAGTTGTAGAAAATTAGAAACAAAAATAACAAACTATGTATATAGAAATAATAAGGATAATGTATAAGTAGAAATAAGGAATTAGAAATTAGTTTTATATAAAGTAGACAAATTATAAGTAGTAAAGTAATGTAAATGTAAAATACCCCACAGCCAAACACGCTGGGGAACAAATATTGTAAGAAAACATCAATAAAAAAAATAGCAGGGTAAAGGCTACAGTCGTTGGCCCCGAGGCAGTCATTGGCCCCTATCACTAAAAGTAAAATAATAATTTTACTGAATAAGCGAATCGACCAATAGAAATATTTAAAAAATTGCGCTATTTATTATGGTTATGTTGGCAATCCTGTTCACGAATCCCCGCAACTGTCATGGCACCGATTGGAAATTTGTAAACAACGTGTTTTTAAATGCGAAAATTACCAATTGGGTAAGCATATGCATAAATTAAATTAATGCTTAAAAGTTACTTATTGCTATGATTACTACCATTTCCGGTTCTAAGAAACTAATGAATTCTTAGAAATGATCGGTGATTTAATGTATTTGTGAATGTTATAGTTTACACCAATTTGGCTGGGGCCAATAACTATATCCGACCAAGACATTTTTTTTTTAAGTTCTTACTTACAATGTCATGAGACAATGATATATATTTTTTAATCTCATCGAAATGCTCATAGTATCCATGTTCTGCAAACCTAATTTGACCCAGATTGCCCTTCAATTTGCCCAGAAATGCAATACTTGCTGCTAGTAGCTGCTTAAGGGGGCCAACGACTATAGCCTTTACCCTATATAGAAATATTTCTTTGCAAATGCCATACACATTTATCAACTTAAATCCGCAAATCCCATCAGTTGCGGTTGACAAACAAAAGAATCAAGATGTGCAATATTCCTCAACCAATATTTGTTTTGAATGTCAGTAACGAGTCATTCAAGCCAACTGTTCGTTAACAAACAAAAGTTCAGCGAAACAATCGTATCGCAAATCCGCTTTCAAGGAATGACGAACATAAAGTCGATTCAGTGATTAAGGGATTTGCAAGATTAAAACATCCTGTGGCTAAAGTCTTCATAAAGCTTGCGCACAGTGATCGCGAAGATTTATTGTAAAATATCTGATCGAAGGATAAATTACTAGAATAGAATAAACATTTATTCGACACAAGCACACAGAAACAACACGTAAAACAAGACAAAAACAACATAAATAAAAGTAATTAAAATTGTGAATAATTAAAAAGAACTTGTGCCGAAAAGGTGTTGGCTCAGCGTCTTCACACATGTAGCACAGCGCTGATTTTCAGCCAAAAACCTGTAAAACTAAGACTTACGCGATTCGATTTACTTATTACTACTATCTATATATTTGCACTTTAAGTAGTTAATTTAGGTAGTCTAACTCCACCCCTGTAGTTCTGGGCTCTCAAGAATAAGACTACGGTATCCCCGCCTGTCGTAGAAGGCGACTAGGAGGGAGTAACCTCCCCTCTCTCCCCGGGAAGTGCTCTCCTTGAGCACAGTGCAGAGGGGCTCCAGTGCGTTCCACTGAGATCCCGGAGCCCCTCACCATGCACCGAAGAAGGGCCACCGGTGTCGTTTTCACCGGCTCTGAATCGTCGAAACCATTCCTCCGTGGTTCGAAGTGATAGAGTACCATCCCCAAAACACCATTAATCTCACGGAACGTTTCTCTAGCGGATTTGCCTTTAACGAAGGAAAACTTTAAAATAGCGCGAATTTCGGCGTTAGTGAACTCCATGTTTACACGTCTAATAACTGTTGAACGCAATATCCAAACTAATTATGCATAGCGTCGTTTTGTAGGTTATGTCAAGACCTTTCAAATTATGTATAGTATTGCTAGATACGAGCTCTGTAGCGCTTTGTACATAGCCGCGAAATTCAAAAGACAAAAAGGCGGAAGGGAGATATTTGTCAACCTATTTATTTATTATATATAGATTACGGATAGTATATACAGAACGTAATTTGATCTAATTCCTTCGTTCCTTCCTATTTATGCTTGCGGACATGATGAAGACTATTTTGACGTGACAATTGATGTACAAAAATTAATTTGAATTAATATGAGATACTTAACCACAACGCTAAACGTCATAGATGAAATCATACTAATTGCATTGTCTGTGCAGATTCAAATACAATAAAATTAAAAAAAAAAAAAAGTTTTTAAATTTTGTCTCACAGTTAACAATTTGTTATTCAATCACTTCAAGATAGTCGAGATCTTAAGTGAAATTTAAGAGAAGGGTAATTTTAAAAGCTGTTTGTGGTCGCATTACCTTAACAAAAGATTACCGTTTACGTCCTGTTTGTGAGAACATGAGCCGAATCATTCATTTTGCTTTAATCTACCGCCACCACTGATTACCAGATCTCAGGTATGACTTATTACACGACTGTACTAAATACTTACTAATTAATCCCACTTATTAATGCGAAAGTTTGGATGCACGGACGGAGGTTCGGTACTCCATCACGTCAGTGTTGCTGAACGGATCTGGATGAAATTTAACATAAAAATAGATCATAGACTGGAATAGCACATAGGCTACTTTTTATTTAACCGACTTTAAAAATGATGGTTATTGAACAGGTACATTGTGTAAATAATAAATTAGTTGTATAGCTGTGTGCTAATCTAATTATTTTTTTAAGGTAAGTTAAATTGTCATGAGCGCACTTTTTAATCGCGTGTAACACCGCAGGGCACAGCTTGCATATAATAACAACATGCATAACCTAGAAGAATAAAGTTATCTTAGGCTATGTACGTTAATACTTTCTCATAATTTAACACTGGCGATTATACAAAAAAGGAAAAAAAAGAAATCGAAAACTAGATAGACTTTTTCATAGTCTTTAAGCATTTCTCTCACCATTTGGTAAAGATTCATGGCTTGTAGCAATAAGTTTATATTTGAATTCTAAATACAGCGTTAGATTCAAAAGCGGCTAGTGACTTTCTCTGTCTACCCTGCTAGTTAAAAGACGACAGATCTTATTTTCTTTTATATCAGTACTTCATACTTAACACAAGTAGCGAAAATGTAGGCGATAATGTTTGGATGAGATGTTTGTTCGCATGAAGCGAGAGAGGTCAGGATAATGACAAATTGAAATAAGTATTCTCTGTCTACCCCTCTGAGCGATCGGTGTGAGTGCTCTTATTTACGTTTATGTAACAAGTATATTTATGAGTAAAAAAAACATTAAAAAAATACAGACGAATTGAGAAAAATATTTTTAAAAGTCAGTTGAAAACGAAACTAAAAGTAGATTCGATAAAGCTTTTTGTGCGAATCACGGTTAGCTTTCGTCTCGCGAATGAATCTCGTGCGCGACGGCACACGTCTGATAGTCCCGGGGTTATTAATACGAACCGGCGACGGCACCAAATCACTGAGCATAAAGTAAAACACATCAAAACTCAGACAGAAATACAAAACACAGCGGCGGACAGACGGGCCGGCAGACTGGTTATATTTATAGAAGCATTTTTGCACAACCTGCCACGACGCCTATTGAAATATTAGGCTAACTTTTCCCACTTTAACGCATTGATAGATTTTTCACTTGCTCAGTTTTGTTAACTGCAAAATTTATGGCTCTCGTGTAATTTATTGTGATAAGGACAAATAAATCACCCGGCGATGTCTTTATTCACGACCTGACGCCTGTTTCTTCACAGCGGTTTGTGTAAAGTACACTTTTAGATAGGAATACCAATTTAAATTGGTTGCTTGAAAATATTCATAAATTTCAATCGCATTCCAACTTTTGCTCTATACTTTGAAATAGTTTTTTTACGTTATCACTGCATCGTGCTCTGTAAGACAGTTGGAAGGAAAAAATGTTTCTTCTTCGTCTATTTTACATGGTAGCAGTAAATTGAAAGCAAAACTTTCGCGTCGTATATTTTAATAGGAAACGGTATGCACACCCCTGAGATGTTAGGAGCGTTGCTGGAGTTTCTTCAGACACTTCTTCTCCCAGCGCTAACGCTTCCCGAAGTGGCACTTCAAGTTAGTTTAGCTTCTGAATGTCCCTTAGTTATCCATGAAATAGCAACCGACCGAGCTGTGGTTCGGCACTCTCGGGCGCCCTTGGATCGGAATGCAATCGCGTAACATAGTAACCGCTCAAGCCGAGGTTACCCTGTAGGACCCTTCTGTGCAATTAATAGCAGTAAAGGTTCAGGAAGCGACCTAAGAGCTATACCACCTCTCAATCCGGTGAAGCAGTAAAAGTCAAGCTGACACTGGCTATGTAGTTTGTCACAAAAAAGGGTATGCACAAGGACACACGACAGAAAAGTTGTGTTGTCAATGTTTAAGAACCGTCGTGAATTTTTATATAAAAAGTTCGTAACACACAAATTTCTTCTAAATAAAAACCCTGCTGGACTTACAGCCACCTTACGCAGCGGGAGAAACGCATAAATATAACGGAATGATCGGTCATCAATCAAGTATCATGACCTCACAGAATATCGGCTATGCGGTATATTTCACTTCAACGTTTCAACCGATGACAGATGCTGTCTATGCAACTTTTGGTTGTTCATTCTGGGCAGATGGACCACGAAATGCTCATGCATATCCGCCTTTGTGGGGCATGGAATGAATTATGTCGGACTCACACCTACGGTGTTCCTCTCCTTACTTCCGAATTACGGGAACGCTTTCGCACACTACCGTAGTACTACTCCTTCTGTGCTAAAGCATACGGGAATACTGCACGCGCAAGTCAACAATGAACAACTCATTTGTAATTTGCGCCGAATACTACATCAAAGAGGAGACAGTGAGATGTTAAATTTAATTTTATTCACAAAACCGAGACAATTATTTACATAAATTACGAGTAACTTCGGTATTTTGCGCCCGAATTCGCGGTAGACATTTCCTTTCTACAAGAATTTTCTTTTCGCACCATTTGGTGCGTACATACAATTTACCTCTGTCGTTCGGATACTTAATGTTACAGAATATTTATTTAAACGACACTTAATGTTTTTTTCCAGTCTTAATGTCCTTTGTACCACTTTTGTATACAATAACGGCTAAACAGTCGACTTGACAAACTAAACAGTGCTGGCGTTAGGGAACGCGATGGGGCGGACATTTCGCCAAATTTCAGGAGGGAATTGGTGGGGGTGGGAAACTTCCAAACAATATTAAACCGACTTCAAATTGGACAATTTTGACAATGGCATACATAAGAAAGCAATATAACTTAAATTTGCATTAAGTATGTGCGTGACAAATGGACGAATAACTCAATATCACGCCAACCGATTTCGTTCAACAAGGGTAGTTTGATGACAGTTTTGTCAGGTTCTAATTAATTCTATTTCGTAATAATCCTACGATAATTCGGAAATACAAAGAAGGAGTCCACTCGTAAATAGACTTGTACTAAGGAATAACAAAAAAAGGTAAACTCATTGACATAAAGGGTTCTGCATACAGTCAATTGATCTGGAGGTCGAAAAAATCAATAATTAGTACCCGGTGTATGGCCAGCGTTTGTCATACATGTGACCAAATAAGCTTGGTGGAAAGCTGACAATGACTGCTGCCTCTAACTAGTTAAAAAAGAAAAAATGTTAAAAGGAGCGAAAGCTTTTCAAATTATTCTTTGTATCCAATGCATTAAAATAAGTTCATATATTGCAGGCAGTATACGAAGTGCGAATAGTCATTTCAAGTTATATTATTGCCCATTGCATTAAAATATGTAAGAGCTTATTACTATTGCGTTTGTAAATCAATGGCATATTACTCTTAACAGAACACAGGCGTTGAATTAATCTTACGTTACAGCTAAAATATGCTTTTAAGTGTACTCTCGATTTATTTACGAGACAACGTATTAATGAAATATCTCGGTGAAAAAACGAACGTACCCAGCTCTATCTTGAGTTACACTCACGACTTTGTGGCAACGGACAGAAATACAATAAGAGACAATAAAATGTGAACCTTAGTGCGAAGTTTCTCGACGTTCACACAACACTCATTTATTTTGATTAGTCCGCATGCTAAGGATAAATGTAGGAAAATATAAGACATACAGTGGTAAAATAAGACGATACCATATCTACTATTTTATACTATGATTCAATTTTTTTTATTTTATCTTTTATTTATTTTTTACCTATTTTAATTAGTATTTAAGAAAATGTTTTGTAATTAATACGATTTTTTTTTATTGTTAGTAGATAAGTTCTTCTTGTTTCATTTTTGTCTATTTCTGTGTGCTGGTTCGAATAAATGGTTTATTATTATTATTATAAATTAATATAGACTTAATAATGAATAATTTAGACAACTTTTCACGGTCTTTTAATTTTTTTCAACCGACTTCAAAAAAGGAGGAGTTTCTCAATTTGTCTGTATGTTTTTTTATGTTTGTTACCATCATAACTTTGGATTGGGTGAACCGATTTCGATGATTTTTTTCATTTAAAAGCTGGTACTTCCCACGTGTTCCCATTTGGTAATTATGACAATGGTATCCGCAACAAATAGACGAATAACTCAACAGCAAATAAGGCGAGTTGGAGACAATACATTTTATATTAAAAACTTCTTCTTAACATGAAGCATCTTTGAATTTTATCGCGTTTTAATCTTATTTTTTAATACCCGTTATTTCTAAAATCGAACACACATACTATAACTATGCCCTTATATCCAACTTATGTCCAACAATGGGACATATATATAGGCTGTAACGTTTAAAACGAGGTGGGAACCCTATTTTGGGTATAAATAGAGTCTGTGTTGATTGGGATCATATATAACAGTGTGTTAGTCTTATGCTTGCACCATTTGAAATAACAGCGTGATGACAAACAAAATTAATAATAGCCTCACCTTTCATCGACTTCAACTTCAAATCAAATACAGCATTCGCTAAAGAACCTCCTTGGTATTTGCTGGCATCATTTCAAACGACTATTTCCTGACAAGATGCACACGTTTTTGAACGTAACGCGTTATCCGAAGCGGTCCGGGTCAACTTGTGGGTTGCATTTTGAATTATAATTATAACAAGCTTCGCCCCACGGTGTTACCCGGGAATAAAAAAACTATTTTTTTTTTCTAAAATAAAATCCTAAGTTACTCCTTGTTACATCAACTATCAGCCAGTCTAAGTCCTGTTAAAATCGGTTCAGCCATTCCAGAGATTAGCCGGACAAACAAACGGACATGAAGACGCACGCAGAGTAAAAGCACGTATCGTCAGCTCTACTTGGGCGTTCCATATCTTTAGTGTAGAGCGTGAAGAGGACTGGACCTAGTAATGAGCCTTGGGGAACTCCAGATCGTACTGGGTGAGATGTGGAGCGCATTCCCTCGGTGCAAGGTGACGAGTTAATCATTAACGAAACAAGTATATTTAGAAGTAAAATTAAACGGACTTCAAACCGATTTATCAGAACCTTAATCAGAACCTAAAACTACCCTTAAAGTACATTCTTGCCAGTAAAAAATGAAACATCGAAATCGGTTGACGTGATATCGAGTTATTCGTCCATTTGTCGCGCACATAATTTGATAAAAATTTCAGACTTATATGGTTTTTATGTTCATTGTCAGACTAAAAATCAAATAAAAAAAGAATCATCAAAATTAATTCACGCAGTCGAATTGAGAATCTCCTACTTTTTTGAAGTCGATGGAAAAATATAGATTTAAGCGAACAATTTGAAACCTATATTTTCTATGTCAACAATTTTCTATTATAAGTGCGTTCCGTTCGATTATAATATAATTCTACTGATTATTATGTATTTTGACATCAAATATGTAAATACATAACAACAATAATCAGTAGAATACATCAATTATTAGGTAAATTCTGTCTCAGTGAGACGTGGGTGGGTCTACAGTATTAATATATAATATAATGTAATTTTATTAAACTTGTAACGCATCTCGTAACGTGTACGGCAGTTTTATTTTATTACGGTAATACAAGTACGGATATACGATATGTAGTGGCTTTGTAACTCCCGCTTATAGGTGGATTTAAATTGTTTTAAATTACCCTATTACGCCTTTTTAATCTTAAAGTGACCCTAGAGAGTAATAACATGGTCCATAAAGAGACCATAAACGTTGAGTGCTATTTGATTTTTAACTGTCTAAGGACCCTGGAAAATTGTATTTTCAAAATAGTGATATCAGCTCGTAAATTTTACTGGTGTCTATACATATAACAAACTTTTTGTGATCGTATTTACATTAGTAGAGACGGTTTTAGAAATAGAGTTAATAGGAGTCTAATCAATCTCGAAGCTACTTATTTAATCTTTTACTCTTTTCGAAGCTTTTAGATTATTTACAGCCTTTGTAGATTCTTTTCCACATTCGTACTTGTAATTAATATCGATTGCCTAGTCTTGGATTGTCATAAACCTACCAATATCTCAATCTTAGGCGTTCCCTGGTATATCTTCGGAACCTAAGGTCCTGCATCAACAGAATTAATATAATCTAATTGAAACCAAATACTTTCAAACAAAAAAAATTGATATATATAAACGAATTAATTTTGAAATCGTTAAAAGCTACCGACGAATCGTGGCTCTTTCGGACGCCGTCGGATCGGAATACAATCACTTATAAAGTAACCGCCAAAGCCAAAGTCCTCTATTTGAGGCCCCAGTTACTCCCTAAAGAGGTTCAAATTAAGCGACCTAAGAGCTGTGAAACTGTAGAGGCCGCTTGGCTGAACAGCGTAGTTGATTAAATGAAAAAAATATCTGTCGAAAAATACAATGAAAAATTACATACGAAACAACTGTGACTCACTGTCTTACATTTGAGACGAAAACTTTTTAAGCATTTAAATTGATTTACGTCGATGTATGTAAAGTTAAACGTAACTCACAACAGACTATTAAAAATAATGACTGAAACAAAAACGGTAACATGACAAAATGTTTACAAAACACACCTATCTGGAACTTTTGAATCATTGTACACAGGGCAAAGTTAAACGCTAAAGATTTATAGGGTCCACGGTCATGAGAAACAATGACCACTTGTGGTGAGGCCATGCAAATTTATGGTCATTCTGCAATATGGAATTATTGAACGGCACAGTGTTACGGCTGTTGGAATTTAAAATAAAAAAAAACACGAGCTTTTCGTTCACATGAGTTAGGTGTAATGGCTCCAACAAAGAGCTTACTGAACTCTTTGGAATTTGTTACTACAGATTATATTTTATTAACGATTTTTTTTCTTTGTCATATTTTATATAGCAGTGATATTGTAATGATTTGTTAATACAGTGGTTAAACGTTGATTTATGTAGATGAAGTTACAAATTCGAGTCGGCTTGTACCAATGAACGCTCCGTTTTTAATCTACTTCAAAAAAGGAGGAGGAACTCATTTCGTTAATATTTTTATTATGTTAGTATACTTGTAGCGCCGCGATTTCTGTGCCGATTTGACTCTTTGTTCGAAAAGTTTATTTTAAATAATACAAACTTACAGGTTATACTAACTAAAAAAGAAATATTTACAAAATAATAGGTATTTTACAAAATGTTTACAGAGTGCCCAGATGGCTGGTAGCATTGCCACGTTGTAAGGCAATGCTTAACCTCTGTATAAGCCAGCCGTCTGGTCACCAGATGTATCAAACAACTTCTTAGCTATCACATTAAAAAGGTGGTGTGCACTAGGACCACACGGACCCAAAGTTGCTACCCATAACGGCTCATATATGAAATCTCTATCGAGGTTACTATATTTGCACCGCCTGTGGTTTTCTGCAGCTGCAGCGGCCGCTCCAGCCTCAACAGAAGTTTCTGGATAGATGTTACGGTGCCAAAGTATCGACGCATGTAGCATCCCACACTAAAGGCCGTCCCATCTTCTATTTTAAATTAAGTATTCATTTTGTTCATTTAAAACATCAGGTTTCGAAGATATACCAGCGAACTCCAAAAAATCGTGTAGATTCATGAGATGTTTGTATTCCAAGATTAGGCGTTTCTAAGTGCTCTTTAACACAAAAGTGGGAAAAGAAAGAGAATTACCGAGGAGCCAGGAATTAGTAATTTAACTATGATGCTTTGGAAAAGGGAGCGTCCGGTTTAGTAGCGTTGTGTTTTATACTTTTCTAATTTCTTAGACTTAAATTTTCAATTTTAATAAGTACAAAAATTAATACATGGTATACCTAATAAACTAAAAGTTACTATCCTAGATCTCCAGACAATTAACCACTGGCCGATAGAGACGTTCTTTTTATTCATGTAAAGAAAATATATGTATTAGTATAAGTGCTTTTACTATTAAAACCATTTGCTAAATGACACTCACATAAATGCATATTGTCACTAACTGTTATATTAAAATCTTACTAGCGTACTCAGCCCGCTCCCCCGGGCTAGATTTTGCTTTTAAATAAACAAAAAACTTACATAATTAAATATTTAATTTAACTCTCACAATATATTAAATTATTCATTTCTCTCCGTATTCATTATCTTCTCGAACTAAATAAAAGCTGTATTTGACAGTTCAAAAAGAGGAGTGCTCTAATCGTCACCATACTTTGCACGATTACTCGCCAGGTCAATCTGAAGTTTCATTGACATCGGTCCAGTCGTTAGCCTGTAAGGAACAAACCCACACACCTTCTCTTTTATATATATAGAAGATTATCGTAGGTGTAAGTTAAATCTTAAATGTCGTTGCTTTTTTTAAGCAACACATTGAGTTTAATTTACACCCCATAAAATAACCTTATTTTCAAATACTAGCTGTACCTGTGCGCGTTGCTACCCCACTAACTAAAATAAATAAGAAGAAAAGACAATGCACAAATATTGGAGGATTTTCGCTGTTCATTTGATGTTTGCGTTTGAATTCAACTGTCACGGCAATATTTGGAATTCGTTAAAAGGATAGTGGCGCCATCTGTCAGTACCAACTCAAAAATCTTCGTAGACTCATGCACAACACTTGGCTGGAGATCATCACATGATCAAATGCATAGTTTACGATTGTATAAAGGACATACAGACACACATTCATATCAGTCAAATATATATATAGATAGAATGTACTTTAATTTCTGTTCAAGTTATTAACTTTATTACTAGTTAGCAAATTGTAACTTTAATAAAGATGTTAAGTTCTGTATTGCAGTTACTTTAGAAGTGCTTATACATATTTTTACCTTTTCGTAAACTATTTTTGTTAATTGGTACGAATTAAGTTATTGCAGTTATAATAACTGTATTTATATAGTACCGTAATGTACATACTGAAAGCTTATTACTTATAGTATTTTATTTGATTTTTTTATTTGATTTTGTATGCCATCTTTCTGTTTAGTTCATAAAGGTTGCCTGGAAGAGATTGCGATAAGGTCACCTATTGTACAACAATTTGTAAAAGGTACCTTAGTTATGTTATTATCTTCTTGTTTGATTTTGATGTACAATAAAGTTATATGTATCTATCTACAAACGTATATGTAAATTCGTACAACTAGTATTAAAAAAAACTCTCACATTCTTTTAACCTAGATTTAGACACGGGGTAGACAGTAGCAGGAATCGCTGTCAAGTTTTCCCCAAACAATCTCTTCATTTTTTGTAGTTAGCTAAAATATTCTCACATTTAAATACCTACACTTAATCTAAAACTTTAACACGCTGTATACAAGTCGCAGTCTAATGTCTAGATATTGTCATGTCTCCCACATCCCTAGCGTATACATTAAAAACTTTTTGGATCCATTTCAAGAGTTTTTCTCGTTACAACTTATCCTTTTGTGAATTCGTGAAATATTTTAACTTCAGAATCCTTTTATTTTTGTCTTTTTGTCTTTTAACACAACATCCTTTTTGTATGCAGTCGTAATGTTTTCTTTTTATTTTTAAAGGATGGAGGTATTGTTAACCATACGAATTAAATAGATACATTTAAAGAGCTATGGTAGCTTAGTTCGTTGGACTAACCAGATCGCACCACTTTATATTGGCATTTATATTAGCAATGTTTTGCACATGGCTGTAAATAGGACGAAATATCGTCGGATCATCAATGACAGGCTGTTCTTAACTTTCGAGAGTTCGTGCGTTACTCTACGCAGAGCGCCACCTCTCAATCCGTAGAAGTTGTAAAAGTCCTCACACATAAGCCATAAAGTAAAATCAGTAAGAAGGCTAAGCCGCTTTCATATGAACTATATTTAATTTATTTATTATTAATTCAACTAATACTGATTTTAAATCGAATCCAACGGCAAACGAAATTGCGCGAAAATTCGAACTGTCGTAGGAATAAGAATTAGAAATTTGTCTAATTATTATTCCTACGACAGTTAGGTTTTATTATAGATTATTAATTTTAAAAAATGAAATTAATCAGAAACTAACCAAACTTTCATAAAACTACTCTTAAAATACATCTTTTCTAATAAAAGTGTCACACGTAATCTGTTGGCGTTTTTCGCCCGCCTTGTGTTATTCGCAAATTTGTGGTGCACATACTTCATGCAAATTTAAAACCTATATGGTTTTCCCGCGGGTGCTATTGTCAGAATTGAACCATGGGACAATGGGACCACATGGCTTCCCATGCAGCTTTCAAACAAAATAAGAATGATCAAAATCGTTTCACCCGATCGAAAGTTATGCGGTACCAAATTAAAGTTTATTTAAAACTTACAGACGATTGAGAACCTCCCCCTGTTCAAAAGAAATTAAAAAGTACTCTTATTACACGGCCCTCTCGGGCGCCCTCGGATCGGAATGCTTACGCGTAACATAGTAACCGTCCAAGCCGAGGTTACCCCTCACCGGGGGGACCCTTGTGTCGAGTTACTAGCGATAGAGGTTCAGGCTAAGCGACCTAAGAGCTATGGCACCTCTCAATCCGGTGAAGCAGTGAAGGCCAGCTTCTCTGGCCAATCTGTTTAGTTTCTTATTTACAAAAATAAAAAACTTATTACACTTGTAGCGATATTTCTGCACAGAACGGACTGTCCTAAAAAGAAATTTTGTTTTCAAGTGGTCTGTAATAAACACCATTATATAAGCTAAATCTCAAAATGGCCATAAATCGAGGGAAATAATTAAACAAATGCTATTACATGTTTTATCTCTTTGGAGGGTAGAAAAGCATTTTTCACCTGGCCCCGACTCAGTCCCTTACTCGGCAAATGTGCACAGATGTTAGGAAATTAATTCTTGTGAATTAGAGCTAACAAAACGAACAGTCATTTGTCCGAACGTAAGAAACTTTTACGCTCATAGGATCTTGGCCCTGAGTCTATTAAACCAATTGGGTCACAAGTATTTTTACGAGCAAAAACAAAAACCGACTTCACATTAAATCAAACGTTAAACGCTTTTTTGTATTTAAGAATTATAATAAGAATTTAACGAAATAGAATTAATCAGAAGCTAAACAAACGCTCATTAAACTGCACTCGATGAAAATGAATTTTCGTATTACATTTCAGGTGCAATTTAATAATATAATTATTATCCGTGAAATAGCAACCGACCGAGTAGTGGTACGGCCCTCTCGGGTGCCCTTGGATCGGAATGCTTACGCGGAACATAGTAACCAGTAGTAAAGAGCCAGTCACATTAGCTCCGACTTTTCAGAATGTATCTCTGGAATCTACCGACAGCCTACAGTTACTACGAATCGAATTGTCTGCGAATCTTAACTACGGGCGGTTCATCGAATCCAAAGCGAAGGTAGCTGGTAGGAATTTTGGAGACCTATCAAAGGTACGGCGGTACTTCACACCGGGACAGCTTTTGACTTCGTATAAAGAACAGATCCGGCCACGTGTGGAGTACTGTTGTCATATCTGGGTAGGTGCTGCCAAATACCAACTCGCGGCACTGGATTCCATGGAGAGGCGGGCCAAAAATTTGATAGGTGACCAAGATCTACACCTAGATAGTCTTGAGCACAGGCGCAAGGTGGCCAGCCTTTCGGTGTTTTACAGATTACATTTTGGAGAGTGTGCACAGGAATTACACGAGTTAATTCCCCCATCCCCATTCTACCTTCGGACGTTTAGACACTCGGCGGGTCTTCACCCTTTTATAGTCGATGTTCCCCGCGTCCGAACGAAAGAATTTGAGTCATCGTTCATCGTGCGTACTGCAAAGGAGTGGAATCAGTTGCCGGCGTCAGTCTTTACGTCCAAGTACGACGTGGGAGCCTTCAAGAGTAGAGTGAATAGGCACTTACTAAACTAGCGCGTACCATCTTTCGACTATATCACCACTTAACACCAGGTGGGATCATGGTCAAGCGCTAGTTTACACGCATAAAAAAAAATAACCATCCAAGCCGAGGTTACCCTACACCGGGGGAACCTTTGCGTCGAGTTACCAGCGATAAAAGTTCATATATAATAATTTCATTTCATTCATATATGATATAATTTATTTTTAACAAAACAAGCTTACGTATAAACACATTCACTAGATAGGTCCACTAGGAGCTAATCTTTTAACTGTCAAACTAAAGTAGAAGTAATAAAGGAGACAAATTGATACGGACGTGTGCCATCCAGTAATTAATGACAGCATCGTAAGACCTCCTTATGAAATCCAGCCGACGCATCTAGTATACTACAAGGTACATAACTATTTTCATTACTATGTAAAAAGAACAATTTTGATATAAGAATAAGTGGGTAAAAACAAAGAGAGCTTTCGCGCGTAATAACGTTTGATTCGATTTGAAATCGGTATTTGTTTTTACTCGTCAGTATATTTGTTAGTACAGATTTAGCGTAGATTTACTTTAAAGTCGGTTTGTCATTTTGGTAAAATTATATTTTCATGTTGTGACTTAACCTTTGACTTGTAAAATTGTACATCGACAAGCATTTCCGAATTACCGTAGGTAAATTATTAAATAGAATTAATGAGAACCTAGCCAAACTCTCACCAAACTACTCTTTAACTACATCCTTGACAGACAGATCCTCGAAATCAGTTGGCGTGATAGTTATTCGTCCATTTGTACCTTCATATATGTCCCACTGCTGGGCACAGGCCTCCTCTGTAAAAAGAGAATAAGGGCATAGTCCGCCACGCGGCTCTAGTGCAGATTGTCAGAATTCACATGTCTTAGAAAAAGATTCTAAGACATGTAGGTATCTCACGATGTTTTTCTTTACCACCGATTGCGTGATAAATCAGCACATAAAATTGTAAGAGCAAATTTATTGGTGCCGGCACCGGGGAAGGAACTCGGGTTGCTAGCGTACTATGCAACATGAGGCGTCCGCCTACTGAGCTACCACGGCTCACGTTGCGCATATACTTAATGCAAATATTAGATTTAAATGGTTTTCTCTTAGTTTTTTCATAGATGCAATTGTCAGAAATGGTACCTCGATTTATAAAAAAGAAACATCAAAATCGGTTCACACAGTCAAAAGTTATGACATAACAAACATAATTTTTTTAATTTGTGTAATGTTTATAATTCTAACCAAATCTGTGTGTGTTAATAAATTTATTCTATATATTCTATTAAAAATCCCAACTGACGAATTGAGAACCACCTCCTTATTTGAAAAATTAAATAGACTATAACAGTCTAAGGACTATTTTACAAATGTTTTTTCTTAATAAATCGACAACTCTCCCCGCTACGGTGAAAAGTGTATTATTATTTTTATTGTTCAAAAGCTGTAAAGTTCACATAATTCGAAAGCATAAACAAATTTATGTTTAATGGAACGCCATTTTAATGAATGGCCACATGTTTACAATAAAAATTTTATTATAGCGGTGATCGCCATCGTTGGAGGGATTTCGATCGTAAACTCCACCGTCAGAGCAGTAAAATTACTAGATAGAAGTTAATTTTCGCGGCGTATTTGTTATTATAATTAAAACTTTTATTGTCCTCAATCATTTTTATTATATATAAAAGCTCTCACGTATATATTATAAAGCTTATGAGGTTCCAGATATGGGTCGAACCTAATAAGGCCAAAAGACAGATAGTGTGCCCATCACTATACATCAGGCCTGGATTCGGACCAGCGAACATAAGTCGAACCGCTTAACCACTATGCTTTTTTTTTTGCTAACGGGGAAGAAATCTTCAAAAAGATACCCCGCCTTCTGGGGGGAAGGCGGCGGTTATGTGGGGTTTTTACCCACTAAAACCTCCCCGGTGGCCCTTTCCTCGGTGCATGACGAGGGGCTCCGGGATCTCCAGTGGAACGCACCGGAGCCCCTCTGCACTGTGCTCAAGGAGAGTACGTCCCGGTCCGTCACGTTCTAATAAAAAACCCCAAAACAAATATTTGATAACTGACCAATATTTCACCTTACCGGAAGATTCAGTAATAGCGAAATTGCAGTCAGATATACTGTGATATAGGCTGCATCACTAACAGAACGTCGTCGTTTTTAAGTTTTTAAAATCAGTTTTAGTAACGATGTGCGAAAAATTCCGAGTTCCATCAACATTATCTTAACAGCTGGCGTTCCACATCTGTACGTTTATCACGTAATTTCCTTCCAAGCACCACTAGCTAGTAGAATCAGTTATCACCATTTTTGACCGCTTAAAGAAGCTTATCTCCTTAATAAAAGGATACATGTAACTTCATTGGTGTTTGGTTTTTTGGTGTGGTTTCAAAAATCAGGCACTACAATAAAAAAGGGGCAACTGTAGAGGTAGCAGTCTTATTAATAAAACCTAAGTAACCAATTAAAGTACATAAGAAAAGAGTACGGACACAAGTCTGTGGTTGCGCTTTATTGAGAAAAAAAACACTGCATTGGTGTTGTGGCAGTTCCTAGTTGAAGGTGATCACTTAAAACCAGATAAGCCGTTAGTTCCTTCGTATAAAAAAATCGAATCCAATCCGTTTCATATTATTACTGTTTATTTCCAATAATGACACGGATCTGAGATAGCTTCGTTGTTTATGGCCTCAAATAACACTTCAATAGACGTTGGGTAACCGAAGCCATTGTTCAAGTAACTCTGAGTGATCGGAAGTGAGAGCAAACACTACATTGTATTTCGATCAGCGGTTTAATGGGAGGGAAACAAATGGAAATCATTTCGGTAACCAATTATTTGCTTGTCTGCGAAACTCTGAGCGTAAATATATAATACGATGATTTTATATCTTCTGTAACAAGTATTGTCTGACTTATTGTTTAACCAAATTCTTTTTCCAAACGAATTTACAACTACCGCTAAAGTTTTATCGGAATTTGTAAAGTTTTTTTTTTATTTAATTTATTTAATACTTTTTACAAATAAAATTTACACAATAAAGCGCATCCCAAAAACCTATCCCAGGTTTGTCTGGATCAGCATTCAGTTCTCATCCATTTTTACAGTATTAGTGATATAAAAAGAGAACACCGCAACACCTCGTCACGGGCCGTTGCGAGCACCTTTGCAAACGAACGCACACACCCATCGTAAGCGTAGACGCCTCAATGCGTGTGAGCGTTCGATACAGGCTGTTCTTAATATATATTTTTTTATACACCATACGCAAATGTTATAAAAAATATTTTTGTGGCACAGCTTTTAACAGTTTGGGAGAGAATTCAACATAAGGGATCCCATTAGGATAACATACAAATCCGAGGGCGCTTGGGAGGTCCGAACCATGGCTCGACTTACATACATAGCTAATATCTTTAAATGCTTAAGCGTTGGCGCTGTGAAAAGAAGTGGCTGAAGAAACTCCAGCAACGCTATTACTAAGTTACAGCATTTATATAGGTCCCACTGTTGAGCATCGGCCTTCTCTGTAAAGAGAGTGTAAGGGTAAAGTCCACCTCGCATTTTCCAAGCAATTTCTACGAGATGTAAACTCATCTTCATCGCCAATCGCGTGGTACATCAGCACATAAAATTGCAACAACAACTTTATTGGTGCCAGTACGGGGATCGAACTCGGGTTGCTATCGAACTATGCAAATTGGGGCGACCGCCCGGATACTGAGCTAACACGACTCTATGCACTGGCAATGGCTAAACTAGTGGTAAATTAGGATAGTTCTATATTTAACCGGAAAGTACCAAAGAGGTTGCGTTTTTCGAAAAAAAAAAACAAAGTTCACTCGTTTGCTTTCGTCTCGTTACCTTATAATTAATTTACCAAGTCTACATTTACCGTCTGCGGTTGCAGTAAATGGTGACAAAAAACTCAGTTAATAGAATATAAGTGAAGAATAGAATATAATGAACGTACCATTTAGACTGCAACTTGTATATATTTAAATCTCATTCTTTTTTAAATACAGAAACATCAGCAGTCTGACCACAAGATTGGCCGTGCTCATAGCTCTGCACGCGGCGGGTGTCGGACTCGCGTCTCCCAGCGTTCTGGTCACCAGACCCGTGTCGAGGTTCGACCGGCAGTGGCTTCCAATGGACAATCAGACTCTCTACAGAATTGAGAGAGGCGAAAGCAGAAGGTAAGAGTTGATCAAAACGCTCTTTCATGTCTGTCAATAGTCGTCAAGGCGCTTATGTAAGTAAAAATATGGAAAAACCTGCTCTATATAATTCTCTATATACGTACAGTTCGGCATTCATTTCATTCATTTATCATGATTGTTAAGTAAACAATATTAGTGGTGAAACGGAGAGGCTATTTGGTGACGCAGCTGAAACCAAACTGCTCAGTCTTGAGCACAGGAGTAATGTAGCTGGCCTTGCGGTTTTCTACAGATTACATTTTGAAGAATGTGTCAGGAACTAAATGATCTAATTCCCCCATCCCCGTTCCACCATCAAACTTCAAGACGTACAGCAGGATTTCATCCTTTTGTTGTAAACATCACTCAAACCAGAACGAAGCGCTTTGATTCGTCTTTCATCGTTCGTACAGCAAGTTTGCCCGCGTCTGTCTTTCTTTCCGATTACAATATGGATATTTTCAAGAGTAGAGTGAATAAGCATTTACTAAGTTAGTAGATGCTTCGACTTGCTTAGAAAGTAAACAAAAAAAATCGGGCAACATTCAGTTACATGGCAATACTGGCGCTTTGATTATGTGGGATGGTGATTACACCGAATAGGGAATGGCGCTTCCAGCGGAGCTTGTCTCAGTTGTCGTCAAGTTATTAGTTTCAGAGTTCTTGTGAGGTAATTGGTGAAGCCTAACACTCCATTATATCCTTAACCTGTAAATGTTTTATTATTTGTACTCTAAATACATGGCGTTAGCTATGCTTCAACGTCACATTTCAAGCGTGATAATATGTACCTACTAAGTGGAATAGCTCAAGAAAGATGTTTCGTGACAAAAAAAATAAGGAAGTTTGATAGTTTTAATTAAAAAATTAAACATAAATAGCAATTTTATTGCAAATATAACCAAACAAAGAAGAGCATTCGTTGAATTTCAAATCACCAAAATTTAATATCGAAGAAATCAAGACAGTCTGCCATTATTTGAGATTATTGGTGAACTGTAAATAATTCAAAAAGTTTTAATATTAAAAAAGTTTCTAGTGGCAAGTTTTTGCTTATAAAAAGCTGTTTGTTTCTTCACAAAGACATTGATCAATATATACAAGGTTATTGATAATTATATATATTCCTGTAAGGGGGTGATAAGAGTAACTATTTGCAATTATTTAACCATTTAACCCCGATATGCATTATGCAAAAGTGAATGATTTTTGAGTTATCATTTTTTTAGCTTTTTTCAAAATAATTAAAAAATGCAACATCAATAAATTTATAAAAAGGTATTAATAAAATCAAATATTTCTTCTGATTTATAAATACGATTAAACACTGGATATTTATCAATATTAAAATAACAATTATCTAAATTTAAAAATCCTATATGAAAAATAATATTATTTCAATATTTTTAGGAGAATTTTTCCACTAAAATGCTAGAAAATGAGAAAAAAATTATGGAACTTGGTTTGAAAATTATTTAAAAAAAATTACCATTTCTTAGCTCTCTAACAATGCATAACAACTAGGAAAAAAATGAAAAAAAATATTACAAAGGAAGCAGGCAGAAATTCGTATTCGAACTATACTAAAGTTCGTTTTTTAAAATTTCCATCAAATTAATTATAAACGATACCCGATTTATTTATATTGAACAAATCAAAAAATAGAAATTTAAAATAAAATTTAGGACCAGTAACAGTTAATTAGTAATAACAACTAATAATAAGAAACATTTTATAATTTAGTCTAATTGAAATAGCTACCGACCGAGTCCCCTTGTGTCGAAATACTAGCCAGAAGTTCAGGCTAAGCAACCTAAGAGCTATTAAACCTCTCAATCTGGTGATGCAGTCAAGGACAGTTTCTCAAGCCAATCTGTGTAGTTCGTCAAAAAATGTATTTGTAACAAAACAAGCTTACGTATGAACACAGATTCTCTAGATAGGTCATGTGTAGTTCGTCCTTAAAAAAATCGAAATTACTTCCCCTATAGCGAAATCGCATTCGTTTTCTAGCTATTTAAATTATTAGGCTTAATATATTCCTCTGAAAATTATTTTAACTGTGTCATTTCTTTTCAGTCTTGAACTAAACACATCACTAATATCAGATACACATGTATATATCACCATCAGCCCATGTTCTTCGTCATTCCACTGGGGGCTCTACCGAGGAAACGTAGGTGATAATGAAGGTAATTCCTTTACAATGAATCTTATATATGTATAAATAAAAACAGCGCCTAGACGGAAACGCCTTGATGAAATTTTCAGCGATTGGTTTTTGTTGGTTATTGGATTTATATCTGCAAGATGATAATCAAAGATATTTGTCATCATCTATATCAGGGGTTCCCAACCTTTTTGCACTCTGGAGTACATTCTAAAATATTGGTCATAATATCTCATTTCCTATCATTTATTTTCTTATATTCATAATTTATTAATAAAGTTCAGGCTAAGCGACCTAAGAGCTATGCCACCTCTCAATCCGGTGAAGCAGTAAAGGCCAGCTTCTCTGGCCAACTGCAAAATATCTGTAAATGCTACTCTTTTATGCCTTCTCAGGGAAAGTCATGTTTCCGTCAATTCCAACGGGCTAGAGATGAGATAGAATATGATGAAATTAATTACACCTTTATGACCCAATGTCAAAGGTACAACGTATTACAATAAGTCCTTACCATAATTAAGCCCGGTTTTTCTTTCGCAGGAAATTTAAAACTTTTAGAAGAATATGAAGGCGTCGATATGAAAACCTTGGCTGTGGTCATACGAAGTCAAGAAAAATATATTTTACAAGTATGTCTGATTATAACGCAATTATTTTACAACTAATTTGGTAGATTTTTATCGGCCAAATAAGTTATCTTAAATAGCATGGCATAAAGTAACACTACATGCTAAATATAGCCGTGAGCATAAACTTTCGGTTATGAAAGTTTGAATATCTCGGCAGATATATTGTGTTGCCTCCATGTGGCGACATTAAGTACTAAAATTTAAATAAAAATAAAATTTTGTGAAAAATACTGTATTATCCAAGTTTACGTAAGATATCCTTTTTCGTTTAAGTTTATGTTTTTTAATTAAATATAAATAAATTAATGTAAATATTTTATTTTATTTTAAGGATATTTAATTGTCTATCATGCATTATTTATTTCAGTTAGCTAGCGTCTTTATCTTCCGAGGTATCCAAACTTTCTTAACCGACCCTCTATTCCGACCATTTAGATTTGCTCACGAGTGTAGTATATGAATCCAAGATTTTAAAAAATTATATCAATAAGCCAACCTTTTTTAACACAAGATTAATCTGCTTATTGAGCCGTGATACGGCAGCTTTCTAAGGAACCCTTGAATCCGAATGCTATCATGTCATCAAATCTTCAAAAGATCACGCATAAGGCACCCCGCCTGGTGCGGTGGCGAAGGCGGTTATGGGAAATTTCTACTCACTAAAATCAACAGCTATCACGAATAGTGAGTGTAGGTATTCTATTATGTCGTTAATAAGGTTTACATTTTTTATCTCTTTGATTTTTTCAACAGTTAACTTTTAGCGTAGTTTTGATTTAAAATTGTTCTTGATCAATTTTTTTGTGTAAATATATCTGTTTTTCTTATTCTATTCTCGTTATTGTTTTACCTTCTTGTTGAAAAACCTTTAAAATGAATTTTGATTGTCATTTCTCCGCTTAGTTGTCCTCGTCGGATGGTGGTGCTATAGTGGTGAGCGTGCGCGGTGAACCGACCCGAGGAATCCGGATGCGTTTACGTGTTCGGTCTCGGCGTAGGCTTTCAGCTAATTGGGATTCAAGGTATGTGTGCACATAAGGTGCCATATTTTATTACTACAACGTTAGGCCGAATTAGCAAATTTGCAATGTATCGGCCCGATTAGGGGTTAACCATTGGGTAAAACGAATTCTTGAGTCTGCAAATGTAATGTAAGAGGCCCTCAGAAAAAGTGGAGGTCCTTGCAATATGGCTGGCAAGAACTGGATAAGAGTAGCCTGTTTGAATCTAGCTTACATGGATTTGTATTTTTCAACTGACTTCAAAAAAGCAAGGTTCTCTGTGTATTTTTTTTAATGACGGACTACACAGATTGGCCAGAGAGGCTGGCCTTGACTGCTTCACCGGATTGAGAGGTGGCACAGCTCTAAGGTCGCTTAGCCTGAACCTCTATTGCTAGTAACTCGACACAAGGGTCCCTCGGCTTAACCTCGGTCCCTCGGAGGTAACCTCGGCTTGGACTTAAGGGTAGTTTGATGAGTTTGGTGAGGTTCTACGAGAATTCGAAAATACAAAGAGGGCCTTCGTGCGTAAAAGCGTTTAACGTTTGATTCTATTTGTCGGTTTTGTTTATCAATAAATATACTTGTTCAATTTATGAATGAATGAATGAATGAATATTCTTTATTGCGCAACAATTAACAACAAAATACATCACAGAAATAGTAACTACAATTTTTACATTGGACAAATTTTACATTGCATGCGCAATGGGCGGTCTTATCGCTAAGAGCGATCTTTTCCAGATTATTTACCCTTTCTTAACAAGTTATTAACCACAATCCCACCTGATGTTAAGTGCAAATGAAATCCTAGATGTTAGACGCTAGGCGCACTAGATTAGTAGATGCCTATTTACTTTACTCTTGAAAACAACCTTATTTAAAGTGTTTGGAAAGTTAGACGCAAGCAAATATTCTGGTCCTTTGCTGTTCGAATAATGAAAAACGGAGTAAAGAGCTTCGTTCGAGTGCGAGGGATGTCCACAAAAAGAGAATGGAATACAGAATTTTTCTTGATTTCTGATGATGGAAGGAGGATGGGAGATATAGACCCTGTATGTCTTGTTAGTAAACAACAAGCAGTTTAATAGTAATTTACTGCAGAAATAGGTACTGCAGCGTACATGGGCTTCAAGCAAAAAAATGTAGCTAAGAGATTAATCACTCTCTAAGTTATAATTACATTACTAATGACTCTCAAGCGCACTGACGGATCTTTGTAAAAAAATCTTTCCTCGTTAATGCTGGAAGCGGTCTCATGTGTCAGGAATTCAAATCAACTTCACGTTAGAATGCACACAAGAAAGCGGCCTGAAGTTAATTAATTGTGAGCAACTGTAAACAGTGAGGATCCGATCCTAAATCAGTGTTACCAGAACAAAATATCTCAATAAAAAGCTGTCAGTGCGGTGGCACCGTTAACCATAACTCTCGCGAACCATAAATCCGAACTGTCTGTCTTGTTCGTCACAAGAACAAGTATAGATGAATTTATGATACGCCCTATATGGCGTTAGATATATCTCGGTAAAGGTGACTTCACACGGTACTTTAGAATTTGAAAGAAAATATAATTTTCACTACATGTGTATCTTTATTCTACCCACTCTCTTATTGAAGTAGAAAGAGCGTGTAGGTTTTCAAAGAATAAAAGGGAATTTTTGTTTGTGGTAAATGGACTGGACTAAACCAATTGTATACAAAATCAACCTTAATAACCATCTTAGTGGTCGATATTTGCTTACTTTAATGGTCTTTATTTCATTGGTTTCACTATGGTTTACCGAATGTGTACCACTACCACGCCAACTGTGTGTTTTTTTAATATTTAACGTTTTGGTAATAATAAATAATAAATAATTATTTATTTATCTTTCACAAATTCAAATGCACAGTTTACTTATACGTAGATCTTAAATTTGTGAAAGACTGGTGTCTGAACTAGGGTACCCTGTAAGACAGATCACCAGCCCCCACCATACTTATAATAGTTCTGAATTTATTAATATTGACATTGATATTGGTATTGATATAATCATAATTCAAATGACTGTAATAGATCGGTTTTATAATGAAATGTCACTAGTAAATAACAGACGCGGGGTTCAGTATGTCACACATTTACGATACTCAATTAAAGTAGGACCTCAATAACCCTAAGTTCATGTAATTCACACTAATTGGCCACTCGTAAATCAATGGGTGCTACATATAAGGGCCAATGCAACCATTTGAGCCAGTTTTTTGAACCATGATACCTTTTACTCTAATTAACAAGGCGCACTAAAAATACACATTTATAGGAGGAAATACTGTTTTTTGTAATAGTTAAAGGTCCTATGTGGCACAATTTTAAGCGTATATATGCTAAATAGAGATTTATACTTACTATACAACTTTTGTTTACCTCAACGGTCAATCAATCAGTTGCAAACAGTCAGTTGAGCACTTTGACCAAATTTTATTTCAAATTATTTTGAAGAATTTGGAATTAATTCAATTTATTTATTATAATTATATTAAAAAAATTAAATTACACTCTTTTCTTTTTAAATAGCTTATTAAATAATTAAAATGACCGAACAACTAAGATAAATAATTTATACATAGAAAAAAAATATGCGACCAGCTATACTCGGTCGTGCGAAATAATGTACTCGTAAATTATGAAATAATTGTGATTTAATAAATTGTGTATTTATTTTAATTTTGTATTGTTAGTCTGGGCCAAGTGCTCATTGTTCTAAGATTCGTTGTCACGAATTTAACTTCCGTGCGCCTTGCACCCTGTCACCTGGTTTTTTTTCATTACAATTAAAATAGGAACAAATCGCGAATTTAGACATATCTACGATAATTAAAAAGCTAACATTCATATAACTAAAATGATATAGCTAGATCTAAATTATGTGTCGCAGTACCTATGCAAAATTAAGTTAAGTGGACACTTTGGTAGCCTGTACTGAAAAATTGTTTCGTTTTGTTATTTTGCTCACAGGACCCAACGAAATGTGAAGTGATCCCTAAAAGTGTATCCACCCTTTCTGAAAACTCCCACCAATATGTACACGACTTTACTTTGTAATGACTAACACGAAGACAGTACAGCGACCCCGCTTTCTGTTTTTCGCGTCCGCCTTTTCGCAGTTACAACAACCCCACCATTTATGGTATGTAATTGCTTAAGCAGTTACAAGTGGCACCCACCAATACGATAGATACCTTAGCCGATAAGACGCGAAGGACTGTAATAAATAATAACATATGTCACATTTGCTGGTCACCTATGCGATTATAATCAGTTCGTATTAATTTCAAATGTGAGAACTAATAAATTTAATTAGCGGTTCAGTTAATGGTAAAATTTTGATACTGTTTAATACTAGATACAGATTTCCAGGATTTCAGGAGATAAGGCGTATAAGGAGGCGGCGCGGCTGGCCGAGGTCGGAGTAGGCCTCGTGGTCAGCCGCATAAAGAGGTTAGGCTTCGGGTAAAACTGGAGAAGACCGAAGCCCTCCTCTTCCGCAGGACCGGACGTAAAGGACCCCCTCCGGGTGCCACCCTCCTCATAGGAGGAGAAAGAGTGAGGGTGAGTTCCCAGATGAAGTACCTGGGACTCACCCTCGATGGAGATGGACCTTCGGACCCCACTTTGAACAGTTGGGGCCGAAGGTCCTGAGGACGGCAGCCGCGCTGGGAAGTCTCCTCCCGAACCTCGGAGGACCCAGCGCGGTGTGCAGGAGGCTGTACTCTGGGGTCTGTCGGAGTATGGCCACGTACGGTGCCCCCATCTGGGCGGGTGACCTGTCTCGCGGCAATCGCGTACAGCTGCGCAGGGCGCAGCGGATTGCCGCGATCAGGGTCATCCGGGGGTACCGTACGGTCTCGTGGGCGGCAGCTACTGCGCTTGCCGGCGATCCGCCGTGGGAGCTCGTGGCGGGGGTTCTAGCCGAGGTGTCCGAATATGTCTCGGATAGGAGGGCCCTCGGAGAGAACCTCTGCCAGAAGAGGTCCGGCGGATCCGTCGGTTAGGTGAGGTAGCACTATGCCGGAGGTGGGAGGAGGACCTGGCGCATCACCCGTACGGTTTACGTACAACGGGTGCTCTGCGCCCGGTCCTGAGCGTTGGATGCGCAGGAAGCGCAAACCTCTCACCTTCCGTCTGACGCAGGTGTTCACGGGGCATGGCTGCTTCGGGGACTACCTGTGTCGGACGGCCCGACGGGAGGCTGATGAGCGGTGCCATGATTGTGGCGCTGCGGTGGACTCTGCCAGCACACCCTGGAGGTGTGCCCGAGATGGGCAGCGCAGCGTTGCGTCTTGGCATCCGCCATCGGTGGAGTAGACCTGTCGCTTCCGAGCCTCGCACTTGCGATGGTACGGAGCGACAGGTCTTGTCGGCGGTCGCCTCCTTCTGTGAGACAGTCATGTCCCAGAAGGAGGCCGACGAGCGGGTCAGGAGGAGCCTCTGCGCTCCCCTCCTGACCCGCTCGTCAGCCTCCTTCTGGGACATGACCGACACACAGAAGGAGGCGACTGTTGTCCAAGACCTGTCGCTCGAGACCATCGCAAGTGCGAGGCTCGGAAGCGACAGGTCTACACCACCGATGGCAGATACCATGTCATGGCGCTGCGCTGCCCATCTCGGGCACACTTCGAGAGTGTGCTGGCAGAGTCCACCGCAGCACCACAATCATGGCACCGCTCATCGACCTTCTGATGGACTGTCCGACACAGGTAGTCCCCGAAGCACCCATGCCCCGTGAACACCTGGGTCAGACGGAAGGTGAGAGGTTTGCGCTTTCTTACCTTATTAGCTATCTCTACATAATTTTTACTATTCTATTAATTGCTATTCTAGGTTTGTAGTTATACCAGTAGTATGTCCTTTCAGCATATGTGTCCTACTGCTTTTCTGAGTTCCTACTTCTGTTAAGAGAATACTAGGTCCACCCCGCCCTAGTGCGGATTGGCAAACTTTACCTTTCCTTGAAACTTTAATGTAAGACATACATATAACTTTCCTCACGAAAAAAAAACGGGGTTGAACTTTGGTTGTTAACGTACTGTGCAACGTGAATGGCATACACCATATGGTGATGGGATAATGAAAATATATGGTGTACACCAGTGTATATATATATATATATATATATATATATATATATATATATATATATATATATAAATATATATATAGTTACAAGATTTTATTTAATTATCATCGGAATACGTCACGGATACAGTTTCAAAACAGGATAAGTAAGACTGCTAAGGTGTAATGAAATCAATTAACTATGGATTACGAACAAGTTGGACGTCTGTCGGACTCTATAATTACATCAAATCGCCAATATAACTCATCCTGGCTTTATGTGGCGTACGTTACTCGTTGCTGGCTTAAACAGAATAAACATTGAGTAAAGGCAAGCTTCATTCCATCAACTTTTTGTGTTACAGCATCCGTATAAAATTTTAATGTATTTTAAACTTTATTGCTAACTACGCAGAGTTGCAATCTTCTTGATTAATTTATAACCGTGAACTCTGGTATGAATACTGTTAATTTGTATAGTGATTTATTCTGGATGAACTAGTCGTGTTACAGTTTTGGTGAAAGAATTCGCTTGTAAATGCTTTCGGTATTCGCTCATAGGTTATATGATAATGATAAACAGTAACACTCTTGAGCCAGGGGGGTAGGCAGAAGCGATAAGGATGAGGGCCTTGGTCGTCCGCTGAAGTGGACCGGGAAGAAGGTGACATCGGCTGGCCCGTGTCGCCTTGCGCTGCGAAGGCACAGGGGGCGAGGGATTAACCTACTCTCTACTCCCCCTCCCCTCCTCCGGACGTGCTCACATAAGAGCACAGCCTCACTATGCACCGAAAAAGGGCCACCGGGAGGGTTTTTAGTATTATTATATATACATATTATTCATATATCACCATTATGTAATTCGTATCTAAATTTAATTTACAAAAATCACGATTTACCAAATAAAAATCCGGGTACCATTTTTTTAAGTAAAGACTTAATATACAAGAATTAATAATTATGTAATGGATGCCTGCCTCGATGGTTCCTTTCATTCTGTTCCCTTTGAAATTTTAGAAAAATACGATTTCAAAAGAATTTTGCCATGAATACGGTCTTTGGAAGAAATGAAGTGTACTTTTGCTGTGTTCTAGTCGTTCTTTGACATTCGTTAATAAATCTAAGAAACGCTCCAGCCCTCAAAATTATAATGAAAAACAAATATATTTACCGACCTCAAATCGAATCAAACGCTATTACGCGCGGACGCCCTCTTTGTATTTCTGAATTATCGTAGGTATGTTACGTAATAGAGTTAATCAGAACGAAACTCTCATTACACTACGCTAAAAGAGCATCCTTTCCAATAAAAATGAATCATAGAAATCTGTTGGCGTGATATTGAGTTATTCGTCCATTTGTGGCTCACATACTTAATACAAATTTAAGACTTATATGGTTTTCTCATGGATCCCACTGTACATATATATAGGGGTTGAAATTATCGCAATAGTCACCCTATCACCTCCTAATGGTAGACGACCAATTACCATTAACCCTGTATATATAAGTACGCATGTATTTACTCTAGTGCGGATTGGCGGAATTCACATGTAAATTTTCTGACACATCAGTTTCCTCACGTTGTTTTCCTTTACCGCCGCGTAGTATTTTAACACTTCAAATTCATCATCATCATCATTTCAGCCGTAAAACATCCACTGCTATCTTATAATAACCTTCCATTCCATTTTCAAATTAACCTAACTAACAACGAGCTAAACACATCAGGTCGCAAACCGTGTTTTGAATTCCAGATTTAAATTCCACATAGTGCGTTCACGAAAGCAATTTAAAAAAAGTCATCGAAAAACAAAGTAAAGAAACGCTGAGAAATTCCAATCTCGATTAGGAGTGGACGACTTTTTCAAAAGAATCGCCTCGCTTACTATAATCGTTCGACTCATCTTACCTTTAAAGCATTTCAATAGGGTTTTAGAAACGGTTTGCGTAGCTGTAGCTAGCAACACTAGAGCTCGCTATACGACATAGAAATTTTTAATTGGCTCTTGCGGCAGATAACTAATTGTAAAATTGATTTTTGTCCTGCCTACGTTTAGATATTTCAATGGTTTTTCATTACCGGTTCATTTATTCATATCAACATGCTCCAGTACGTCGATTGTCGTTTTAATTAACGACAATTAGTCGGTATCGATATCATAAAGATCTCTACAAGCCTATTTATTGCACAGGACTTGCTTAACACTTTTCTGTTTATAATCATAAAAAATAATTAACATGTAACATAATGTAAGAAAGACGTTTTCACCAAGTTTAGATGCCATGGTAATCTCATCGTCATATATCGGGCACAATTATCTAAGAAAGTATTTTTTTTACGTAAAAAATCTATAAACATAAACTCATCGATAAATATTAGCTAGGATTCGAATTCCCGACCATAAGATCGTGGAATTGATCGCTTAGCCATTAGGCTATCACTGTTGCCTATTGTAATAGTTTTAATAGTTTAGAGCCGTGGTAGATCTATCCAGCCGGTCGCCTCAAGTTGCGTAGTAACTGCTGATTTGCGCGGTGAAAATAACATCGTGAGGTAACCTAAAAAGAAAATTTTCTAAGACATGGAAGTCTGCCAATTCGCACTAAGGCCGCGAGGTTGGCAATGCCCTTGTATTCTCTTTACAGCGAAGGCCTGTGCCAAACATTAGGACATATATAGAGAATGTAACTTTAACTGCCTATTGTCTATATATATAAAAGAGAATATGTGTGTTTGATCCATATTGGCTCCGAAACGGCTGGACCGATTTCAATGAAACTTTCAGATTGACTTGACGAGTAATAATCAAAATGTAAAGTTTGGTGACGATCGGAGCACTTCTCTTTTTGAACTGTCAAATACAAATTTACTATGATGACATTCTATTATTTTACAACCCTAATTTGTAATGACACATGCGTTGTGTATATTATATATTGTGAGAGTTAAATTTAAATATTTGATGTAGGTTTATTGTTTAAATAAAATAAAGCAAAATCATGCCCGGACAAGCGGGCTGGGTAAGCTAGTACTTTAAAAATATTATATGTTCTTTTTTCATTTCAGTCCGATAGATCCACAATCCACAACATATTGCGTCGTTGCATCTCACAGAAAGAATTACACATCTCTCTGTGCAGCCCAAAGCGATGTAAGAACGTGTCGTTTTGAAAATAAATCGTCGCGTTTCAACTCGAGGAGAATCGGTCCAATCCACAAATGGATGGCTCGAATCAACGGGATCGTTTGAACGGCAATGCTACAGCTACACGTCAGAGCGCTTCCCTTGAAGTGAACAATAAAGTAGATCTGGACATAGATGGATTCAACATATACGAAGGCAATTTTAAAAATGTCTACAGAAAGAAAAAGTTTGGTAAGTAGACGCTCGCTTGCTTAAAGCGTTTTAAAAAAATATTAGGAGGTTTCGATTCGACTGTAATTTTTTAATGTTTGTTCACTAATCCGTCAATTTTTTAACCCTGGAAGCGTTACATTTGTGGTCGTTGTCTTTAAAAAGTACTTACCTAATTTTATAAACCTACCTGTCATAAACCTACCAATTTCTTAACCAACTTTTTTTTTATTCAAACTACACAGATTAGCCAGAGAAGTTGATTTTTACTGCTTCACCAGATTAGGTCGCTTAGCCTGAATCTCTATCGCTAGTAACTCGACACAAGGTTCCCCCGGATGAGGGGCAACCTCGGCTTGGACGGCGACCGAGAGGGTCGAACCACGGCTTGGTTGCTATTTCCTAGATACCCTAAGGACTTTTAAAAGCTAAACTAACCTTGAATGCCACTTCGAGAATTCCCAACTAACAAGCAATTATTCTATACATTTAAATCTCTGGAACCTAAGGTCAAATATGCCTACAAAATTGATATGTGATCTAATTGAAACCAAAACCTTTCAAACAAAAACAGAAAAATTTGTATACCTCCTGTATTGTAGTCGGGTAAAATATTTTCTTTTTACAACAGGTCGAAGTACAAAAGTCAGCGGTGAGGATCCTTTGATAGCATGCGTTGGTGATAGAACTCATCATATTATAGAGAACTTGGATCCAAGCACAGTATGTACTTTTATTCCCATTTACAATGGATTTTCAGTAACAGTATATTATATTGATGTGCAATTTTAAGTGCCGATTTACGTGCTCGGCGGTAAAAGAAATATCGAGGGAAAACCTATGTATTTAGGCTGAAATTTTTACAACGTGAAGTCTGCCAAAAACATAGCTAACAGTTAGAAGTAATTGCTTCAAAGTTACACGTCAAATGTATCTAATTAATTGTATATATATAAAAAAGTTAAATAGTCACAGTAACCTAATATTTGAGCATATGTCCGTGTCCCATTGTACGGCACAGGCCTTCTCTGTTGTGAATAATTCTCTTTTCTTAACTCAACACTTAAAATTGCAACAAATAAATTCGATTGGTCGCTAGCGTACTATGCAACATGTTCGCAGACAGATTTTTCGGACTATTACACAGACTACTGTGACAACGCCACAGGAAGACTAGACAAGACAAAGGCAACGGCCGCATCAAAAGGAAAAATAATAGAGTACAACTTAAAAATGGCCATGAGAAACAGAGACGCAGCGGTCGCGGAGAAACTAATAACAATGCGATGGGGCGTCCACGACGCGTGAACCAAAGCATTCTCCAACATCACCTCCATCATCCAAAACCGCCCGGACACTGAAATAACAACGGCCCTAAAGCCGACATATTAGCCGTATATGAACTGCCTTACACTCGTATCTACAATGTAACTTTATATTATTTAACAGACCTACTTTGTAAGCATATTCGGAGTTTCACGTGACCGACGCGCTGGTTCCCTCTTAGCCATTGGCAGTGTACGTCAACGAACATCCACCGCAAGGAGACTGCGTGAAAATGTTCCGCTTAAAAATGAAATCAAAGGAAAATCCGTTTACTATTTCAAGGTAAGTAAGACATGTCGTGTTAGGAACGAACATTACATTATGTATTGCATTGGGCAAAGCTTTTGGTTCGGGAAATATCTCTGTCCCTGTACTATAATAATACACAAGCAAACATGTTACAATGTACAGGAGCTCTATCTCTTTAACCAGGTATAGTGTACCTGTATCTCAGAAGACAGTGCCTTCCATGTGTCACAATCAGTAAATTCTGCGTACATTAACTTTTTAAAGTATTCAATAAAAATAATAATGATAATAACTAAAAAAAAGTGTGTGCACAAGGAAAAGAACTACAGTCAAAGACGAGAAATGACGTGAATGTGTAGTGTAGTGTGTGTGTGTTTGTGTGAGTGTGTGTTTGTTATGACGTTACTAATATATTTTCAATTTGGGTTGGTTGGTTGGATCCTGCAACCATTTTTGCCACTACGTTCAAATTGAAACATTGTAGTCAGTAGAGTAATATCAGTATTTAGTAGTTCCTAAAAGACTATTAAACTAATTTATAATGTACTGTATGGAACTGATCAATAATCACCTTTTCTGGAGTTGGTTCAATAAAATTCTGTGTGCTATTCCAGACTATTATCTCTCTTTATGCCAAATCCGTTCATCCAGATCCGTTCCAATCTGTACAATTCGCAAATGAAGTCGTATATGATACGATATCATACATTCGTGAGCAAAAATAAAGGGTCGGAATAAAGGGTGGATTAAGAAAGTTTGAATATCTCGGAAGATAAAGATGCTAGCTAACTGAAATAAATTATGCATGATAAAGAAATAAATGTTTATATGCTAATTATATTATTTAAAAAATGATACAACACAGAATTTTCACATTACAATGCAATATGATACAGTTTCAATGCAACTTGCACCAGCTCGACGTTTTAAATCGATTTTAAAGTTAATTGTTTTGCAGGCAGCCGTGGGAGTCGGGGGTGGCATTTGGGTGGCGATATCGACTTGCGGTGGTGCGATTGATATTGAAGTGCTTGTCAAAGGAAAGAAAATTTATCTCGCTAAGGGCATAGGTGTGTACCATTCTAATACAAGTATATTAACGAGTAAAAATACTAACAGACTTGAAATCGAATCAAACGTTTAACGGGCTATAACGTTATGTAGTTAAAGTTAATTAGTTAATAGTTAATAAAACAATTCGTCTTTGATTGGACGTAGATATTACACAATTTGGAATTATTCGTCCATTCGCGCATATACATAATGGAGCATATAGCAAAAAATCTCGATCAAGATCTTAAGAGACTTTCGCTAGATGGCTGGGCAGTACTCCTGGACACGGCACGCATCGTCAGGAGGTTTCTCTCTGTGTCTTCCTAACCATTGTTCGCTTGGTTGTGGCCCTGTTTCGTTGCCGGTGGCACACACTAGGTTAGATTTTTATAATGTTTTTATATTTTGTATGATATTTTTATGTATTTTACTTTTTATATAAATATTTTTAAAACTTAACCTAAGGTTTAAAAAAAAAAAGAATAATCTGAAAATAATCAGGAAAATAACATGAGGTCATCTAGCGACAGCCGCGAAGCTTATGGCCGCATTATTAGAGATTTAATAGTACACTTTCGATCACACAGAGCCGCATTCGAAATTCTTCGTGCCAGCGCCTATAATGGCATCTTCCGTACAAGACACCAGCGACGAGGGTTCAGTGCAATTCGACTCGAGCTCGGAAGAAGCTAAACTTCGATATGTGATACGCGTATTGCCTAGCAAATGGAATACAAACGAAGCTGTGAATATTGAGGTATATGTATCAACTATGAAAACGACAACGAAAAATTATTCATAAAAAAATTAAAAGTATATTTACGAGTAGAAACAAAATCGGCTTCAAATATAATATAATAACCAATACAATAATAAGGCGGGACGCCCTATTTCTACTTCCGAACTCTCGGAAGAATATTACGAAATAGAATTAATCAGACCCTAACCAAACTCTTACTGAACTACCCTTGAAGTACATAATTGGCAATAAAAAATTAATCATTGAAATCGGTTGGCGTGATATTGAGCTATTGGTACCCATTGCCCAGTAATTTCACAAAATTTATGATATCGTCCTGCCAATTTCGGCAACAACGGATCCTCAATACTTCCATGTGATAAGACAGGTGATGGTGATGGAAGTCTTGAGGATCCACTGATGTGTGTCTTCCAGTCGCTTGCAATTGTTGCTAATTGAGTACGCGTTAGCAAACCTTTGTTAAAGTTGTAGAATACCACGCCTTAGGTTTATACCAGTTCTACGTTTCTGCTCAAAAGCGCTTAACTTTGCCCAAGATTCAGCCACCCAGTTCGCTGAGCTGCCATATATTTCTATTATATTATTTATTATACTGCTCTAGAAATCGACAAGGCATAACACCGTAATCGCACTACAACTAGAGTAATACGATGATTTTTTATTTTCCATAGATAGTGACATCAACAACGAGATGGGGAATCAGTTTACCAGAGCTCATTGATGATGGTGGAATCGTAAGAGAACTACGGCCCCGGCGCGCCTGTAAATCTGTTGACGTGGCGTTCCTACCGGCAACACACAATACCACTAATGTAATTAGGTGAGATTTTTATAATTATCATATTGCTTCTACATTAGGTAAAGGTTGACAGAGCTATACCTGGGTGGGAGCGAGCAAAGCGGAATTTCTTACCTACAACTTCTTTACGTACGCCTAACTTGGGGAGTAAGCTGGTGAATGTGTTACGAAACGAGTGGTGTGAGGTGAAGAAAAGAATACACATTTGAAACCAATCTATTACAGTCAAACAATTAACATTCTATCATTACCAAATACATCAAATTTTAAAACACACACAACTGGCGTGCCATTGATACGCCATTGGTAAACTATAGCTACACTAATGAGACTAATTAAACGGGAATTTCGACCACTACAATTACAATGAACGTTCATTTTGTACACAATTGGTTTAGCATACTCTAAGCCCAGGCCTGTGTGTATCACTTCTTCAACAATCATGTATATACTATATTTATGTATATATTATACATATATAAACATATACGTACATATAGACAGAGCTAAAGAAGTTTTACTTCAGTCTTGTGGTCTAAAGAAGACTGTTTTTTTGGGAAATCGTGTTTAAAAATGTACACAATGCCGGTTTCTTTACTAATGTAATTACTACCGGGTTTTTTTAAGATAAATGTCTTAGGAATAATCGTTATTATCACAAATAATAATCGGACTGGAGATAGATATATATAATATTAGTCGCTTATATTCCAATTGGATTAAGTTACCAGAGAACGATTGTCATTGCGCTCAGTGTATCTTATGGTTATTCATATTCTTGAAAAATGTTTTATAATAATAATAAAATTTAATTATTAATTTTGAAATGTTGTATCTATAATTCATAATTAACTTGATCATCATTGTAAACAATAATTTAACTTTATTAGTTCGTAATCTAACTTCTAATTAATTTTGTATAAAGACTTAGGTAAATTAAATTCGTTCCTTGTGCAACGTAACGCCGTCTGAGTAAAGTGAGTGTATTATTTATTGGACTATTTCATTATACAACACCTACAGGTTATTACACTCTCGATGTATTTTTATAATATTTTTTTTTATTCCACAGATACTGCATCGTAGCACGGGAAAGTCCAAACAAAGACAACGGATGTGTATATACAAGTAAAACTTCAAAGGCACAATGTGTGAATCATATGCAACGAACACCGTATGTAACTTATAAAACATTTCTATACATAATTAAGATTTGTAGATGGTGATAGGTGGCATAGCCCCTAGGTCGCTTAGCCTGAACCTCTATCGCTAGTAACTTGACACAAGGGTCCCCCCGGTGAGGGGTAACCTCGGCTTGGACGGTTACTATGTTACGCGTAAACATTCCGATCCGACGGCGCCCGAGAGGGCCGAACCACGACTCGGTCGGTTCCTATTTCACGGATAAACTAAAGGACATTAAAAAGCTTTTTTTTTGTTAACGGGGAGGAAAACTTTAAAAAGATACCCCGCCTTCTGGGGGGAAGGCGGCGGTTATGTGGGGTTTTTACCCACTAAGGAGGTTCCCCGGTGGCCCTTTCCTCGGTGCATGACGAGAGGCTCCGGGATCTCCAGTGGAACGCACCGGAGCACTTTGCACTCTGCTCAAGGAGAGCACGGCCCGGAGGGGAGGTTACGCCCTCCCCCCCTGTGCCCTTGCAGTGCAAGGCGACACGGGCCAGCCGATGTCGCCTTCTTCTTAGCGGACGACAAAGCCCCCCCCCCCTTCTCGCCCAGCGAACCCGAGACCCCTTTTGACTAAAAGCCTTCTACGACAGGCATGGGATACCGTAGTCTTATTCTTAAGAGCCCAGAACTATAGGGCTGCTCCATCTCCTAACGGGTTCGGCCCTCTCCCGATCCCGTTCGGCGGTCTTCTTCTTGGTCATTACGGACTCGCAGCAGGAGACCAGCGCCTTCCATCTGGATTTCCCCGCCAGCGCAGCCGCTACTGCCGCCGGCGGGGAGAGGTCTTGCCCGATCTGCTGGACCAGGATCCGTCTCTCCGTGTTCCACGCAGGACACACGGCAAGCGTGTGCTGCGCGGAATCCTGGTCGCAGCCACAATAGTGGCATTGTGCGGTCGGTTCGCGCCCTATCCTGTTACATTAAAAAGCTAAACTAACTTTGAGTGTCACTTCGGGAAGCGTTGGAGTGAATAGCCTTTATCTCTATTTGGAGCTGAGCATCAGGGTCACGCAGGCTTGGACTATTATTCCATCCATCTGTATGCTTTAACTGGATTACCTACTGTATCAGTATGTCAAATGAAGTCATTCTGAAGGCTGGTCATTTGACAGCAGCTAAACAATTTCAACTGAAACACTGAGCAGGCATAGTGCATTTGAGAAACGTTAACCATCCCTTTAGTATTAACTGATCACTGCTGATAAAGGAACTTTCCCGAGGATTCCACCGTATAATGATCCTGTAATTACCTAATTATGCAGGAGGCAATAACCAAAACCAACATAATAATAACTTGTTATTACTATTATTACTTTCGACTTTTGCAAACCAATTATTTAATTTTATATTTCAACGGTACAAAAAATTCCAAACTAAAACTGATTTTCAATACGAACTAATGAGATTTCATCTAAGGTTTAAAACTTACCAGGAAACCCGAGAAATGTTTCGGCTACAAAATGTCTCCCGCGCCAATATGAAATAACCCAAAAGTGAACTTATAAAGTTGCCAACCTGTTTCGAAGTTAGAATTTAATCCGATAAACGTAGCTCCGACCACATAGACTATTAATACGAGTACACCTAGACTTGCCCTAACTTTCCGAAATACTTTCCAATTCAATTGTATAAGTTTCGACAAAGTTGCTGATATTTCGTAGTAGAGTTGTAGTTAAACTTATAATTTTATATTCTATATCTATTCATTAATAATAATATATTTTTGTTTAATTCCGAAGCGTCATTATAGCCAAATGATTTAAAGTACGTACTGCGAATCGTAAGTACTACGTTCGATCAGTTAACAAGAATGTCAGTAATGTTTGTGAAAAAAAACACAGATAAAAACAAGATTAAAAATTATATGTCACGTATTTTATTGATGAATATAATTTACATAAACTATAATAAAGTAATACTCATTGCATTAATAAATTATAGTCTAATAATTATAATCCATTTAAGACCAACGTGGGACACCGAAATTGCTTTCTCCGAGTGTATCTATTTGTTTTACGACCATTCAAACTGACATTTTTGTCTCGGTGGGCTCACCTCTTTTCACTTATGGGATCTAATAAGCTTCATGAATGGATATCAGTTGCTGCCTCTGTCTACTCCGTTAAAAACATGGGCGATTTTATAAGATTAATTAAATTCAATAAAATTTTTAATCAGTAAAACACAATATATTAATGCCTGTCATTATAGTTATTTCCCTTTTTACTTTTAAATCATTCATCTGTTATTTGACCAGTGCCAACTCTTTGTCACATAAATAGTTTAGACACTGCATTATTAATTATACCTTCTTTAAAAATAATTGTATGAATAAACAAATTTGTTTCAGTGCAAGAGCTATAGTTAAGAAGGTGACAGGATTGAAGTCTGGAAGGAAATACGCCATTCAAGTGACGGCTTTCAGTAAGGGGTCTTCAGTCCCTTACAACATTCTATACGTCGACACCAACGCATCATGCAAAGAGGAATGATCAAAAAGTCTATCATACTTTCACGTAGTTAAATCAGTATTAGTTCGCCCTGGCCGGTAACGTTTGTTATTGTGTTTATAAATTAAAAAAATCAGTAGGGCCCTTTAATATAATTTTCTATTCCTATATCTGTATAAATTGTTGCAAATATGCTTGAGTGTTGTTTCTAATTTAGATAAATTTAAATTATATATAAGGTTACGTTAAAATATTGTAAGTCTAAATTGAAAATATTTTTGTGATCTTTTAAGTACTTGAGCTCTATTTTATTGTATATACTATAATTGTATGGCCTTTAAGCAATGCAGTAAACGTAAATATATTACAAAGCTCGTTAATCGAGTTCAATATTCGTTAATGAAAAAATTGCAACCACTTCGCAACTATATTTTTTTATTTTAAAAATAATAAATACCTATTGTATTATTAGAATAATATAATTTCCAATTTTTATTTATTCACTGTAAACTTTCAAAACAAGCAAGTAGGTAAAATATTATAAATCTCATATTATATAAATTTACCTAATATTGTTTTCTGAAGTATATCAAAAAGCAATTTGTTTTCTACTATACACCTAAAGTATTTTTTAAGTTCTTCGATCTAAAGTATACTTGGGTGCAGCCTTTTATTTATTTTGTTAATTATTTAGTTTATATAACTGTACAATTATTTTTTTACGTTTATTCTAAAATAGTATAAAATTATAATTTTGTAATGTATAAATTGTGGCATTTAAATATTATAATTTAATAAAACAGAATCCGTAAGTTCCTATTACTTTTACGCAATGTAATTTTTAGATGAAGCAAAAAAAATAATAAAAAATAATCTAATCGCATTTGTGCTTTAATTTATTTAATTTTAAGGGCCTTTAAAAATCCAGATATGTATCGTAATAATCCAGTTTTGAATACACTGTGGACACGTCGTCACACACCTTGGCCGATTGCCCGCGCTGGGGGGAGGATAGGGCCGCGCTCGTAGCGGCAATAGGGAGTGACCTCTCACTGCCAGCTGTGGTTCGTTCCATGGTCGGTAGCGAGGCGTCATGGGATGCGGTAGACCGATTCTGCGACTCTATTATGTCGCAGAAACGGGAGACCGAACGCCTATGGAGCGGGTGCCTAGGAGGCAAGACGCGGTCGAAGTGCGTAGAAGGCTCACCGCCAACAGGCGGGGCCGAGCACAAGACCGCCGAATGCCTCCTTAGGCCGGGGAACCTGGCGTCGCGACCGACATGGGCCGTTGATCCGGCGCCCCCCTCGGAGAGGGTTCTCACAGGGAACGGCGGCGCGTTTGTATTCGACGCGCCGCATTGTAGTAATTGTCTCAGGGGGTGCTTCACCCTCCTAGGTAGGGCCCGGAGTACGGGCACGGCCGGGGGTTGCGGAAGAACTGTGGGATGTTATCCCGTGACCCCACATACATGGTCGTATGGGGAATACCGTGTACCGACACTACCGCCGTCGCCGGCCCTTATGGCTTCGGGGTGTGCATCCGCATTTTGTTACACACGTTTTGAATAAACACAAATACATCGACACTGCACGATTTATAAAATCTGTCAACAAACATGTCACTTCCATATATTTTACAATTCGTTCTTTTAATGAAGATCAGAACGTGCAAAAATTCATCGCGCTTAAAATAAAATAAATGAAATCCAAAATTATTAACGTTCATGTGAAAGCATGAAGAGTAGCTGCGTACTTGTAACTGTTGTTGTACGTGGTCCCCATCGTTCGCATAATACTATACGAATCGTACGAGTATCATACAGCTTTGACGCCAGACCACAATGATCACGTTTGACAATTTTCCTTTGAACGGATGTGAGTTTGTCTATTCTCCTTCCTTTGATTAGCAACATCAATTCCATTTCAGTAAGAAAGGTATAGAAGAGCAAAGTATGACCTTATCGGCCATCAGTTTAAGTAAACGTTCTCTAATATAAAAAAAAAAAAACATTGCTATTATCATTATGAAATAGAATGGTTAAAATATAAATATAAAAATATATTTATATAATATAGATAATATATAGATACAATATTAGTATCCGAACGAAATGAGATAAATTGTCAAATAGTTTGACAATCTGTCAATTAGCAGATTTTTCTCTTAAAGAAAATCTAAAACCAAGAAGTAATTTTTTGTATTTCAAGTGTTACGTGATTAATATGGCCGTGACTGAAAAGCAGTTTTTCGGGCCGCTGACTTTGCACCAGCAGAGTAAAGTTCCTACCATTTTTAAGTCTGATGAACCGATGGAGTGTGTATGCCTCTTGTGCGATGAAAGCTTCGTTTTACCTGCGTCTGAATTGCAGTTGCTCAATCATTTGTTCGTGTCACACCGTTTAGTTATAGCCGATGTTAACCAAATAGCAGATCTGAATGCTTACCTCCGGTACTGGAGGATGCGATTAAAAGGTCAGTCTTAATATTACTCCTTTTATTATATTTGTTTGGTAGGCTTATGTTCGCGTGATGTGAATCATTTCGATCTCGAATATATGACTACCTAGTCGGGAGTTGCCGACTATTGTATGTAAACACAAGAACAACAACTTAAGACAACGGCCCGACACTGAGTTTTTTAGTTAGAACTACGGAGAGACGTTAGCACACTTCCATAGCGAAGCCGAAGCCATTCACCCCTTTTCCTCGATGAGGGCGCACAGGAACACGAGGCTTGTTTATACAACGGCAAACACCTCTAAGTGTGCCGCCTAGGCCTCGGTCATGAGGGTTGGAGGAGGGTGCAATACACCCTTCTCTGTCACCTGGCTCTCTGGGTGCAGTTTGGTAGATCTGAGGTTCTGAGGGAAACGGCACTGAGTTACCTTAAGCTTATTGGTCTAATGAAATATTACATTTCATTTTTCCAATGAAGATATAGGGATGTGCAGAATTGGGTATCCAATTCAGGATTTATATTTGTTATGGGGAACATCTCAGTCAATTTTTTTTGTAAATTATAATTATAATATTAAAATAAAGAGATTTTTATCAATTACTTATTGAAAGTTTAATTTGCAGACCATGGTCTACCATTCTTTTGCACCACAATGCTGTTAAATAACAAGCCAGATGGTACTAAATCAAAGGACGAAGTATATTATCTTCTAAGTGATGTGCTACCAGAAGACAAAGAACTACGTACCAATTTACAGCAAACAAAATTAGAAAAACTGCTCGAAAGACATGCTTTTGAACGAGAAGACAAGACTTACGTACGTGAATGTTTATTCTGTCGATTTATGTCTGATACAACCAGAGCAAGTTATTTAAACCATCTATTTGAAAAACACAACTTCCATGTAGCTAAACCTGACAATTTAATATTTATAGACAATCTAATAGATCTTGTTGCATCTAAATTAGAAAATCTTCAATGTATATACTGTGAAGGCGTGTTCAAAGATCGCGTGATTTTAAAAGAACACATGCGTAAAAAAGGGCATAAACGAATCAATCCAGCTAACAAAGAATATGATAAATATTTTTTAGTGAACTATTTAGGTGAAAAACCTACAAAAGTAAAGCAGAATGCCAAAAAAAACTTATCTAAAAGCCACACCACAACATCAAAGAATAATGAAGACTGTGATCAGGATTCCAATATTGACAGCGATCCTGATTGGTCAGAATGGACGGAAGAAAACGGCCCTTTGATCACTTGCCTTCTTTGTGACCATACTGAAATGGAATATGAAAGTATTCTACAACACATGGAGCAGAAACACGAATTTTCATTCACAAAAGCAACAGCCGGGTTAGACTTCTATCATAAAGTCAAAATCGTAAATTTCATACGTAGACAGATATATTTACGACAATGCTTATCATGTGATACTAAGTTTGATGATGCAAAGAATCTAGAAAAGCATTTAAAAGAGACCAAACACTGGGAATTACAAAAGGAAAGATGGGATCAACCGGAATACTATTTTCCTACATATGAAGATGATTTATTTTTGTGTTTCATACAAGATGATGATGAAAGCTGGTGGTCCGGTGATGAAAGAGAGGTTGAAAATAGAAACACCATGTCTGATGATATATCTAGGGAAATGGCATTGTCAGTGTTAGATGATTGAAAAATAAACAGCTGATTTATAGAGGCTTGAGATATACAAGTGGCAATATTAAATATTTATTTGAAATGTTCAAGATTTGTGAGTGATACTTGCAAATCTTAGCATCTGAACATCTTAGCCGTGATGACAAGAGTCTAGTAATCTAGAGTTTATAGCAAGTTGGAGTGTCAGGAGTGTTCAGCCTTGACAATTTGTATCTATTGTCCATATACATGACATACTCAGTTATCCGTATATATAGTTATCAGGTCGAAGTGGAATAGTATTTTTCCTTGGTGCAATATTTAACATTTTTTCAAAGTTGATTTTTAGAATTTCTCAAATTCGATTGGGCATAAAATATTGTTGGCAAGTGCTGCTAAACACCATTTTAGAGGCAGTTTAGAATGATTATTGGTTAAACCAATATACTAAATCCTGAGTGCAGGGGTAAGGTGGCTAGTGCTACTTCAATGTTTCACAGAATAATGGAGTGTGTGTAAGTACTCATTTTGTCTTTTATTGTACTTACAGCATATTATATTGTATACATACATATTATATATTGGAATAATCTGTCTTCTCGTCTATGAAGTCCTGGATGGTAAGGCACACTAGCTTAGTAAACTCATATTACTCTTTAAAACACCCACATTGTAATTGGAGGGAAAGACCATTGTGGGAAAACTATTGCTGTTCTTTGCGGTATGAATAATGAAGGATGAAGCATAGTGATTTGTTCTTGTTTGAGCTATGTTTATAACAAATGCATGAAAAATTGGATAGTGGAATTGGGATGGGGAATTTGATCATATAATATCTGGGCACACTCCAAAATACATTCTGTTTAACACCGAAAGGCTCGATTATAATATATATGATAAATGATTAAGAGGCCAGTGAATCAAGTTAAGAACTTGGTAGTCAATGATTTAAACTGCTTTCTTTTGTAAATAAAAGTAAATTACTAGGTAATGGTTAGAAGGAATTGGTAGCCCCATACCATAGATGAGAATATTATATGATATATGAGAATAGATTATTATACCATATATAGAATATCCCATGAGTGGCAAAATAATTTATAATAAAGGATAATTTATTTAAATGTTGTATAAACGTAAATCGTAAGTGTAATTTAAAAAGTAGTTATTTTCAGAGACCACTTCAAAATTGCTTTGTTTAACCAATTTTCATATATATAAATTTGCAAGGAAAAAGGTGGCTCGCAATGAAAGTATTTAAATTAATAAAATAAACATTAAATTTGATTTCGTTTTAAAACCAGTTTACTGTCATTAGTAACATTGAATCTATTAATAATTTATAGTACATGAAAGGATATTTATATAATTTATATTTTATATATATCCTTTCATATACAGCGGTGATACTCAAGCTTTTTTTAAATGGGACACACATATGTTAGTCATGAGGACCTATATACTCAGCGCACTCTAAATTTTTATATTGATCATGAAATTCGATGTGTAATTAACAACCAATGGGCCAACCACAAGTCCTGTAGGACGAAGTTTAAGTATAGCGTGCCTACAGTCTTACAGGACTGCAAAGAATTGAGGGTAGGCCCCATTTAATTCTCTTCAGAGACAATCTCTGCAGCCAAGATAGTCAGGGCTGGTGGGTTGTCATTATATAATAGAACTTTCATCGACATCAAGAATCTCTCTTTTCTCTATAGAAAGATTTATAAGCTTTTATTTATGATACCTCTTTAGCTTATGGAGTTAGTTTTAAATTAGGAAATAATATGAAATCCGAGTAACAAGGAGAGAAGCTTATGCTTTTTAAATGTGGTACTAGAGAACGATATTGAATAATATGGAGAGAAAGCTAGAGGGAGTATAGTCAAAACAATGGAAAGGAGCAGAGAAACCCGTTTGAAATTTAGCCTCGAAGAAAGGAATGGATGTGGAGCTAGCATGGTATTTTATGTTAAAATAATGGATATAATCTTTGTTATTAACGTGATATTTAAAATAATAGCGAAAGAAATGAAGAAAAGTAACAGAAAATATACATGAATAAAAAGGAAATAAAAAAATAAGCCAATAGAGAGAGAGAGAGCCAAAAAATATCAGCATTATTCAGTATTTCACTTGCCTTCTCAAGAAATTAAAAAAAAGTAAGCACAAAGAAGAAAATGACGATTGTTTTTAAAATAAGAGCAACTTATTATTGAAATCACTCTCATAATATTTCTTAAATTTGTTTTTCTATTGTTACTTTTCCTTTAGCCGGGGCGAAAAATCACCAAATAATATAAAATTTCTCCTTATTTTATAAAACCATGAGGGCAATGTGTATTTGGGGTACATACTCTCTAATTGCATTCAAAACAAAGTAAAGCCTTTAGATGGGAGTTAACTACTTTTAGAATGGTATCATTAGTAGCCTTTAGTGCAACATCGGTTCTGTGACAGTTAGCTTCTGTAAGTAGTGGTAACACCACTCGAAAAATAGATTAAAAGGTTGCAGTGGGAGATACCTAACCAAGCTTCTTTTTTTTGCTAACGGGGAGGAAATCTTCAAAAGATACCCCGCCAAGGTGGCGATTATGTGGGGGTTTTACCCACTAAAACCTTCCCAGTGGCCGATTCCTCGGTGCATGACGAGGGGCTCCGGGATCTCCAGAGAGAACGCACCGGAGCGAGGTTACTCCCTCCCCTGTGCCCTCGCAGTGCAAGGCGACACGGACTAGCCGATGTCGCCTTTTTCCCGGGTCCACCTTAGCGGACGACAAAGGCCCTCACCCTTGTCGCCCAGTGAACCCGAGGCCCCTTCTAGTCGCCTTCTACGACAGGCAGGGGATACCGTAGTCTTATTCTTGAGAGCCCAGAACTACAGGGCTGACCTAAGTTTCTGCCTTAAACTTTGTTGTTAAGTTAATTTTCAACCGACTTCAAATTAAGGAAGTTCTCAATTCGTCTGTATTTTTTTTGTGTGCGACCGCATAACTTTCGACTGGGTAAACCGATTTTGATGATTCTTTTTTATTTGAAAGCCGATGTTTTCCATGTGGACCCAAATTTAGTCCACTTCTGGGGTCACAATGGGGTCCACGAGAAAACTGAAAAGTGTTAAATTTGCATCAAGTATGTCGGCCACAAATGGACGAATAACTCAATATCACACCAATCGATTTAGGTGATTCATTTTTTATTGGTTGATATTCTTCTAAAGTAGTTTGATGAAAGCTTGGTTAAGTTCGATTTCGTAATATTCCTACGATAATTCGGAAATACAAAGAGTGTACCAGCGCGTAATAACATTTGATTTGATTTGAAGTCGGTTTTTGTTTTTACTTGTAAATATACTTATTATAAATAAGTTAGAAGTTCACTTATTACTTATTACAACCGATTCTGTTCTGAAAGTATTGCAGAAAACATTATTTAAACGGAAAAGTACCGATATCTTTTTCATTGGCTCCTTTTAAGTAGTTATTGGTTTTTGGAATTTTAACAGGAATTTGAACTGTAAAAACTAGTCATATTTATCCTCTAACTGTATTAAATATGCATTTATAAAGGTAGCAAATGTTTAAGTATATAGATAAGCTATTATAAATATAATTTATGGCATGTCATTCTAATGACTGCAAGTCATACTATGTCTGTGTATAAATTGGCATAAATGGCGTTATGATTTGTGAAATTTATTATCTTATCAAAGTCTTTGTTGCCAATAATTTTCATACATTTTAAAATACACAATTTTATATTTTTATATGAAATATGAACTGAATTTTATATATATCTAAATACACAGGTATTAGACGTCCGCTTCCGAAAACGATGACATACGATAGCGCTAATGCACCTTTGTTGATGAAACGGAAAAATAATCCACCTGATTTAAAAAATATATATATTTTAAAATTTTAAAAACTCGAGCATCAGCGATTTTGACTTTGTGTTTATTTGCTGTTTTTAAAAAACATTTTTTTTTTTTTTAATCAGGATCGATTTTTTCTCCGTCCCACCATTAAAAGTGTCATTAGTAGTCTGTTTTCGTTTTCGGAAGCGGTCTCCTAAACCATAAATAAAATTTAAGAATGTAAATATGTTTTTTAAAAAAAGAAGTATAGTATTTATGGTATTATGTTCATTAAAAAGTTACAATACTTTTGTAACGTTAATTTTGCGTATTTATTTATAGTCTTACAGATTTTTCTAAATTTTTTATTGGATAATCTTAATCATTCCAAAGCAATTTAAGGTTAGTTATGCTTTCTAGAATTTATAGTAATCTGGTTGTATCAGTAGTTAGGCTATGTTGGACAGCTTCGAGTTTATAAAAAGTATGCTATTACCCCAAGCTGAAGCTTCTTCCACCCTTGTATATCTGTATGATTAATATGTAACTATATATAGTGATTGATACAATCCTTATCGAGGTCAGATTATTGAGTCTACTAATTTGGAAGCAAGTGTTTTAAATCTATTTAAAATATAACCGCTTTTTGAAATATGTAATGGTGAGACAGATAATTAAAAAGTAGTACACAATACGTCTGTAATTCTATATGTTTGTATTATAAATTAATTTAATAAAAGTAAATGTTTTTAAAAACTTTTTAACTCTTTTATTGTACTTATCTGGTGTATTAACCGTTTTACAAAGGTGGTTATTCAGAGAGGCTCATTTTGCGAAATAAACAGTGGTAGTAATCACTATTAACTTTTCAAATGTACATATAGTTGTTTTTATAATCCTTTTCCACCACTCCTTGCGTGAGGACACTCATGAGAGCAGCTTGTCGTCGGTGACTATATCTTATTGTATAATAAGAATTTAGTTTTAATTATGATAATAGTTTAGAATTTCATGCGTTACAGGCAATAAAACTAATACTGTATTAGTAAATGCAGATAAATGTCTAAGTCCTACTTTTATTTTGTTTGCAATTTTTTTACATTAATGCATTGCTCTTTAAATAATGTAGGCGCAAGATTGTTGAAATTTAAATTTATCGTTAGATATTTGTTTATCGTATCGAACAAAAATGTCGGAAGCCACAACATTGTAAGCTATCCTTATTGAAATTTGTTATACGAGTAAGAGGGAAAGAATTTCTTATTGGATTATATCTTTGAGGAAAAAAGAATTTGTCTAAGCATACGATATTGGTTCAACCGTTACAAGCACTCGAAGGGCATATTGTATTTATCTTTATGTGTTTTTTTAGTTATCAAAGGTTAAATGTATCAGGATTTAACTACGATTCGGTTGAATGATTGAATTACTGTGCTTTGTTTTATAATTTATATTTTACTATTAACAGCCTACAAATGGGCATTTGCCTCATTTTTAAGAGACTGACTGATAGATTAAGATTAGCAAGGAAAGATTAGTTATGAAAAAATGATGACAGTAACAGATTGAAACTGCAGTTAAAAAAAATGGGCTTATATACTTTTTTAAGTGCCCCTATATAATAGAGGTGAACTTTCCGTATGTATTAGTTATTGATATAAATTAAAATATCATATTTTTATATAAAATTTATTTATTTAAAATTAATTGTTTTGACTATCCTTTTCCAGGCATTTTATTATTTTATTGTAAGTAATTCTTTACATGTAATTAAAAACTATTTTTAATGATGCCAAAGATCTATAAATTCTCACAAGCGTACATAAGTATACGCACCTGTAAATATTCATAATACTAATTTTAATAAAAATAATTTCGCAGTTGCTTTGCATGCCGCTAAAATACAGCAACTAAAATAACATCTTGACGAAGAGGTATTGTGAAATCGACGTAAGGAGAATATATTTTTAAAGATTCTTAGCTTTATGGTGGTGATAGATTTCGCAATAAAAGGTTTGGTGAAAAGGTGTTCACGATTGAACATTATTTCGGTCTACGCTGTGTGAGTCTAAAGGGATTGAGGGCTTGTTTTGTAGCTTATGTATAAGAAATGGTTGCAAATATTTCCACGCCTACGAAGAGAAATTAACGTCTCTTCGATTATGTCTAGTTGAAGCACAATTTTGTTTAGGGGAAGAGACGAATGAGGTCATTTCCTGTTCCCGCGTTCCGAGTTATATCCGGCGGGACAAGAAAAGAATATTTTATCCATAATCATAAATATATTTAGCAAACTATTCTCAAATATTAAAGTCAGCTTATTATTATTATATAAATTGAATAATAATTGGCGTAGGCTCAATCACAGCGTGATTTGAATGACTAATTTTTAATAAACAAGTCTGGTCTAGTAAGTTTATTTAATAATAAAAATCTTTATTGGTAAAGGCATTGAAAAAATATGATGTCCCTGACTCTTGATCTAGATATAACGTAACCTGTTTTTCAGCAGTCAATTTGAAATACGAAGGAGGTTCTCAATTCGTCTGTTGGAATGTTTTTTTTTATGTTTGTCAACATAACTTTGGACTGGGTGAACCGATTTTTGTGTCCTGTCGCTGACAGATCCGGGGCACCCCGCCCATAACGGCTGATGGCATTCGCGGAATGTTTAGTGTGTAGGGGCTGCCTAGGCCGAGTCCCACACATCCCTCCGGACCCACCCAGGGTACCGGAGTATGGTCTATAAAAAGATTCCCCCGCGTGAACAAAAAAAAAGGGTGAACCGATTTTGATGATTCTTTTTTTTTGTTTTAAAGCAATTCTGACAATGGCATCTATCAGAAAACCATATAAATCTTAAATTTGCTTTAAGTATGTGCGCGACACACGTACGAAAAACTTTAAGGGTAGTTCGATGGGAACTTGGTTAGGTTCTGATTAATTCTATTTCGTAATATCTTTACGGTAATTCTGAAATACAAAGAGGGCGTTCGCATAATAGCGATTAACGTTTAAATCGAATTGAAGTCGGTTTTGATTTTACTCGTAAATATACTTGTCAATAAATCAGAAACTTTTTAGTTTCGATAGTGGGAAACTTTTAAAAATAAATAATTATTATTATACATTCGGCCTCGGTTTTAACCTACTTCAAAAAGTAGCACTTGTAGCGCCGCGATTTTTGGGCCGATTTGACTCTTTGTTCGAAAAGTTTATTTTAAATAATACATACTTACAGATAATACTAACTAAAAAAAGAAATATTTACAAAATAATAGGCATTTTACAAAATATTTACAAGCGATATAACTGTGCCAAACCGTCATCGCTTGGCAGCGTGCCCAGAAGGCTGGTAGCATTGTCACGTTGTATGGTAATGCTTAGCCTATGTACAAGGTATAAGCCAGCCCGGTCACCAGATGTGTCGACCAACTTCTTAGCTATCACATTAAAAAGATGGTGTGCACTAGGACCCCGCGGACTTAAAGTTTCTACCCCAAACGGCTCAAATATGGAACCTCTATCGAGGTTACTATATTTGCGCCGCTTGAGGTTTTCTGCAGTTACAGCTCCAGTCACAACAGAAGATTCTGGAAGATGTTACGGTGCCAAAGTATCGACTCATGTAGCATCCCATACTAAAGGCCGTCCCATCTTCCAGGATATAGTACCGTATGTCTCTTATCATCACTACGTAACTAAATGAAGTTTAAAATTGATAAAAATTTAATTAAAAAATTGTACTAAATGGACCAACGGGTAAAAGACTCGTCCCAAAAATTTTCCTTTTTTATCGTTATGTATTTTGTTGTAGCCTGGTAACAAACTTTGGAATTTATAAATTTTTAATAAAAAATTGAGGGTTTATTTTATTTATCTACGGCATCCGTACGCGACTTATAATATTTTTACATAGTCGGCCGTTTTTTATTGCAGCCCTTAAAATGATAAATGGAAGTCATGAAATTGTTACGTATGAAACGAACCTCATTCACAAGATTTTTTTCCATTTTAACAGCGTGAATGTGATACGAGCAATTTCGTTAAAATGTTCTATGTGGGACAATGATATTATAACGGATGTTTTCATGTACCTCCGCTCTAATAAAAAAAAAATTTAAATAATTACTAGATTAGTTTCTTTTGCAAAAACATGGTAGGAATTGATATTACACTACACAACAACAGATTTAAAGGTCGATATAAGACGTTGCTTCTCAAACAGCAAGGGCAGGGATTTTAACTTCCATTGGTGTTTTTGTGAATTCTGTTTTGTTTGCTTGTTTCTCGTGTTTTGATTTTTACTACATCGTTCGTTGTTTTTATTGTGTTTATGTCATTTTAATGGGTATATATATTTATATATGTATTTTTTGTTAGTATCTCTAGTATATTTGTTAGTATCTCTATCGCTAGTAACCCGACACAAGGGTCCCCAGTGTGGGGTAACCTCGCCTTGGACGGTCACTATGTTACGCGTAAGCATTCCGCCTGAGAGGGCCGACCCACGACTCGGTCGGTTGCTATTTCACGGACAATCTAGGGGACATTCGAAAACTAAACTAACTTTGAGTGCCACATCTGGAAGCAATTAGTAAGAGCAAGTGTCCGGGCACTATTGGCTTAAGGGGTGGGGAGGAGCCGCGCTGAAAACCAGTGTTATGGGATTTCATAAAAATACGCTGAGCGCCGTCCTATTTGTGTGCGTCACACTGCGTTATTGCTACTTTTGTATTTTGATTTTTGTATCTGTTATTTTTCTTTTATAATTTGTTTTGTTTCTTTGTAATCATACGTGACGAAAGAAATAAACTATTTTATTTATTCTATTCTAGTCTATCCAATTTTTTGAAGATTGAAATTGAAGTGGAGGTGGGCGGGTCACACATCACGGTTTTCCGACTCTCGGTGGACAATAACAGCGACAAGATGGAAGGGGCCAGAGGGGATAAGAAATCTTGGCAGACCATTCAAACGGTGGGCTGATGATATTACCGAATCAGCAGGGAAGGAGTGGATCAACATAGGCAGGAATAGAAGTGCCTGGAAAGAGACGGAGGAGGCCTTCACCCAAAAAGGGGTATATCTGCACCAGTGCAACTAACACTACTAATATATAATATAATATAAGTTAAATTCTAACAATACTTATAAAATTTTGTAGATGTTTTTTTTTATGTTATCAATTGAAATTTGTAGATATGGAGAAAAATAAAGGGTTTATTATATTATATTCTATCCAATACAAACGCTAATAATATGTTTCGCTTATTATAAGTAATCATAAGAAAATTTATAATACATTAACGTCATTAATTATCAAAGCTATCACTTCAGTCATCTTAGTATTTTAGAGTCATTATGAAGATAATAATAAAAGTGAAAAAATAACAAATCTAACAACATAAATATTTACAATAAACGCAATGACAGTTATTAACTGTGATTATTTCGTTGGGACTTCCCCAGCACTAGAGATGTTGATTTTTTTCTATTATATCGGTTTCATTACGCTGATTGCGTTAGAAACAAGCATTGTTTTTGCTCGATACCTTTTTCTGAGAAGATAAATTACTTGCTCATTAACATTTCACTGCTACTGTTAAGGGTATTGTCTCATTTGTCATGTCACGTTTCCAACGTAGTTTAATGGTTAGAAGTCTGCGTCTCAGTGTTTTGGTTCTATTCATGTGTTTTGTATAGTACGCAATTTTATACAGCAATTACGCTTTTTATTACCGACTTCTAAAAATACATATAAAAGTATTGCGTGCGCACGTCTTTAGGCTTTTAGAGGTTCAGGCTAAGCGATCTAAGAGCTGTGCCAACTCTCAAATCCGGTGAAGCAGTAAAGGCCAGCTTCTCTGTGCCAACTGTGTTAGTTCGTCAAAAAAAAAAACGTCTTTAGGTAGTCCCGGGCACCGCATACTTGCGACAGCATATGCTGAGACGGTGTCCGATATTAGCATCATATGTTTTGTAATATTTGTCCGTGTAACTTTAACTGTGTTTTGTCTATTTTTTCATTCTTTTTTAATGTGTGTTATATTCTGTCTGTGATGTGTTTTTGTATTGTGATGCCAATAAATAAATGTCTATGTCTAAAAAGAAATTAATATATAAATTCGTCTGTATGTTTTTTTTTAAAGTTTGTTGCCTCATAACTTTAGACTCGGTGAACCGATTCGGATGTTTCCAGTTAGGTTCAATTCTGGCAAATAATGGCATCCATGAGAAAACCATACATAAGTCTAAAAGTTGCATTAGGTATATGCCCAACAAATGGGCGATTATTTCAATGTCACGCCAACGGATTTCGATGATTCATTATTTATTGGAACTGTACTTTAAGGGTAGTTTGATGAGAGTTTGGTTAGGTTCTGATTAATTCTATTTCATAACATTCCTATTATAATTCAGATATACAAAGAGGGCGTCCGCGCGTAATAACCTTCAACGAGTGATTCAATTTGAAGTCGGTTTTAGTTTTTACTCGTAAATATATCTGTGCATTTATGGCCTCAATTAAAAGGTGAAAACTATGTGATTGGGACGAAGCAGTCCCGGAGAATATTTCTCTAAATTAACATAGAGATGCTTACAGCTTATTCATATTCGTTTTTTTGACGAACTACACAGATTGGCCAGATAAATTTTGACTGCTTCATCGGATTGAGATGCATAGCTTTAGCTTAGGTCGCTTAGCCTATCACTAGTAACTCGACACAAGGATCCCCCGGGTGTTATTAGTCTACGTAAACTTAATAATAGACTACTTATTATTATTACTACAAATAATATTAAGTTTACAATGGGTTTGTCAGAATTAGGACCACAGAAAAAGCACCAGCTTTTAAACAAAAAAAGAAGCATCAAAATCGGTTCACCCAGTCGAAAGTTATGATGTAACAAACATACAAAAGAAACATACAGACAAATGGAGAACCTCCTCCTTTTTTGAAGTCGGTTGTATAATAAATAATTATTATAATTATGTATATGGAGAGTAAATCATCGTGTACAGGGAGAATTGAATGTCTTTCTAATAAAAGTATTTTCGACACTAGTTCTGTCACGGAATTTAATTTAGGATCATGAAGCCTCAAGTGGAGAGAAGATATCTTTAAAACGTGGCCTCGTACACAACACGACACTGGAGATTTATAGCGCTGTATAAATTTAATAAAGATATTGAGTCGTGACACATTCGAACCGGGTACCGTAAATATTATTTTTTTTCATCATAAATTTTGCCGAATTGATAATAATAAAATATTAATAATAAAGTTTATTTGCATCAAAAAAATGTACTATACATATAAAGGTGAGTCCCTTAACTCACGAATTTTGGACGAATTGGTGGCATTAGCCCTTTGGATGAACTGGGCTATGGCGTCATTGCTGCTGTCTGCGTAGTAAGCGCAGCTGATCGTGTGACGAGATATTGCCTCGACTGCATGGGGGACACTGTTGTGCAGGTGTAGGTGCTGTGTTGACGTGCGCACGATCACTACTGTCTCGTACGTTAGTCGATGAGCTTGAGAGTCTCCATGAAGACGCCGAATGGTCGTCTCAAGTTGCGCAAGCAACCCGAGTTCGATCCCAGGTGTCGGTACCAATGAAATCGTTTGTTGCAATTTTAATTTACTAGGCGCTTGGCTGTGAAGGGAGTCGTGGTGGGTACACCTACATGTGTTAGAAAATTTTCTAAAGCATGTAAAGTATTTCAATTCGTACTAGGTCCGCTTGGCGACCCTTATACTATCTTCACAGACACAACACTGTACACAACATAGACCGTATATGGTAGAAGGCATTGAGGAAAGACAAAGACGAAGAGGAGGAATTGATACAGAATTTAAAATCGAGTTCAATTCAATAAAATTAAATCGATTTCAAAGTACATGTTAGTTGGTTAGTACATGGTTAGTACGCATATAAGTTGCCATATTAACGTATTCATTACAATCTATCTGTCGTGAACAAAGTTCTTTGGTGAGTAGTCTAGGGTCAGCTTTTGATCCGAGTGAAATTAAACTTGCAACAAACAGAAACATAATGTAATGCGAATTTCATTTCACAATACCTTTTTGGTATAAAATGACTTATATTTTTAATTGGTTAGATTAGGTTACACTTATAATATAATAAATAAATATATAATAATAATTATTAACTAAGACTGACCAGAGAAATGCATCGTTCTTGACCCAGCTCCGCAAAGACTAATTTATCTACCATATGACAATAACGCAGCCTTTCGTATATCAGCCTTTGTCTCATTGTCCCAATAAAAACAAGTATGTTGACGAATAAAAACCGACTTCAGTGATGGATTGACATCAAACGCTTTTACACGCGAATGCTCTGTATTCGAATTTTCATCCGAAGTTATAAAAGACGCCATAAGTCATTTGTGAAAATATAAAACCACTTTTTTTCTTTAACTCACGTCACACGTCTGTTACACGTCCCTCATATGTCCCTTTGCGTTTTGATATCAAAGAGGATTTACGTGAATAAATCACGACTATACCGAAAACAAAACTCCGTCAAAGCCATGTTTTATTTAAGAAAAGTCTTAATGCTGGCAGGCATGGATATCTTTGGACCTTGAAAACGCGAAGGATTCAGAGTATTTCAATATTTATAAACACTTTTCCATAACGATAAAAGCCAAGGTCCAAATCTGTCCATTGATTTAATATTATAAGGGATATAAAAGTGACAGGTAATTATTACAGCGTTGGCATCCTAAGCTTCATCTTAAGATCACGAAAATTAGCCGAATTTTAACCAGCTTTATAAAAGGTTCTCAATTCGTAATTATTATTTTATTGTTTCAGCACCCGTTATAGCGCCGTCAGAGCTACCAGAGAAATTAATAAGGTCCCATATTAATTTCCCTGGTGTAGGACTTAGTGGTCCAAATATGTACCAGAGAACCTACGGAATCCTAAAAATCGCATAGGACTGTGATAGAAGGTTCATGAGAATCAAAGATTAGGTTAAGTACATTTTTTTTTATATATAAAGAAAGCTAGCAATATTTCTTTTTTTTTCAGAAATATTACTAACAATCTTGTTAATCATTCCAACTAAGCTTAAGCTTGTGCTAGGAGATGGTTCACGGCAATAGTCGAATGGTGGATTCGAACCCACGACCTTACGATTCGCAGTCCATACCCTAAACCATTAAGCTATTGACGCTTCAATTTAATAACAAGGAGCACGCAACACGAAAAACGGAAAATAGACCTTTGTAATATAACGTTCTAGCGTACCCAGTCCGCTTCGCCAGGCTAGATTTTGCTTCTTAAACAATAAACTTACATCATTAAATATTTAATAGAACTCTCACAATATATTAAATGATTCATTTCTCTCCGTATTCATTCTCTTCTATTCTCTTCTCGAGCGTGTGAAGATCATTACCTACACCCATGTACAAATCAGTAAATACAATATAATTCTTATCATTTAGGAATTTACATACAATATACTCAATTGTACTTCAATATGGTTCATAATGACATAATAATACACAACGCATGTGTCAATACAAATTTGAGTTATAAAACAATAGAATATCATCATAGTACTCGTAAATAAAATGTGTTTGACAGTTCAAAAAGAGTAGCGCTCCGATCGTCACCAAACTTTACAGGATTACTCGTCAGGTCAATCTGATGATTCTCTGAAAGTTTAATTGACATCAGTCCAGCCATTTCGGAGCTTATACAGATCAAACCCACACACATTCTTTCTTATATTTGTACATAAACGAGTTAAAATTGTTACATAAATTGAATAATTTTAATGAGTGATCGTTATTTCGTTTCGTTTCACTTTGAAATGGTTTGTCTATTACAGAAATGACTTCAATTTCACTACGCTTTTGATTCTGTCTTTCACCCAGTCGAAAATTATAAGATATCAAACATAAAAACAAACATGTAGACGTATTGAGAACCCTTTTTTTGAAGTCTGTTGAAAAGCCGTGTAGTTCAGAGTCCAGGTGGTCGCCTCAAGTTGCCTAGTACACCCGAACCCGAGTTCTATCCCCGTTGTCGGCACCAATAAATTTCATTGTTGCAAATTAAGTGTTGATTTACACATATATAAATAGACTGTAATTTTAACCACATGTATTACAAGTTCCATAAACGTAGACGTGGTTCAATGCTCCGGTTATGTTAGCCTGCGGGTATAGTGTAATGTTATATAAAACGGGAATTCTAGGAGAAACAAAATTGTAACAGAAAATTGTTATCTCTAGAGAGATCCACGAATTTATTCAATTTGTAGCGAAAAAAAATTTCAGGTTCATTTCTGCCATAGTGTCAGAGGTTTATATTTACATAAAATTTGTACATTCTTTGAGTTTATTTCAAGAGGAATGTAAATGTTAAACTCAAATTTCCTTGTATAAAGTATTATACTTAGGTGACTGTGTAATTGAATTGACTGTGTAGTTGAATTCTCTTTTGTGTCCTGTCGCAACGGCTGATGGCATTCGCGGAAGGTTTAGTGGGTAGGGGCTGCCCAGACCGAGTTCCACACATCCCTCCGGGCCCACCCTGGGTACCGGAGGATGGTCTGTAAAAAGATTCCCCCGCGTTAACAAAAAAAAAAGGTGACTGTGGTATTTTATTCATAAAAAATATGGGTGTATAAATATGTCACTTAGTTTTGTTTTAAAAGTTTTTAATGTTATTTTTTGATATTTATTTGTTTTTTGGTTAAAAACAATATTCGTCCGAAATTCGTCCGTATGTCTTTTTATGTTTGTTACCTCACAACTCTCAAGTGTGTGAACTAATTTTGATTTTTTTTTAATTTGAAAGGAAGCACCAGGCTTCCCGTTTCGTTCCATTTGATGCAATTCTAACAAAATCATCAAAAAGCCGTATAAGTTTTAAATTTCCATCAAGTATGTGTGCCACAAATGTGAATAGTAATAGAGCAGTACCACGCCAACCGATTTCGATCGATTCAGTTTTCATTGGAAAGGATGTATTTCAAGGGTAATTTGATGGGAGCTTGGTTAGGTTCTGATTAATTCAATTTCGTAATTCCTACGGTAATTCGATAATACAAAGAGGGCGTCCGCGCGTAATAGCATTGAACGTTTGATTTGATGTGAAGTTGGTTTTTGTTTTTACTCGTAAATATAATTGTATTTTAGAAGTATAATAGTGTGTGCCTGCCAAATTTGCTGTCTGTTTAAACAGCTAGGGTGGAGAAGAACTTAAGGGATTATTTACTAGTAATAATACGAAGATCAAGCACCTATATTTTCTAATATCACAATCAATAAGCATTTTTCCACACAAGTTTCAGAATTTTTTTTTTGTTTACGGGGAGGAAATCTTCAGAAAGATACCCCGCCTTCTGGGGGGAAGGCGGCGGTTATGTGGGGTTCTTACCCACTAAAACCTCCCCGGTGGCCCTTTCCTCGGTGCATGACGAGGGGCTCCGGGATCTCCAGTGGAACGCATCGGAGCCCCTCTGCACTGTGCTAAAGGAGAGCACGTCCGGGGGGGAAGGTTACTCCCTCCCCTGTGCCCTCACAGTGCAAGGCTACACGGGCCAGCCGATGTCGCCTTCTTCCCGGGTCCACCTTAGCGGACGACAAAGGCCCCCACCCTTGTCGCCCAGTGAACCCGAGGCCCCTTTTAGTCGCCTTATACGACAGGCAGGGGATACCGTAGTCTTATTCTTGAGAGCCCAGAACTACAGGGCTTCAGAATTCCCTGATATATCTTGGAAATCCAAGGTCCTATGTTAATAAAATTTGTGTTAATTTTTTTTTTATTCGTCGCAAGATATTCATTAATATTTTGTGCCACGTCACGTACTTCAATATAAATTGAAAGTGGTCAAAGATAACCACATTTGTGTAATTATCTTTGCTTAAGCTTACTTGAAATAAAGGTCTTTGTGATTATTCTCAAATGAGATTTTTGTCTGAAGACGCTATAAGTTCGTCTATTTCTAATCAAAAAATTTCAAGTTTATTAATTATATAAACAAAAGCTTCTTCGAATGTTTTTGTTCAATCAAGTTAACTAGATCAAGCATTGTTTTGTTCTGTAATTTCATCTCATTTTCTAGCTGTTTGCTCTTACTAAATGAATTTTATGCTTCTAAATTACTTGAATTATATCAACGACAGTGAAAGCTGGCATATTTAATTACAAGTATGATTTGAGCCGTGGCAGTGTCCGGGCAGTTGTCTCAAGTGCATAGTACACTAGCAACCCGAGTTCTATCCCCGGTGCCGGCACTAATAATTTTGCTGTTGATATTTTATGTGCTGATTTACCACGCGCTCGGCGGTGAAGGAAAACATCGTGAAGAAACCTACATGCCTTTGAACATTTTTCTAACACATGTGGAGTCTGCCAATCCGTACTAGGGTTACGTGGACTGTGCCCTTATACTCTCTATACAGAGAAGGCCTTTGCCTAGCAGTGGGACATGTATATTATTTATATAAAGGCTGTAACTTTATGCTTTCATGATTTAAAAGTTTGTTTACAAAATATATATACTGACAACAGTGACAACTTATCATCGTATCAAGACGTCATTCCGACGGGTTGTAATAACGTATAACCCGCAATAGTTAGCTTGTTACTTAACGGCTAGTTACTAACAACAAAAGATATTGTCGAATTATTTTTATGGTTGATTGTATTGGTCTTAATTAAAAATAAAATGTAATAATCTTCTTAGTTGTATAAAATTTTTGGGCCATGAAATATTAATAAAAAATGGCTCGTTCTACCGGTATAATGTAAGCACGATTCTTTTTCTCGTTATAAGTGAATCCCACGTCCGTGTAACTGCTAGTTAAATAAACTTATTGTCAGTCAAATTATAAATTTACGCCCAGGTCTCAAGATAATTCTTTTGACTATTAAACGATTTCACCGGCGTCGTAAGCATTAAATATTAACATAGTTAACGCCTTCAACTCTGGGTTAGTTGTTTTAGATTTACTTCCATTAAGTAAATTTATGCATCAGACAACAGCTTGAATAAAGTGCTCTTTTGTTGAACTCTGTGGAACTTAAATGCAAGTTTAAGTACATCGATATAAGTAAATCACAGCACTCTACTGGAACAAAGTTAAATGGAACTTATAACTCAGGGATTAGGGTAAAACAAATAAATTGTATATTGATTAAAATATGTTTCAAAGGCTTAATCCTGGATTTGACTCGCGACCTTCGTTGCCAAGCTCCTGTTAGGTTGATTTTAAAGTGCGATCAACAATTCCTTTGGCAACAGGCACCAGGGTAACTTGCAGAGATATTAAGAGAGTGGAACTATGGAAGGACCGAAGAAGATATCGTCTAAATATTAACCAAAGCTCTGCCTTCGCCTTCGCAGAACCACTCTATATAGACATAGACATTTATTTATTGGCATCACAATACAAAACACATCACAGACAGAATATAACACACATTAAAAAGTAATGAAAAATAGACAAAACACAGTTAAAGTTACATGGACAAATAACATCAGATGGGATTGTAGTCAAGCACTTGCTTAGAAAGTATAAAACATATTAAATTAATTCTTACAAATATAATTTAATCATTAATGTACTTGAAATTGTTGCTGTATATTCTCAATTGATTTTCATCGTCAAACGAAGAACTAAGTTTTTCCTTTGAGGGTTCAAAGAAAATTTAATAAAATCAAGCGGTGATTGACGAATTTGATAATTTAAAAATATACAAATTACACTCTCTTAAAGAACGATCAGATTTATTCTTAATAAAGGTATATGAATTGCGTATGAGAATTGACGTGAGAAGAGACGCTTCACAACATCTGAGATGATATAATACAATCATTTTATACTCGTAGATAGATGTCAATATTGAAAGCAAATACTTCGATGAAATTTCATCTGATTTCAAAAGTACACAGGCATATATCGACAGATGTTCTGTTTGCGTATTCGGAATTAAATGGAATGAATTGTAGGCACGAATGGTACATAAAGTTTATTTTATTTGTCAACTGATGTACTCAATGTATACATAAACTATACTACAATAATTCTGCTTACATTGGACATAGAAATATTCCTTATTGGCAGAAAATGAACACATCAAAAAGACAGAAAAAAAATACAGTTAAAAAAATGGATAAATAGGACATAAGATATGATGCCAATATCGGACACCGTCTCAGCATATGATATCGCAAGGATGCGACAGCGCTGGTTTTCAGCGGTGCCCGGGACTACCTAAAGACGTGCGCGCAATACTACTTCTATATGGAATTTCTACAGACAATAAGAGTATAATAAATATGAGACATGAATAAAACAGTTTTGAGATTAAAATATATTTTATACAATAAAAAATTCCATAAATAAATATATTATTAAGTCAAAAAAAATAAATAATATGATAATAAAACGTATAAAGTTTAAATTATATAATGAAATATTGAAAATATTGGAAACAACAAGCCACCGATATCGCGGGGATATTATCTTTTTGTAACTTTAACATCAAGTGTTTTAATTTATTTTTAAATGCGTTTACAGATTTACTGTCTCTTATGGGCGGTGGCAAGATATTCCAACACTTGGTGGCCAAGTATCTGTATTATTCGTAGCCAATTCTAGTGCGATAGGACGCCAATACAATTAATAACTACAATTACGCCTAAAGCAGTCTCTTCTGAAGTGTATGAATGTTTTGAACGGATGTAAAATATAATTAAGGGTCTCCTTCAAAAGATCTCGCGGCTTATCACCAACAAGATGAATCAAGTTAAAGACATGACTTTCTCCAAATTTTACGCGTTCATAAAAGACAAGCTAGACAGAATTCGGGAGAGGAGGATCATCATCATTCGTGATGGACCGACACTAGAGAGAGAAGGCGTCTTCAATCTTCTAAATAAGTAATATGCTCTCAAGTACTTTAATCTGAAAAGCTAAAAAATTAAGATTATCCTATTTTTTCAAACCCGATTGGCGTAAAAGCATTTTATAATTTTATTTCACAATTTTAGAAGGTACACGACAAAACTAAACTTCTAAGGCGCGTTATTAAAAAATGATGACGGTATCGGATTGAAAAACTGAAAAAAATTGCTTATACACTTTTTCAAGTGCTCCAAATATGTACCTAAGAGCTACGCCACCTCTCAATCCGGTGAAGCAGTCAAGGCCAGCTTCTCTGGCCAATCTGTGTAGTTCGCCATTAAAATAAAAATCCAAATATGTCCGTTATATTGATTTAAATTAAAATATTATTTACTGACTGTGTGGACTGTGTGTCTTTATTTTATTTTATTATTATTAATTATTTGCATGCAATTAAAAACTATTTTTAATGATGCCAAAGAAGTAACTTCTCATGCGCCTACACGGACTCATTTTTCTATAGGTGGATAAACCGTTTTATAGCAAATATCCGAATAAATATGTAATAAATCTTTCAGATACAATGTTGAGAGGTCTTGTTGAGACAATAAACGGCTATAAATAACGATAGCAGTCTAGCACTTACATAGTAAATAACGGGTTTATTCCACTATCGGTTAATACATTGTATTGAGCACGGCTTAACCAGTTATTCTTTAGGCAATTCCAATTGAGATTTCACTTTTTTAATTTGAAATTAAAAATGGAATAAATTTATTAAATCTCCAATTCCCGTGCAATCTTTGGTCTACAAGTAGATCGAGAACTTTGTTTTATTTAGTCGGAAAACTTAATTGAGAAATACGTCTCTGCGATTAAATTCGTAGATTTATTGATATTTGCGTAGACAACCGCAGGCATATTTCGAAGTATAGGATTTATTTCTTGTATATTTATCTCAAGTTGATCGAAGATGCCGACGTTATGAGACACGTTTGAGGATTCCATTACACCGTTACTGAAGTTATATATTACGGTCCCCCGAGATGTTAGTTTCGGGGTATTTTATTCGCTGGCTTTGTTCGAATCACCGGTTCATTCGTAAAACACACCTTATATAATTTATTAATTTAGACTTATTGTAAAACCTTTAACTACGGTTACCAAAGGCGGACTTGAAGCCTTAGGGGCATTTTCTAGTCGACCTGGGTGAGAGAGAAAAATATATTTGCAGATGTTATCGTCAACGAAAACATAAGATACCACATACATAAACACATAATACATAAATACATACTAATATACATATACAGTATTAAATACATTTCTATAGAAAATTAGGTAAAAAAAAAGTATTCGCCTAAAGTATGTACTTTACCGTCTCATACGAGAAAATATTATGATAATTTCACATACATATACACTCACAATATTATTACATAAATAGATACCTATATACATTATTAAAATATATTTATAGAAACATAGGTAAAAAATAAATATCCGGCTAAAGTGAAAAACACTTGATGACATTTATGCCCGATGTATGTAGATGTATTTACCCTCTCATACAAGACCTAACAAGTTGAATGAAAAGGTAATGTCATTGTTATCTGTCTCAGGGTTAAAGAAGTATGCGAGATTTTTTTGTCGGATATACGTAGTAAGACATTAAAATTTATTTCATTTCCATGACAACATCTCGTTCTTCATAATATTCATGTATTCAAATTTCTCCTTTCGATTGAATCCAACTTCTTATAATAAATCTCGGATTCGATACGGTTACGTGCTTCGGCAATTCATAGTCTTATTTCCGGTGCAAAGACATTTCAAGAATGCGGTTCCCTGTATTAAATTGTCGGGGAAAAAGACCAATAATTTATGTTTTCTTGTTTTGAGCATAAAAGCTCACGGTAGCACTCAAAATGATTTTTTTTCCAAACAAATTAGAACTTCTGTGCAAGCTTCCGTTTGTGATGTGGTTCGGCCTTGTCAGGAACCCTCGAGGTGAAATGCTAACGCGCCTACGGTAACCAGAAGCCTAGATGAAACTGTCGCGGTCAGCTTCTCTAGCAAACCAGCGAAGGTTCGTCATAAAAAAAAATTTGAGCAACAGTTACTTTACTAAAGTGTGCCAAATAATTCCAAAGACAATTTCTTACTATGGTTTGCTTCTCTATTCTTCTTTAATTGTCTTTGTAATTTTAAATGGGTATAGTCACATTATGTCAACATAGTCATTCGGTTGTCTACAGAGACATTTTGGAGAGTGTGCTCAGAAATTGCTTCAATTCCCCCATCCCCGTTCAATCATCGGACTTCAAGACGCAGTGCAGGATTTCATTCCTGCACTGCACCGCACAAAACTGGACTCAATGATTTCAAGTCAATCTCTTGATAAGGAGTGATAAATCAAGAGATTGATATATCACTGACTATCTATGATATTTACTGCAGCGATAATTTAGTGGTTCGAATTACGACTAGGTCGCATTGGCCGCGGGTATCAAGAAACTGCCGTGTACTAAATAATCTTTTTTTTTTAAATTCTCAGTGTAAGGTGATAATCTCACACATATGGGATCTTGGAAGCTTGGTGAAAAGGAGACAGTGACGACTGTCTCTGTCTACTTACATTTTTAAAATATTTATTGTGAAATGTAATAATTAACAGGAGAATGAAATGAAATCCGTTGCCCTTTATTTATGTTCCCTTTTTTCATATTACTTGTATAGGCTTTTGGTATACAACAATGAAGCGCATCATTTGTTTACACAATCGTAAGGCCAACAACGAAAATTAATTAAGCGAGATTGTTTTACAACGGGATGATTCAATCAACTCGGATATTTATCATAAAATCTGACGTAGCTTAATGTTTAATTTTGTTATAGGGGTTGAGTTCTTAGTAATAAGTGTCTCTTACGCATCTTTAATATTCTATAATACAGTATATAATTATACATATATAGCGTCTTATTCTTGAGAGCCCAGAACTACAGGGCGCTGATTTATCTTTACCTAGAACATTGTTTTAAATGTGTGTTGGGATGCGCCTTACTTTCTAAGTTTTATTCCTGTAGGCTGCTTTTTCTGCGTCGTAAATACATTTGAATTCAATAAGTTTATTTACGATTTATAAGTGAGATTTTTCTTTATAAAATTGATTTGTAATGTGAAATACGTAAATAGATAAACTAATAAGTTTCAAATTGTTAAGTAATATCTTAAGTAGCAATAAAACGTTTGTGTGGTGCTCAGAGTGGTGGAATTTAATACAGAGCTAGGATTTAAAAGGAGCGTAGAAAATAACCTCGCAGTGGGGCTTCACAGGGGTCGTTACTGAAATATGACTGTTGCCACTGGAGATTTATAGCGGGGTAAGAGTTTTATGAAAATAAACGGTTTTAATAGATGATATAATAATACGGGGCACAAAATGCTTAAGTTTTATTTTACAATTTTCAAAATAAATTAACTAATACAAAACAGCCTCTTACCATAATTATTTAGAAAAGACAGTAACTCACACTATTTATTTATACTGTCTTTTCTTCGCAATCGCTCATAATTGCTTTATTGATTTGGATCTTTTTGGGCGATCAATCGCATTATTGTTGTTTATTTATTTATTTTATATAATATTATAGTATAATATAATAAATTTTTTAATATTTTCATAATTATTACAGTAAGTTATTTAAAAGTTTATTTTTTTTATATTTACCCGGCAAACGACTATTGGGGTAATGATCGTCAAATCCACATCCCATATAGCGGTCTTTTTTCCTTGCGGCCTTCACGAGGGTTTGGTCATGTAAGATGATATATTTATTATTATTATTTAAGTATATGTTTACTTATTTAAAACTTTCCCTAACTATTTTATTATTCCTTTACATCCTAAGTTTACCCGGAAGAGATCTTATTATTTTGAGTCATTATTTTCTATTTTACGTGACCCATTTGCACCTGAATACTTGAAATGTAAATTTCAGTATCAGGGTGGATCACACGACCGTTGTCTACGTTCCACTGATAGTTTTCTTTTATTTATTATTTTCTCACATAGCTTGCACCCGTTACTTTGTCTCTACACAACCTCAAGGTAGAAGACTGGCAGAGAATGCCTTCTGGCATTAAGTCCGCTTATTTGTACCCTGTTTTGTATTGAGTGCAAATAAAGAATAAATAAATAAATCTTTGAGCTATAAGGCCTCTTGCTCTTATGTTAAAATCCTCGCCGGCTTTTTCCAATAAAGTTATAGATTTTGGTTGCTTACGTAAAAACGCCCTGTTAAAATGGACCTTATAAGCCACTGTCTACCCCGTGAGAGCTTATTTAATATAATGAAAATATCCGCTTTCATGCAACACTCACACACTAGTACAAACAACATATGATATTTTAACATTTGGTGTGTTACGACCCTCTAAAAATGATAAATTGAAGTAATGAAAATGTCCCGCATATAAGGAATCTTGTTAAAAAAGTTTTTCATTAAAATGGGAAGATTGTAATGTAAGAAATGTAATGTACAATACACGAAATTAAAAGGCAAGGCACAATAGAAGCAGCTGTTCGAGTCTGTAACTTAAATTATACGTCTTTGAATTGGGACAAATATGAAAGCGTAAAAAATAAACTAAAGACAACGTCCTTACTGTGTACTTACTCGTAAACCTGGATTCTGGCAGGTAGAAGCCGACATGGAGATGAATTTTAAGCTACCAAGTTATAACTTCAATCACTTCACCACTAGACAATTACAGTACACTTGCAACCTGAGTTCGATCCGATCGAAGATGTTTATAAATATATAGGCTGTAAATTATTTATATATTTAAACAAATATTATTATATATTACACAGCCTTTTGTCCCACTGCTGGGCTTTAAAGCTGCTTCTCTGTAAAGCGAGTATAAGGGCGTAGTCCGCCACGCGGCCTTAGTGCGGATTGGCAGACTTCACATTTCTAAGACATGTTGCTTTCCTCACGATGTTTTCCTTCACCGTAGAGCGCGTGGTAAATCAGTACACAAAAAATCAAGAACAAATTTATTGGTGCCGGCACGAATCGGATTCGGATAGGGATCGAACTCGGGTTGCTAGTGTTCTATGCAACTTGAGCCAACTCGAACACTGAGCTACCACGGCTCGTTTTATTAATGTTATTCCTAGTTTTATTAATGTTATTTATAAGTATAGTTAACTTAACTAAGCTATACCTCACTTAGTTTGTCTTTGTCAACTATGAGACAAGTAACAGGAAATTGTTCCATCAGTCTCTTCTTACACTAAGTGACGTTACGCCCTCGCACAATTTTTCCAAACGATCCAAATTTTTCGTTTACATCATAAAGTATAAAAAACTTCATTACTTGCTAAAATTATTTGTTAATTATATTATAATTAACTGTATTAGTTATTGGACTGTTTCATTTCGCAACACCCACAAGTTATTACATCAGATCCTATATCTTCCTGTATCGTAACGAGAATCGTAACTTTGTGAGCTTACATATATCGCGCTTTCATTTCACAGTCTTATTTATTACGTTATATTACTTATAGGGATAAGACTTTAAAATTAGGGAAGACGGAAGCAAGGAAAAAGTGTTTATCTAACAAAAATCTCCGAGCTTTTGCCAAATTTATTCCAACAAGCTTAGCGACAGTTCAAAAAGCGTCAATCAACAACTTTTCTTTTGATGTGGTTCGTAATTTATTTGCATCCTTAATCATCACTTGTAGTAATTCTTAAAAAAATAAAGTGGGTGGGAGTAGTACACGCTCTTAGGCGCGTGAGAAGTTATACTTTTTTGAAGTTATTAAAAAAAATTTAATCAAAATAAAATAATAAAAATACAGGAAAAGGATATTAAACACAATCAATAATGTTCAGTTTAAATTTGAAAAGTTAAATGACGATAATATTTTAATTTTTATCAATAAATAATACATACAGATTGTTAAACTCAAGTGTATTGGAGCACTTGAAAAAGTATATTAGCACAATTTTTTTTACTGTAGTTCCAACCTAATACTATCATCGTTTTTCAAAATGCTCCTAAATAATTATAACTCAAAAAATAATTTTACAATCATACAATTTCTTTTAAGTCCATATTCCGCTTTATACCAAGCTCATTAGGTCACAAGTGTGACAGGATATGCCTCCATTTGTGGCATATTGGGCACAAATTTTAACAAGTGCAACAAATTAAAAAAAAAAAACATTAGATCAACTAATAATTGGATCAGAAAACGCTGTAAATTTAAGGTATTTCGTTAACATCATGCTGGTCGTTGTTTTAAAATTATTTATAAGAGAGAAGCTGTCTTTGACTGCTTCATCGGATTGAGAGGTGGCATAGCTCTGAGGTTTTTTTGTTAACGGAGAGGAAATCTTCAAAAGATACTCCGCCTTCTGGGGGGAAGGCGGCGGTTATGTGGGGTTTTTACCCACTAAAACCTCCCCGGTGGCCCTTTCCTCGGTGCATGACGAGGGACTCCGGAATCTCCAGTGGAACGCACCGGAGCCCCTCTGCACTGTGCTCAAGGAGAGCACGTCCCGGGTAGGTTACTACCTCCACCCCCCCGGTGCCTTCATAGTGCAAGGCTACACGGGCCAGCCAATATCGCCTTCTTCCCGGGTCCAACTTAGCGGACGACAAAGGCCCCCACCCTTGGTCCAAGGCCCCTTTAGTCGCCTTATACGACAGGCAGGGGATACCGTAGTCTTATTCTTGAGAGCCCAGAACTACTTAACCTGAACATCTAAATTAATGCCAAAAGGCGTTTTATTCTAGTCTACCAGAGGGTTGTATACGTGATATGCACATAAAACGATTTCAATATTTACATAATGAGTGAAAAATAGTTTTATCCTTATTATATTTCTTTGTCCTGAAGAACCTGGTCCGAACTTAAGGACCAAGTAAAAAAATTGCTGTATTCCCAACGGCCCTTGATATTTTTCTAAATTTCCAAAATAAGCAGGCGCCTAGAAGTCTACTGTTGGCTGGCAACACATAACACCCAGCGATTGTTATGCATAATAACTACTTCCAATGATATCTTAGTGATTTACCTGAACCTTATGGTATCTTTAATTCATAATTAATAATTTAGTTGATCGTCACATTAACTTGGCATTGTAAATAATAATTTAACTTTATTAGTTCGTAATCTGACTTCTAATTAATTTTGTATAAAGATTGCGAGGACGCGCAGCTGTGACGGTAATCGTTAAAATAATTCTTTGTACAACGTTACGATGTCGGACTATTTTTTTCCACAAGACCTAAAAGTTATTACGCTACGTTACATTGAACAACAAGTCAAGTTAGTAAAAATGTGTTGAAGGTCTCAACCTTCATTTGATTTGACACGATGTCATGTCAAAAATGTGCAAATGCAATAAAACATTTATTCGATGATTGTTTGAGAATGCGGCAATACAGAAACTAGAAAAAGGTTGATGACGAATTGCCTGTCCGGTTTTATTAAATTCGTGAATACCTGAATGTCCACCGTCGTCGGGAAATATGGGCGTTGCAAGAGTGAAAAATGTGTTACTTTATGCGGGTCATATCATATATCATTTCTCACAATTTTTTACTTAGTATATATCTGTATATTTTAAATTTCGAACGGACCTTTTTTTAAAAAAAGCTTGCAAACTATTATTTATAAGCATATTTTGGTGACTCAGAAATACGTGCATACTAAGTCGCTAAATTGAAAATGCTTAGATTGGCAAAGAGCATGTGCTAAGAAGTCTTGCAGACAAGATGCAGGAGAGTAGACTGCGATGGTACAGGCACCTTAGGAGCTCTTCCTACTACGCAAAGATCTTGGCACTTTCCCAGTTGAAGATTCACAGGAAAATCCAAGAAAAGGTGAGAGAGTGTAGTATCTAGAAACACAGTAGAGTGCAAGATTTCCCAAGACGTTGTCGGGAACAAAGCGAAATGGAAAACCAAGACCCGGACAACTGTCCCCATCACCGTGTGGAACCAATAAGAAACAACAAAAGAAAAAACAAAGAAGAGAGAGGAGTTATTTAACGTTTTGGAATAGACTGTTAGTACATTTTTTATTTATTAGAAAGTATTCAAAAATGCTAAACTAAAGCTTGTGCTTGATGATTTATATCAATAGTCTTTAGGTGGATTTTAACCTACCACCAAACGTTTCCTAGACCGAATCCTAAATCATTAGGCTATTTTTCCATTATTATCACACGCCAGAGCGTAGCTTTTTGTGCGGAAACGCCTACGCATAAACGCCCATGCGGAGCCGATGAAATGTTATGTCTCGCACCGACTAAAACCTAACGCTGGTCGCCATCAGCGCAACCGACGGGTCGTGGGATCTCCGTAAGTAATGCAACCACAACCCCTCTGCGATTCGCTGGGTTAGCCCCAAAACGCTCGTGGACTGACACGATTTCACGGCACCACTCCGTGTCGCCGTCCTTCTCGTGGCGTCTTCTCGTAGCTTAATTTAACTTGCCCCCTATTGTTACCGTCAATGTAAATACTTTTATTCTTAAAATAAATATACGTTTGCCTTGAAGGTCTTCTACCGATACTGGCACTGGATTTTGCACTAGACATCTACTAAGCAGCTTTTCCTCATCAACATTTTCTATACTAAAAACTATGGAAACTAGACTGATGATATTTGAAGAATTCATATAGAAACTGTTAATCGACTAATTATAATGGAAACAAGCTAAGGAGGTTAAAGACGAGTCAACTTTGAGAAGTTCGCAACTATTTCAAGCTTCAACATAAGCATTATTTAACATTTAAACATTCATTAGTCAATAAGCGTCAATAGCCTAATTGTTTAGGGTACGGTCTGCGAATGGTAAGGTCGTGAGTTCGAATCCACCATTGGACTATTGCCGTGAACCATGTCCTAGCACAAGCTTAAGCTTAGTTGGAATAGTTAACAAGATTGTTAGCAATATTTCAGGAAATAAAAAAGAAATATTGCTAGCTAATAACCGAAAGGAATTTTCATAACCAAATTAACTTCAAAAAGAGTGGTTGGAAAAAAATAATTTAAAATGTCTTTGTATTTTTTAAATGTAGTTACATAAGCTTTAGACAAAATAATGCTTTGATTAATTTATTTAAAAATGATTCTACATATGATAATACTTGAAATATACTTAGTACTTAGTATTTGTTCATCAAGTGATAATGTGTCAAAATTGTTTTACGTACTTGTCCTTCTGAGAATGCAGTAGAATGTCGAGAGGTCAGAACGTTCAAAGGCCACTTTGCATATTTGCAGATATATGGTTTAATTTCTATAAGACACGAGTTACTTTATAAACTTTAGGCGAGCAATGCTTGTATACATGTTTAATTTGAATCTCAGAAACTGCGCCAACAATTTTCATTTAATTTAGTATGCAGGAAGTTTCTGGGTAGATATATCTCTGTATATAACAGAAAAATAATTTAATTTAAGTTATTTAATATCAATCAAATCTACCAATTATCTTTCATTGTTTGTACAACAAGGGATTGGAATAATTTGCCCGCGTCTGTCTTTTCTTCCGGTTACAATGTGGGTATTTTCAAGAGTATAGCCATTTACTATGCTAATGCGCCTTACCAGGACTGCATTTCCACTTAACATCAGATGGGATTGTAGTCAAGCACTTGCTTAGAAAGTATAAAACATATTAAATTAATTCTTACAAATATAATTTAATCATTAATGTACTTGAAATTGTTGCTGTATATTCTCAATTGATTTTCATCGTCTAAGTTTTTCCTTTGAGGGTCCAAAGAAAATTTAATAAAATCAAGCGGTGATTGACGAACTAGATAATTTAAAAATATACAAATTACACTCTCTTAGAGTACGATCAGATTTTTTCTTAATAAAGGTATATGAATTGCGTATGAGAATTGACGTGAGAAGAACGCTTTACAACATCTGAGATGATATAATACAATCATTTTATACTCGTAGATACGAGTAGATGTCAATATTGAAAGCAAATACTTCGATGAATTTCATCTGATTTCAAAAGTACACAGGCATTTATCGACAGATGTTCTGTTTGCGTATTCGGAATTAAATGGAATGAATTGTAGGCACGAACGGTATATAAAGTTTATTTTATTTGTCAACTGATGTACTCTATGTTTACATATACTATACTACTATAATTCTGCTTACGTTGGACATAAAAAAAGACAAAAAAAAACCACTTAAAGAAAAATATGGGTAGTACATAAGATATGATGCCAATATTGGACGGTCTCAGCATATGCCGTCGCAAGGATGCGACATCGCTGATTTTCAGCGGTGCCCAAGACTACCTAAAGTCGTACACGCCCAACACTATATTTACATGGAATTTATACAGACAACAGACAATAAGAGTACAATAAAAATGATACATGTATAAATGGTTATGAGATTAACATATATTATATACAATAAAATAATAGATGAAGAAATTTTCATAATTTATATATTTAATATTATTAAGTTAAAAAATGAATAAATAGCCTATACGCGTAATATTTTGGTGAAAAGTTAGAGGAAATGGTATGATTTAAACCCGTCATCCCTCTTTTATTATAGGACAGTAAAATACATAGCAGGGATTTTCATTCTTTTGTTGTTTACACTCCGTACATTCGGACAAAACCCTTTAATTTGCCCGTCATTATTTCTATAGCATACGACCTGAATAATTTGTCTACGTCAGTTTTCATTTCACTCCGATTTCAATGTTATATTAAATATTTAAAGAAGCATGCAATTAAAGACTGTTATAGACGTGATACTGTCAATGGAAATATGTTTTATTATATTAGCCCTTTCGAACAGATTTGGATATAATGAAATGATATATATAATACATAAAACAGGTAGGATTTAAACCCACAATAGCCAGAAAATAAATCCAAAGTGTAGTCATAAGACTAAAACACTATTAAGATTAATATATAATGACGAAATTATAAAAAAAAATATGTCTTTAGCTCGAGTTAGGTCGCGGTTGACGGTGGCAGGCTTTTAAAAAGAAACAAGAGATGTTCTTTGCTTGCAGAGCAATTGTAGACTGACTTTATTTTATTAAATCATTAGTTTATATATTATTCTAATACAATGGTGTCTTATAATTGCTTTTGGTGGGATTAAATATGTTAATTTATTTATACTAGAAATGCTGGACGAATAGGACTTATATGACCCAACCTGAGGGGTCACGTTACTGATAATTTTATTTATGAAACTCGATGTGTATAGCGGCTTCTTTACTATGCCGATATAACTAGCGTTAGTTCATATTTTATAATACTTTACGATGTGGTGTGCTATTAGATATCTTAATTTAATACACAAGAGATGCTGGACAAAGGGGGCTTATAGGACCCAACTTGAGCGGTCACGTTACTTATAACCTTATCTCTGGAATTCGATGTTTATGTCGGCTTCCTTGTTATGCCGATATAACTCTCGTAGTAATAAATTTATACATATGTTTAGTTATATCCGTTTGTGTCTTGCTGAGCTTATTCACTAATTAATCTTTGGAAGGATATCTACATATCGTAATTCGCACCTAATTAAATTACCTGCTAAATACATGCCTCCGTCTAATATCACATTATTAGTGATAATGATACCGAGTAATTTGTCTTGTCACCAAAGTTTACGTAGTCATTAGCAAACCGACGTATACGTACGGAAAATACAATTATGTTGGTATATTTAATAATTCACGCGGAATACCAGCGCATAATAAAATTAAGCATTAATACGCGTAATAATGAATGAGCGTCAATAGCCTAATCGAATCGTAAGGTCGTGGTTTCGAATCCACCATTCGACTATTGACGTGAACCATATCCTAGCACAAGCTTAAGCTTAGTTGGACTGGTTACCAAGAATGTTAGTAATATTTATGAAAAAAAAAAATATTTATAATCTTTCTTAAAAAAACATCAGCGTACCGTAACTCTGTGATCATAATGTTATATGGTATAATGGTTATATATTGCTTAAAGATAAGGGTTAGACTTTTTTATACTAAAACGAGTAAAAGCACATACGGATCACCTGATTTTAAGTGATCACCGTCGCCCATAAACATTACACCAGAGGAGCTGCAGTACAAATCATATAAAAATATACTACCTGTTTATAAAGAGATAAAAGAACTCTCTATGAAAATACTTTTTTTTTTGTTAACGGGGAGGAAATCTTCAAAAAGATACCACACCTTCTGGGGGGAAACCGGCGTTTATGTGGGGTTTGACCCACTAAAACCTCCCCGGTGGCTTCCTTGGTGCATGACGAGGGGCTCCGGGATCTCCAGTGGAACGCACCGGAGCCCCTCTGCACCGTGCTCTAGTAGAGCACAGCCAGCCGATGTCGCCTTCTTCCCGGGTCCACCTTGGCGGGCGACAGAGGCACCCACCCTTGTCGCCCAGTGAACCCGAGGCCCCTCTTAGTCGCCTTCTACGACAGGCAGGGGATACCGTAGTCTTATTCTTAAGAGCCCAGAACTACAGGGCTGCTCTATAAAAAAACTTAACGATTATAAAATAATACAAAAGGCCAGTTATTCAATGTGATGTAAGAATAAAAATAATCCAAATATCTCTGTATTTGGATTATATCATCATATGTAGGAGGAGAGCAGTCTGAATAAATAAACAACGCACTAATAGCGGCTCCAAAATACTTCTTTTATTTTCACCTAAATTAATTATAACACTTCGTTAGTCCACGTCGTAACTCTTATTCGTAATGTAATGTCTATCTTTATTTTTACACTCTTTCATTCTCAATCGCTCGCTATTCGTTCACTCATCTTCATTCTCACATTCGGATACATCTTCATACTTTAATCGCTCGCTATTCGTTCACTCATCTTCATTCTCACATTCGGATACATCTTCATACTTTAATCGATCGGATACAACTTAAAGTTTGTTTTTGTTTTTTTTTCATACATATATGTAGAGCATTTCTTAATATACATATGTTCAGTACAGTTGTGTAATAATTGCGAAGGCAGAAACGAAATGTGGTCACGACCTCAATTAGAAATTCCTTCGTTTCTGATGACAAAGGCCCACGAACACTGAAATGAAAATTGCTTCCGCGTAAAAGGCATGCACAAGCCAGTCATAAACATAAATAGTAATGATAAATATTTTATTATTTATTACTTCTTATAATAAATCTATATATATATACATATATATAAAAGAGAAAGTGTATGGGTTTTGTTCCATAAAGGCTCCGAAAGGGCTGGACCGATACCGATTTCAATGCAACTTTAAGGGAATCTTTAGATTGACCTGGCGAGTAATCCTGTAAAGTTTGGTGACGATAGGAGCACTCCTTTTTTTGAACTGTCAAACAAGCCATACGTCGTACTTTTATTTCTGACATTAAATTGCCCGTACGTTTTGGTTTAATTGATAAGAATGATATTGTATTTACTGATATGTTTGTACATGGGTAGAGAATAGTAAACAATACGGAGATAAAGAAATAAAAGGGGCCTCGTTTTCACAGGCAACGAGGGTGCAAGGCCTTCCTCGTCCGCTACTCTCGACTCGTTAAAAAATGTCGCCTTAGCAGGAGGTTCTAAGCTTTCTCCACCTAGGGGGTGGCAGAGGAAAAAGTTGATCCCACCTTTTGGATATATAGATAAGAAAAGAGAGAGAAAGGATGAGAAAAGCTCTCCAATGATAAACGTGATCTTATTCAGACATTTGTATAGTATTCGAATCTGTATTCGTAGTATAAATTCTGTAGATAAAGCAACGTTATCTTCTGTTTCTCAGTTAATTTGTCCAGTAAACTTGTAAATTAAAAACAACAATTTAATGCAATATAATTAAGGCTTGAAAATTAAAAAAAAACCTTGGACAAGTTTAATGAGAAAAAACGAGCTTTCATAATTTGCGAGCTTTGTAAACACGCCGTAATGTCTAATTTGGTACATTTTTCGTAACGCCAGACACTTTAATCTATCTGCAGACTTTTTGTTAGAAATTTGTTCAGTGCAATTTATATTTAAATCACAGAATTAGTTTTGAGTCGACGTTCACGTAGGTTGATGCACCTCATATCTTAAATTGGAACATAATCAGGTTGCATATACTATCAGTGTACGATTGCAGATGTGTCTTAGGCTAAAATTTATAAAACGTACTTTTACATTGCACAGGTTTAGCTTAGGCCAAACGTGAGTTCCTGCTGAGAGAAAAATTCGTCCATTTGTCACGCGTCCAATATCACGGCAACCGATTTCGATGATTCATTTTTTAAATATATATAAATTGAAAAGGATGTACTTCAAGGTACTTTGATAAGTGTTTGGTTGGGTAATACTTAATATTCCTAAGATAATTCGGAAATAAACAAAGAAGAAAGTCGGTTTTAAAATCGGTTTTTGTTTTTCGTAAATATACTTGTTAATGTGGTAAAAGCTTTATGCCAGCTAAGAGCATGCCTCCATACAGGAGTACAGGCCAGACGATGCTTGTCCAAGTAAAATAACCAACGGTAATAAATTATATATAAAAAAGATCTCACAGCACGCAACAAATTATATTTCAAACTCCTTCCTTTTTGAGAACAGTAAGAAAGGCGCCACTTGAAATTGCTACGCTACTACGTGAAATCGCAAGCTACGGATTTTCCTTCTATAATAATTAATCATTGTCGCTTACAAGTGATGATTTATGGTTAATAATGATACGCAGTTCTATACAATAGGGTTTGATGCAATTCAGCCATATATAGAGTTAAAATTAACTGTTCCTGTAATTTGATGACTCATCAAAAAGACATTGCGAAGAAATTTAAAGGTCTACAATGCAAATATTAGTAAGCAATAATTTCCTAGTAACGGTATTTTTAATATTTGTAAAAGTTTTTTATCACTTAAATTTAAAAAAAAAGTAATATAGAGTAGAAGTCGTCAGAGGTTTCGCGGTTAGAAAAAAACATATTTATTTTCTTCTTAAGTACTTGAATTTAAAAGCAATGATTGCTTAGTGTAAGAAAGAGTTACATTTTTTGAGTTACTCCAGTCTCACGCCCGAAATTCGACGTAGTATAGGAAACGATAAAGTATTTAGGACACAAATAATAATACGTTTATAGATGTAGAGAAAAACAATAATAGCTCACTCCTCCGCTTCAGCGTCACGGTGTCACTGATCACCTCCGACGGTTAAACTGCTTATAGACAAATGATTCTACTCCGCTAGGAGCGTTATTCTTATCATCAGGGCATATTCGTAGGCACGGCTTAGACACATAGTGCCAGAATTGCCAACAAAAAAAACTTGAACTTAAATGTAGCATATATGTTTCTCTTTAAAAATGGCAATGGCGCTTGTGGTATTATTTAAAATTACCTAAGCGAAAGTCTAGTATGCTTACTGCAAATAAGATAAAAAGTAAATTGCTGAGCAGGTGGAACGGTTTTAACCGGGACGGTAACCGTTTTGAGAAAATTGCTAAAAGTGTATTAAGTTGGACTCTCGCATAGACAAATTCCATTCAATCCTATATCGCCTGTAGCGTGTACATGCAACTAAAATATCAGTATAGCAAAGATTTTTTTTTTTTTTTTGTTGACGGGGAGGAAATCTTCACAAAGATACCCCGCCTTCTGGGGGGAAGGCGGCGGTTATGTGGGGATCTTATCCACTAAAACCTCCCCGGTGGCCCTTTCCTCGGTGCATGACGAGGGGCTCCGGGATCTCACGTGGAACGCACCGGAGCCCCTCTGCACTGTGCTCAAGGAGAGCACGTCCCGGGGGGAGGTTACTCCCTCCTCCCCTGTGCCCTCGCAGCGAAAGGCGACAAGGGCCAGCCGATGTCGCCTTCTTCCCGGGTCCACTTTGGTGGACGACGCAGGCCCCCACCCTTGTCGCCCAGTGAACCCTAGGCCCCTTTTAGTCGCCTTGTACGACAGGCAGGGGATACCGTAGTCTTATTCTTGAGAGCCCAGAACTACAGGGCTGCGGTCTGCCACCGGCCCGCCTGCGCCATCTCCGAACGGGATCGGCCCTCTCCCGATCCCGTTCTGCAGTCTCCTTCTGGGCTATTACTGACTCGCAGAAGGAGACCAGCGCCTTCCATTTAGATCTCCCTGCCAGCGTAGCCGCTACTGCCGTCGGCGGGGAGAGGTCTTGCCCGATCTGCTGGACCAGGATCCGCCGCTCCGCCTCCCACGCGGGGCACACGGCAAGCGTGTGCTGCGCGGAATCCCGGTCACAGCCACAATGGTGGCATTGCGCGGTCGGTTCGCGCCCTATCCTGTTCAGGTACTCACCGAAGCACCCGTGCCCGGTGAGTACCTGTGTCAGGCGTTAGGTGACGTGCGCGTCATTCCTCCTACGTAGCCAGGCAGGAAGGCACAGACGATGCGTTGGCGCGAGCAACGTCGCTCCGAGAGCCGCTCGCGCCACACCTCTATCGCCCGCCTGTGCTCCTGCCGACGCACCTCTCCACATCCAGGGTCGGCCCGGGCCCGCCGTCGACGGCCCGGACGCGCGTGAAAACGCGCGTCCAGCTCCGCCAAAATGTCGAGCGGCGGGAACCGAGCCAGGATAGCGGCCGCCTCGTAAGATACCGTACGGTATCCTCGTGCGATCCGAATGGCCATCTTGCGCTGCAGGCTAAGGAGCTTAGCTCTGCAGCGCCGGACGCCCGTGAAGCGGTTACACCACACGGGCGCCCTGTAGAGGGCCATGGATCGCACGAGACCTCCGTAGAGGCGGCGGACTCCTTCCTGGGAGTATAGCAAAGATAGTGCAAGCAACTTTTATCCTTGAAATAGCAACCGACCGAGTAATGCTTACGCGTAACATAGTAACCGTCCAAGCCGAGGTTACCCCTCACCTGGGAGACCTGTGTATCGAATTACTAGCGATAGAGGTTTAGGCTAAGCGGTCTAAAAGCTATGCCACCTCTTAATCTGGTGAAACGCTCCAAGCCAGCTTCTCTGACCAATTTGTGTAGTTAAAAAAAGTTGTTAGTCAAAAAAAAACAAAAAAACTTTTATAATCTATAGTAATCTTAAAGAAACGATATAATGTGAATTTTACCCATCAGTCAACCCAAAAGTTAAGATTTTGAGTTAAGATCTTAAAAGAGATTGAAAATGAGACTGATACTTTGGACAATAACTTAACACAGTCCGTTCGAAAGAATAAGTTACAATAAGTTACACCTACAAGAATGTTAATTACTAGGACAGTTATTAGAAGTTGTAGATACATGTTGTACCAAAATTATGCAACAATAGATTCCAAGTTTTTTTAGTATCTCGATAATCACAAAATATCTACAAAAAATAAAAATACAGGTAGATATATCTTGAATGTTGTTTTTATCTAAGGAATACTAAAAATATACTTTACCTTCATATCACTTCGGAGTCTATTCTTCTTTTTTTACTTTTAAATTTTTAGAAGATACTCAAGTTTATCGTTAAATGAAAATCAATAGCTAATAATAAATTTTCAACAACGATGAATATGCAATAATTTCCCATAAGCATGCCAACGCCATCTCTTAGAGTTTTGAAGTACTAGTGCGCTAATATTCAACAGCAAAGTACCTAAAAGATTGACGAGATGGCGTTATAGAAAACGTTATATTGCGTGTGGTTTTAAAAATCATTGTTCCAGTGTAAAATGGTTTTATTAAATTAGAAGAATAGAGATAAACTTAAGTAAAGCAATTATAAATTAAAAATAAGTTATATACAAAAATACCTCTTATAAGGTTGTAACAAAAATTCTTAAGACGAATGTAAGAAATGAAATGAATGAAGTAACGAAATTGATCTTTAGGTATATCTCATTACACAACGATTAGTATAGGGACTGTGGGGTGAAGAGGTGCCTTATAGCCGTATTCTGTTCATCCCTCAAACCACAAGATCGCTGTTGCGACCTCCGGGCGGTGGAAGATAAAAGATATAATTTAAAGCAAAAGTTCAAAATTTGTTTTTCTTTATGGGTATAAACTAGCGTTTGACCACGATCAAGTATGAAGATGTGGAGACTGACGTCCGCTACAAACCTATCTCTAAAATCCTGCTTTATTTTAATTTACCGCATTCTATATCTAATTTAACACATACAGGCATGACTATGTTTATAATAGTATTATAAAAGCTGTTAAACACATAAATAATTAAAATGGAGGCTGGCAGATGACCCAATTCAGAAGATTAAGAAAATTGTATTGCATTGTTATACTAGTAGACGTTAAATGTTTATTTAGAATGATAAACTAAAATTGTCGTTTAGACATAATATCTTACTTAACTACTCAATTATTTCATTAAGATCGTTTTGAAAAAGTTAAGAAGATCTTGGACAGCCATCCAGAATAATATATGTGTTTCTGATGGGTCATCAATAAACCTAAATGATTGTTCAATAAGTTAAGGGCCTTATTAAATTCAAACAGTTATTGGAAAATTCGTCTTATAATTATCATTATGTCTTTTATTTATGTTTTTTATTTATCTTTCTTTTACTTCAAGCTTACTTTGTCTTTCGACAACTCCAAGATGGACTGACAGACAATGCCTTCAGACATTAAGCCCGCCTTTTTGTACACGTTTATTTTGGGCAAATAAAGATTAAATAAATAAATAAAATATAATATTCTGGAAAGCATTGTGGAAGGTTTATTTCCAGCAGTGGAACATAGTCTAATCTTGATAATAATCACGGTAGTTTGAATAAAGGCAGCATAAAACAGGCGAAATTTTCAAGTGTGTTCAAAAAATGTTCAGTTTTCAATCTAGAAATAGTTGAGCAATAAATCTCTTAGAAACAATGTGGAGAGGTCCTCTTGAGACTATAAACGGCTATAAATCACTACAGTAGTCTAGAATCTAAAGACTTAATAACGGGACCAAAAATTTCACTACATCAAATATACACTATATTCAATCGAACTTGTCCACATATCCCTAAATCTTTCGGTTCGGTAAAATTAGTTTTTAACGAAAGATTTTGCTTTAATGTGTGTGATTTCGAAAATATATAAACTCATGTCCTTAAGCCTAGTGGGGTTTTTTTCTTTTTTTTTTGGGACGAACTAACACAGTTGCCCAGAGAAGCTGGTCTTTACTGCTTCACCGGATTTAAGAGGTGGCATAGCTCTTAGGTCGCTTAGCCTGAACCTCTATTAGGTGGTAACTCGACACAAGGGTCCCCCCGGTGCGGGGTAACCTCGGCTTGGACGGTTACCATTATTACGCGTTAGCAGTCCGATCCGAGGGCGCCCGAGAGGGCCGAACTACGACTCGGTCGGTAGCTATTTTATTAACGAAGCCTAGTTTGGTAGACGCAGTACGGGTAGTTCTATAATTTTAACCACGCTTATTAATGCTCATCAGGGTCAGCTATGGCTATCCGCTTTTTATACCTGTATTACTTTTATAACTATAACAGTCAGTGAGTCAGCGACGGCAGATGAGGTAGAAGTCTTGGAATCGAGGCGACATGGGTCGGAGAAATAGGGCGCCCTCCCTCCAAATGGAACGACAACCTTGTAAGGAAAATATAAGGAATTAAGAGCGAAGCGATGCGGAATCCGTTAGATCGTTAATGGTGCAAGGCATTTGGGAAGCCTATTTCCAGCTGGGAATACACATAAGCTGGCGATAATGCCTGACTGACTGATAAACTTGTTGTATAACAGAGTAATAAATAATTTGTTAAATACATGTACTAAATAAATTAAAAGGGACTAAGGATTGCTCGGGTCCTTTGCGGCAGTATTACTCATCTAACTATGACCTATAAATCCCAGGGGATCTAGTTCTTGAGTGAGTTATAACGATCTGGGTGGTAAAAACATTTCCGCGTTTTATTCTCAATTCAGTTAACAGACATACATCGTTGATAACTTTTCACGAAGTATATTAAGGTCATATTCAATAGCCTAATGGTTTAGGGTACGGTCTGCTAATCGTAAGGTCGTAGATTCGTATCCACCATTCGACTATTGACGTGAACCATCTCCTAGCACAAGCTTAAGCTTAGTTGGAATGCTTAGCAAGAATGTTAGTAATATTTGTAAACCAACAAAGTTCCTTCTGATAACACAATGTGAAAAAAAAAATATTGCTCAATTTTTAAAATATTTTAACTACCTGCCGTAAGAAACTTCGTTCCAACAATATTGATAATATTTTAAAATTAAAATGCTAAATTAATAAAAATACTATTAAATACTTTCAAGTTTATGCAGAGAGGAATATATAAGTCTGAAAACGGCAAAATATAAGGTTGTCAAATATCTCCCTTCCGCCTTTTTGTCTTTTGAATTTCGCGGCTATGTACAAAGCGCTACAGAGCTCGTATCTAGCAATACTATACATAATTTGAAAGGTCTTGACATAACCTACAAAACGACGCTATGCATAATTAGTTTGGATATTGCGTTCAACAGTTATAGTCGTGTAAACATGAAGTTCACTAACGCCGAAATTCGCGGCTTGGCCACTGTTTGGGACGATTCACCGGCCTTCGACCTCGACCGTTTTCGCTTGATATTGTCGTATGTGATCCATTTTCGTCGCCAGTCACCATCCGCTTCAAGAATGGGTCGAGTTCGTTCCGTTTCAGCAGCATATCGCAGGCGTTGATTCGGTCCAGAAGATTTTTTTGCGTCAAATCATGCGGCACCCAAACATCAAGCTTTTTTTTGTATCCAGCCTTCTGCAGATGGTTTAAAATGGTTTGGTGACTAACTCCCATCTCCTGGGCGATGTCACGAGATGCCACATGCCGGTCTAACTCGATGTAGTCCATGATTTGATCGGTATTTGTCGTCACAGGTCTTCCGCCGGCTGGCTTATCCATGGTGTCGTTTTCACCGGCTCTGAATCGTCGAAACCATTCCTCCGTGGTTCGAAGTGATAGAGTACCATCCCTCAAAACACCATTAATCTCACGGAACGTTTCTCTAGCGGATTTGCCTTTAACGAAGAAAAACTTTAAAATAGCGCGAATTTCGCCGTTAGTGAACTTCATGTTTACACGTCTATAACTGTTGAACGCAATATCCAAACTAATTATGCATAGCGTCGTTTTGTAGGTTATGTCAAGACCTTTCAAATTATGTATAGTATTGCTAGATACGAGCTCTGTAGCGCTTTGTACATAGCCGCGAAATTCAAAAGACAAAAAGGCAGAAGGAGATATTTGACAACCTATTATTAATAGGGTATATAAGATAGATATGGAATAAGAATAAAAAAACAAGAATAACTCTGTGTTGCTTCGTAATTTAAGAAACCGCATTAAAAGTTTATTCCTGCTTTTGATAAATTATATAAATTAATTTATGACATCTTCTATTATATTTGTATTTGACATCACTGATCCTTTTTCATTAAATCTCCATAGATTTCACTATGGAGGTTTCGTACAAATTAAAATATAAAGTAAATATTATTATTTTTTACAGGTATTCCGAAAAAGCACTGATCAAGCCGTGGTGCGGACCTTTAACAATCGTAATATTTGTGAAAAAAGAACTATTGTTACCTATCTTTTTAAACAAAAACCTTATTTTATTTGTACTGATTTTTCATTTACACTGCTCAATGTATAACTCAAGATATTCTCTAGATTACCTCGAAGCAATATAGGTGTGTGCACTTGCCTTGAAGTATAAAGTGCACTTTAACCTGTGTCGTAATGTATCTCGCTTATTCGGTCTCTGCAGTATAAAACTCACATAAACAATAAAGTAACGTCGAGGTCACTCAGACTACTACACGTAGCAAGGAAACCAATTTTCCATAGCAAGTCTATATCAGTATAACTTAGTCTTAAGGGAATAACCTGCTTCTTAGTATTTTTTATTCTCCGTTACGTTATTATTTTTATATAGATTTATTAATTTTTTTTATGTAAAATAAGAGGCAAACGAGCAAGACGGGTCACCTGATGGTAAGTCATTCACCGCCGCCCACGTCACCAGCGGCGCCAGTGCGTTGCCTACCCTTCAGGTAAGAATATGCTCTTTTCTTGAATAACCCAATGTCGCAGTTGTTGGGGAAGACCGCTGATGGCAACGAGTTCCAGATATTTACTGTGCGTGGCAGAAAACTGTTTTTAAAACGCATTGTAGTGGAACGGCAACCATCCAGATGGTGCGGATGATAGTTCCGGCGAGACGATCGATTATTATACTGTGAGCAAAATGGCGACCAACAGACTCCTTTACGTTTGAAACGGTGGTCCATCACCAAGGACATTCGCTTGTCACCTGTCGTGACGGTTAGATCCCTCTGTAGACGGCGGTGTCGTGAGCCATTTAGCTATTATACCTTGCATTGTTACTTGTCCTGTGTGCAGACAGCCGCCATTTGTGTAAAAACTTGATAAATTTACAGTTGTATTATTTTCTTAATTATTTAGTGTCATAAAAGTTTCTTTTGTACTAAAGTTGTATTTTAAAAGCTTTTCCATTTTTGAACCTAACAATACATATTAAAAAAGGGCGGGTAAATACCCTTAACCTACGATTATGTATGCATGTTAATACACTGATAGAGGTGTGTTAAGTTAAAAGTTACAGCCTTTATATATATAATATATACATCCCACTGCTGGGCGCAGGCCTTCTCTGTAAAGAGAGTATAAGGGCACAGTCCGCCACGCGGCCCTAATGCGGATTGGCAGACTTCACATGTCGTAGAAAAATTTTCTAAGACATGTAGGTTTCCTCACGATGTTTTCCTTCACCGCCGAGCGCGTGGTTAATCAGCACATAAAATTGCAACAACAAATTTATTGGTGCCGGCACCGGGGATCGAACTCGGGTCGCTAGCGTACTATGCAACAAGAGCCAACCGCCCGGACACTGAGCTAACACGGCTCTATATATAGATAGATGTGTGTGAATCTTACTAAATGTTGTGTTTGTATTTATTATTTTTGCATATCATTTTAAATAACGGCAATTCTAATATATTTTTCAAGCTTATTTCCAGTTTTAAATGCGTCAATAATTGTTCAAAAACAATACAAGTTGTATTAACGCATTTTATTGCCCATTTGTATGTTAATATCTTGGATGTTGAAAACTTTCGGTTGTTTTCCTTGAAAAAATATTCAAATCAAGTGTGAATTTTATGTAAATATTATACCTTAAGCCAAGATTTTTAATGATTTTCTAGTATATAAACTTTTTCACAGGTGATAAAATTCACATGCACCAGTGTTAATATTAACAGATTTACTATTCTAATAGTTGTGCTTTTGTTTGTTTCTTACAGCCTTTATATATGTCCCACGGCTGGGTACAGGCCTCTGTAAAGAGAGTATAAGGGCGTAGTCCGCCACGCGGCCCAAGTGCGGATTGGCAGATGTCTTAGAAAAAATTTCTAGGGCCTGTTCGTTTCCTCACGATGTTTTCCTTCGTGCCGAGCGCGTAAATCAGCACATTTGCAACGACAAATTTATTGCTACCCGTACCGGCGATCGGACTCGGGTTGCTAACGTAGCTAACACGCCTCTTAGTAGTTATCTTTTAGTATATAGTTGTGTGCTTTAAATTATTTTTCACTCCTCTGACCAAAGCAATCCTTGTCTTAAAATTCTGTCAATAACGTGATCTCTCTATAACAAAGAGGAAATAATAAATACCATTCACTTACGAGAAATACAAATTTACATATATCTTATCGTCCGTCCGACACATATGTAGAATGAACAACAACCAATGGGCAAACGTATAACAGAGCGGATACCAATAGACAAAAAAAGAGAAAAAGGAAGACCAAATAAGAGATGGAAAGATATTTTCAAACAGAAATGTGGATCTTGTTGGATGCGAGTAGCACGGGAAAGAAATATTTGGAAAGATTTAGGAGAGGCCTACGCCGCAGAGGCGACTACTACAAACGCAATAAGGATTTAATTAAAAAAAAATAGAACGTATTAGAATTATAATTGAATACAGAACTATTTATATTTAAGTTTAGTTGTAGTATTATTATAAAGGCTATTTTTATTTTTTATTTTATTTTTATCGTCAGTCCGAGCAATGTTTATACATTGGAATTGCGATTTTAAAAACAAAAAGTAAACAAACCAATAATGTACCCAAACAATGTTCTCTGTCAATATTTTACTTTAAACAATGGCAAGATTTTTAAGAAGGTGAAAGTTAAGTATACGTTTGAATGCGTAGAGCGACTTGCGTTTTTTTATATTTTTAGAATGTTTATTGTACATTTGGGCACCTAAAGGATGGTCCTAGCTTCGTAATTAGTCAATGAAATTTATATTATTACTATGTGAAATTTACTCGTATATAAGTTATCTGTATATATATGTACTACTGTCTATATTTCGAGAGTGTTATCAACTATCGAACTGTAAGGCGAACTGCTTTAATCTATAATTTTGTTTTGGACATCCCCCAAACCCAAACGAAGCGCTTTGCTTCGTCTTTCACTGTTTGCACAACAAAGGACTGGACTGGCTAGCCCGCGTCTGTCTTTCTCTTGAATTACAATGTTATTTTCAAGAGTAGAATAGGTATTTACAAAGCTAGAGCGCCTTGCCATCCACGACTGCAATTCCACTTAACATGAGATAAGATCGTAGTCGGCACTTTATAGAAATTATAAAAAAAATTATTATAGAGGTAATAAATAAGTAAAGAAATAAACAGATGTGTTTTTACTTTCAAGTGGTAACTATTTTAGTAATTGAATGCTCAAAGTAAATTAAGATCCTATTGGAAACTTCAATAAATTATTCCGGACGGCTACCCAACATCTTTCAAAGTTCTTGCGACTGATCCTTATCAAATAATTAAGCGGGAGACAACCTTTAAAGTATCTTGTGGGTATAATGCTCTTAGATGTGGACATTAATAATGTTTACGTGATTTATTCAATTTCTTATTACCGCGACAGTGAATCTAAAGTCTATAAATTTCCCACCAACACATAGGTCAGCAGGCGCTGTTTTTTTTTAATTTGAACATAAAGAAATTGAAACTGCTACAGTAGTTAGTAATTGTGTCGTAGCAGTCTACGCCCACCTCGAGACAAAGAATTTAAACGACTAATCTAAAACTATTAAATGGCTGTATTACGGACGCCCTCTTTGTATTTAAAAATAAAATTAATCAGAACATAACCAAACTTTCATAAAACTACTCTCAAAGTACATCTTTTCCAGTAAAAAATGAATCACCGAAATCCGTTGGTGTGATATTGTGTTATTCGTCTATTTATGGCGCACGTACTTGATACAAATTTAATAATTATATGGTTTTCTCATGGATGCCATTGTCAGAATTGACCACATGGGATGCATCAGCCTTTAAACAAAAAAAAATTATGAAAATCGGTTCACCCAGTCGAAACATAGTAGATAAAAATATAAAAAAAACATACAGACGAATTGAGAACCTCCTCCTTTTTTGAAGTCGGTTGATAAATTGGAGACAGGAATACGTTTGTGCCACTATGAATGTAACTCCTCATTCACGATATAATCTCTCCTAGCACGTATACAGTTGTAATATATAATAGGTTGGTGAAAAAGTCTTTTCGCATTATAGTATGTATGATCTTGAAATAAAATCTCTTTGGCTATACCATTTGTATCTGGCTGGTTTTGTTATCATTTAAAGTTTAAATTTTAAAAAACATAATTCCAAATTCAAATTCGGAAAATTCGTACTGTCAAGTTGAGTGAATGTAATGATGAAATTTGGTTTATTTTAAAATTTTACTACAAAAAAGGTAATAATGCAACGCAAGCTGCGAAAAAAAATTGCGATGTTTATGGACCTAGTGCAGTGTCTGTGAGAGTAGAAAAAATTTGGTTAAAGCGTTTTCAATCCGATAAAATGGATGGCATTTTTAATTTATAATAAAAAAAAATAATTAAATACATTTGTATATTAAACTAAAAGTTTTAAAAGAGCTCTTCTTCGTCTTGCTATCAAAAATATTAAACCATATTATAACCGTAAATCATTCTTAGTCATTAACACACATGTTTCATTAACAAGACTGCAATAACGTTCAATAAACGTCAACGTAACGTAACCTTCCTAAGTTACACGTTAGTTGCTTTAATCATATTTTATAGCGCCAGGATTTTATTTATAACAGGTTAAAAAGCAATTTAGAAAGGCAGGTAAGAAATATATAGTTGGCAACATTTTCATTGCAACACATTTGTATATAAAAAATAAAACCAAAAATATTTTACGGCATAGACGGGGGTAGGCAGACTTATAACCATGCACACCGAGAAAAATTTTAGCAAGTAATCTTTTTTGAACATCTTACGTTCCTTTACCCAATTTGAGAACCTGCAACTATAACTTTCTCTCCTCTCCTCCCGTCAAAGATCCATAGGAAGACCCAAGACAAGTTGGGTCTAGTGTCAAGAAAACTTAAGTGTTTAAGTGTTTAAGTGGAAGGTCAGTTAAGTGGAATGCTGACCCCACCACCACGTGGGACCAATAGCAACGAAGAAAAAAAAAATATATATACATTTTTTTTTATGCGTGTAAACTAGCGCTTGGCCATGATCCCACCTGGTGTTAAGTGGTGATATAGTCGCAAGACAGTACGCGCTAGTTTAGTAAGTGCCTATTCACTCTACTCTTGAAGGCTCCCACGCCGTAATTGGAAAGACTGACGCCGGCAACTTATTCCACTCCTTTGCCGTACGCACGATGAACGATGACTCAAATCGCTTCGTTCGGACGCGCGGAACATCAACTATAAAAGGGTGGAGACCCGCCGATTGTCTAAACGTCCGTCATATATAATAACAAATTTACACATACATAGATAACATAAGAAAAACAAAATTAAAATATAATTGAAACATAGTCATGCGAAATCGCTGGAAACTGCAAAAATTATAACTGCGATAAAATACGTAAAAATGGCTTTATAACACTGTATAATAATAGCGTAAATACATTATGTAAAATATAATATTAAATTTTATAATTTAATTTCCGCTTTAATTGCATTTGGTTATTCAGAGCGCCCTCCGAGCTATATTCAGTTAATCTTGTTGGTAGTTCGTAATCAAAGTTAGACGACATAGACAAGTGCACTACTGCCATGTTACTAAAGCATGACAAGACAAATTGCACAATGCGTTATTATGAGCGAAATTATGTTGAATACAGTCTTCTTTCCATACATACTGCTCCAGCTAGTTTCCACTTAAAGCTTCTTTAACAATGGTGTGCAAGATAATAAGCTTTGGAATGCGCAAAGTGTATACCGGCACAAAACAAAATAAAAAAATATCACAAGTATATTTACGAGTAAAAATAAAAACCGACTTGAAATCCGTTTAATAAATTTTAACCTAATCATATAAAACTTTTAAAGTATTTCTTTTCCAATAAGAAATTAATCATCGAAAACGGTTGGCGTGATGTTCAGTTATTCGTCCATTTGTGGCGCATATACTTAACACAAATTTAAAACTTATTAGTTATTTCATGGATGCCATTGTCAGTATTGAACGAAATAGACGAATTGCGAACCTTCTCCTTTTTTGAAGTTGGTTTTATAAAAAAAAGGAAAACAACTATGCCATATAGAGTAGATGTCTTATTCTAATAATGTGTTGCTACAATTCAACAGTTTATTTACATGTCTTTTCCACTTATATTGTTGATGTAGACGGATGTCAGTGGAAAAGACATGTAAATCAACTGTTGAATTGTAGCAACACATCATTAGAATAAGACCACTTCTACCAGAATATCCTAGGATGTGCACATAAGTGCGATGCCAAGAGTATTAAGTATTATATGGTTTAGTGAAGTATTTAGTATTATTTTATATGCCATAACTTATTTGTGAGGGAAAGACAAGGCCGCGGGCAATTGCTCCAGTTTAGCGGGGGAGAGTGTGGTATCCCTGTTTAGCATACTCTGTGGGGCAGCCGCGCTTTCTCTCTCTCTCTGGCTCTCGCTAGACTGCTCACGCAGGAAGATGGCGTACGCGCATTTGTACAATTGTGAGTCGTTCGTTACTAAGTTTAAATAAATATAATTAATTTCCAAGGTCTGTTTAATTCATACATGACATGTATATTCATTTATCTTATGTATCCTAAAACGCTATTTTTAGCGGCACTACCCTTAGCCTGCTCTTAACCACCAAATGATAGCTTGAAAATGCTAAATAGCATTAAGTTCACCAGTATTTTGGTGCAATAATGAATTTATCTATCTATCTATGACACATACAGCTTCAATATTATTGAACTTCGTAATCGAATTTTAAATCAAATTTCTACCTAATATAAAAACCACAAAATGACGTTTATATCAACCCTACATTAAAACAATTACTTGTGATTAAAGAAACACGTTGTAAATATTTGAAATGAAAATCACAAAAAATGAATAAAGCTTTTGTTTGAGAGCACGTAAATGAAATTCCATTAAACAATATACACAAAAAATAGAAAGATGTCAGAAACAGAATACAAGGCCCATTCTCTCGAGACGTGATGAGCTGCGTACGTTTGTACGTACGAGTACATGCCCTCAACCCTGCGTAGATCATATTTCAATACGAAATAAATATCTCGCACCCGTTACACCGTGGAGTGCGTTGTGATAACGAATCTAAATTGTACATTAATACTGATTTTTGGATTACGGCGAACCTAACGTTGGACTCCAAAATAGACTACGCCTTCATCAATACGAAAATATTCGAATATCCTATTGGGATCAACTTAAAAAAATCATATATTAGATGCACTAGCATTACCCAGTAACCCTGTTAATACACTACTTAAACTGTCCGGTTATTAAAAAAAATAAAAACATCTATGGGAGATAAGATAATATATAAGATAAGGATTGGTTTCTGTAATATAGCTAAAAATAGCTTATAATTTAATATCCCTTAATATAAGAAAAAAAACGTCGCCGAAATATGCGAGAGCGTGATGCTACGATGCTACGATGGAGGAACATCTTGGCGTTTAGTCGGTGCAAGGCCGAGATACCCTTACTCCGGAGGGCACGTATGCCAAATCATTTAACCTACCTATGAGAACAGTTCATTGACTACTTATATAAAACCTGAAAGGAAATTATGGAATTTCAATGTGATTTTGTTCCCTTCGTTTCAAATATATTTATTATTATTATTATATTAGCTCTATTCTATGACAAGGTCTTCCGCACCTTAGTGTTAAAAATTGTGCAGTGATTTTGGCTAATTTAATTAATTTAGTAGTTATATTCCTATTACTTTATCATTTAATAAAATATTTTTGTAAGTATTAATAATAAAATCGTTACGTTTCTTTATAGCGAATGTTGTGTACACCTTTTTTTTTTTTTTGTTAACGCGGGGGAATCGAGTTATTAACCATCCTCCGGTACCCTGGGTGGGCCCGGAGGGATGTGTGGGACTCGGCCTGGGCAGCCCATACCCACTAAACCTACCGCGAATGCCATCAGCCGTTATGAGCGGGGTGCCCCGGATCTGTCAGCGACAGGACACCCCAACGACCGGCCGGTCTCGGCAAGACCGGACTTCACCCTCGAAGGGGACTCCTCCGGCACTCAGAGGAGTCCCGACGACGCCGAAGCATGCTGGGGCCAGGTTCCCATCCTGGCCCCGCTTCGGATTACGGGGGCAGCGAGAGGAGGCGTTTGAAACGCCTCCTGCGCACCGACTCGTCGCCTGCGGAGGGAGCCCCACGGCTCCCTCCTAACCCGCTCGTCGGCCTCCTTCTGGGACATGACTGTCTCGCAGAAGGGGCGACCGCCGACAAGACCTGTCGCTCCGTACCATCGCAAGTGCGAGGCTCAGGAAGCGACAGGTCTCCACCGATGGCGGATGCCAAGTCGCAACGCTGCGCTGCCCATCTCGGGCACACCTCCAGGGTGTGCTGGGCAGAGTCCACCGCAGCGCCACAATCATGGCACCGCTCATCAGCCTCCCGTCGGGCCGTCCGACACAGGTAGTCCCCGAAGCAGCCATGCCCCGTGAACACCTGCGTCAGACGGAAGGTGAGAGGTTTGCGCTTTCTGCGCATCCACCGCTCAGGACCGGGCGCAGAGCACCCGTTGTACGTGTTCCGTACGGGTGATGCGCCAGGTCCTCCTCCCACCTCCGGCAGAGTGCTACCTCACCTAACCGACGGATCCGCCGGACCTCTTCTGGCAGAGGGTTCTCTCCGAGGGCCCTCCTATCCAGACATAGTCGGACACCTCGGCTAGAACCCCGCCACGAGCTCCCACGGCGGATCGCCGGCAAGCGCAGTAGCTGCCGCCCACGAGACCGTACGGTACCCCGGATGACCCTGATCGCGGCAATCCGCTGCGCCTTGCGCAGCTGTGCGCGATTGCCGCGAGACAGGTCACCCGCCCAGATGGGGCACCGTACGTGGCCATACTCCGACAGACCCCAGAGTACAGCCTCCTGCACACCGCGCTGGGTCCTCCGAGGTTCGGGAGGAGACTTCCCAGCGCGGCTGCCTCCTCAGGACCTTCGGCCCCAACTGTTCGAAGTGGGGTCCGAAGGTCCATCCTCCATCGAGGGTGAGTCCCAGGTACTTCATCTGGGAACTCACCCTCACTCTTTCACCTCCAATGAGGAGAGTGGCACCCGGAGGGGGTCCTTTACGCCCGGTCCTGCGGAAGAGGAGGGCTTCGGTCTTCCAGTTTTACCCGAAGCCCTAACCTCTTTATGCGGCTGACCACGAGGCCTACTCCGACCTCGGCCAGCCGCGCCGCCTCCTTATACGCCTTTCCCCGGGAATATACGAGGGTGTCATCTGCATAGCAGATGACACCCATCCCGGGGAGGAGACGGCTCCGCAGGACCAGTCGTAGCCGATGTCCCACAGAATCGGCCCCAACACCGATCCTTGTGGGACACCGCGCTCGACTTTCCTCCACCTGACTGACCCTCCGGTCCTCGAATGCCACCCTCCTCTGGGAGAGGTAGGCGCCCAACAACCTCCTGAGATACAGGGGCACTCCGAAATATACGAGTGCCGCCTGTATCACCGCATGAGGGAGGCTGTTGAAGGCATTGGCGATGTCCAGTGACACCGCCAACACTACCTCTCCCTGACGCCCCGCCTCTTCCGTCACCGCCCGCAGGCGTCGGAGGGCGTCGACGGTCGACCGGCGGGCCCGGAACCCGAATTGAAACTCATAGAGTTTCGCCCGACCTTCCTCCATATGCCGGACGAGGCGGCGAGCCACGACCCTCTCCAGGGCCTTGCCAGCCTCGTCCAGCAACACAACCGGTCGAACCGCCGAAGCCGAGTCCGGGGGCCGACTGTCCTTCGGGAGAAGGCACAGCCGACCCTCTTTCCAGGCCCTCGGGAACTGCCCCGACCGCAGACAGCGGTCGAACAGCTCCCTAAGGGCCTGACCGAGGTGCACGAGGGAAAGGGTGTTGTGTACACCTGTAATTGGCATACACAACAGGACTTAGTTTGTAAACTGGATTATTACAACAATGTATGCTTGTGTAATGCTGTTGGTGTATCTTATTAATTAAATAAATAAATAAATGACATAAAAAAGCACAAATTTTAACAAGGTAGCTTTTAGTACTTAGTACTTACATTTATTACGTTCATGAAAAGGATTGGATTTTTTCTATTAGAAAATATCATCCTCAAAGGACAACGAATGTTATACAAACAAAAGCCTTACTTATTGCTTAAAAAGCAATGTCTTATAATTTAATACAGTATCCTAGATTCTTCCATAGCTGGAGAAGCCAGGATACTGTTACAAAACCCGACATCCCAGCGGCTAATCTTAAATTTAACTAACAATTCAAATTAAAATTTATTTCACAACCCAGAGGTGTTGTGTTACATTACAAAAATACTGCATTATGTGCGGGTAAATTCGAATGTAGTTTACCGTCAGTGGAGCCGTAATGGCTCGAACAAGCAATTCTTAGTAGAGCTTCGACACGTCCACATACTTTAATTGCCTAAACACGACAAACACGACTCTTTATTGTACCCTCAAGCGTGAAATTCCTACTCTCGAACCGACATACATAGATTATGTCGGATTTATTTTTCACATATTGAGAGCCGCGAGTGCGGTGTTGAGACCAGTATTGGCATCTCACTTGCCCGTCCGAGCTAAACTCTCCGTCTACAAGGCTTACATTCGTACACGACTGACATATGCCGCTCCAGCGTGGTACGGATTAACCAGTAAAAGTGCAAGGACCCGCATCCAAGCACCACAAAATATCACCCTTAGAATGATCCTAAACGCGTGGCGTTACGTCAGAAATGACGTAATACACCGCGATTTAGGCATAGAATCAATCCAGGAATTTGTCACGAGACTAGCTCGTAACTTATTCGACCACGCGGACAAACGACCGCACGAACACTTGCGCGGGTTCGTCCCGCAACACGCGCGTCCTCCTGACGTGCACCATAGGTTCAAATTCCCCTATTCTAGGGAGCTTTTGAACAGCTAGGCCGATATATTCGCCCCCCTCTCAACCTCCGTCTCAATCGAGACCGAGAGGTCGGGAGGGCGTAGCAGATAGATTCGCGGCTGACGTTTGAGGGATTAGCCTCGATGTAATAATAGTTATTCCTAAAAATCCGTTGTAAACGGTACCCACGACCAGGAGAGCAGTCGCCTCCTGCGCTGATAACCCGGGTAATAAACACCCCGAGGCCCGTAGCTGCGAGGTTCTCGTGAACCTTGTAGATGACTCTTGACTGACTGACTTTTCACATATTGGCCAGAGAAGCTGGCCTTGACTGCTTCACTGGATTAACAGGTGGCATAGCTCATAGATCGCTTAGCCTGAACCTCTATAAATGTCGGATCGGGTCATGTTAGTTATTGATTACTATAAATATCAAAATGTCACTGATATTATTTTTATACCCTAATTTACGATATTTATTTATTATTCTTTGAGGTTTGAATACAGTCTTAGCGCCGATATACTTGTATATTAACGTAGGTGGGATTCGGATCTCCGGCCGTCAGATCATATGTCGAACACTTAACCACTGATTAGACGAACCTGTCGGATGTCTCAACCCTCCTCATACACTCGTAATTCAACCTGACGCTTTGATGCAACCAGTGCTCCAATTTGCAATTCTAATGAGGTCGAGACGGAAAACGTTAGCTCTTTGAAGATTGCCGTCTTTGCAATTTTACCGTGCATTGTAACTATTCTTATGAAAAAAATATTTGAGTGACCATTCAAATATAGCGATATGACGCACTGTCAGCATTCGAATTTATTATGATTCAAAATATTTTTTTAATAGTAACCGCTGACAAAGGAGAAGGCCAGTTTATTCAGGGTCACCAAGATATCTGTTCGGAAATACCGCTGTATAGTGTTTGAAACTGCATTAAAAATACTATTCTTTCTAGCTATTCTTATGATGATATACTAAAAATCACACTAATTCTATAGAAGCTAAAAACGAAGCTGTGGTACAGCTGTAAAGAATACCAGAGTAACTTAAAGAAGCCCCATGTTTGAAATGGGTTTCTCTAGGAAGGGTTTCTTAAATGTTCTTTTCCCTTTAATGTTGTGGATATATGTCAATTTTACTTCAAGCCTACATCAAACAACATATGTTAACATACCAACAACAAACATATTCTAAGTAATATGTCAAAACTTATTAGCTTAGTGTTCAGATTTTGGGTTTAATGAACATTTCTTGAATACTATTATAGTTTATAACTTAAAGTATCAAGAGTACACGGCTTAATTAAACAATACTTGCCACACTGAGCCCTTCGTCTGAAGTTTCCCAATTGAGAAGTAATTAATCTTTAGCGTCATTTATTAAGTTACTATTAAACTAGTATTAGAAACATCTCATGTCATTGCTAACAATATGGTGTACTAAGTAAAGCAACGAAGACCTCACAATTGCTATACGTAAAGGGCACATACATTTTATAAATTTTAGATGTGTACCGAAGGACGAAAACTAAGTAAGAAAATGTTTATGGAATATGATATATAATATGTATGATAAAATATGATAATATATACATATTATCATATGTAATATTTTTGTGTATGTGCATGTCGGTAAATAAAATGTGTGTGTGTGTGTAAAAAGTAAAAAAAAATATTTTGAAAAAATAAAAAAATATATAAACATTTTTTTCTCCTTTATATCTGCAAGGAACTACTGTAGTTTTTGTCTATGAAAGAAGAGGTAAACAAGATGAAAAAGTAACAGTCATTGATCCTACACACTGCAGATATTTACAAATCAGTTTTTGTATTTAAAGAAAAGTGGTAGACGAACATTGTGTTAAGTTATATTTATATATATATATAAAAAATACAAAAACTAGATATAACTATATATATATAATAGGTTATATTATTCATAGGGCAACATTAGTTTTATTGGCAATACTGGCGCTTTGTATATGGCCTCAGCCAGCCATGTGTCTGTCTGCAGCCTAATCTATGTTCTAGTTCAGAGTGGGATCGTGCATCAGCACAGAGATAAAAGTGGCGCACCTGGCGGAAGGTTGTCTTCTAGCAGTTAAACCGTTATTTTTCTGAAGTGAGTAGTGCAGCCGGGACACTGAAGCGGAGAAGTTCGTGAGTCAGTTTGACTTTCTCTACGTCTATATATGTATTCTAAATACTTGTCGTTTGCCGTGCTAAAGTCGGATTTTGTGCCTGATAATGTGATAATGTGCCCAAGTAGAATAACTTAAGGAAGTTATAACCTTACCTTACAATTGGATATACTTGCTGTTAATTTTTCTCCGCTCAGCCCTGTAGTTCTGGGGTCTCAAGAATAAGACTACGGTATCCCCTGCCTGTCGTAGAAGGCGACTACAAGGGGTCTCGGGTTCACTGGGCGACAAGGGTGGGGGTCTTTGTCGTCCGCCAAGGTGGACCCGGGAAGAAGGCAACATCGGCTGGCCCGTGTCGCCTTGCACTGCGAGGGCACAGGGGTGGAGGGAGTAACCTCCCCCCGGGAGGTGCTCTCATTGAGCACAGTGCAGAGGGGCTCCGGCGCGTTCCCGGAGCCCCTCACCATGCATCGAGGAAGGGCCACCGGGGAGGCTTTAGTGTTAAAACCCCACATAACCGCCGCCTTCCCCAGAAGGCGGGGTATCTTTTGAAGATATCCTCCTCGTTAACAAAAAAAACACAAACCACATAAAACTTTACGAAGTAAAAACTAACCAAAAAAAGTTATATACTGCTTGCTTTGTTAAAACTTCTACAAAATTTGACCATATTCAAATATCAATATATAATTGATTACATATGTAGTTTTATAGCCTATTATTTTCAGTAACAATTCAATGTCTCGTTCAACGTCATATATAAAAAGATAAACATATATAATAAGAAGATAAACATATATAATAAAATAACGTGAATAACAAAAATTTTTATAAATAAACCAAAAATGATAATTTTTATTCATGAAAAAGGAACGATTTATTCCACAAACGTGACTTGTGGAGTCGTTAGGGGTCACCCTGGGGGTACATTATCGACAAGATTGGCGACATACGACTAAAGTAAGGGGATATTAAAAGTGCCCGCAACCGACAAGAATGTGTCTGTAAATATATGAATGTGAAAAAAGCAATACAGGGTCGTGTAAAATGGAAATTTCTATGCTAAACATAGTTCGTCAGTCACTGATTCTTAGCATATGTACGGCTTAGCTAAGCTTGGGAAAGTTTTTATATGACGAGTCATATAATATTACGGAGTTAATAGTATAACGGTCATCCCCTCCCTATTTTTTGAATTGTTATTTATTTATTTTCACTTATAACGCCATAAACTAAAGTTCACAAAGGCGGAATTAATGCTAAGACATTCTCTGCCAGTCAACCCTGGATGAAAGTGAAAAACATAAAAGCAGCTGTAGTCACAGAGGAAAGAAAAGAGATATAACGTAATAGTAAAATAAGTACAAATACATTTACATATACAACGTATATATAGATACATGTGATGATATATACATCTGTTAATAGATAGACATATATGGAAATCTAGGTAAAGAAATACATGCAAATAGGTATATAGTAGATAATTAGTAAATATGAGCAGTGCCTTTAAGTAAAAGCGATGGTTTTGGTTGGCGGAGTGCTCTTCGTTGTCAGTATAGCAATAAATAAGTATACATAAAAATTAAATGTGTTCTTTTCTTTATATAACTAAATATAACATAGTCGTTATTTATATAAATAGTGAGTCGTTATAATTTTATTTATTATTATTAAATAAAAAAAAGCTATTGTGACCGTTGCGTCGATTTACTGAGTACTGTGATCTTAGAAAGCTGTTCTTAAAAGTTTTGTGTTAGTTCGACTCGTCTTTTAGAGGGGTAATCTTTAACCGTGTTTTCAATACACGATGTAATTGAAATAACAGTAAAGTTTTATTAGGGGTTGCAGATAAAATGTTTTATAGTTAAGTGGATTTTTACTATTAGGTACAATAAGCCAATTGTTATTCCAAATACTTGGTAAGGTTTAATTTTATGTGTTTTAAGTCTTTTGGGTATGTTGTTGTAATGTGGGTCGTATGATGGGTATTGTCTGTAATATTCTATATGTAATAAGGCTCAGGAGTTGGTTTTCCTACTATTACTTTCACCGGGGCCAGAAGGTAAATGCTAACGCGACCCCATCTCGCCAAATCATGGCAGAAGATTGCTCACTGTGGTAGGTTTCAGTTGGTAGGGGCCTCTTGTAGTCATAACTTACGTCAAATTGGATTAAACCATTATCATATTTTTTTGAATAAAACCATTTCCTTCCTTGTAAAAAATGTAAACATAGAAAACTGTTGTAATATAAACTTTATCTTATATTTGATGATATTTTTAACCGGTACAAGTATATGTATCGGTTAAAAATCGAGTCGAGTAAAAGCAACAGCCGACTTCAGATCGAATCAAACGTTAAACATTATTTTTTATTTATTTTTAATCCTTAGGTTAAGTTTTTATAATATTTATATAAAAAGTAAAATATACAAAAATATTATAAAAACCTAACCTAGTGTGTGCCACCGGCAACGAAGCAGGGCTCAAGCAACCGGTGGTTAGGGCGACATAGAGAGAAACCTCCTGACGATGCGTGCCGTGTCCAGGAGTACTGCCTTCTATATCTGACCCTTGATCCAGCCATCTAGCGAAAGTCTCTTACATTATTATTATTATTATTATCTTTGTATTTCCTAATTATCCTGGGAAAATTAATTTTCTCATTAACTTTTGAAGTACATCCTTTCTTTCAATGGAAATGATCATGAATCATCAAAATCGGTTGCCGTTTTTTTCCTTTAAATTGTTTCATATTTTGTTTGTATGATGGCAATAGAGAACAAAATCTATGTCTATTGTTATTATAGATACCTTCTTGTTATAATACAAACAACCACACACGCGTGGTGTCGGATGTACGACGGTCACATTAACTATCATATATGAGACCTAATAACCTTTGAGAAAAGAGAATAGGGATTGCTTTTTGTTTTCATCCCTTTGGAATTTAAATAACTTGAAAGCTTTTTCGGTGATATTTTTACACATTCAAAAAATTATGTATTACGTAGACCTTAGAACAATATGTGACCTTAGTTAATATTAAAGCGTCAATAGCCTTATGGTTTAGGGTACGGTCTGCGAATCGTAAGGTCGTAGGTTCGAATCCACCATTCGACTACTGACGTGAACCATTTCCTAGCATCTTAGCACGAGCTTATGCTAAGTTGGAATGGTTTACAAGAATATTAGCAATATTTTCTGAAAAAAAAAGAAATTTATTTATTTATTTAATTTACAGGAAGATCAACAGCAATAAAGTTTACAAAAAAGATACAGTAATAAGTAAGAAACAGACTGCCAATAACAGATCTTCGCGAATACGAAAAACTTTAAAATTATTTAATTGTGTGAGCAAAAACATTAATAACACAAAAGCCTACTAACAATTTTTCAATTGAAGAAATTTCGATAGAATGCCCGTCTTATTGCTACAGTTGTAGTATTAAATATGTCAACTTCTGTCCTTTTCGAATATTTATTGAGCGTGTGACCAGCGCCCCACATAAATGAATTTTGACGATCGTTGGAAGATGCCAAAGGGAGATGGATAGGAATATGATAGCGCGCTGATTTCTTGGGCACGTTAAATTTTATTCTCGAGAGAAGAGAGGGACAGTCAATGCTACCATTGAAAATATTCAGAAAGAAGGTTATGTCTGCCACCTCGCGACGAGTAAATAGAGGAAGAATATGAAATTGAGCGCAGTATTTCAGGTAGTCACGTGAGTTATAGGTGTAACGAAATATTATAAACTTTCTAAAATTTACAATATTTCTTTTTTTTTTCGAAATTATACTCATAATATTTCACCGTAAATGTGTTTCGTAGCGGCCGCCACAGATAAATGCCAAGAACAGTATAATTTCATGAATATTGTTATAGGAGAATACCATTAGGATTATTGAATAACACAATATTGTTCAATTTCGGACAATATCCAGTATCTATTTTTATGTAATGGCTTTTTATTCATACTGTTTTACTAAGGTTTGTTCGGCATTACATTATTTTTGTCTGACTATTGGAACGAAAGCTCAGAAATATTAGATACTTAATAAAAGAAACTTAAAGATACATTCTATATATACATATATATATGTCGCACTATTGGGCACAGAGATCTTTAAAGAGAGTAAAAGGGATTGGGAGACGTCACATGATTTAGAATGTAGTTCCTCGTGATGTTTTCCTTCACCGCCAAACGTAAATATTAAAAGGCAGGGCAGAGGTCCAGGCTAAGCGACCTAAAAGCTATACCACCTTTCAAGCCGGTAAAGTTAGCTTCTTTGTTATCAGTTTGGTTTTTGTGTTTGTATGTGTGATTGTTAGGTGATGTTATCTATGTTATCTTGGTAAAATTGGAGAGTTAGGGTGGTCGGGTTTAAAACGTGGCGGATAATTGAGCATGTGTCTATCACTGCCGATTATATTATTATTATTTTATAAATTTGTTTCAACAAAAGTACAATTCAGAAAAGTCATGGAAGAAAGAGAAAACGTTGGCATCCGTCTTAAAATAATTTTCTCGTCTACAATACTTTTCGTCTAAATGGCGAATGCAAATCGTCACAGGTTCATCAGAAAAAAATCCACTAAAGGTAAATCAGCACTTAAATTTGCAACAAATAAATTCATTTGTGTCGGCAACGGGGATCGAACTAATGTTGCTGACACTTGACTACCAAGGCTGTCAAATACAATACTCTGTATATATTGTATTCTACACAGGAAGCCTTGATTAATGTTCAAGTTGTCGGCTCAGATGGCATAGCATGCTAGCAACCCGGGTTCGATACCCGTATCTATTCCCCGATATGGACTATTCAGGTGCGCTATACCATAGAGACAATTACTTTACTCTGACACAGGTTAAGTTCGTTTACGTTGAATAACATAGATCGTAAGTTTGATTAAATTTAAATAAATCCAAACAAAAAAAAAAACAAATTTCAAGTCTACAAAGTTAGTAAGTAAAGAATTCCGATATGTAAATAAAAATATTTGGAATCGAAATGCGACCCTGGCACGAGTTTAAAAGAGCCAGAAAGGTTCTTTATAAGATTATAATATGATATTACACATATTCAGTAACATAATTCAATAGATAACAACGAGGCATGAGATGTAAATAACTTGGCATATAAATATGAAAATGAAAAACATATTTTAAAATATTTTAATGTAAAATTGATATGATTAAAAAACAAGCCTTTTTTTTTCAAAACCAGCCAATATTTTCTTCGAAGAATTTAAAGGTTATTGCCAATAAAATTATTTTAAGCGTAAATCTGCACAATTTGCATAATCGGAGTATTGAGTCCTAAACTTATGCGTGATGACAATTACTTTTTAGTTACGATAGTAAAGTAGGACAAAAAGGGTTGAAAAAATTACATTTATCATAAAATACTTCGTATTTCACAAAAACAATTCTTTTTTCCAAAAGTTAAGATTAAATGTGGAAATTATTTGCCATACATATATTACAGCATGACGTGTCAAGTCAGACTAATAATTTTCTCCCGAGCATTTAAAGAACAGTTAAAACAAATTATTTCTTTTTATGTTATTGTGACCTGTCTGGTTTCAGTTTTACTAGTGGTCGATAGCTCAGTTATCTACGCTTCCAATTAAAAATATCCGTCGCCAAAACTACCCTATTTGTCGTTATATTACTTAAAAAAATCGCACGAGTTCGGATTTTTCAGTTAAATGCTCATTTTAAAAAAAACATTGATTTTATTTATTATTTTTGTCGAGACTGTCATACAATCAATCACCTACGAGTACCATCCACCCATTAGACGTTGAAATTCACCATGTTTATATAGTATATTAGTATTATTCTCAATTTCTCTTTTTTTTTTGTTAACGGGGAGGAAATCTTCAGAAAGACACCCAGCCTTCTGTGGGAAAGGCGGCGGTTATGTGGCGTTTTTCCCCGGTGGCCCTTTCCTCGGTGCATGACGACGCCTTGCACTGTGCTCAAGGAGAGCACGTCCCGAGGGGGAGGTTATTCCCTTCCCCCTGTGCCAGCAAGCAAAGCGACACGGGCCAGCCGATGTCGCCTTCTTCCCGGATCCACCGTAGCGGATGACAAAGGCCCCCACCCTTGTCGCCCAGTGAATCCGAGGCCCCTTTTAGTCGCCCTCTACGACAGGCACGGTAGTCTTATTCTTGAGAGCCCAGAACTACAGGGCTGATTATCAATTTCTCTTGGTTAAGCTAACTACTCTGCTATTAAAATAAGATAAAATATTTTGGGTACTGCTTGTCTGTGTTACATATATCCTGTTATTATTCTGTATTAAAATAACTGTTTGTAAAAAAACATTACACGGTAATGCTGTAGAGATTATACATCGTTAAATATGACAGGTGTGACTTTGAATTAGAAACTTGAAACATTGTGATAAGTATTGGATGACAAAGATAATTGAATAGAATGCGATATGTATGATCTTATAAGATTATAGTCTGGTAACAGACGTGACCTTTCGATATGTTCCTTGTAAGTTTCATAAGAAAATTTATAGCACATTTCGTGTTTTATAAGTTTCAGAGCGATTTGCATCTGTCATGTGTTCGGCGTGTTGTCACGTGCGATTTCACAACTTTATGGCGATCGTAATCGTAATACGTAAATTATCCTGTCGACATAAAAAACTGCCAAAACGGTACTCAGCTGTATTTGCGTTATTCGTTACTACGTAAATCAAATGGAGAATGAGCTTCGAATGAGCTAACATTATCGTATTTTTATGTTACTATTAGATCATAACGAAAGTTTCTAGATTTTCAACCGACTCCAAAATAGGAGGAGGTTCTCGTCTATATGTTTTTGTTACCTCATAACTTTCAACTGAACCGATTTTGATGATTCTTTTATTATTTGAATGCTGGTGCTTCTGTTCTGGAAATGCAGTTTCCATTTCGTTTGGCTTTCGCTATGGCAATCAAAAAGGCCCAAGGTTAATTTCTTCAAGAAAAAAATAAAGAGTAAAGCTAGAAAATTAATATATTTCTTTACACACGGTCAATTGTTAATCGACTTTTTCTCGCGTCTCGCTCAAGATGGCAGAACTAAAAATATTATAGCCAATTATTTTATAATTAATAAAAATCATAATCAATAAAAAATGTCTTTTGTTGCTTATTTAAAATTATTAGATTTTTTTGGAACTTCTTTGTAAATATATTAATTTATTTATTTAATATGGTACACCAACAGCATTGCACAAGTATTGTAGTAATAAACAAATTTACAAACTATTTCCTGTTGTGTATGCCAATTACAGGTGTGCACAACATTCGCTATTAAAAACATATCGTTTTAATTATCAATTAGATTGTCAATCAAGTTCCATTCGCCCTAATTTATTCGGCTTATTTGCCTTTTGACTGATTTACTGAGGTCAAATTGGATAATAAATTATAAAATAACATATCAATAAAAGGAATTTGTGTTATTATTAATATAGGTTAAATGTTTGTTATGTTACTTAAAAATATAGGTTATATTTTTAAGTAACATATGAATAATCAATAATATATAATATAGTAACACCTTCTCACCACTATTACATATATATGTATATATATATGCATATATATATATAGTCTCTGACATATAGCAAAGTGTTTATTTCACGTTATTTACTATCGTACGTACAAAAATTTTTCACATTTGTCACAAGTATACTTACGAGCAAACGCAAAAATCGAATCAAACGATAAACGCACAGACGCCCGCTATGTATTTCCGAATTATCGTAGGTATATTACGAAACAGAATTTATCAGAACCTCACCAAACTCTCAGTAAACTACTGTTGAAGTACAGTGCAATAAAAATAATCATTGAAATCGGTTGTCGTGATAATCGAAGATACGCAAATGTAAGACTTAAATGGTTTTCTCATGGATGCTATTATCAGAATCGACCAACCATCCAACCAAAACCAATATCACTAAATAAAAATCGATTCATCAAAATCGGTTGACACGTCGAATGTTACGTGAATTGAGAACCTCCTCCTATTTATGAAGTCGGTTGAAAATTTGTACCTGATATAGCTTGATTAAAAGCGAACAGGCATTGCTGTCTTCCTCAATCTGCTGTCAATCTACAACAACACGGTTAAAAGAACGTGAGAGATTATTATTATCATTAATATTTTAAATAATAATCTGTCTAAAAGGTATTAAAATTGACATTGTTGTCGGCCTTTATCAGCTTTAACCTTACAACATTAGGGATAGTTTAATGAACGTTAGTCATTCCAAATGTTTAACGTGAATAATCTAGACCGTCTTTTACCCCGAGGGACTTTGTTTAGTGAAGTATTTGCCGCTGTACATTACTTAATTAAAATCTACTAACGTTGCGAATATCGAGGACAAATAAAGTAAATAAGGATTGAAACCCAGACATGATGATAAGAGATTACGACGAAACAGTACAAAAAAACTTAGGCGACACTAAGTAATAAAATTTATTTAAAAATAAACTTTAATGAACAATACTGTATTATAAAAGCTTACGTAAGATATTTTTTTTCCTTTAACTTTATGTTTTTAATGAAATATAAATAAGTTAATAAAAATATTTTATTTTATTTTAAGGATATTTAATTGTCTATCATGCACAATTTATTTCAGTTAACTAATAATTTTAATCTTCCGAGATATTCAAACTTTCTTAACCGACCCTTTATTCCGACCCTTTATTTTTGCTCACTAGTGTAATATAGGCTCTCACGCTATTTAACACTCTGTGGGGATAGACAGTAACAGCTCCTGATATCCGCATTTCACCTAGCTTATTAGGTACCATACACGAATGGTCATCGTCATATACTCGTACCTAGCTGGATTTTTTAGCAAATGATATTTCGTACTTATCTTACTTGTTCCCTTTGCTACCAACTTCAAAAAAAGAAGAGGTTTTCATCCGTATTTTTTTTCTTACCTTTTCACTTTCGACTGGGTGAATCGACTTTGATGATTTTGTATTGGAAGGCCAATGCTTCCCATGTGGCCCAGTTTTGACAATGCCATGCAATAGAAAACCATATAAGTCTTAAATTTTCATTAAGTACGCGACAAATAGACGATTATCAGGTCAACAGATTTCGCTGTTTCATTTTTTATTGGAAATGATGTACTACAAAGATAGTTTGATGACACTTTGGTTAAGTTGTTAAATTCTATTTCGTAATATTAATATAATGACACTTCCGAAATACAAAGAAGAAAGACAGATTTGAATTTGTTCTTGGTTTTTTATTTATATGTTTAAACCGATTAAGGCTTATCAGTAGAGCAAGACAGTATTTCACGCCTGCCCACCGTCTGCAACTTTACAAGGCACAAGTACGGCCTCATACGGAATACTGTTCGCATCTCTAGGCCGGGGCTCCCCAATACCAACTTCTTCCGTTTGACCGTGTACAACGTAGAGCTGCTCGAATAGTCGACGATCAGGGTCTTTCCGATCGACTCGACCCTCTGAGTCTGCGAAGAGATGTCAGTTCTCTTTGCATCCTGTATCGCATTTACCATGGGGAGTGTTCTGAGGAATTGTTCGGAATCATCCCAGCTACCGATTTCCATTACCGCACATCTCGGCAGAATTCCAAATTCCACCGCCACCATCTTGATGGTTGGCGTTCAACGACTGTACGTTTTTCGCGTAACTTTCTCCCACGCACTGTCAACTTGTGGAATCAACAGTCGCCAGAGGTGTTTCCGAACGTTTACGATTTAGGAACCTTCAAGAAACGAGCCTATTCCTATCTCAAAGGTCGGCAACGCACCTTTTTTTTATGTAATATAAGCGGCAAACGAGCAAGACGGGTCACCTGATGGTAAGTGATTCACCGCCTCCCATGTCACCGGCGGCGCCAGTGCGTTGCCTACCCTTCAGGTAAGAAACCTACAGCTCCTCTGGTGCTGTGGATGTTCATGGGCGACGGTGATCACTTAAGATCAGGTGAGCCGTATGCTCGTTTGCCACTTTTCATATAAAAAAAAAAAATATTTTTGGATATTTTAACATAATTTTTCCGTCTGGCTTTGCGCTATTATTATTATTACAAAACTGGTAGCACAGTTTATGGTTCAAAATTCGGCAAGCATCATTAATTATTATTACTTACGACTTGGAACAAAACAATTCGAATAGGTAAACAGCTAATTCACAAATGGCAGAATAAACGACTGTTTCAATTTCACCCTATTTGTGGTTCTCGTTGTTTGCTTTATAACAGTAACTTAAACACAATTTGTACAGTAAAGAAATAATTTTTGTAGTCAGAAGTTTTTCATTACGGTTAAACGTTATAACATATTCGAGGGAAGCGGGAGGAAGAATGCGTTTATGTGTAATTTTGACTTACTAAAACAACTCCGGGCCGCGCCGTCCGCTGCCGGTGACCCGTTAGTTCGTTCGTTTCCTATAAAAAAATACAATTCCTATGTTTAAATAGTACATATCAAAGATACATTAATTTTTTATTTCCCATAGCTTAAGGCGTAAGCTTTAATCTTAGTATTTCAAGGTAAATATAGCTTCGCGATTTCTAACGACGAATGTAAGATAATATTTATTTAACACTCAAATATGCGTAACATTCTGGTAGATATGGAAAGAAGCGACGAACTTATTGACGAATTCGACGATTTATTTCAAGTGAAGAGGATGAATACTGATTGATATTTGAATGTTAGCTATTGGAAATTGACATGTTGTGATATAGAATTTTTATTCTAGTAGTCTAACAGCTTATACGTTATCTTAAACTTAGTGGTCTTTTTTTTTTGTTGACGGGGAAGAAATCTTTACAAAGATACCCCGCCTTCTGGGGGGAAGGCGGCGGTTATGTGGGGTTCTTACCCACTAAAACCTCCCAGTGGCCCGTGCATGACGAGGGGCTCCGGGATCTCACGTGGAACGCACCGGAGCCCCTCTGCACTGTGCTCAAGGAGAGCACGTCCCGGGGGAGGTTACTCCCGCCCCCCTGTGCCCTCGTAGCTCAAGGCGACGCGGGCCAGCCGATGTCGCTTTCTTCCCGGGTCCTTCACCCTTGTCGCCCAGTGAACCCGAGGCCCCTTTTAGTCGCCTTGTACGACAGGCAGGGGATACCGTAGTTTTATTCTTGAGAGCCCAGAACTTCAGGGCTGAAACTTAGTGGTCTAGACTAAGATGGCATTCGCTGCCTTTTTACATCAGTCTTCAAAAGAAGGAGGTTTTTAATTCGTAAGTTTTTTTTTTATATTTGTTAACGCATAACTTTGAACTGGGTGTTTTTTTTTTGGTATTTATCGTGTGATCCCATTCAAATGTGTTCCAATTCTGACAATAAGATCCATGAGAAAACCATATGTGTTAAATTTGCATCAAATATGTGCGCCACAAATGGATAAATAACTCAATATCGTTTTATAATATTTGTATTTACTTGTAAATATTTTTTCGACATTCGCTGTCCCCCGAAGAGTTCGCGGTTTGTTATGCCGGCGGTAGTATTTGCCCGGTGTCATGGGTGAGTTAATAAGCTTGGTGAAAAGTGGATAGCAATGGCTGTCTCTGTCTACCTCGCTAGATTTATAGGGACGTGAGTATGTTAACAGTAATACCGACAGCAAAACGTTGGAAGCATACAAGAGACCAATAGGGTATTGCTCTCTTGTCGTTAGAGGTGTCATATAAAATATAGACACAACACAGTAAAACAAAACGTGTACAGGGACGAATTCGTTTAGCGGCTAATAAAAATGACAAGATAAAATCCGGATTAGGAATGCGATACCCATAAATATAACAAAATAGACGTGAGGAAACTGTTAAAGAGTGGATAAAAATTGTGGAATAGTGTGACAATTTTACACAAGTCTCTCACATACAAGAGACATCTCTTTTCTTTATATACATCATATACACATAACAAAAGAGTCATAAATAAAATAATCCGTTTATTCTCTTTAACCAACTTTAAAAATGAAGTTTTCAATTTGTTTACATTTTTTTTAATGTACGTGCACTCATTGCCTTTTTGATTTATGTTTTGTTACGAATTATTTTCAATTAGATAACATGTCAATTTTGATGGCATTGGATCTTGGGAATCGGATATATGCCAGGAAATTTCTTATATAAAAATGTTTTTCTGATTTAAATATTAGGAAGCCAGAACTTCGTAATATAGCTATGTTACTTTAAAAAAATGAGATTACGGTCTTCGGATATTGGTTCGAATCCACTATTTGACTATCGACATGGACCTTCTAGCACAAGCTTAAGTTTAGTTGGCATGGCATAACAAAATGTATTGTTGGCATACTTTTTTAAAATTAATTTCACACAACTACACACATACTGTACTTACACTCTAATTAGGAAAATTATAACAAATTCAATTCACACAAATATACAATTGCATAAAAAAGAAAGAACTCGTAACTTGAGGAACAAAGATAAGCTCGACCTAATCACCCCACGTACCAATTACGGAAAGAAAACGATATTGTACGAAGGAGCACAGTTATATAATAGCCTGCCAAATACAGTGAAGGAGTGCGACACTTTCCAGCAATTTAAAAACAAGCTAAAAGATTTGATGATACACATGTGACGACACCTACCTGCGACCCAGAGCCACATCATTAATTATATTATTTAAGTACCTTATACCTCATTTTAAGTGAACTTTGTAAAAATGTTCTTATGAGAAATAAATTCTCTAAACCCAAATCCTTTTTTTTTTTTTTTACGGGGAGGAAATCTTCAGAAAGATACCCCGCCTTCTGGGGGGAAGGCGGCGGTTATGTGGGGTTCTTACCCACTAAAACCTCCCAGTGGCCCTTTCCTCGGTGCATGACGAGAGGGTCCGGGATCTCCAGTGGAACGCAGCGGAGCCCCTCTGCACTGTGCTAAAGGAGAGCACGTTCCGGGGGGGGAGGTTACTCCCTCCCCCCCTGTGCCCTCGCAGCGCAAGGCGACACAGGCCAGCCGATGTCGCCTTCTTCCCGGGTCCACTTTGGTGGACGACTCAGGCCCCCACCCTTGTCGCCCAGTGAACCCGAGGCCCCTTTTAGTCGCCTTATACGACAGGCAGGAGATACCGTAGTCTTATTCTTGAGAGCCCAGAACTACAGGGCTGCTAAACCCAAATCCTGGGTTGAGTTGAATAACTTGTTATTCTCAACTCGTCGCCTGATTTATCAATGATAAATTTAATACAAAGAAATATTTAAATTGAAAGTTTATATTCAATTCCCTTGGCCCGTATCTCCTTAGTTAAATTGTCCTTGTTTTGAAAACAAAATCAATCAATATCTTTCAATTGGTTCAACGAGATGTTTAAAGGGAAGTTTTACTGTTTTCACAACGATGATTGATTGAAGGAAATGGGTTATCTATCTAATCCAATTGAAATTTATTGGATCAGGATCCAATTAAATATCATATTGTACAACACACATCTAAAATATAATTACGTGTATATGTAGACACTAGCTACGTCGTGCTACAGCTTTTATAATTGATGTACCGTTGTACTACGTAGCTGATTTAATCTACGAATATGACTACGCTACTACGTTAAGGTACGTTGTCGATTGTCTACGCTTTTGATATATGCGTAGTGCACCCGCGTAACCAAATTTGACGTCTGACTATTCAAACTACGACGAGCTACGAAATATGAAATTCTGATTCCGTCTTTTACTACCGACCACACTCAATTTGATCAAACTCGATTCTCAGTTGTATTAATATTGTGCCTTTGACTCAATTAGTTCCTGAGCCTGGTTACACTTTAGGCTAAACATGATTCGAAAAATAGGATAATTGAAATAATTACTGTTTCTTTCGCAACAACGGTTTTTCAAATGGAGTTTGCGTTAAGAGGTTTATTTTTGTTATTTTATTGATAGAATGATAGAAGTAAATTATGGCAAAACAACGTTTGCGGGGTCAGCTAGTATTTATTAAATAAATAAAAAATTTACGTATAGTTGGTATGTAATTTACGTAAACAAAAAAATATATAATGCGAGCTTAGAAATCTTTAGTTTGAATCTAAATGAAACTAGATACGTGTAACAGGTTGATGGTAGATGAAAAGCACTCTCTGCCTACAGCTTTAAGTGGCAGGCTTGAATATATCTTATCTCTTTGTTTTAATTACAATAAGGAACAACGTTATAGGCTTGTATTTTTGTTATCAACTGCCAACGTTTCTCATGTTAGTTAATTACATTTCAAGCGTTTTGTTTTGCTAAATATTATCTTGATATTATTGCAATTAAAATAAAACAAATGGTTAATTAATACAAGCTAACAAAACAATTAACTATTAAACAATTATTCATCACAACTTGGTTTGGCGTAAACTCGCCTTTCATCAGGAAGCATTATTTTAAATACGTTTTTAATAATTTTACATACACGTTTTTTCGTTGATTTTTCAGTATTTTTTTACTTTTAAAATAGGCAAATTTTATCATTATATTATATATCACAGTAGAAAGTAAGCAAGGACCAATATACATTGGCTAAGTTTTTTTTTGACGAACTACACAGATTGGCCAGAGAAGCTCGGCCTTGACTGCGTCATCGAATTGAGAAAAAATTATAAATTTAAAAAATTAAATTTATTCGTAAAAAGCTCCGTATACGCCGATGACGAATAAATTTGATAAGGATTGTATACAGGATGTTAGGAGACCGCTTCCGAAAACGAAGACAGACGATAGTACTAATGACACCTTTGATGATGAGACGGAAAAAAAATCTATCGTGATTGAAAAATCATATATTTTATAAAAACAGCAATGTGAAAACAGTTGTGTTTAATTTCTGTTTTTTTTAGTAAAGTATTATATTTTTTATGATACTGTCGTTCTGTGTATTTAGCTATACTAAGATGGGGCGTAAATAATGCTAATAAAACGTTTAAAAAAATTGATTTTTTTTATCAGGATTGATTTTTTTTCCGTCCCATCATCAAGGGTGTCATTAGTACTATCGTCTTTCTTGGTGTTCAGAAGCGGTCTCCTAATACCCTATTTTTACTTAACAGATTGTAGTTTCCATTTAAATGTAATCTTCAAAATGTTTTCGTTTTAAACTTCGTTAGTCCGGCCAAACACCTTATAATCTACATTTATTTTACCTGTACAACACCTTTTACACCTTGATTAGAAAACAAATTAATTCAATTGAAAGCATAACTTGAGTTAAGCGTTTCGGCTTAATGAGCTTAAAGCATCGATTATACGAAATACTTAAGTGATATTATAATTCTTAAAAATATGGCTATAACTTATACAGGATGTCCTTTAATTAATGTATAACATTTTGTCCGTATTGTACACAAATGTAAAATGCAGACAAAAAATGCCGGCTAATATTAAATCATTTCTTGCGAACTCCTTTTTTTTGTGAGCGTCCATATGTTTTAGCAAGACCCATTTTAAGGTTATCCATTAATTATCGGACACCCGATATAAGTACCAGTGATAGATAAAATTAGGTTATTAGGTCCCAAATATGGGCGAGTATAACGATCCTATAGCTGGACCTTTTTTTTTAAGCAAGTGATTTATGTGTACTTAAGAAAAAAGATAATTCATTAGCACAAACCGACTGGGAATCGAACTCGCTATCATTACATCGTAAGTCTAACCGCTTAGCTAAGCCATCATTGATTAAGCTACAAGACATAATCAGGAATTAATAATTAGTCATTTGTTAATTATGTTAGCTCATCCAATATTACTCAGTACGAAGTAATTTGTCACACGTCATCAAAGTTTGCATAGTACTAACTACCTATGTACGATGCACGTCTTAGTTATGTACTAAGCCATCCATTAGCTGATGTTTCCTAAGATAAAACATTTAGGTACCTTATTAAAAACCAAAGTAACCATTTCAAGGACATTACAAACGAGCACGGACACAAGTCTGTGGTTGCGTTTTATTGAAAGAAAAAAAAGATAAAACATATCTATACGGGAGAAAATTATTATAGGCGATATTTAGCATTTTCTTCCAGCTAACATTTGGTGGGTTAAAGTACCCTGTGGTTCTGAGCTCTCAAGAATAAGACTACGGTATCCCCTGCCTGTCGTATAAGGCGACTAAAAGGGGCCTCGGGTTCACTGGGCGACAAGGGTGGGAGCCTTTGCCGTCCGCTAAGGTGGACCCGGGAAGAAGGCGACATCGGCTGGCCCGTGTAGCCTTGCACTATGAGGGCACAACCCCGGGACGTGCTCTCCTTGAGCCCAGTGCAGAGGGGCTCCGGTGCGTTCCACTGGAGATCCCGGAGCCCCTCGTCATGCACCAAGAAAAGGGCCACTGGGAGATTTTAGTGGGTAAAACCCCACATAACCGCCGCCTTCCCCAGAAGGCGGGGTATCTTCTTGTAGATTTCCTCCCCGTTAACAAAAAATAAAAAAGAAAAAAAATAAAAAATAAGACTTATAGGTAGCGGCGCTAAAAATAGAGTATTAAAAATCTTTTATAGTTTAATTTACATTTACAAATAAGTACAGATCCGTCAGTATTAATATAATAATATGTATCAATAATCAAAATGAATAATTTTTGAACAAAGAGGAAGAGGTTTATTCGATTTCAGAAAATGTTCTTGTAAATCGTTACACTTAAAGCCTTCAATTGACGCTTGAGCGTCTTTTATAAGGAGTTACATCATGGCACAGCGTTGCGTGATGAATTTACTCCAAGTAGGTCACCGCGACCGGCGGTGCATTTCAATGCTGTCCCTACTATTTATCATGACTAGGAAAGCTATGCTGCATACAAAATGGTCCTTGCTTTATTTAGTCTTCATTGTAAAATGGTTAGCCTAGTGGCCTAATGTCATAGACACTTATTTATCGCGGGGAAATGCCTACGCATACACGCCCTCGCGGGGACGATGATGTGTTATGTCGGACTCCCACTGACTAAAACCGCACGGTGGTCGCCATCAGCACAACGTGGATCTTCGTTAAGAACGTAACCACAACCTGTCTGCGCTTTGCTGTGCTTCTCCGTCTCGGGGGCATGCGTTCAAAGTCGTTACCCGTCCGTCCGTACGTCCTTCTCTGGGTCGCTATCTCACAGACACTTGGTCTATCCGATGACAAAGCTGTCACGATCACAAACAGCTTTTACCGAGCTTATTAGAACTGGAAAAGGTTAGCGAATGTATCGCTATATACTGAGCAGAAATTTAAGTAATTTTATAAACCTTCAAGATGACCAGGTTCGAACTCTTGTCTAAATACTATTTTATTCTAAAGAAATTTAGCAATATTTCTTTTTTTTTAGACATATTACTAACATTCTTGTTAACTATTCCAACTAAGCTTAAGCTACGAACCTACGACCTTACAACTACCGCGCACGACGCAGACAGTACCCTAAACCATTAGGCTATTGACGCTACAAAATTTTAATAATTTTTTTTTTACCCTTTTTTTAATTATCTGTGTATTTTACGAAATAACGTGCACAATTGTAAGATATCCTTTTCCGCTTCGTATATTTTACGACCAAATGCTTGCTACTTTTCTATGTGCATACAATTAATTTATAGGCGCATAGTAATTTTCTTTCGCCTTCAACGTTGATCACGTGGTTAAAAAGCATGCACGCTTTTAACAGCCTTGTATTAAAGTGGGTAGAAATAGAAAGTAAATAGCATGATAATAAAATTCCTTTAAATAAATAAATATTTATTTGCAAGGGTATTGTTTGCAATAAGATGTTCAAATAGTGTTTCACATATTCTGCTTAAAAGCGTGCAAATCTAATAACTAGTATTTAACGTTACAATTATATAGACACAAGCTCGTTTTATATATACACTACAATAATAAATAGACGAAAATAAATTGAGTACAAAACAAAAAAAATATTTAAAATTATTTTTTTTATTTTTCATTTATGTCATCATTTATATTTATTTAGTTACCTTTTGCGATAGTTATTTTTAAACAAGATAAAATTGAAAGAAAAGGCGTAAAATATATCCCTACTTAACTTTATTCTAAAAAAAAGCGGCCGTTGTAAACTCAGTCTGTCATGTAGTTTGTCGTGTACATATAAATTATTTAAAAATCATTCATTAATTAATTTATTGGTTGAATAAATTAATAAATTAATTGTAGGCAAAGTCTCTAGTTTTACCTTATTGAGATGATTTGCTTCGTCCTTCATGATGAGTAAAACGAAGAATTGAAATATATTTCCCGCGTCGGTCTTTCCGATTACAAACCAACGCTACTATACAATATTACAGATTCTTATGACTGTTTGTTGTCACTATAAAGAGAATAAAGAATCACCACTATTATATAACTCGTAATCTCGTTATGGTAGAGCCGTGGTAGCTCAGTGTCCGGATTGACGCCTCAAGTTGCATTGTACGCTAGCAACCTGAGTTCGATCGTGCTCGTGCCGATTTACCACACGCTCGGCGGTGAAGGAAAACATCGTGAGGAAACCTACATGTCCTAGAAAACAAATTCTAAAACATGTGAAGTCGCACGCCCTTATACTCTCTTTACAGAGAAGGCCTGTGGCCAGCAGTGGGACATAAATAAAGGCTGAAAACTTTAATCTCGCTATGAATACTACGTAAGTATTATTTAAAGTCGAAGCCATTTCAGGTCAAACTAACCCATCAGTGACACTGAAAGCTGTCTTTCCTGATTTGCAATTCAGGTCACACCGCTAAATAAAGAGGAAATTAAACAAATCGAAATTTCAAAGGTTTCGCCTGCCAACGGACTAATGAAAATTTCTCATACTCAAATAGAAACATATAAAAGAATCATAATTTGGTAAACGTGATCAAATTAAGTAAGATAAAACTAAAAATGCCACAGAATACTACAAAATTCTTGAGTAAGTATTTTTCTGTTGAAGCGTCTTTGGTGTGCTCTGCTACAAAGTTAAAGCACATTGTGTGCACAAAATCCTTGTCTATCTTTAACAACCTAATACATAAGCACTTTCTTTATTTTTGAATATGGTATATTATGTACAAATATGTTGTAGCAAATCGATATACTGGTTGGACTGATATGCCTGAATTAAATAAAATGTCATGTAAAATTATAACTGTATTAATAGAAGATTTTCTAACCGACTATACCTTCGTAAAGAGCGCAACAATACCATAAAACAATGTCGTCTATTTTGAGAATAAACACTAAAAAAGATTTTAAAAGCATCACGTCATAACAAATTGCTTCGGTTCTTTATTGAAGTCACTTATGAAGTCTCATAAATTATCTCTGTAACGTCGTAAAAGTTAAACGCGAGCGAAGAATAATTTTTAAGACCGATTGTTTATATCGTACGTCGAAATAGTCCATCAAAATGCGCCATTGTGATTGCACCTTGATCTAAAGACATATTCTTTGAACTCTACTCACTTGAATTATTTAGAGTAATAATGTGTTAAGAACGATAGTTTATTGCATAATAACTAATAAATACATCATAGACACATTAAATTTTACATATTAATATGAAACAGAGGATAGATGCGCTCGAGATGTGGTGCTGGAGAAGAATGCTGAGGATACCTTGGACTGCATTCCGAACTAACCAGTCAATACTTGAAGAACTCGGCATCAAGCAGCGTCTGTCTTCCATTGTTCGGGCTCGGATACTGACATTTTTTGGTCATGTCTGCAGGCGTAATGACGAATCCATCGAACGCCTGGTAGTACAGGGTAAGGTGGAGGGCACCAGACCTAGGGGAAGATCACCTATGAGATGGATCGACCAGATAAGAACGGCTATGGACGTACCCTTGCATCAATGTGCGAAAAAAGCAGCGTACAGGGAGGAGTGGCGGCGGCTTGTGAAGCGGGTCACTGATACCTAATACGTGATAACCACGACGAGTCTGTAAAGACTCAAGCGACGAAGAAGAAGAAGATGATACGATATTGTTTTATGCACAATAAGCAATTTTGTCCATTAGAGCGATTTTTTCAGATAACCTTTGGATGGACAGAAATTTTTATTTGAAAGTCTTCTGTAAGTAAATTTAATAAGAATAATATGATATACATTCTATATAACAATACGTCGGCACCGGTTCTCGAAAATGGTCATGTTACGCTTTATTGCGATCGATCTGTCATGGTAGATAGGACTATTATCGCCAATAAAACTGATATTTTTTGACAGATCGATCAACGCGACATTACCATCTCACATGACGAGAACCACGTGAAGGTTGAAATGAAAAAAAATCACTAAGTACCTCGACTTGGCTCACGAGGTGACCGCCATGTGAACTACAGCATCAGGAGAGTTGCAGGTGCGTTATCTATCTTTAAGATAAGATCAGGGTATTTTTTGAAGACCCTAAATGATTTTCAACCGACTTCAAGAAGGAGGTTCTCTATTCATTTTAATGTTTGTTACCTCATAACTTTCGACTGGATTATTTTTCTTTTATTTGAAAACTAATTCTTCCCACGTGGTTCAATTTCAATTGGTCCTATTCTGATAACGGCATCCATGAGAAAACGAAATAACTCAATACCATGCCAACCGATTTCGATTATTCATTTTTTAATGTAAAATATGTACTTCAAGGGTAGTTTGATGAGAGTTCGGTACGGTTCTACGGTAATTTGGAAACACAAAGAGGGCGTAACAGCTTTACAGTTTGATTCGATTTGAAGTCGGTTTTTGATTTTAATCGTAAATATACTTGTTCAAATCTAATAATATATTTTATTTTGTACATTTATTCTTTGCTTTGCTGCAAGAAAGGTTACTAGATTAAATTAATCCGGGACCACAGGGGAAGCTAATCATTTATCCGTCCCAAAAAAAGCTTAGATTTTAACTAAACGCTGTAATGTATTGTATCTAGCTTTAAGCTTTGCGAATTGAACAAAATAGATTAATCTTTTGAGAAATAAATGATGTATCTATTTTATTTCTCAAAGTAATATTTGGAGCGCATCATTATTCTAATTTGAACAGAGACATCGGCTTCTTTCTGCCTCAGTGGCTACGCGTGGGCTGTTAGAAACATCGACACTCTAAGGGGAAGTTTCAAGTTTGCCTCAACACAGACATGGAACGATTTACCCCCACCGTTGCGTATGCCTGGATCAGACCCTATTTTAAAACAACGTACAAAAAAAATCCTAGTGTCGAAACAACAGAACGTGTGCGGACTACCAGCTAACAGGAAATAAAATGTACTTCACGATATCAAAACCTATAACACCTTGCTGCAGGCTGCGGGCCTCAGCCCTGTAGTTCTGGGCTCTCAAGAATAAGACTACGGTATCCCCTGCCTGTCGTATAAGGCGACTAAAAGGGGCCTCGGGTTCACTGGGCGACAAGGGTGGGGGCCTTTGTCGTCCGCTAAGGTGGACCCGGGAAGAAGGCGACATCGGCTGGCCCGTATAGCCTTGCACTATGAGGGCACAGGGGGGGAGGGAGTAACCTCCCCCGGGACGTGCTCTCCTTGAGCACAGTGCAGAGGGGCTCCGGTGCGTTCCACTGGAGATCCCGGAGCCCCACACCATGCACCGAGGAAGGGCCACCGTGGAGGTTTTAGGGGGTAAAAACCCCACATAATCGCCGCCTTCCCCCCCAGAAGGCGGGGTATCTTTTTGAAGATTTCCACCCCGTTAGCAAAAAAATGAGAATAATTTTATTAAAATTTACAAGTTTACAAAGCTCTTTGTATTTTCGAATTATCATAAGGATATTACGAAAAAGAATTTTTAACCATATAGCTCATACAATCGCTATAATTATTACTTTAATATGGTTTTCTTTATGTCTTACCTTCAATGTCACAAACAGATACTAATTGTTTGCAAATAATGAGCCCTAATATTTAGATAGAAATCAATATTGCCTTTAATAAAATACAATAACTGTAATCGTGCAACTCGCAAAGAACAGATGACAAAGGAAAAATAACTGAACAATACAATGTTTCAATTGTCGTATATTCAATTATTTTTGCTATTGAAATAACAATAAAGGCTAAACATGACCTGATTTTACTATACCAAATAAAGAGAACTACAGATACAAATGGATACCGTGTGATAGTTAAACTTTGCTGGTTTGAGTGATTTGTCTCCACTTTTCAACCAACTTCAAAACAAGGAGCAGGTTCTCAATTCGTCTGTATGTCTTTTTTTATTTTTGACTATTTTTAGTAGAAAGCTTGCCTTTCCGTGTGGTCACTTTTCCTTGTCTAATCTTTATTTTGCATTAAGTAGGAGCGCCACAAATGGTCGAATAACTCAATTTCACGCTAACCGATTTCGATTATTCATTTTTGTTTGAAAGCTGATGCTTCTAATGTGGTCCATTTTGGTTCATTTCTCACAATGGCATCCATGAGACAAGCATATTAATTAATAATCTTAAATTTGAATTAAGTATGTGCGCGACAAATGGACAAATAACTCAATATGTTGTCTGTATAAATTCCATGTAAATGCGCGCACGACTTTGGGTAGTCTTGTGCACCGCTGAAAATCAGCGGTGTCGCCTCCTTGCGACGGTACATGCTGATACGGTGTCCAATATTGGCGTCATATCTTATGTTCTATTTGTCCGTTTTTTATTTCTTTATCTGTATTTTTTTTCTGTCTTTTTGATGTGTTATAGTCCATGATTTGATCGGTATTTGTCGTCACAGGTCTTCCGCCGGCTGGCTTATCCATGGTGTCGTTTTCACCGGCTCTGAATCGTCGAAACCATTCCTCCGTGGTTCGAAGTGATAGAGTACCATCCCCAAAACACCATTAATCTCACGGAACGTTTCTCTAGCGGATTTGCCTTTAACGAAGGAAAACTTTAAAATAGCGCGAATTTCGGCGTTAGTGAACTCCATGTTTACACGTCTATAACTGTTGAACGCAATATCCAAACTAATTATGCATAGCGTCGTTTTGTAGGTTATGTCAAGACCTTTCAAATTATGTATAGTATTGCTAGATACGAGCTCTGTAGCGCTTTGTACATAGCCGCGAAATTCAAAAGACAAAAAGGCGGAAGGGAGATATTTGACAACCTATTTTGTGCCAATAAAGAATATGTCTATATCTATTATCACGCTAACTAATTTCAAAAGTATATGCTTCCCATGTGGTCCAATTTGGTCCAATTCCCACAATGGGATCCATGAGAAAACGTATAATTAAATGCATCAATTATATGCGTCACTCAATATTAGTATCAGGAAAGGAGATATTTTAAGAGTAGTTTGGTGAAAGTTTGGCTATGTTCCGATACAAACCGTGTGTCGGCGCATAATAGCGTTTAACGATTGATTCGATTTGAAGACGATTTTTTTCTCGTAAATATACTACTATTCAGTTTCCTACTTACAATAAATCTCTTAATAAAATTTGTTTTCTACTTATACCGCTTCGGTTACAAGGATGAGAGCGTTTTTTGTTCATACTACAATGTTTTATTTTAAATGTTTGTTTGTTGTGACTTATAAACAATTACCGCCATTAAAACGCAATAATGTTTCCTATCGTGTCGATCTTTTGACAGACACTGCCAACGGGAAAATAATTTACATCGTCATGATTTATACAATAATAGATATTGTTGTTTATCGTCCAATTTAATTAAACACGCCAAACAATACTAGGAGTGTAAATGTGTTTTATTAAAATGTTTATTTAAAGTTGAATTTATAAAGTCAAAATGACATTTATTCCTTTCAGCAAACAAAAGATAAATCGTTTATTTAACACCTTATTAATGATGTAGTTTATTTTATTATGTAATTTTTTTATACACACATATAGATTTAAACAAAATATATATATATATATAAAACGAAAAATCGGGAACACTATAAATATTTAAAGAATTAAGTCACTTGTATAAACTTGTTTTAAATATTAATCTCTATTAAGCGTCAATAGCCTAATGGTGTAGGGTACGGCCTGCGAATCGTAAGGTCGTGGGTTCGAATCCACCATACGTACCAGCGCTGTGCTACATGTGTGAGCACAGCACATGCTGAGTCAACTCCTTTTCGGCACAAGGTCCATTTTGTTCTTTTTTAATTTTTCAATGTTTTTGTTTATGTTGTTTTTTTGTCTGGTTTTACGTGTTGCTGTGTTCTTGTGTCGAATAAATGTTTATTCTATTCTATTCTATTGGATATTTACTGCTGGTAATTCGAAAATACAAAGAGGACGTCCGCGCGTAATAATAATAAACTTCGATTTGAAGTTTTTGTTTTCGCTCGTAAATATTGAACATTATGTAAAGGACACATTGTTGACAGCCAGTATTTTCCCTTTTGTTATATAGAGACAGACACCGACCTGAAATAATCCTCTATACAAGATTTTGTCGGCGAGTGCTTTTAGAGATTTTGTTATCCACGTCTTCATACGCACTCGTAAACATTGCCCTTTATTATTATCTGTATTAAACGAGGTTGACCTTTGTCAATACGTACCGAAAGAAAGACTAAGCTTCAACCTTTTTATTTTCTGTATAAAATCCATCAAATATTTATCGTTGCTATTAAATATTTATTCTATCACTGAAAAGGAGCCTATAAATCTTTGTGTAGAACTGTGGAAATAAACTATACAAGCCTGTTCTTAAGTCCAGCGCGTAGCTACTGGGCTATGATTCAATAAAACGTAGTGTTATTTCAAGAACGCTACATAGGCATACGGCTCACTTGATCTTAAGTGATCACTGTCACCAATGAACATCCACGGCACCAGAGGAACTGCAGGTGCGTTGGCGGCCTTTAAGGCTTGGCCCGTACCTTGAAGGTCCCCAAATCGTACAGGTTCGGAAACACCGCCGGTGACAGTTAATTCCACAGGTTGACAGAGCATGGAAGAAAGTACGCGAGATACATACGGTCACGGAACGCCAACGATGAATTTGGACTTCTGGCTTGATGTGCGGTAATGGAAACCGGTAGTTGGGATGATTCCGAACAGTCTCCATGGTAAATACGATAGAGAATGCATCCAGCCCATTCCCCTTCGCAGACTCAAAGGTAAGCCTAAGTGACTTGACTTACGATCTGATCGGTCGTAAGTTGAAATCCTAGTCTGCTCGTACTAATGAATTGCAGTTTGTTTGGTTTTTAAGTATAACAAAATCACTTACTAAAGATTTGTGCCGTTTATGCGGCTCACATTTGGTAAAATGTGGACGGCAAAAGCGATATCTGTCTACCTCGCTAGGTTTAAATGGATGTCGGAGCTTATTTTCTATTTCTTTACTTCATTCCCTTAATAATGCGGTGGTGAGCCCATCGCTAAACACTGGACACAAATTTTTACCGAGTGGTTATTTTATAATTAATAAACAAAAAAATCGGCGATTCATTAGAGCAAGCCAATCAACAATAAAGCCAACAGGTATCAATGATAAGAATTTAAAAATAAATTTAGCAATAATATTGTTCAATAAGCTTAAAAATAAATATATATAATACACAGGTTTCTTAAATTAATTACGTCATAAAACCGTTACATTCATGATGGTTGTATAAATGTCAATGGTATATTTATTAACTACAAAGCAACTTAACTTGTCTGTTAACATTATTAAACAAAGCACAAGCCAAATGACTTTGTAAGTAGTTAGAAGCGTCACGTATAAGTGAAGTTAACTTTTCTTCCAACTGAACTCAAACCACTTCTATCTCAAGTTCAAATGGTACTTCTTCAAATGTTCGTTCAAACTTAATTGGTTCTGTAATAACTTTACTATGTTTTACAGTATTTTACCATCCATTTTTATATATTCATATATTTATATATACAAAAATGTACTAAAATTACTAAACCAATAACACGTTATTGCACGGAAGCTTTCTTTTTAATTTAGAAATATTGTAGGAATATTACGAAATAGAATTAATCAGAACCTAACCAAACTCTCATCAAACTACCCTACCATTCTACATTCTTTCCAATAAAAAATGATTCATCGAAATAGTTTGGCGTGATATTGAGATATTACCAAAATACAATGGAACCACACCGGAAGCATAAGCTATAAAAAAGAATCATCAAAATTGGTTTAGCCAGATTCGTTAGTCCACCTGTCATCAGAGAGTTGAACTACATGCTTAATAGTTACGCTATCGGCCGCCGTGTATACGATATACACTTTTTATATTTTTTTACGGTTAGTCTCATATTTTTTTAGTTCGTTCATACACCAAAACCCCTCCAAGGCCGCCGTAGAGAACTTCGTTCCATTAAAATAAAATAATTTATAAAAAAACACTATGGAATCGATATTTTGATCCCTTACTAAACCGACCCGCACTCTGACCTCATTACAGTTACAGTTTCGCGATGGTATAAAATCGTATATTATCGAAGTAAACAACGGAATGACATTTTAGGGGAGAAATATTTCTTGGCCCTTAGGCATAACGAGAGAACTATAAGATAAGAATCAGGAGTACTGCGTGAGCTCGTTACAACTCGTTTGACAAAAATATTGGAATTGTATTTTCTTCCAGTATTTTATCAAAACGTTTTCTTATTAAATCACAATATTCACAACTCAATCATTTATATGTGGATTATATTTGACTAGAGCCGTGATAGCTTAGTCTGAGCCGTGGTAGCTCAGTGTCCGGGAGGTTGGCTCAAGTTGCAAAGTACTCCAGTAACCCAAGTTCGATCCCCGGTGCCAAATTTGTTGTTGAAATTTTATGTGCTGATTTACCTCGCGCTCTGCGGTGAAGGAAAACATCGTAAGGAAACCTATATGACTTTGAACATCTTTCTAAAACGTGTGAAATCTGCCAATCCGCACTAGGGCCGCGTGGCGGACTATGCCCTTATACTCTCTTTACGGAGAACACCCGCGCCCAGCAGTGGGACGTATATATTATATATATAAAGGCTATAACTTAAACTTTTATATTCAAAAACATATAAAGTAACGGTGATATACTATTGGACTTGAATTATTGATGTTGAATGAGGTGTGTGTACCTATCTGAGTGATAACCTTTCGTCAGGAATTCCACAGGCGGTGCTGGTCCGGTTTTCTATCCGGAATCTGCCGCCGGGTGAATGCCAATACGACCCCATCTCGCCCCATCATTGCGGAGGACGGCTCACCGTGAGAGATTTTACTGGGTAGGGGCTCTTCTGGGCTGAGCCCGACTAAAATGTGTTTAAATAAACGCATTTTCTCTCATGTAAAAATAGGATTCACCTTTAGATGTCGTTATTCGTGTTGTAGGTAGGAGATGAAGTGTACCGAAATTTTGAATTATATGCGATATAACTGCTTTAATATCGTTCATAATTGAATTAGAGTTTTATTGCTTTAATAGAACATGAAATCGTGCGGATGGATTTACCCCAGCTTTTCCTCGCCACAATCTTACGTCCGTTTTGAAAATAAAAATACTAACATTTTTTTAACAATTATTCCTTACATTCTTGTTAATCATTCCTACTAAGCTTAAGCTTGCGCTAAAAGATTGTTCACGTCAATATTCGAATGGTGCATTCCAAAGCTATGATCTTATGATCCGCAGACCGGACTTTAAACTAAAAAGTATTGAAGCTTAAAAATTAAAAAGTTGAAAAACGTATCGTGTTTTTCTCAATATATCAGTTAAGCATTAAAATACAACTTAAACTGTAGACAAAGTTATCAAGAAAATAAATAAAGGAAAAAAACTTGTACAAAAGTGAGACCTCATTCGTTACGAAGAGCAAAGCAAAGTAACAGCTGTTATATCATTGTGCACTTCCGAAACGTTACATAATAGGTCATCCGTCCCCGCTATACACTATTACAAGCGACGCCGAACTATTAAGTGTACCACTCATCTTAACCGACATTTAAAGATAAGAGGTTTCCAATTAGACCGTATTTTTCTTTTGCAAACGGTTGTGTTATAAATAAAAAATAGAGTGAGGTCTTGTTTTATTACGTGCAAAGATTTAAAAAAAAATGTTTTTATTCCAAAACCTCTAGTCCAAAATTAATACAAATTTAATAAAATACGACCAAAGTGTAAAAATATAAAATAAGGTTCCAATATAATTAAAAGTGTTAAATAGATTAATATTTAAAACAAGATTATACAAGAGGTTCTTTAAATATTTATAGTGTTCCTGAATTTTTTTGTTGAAAATGTCTGTTCTCATAGGTAGTTGTAGTTTTTTTTTTATAATTTCTAAGCAAGTGCTTGACTACGATTCCACCTGATGTTACGGAAATGCGGTCTTGGATGGTAAGGCGCACTAGCTTAGTAAATGCCTCTCTCTTGAAAATGTGGGTATTACCCACATTGTAATCGGAAGGAAAGACAGACGCGGGCAAACTATTCCAGTCCTTTGCTGTACGAAGAATGAAAGACGAAGCAAATCGCTTCGTACGGGTTTGAGGGATGTTCACAACAAAAGGATGAAATCCCGCGCGTCTAGAAGTCCGATGGTGGAAACGGGATGGGGGAATTAGATCATGAAGTTCCTGAGCACACTCTCCAAAATGCAATCTGTAGAAAACAGAAAGGCTAGCTACCTTACGCCTGTTCAAAAATAGTAATTATAACGAAATTGATAACTAAAATGTTGACTTTATAATTTACAATTTATTGAAATTATATTCAAAAATATAATAAATTTTCATTTGCATGCTTAATTATAATTAGCGAAACACGTCGGTCTGTCTGTAATGATATGTATAACGTCAAGTGATACCATGTTTGCAGTAAATAAATAAATCTTATCTTATCTTATCTACAACATCAAACATCTTCGATTTAGGGACCGTCAAGAAACGAGCTTACTCCCTTCTCAAAGGCCAGCAACACACCTACAGCACCTAACATCTTGTGGACATGGTCGTCGATGATCACTTAAGATGAGGTGAGCCAGAAGCTAGTTTTTCCTTTTTTCTATTAAAAAAAATCAAACTTAGGTGAGGCTCGAAATTTTGATAACGAGAGATATGACCTCCTTCAACTTATATTGATGGGAAAAGTATCAAATAATGATCGTGTTGCCAACAGAGAGTGGACTGGAATCGTGAGTGCCGCGCATCTGTTTCACCTCGCAAGAGACAGAGAAGTATGATGAACTGACTGACCTTCACTAGAGTCCGTCGGAGAGGCACTTTAAGAAGAAGTTAAGGGTTACAATACTAACTGTTAAAATATATTATACATTAAGCTTAGAAAAGGCATTTATTTTTATAGAAATTGACTTAATATTGATTCAAAAGTATTTCACTTGAAAATATAAAGAAAGAATTTCGAGGCACATTTTTCATAATTCTCAAATACCCTTCAGCACACCTCCCTAAACAACCATTGGTACGTAAAAAGGTAGGGAAATCATGATTTACGTATTAAATTACGTTGAAAATTGATGAGAAAGGGGACCAACAAAATCGTATTTTTAGTAAATAAGTATTTTTATGTGAAAGTTTCACTAGCTACAACAATGTTTAAATTATTTGTAAATATACAAGTAACTAAAACTATTAGTTTTTTTAAATGTATGTTTAATATTATATTTTTAATGAATTAAATACATTATTGAGCCAGGCGGCCTCTACAGTTTCGCCAGGTTTTTGAGAGGAGGCACAGCTCTTAGATCACTTAGCCGAAACCTTGTAGATGTTTACTGATTGGCGCAAGGGCTACAGAATTCAGATCTGAGGGCACTAAAGAAGGACGAACTCGGTTGGCAGTAATTATAAAATCGAAAAATGAGTATAATATTTTATAAAATGAATATGATATTTTTTATGGTCTTAAATAATTTTTAAATGACAAAAGGCAGAGGCTGAAAAAGGGAAATCTATTCTCTCTGCATACTTCTCAAGTCCACCGTCACGTTGCTTTTATCTTTAAAAGAGATAGATCGTTGACACCTCACTCATTAGGTGAAACGCAGAAACATAACATACCACGCCTGTGTTTTGCCAACTCAAGAATTCAACACCAAAAACCACTGTAGTGGCTCTGCCACTGTACATTGTTGATCCCATCATGGGAATCAGAATGTACTTGCACCGCATTTATACCATTCTACAAAGCATTGAAATATAAACATCATTATATACATAAATACATGTTAGCTACACAGCAAAATTTGTTGTATAAATTTTTTACTACTTCGTGCTATCTGCTTAATTATTGTGCATGCACAAGGAAAAAAATATTGTATTGTGAAACGTGTTGTTTTTTACTAGTCAACAATACCTTAAAATATTATTCCACATCACTAAGCTCTACAGAGTAGCGTTCTAAAACCATAAAGCGCCTAAAGTGGGCACGCGTAGCGCCCAACATTTCCACTGTAGAGGATTCGCGGCTAGTCGAAAGCTAGCGACGGTCGGGGCCGGACTTATTGTGCTACGCGCGTAGACACGCTACCACGCGGAAACTTTATTTCTGCTAACAGTTATATCATTTGTTTATCGTCATAAAAAAATCTAATCCTTATTCGAGTTTATTTTACGAACCTGCTTTAAAAAAAAAATATTTAACGTTATCAATAAAATTGTGTTTAAAAAATATACAAGTGATAAGTTTTAAGTGGGTGGATGGTTTCTGTCAAAAAAGAAGATTCATTGTAAGTAATAATGTTAAGAATTATAAAATAATGTGAATCGATCCAATTATTATGTAATTATAAGAACAGTTTTCACTCAAATTATTGTGATAATCATGAAATCATTTGAACAGGAACGACAGTTAAGTTTTAAAATTTAAATTTAAAAATAAATTAAATGTTTTTTAATCCAAAAATATAACGCAATAAATGGCATTTGCAATAGAATATTAGATCTAGATAAAAATCGAATTTATTTTTTAATAGTTAAAGAATTTAATTTAGTAATAAAATTAACAACGAATACGTTAAAAAAAATATATTTATGGAATTTGCTTTGCTTAATAAATATTTTAAAAAATTTGTCTCAGAAAGTATCCAAAATCTAACATCGTCAGTAAAATTTTTCTCTTTTGCTTTAGTCTACTAATCCTGGCGATGGAATTTTCCTGACTCAAGCTGAGCATATAATGAATAGAATGAGTATTTGATCATATATGTATTTTCGTCAGTATATATATACGCCTATGATCCTACCTGATGTTAAGTGGAATTGCAGCCCTGGATGGTATGGCGCAGTAGCTTAGTAAATGCCCATTCACTCTACTCTTGAAAATACCCACATTTTAATTGAAAGTATACACAGACGCGGGCAATAATCCAGTCCCTTGCTGTACGAACTATGGAAGACGAAGCAAAGCTCTTCGTTCGGGTTTGAGGGATTTTCACCACCAAAGGATGAAATCCTGCAGTACGTTTTGAAGTCCGATGGTGGAACTGGGATGGGGAATTAGATCATATAGATCCTGAGCACACTTTACAAATTCTAAATATATTAATATCCGCAAAATATTGACTTTTCTATCGTTTCGATTTTCAGTGATTAATGTCATTTATACGCGTATATATGTAAAGCGATATACGATCGTTTTCTTTCCAATTTATTCTTTTTTGTAACTTTGTATTTTTCTATTTTTTTTTCTAATTTTAAAATACAGAATTTCAATGAAATTTCTTAGAACAATACAGATAGATATGAAATAAGTACATTAAAATTGTTTTATAACAAAGTCTATTTGTATTTCTTTACTTTAAATATAATAAAAGACTGATTGTTTTATAATTTTTGGAGAAACAAAAATTGAACGTCTTTATTCATATCTTTTCTGTATCTTTCTAAGATATGTCACGACAACAATCGTAATATTTTAAATTCTATACATTCTATATTCATTACATATATGAAGTATTTTTTAAGGTCTTTAACGTTTAGTTTTAAATTTATCATAGACAAGCATTGGGAGTCTATCTCATGTTGGTAGCTCATTTTAAGCAATATATCAATGCTGGTTTCCTGTGACTATAAAAGGATAGATATTCCTGAATAGCGGCTCCGAGAAGGATGACTACACGGAATGGTAACGTGTAGCGATTTTAACGCACGCCCTCGAGACGAAACCCCCAGCGAAGCGCAGAGGGGTTGTCGTTCCGATCCTTACGAAGGTCCTACGACCCCAGGGTAGCGCTGATGGCGACCAGGTATTAGTCGGTGCTAGTACAATTTAACAAATTATCGACTCCGCGAGGGCCTGTATGCGTTGGCATTTCGTCAGGATTTTTTTTTATTGAAAACCTCACAGTTCAGTTACCCGGTCATCGGATGAAGCTCAGCTAGTTTCTTACTCTAAAGTAATAAGAGTAGAAATATTTCACAAAATTTTAGATTAATGGCCTCTTCTAATATCGTCTAGTTTGTGTAAATTAGACGTTTTGCACATTTGTCTTGTAAGTTCCAAAATAAAATAACGAGAGCTCTTCACGTCACTTAAAATTGGTTATTAATTTTAACAATGTAAAAACTGTCTGGGACTGAAGTCGACTTCGTTTAACATCAATTGAGAGTTTGCTAAAAGTATTCTATATTATGTACAATGTATACGTTTAGAATATAGGAAAGACTTTTCAAGCAAATAGTCCTAATTGAAATATAACTTTCAACAACAAACTAGTTAACTCATACATATAAACACATATTTTTTTAATTATGCATTTGATTCATAATAATATTACATGGTCCCGACCTCAGAGGGAGCGAGGAAGCTGGTGTCTATGGCCATACAACATTGATGACTTTCTTTCTCGCTTCATGCGACCAAGGTGTGTGTGCGTAGTTTAGGGTATGATGGGGCTGACATGCCCAAAAGGGCAAAAAAAAAATTACATGAAATGTTTTTTTTTCACAACATTAGTGCTACTGATTCCATTGTTACACTCTTGTCCGTTTACATTGGTATGTAATGTATTCAAATAGATGTTATGTAGCAATGTTAGATAGAGATATAATTAAATGACATAAAAAAAAATATCACCATGTCAGTTACCATATTTCCCATAAATGACATTATTATTATTATTCTATTTCTGTAAAAAAAGTTATTTCTTATAATAAGAGCAAAATAATTAATGATTGATTTAATTAAGCTAAAACGGTACGAATTCACCATTAGACAATTAACGTGAACCATCTCTTAGCACAAGCATAAGTTTATTTGAAATAGTTAACAACAATGAAAATAAAAATATTTGTGAAAAAAATATTATGGCATATATTAAGTATTCTTAAAAAAAATTCCCTCTCGACCTATTACTAAAAATGTTTCTAATCATTATTACTATTACTAAATAATTATTACGGGCCGTGGTAGCTCAGTGTCCGGGCGATTGGCTCAAGTTGCATAGTACGCCTAGCAACACGAGTTCGATTCCCAGTGCCGGCACCAATAAATCTGTTGTTGCAATTTTATGTGCTGATTAACCACGCGCTCGGCGGTGAAGGAAAACATCGTGAGGAAACCTACATGTCTTAGAAAAAATTTCTAAGGCATGTGAAGTCTGCCAATCCGCACTAGGGCCGCGTGGTGGACTGTGCCCTTATACTCTCTTTACAGAGAAGGCCTGTGCCCAGCAGTGGGACATATATATCATATATATAAAGGCTGTAACTTTATTTAATACTCGATTTAGATTTGTCGTTTAATTACAACAGGAATATCGAAACATCCTTCTATTCTCCGTCGTATACTCACAAGTTTACTTATGTTTAAACTTGATTTTACACATTCTAATTATTCACATCTAATATATTTCTTTTTTCTCCCATGTAGACTGCATTCTACATAGCCTAGTTCATAGACATTACTAGCGATCTAACGGTAGAAGTATTCATTCATTCACGCTCGGAGTGCCGAGTCGGATAGCCATCCCCTCTCCAACCCTCTTTCCTAGTACATAAACAGAAGGTTCATAGTTTCGAAGACATAATTTACCAGAAAGACAAAACCATTTCTTTAGTTAAGATAAAGACAAATGAGTGTGCAAATCAACTTATGTGTGGAGCGTGTACAACAACAACAACAAAATATTTAATTAAAACCTTTCAAAGTGCGGGAACTTATTCAAACGCTCGCGTTCACGATCAAAACTTTTAGTATTAGCCTTGTGAGTGCGATTTGACACTCGCATCAAAATTGTGTTTCCAACTTTGTTTTAGGTTTTCCTCTATGTATCTCAGGCAGCTTATTAAGTAAATAAAATAAAAGCACTCGCGCCATTCACGTAGAGTGGTAGGCAGAAATTATTGATTCCTAATTTCCTCGCTTCTCACTTCTTGAACATTTATATGTACTCTCCGCATATACTCGTATGTGCCCTGTTTTCAAATCCTTCTGACGTCACTCTTTTTTTTACGTCACCAATCTGGTTAATATACATTCATACATGGGACACTGTAATTACCATTCATCTCACATTAAACTCTTATTGAGGCTTTGCTTTGTTACGTCTTTTTATCGTCTTATTATTTGTACAGCAAAGGACTGGAAGAGTTTGCTCGTGTCTGTCTTTCCCTCCGATTACAATTTGGGTGTTTTCAAGAGTAGAGTGAATTGGCATTTACTAAGCTAGTGCTTTTACATCTAGGACTGCATTTCCACTTAAAATCAGGTGGGATTCTGGTCGAGCACTTGCTTAGAAAGTGTAAAAAAACTTAACAAACTTGATCAAAAACGGACAGCTGTCTCTAATTACCCTGTTGGAATTAAAAAGTCTTAATAGCAGAAATCTACATGTATCTATATTAAAATTAATAATATTTGTATGCCCATGTAAATAAAGAATCAGTTAAATTTGTACTTAAAATGTAAAGAAGCAAAAAATATGAGATAGGATATATGGGTACATTATACTTATACAGTATACAGCATTTTTCGAGAAGATTTTGTTATATATTGTTGTTTATGATATATCAGTGTTATGTTATGTTATAGCTATGATGATAGCAGTGTGGTGGTTACTGATTGCAACTCTCAGTGAGCTTGTACTAATGAATTACCGTGTGTCGGTTTTTAAGTACATAACAAAATCACACGCTCAACGTTTGTGCCCGGTGACGCTCGGTTCACAGTGTAATAGGTAATCACAATGCCCTGTTGCTGACAGATCCGGGGCACTCCCATTATAACGGCTGATGGCATTCGCGGAAGGTTTAGTGGGTAGAGGTCGCCCAGACCGATTCCCACACTTCCCTCCGGGCCCTCCCAGGGTTTCGGAGGATGGTCCGTAAAAAGGAGTGCCCCACGTAAAAAAAAAACCAAAACTACCTATCACATAAAGGACCTAATAAGCTTGGTGAAAAGCGAAAGCCGTCACTGCCTACCCCGCTTAATATAAAAAGACGTAAGGCCTTGTTTTTTTTGCTCATTATTCATCAGGAATCTTGAAATTTTATTAAATAAAATAACAATTTTCTAATAGAAGTTCGGCTTATTTGTTTGAAATGTAATCTTATTGTTTGTTATGTAATCTGACACTTATTTTGATTTACAATATCAAGCTTATTTTGCCAAGTGAATAATATAACAAGACCCGTTATCATCTTTAAAAAATCTCAGGTTACTTTTTGCACAAAAGGCCTCTAGGCAAAACTTACAGCCCTCAGAAGTTACTAAAATATCCAATAAGTATACGTCCTCAACTTCTCTTTTCTGTTAAAAGTGCCATTACAACAAACGAAAAGGAATAAAAACTTTGCACAAGTTTCTCTCTTTAATATGTCTCTAAGGAGGTTTAAATCTCTAACGCGATTCTCGTATTTGTAAGTTCTGCAATACTACGAAAAATAACATTTTTTTATTTATCTTAGGAAAATAATTGCAATTTCATTGAAATCACCTCAAAAAAATTATCGTTAAATTCAATTCATATAGTGATATAACAATGAATCGTAGATAAACGAACAGTGATATCCATAATGGCGAATGTCGGTTGGGGTTTGATTTAGCTGGCCAGCCGGATTATTGACCAACGAGTTCCGTCTATCGGTATTTCCGAACCTGTACGACTTGGAAACCTTCAAGAAACGAGCCTATTCCTTTTCAAAGGCCATCAATGCATCTGTAGCTTGTCCAGTGTTGTGGATGTTCATGAGCGACGGTGATCACTTAAGAGGTGATCGATAAGCTCGTTTTTTTTCTATAAAAAATAAAATAATTAGACCGAATATAGCATTACGGTATAATTAATAAATTACTTAATTATAAGGTCTAAAAGTTTAATGAAATCCTCTTGACCCTTTTATATTGTTTACTCTTTTCCCACAGGGCGAGACACAAATTTATATATGCAAATCCTAATGGAGGTGAACCCGTAATAAATTATCAACATGTTTTCGAAGGAAGAAAACATAATTCTCACTTCACTCGGGTGTTAAAAGTTCTTTTATTATTTGAAAGCTCCTTTATAAGTTCATATGGATCATTGTTGTAAACAATTGAAATGGTATAACTTCAAACTTCTCTCTAATACAGGCTAATGATTAGTCTAGCAGGGATATATCCACAGCAATTGTTCTACCACTGTTATGTAGAAGATGACGTCCGTTATGAAAAAATTATGAGACTGAAATTTTAAATGTGAAAAATTGTTATATTATGTATTGTGGACATTATTATTACTATGTGGATAACGGTGTTGTTAACATATTTATAACTCTTTATACTTAATGTATTTTTTATCTTAAGCTTTTAATATGTATTCGTTTGTTGTTCCAATTAAAATTAAATAAAATAAAAATATAATTGAGGTTAACTATGCGCATGTATTATTTATTGATATAAAATATTATTATTTAATAGAAAAATTGAGTCAAAATTGTATAATTGGAGCCACGCTTAACACTTGTATGCCTTTTCGGAGTCTAGATGCCGCATAGCCTATTTCTGCTACCTATCAATCTCGTGCATACATTGTATTCCGGTTTGATGGAATGTGGCCAGTGACATTATTAGGCTAATGAAATAAACAATCTTATACTTTGAGCTAACGACCAGAAACGCGGAATTTCACAAAATTGACCACGATAACGACTCTGCGCAGTACTTCCTTGTTAAGTACATTGCGTATTGTTTTGATTTTTTTTATACTTTCTAAGCAAGTGCTTGACTACGATTCCGCCTGGTGTTAAGTGGATGCAGTTCTAGATGGTAAGGCGCACTAGCTTAGTAAATGCCTATTCACTCTACTCTTGAAAATACCCACATTGTAATCGGAAGAAAAGACAGAGGCGGGCAAACTATTCCAGTCCTTTGCTGTACGAAGAATGAAAGACGAAGCAAAGTGCTTCGTTCGGGCTTGAGGGATGTTCACAACAAAAGGATGAAATCCCGCAGTGCGTCTAGAAGTCCGATGGTGGAACGGGGATGGGGAATAAGATCATTTTGATTTTCAACCGACTTCAATAAGGAGGAAAACAACTGTCATTTATCCGTCAGCTGTAACAAGTGAATACATCTACTGTATACCAATATATTCTAATTAGAACAGTACATACTAGACACGTGTATACTATATACTATCAATTTTAAGACAAACATAACCCTAACATTATCACTATAATGTCAATGATTACTGTTGCTAACATGTTTACTAATATTATTTACACACCTAAAGTATTCGGATAGCATGACACAATCGATAGTGTCATTGGCAGGAATACAAGATTACTTAACAATACTTAATAAGAACCATTAGTGATCTATTGTGATTTTAAAACATATTAACACCTCGTGTTTTTGACGGTTCTTTGTTTAAAAGACGTTGTGATCATGACTCAACTCAAGCAAGCTCAGCTCAAACTCTTTTGGTAAGTCCAGTACATAAAGAGAGCATATTAACGTAGAAAGTATTTTTCAAACATTTGTGATCATGACTCAACTCAAACAAGCTCAGCTCAAACTCTTTTGGTAAGTCCAGTACATAAAGAGAGCATATTAACGTAGAAAGTATTTTTCAAACATTTGTGATCATGACTCAACTCAAGCAAGCTCAGCTCAAACTCTTTTGGTAAGTCCAGTACATAAAGAGAGCATATTAACGTAGAAAGTATTTTTCAAACATTTGTGATCATGACTCAACTCAAGCAAGCTCATCTCAAACTCTTTCGGTAAGTCCAGTTCATAAAGAGAGCATATTAACGTAGAAAGTATTTTTCAAAACATTTGTGATCATGACTCAACTCAAGCAAGCTCATCTCAAACTCTTTCGGTAAGTCCAGTTCATAAAGAGAGCATATTAACGTAGAAAGTATTTTTCAAACATTTGTGATCATGACTCAACTCAAGCAAGCTCAGCTCAAACTCTTTTGGTAAGTCCAGTACATAAAGAGAGCATATTAACGTAGAAAGTATTTTTCAAACATTTGTGATCATGACTCAAGTCAAGCAAGCTCAGCTCAAACTCTTTCGGTAAGTCCAGTTCATAAAGAGAGCATATTAACGTAGAAAGTATTTTTCAAACATTTGTGATCATGACTCAACTCAAGCAAGCTCAGCTCAAACTCTTTCGGTAAGTCCAGTTCATAAAGAGAGCATATTAACGTAGAAAGTATTTTTCAAACATTTGTGATCATGACTCAAGTCAAGCAAGCTCAGCTCAAACTCTTTCGGTAAGTCCAGTACATAAAAAGGCATATTAACGTGGAAAGTATTTTTCAACCATCTGTGATTATGACTCAACTCAAGCAAGCTCAGCTCAAGCTCTTTCGGCAAGTCCAGTTCATAAAAATAACGTAGAAAGTAGTTTTTCAATATATTTATAACCATGACTCAACTCAAGCAGTTTCAGCTTTAGCTCTTTCTGCAAGCGAAGTTCATAAAAAGCGCATATACACGTAGAAAGTAGTTTTTCAAAACATTTGTGACCATGACTCAACTACAATTTTATAATAGCTCAAAAACTTGAGCCACACATTGTGCATGTTATATTTTAGGAAAGCTTTAAACCTTGATATTTACGGTCATCTTACTATTCTAACGGAATGAATAAGAAAATAAAATTCACGTAATAAAACTTTACTATGAACAATTTTACAGCGCACGTTTAAAATAACAAAAAAAAATCACGTAAACGTTTGGATACTATTTTTGTGTGTATTTTAATACCGCGATACGTAATCCAGAACACCCCAACCATTTCATCGATACCACCCAGATTTGAATGTTCGAACCATTTTTAGAACTTGTTCTTAAATATCTATTGAAATTACTGGGCTATAAAACGTATATTGAAGTCACAATAGCTTAGTTTAGGGGTATGACCCGTCTCTGAGTGCCGGAGTCCCCTTTTGAGGATGAAGTCCGGTCTTTGCCGGGACCGGCCGGTCGTTGAGGTGTCCTGTCGCTGACAGATCCGGGCCACCCCGCCCATAACGGCTGATGGCATTCGCGGAAGGTTTAGTGGGTAGGGGGTGCCCAGGCCGAGTCCCATACATCCCTCCGGGCCCACGCAGGGTACCCGAGAATGGTCTATAAAAAGATTCCCCCGCGTTAACAAAAAAAAAGGGCTGTGAACCGTAAGGTTCGAATCCGCTATTCAGCTATTGACGTGAAATATCTCCTAGCACAGGCTTCAGCTTAATTGGAACGGTTAGCAAGAATATTAGTAATATTTGTGGAAAAAATACATTGTTAGCATTGTTTAAAAAAATATCTCAACATAACCTGTAAACTGTTCAACCGTATTTCTTTTATTCAAAATGTATGATATATGAAGTAATATATGTTTGTATAATAAATGTAATCATTGAACAGTCACATTAGATCTAAATTAAGAATTCGAGCTATTTTTATAATTTGTTTTTAAAGCAGTTATTAAAGTGTCTGGCCTATGAGAAGTGCATTGTCTCAATTTGACACGAATGGCAGGATTTCATTTCACAAACGAAATTCTTGAGTGTATAAAGTTCTGCAGCAACCATATTAAAAATAAATAACATTTCGAGCTTGTTTTTAAAGTATATATTTAAATTATTGAGGGTACAATCTCTGAAAGTGATATGCTCACAACCTTACACAACTATTTGAGGACAAACGCACCCAGATCTTATTGGAAACTCGAACCATTTTTAGACCCAATTTAAACTTTTAGAATTACTGGGCTTAACGATATGTATCAACTTGTCTCTTTGCGGGTGATCTGTCCGACGGCGTTGCTTTATAGTATTTAGTACTATTACATCTAGGGACTTTAAACCTTCACCCGATTGAGAATTTCTTCTGCCAATTCTTCCACCAGTTCAAATTCTTACTGAAATAGTAATGGCGGTGGAGTAAAATCTTTTAAACTGTACGTAAAGCTCGTAGTCAAGTAATTTTCAACCGATATCAAAGAAGGAGGAAGTTTTTATATATGAAAAGTGGCAAACGAGCATACGGCTCACCTAATCTTAAGTGATCACCGTCGCCCATCATCACATCCCCGAACATCCACAGCACCAGAGGAGCTGTAGGGGCGTTGCCGACCTTTGAGATAGGAATAGGCTCGTTTCTTGAAGGTCCCTAAATCGTAAACGTTCGGAAACACCGCTGGCGACAGTTGATTCCACAAGTTGACAGTGCGCTCTCAAGTTCGCAAGTTCTCAATTCACCTGTTTTTTTTTTTGTAAAAAACCACTCATGACTTTAGACTGGGAAAACCGATTTTGACGATTTTTTTTTATTTGAGAGCTGGTGCTTCCCATGTGTCCCATTTCTGACAATGGCATCGACAAGAAAACCATACAAGTCTTAAATTTGTATTATGTGCGCGACAATTGGCCGAATATCCCAATATATCCTAATATTGGAAAGGATATAATTCAAGGGCAGTTTGATGATAGCTTTGTTAGGTTCTGATTAAATCTATGTCGTTTTATTCCTTCGATAATTCCGAAATACAAAGCAGAAAGTCGGATTTAAAGTCCTTTTTTATTTTTACTCATAAATGCAGTTGTTCGACAATGTTTTGTTGTCATTTGTAATGGACAATTTTGGTATTGAAATAAAATATCACGCACTTAATGAATCGGAAAATCGTTCGTGAGTTTCATTGACATTGTTCAATATAATATTTTGCCTTAATGGCGACCTCAATGACATAACTCTATTAACTTTATTTTTATCTTTTATGGACTTTAAATTTTTACCTTTATGAGTGGGGAGCTTTTTGACTTATACGTTATACCGGCCAATAGGGGATGGTACACTACCAACCTGACTTCGATACCCGACAGCGGTACTAATGAAATTGTTTTAATGTTAATTTAGATTTAATACTAGCTCGGTGACGAAGGAAAACTTCGTGAGGCCACTTGTGTGTCTGAGGACCAAGATATATGTGAAGTCACGGAATATTGAGTTATTAAGACTTCGGTGTAACCGTTAAGTTTTCTTAGACTCCGACCGTTAAATATAGTTACGATATAAAATGTGAACTAACAGTTTATCAAACAGACGAAAAGCAAATCAGACAGACGTCTATATACTACCACCAACGCAAACATGCCATTGTGCGCATCAATTTCTCTCATATAGAAACCTAGACAGCTAACGGTACACCTTTTTTTATTCTTTTAAAACAAGTGCTTTTTAGATATGGTTATAACAGAAATATTAAAAGTAAAGTATAAAAAAATCTACACCAATATTCAATGCTCTGAAAATCTGATATTCTCAATAACATGTAATAGTCCCCGATTATATGAAAAAATGTGGTGTTATGTGGCCCCAGGTAGGAAAGAAGTTCCTTCATATAAAATAGAAGCAACACAATTTTCAAAAAAAACTATTGCTTCATTTTACATTTATATTTTCTTTAATTTTGCTGATTGGTTTTTATATAAGTAGATAACAATTTTTAGATAATTTTGTATTTTAGAAAATAACAAATATCGTGAATAGCTTTTTAAAAATATGTGCCACCATCATTTGGCTCACCACCTGTCAGAAATAGGACCTTACAAGCTCGGTGAAAATTGTTCAGCAAAAGCTCTCTCTGTTTACCCCACTAGGGTTAAAAGGACTTGTGAGTTTATATATTTTTTTTCTCTATTCTTGAAAACACATTGAAGGCACATTGTAATCGGAGGAAAAGTTTGATCCAGGCCAACTATTCCAGTCCTCTGCTGTACGAATAATGTAACACAAATCAAAGCGCTTCGTTCGGGTTTGAGAGATGTTCATAATGTTATTATTCAGTAATGCGCCTTGAAGTCCAATGATGGAACGGGGATGACGGAATTAGATCATATATTCTTGACCACTCTACATAATGCATTCTGGAGATGAGATTTATTTAAGAGATGATGTTAGAGAACTAGACATACGCTTAGATTTCCAAGAAGAATTTAATTTATTCCAGAAAAGTTTGAACGATTTGTTGAGTTGAAGCTAGACTAGCTTCTCGAGACAATGAATAATATTACATTTTATCTTATATATTAAAGTTACATAAACATTAGACAACCTTCATTATGCATAAAATCGTTTAAAAGTCATTAGAAGAAAAAATGAAATTTTCTCGTCGATGCAAAGTTTTTAGTAAACAAAAACAAGTTCAAAAATATGTAAGAAAATTGAATGAAAAAATTGAAATGTAGTTTTATTTAACTTTTATGCTTGACCATCGTTCATTGTTCAATGCCTAAGACTTCTATGGACTTTGTATAGGAGAAGATATAAACCAACATACGGCTAACCTAAGCCTTATCTTTGCTATTAAAATTCTGTCAAAATGAATGTTCAATAGCACCAAAGTTGACGATTTTTGCATCTTTAAAAAAATATAATTATGACAAGTATATTTACGAGTAAAAACAAAAACCGACTTCGTATTGAATCAAACGTTAAACGACTCTTGAAGTAAATCCTTTACAATAAAAAATGTATCATCGAAATCGGTTGGCGTGATTTTGAATTATCCGTCCATTTTTTTTGAAATTGTTAATGCAAATTTAAGACTGATATGGTTTTCTCATGGATACCATGGTGAGAATTGGGCCAAATTGGACTATATGGGAAGCTATCAAATAAAAAAGAACCATCATAATCGGTTCACCCTGTCGAAAGTTATGAGGTAACAAATATGAAAAAAACATACAGACGAATTGCGAACCTCCTCCTTTTTTGAAGTCGGTTGAAAACGGTACTCGGTTTAAGAGGTGTAGATAAGGAAACAATAATCTTACATATACATTTTAAAAGTAATTGCTACGTATTTATTATTGCGATACTTTATATGGTTTTACTGTCCATCGTAAATGTCAGTGTGATCTAAGTGGACTGGTAATAACAGTGAATCATACGTTAAACCGACTAATGAAAAAGTCCAATTGGTTGCCTTATACAGACAAACGTCTGCGGTACACGCACGTTTTAATCGTACCAGTAGATTTTATGATAACGCATTCGAATCCCAACTGGCATGTTAGCAAAAAGTTTCACTGTTTGTTTGTCTTACGTATATAGAAAAAAATGACTTTGTAATATTTGTGCCCGGCTACGGCTCCTATCAATTTTCCTAAAAAAAATTCAAAGGCGTCAATAGCCTAACGGTTTAGAGGGTAGGTTCGAATCCATCATTCGACTATTGACGTGAACCATCTCAGCACAAGCTTAAGCTTAGTTGGAATGGTTAACAAGAATGTTAGTAATATTTCTAAAAAAAAAAGAAATATGCTTTAGCTTTCTTTTTAAACAAAAAAAATCACATATAACAATTACATTACAACATTCTTTGTAAACATTGTCTACCCCGCTAGTCAGCTTAAATTCTTTATTTATATAAATTTTATTAAATACTCTGTTATATATAAAATTAGTAACTAAATATAGATAGGAATATAAATCCACACAATACACATACAGAACCGTGGTAACTCAGTGTCCGGGCCGTTGCCTCGAGTTGTATATAATAGTACACTAGCAACCCGAGTTCGATGCCCGGTGCCGGCACCAATAAATTTGTTGTTGCAATTTTAAGTACCATGTGCTCGGCGGTGAAGAAAAACATCGTGAGGAAAGCTACCTGTTTTTCTTAGACATGTGAAGTCTGCCAATCCGTACGAAGGGCGCGTGGCGGACTATACCCTTACACTCTCTTTACAGCATCCTTAACTTTTTATTTTTATGCGACTAGCAGAGGCGCCGAGAGTGGTGGCGGTCAGATCAGTGTTGGACTTCGAACTCTAGCTCTTGTCCCGTCGATTATTTCTGTGGCAACCAACTTTTCCAAGCTATCACGTTGGTTGGATGGACTGTCAAAGTTTGCTAGCAATGGCGTGCGTAAAGAAGTTGTTTAGAAAGAATTGTTCAATGAAATAACTCTGAACTATACCAGAGTCATTGTTCAACCCACATTGGACTACAAAGGATTAGCTGTAGCTTCCTGTAACCAACTAATCAAAACTTCCACTCAGCATTGTGTGCAATTTATCGGACCCTCTCTCTTGGCGCGTGTGGATAGAATAGATAAGATTGAAACTAGATTAGGAAACGTCTATTAAGATTGCATTGGATGTTTCTTGGTCGGCGAATACAGTAACATTTTACGACAAAACGTTAAAAGGTTCCCACATAAGTAATTTAGTGCCTGTGTACAGTTACAAGCCTTTTAACTTAAACGTTATAAAGGGATGAACAGAGATAATAATCAATAGTCAGGAAGTTTTTCCCCCTCTTGAGGGAATAACTCGGTGCAAAGGGCTCCTTGGCTTCGGCGGTTACTCTCAGCCCTGTAGTTTTGGGCTCGTAGAATAAGACTACGGTATCCCCTGTCTTTCGTAGAAGGCGACTAAAAGGGCCTCGGATTCACGGGACGACAACGGAGGGGCCTTTGTCGTCCGCTAAAGTGGATCCGGGAAGAAGGGGACATCGTCTGGTCAGTGTCGCCTTGCACTGCGAGTTTTTTCTTTGTTTTCTATAACAGTTGTAGCTTCAAAATTACTCTATCTCGGAATGTTAGGAATGCTTCTAATAGTATATAGACATTTTATTTATTGGCATTAAAATACAAAAACACATTACATACAAAATATAACACTCACTAAAAAGAAAGAAAAATAAACAAAATACAATTAGAGAAAGAAACGGACAAGTAGTGCATGATGCTAACATAGGACGCCATCTCAGTATGTGCTGTCACAAGGATGGGACAGCGCTGATTTTCAGCGGTGCAAAACTACTCAATATCGTGCTCGCGCAACACTACCTTTGTATTTATACAGAGTCTAATAATTAATATAAAATGCAATTTCATTTAAGTCAGTTAATTAAGAGCAAACACAATCTATCGCAGTAAGTATCCATCGGCTGACCTTAGAGCTTAAGTGACTTCAATAAAATACGAAATGTCATAAACTGAGACAATCTCTCCTCGCCTTCGCTGATTAGATGTAATAAATGAGTCTCAGTGAGCTTTGAGAAAACTTCCTAAGCAGTATTTTATTGTGAGGTAAATATTGAATACCAATTTGTAATGGCATACACTTTTACAAAAAAAAATAAAGATCAACTCAAGCAGTACCCTCCACAAAAATCTTTAATAAAAGGCGAAAGATTTGTGCCCTTTGCAAGGAAACCAGCTTCGTGCTATCTCAGTGTCATAGCCACTCTATTTGTGCTTGACAACTATAAAAATTTAATATCGAATGCATTTGTTTGTTACAATTTTAAGTGTTGATTTACCACGCACTCGGCGTTGAAAAAAAACATGAGGACTTACATGTGTCAAAAAATTATCTAAAACATGTGGCGTATCCCAATCCGCACTAGATCCGCGTGGCGGATGCTTATACTCTCTTTACAGAGCATGTTCCCAGCAGTGCGACATATATAACTAAGATCTAACGGTCGTAGGTTCGATTCCCAGTGTATTTGTACTAGTTTTATTTCTTTTTTCAATTCTTTAGAGAAATAATAATCACATGCTAAAATTTTTAAAGTTAAGTCAAGACTGTATATACACTCGTGAGCAAAAATAAAGGGTCAGTTGAGAAAGTTTGAATATCTCGGAAGATAAAGACGCTAGCTAACTGAAATAAATTGTGCATGATAGACAATTAAATATCCTTAAAATAAAATAAAATATTTTTATTAATTTATTTATATTTCATTAAAAACATAAACTTAAACAAAAAGGATATCTTACGTAAACTTGAATAATACAGTATTTTTCATTAAACTTTGTTTTTATTTAAATTTTACGCCCCATGGTGGCAACACTAAGCACAAATTAATTTTTAACTTATTAGCACTTAATTTTTAAATTTATTTAAGTTAGCTAGCGTCTTTATCTTCCGAGATATTCAAACTTTCTTAACCGACCCTTTATTTTTGCTCACGGCTATATATAGACTATTATTTTCAAAAATGAATAAAGCCATTAAATTTTACATAAAAGGGGAAGAGAAAAGGATTTACTTTTTAATCGCGGATAACACAGCGGGGTGCAGCTAGTCAATAAAATTGGAGCCGGCATCGGCAAACATACTGCATAAGTTAATTTAATTCCGAAAATTTAATCTCGTAGGCTATTGACAAGAGAAAAAAAACTGTAAATAGAACAACCCTCAGATATAAAAATAATAAATATTAGCTTGTTTATTATTTTATCACTTCTTGATGAATTATGTATTTTTGTTCACTTCAAAGCCGATAACAGAATCTCGCCATACGCCCGCGCTATCGATTACTGGCTTCCATTCAGTCTATACCATTTCAGGTCTCACATAGCATTAATAGTCTGTTCTATTTTAGGAAGCAATTCAATGCTCGAATGAAATACTGGCGAAATAAATAATTCTCAGCGGAAATATAATCTTAAAATCATCTCTGAAATATTAAGAAATAAAATAGCATTAATAGATTCGGTTGATCGTTTACAAACTTCGTGTCTTAGAGTCCTCGATTCGAAATTAATTAAATAAATTTAAATATGTAATAAAATGTAATACCTTAAATTAACCATTTCCTTGTATTTATTTAGAAGAATATGTTTTGTTGTGTTTTTGTTTTTTGAATCGTAGATTCTTCGTTTCGGTTGATAAAATAATTAAAAATATTAATATGTAATAAAATTTAATACCTTAAATTAACCATTTCCTTGTATTAATTTAGAAGAATATGTTTTGTTGCGTTTTTGTTTTTTGAGTCGTAGATTCTTTGTTTCGGTTGATAAATTAATTAAAAAATTAATATGTAATCAAATGTAATACCTTAAATTAACCATTTCCTTGTATTCATTTAGATGAATATGTTTTGTTGCGTTTTTGTTTTTTGAATCGTAGATTCTTCGTTTCAGTTGATAAAATAATTTAAAAAAATAATATGTAATCAAATTTAATACCTTAAATTAACCATTTCCTTGTATTCATTTAGATGAAAACGTTTTGTTGTGTTTTTGTTTTTGTAATGGTATATATATTACTAATCATCGTTTATCTCACAATTTATGCGTTATACGGAAAACCAGCATTCGCGAAGATCTGATGATGCTTAGAAATACATAATTGTTATTATATAGTTCTAAGCATGTATTGTATTCTTTGCATCAAATAAATGTCTCTTTCTTTCTTTCTACTCACACACACACACGTACAAATACACTAATATATAACGCTTTCATTTCCACTTCCACATTGATTCTGAAAAAAAAATTGACATTCGATTTCGATTTCGTACAGTAGTTCCTAGTTTACTTAGTTCTAGACCTTAGTCGTAAAATTGGCATCTGTCAATGCCTTTACCTTGTTATTTATGATTACTTCGTTTTAATTACCGTGCGGCATCGTGGTTTTATAACGGCAGAACATCAAAGAGCAAATTCTTTCGGATCGTGTTGATCCACTGGACTTATTGGATAATTTTGCTTCTGAATGTTTTATGAGTAGCCATGTAGCCTTAGATTATTCATGTAGTCTAAACAAATTACGTATTTCTACAGATAAAATTGGAATATTAGATACATTTTTTCGTATTACCTTATTTTAAACGTGTTACGAAACAACGTGTACAAACAGGATTTGGCTTAAACGTCCAGTAATTAACGTAGCAGTTACGTTAATTAACATCATAGTGAGAAATCTCATATATGTAATGAAAAACATTAAAACCCGGGTATTTTTTTTAAAATTTATTATATAGAATCTTATTCTTTATTACGGCCTCGAAATTCCGAAAAATCTAATGTTATATTGGCCTACCTATTGGCTTTATTTTCGAATTACGTTTTAATAACAAAGAGATAAAAACCCAGCTGCAAGACAGCTGTTTTGTACCTATCAGTTTCCATTTTTCAGTTGCTTAATTGCAAAAAAAAAACTTAAATTTGTACCCCTTTTGTGTGTGAAAAACCGAAAAGTAAAGCTTATAAAAGACGTATATATACAGTATATCTATACATCTTTTAAACGCAGAAAATATTTTAATTTAATTTTAATATAATTTTTGGGAAAAGTACGTATTTATCGTGCTCTCTCAAGTAGCTTCAGTCTATCCTAGTCCTATCTTAGAGCCGTAGGGGAAAATGTCACTCATTTAATCCGATCATTCATTGACCGTTTGGGTGTCATCGTATTCTGTTATAGATCCGAGTTTTCTCGAAGGAAAATAATTTCTCACTACATCTGTAATAGCTTTTTCTTTACGTTACGGACGTTAGAATACAAAAAAAACATTAACATTACATTGATATAAGACAAAAAAAACCAAGTATAAAAATATAAAACAAAACAAAATGAAAATAAAACTAACGAAAAATCTTGGGAAGAGGTGTTACAAGCATGTAAATCAGTGCTAATTTTCAGCAAACAAAAGCTATCGAAAGGCGCTTTATCTTTGGTTTACTTCTATCTAAAATAATTATAAGTGGAGCTTATAAACTGCGTACAGTCGCGCACGTTATCTAAAGCCAGGTACTCATTGAAAGTGGCAAGTGTTATAGATACGCCTATTTGCATTAACTGAATATACTCCACTGTTTGTCGATATTATCTGTAATCTAAATTGATTGAAATAGACGCGCACTAATCCAATGGTAAATTTATTATATCACAATTGTTCAGCGTAGTAGTTAAGTCAAACACTTTAGTAACAATTTACTTTTATAAGACCAGAGGCAAAAGAACTTACTGCTCACCTCCTCTTATGTGATCACCATCGCCCATCAACATCAATAACCAGGAGCTGCAGTTGCGTTGCCGGTCCGAAATGTTATAAGTTCGGGAATATCGATCACTCAAGATCAGGTGAATCGTACGATCGTTTGCCTCCTTTTCCTGTAAAAAATTATGAGTGACGAAGTGATATGCGACAGGCCTTGTGAGGTAGAATAAGGCTACGGTATCCCCTGCCCGTCGTAGAAGGCGACTAACCTCGGATTCACTGGGCGACACGGGTGGCGGCGTTTGTCGTCCGCTAAAGTGAACCCGGGAAGAAGGCGACATCGGCTGGCCCGTGGCCTTGCACCTGAGGGCGCTGAGGGGGGATGGATTAACCTCCCCCGCCGGGACGTGGTCTCCGAGAGCCCAACGCAGAGATCTCCGATACGTTCCACTGGAGATCCGTGCCCCGATGGAGGCCTAACGGGAGGTTTTAATTCGTAGGAACCCACATACCCACAGAATCTTGTCGAAGATTCCCTTCCCCTCCTTCGGCCTCCGTGAAGGGGCTATGTCAGCAAGACTACCCCACGGACGAGAGGGACCGAGCTCAATTTAAGAGAAGAGACTCATTAGGTACGTAGTTAGTTCATTTATAAACTTAATTGGATTGAACAATGATATTCAGGCATCTGTGTCATTATTGGTAAATTATAGTTATCACCCAACGTTTACCATGTGCAAATTGTCGGCAATTTGTGGTTACATAAACACTCAACCAATTTGCATTTAAATATTATTTTCATAACCTGGCGATCGTAGGTTCAAGTGGTATTGGTTAACGCAATTTACTATTTTAAGAATAACTCGCACAGCTTCGGCAATAATATATTGTTAATACCATCTCACTGCACATTGATATATTTTGTTGCACTGAGTCTGTGTTTATCGAAGCTGCCTACAAATGCGTAGAAGGTGTTTGACTCTATATTTATATATTATTGTCAATACATCAAGCAGCTTTTTATTTGTTTTAATTTTAATAATATATGTTTAACTAAGTTTTTATAACATCATATTGGTATTATCTGTAACGGTGTTATAATTTTTGTTGATTTAAATAAATAAATAAATAAAAATAAATAAATTGCGAATACATTAATTTTGGAAGCGTCAATAGCCTAATGGTTTAGGGTACAGTCTGCGCATCGTAAGGTCGTGGGTTCGAATCCACCGTTCAACTATTACGTAAATCATTTCCTAACACAAGCCTAAGTTTATTTGGAATGGTTAACAAGAATATTAATAATATTTGCGATAGTAAAAAGTTATTTGTTCTCCAGACAGTCTTAAGAAAGCACTCCTCATATCCCCATCTATATAATAAAATTAACCAAAAATAGCTATCTACAACTTGTCAAAAGCTAAATGTAAAAGTCCTCATACCTTGGCTACTAAAGCTCGCCTATACTACCACAGAAAATTTGTTAAAAATCTCATCATAAATTAAATAACATATAAAGCACACTACACACACACCACGCATACATCACACAAACCCACCACACATTCACACACACACCACGCATACATCACACAAACCCACCACACACTTTCTTTCTTGCATGCTAATTCGTAAGTTAATATTAATAAATTACAGAACTATCATAAGTATGGTGGGGGGCTGGTGATCTGTCTTACAGGGTACCCTAGTTCAGACACCAGTCTTTCACAAATTTAAGAACTACGTAAACTGTAAACGTATCAGTAAACTGTACATTTAAATTTGTGAAGGATGAATAAATAAATTTATTATTATTATTTATTATTATAATCCTACGTGATGTTAAGTGAAAATGCCGTCCTGGATGGTAAGGCACACTAGCTTAGTAAATGCCTATTCACTCTACTCTTAAAAATACCCACAGTGTAATCGGAGGTAAAGACAGACGGGGGCAAACTATTCCAGTCCTTTGCTGTACGAATAATGAAAGACGAAGCAAAGCGCTTCGTTCGGGTTTGAGGGATGTTCACGACAAAAGGATGAAATCCCGCAGTGCGTCTAGAAGTTAAATAGTGGAACGAAGATGAGGGAATGAGATTACGTAATTCTTGAACACACTCTCAAAAATGCAATCTGTAGGAAACCGAACGCGAATTTCTATAATTGGAGGAAATATATGTATGTCATAAGCACTAAGGATCAGTTGAATTTTATATGATGATTTTTTACAAACTTATAACCCTAGAGGGGTAGGCAGAAATTGGTATTAACTTTTCACCGAACGCTCCGTTCAGTCGAACGTTTTTAACCTAGGTTAACGTTGATTCATTTTATTTGTACAAAATATAAAAGACCATTATCTTTTATCATGATATATGAATCAAATCGACTGTGCGTGTATCGAAGGAATAATACGATCTAGAATAACCTTTTTTTGTTCCTCGATACAGCCCCTAATCCATTTATGTTCTGTTAGTCGATTTATATTACGTTGACATGTCAAGAAAACCAAAAAAAAAATGCCTGTGTTGTGAAAAATAATTTTGTATTCAATTATCTTTGTTATTTTGGCAAAGCCTGAACGACTTATTATGGCAACTGAAATTTTATACATATAATTAATATTAATCATATTTAGATACTTTTGTTATTTATATATTCACATACATACGCTATACTATTGTTAGCGACAGTTGGTCCTACTGAATACCAATTTAGTTTTAAATATTATTGTTAGCAACAGTTGGTCCTACTGAATACCAATTTAGTTTTAAATATTATTGTTAGCAACAGTTGGTCCTACTGAATGCCGATTTAGTTTTGAATATTATAATCTATAAAGTTGATGGACTGACTAATATAAAAGTACTTTAGTTTAGTCAACTAAAGTACTTTTATCGGTTGTCGGCAACCAAGGCCGTTTCCGCTTCCGCCTTTGAAAGAGATGCATATACTAGAAATTTAGGATAAAAGGAGAGTACTCTCTATAGACAATTAGTGTACAGTTTAGAACAGAATGAAATACACACTCCAGATTCAGCTTGCTTTGTCGTGTCACGACGGTCAGTACAAGAATGTCGGCTTGCTTTGTTGTATCACGACGGTCGGTACGATAATGTGACGTTATCACAAAATACAGTCGTTTTATATTGATCTCTCAATAAGTTAAACCGTTACGGAATATTTGACTTCCTTTCTAACAAACAAATAAAATAACTACAAATAATTAACGGAATATAGTTAAATATTCACAATAAATATGTAAATGAATTTAACACAACTTTCAATGATTTATTTAACATGATTACGTTAATTTCGTATGAACAAATATCGTTCTTACACAGTCACATCTCAGATGGCGCTAAACTTTTATTTAATGCGTAGTTATTCCAAATTTGATTAAAATGATAAATCAAAACAGTATTTACGATACTAGGCGATTTGCGCCCATATGTACAAGGTATTCTTTGTCTTGTTTAGTGTAGGAAGCGTCTAATCCTTATATTTACGTTCTTGAAAATGATGTAGAATCAAGTTTTGTTATACATATATTTGTATATATGTACGATATTTTATAGTTCTGGCCACCGCTAAAAATCAGCGTTGTGGCAGCCGCGCGACAACCCATACTGATACAGTGTCCAATATTGGCGTCATGTTGTAAATGTCTGTTTCTTCTTCCTTTAATTGTATTTTGTCTATATATTTTGTTTGTGTTGAAGTAAAAGGTGTTAATAAATTAAATGTCTATGTCTATTAGTATATAGTAATGCAGGGTGTATACTTAATTTTAACCTTATGAAATAAACGTATCATAAATATTTATTTAAAAGGACCATAAAACGTTATTCCAACTCTCCGGGTTAAAGTTTCCAACATTGTTCACTCCACAGCGAACCGTAAAGGATTATTCTTTGTGTAGCTTCCGCTCACTAATCAAAATTAGTTTTAGTGAGGCTTGCGCACAATTTTCTCTCGTCGCTGACGTTTATGGAAATATTAGACAGGATAATGAAACGTTTATTACAGAATTTCTTTTCTTATTCACAAAATGATTAAAAAGCTGTAGCATAAATTTGCTAAAATTTGTACCCATTGTGTGGCAAAGAGTTCTCTTTGGGGCAAATAACATATAACTGGTGTTCTCTACTTGTACTGGTCTTATTTATAAACATGTCCATGCGTCAACGTCCTTGCGTTATGGCGTATATATAAAATAATTTTGCGAAATTAAATACTTAAGTGAATTATTGTCACTTTTTGCGTATTTTGAAGTGAATTAATGAACATAGAAAGATTTTATTATTAAAAAAAAATTAGCTTACAAAACGCCAATTTCAAATGTTACAACCTAATATTTATATGTACGATATTGGATAGGCCTGGGCAACGATGCAGCACATACTGATACAGTGTCCAGTTTTGGCATCATGTTCTATTTGTTGAGAAAGAGTTACGTTTCGTATATCTAAGACACAATCCAGGCCTGCATCATACTGTACGAGCAAGAGAGAGCAGTGCTTGCGCTTTTTCTTTATCTTTTGAACAATCGTGTATATATTATAATTTGTTTATACGTTATACATATATAAACACATCTAGATGAAGCTATAGAAGTTTTATTTCAGTCGTGATGTTTAAAGCACTCGACTGGATTTTTTCAAGGTATACTTGTTATATTTCAATATTTAAAATGTAATAACTTGTAGGTCTTGTGGAATAATATAGTCCAATAATTAATACACTCGCTTCAGACGGCCTTTTTTTTGTTAACGAGGAGGAAATCTTCAAAAAGATATCCCATCTTCTGGGGGGAAGGCGGCGTTAATGTGGGGTTTTTACCCACTAAAACCTCCCCGGTGGCTTCCTCGGTGCATGGTGAGGGGCTCCGGGATCTCCAGTGAAACGCACCGGAGCTCCTCTGCACTGTGCTCAAGGAGAGAACTTCAGGCGATACCGTAGTCTTATTCTTGAGAGCCCAGAACTAAAGGGCTGTTATTCAGACGGCCTAACGTTGTACAAGGAATTATTTTAACGAATACCATCCAACAGCGCGTCCTCACAATCTTTATACAAAATTAATTAGAAGTCAGATTACAAACTAATAGAGTTAAATTATTGTTTACAATGCCATGTTAATATGATTATCAACTAAATTATGAATAACAGATACAATAAAGTTCAGGTAAATCACTAGGATATCATTGAAAGTAATTATTATACATAACAATCATTGGGTGCCATGTGCTAACAATAGGCAATAATCTGGACTCGTTTTGGGACAAACAAAGAAACAAAAATCTACAAGCCCCAAACAATTGCTATTTATATTACTATCTATAAAGCTCTATCTGTTATCTAAATGGCAACGTACATATTTTACTACTTATGAAGATAAATAAAATACGAGTATACAAGTGTTTACTGAATCAAATGTTTGATTTTTACCCTTTCATTGTTATCTTTTATTTATGCTCAAATTAGGCAAGATTGCAAAAATGAAACGATGATTGCATCGAAAAGTAATTTCTTGATGAATTGACGAAACAAAATATTGTATGACCAATATGATATGACCATTTTTTGTTGACGGGGAGGAAATCTTCAGAAAGATACCCCGCCTTCTGGGGGGAGGCGGCGGTTATGTGGGGTTCTTACCCACTAAAACCTCCCCGGTGGCTTCCTCGGTGCATGGTGAGGGGCTCCGGGATCTCCAGTGGAACGCACCGGAGCCCCTCTGCACTGTGCTCAAGGAGAGCACATCCCGGGGGGGGATGTTACTCCCTCCCCCCTGTGCCCTCGCAGCGCAAGGCGACACGGGCTAGCCGATGTCGCCTTCTTCCCGGGTTCACTTTGGTGGACGACTCAGGCCCCCACCCTTGTCGCCCAGTGAACCCGAGGCCCCTTTTAGTCGCCTTCTACGACAGGCAGGGGAACTACAGGGCTGAATATATGATATGACCAAAACCAACCTGAAGAAGAACCTTAAATGTGATTCCAGAATGAAATAACCAAAAAGCAACTTGCAAAAGAACCAAGAAAAAAGAAACTAAAAAATAATAAAAAATGCCCCATTTTCTTTTCATCGGGGTTCTTCAATCGGGGTATACAGAGACAGCTTTCGCTCTTTCCCCAAATTTTTAAGGTTACCTTCACAAATAGCTAGTGAGCTCATCAGATCGTAATCTAAATCTTTTGCCGCTAGACTGCTTTTTAGGCGATTCGTTAATCAATTATAAAAGCTTAATTTAAAATGTTATAAAATGTATTCACAATAGTAGGTAAAAGTATTTCTTAACACCGTATGATTGATTCGCAAAACACTAGAGTAAACGTCGTTTATCATTTTTTCGCCGAAGGGTAAATAAAGAGGGTGCCAAGAGACGTCTGGAATTAAAAAAAAGGTCGGTCTAAATATTCTCATTTGCTCATTTTTCCACAAATGTGAAATGAAAATTGTATTTTGACTATAGTAGTATCACAAAAATAAATTAACTTTTAAATTGATCTATACAAATAAATAGGAATTGGAGTGTCTGTGTATAATATAAAAGACAATTTTTTAACGAATGTTAAATTTATTAATATTATTGTTAACCATTCCAAATAATCTTAGGCTTGTGTTAGAGACGATTCATGTCAATAGTCGCATGGTGGATTCGAACCCACGACCTTACGATTCGCAGACCGTACCCTAAGTCATTAGAAACTAACTTCTTACTACATAATAGTATAATATGAATGAATATACGGTACATATACCAAAATCTGGAACGTCTGGACCGATTTTGACCGAACTCTTACTGGCAAATAGCTGAAATGTAATAAGGATTAACTTAATCTTAGTATTAACGAAGAAAATAAACTAAATACACTAAATAACTTTATTGTTAATTTCCACGCGGACGAAGTCGCGGGCGCAGCTAGTTTCTTCAGCTTTTAGTGAGAGACATGGTTTAACATTCTATATGTTTTTATAAAGAATACAATATCTCCCTAAATATTACTTTAAACGATATCACCTAAATACAGAATGAATTATAACAGTAAAATTAGTAGCGATGAAAAAATAAGTAGCTATGACATGGGTTTCGACTTACGATTTGTGATAGTTGGTTCAAATCCAAGTCGGTTTGTAAGAGAAAAATAACTTACAGTTTTTTGGTATTTTCAACAAACTTCAAAAAAGTACGGGGTTCTCAATCCGTTTGTATGTTTTTTTATGTTTGTTTCCTCGTAACTTTGGACTTGGTCAACCGATTTCGATAATTCTTTTATCATTTATTAAAGGAAAAAAAATATGTCTTAAATTTGCATAAAGTATGTGCGTGACAAATGTACAAATAACTCAATATTACGCCAACCAATTTCTGATGATTCATTTTTGTTGACGGGGAGGAAATCTTCAGAAAGATACCCCGCCTTCTGGGGAGGCGGCGGTTATGTGGGGTTCTTACCCACTAAAACCCCCCCGGTGGCTTCCTCGGTGCATGGTGAGGGGCTCCGGGATCTCCAGTGGAACGCACCGGAGCCCCTCTGCACTGTGCTCAAGGAGAGCACATCCCGGGGATGTTACTCCTCCCCTGTGCCCTCACAGCGCAAGGCGACACGGGCTAGCTGATGTCGTTTTTCTTCCTGGTTCACTTTGGTGGACGACTCAGGCCCCCACCCTTGTCGCCCAGTGAACCTGAGGCCCCTTTAGTCGCCTTCTACGACAGGCAGGGGAACTACAAGGCTGAATATATGATATGACCAAAACCAACCTGAAGAAGAACCTTAAATGTGATTACAGAATGAAATAACCAAAAAGCAACTTGCAAAAGAACCAAGAAATAAAGAAACTAAAAAATTAATTAAAAAAATGCCCCCATTCTCTTTTCATCGGGGTTCTTCAATCGGGGTATACAGAGACAGCTTTCGCTCTTTCCCCAAATTTTTAAGGTTACCTTCACAAATAGCTAGTGAGCTCATCAGATCGTAATCTAAATCTTTTGCCGCTAGACTGTTTTTGGCGATTCGTTAATCAATTATAAAAGCTTAATTTAAAATGTTATAAAATGTATTCACAATAGTAGGTAAAAGTATTTCTTAACACCGTATGATTGATTCGCAAAACACTAGAGTAAACGTCGTTTATCATTTTTTCGCCGAAGGGTAAATAAAGAGGGTGCCAAGAGACGTCTGGAATTAAAAAAAAGGTCGGTCTAAATATTTTCATTTGCTCCTTTTTCCACAAATGTGAAATGAAAATTGTATTTTGACTATAGTAATATCTCAAAAATAAATTAACTTTAAATTTAATCTATAGAAATTAATAAAATTGGAGTGTCTGTTTATATTATAAAAAGACAATTTTTTTTAACGAATGTTAAATTTATTAATATTATTCTTAACCATTCCAAATAATCTTAGGCTTGTGTTAGGAGACGATTCATGTCAATAGTCGCATGGTGGATTCGAATCCACGACCTTACGATTCGTATCCTAAGTCATTAGGCTATTGACATTTATAAACTAACTTTTTACTACATGTTTAATATGAATGTATATACCGTACATATACTAAAATCTGGAACGTCTGGACCGATTTTCCGGAACTCTCACTGGCAAATAGCTGATGTAATAAGGATAAACTAGGGTTAGGATTAACGAAGAAAATAAACTAAATACACTAAATAACTTTATTGTTAATTTCCACGCGGACGAAGTCGCGGGCGCAGCTAGTTTCTTCAGCTTTTAGTGAGACATGGTTTAACACTCTATACGTTTTTATAAAAATACAATATCTCGCTTTATAAACGATATTACCTAAATACAGAATTAATTATAACAGTAAAATTAGTAGCGATGAAAATATAAGTAGCTATGACATGGGTTTCGACTTACGATTTGTGATAGTTGGTTCAAATCCAAGTCGGTTTGTACGAGAAAAATAACTTACAGTTTTTTGGTATTTTCAACAAACTTCAAAAAAGTACATGGTTCTCAATCCGTTTGTATGTTTTTTTTTATGTTTGTTACCTCGTAACTTTGGACTTGGTCAACAGATTTCGATGATTCTTTTATTATTTATTAAAGGAAAAAAAATATGTCTTAAATTTGCATTAAGTATGTACGTGACAGATATACAAATAACTCAATATTGCGCCAACCAATTTCGATGATTCGTTTTTTATTGAAAGGAGTTCAACTTCAAGTGTTGTTTGATGAGAGTTTGTTTAGGTTGCGAACAATTCTATTTCGTAATATTCTTACGAGAATTCGGAAATGCAAAGTAGGCGTCCACGCGTTTATTATTTGATTCGATATCAAGTCGGTTTTGTTTGTAAGGACCAAAAAAATCCTGGGCCCGGTGTATGCCGTCGGGTCCACCACACGTATGGGTGAAAAGGATCGCTCGGTAGATACGTCGAGTCTACCCCGCTAGAGTAGACGTGAGAGCTTATTTTTTTCTCTTTATTTGGGACAATAAACAATAGCACAATTGATATTATAAAAGACATAATAGAAATAAGATATGTAACTGCACTACCAACAACATTATCCGCAAATTATTATCATTATTATTTTAACGTGCAACACTTAAAAACAAAACAAAATTTAAACTAAAAGAAGAAACGGAAATAAATGAACTAATAAATACTTATGAACTAAATTAACTAAATAAGCTGTCTTTAATACATTTTCTAAATTTAGTAGTAGGCAATGAAAACAAATCAATATCTGCGAAGTACTTACTGTATATATCCACCATACGACGGAGAGGTGAACGCACACCAGCATTGGAACGACAGGAGTTTAAAGAAAATAAATTATATGTCCTAACCTCTCGCCGATAAACTGTTCTGGGTACAACGTAACATAAATTATTTACTAAATAAGAACAGTCAAATTTATTGTTACACAATCCATGTAGAAACATGGTTTGAAAAAGCATGCGCCTTGATTTCAAGGGTAAAATATTATAAGATTAAAACAAAGAATATATATAAGTGGCCCGGCCGCGTCCAACTATGTCAGGCACTGTTCATTCCACAACGGAGCGCAAAGGATTTACTCTGTTCGACCGTCGGCTAACTAATCGAAACTTGTTCCAGCGAGCATTGTGCACAATTAGTGGAACCCGCTTTGCAGGCATTCGTGATAAAATCCTATAATTATAAATGGGGAAACTTTTTTAACCGATTTCAAACAAATATATTCACCAGTAAAAAAAAACCGATTTAACCAACTTCTATGGTTTTATTATGGTTGCCATTGTCAGAACTAGACAATCAAATAAAAAAAGAATCATTAAAATCAGTTCACGTAGTCAAAAATTCTGAAGTAAAAAACATTAAATAACAATACTGTCAAATTGAGAACACCTCCTTTATTGGAGTCGGTTAAAAGTAGTAATTTGTATTTGTATTTTGTATTTGTTGTGTTTGTGTTGTATTTGTTTTATTTAATAATTTCATGTTTATAAAAATCAGTTTTATATTATCAACGGTAAGTTTGAAGCGTCAATAGCCCACGAGTTAAGGAGTTGATTTTTTAAAAGTAAGCTTACAAAAATACTATCGTGAACCATCTCCTAGCCAGCTAAGTCTTTCGCTTGGTTTTAAAAAACGACCTAATTTTAATTGAAGTGTTTGACAGCGGATTTTAGATAAAAACATTTTTTTTCTCTAAAATTTATTACATTAACGTTAACATAACGTAATAAAGATCAAAACAGAAACAACTTCGAGGTGGCGGCCACCGCTTCTGAGAAATTTGAAATCGCATGGTGTTTTTGAGTTCTCTTTACTTTTTTCATTAAAAAGTTTTATAATCAAAAGCGAAAAAAAAATCAAATGTTCTTTTATGTCCCCCACTCAATATTTAACGCCGGACTTTTAACGAAGCTTTCATAAATAAACTTTCTGAAAATACACCTGTCATTTGATTTTCTAGCGAACACAGTTGCCACGGCGTAGGTATTTCTTTGACACTTCACATTTCTAGCGAGGAAATTATTAAATTGATATACAATGAAAATTTATCAGTACTTCTGCCATATAAATGCCTAGTGACAAACCACTTCTTCTTAAATTGCCTCTTCGACGAGTGAAGGTTGGCAGTCAGTTCACCATATCTCTCTCTGTCTCTTGCGAGGCGAAACAGATTGGGGTACTCGCAACTCCAGTCTATTCTGATGTTATGCAGTCATGATTTCCTCCTACGACCAACAATTCCTTTGCTAGCGATTTTGCGTGAGCACGTGAACGAGATACGACAAGAGATGAAACGTTTGAAAGTTGACATCGTAGGCATTAGTGATGTGAGATGGATAGGGAGTGGTAAACACGTAATAAGTGGAGATCACATTATTTATTACTCTGACGCTGATGACACTCCTAATAAATATGGGGTGGGACATGTGGGTGTTTGGAGAATGTGCACAGGAATTACACAAGTTAATTCCCCCATCCACCCTTTCATAGTCGATGTTCCGCGCGTCAAAACGAAGCGATTTGAGTCAGCCGGCGTCAATCTTTCAAAGAACGATGTGGGAGCCTTCAATGCAGAGTGAATAGGCACTACCAAACTAGCGTGTACCATCTTTCGAACATATCACCACTTAATATCAGGTGGGAACGTGGTGCAGCACTAGTTTGTACCCATAAAAAATACCCAAAAAAATTACCTTGTCCTATAGTTAAATATATATTGAGGTTGTATAGCGGACTATGCTGCAGAGACTGAGAACAGAATTATATTCGCTCCATATCCTTCTTTTTAAATGCTTCTTACCAATTACCACCCAAGCGAAATAGCAGTTCACACTGGCAATACTAGTCCAATGTCTAGTGTTTCTCAACCACGATTTTATCCACCGCTAAAGGTGTTGAAATTACTAAACGAGTAAATAAAGCGGCCTTGTTTTTAAAAAAAAGTTACGTTGTATAGACAATAAAAAACGGTCGGTGCTAATTTTCTAATACAAACAAAATAAATCGACTTTACCGTGTATATAATCAGTTTCCGCAAACTGATGCCAATTTATGTGCAGTTATTATTCATGTGCCAACACTGTCCATGTATCTGCATAGTTAATATGGGATTTTTGGATGTTGTAAATATTCACACATTGTATTTAATTTTGACGAAGAGTATTTAGCAGGAGGATGTTAATTGAGCGTATAGTTCCGTTTGGTAGCTTAGAACATACGTTTTTTGTTCATTTAAAATTTTGATTTATTCCAATTGTTTTCAATCACATTTTATATTAATTATCCACAAAGATCAAGGTTGTCAAATTTACAGGAACGTTAAAGTTTTTTTTTTAATTATTTTATTTATAATGAAAGACTTTGGTATCAATCTAATACTAACTTAAACCTTTTTTGTTGACGGGGGGGGAAATCTTCAACAAGATACCCTGCCTTCTGGAGGGAAGGCGCGGTTATGTGGTGTTCTTACCCACTAAAACCATCCCGGTGGCCCTTCCTCGGTGCATGGTGAGGGGCTCCGGGATCTCCACTGCATCTTCACCTGATCCCCTACGCACTGTGCTCTCGGAGAGCACGTCCCGGGGGGAGAAGTTAATTCCTCCCCCCTGTACCCTGCATTGCAAGGCGACGCGGGCCATCGGATGTCGCCTTCTTCTAGGGTCCACTTTAGCGGACAACAGTGAACTCGAGGCTTTTAGTCGCCTTCTACGACAGGTATACAGTAGCCTTATTCTACGAGCCCCGGGCTGAATACTAACTTAAACTAGCTTTACTAACATGTGTCGACAGTGAGATGTCGTACATGTGTGGTTTTCCTGTCAACGTTGTTGGTTATGCAACCCAAAAGTGCTGAATTGATAAGCGAAAACATAAGTCAATGTTACACGAAATTGAGTGCTGATTTTGTTTTGAACATCTTGATAACTCTGCACGTTAGTTTGTAGTGATGTGCATGATAGAACGGAATGCAACTCTCGGAGCAAATAGGACACGTGGGTGAAGTAGACATATGGAAATTTATAAATAATCATAGAACAATTTGTTAACACTACTCTCTGCGAAGCTTTATTCATTATCTAAGTGGATTGAAATGGTTGCGTATACATTTCACTACGGCTAAGATAAATAGTTGAAAACGTCGAGAGTTGAAAACAAACATCATGTAACGCTTGCTTTTCACTTCTCAGGCAACTCGGGTAATTTGTTTAAAATATCAATAAGTATTTCACGGTAATATGATTGAATGTCTAATAATATATTTCCAAAGAACTAGTTATTTGAATAAAAATGTGCGTATATAGTAACATTCTGTAATCAGTTATTTAATCAGCTATAGGTAAGCTCTCACATTCCTTTCAGTAGGGTGGACAGAGACGGCAATCATATAATCGTTTACTTAGTTTTATTATCTTATATAATTTATATATATTATTTGTCAGATAGCTCATGTAATAAAGTAATATATAGTTATTCCTTATTATATTAACTATCTGCCAGTTGAAGTCCCGTTAAAATCGGTGCAGCCATTCCAGAGATAAGCCAGAACAAACTGACAGACAGAAAATGGAATACAATAAAAACAATGAAAATGAATCGTAGAAAGAGGTTGGCGTGATATTGAGTTATTCGCTCAAAACAAATTTAAGATTTATATGGTTCTCGCATGGAAATGGCTGTTTTGTCAGAATTGGTTCCAATGGGAGCTGGTACAGCTTTCAAATAAAAAAAAGAATCATCAAAATCGGTTCACCCAGTCAAAAGTTATGAGACAGTTTTATACAGACGAATTTATAACCCCCCTTTTTGAAGTCGGTTAAAAACATGTTATTTTCTACCCGTACATTTATATGCATGTATGCATGCAATTGTATTCATTTGTATAGATAAATTATAAATATATCATCAGTCAACGAAGAACGTCAGACGACGTTCAGCCAAAGTTAATAAAGCATTGTGATCTAATCTTGTTCAGGTATATATACCGATCTTTCTCTATACACGAGTTTATTTTCACGCAATGGAAGAATTTGAACCGTGCAATAAAAGTTTGTAAAACTGGAAACACGCCTAAATGTCTAATTTGTAAGAATTTACCGCGCGTCTGGTTTGCTTCGTCTTTTAACAATGGCGAAGTAACGTTTTTACAATGCCGAAAAGATACACTGCTACAGGAAGTGTATAAATAACATCAAAGTGAACCGCCCTCTATAGTTTTATCTTATTGTTTAATATTTACCTGTTATATTTAATTATTAGGATAGAATGTATTAGAGTAATATTTATTACAAACTGACCCGCCGAACTTTGTACCGCCTTATACTTTTTCCGTCAATATTTCCTCAATTTTTTTAAGACTTGAAACGGTAGGCTTATTATGCCCGCCTCGGCATCACACAAATGGTGGTGGACAGTCGTGGACAGATAGAAACGTAAACGTGTCCTCAAAATAACAAATACATAAAAATAATTATTTATTTCCATTTTCAATACGTTAGGGTAAAATATATTTTTTATATACTTTCTAAGCAAGTGCTTGACTACGATTCCACCTGATGTTAAGTGGAAATGCAGTCCTGGATGGTAAGGCGGACTAACTTAGTAAATGCCTATTCACTGTACTCTTGAAAATACCTACATTGTAATCGGAAGGCAAGACAGACGCGGCTAACTATTCCAGTCTCTTGTTGCACGAACAATGAAAGACGAAGCAAAGCGCTTTAGTTCAGAACAAAAGGACGAAATCCTGCAGCGCATCTTGAAGTCCGATGGTGGAACGGGTTTGGGGGGAATTAGATAATGTAGTTCCTGAGCACACTCTCCAAAATGCAATCTGTAGAAAACCGAAAGGCCAGCTACCTTACGTCCATGCTCAAGACTCAGCAGATTGGTTTCAGCTGCGACACCAAATAGCCTCATAGCCAGCCTTTCCACAGAATCCAAAGTCTAAATAATCTCTAATATCTAAAAGCAAATCAATTATAATTCGTGGAAGAGTTTTCTGCGTGATGAAGAATGTGTTTATATGTGAGGGTGTTTGTAAGCTGTTACACGATTGTTGAGTGAGTGTACTATTTTTAAATCTGGATAAGCGATCAAATCCTGGACTATTATCGAAAGCATTATACGATGAAGTACAATACTGTACTTTAATATAATACATTTTTGTATAAAACATATGTGACAAATATAAATAGAATATAACACACTAGGCTGACTGACTTTTAGCCTTTTCGTTATTTTTTTTAATCCTATTAAAAGTATATTTACGAGTAAAAACAAAAACTGACTTGAAATCGAATCAAACGTTATTATGCGCGGACGTCTTTTTTGTACGTCCGAATTATTGTAGGAATATTACGCAATAGAATTAATCAATTTGATGTGCCGAATTCTAAAACCAACCTGCTGTCACACTCGCCCTTGCCAAGGATTTCCGCTACATATAACCTCCTAAGTCCATGTCGGTTGACATTTTTTCTAATACACGCAAGGCAATTAAAAATTGTGCAGTAATTTTGGCTAATCTAATTAATTTATTACTGATTTTTCTATTTCTTTATAATTTATTAAAATATTTTTGTAACTATTAATTATTAAATCGTTACGTTTCTTTATAGCGAATGTTGTGTACACCTTTTTTTTTTTTTGTTAACGCGGGGAATCGAGTTATTAACCATCCTCCGGTACCCTGGGTGGGCCTGGAGGATGTGGACTCGGCCTGGGCAGCCCATACCCACTAAACCTACCGCGAATGCCATCAGCCGTTATGAGCGGGGTGTCCCGGATCTGTCAGCGACAGGACACCCCAACGACCGGCCGGTCTCGGCAAGACCGGACTTCACCTTCGAAGGGGACTCCTCCGGCACTCAGAGAAGTCCCGACGACGCCGAAGCATGCTGGGGCCAGGTTCCCATCCTGGCCCCGCTTCCAGATTACGGGGGCGGCGAAAGGAGACGTATGAAACGTCTCCTGCGCACCCCGATTCGTCGCCTGCGGAAGGAGGGCGAAACCACCCACCCGCTCGTCGGCCTCCTTCTGAGACATGACAGTCTCGCAGAAGGAGGCGACCGCCGACCAAGACCTGTCACTCCGTACCATCGCAAGTGCGAGGCTCGAAGTGACAGGTCACCCTCCACCGATGGCGGATACCAGATCGTGACGCTGTGCTGCCCATCTCGGGCACACCTCCAGGGTGTGCTGGGCAGAGTCCACCACAGCGCCACAATCGTGGCACCGCTCATCAGCCTCCCGACGGGCCGTCCGACACAGGTAGTCCCCGAAGCAGCCATGCCCCGTGAACACCTGCGTCAGACGGAAGGTGAGAGCTTTGCGCCTCCTGCGCATCCACCGCTCCAGGACCGGGCGCAGAGCACCCGTTGTACGTTTACCGTACGGGTGTTGCGCCAGGTCCTGCTCCCACCTCCGGCAAAGTGCCACTTCACCCAACCGACGGATCCGCCGGACCTCTTCTGGCAGAGGGTTCTCTCCGAGGGCCCTCCTATCCGAGACATATTCGGACACCTCGGCTAGAACCCCCGCCACGAGCTCCCACGGCGGATCGCCGGCAAGCGAAGTGGCTGCCGCCCACGAGACCGTACGGTACCCCCGGATGACCCTTATCGCGACAATCCGCTGCGCCTTGCGCAGCTGCGAGCGATTGCCGCGAGATAGGTCACCCGCCCAGATGGGGGCACCGTACGTGGCCATACTCCGACAGACCCCGGAGTATAGCCGCCTGCACGCCGCGCTGGGTCCTCCGAGGTTCGGGAGGAGTCTTCCCAGCGCGGCTGCCGTCCTCAGGACCTTCGGCCCCAACTGTGCGAAGTGGGGTCCGAAGGTCCATCCTCCATCGAGGGTGAGTCCCAGATATTTCATCTGGGAGCTCACCCTCACTCTCTCTCCTCCAATGAGGAGGGTGGCACCCGGAGGGGGTCCCTTACGCCCGGCCCTGCGGAAGAGGAGGGCTTCGGTCTTCTCCAGTTTTACCCGAAGCCCTAACCTCTCTATGCGGCTGACCACGAGGCCTACTCCAACCTCGGCCAGCCGCGCCGCCTCCTTATACTCCTTTCCCCGGGAATACACGAGGGTGTCATCCGCATAGCAGATGACACCCATCCCGGGGAGGAGACGGCTCCGCAGGACCCAGTCGTAGCCGATGTCCCAAAGGATCGGCCCCAACACCGATCCTTGTGGGACACCGCGCTCGGCTTGTCTCCACTTCCAAGACCCCCTCCGGTCCTCGTATGCCACCCTCCTCTGGGAGAGGTAGGCGCCCAACAGCCTCCTCAGATACAGGGGCACCTCGAAATATTCGAGTGCCCCCTGTATCACTGTATGAGGGAGACTGTTGAAGGCATTGGCGATGTCCAGTGACACCGCCAGCACTACCTCTCCCCGACGTCCCGCCTCTTCCGTCACCGCCCGCAGGCGTCGGAGGGCGTCGACGGTCGACCGGCGGGCCCGGAACCCGAATTGAAACTCGAAGAGTTTCGGGCCCGGGCCTTCCTCAATATGCCGGACGAGGCGGCGAGCCACGACCCTCTCCAGGGCCTTGCCAGCCTCGTCCAGCAACACGACCGGTCGAACCGCCGAAGCCGAGTCCGGGGGCCGACTGTCCTTCGGGAGAAGGCACAGCCGACCCTCCTTCCAGGCCCTCGGGAACTGCCCCGACCGCAGACAGCGATCGAACAGCTCCCTAAGGGCCTGACCGAGGTGCACGAGGGAAAGGGCCAAAACCTTTCCGTGCACCCCGTCCGGACCCGGTGCCCTCCGCCTACTCCGGAGGCAGGTCAGAACTGCCTCCATTTCGGCCTCCGTGACGGGTGGTGGCGGGACGTCTTCGACGTCCGGCGTCCGCCGAGCCATCCTGGGGGGATTGAAGCCCGCAGGGGCGTCGGGGAAGAGTTCCCCGACTATCCTCCCCAGGAGCCCTGGCTGGATCACTTTGGTGAGAGGGGCCGACTGGGTGCAGAGTTTCCCCCGCACCCTTTTGTACGGTCGGCCCCAAGGGTCTCTTTCGAGACCCTCCACCATGTCCAGCCAGGCCTTCTCTTTGGCTCGGCAGATGGCCAGCTGCAGGATCTTTTTCTTCTCCACATAGACCCTGTACAGCCGGCCATCTCTCTCCACATCCTGGGGTCGGCGCCGCCTGCTTCGGGTGTATGCCCTTCGGGCCCCGTTGCAGGCGACGCGGAGGTCGGCAATCTGTGTCGACCACCAGAAGACCGCCCGCCTAGGGGGGGGACGTACCACACGAGGCATGGCCGCTCTGCAGACGTTGTGAACAGCGTCGCAGAAGCGGCCAGCCGCATCGTCCACCCCCCCATCTTCGGTCGGCGGGAGGCCCCAGCGGCCGACAATGGCCGCCTCTATTGCCAGTTCCCGGTCGAGCTTGGTGAGCGCCCAACGCGGGAACCGGCTTCGACCCCAGGATTTAGACGCCGGACGTCCGGAGGTTGGAGACACCTCGAACCTTATGTACTTATGGTCCGAGAGTGTCTCCACCTCCGACTCAACTCTCCATCTCTCCACTTGCCGTGCGACGGCCGGAGTGGCGAACGACAAGTCCACCACTGAACCTCCCGACCGCCGCACGCATGTGTGGGCTGTCCCAACATTGAGAAGGGACAGCCCGGCAGCTAGCGCCCACTCCTCCACCTCCCTCCCTTTAGGGTTCGTGCGGGGGTTTCCCCAAGCCGTGGACTTGGCATTGAGGTCCCCCAGCACGAACACCTGGAGAGGTGCTAACTGCCCTACCACCGGCCCAAGAGCGTCGAGAAACCGCTCAAGGGCCGGCAGGTCGCGGTTCGGGGAGAAGTAGACTCCGACTAGAGCCACCTCTCCCCGAACCGCCGCCACGTACCCGTGGCCCCTCGCTTTGGGGACGAGGGGCGGGCCTACTCCAGGCCTCACAGTGATGGCAACTGAGCCGTCCAGATCCCCCACCCAATGTGGTAGGGAGGGGACAAAGTACGGCTCCGCCATCACCGCGAGATCGACGCCCCACTCCGCCATGGACTGCAGGAGGAGATCCTGCGCCGCGGCGGAGTGGTTGGCGTTCGCCTGGAGTAGTTTGAGATGTCTGGCCATCAACCAGACATCTCAACGTCCCTTGAGCTCCCAGCCCGTTGGGGTTGGGCCGGGAGCTTTCCACGGGTGGATGGGGGGCGGCATGACATGCCCCCCATCACGTGGCTGGCAGGTTTGCCCGCGTCGGCACAGACCGCGCAGTGCGGTGCTGCTGAGCAGCCGGCGGCCTTGTGGCCCTTTTTGACCGCAGCGATAGCAAAGATCGCTGCGGTCGACCTGATGGGGGCACGTGCCGGCCACGTGCCCCAAACCCAAGCACCTGAAGCAGTGCTTGGGTCTTGGCTCCAAGTAGTGGAGGTGCACCTGGCTCCACCCCACCGTCACACTACCCAGCTGTAACAGCTTCTTCGCTGCCACAGCCGGGCACTCGACCAGGGCGGAGCCCATACCGCGCGGGCCAAAGCCGTTGCGCATGCTCCGAACGATGACCTGCGCGGCCGTGCACCCCCCCCCCTCTTGTGCCAGCACTGCTGTAAGGCGGTCCACCGTTGTGGCGTCGTTCAGACCCGTGACACGCAGATCTGCGTTTTTCACGGGCCTGACGACCTCCACTTCATCGGTGAGGACCGCCCTCAGGCGGTCCGCCAGGGCATCGGCCTTGTCCGAGCTGGTAGCACCGGGAACCTCTAAGAGGCGCGCTCCGGTCGCCGATTGGCGTATCCGGAGCGCTCCGATGCCCAGCTCGGCCAAGTTCACGCCCTGTTCGGCCTTCAGGAGGGCCGAGGCATATGTCACTCCCCGTGACGCTGCTTCAGGCCGTAGTTTAATCACTACGGCCTGAGAGCGAGGGAGGACAATCTGTTGCCTCTTCTGGCCCTCCTCTTTCTTTGCCGGGGGTGCTTTCGCACCCCCTTCCGTTGCCGACTTTTTCGCCGATGCCCTACGGCGGACCACCTCCGTCCACTCCGACGGGTTACTCCCCGTCGGAGCGGACGGGCCCGTGCCCGAGACTACCCCCGTCGCTTTGCTGGTGGAGGGGCCGAACGGAGTCCATTCGACCCCTGGCTTCTCACCACCCTTTCCCTTTCCCTTCCCTTTTCCCTTGGACTTGGGAGGGGGAAGGGCGGGAAAGTCCTCCAACATCGCCTGGGCCGACTGGCCATTTGACTGTACCGACCCCTGGCTGTGAGGCTGCCTGGCTGCCTCCTCTCCACCAGAGTGTGCAGCAGAGTTCTCTGCTGCACGGAACTCCTCGATGGCGGCCTTTGTCGCTCTCGCCAGGGGTCTTTCGTCGCCCGCCAAAGGTGGGCGGCAAACCCGCTGTGGGAGCCGGGACTCCAGTTCCGCGAGGCGACCATCGATCAGGTTGCCTACCAACCTGGCGATGTTCCCCTCGAGGTCCTGGATTTGGTCCCGGCTCATGGGACTATCCTTCTTCGCTTCCTTGCGACTTTCCTCGAAATCCCTGCGGTACGCACGGATCTCCTCCCGGAGGTTGGCCACTTCTCTTTGGAGCCTGCCATTGTCTGCTTTGAGACGGCGGGTCTCCTCGGCCTCCGTGCGTACCACGAGGGTGTCGATCACGTCTTTTTATAAAGGAGGACGCCCTCCTGATCTGGTTGGAGTACCCCCCTTTAAGGTTGGTACTCTTGCCGGTGAGTGTGAGGATCGTATTGATCCTCTCCTCAGCGGCAGCCATGAGGTCCTCCGGGCCCATGACTTCCAGATCAGGAGGGAGTTCCTCCTTGCTCCCCTCCTTCTCCTTCCTACTCTCTTCTTTCCTGAGCCTATTGCTCAGGCCGGCCGCAAAAGCCGCCTCCAACTCCTCTACCTTCTTCTCCCGCAGAGCTACCCTTGCCTTCGCAAGGGTGTCTGCCACCCTCTTACTCCCCCTTTTAGGGGAAGACACCTTCCCCTTACCTTTCCTCTTCCCGTTATCCGCCCCCGTTTCCGAGTCGGATCCCGAGCCCGCTGTCACCTCCGAAAATAACCTTTTTCCAAGGCCCAACTCAGTCTCTGATAGCGATGTCACAGACACGCTATCTAGAGGCCTCAGCCTCCTTACGCCCCCACTTCCTACGCCCACCATACGCCCCCCAACGATCATTTCGTCCTCCGAATCCGTTAAATCCCCAGAAATTTCCCTACCCCTATCAAATTTGCTACCCTTTTTACCCCCTCCCGGATCCCCCCCCCCTTTCCCAGACTTCCTACTCATCCCCAAGCTTTAACACACCGACTACAACAATAACCAATAACAATAACAAGAAATAACAACAACAATAACAAAACAACCAACAATATAACACCTGTAATTGGCATACACAACACGACTTAGTTTGTAAACTTGATTATTACAACAATGTATGCTTGTGTAATGTTGTTGGTGTATCTTTTTAAATAAATAAAAATAAATAAATCAGAATCTAAACAACTCAACAACTCTCATCAAACTAATTTTAAAATACATCCTGTATTTTTGTTAGTTTTGTTACCACATAACTTTCGAGTAGATGCACCGATTTTTATGATTTTATTTTTTATTTAAAAGCTGGTGGTTAAAGATCCCATTCAAATTTGGTCAAGTTCTGATAATGTTATCCATGAGAAAACCATATAACTTAAATTTGAATCAAGTATATGGGCGTATAACTCAATATCACGCCTATTGATTTCGATGATTCATTTTTATTGGTAGTACTTAGTTCTGAGTATTAGGTTCTGATTAATTCTATTTTGTAATATTCCTACGATAATTCTGACATACAAGGAGGGAGACCGACTGGAGTGTTTAACGTTTGAATTCGATTTTTGTTTTTACTCATGTTTAGACCACTTAATAAAAGTGAAGTTACACGCTAAGCATCTAAAATTTAAGTCATTCAACAGCATACGATATTACGAGGTATGATTAAATTTGTAAAGTCCCGAAATAAATCTGATGCAGTTTTAGTGGAGGTGCTTTAGTTTGTTAAGAAGATCTCTGTTTACATCTGTGTAATACACATCCGTCGGGAATCTCCGGCTTCATATATCATATACCCAGAGGGGAGTCATAAGTACCTGCCGAATGAAGTTTGCTTACAATTCAGTTAAGATTTATAGATTTCAATTTAATTTATCTCATTTCATAATAGTGCAGCGATTACCTGGTGGCAAGTTTGACTTACAATCTGATAGTTGGGGCGCAAATCCCATTTTTGTTGGGGAAATGCCTACGCATATCCTCCCTTGCGGGGGCAAGGACAAGTTATGTCGGACTTGGTACTACTAAAACCCCAAGGTGTTCCTCTCGTGCGTTCCGTCGGAACTACGGGAACGCTTGCGCACACTACCGTACTTCCAACGGCAATGGCTCTTGACGAACCTCGTCTCTTGGAGTTGGAGCTCTTTACCATTTCTAGATATGGAGCGCACAGGAGCACTGCTCCATGTCCGCTGTCCAGGCCTAAGTAATAACTAAATCCCATCAAATTTGTACCAACTCTTTGCCAGTTTCTTACGTACGAATAAAACACCATTTATTTATTATTTTACTAAATCAACAGCTAACGAATTATAATAAATACGTCTGTTACACGTATTCAAGTTCTAAGCCTTTATAGATTTACATTATAAATATATATTTTTTTCTCATTATTAACCCATTAAAAAAATTAAACGCATAAAAAGAAAATTAAAATGGGTGTCTATCTATGCAACAAATCTTCAATTAACTCGGTTAATGACATCGGCCACAATCTGTATGATCAAATTTATATATTTTTTTATAGTACTATTAAGCCCGTGATCTCTGACTACCTCTCCATGTGACGGCCGTGAGTGTTCGTAATATACTGACGGTTACTCATCTGAAATCTATATATCATGTTTTGGTTTAAAGGGCAATTTCTATATAAAAAAAATCCATTCGATTGACATGGAATGCTACTGTTTATTATCCAATTCAATTTGACGCTTGACGAATCCATCACGAGTTAAAAAAGACAGTTACAAAAGCGTATCTAGTATATTTTAACCGATTTCATAAACAGAAGATAAAGGATTATAAAATATATTATTTATTTCTTAATCAATTTGAGAAGTGTTGTTGTTAGTATTGGTCATTAAGAATAACAATCACGAATATTACCAAAGCGTCTTTGATCAAAATGCTGCTGTTTTGGACATAGAATCACAAAGTGATTAATTCCCGTGCTCAAAGCGCAATAACACAAACATTTGGGCGCCGTAAATCTTATTCCCTTATTCTTAAAGTCCATATCAGAATCGTTTTCATTAAGTACAGGCACTTTATTGCCCTTAAACGTGTTTAACGGCTTTCGCTTTCATTTATAAATTGGCCGTATATGATACGAAGTTAATTACTGTGTTGTTTTTTAAACACGAATTATATAATATTACAAAAGAGGAAACAGTGATAATAGTTAAGAATTAAACTTACGATCTAACGGAGGAACTTTGGGTTAAGAACGCAAAGAGACCTAAAAAAGACACATTAAAACTCGAACAATCGTCACGGCCTTTTAAATAACTTCAACATATTTCAAAAAGAGATGTTTGTCACCTCATAACTCTCGACCAGTTGCTCCGATTTGGGTGACTCTGTTTTAATTTGAAAGCTGATGCTTCCAGTGTGGTCCCATTTCAGTTAAGTCCAATTCTGACGATGGCATCCATGAGAAAACCATAAAAGTCTTAAATTTTCATTAAGTATGTGCGCGACAAACGGACGAATACCTTAATATCACGCCAACCGATTCCTTTCCAAGGGGTAAAGTTATAAGAAAACTAGAAAATATATATAAAATTATCCGAAGGAAACTCGTTCCTGCGTGGTGGCCCATGGGCGTTATATTTTTTTTATTTACTGCATATAGGTGTAGGGAACCCACGCTTCTAATCCATTTCATTCTTGACCAGGGGTATATTAAACATCTTCTTCTTCTATAAGCTCTACAGCCCTTTGTGAGCCTTGGCTTGGTCAAGCAACTTCCTCCACCTCGGTCTATCCATGGCCGCAGTCCTCCAGGTTCCTATGCAAATTTCTTTGGCGTCTCGATTGACACCGTCTAACCAGCGGAGCTTTGGTCTTCCCGACCTCTTCGACCTTCGGGGTCCCTCGTCATAACTGCTTTGGGTATCCTGGCCATCAGCAAACAGTTTTAACACTGCAAGTTCTAACACGCGTCAAGGATTTTTATTATCATTAAGAGGGCGTGTGTATTGAGAAAATAATCTCATTATATCCCTTGTGTAAGCCTAAAATAGTTCCCTATTTGGCGTTATCATGGTTTTTGTCACGTAAGTATTTATGTCATAAAGTGGGCTTATCATAAAATTTTGTTAATAAAGTCGCTCTCAATAAGTGATTGCCGTAACTAACTTTTAGGGCAGTTATCATTATCTATAAACACCCGATATTGATTAACTCGGAGAGGTGTTGCGGGAACTCTGCTAACTTTGTATGAATTCTTTGCACGTTGCTTTATTGTGCGTGTCCTTTTTATTTAGACTAAAACATTTGATTACGAAAAGTACTTCTAATATGAAAACTAGGCCCTTATTGTATAATATTAAATTTTGTATATATCAGAATAGATGGATAATGAAATTGTTCTTGCAATTTAGAATATATAATATAAGGCATTTGCCTAACAGTGGGACTGTTGCATATCGATATATTTGATATATTATAATTATTTAATTGTAAACATAACATATACTAATTCTATAAAGAAATATTTATTAACATTACTGCATGTTGAATAGAATGTGAGCATAGCGATATTTATATATATTTTTGTTATTCAAAGTTAATAATGTAAAAGACTGAGGTTCAGGCTAAGCGACCAAGAGCTACGCCACCTCTCAATCCGGTGAAGCAGTAAAGGCCAGCTTCTCCGGCCAATCTGTGTAGTTCGTCATTAAAAAATAATAATAAAAAAATTAAATAATGTTAAAGACGGTTAAAAAATAGGGGTCGGTGATAGAAGGGTGACAATTTAAATGCCACATTTAAAAAAAATTAAAAATAAAATTTTTGTTAAGAAAAATGGTAAGTGTGGACAACTCCTATCAGGGATATGAATAACAGTAGTAGTAGCCGATTCTCAGACCTACTGAATATGCATATAAAATTTCGTAAAAATCGGTCAAACACATCATGACAGGAGAATTTTAAATATAAGATATACACATATTATTATCATACGATATCAAATGCGATTTTTTTTATTTTTTTTAATGACGAACTACACAGATTGGCCAGAGAGGCTGGCCTTGATTGCTTCACCGGATTGAGAGGTGGCATAGCTCTTAGGTCGCTTAGCCTAAACCTCCCTCTATTGCTAGTAACACACACGGTGAGGGGTAACCTCGGCTTGGACGGTTACTATGTTACGCGGAAGCATTCCGATCCGATGCGAAAAGCTGACAAATAGTAAGACAGGATGACAGCGGAAGGCAATTAAATAGTTGGATATATTGCAGTAACAAAGCAAGCATTGTTAGTGCCTTCTTATGCGCTCTATTGTTGGAAAAATCCTTTATAAAGCCCTCATGATATTATATAAAATTTTCATCCGTATTACCTTGATGAGGATATTCAGAAGTAAAGACAACTAAATTGTATACAAGAGCTTCTTCAGCCACAAAATACGACACGCAATACCTCATGCCCATTCCTTGTAGTCGAGGACTACAGAATTAGGGGAATGAAATGGTCGTTTCTGATCATAATGTTTAATCTTAGTTTGTATGCCACAATTTCTGAGGTATGCGGTATACGGTACAATTAAATTGAAACTATATCAACACCGTACATATGAAGACATTATGTAAAATTCGTGCTACCTGCAATGCCTTATTTTACTTTTAAAAATTTTTTACGCCAATGGTAGATATAAACATAATTCCACTCATATCATAGCAACAATAAATTATGATAATATTACAAAAACATTTCATCAAAAAATTTCTCAGTGGAACTTTAAGGGAAAAGACAACGAACGCCATATAGACTTTATTAATATAGGTTATCAACTTTTTATAAATTTATGACTTATCTTGGGATTAAGATATATTCTTACCACTTTTGACTTACTCTAGCAAAGGAAATGCATTAAAAATTCTAACAAACAGTTACTTGTTTTTTCAAAAATATCTTTATTTGAGATAAAACGGTTCATTTTTTTAGAGTTAGATATGGAGGGGTAATATATACTGAAATGGTTTTACTTTAGAGGGACTTGAGATCTCGAATAATACAGGTTTTTGGGCTTTAAAAGGAAACGAATAAAACCTTTTTCCAATTTGATAGGTTTCGTCTTAACGATGTTCAACTTAACATTTCGTTTGACGATATTTCTTTATTAACTACCACGTTACATTGTTACAGATAATATGCGCCATGGAAGACTACAACGATACCCTAGTGAACAGCTCGGAGCCTTACCAGCCATATTATGAGAGACCAGAAACTTATATAGTTCCACTAATATTTGCACTTATATTTGTAATAGGCGTAGTTGGTAACGGAACGTTGGTGGCCGTTTTTATAAGGCACAAGGCTATGAGGAATGTTCCTAACACGTAAGTATTAAAACGCTTTACTATTATCTTCTCTTAACATCAGCTAGATGGATGTGCAATGGATTCAAATTAAAAAGCTCATTTAGAGCTACTCAAAATTAAGCCGTTGGCATGCGGCCGCCCACTTGGTTGCATGGTATTATTGCGAAGTTAGACAAGCTTTGCAATAATGGCTCGTTAAATTGCTACGCATTGTTCTTAAACGCTTCTTCCACTTGATGTTTTCAGTAGAAAATTGCAGCTTGTTTTTAGGTTTTATGATAAAAGTTTTAATGACGCCAACTGAAAGTTCCGCAAATATTGCAATATACAATAAAATAACAACAAATATGGACTAGTGTTGAAAACTAACACATTTTTAGTATAAACTGCTTTTATTGAGAGGTTATTTACAAAGCTGCATATTGGTGAATAGGTGAGATGGCTTGATTAAATACATAACGAGTATGTGCAAAAAAACCTGGGTGTACGCGATATTGCGGATAACGAGCAGGAGACTAGACTGCGATGGCATAGGCACGTAATGAGGAGGCCTCCCGGCTACGTAGGAAACTTGGCCCTACAACTTTCCCACTCTAGTCGAAGAACCAGAGGAAGACTCAAGCCAAAGTGGGAGACTATAGTGTCGAGACATGGGGAATTTCAAGATTTGCTAAGATGATGAAGAGAACAGACTTAACGAGAAAGAGATATTTCTAACAACATTACAAAGAACAAAAAAATACCATTCGTTCAATGTTTTGCGATTTTGTTTACAAATATTTAATCATTGATATCTTTGATTCTAATGTAGTAAATTAATAGTAAAGAATTAATAGTATAAAAATAGATCACAATATTGTGCTATTTATTTTAGGGTCGTGGTAGCTCAGTGTTCAGTGTTCGGACCATCAGTCGCAAGATGCCTTTTTATGTCCCAACGTTAAGCCTTCCCCGCGAATAAATTATTTAGGCATAGTCTTCCAAGCGGCTTTAATGCATGGTGGCACACTTCTCATGTCTTAGAAAGACATGCTGATTTCCTGTCAGTGTTACCTTCCTTCTCGGCGTTGGTAAGGCCACAGTTAAAATTTAAACAAACAATTCATTAGTGTTGGCTAGCGTACTACTTGAGACGACTACCGTGCTGATCTGCCACAGCTCTCGTGATATTTACTAATTGATAATTATGGGTACTTCGTATGAACATTTATGGTGGAGATCACTAGCACTTCACAAATTTTTAATGGCAATTTGTTTTTCTGCAGGTACATTTTGTCTTTAGCCCTGGCCGATCTCCTGGTCATCATTACTTGCGTCCCCTTCACGTCCATAGTTTACACCGTTGAGTCCTGGCCTTGGGGCTCCACTGTGTGTCGAGTTTCCGAAGCGGCCAAGGATGTCAGCATCGGTGTTTCTGTCTTTACATTGACGGCTCTGTCGGCCGATCGATACTTCGCCATCGTCGACCCACTAAGGAAACTGCATGCTACAGGTACGTTAAACCAAGTAACACCAGTAAATAAGTCGATATTTTGCCACAAAAATCACAGGCCACCTGACAACGTCGAAGGTGGTTAGGTGGCCTGTGATCAATGTACAAGGTAGGCCCAAGGAACACTGGCTGGACGTTGTGAAAGCAGACATGTTTGAGTAAGCTTAGAAGGTAAACGGACTCTGGAAGGCCGGGAAATTGGTAGGCAGAAGAAAAAGAAGCAAGCAAGTTGAAGTAAGGACTTAACGATGTTATAGACTGTTTTTAAAGTTAATCTTCTTTTGGCGTGTTATGAAAAATAATGTAATTTTAAGATCACTGTAACAAAAAAGTCACAGGTTGAAGCTGCATTAAAAAAATTGCTTATATACTTTTTCCAGTGCTCCAATATAATTGAGGTTGACTATCCGTATGTATTGTCTTTTGATTTAACTGAAAATATTATTATTAAATATAATATTTATTTATTTAATTTTTATAAACTGAACTTTTTGTCTGTGGTCATTTTTCAATCATATTAAAAAATTGAAATACATATTTTTAATATTTTTGCAACATATTCTTTTTATCGATATTACTAACATTCTTGTTAACCCTTCCAGCTAAGATAAGCTTGTGCAAGGCGATGGCAACAATAGACTTACTAACTCTTGCATTTTACCAGAAATAATCCGAAAGGTGAACTCGTATCCACAACTTATGTTATCTGTACGCATAAACAAGTCAATAAGGCAATCGTCAAAGTTTTAAACAATAAAGGAATGTTTAAATTAACCAGCGAATTGAACATAACGCTAACAATGCCCGTCTTGTTATTGCAATAAATCTTAAAATAAACTTACGCTATAAGCAACGGTGCCAGATGACCGCTCTTAACTCTTAACACAAACATCGACTCGATAACTGTGTTGTCTTCATCGACAAAATTAAAATAAAACTGTCGATAAACAGAGTACAATCAACAGCACTGTTTTCTTTGGCTGAGTATCAACGGTTTTGATATCTTCGCTCGATGTGCAGATGTTCTCTGCACCGTTACTCCCGTTAGATATATCTATTTCCGTAAACACGGCTGATTGAGAAATCAAGACTATCCACAGGAAATATCTCGCGTTGAATAAACATAATACATTGTTTTAGTAAATTTCCGACTGCATTTAATCACCACAATATTTTGTAAATATATCGGATGCTTAGGATATCGTGTTTTGTCGTGGATAGAATTCAAAACATCGTTTATACTCAACTTTCCTCAGTTAGTTTTAATGAAACCGATGCTCTGAATAGATACACTTATATTTTAATCAAGGACGTGGCAATACCACCAAAAACGTAAACATTTACGCCATGGCAACATTCCATTTGGAAATATATCGATGAAATGATTTCATTTCCGTTCGATTTAATTACGGATCGTATAAAACTGTTTTTTTTATTTCCTACCACAAAACGTATGTTTCTATATCGGTAAACCGCATCTGCGTATATTGCAACTCAAATTCAAAGCAATCTGATAGCATACAGACCATTTTTTTCAACCTACTATGATAAAAAAAAACTCTTAACGGTATAGACACAGGCAACAATTATTGACCACTTTGTGCAATAAACTGCGAAAAATTTTAAATATATCAAAAGTTATAAACTTACATGCATAGAATTCGCTCATTCACTTATACTCACACACACACACAAAGATAAAGAGACAGGGAGAAATTATCCCCAAAAATAAGCCTAAATGTATAAATGGTCGTGAAAGAAAGAACTGGCACCCTACCGCGCAGGATTGTATCCTAATTTAGGTGGAATATGTCACATAAAATGGATACAATCACAGATCCAATTAAAATCTTTTTAGAAACAAATTTCTGTCCATAAAACAGTTGTTTGGAAGAGATCGCTTTTAGCGATTAGACCGCCCATTGTGTATATAATTATATCGACATACGCTAATTGTAAAATTGATTACAAATTACAAAATTTGTGCAATAAAGAATATACATTCATTCATTCATTCATATTTGGTTAAATTATATAGCACAGCGTAAACTCGAAATTTGAATGTTGTTGTTTGTATTGGTTGTTTAATAAAGAATTATTTTACTAAAATATTATTAGGCAACGTGATCTTAATATTATCATTATGAGCCTGTTGTCACTTGTGTTGGAAACTAGCCTTCCCCAGTGTTTGTCTTTCAACATTTACGAACCCACCCTTGACGCATTCAGCCACTTCCTATCCTTATAAAGTCGTCGGGTCTTCTGGAGGAGGGCGCTCCACTCTTCTCCGATCTATGCACGCCCTCTATTCCAAGACTCTTCTTCCCCATCTGCCCTTACTTACTCGACAGATGTAGCCGGCCCACTGCCGTTTAATTTGCTAACTTTAAGAGCTATCTCGACTACCTTTGTTTTCCGAATTTGAGATTCTATCCCTGAGATAAATACCGAGCATAGTTTTTTCTATCGCTCGTCGTGCGACTTTAAGCTGCACCAGCCCAACGGTCACAGTAAAAGTCTCTGTACCGCATCGGATCTTACCAACATCTTCATCAGCCCGTAACACATCGTCGCTCCACCTAGTCTTAGGGTGTCTCCGCTTTTGCCTCTCGGCGGTCTCCACTCACGTGCTCATTTCACCAAACAGTTTTCCGTTCTGCGGCTGATTCGGCGCATTGCCACTTCAATTTTCTAATTTGATCTTACTATACCTTGTTCTATTCTGAATTTGTTCCTGAGTACAAAGGAATTTTAAACAATACCAAACTGTCTTAAAGAATTTGTGCAGATATGAATCCATCTACATAATGCACTAGGATCTCATGCCAAGTGCACATCTGTGCCAAGTTGATGTATTTTGGGTCTGTATAACAAATTTGAATCAGCGCCATTTCAGTATTGACGTCTATGATGAGAATATGAAATATTACCAGTATAAACAATGAATTCTCACATCCATTTCTAGCCCGTTAAATAAAAACACTTTAAATGTAGATAACGCATAAATACATTCGGTAGCAAAATAAGTCGAAGTCTAAACGTTGGTTTTTTTGATTTACTTATTTTCACCTTATAATTATAAATACTTGTACTTGTACTTCCTTATACTTATTTAAACTTGTTTTTTCGCCTTTTTTGCAGTGATAAGCTTAGATAACTTTAGATATTATGTTCGAGGGTTCAAAACCCAACCAATATTTACCGAGAAGTTTCCGTTTTTATAGTTTTTCACAGTGTATACAAAATAGTTTACAACGCGCACAGGCAATAAAGCGGCACGCGATAAATTCGCACTAACCGTATCTTTTTTAAAACTGACGTTGTTATTGTATCGATGTTTACAGCGCTGTTAAGTCACGCTGCCGGAACCGGGGATAGCATAGTAGTAATCGTTAACAGCTGCTATTCCGTTGGATTTACGGTAACACCCTTAGATCCCATTCAAAAATGAACTTGGAATAAATAATTTGGTTTATCCAAGTTGAAGCAGCTTTTTTAAGCCTTTCGCGTTGACTTTATAAAATGCTATTTATTAATTTATAGTAGTAAAATAAGCTCAAGGGATTTTTATACGAAAGAAATAGGATTCTTTATCATCGCTTAAGAGACCCATGGTGTCTGTCTCCGGACGGTTGACTCAAGTTGCATAGTACGCTAGCAACCCGAATTCGATCCCGGTGCCGGCATCAAAAATTAGTATGTTGCAATATTAAATGCTGCTGCACCATGCGCTCGGGATGAAGGAAACCATCGTGAGGAAACCTGCATGTGTTAGTAAATTTTCTCAGACATGTGAAGTTTGCTAATTCGCACTAGAACCGCGTGAGGGCACTTGATAAATTGAAAGACCTAAATGCAGCATCTTCCGACATTCAACCTAACCGCACGATCCTTGTACGGAAGTGATGCTGAGTCGAAAATTAAAGTAGCTTTAATGATAGCCGACCTTCAATAAGAAGAAATGCAGCATGTAGTTGACAACCTACGAGTTCTATGTCATCACGGTAATTCCAATTACTATCCGATGACGTCATATGCATTATATGAATTATAATGTTGTAAATTCCACCTACACAGTTGCACCTCCTCGCCCACGCCTTCCGTTAGACGGGTTTCCGGAGTGCTTTAAACGTATCACTTATAAATACCATAAATTACTAGCAAGAAAAAGATTTATGCTACGTGATCGATGAGTACTAACATTGATTCCTTTATCACAAGCTTACAAATGCAAAATACGATATATTCAAAAATATAAAATAAAAGAACTCTTTATTTTCCCTTTTTGCTGAGTAGACAGAAACAGAAATCGCTGTTCGCTTTTCACAGATTATCTTTCTTCTTTGTTGTTCCCTCATTTCTGAGGATCGTGGTTACTGAATGAACAATCTGCTTCCATCTGTTTCGGCAGCTCAAAGCAGCCCTCATCATTTGGAGATTAGGAGATGAGATGGCACCTATTACTTGGTCAGACCATCGTGTTGTCGACCGGCCTCTTGTTCTCTTGCCTTCTATTTGGTTGATTTTTCCAAATACTTTGCAAACGTGTCATTGTATCTTTAGCCATCGCTATTCATCGCTTAATCTCCGGTACACAGATTATATCAGGTCCCAAATGCATGTCTCTTTTCAAACGGCTTTAAAGAAGGATGAGGTTCTCTATTCGTGTGTATGTTTTTTTATGTTTGTTACTTCATAACTTTGGACTGGGTAAACCGATTTTTACCGTTTCCAGTGTGGTCTCATTTTCCCCCAAATTTAATCCAGTTCAGTGTAGACTTAAATTTCCATTAAGTATGTGCGCGACAAATGGATCAATTTCACGCCAACCGTTTTTGGGTTCGGGTTTTAGAATAAACAATGCACTTATTTGAAAAAGTTACAATTAATAATAAAAAACAATTATACATATTTGTTGTTGAATATTTTATGGCTTGGTAACAAGACCTTTAAGCCAAGTCTTTTTTAAAACACACACTTATTTCTTACGTCTAAGATGAAAATGGTAAAATGTAAGTGAGATGATTCCCCATGAGTCAATGAACAAAGAATATAACACTAGTGTAACCGACGAGGACAAAAAATAAATCTTATTAGAACATTTACATTATTATACGAAGTAAAAATAGAGGTAGAAAAAGAAGAAATATAGTCCTATAAGCGTCAATAGCCTAATAGGTACCAAAAAAGGTTTAGGGTACGGCCTGCGAATCGTAAGGTCGTGTTCGAATCCAACATACGACTATTGCCGTGAACCATTCCCTAGCATAAGCTTAAGCTTAGTTGGTTAACAAGATTGTTAGTAATATTTCTGAAAAAAAAAGAAATATTGCTAGCTTTCTTAAAAAAAAAGTTATTGAAAGCGCGGGTTTCTTTTTTAATTTTTATTTCAATGATTATTTTTATTGTAAAGGTTGTGCTTCAAATGTTGTTTGATGAGAGTTTGGTTAAGTTCTGATTAATTCTATTTCGTAATATTTCTATTCTATTTGAAGTAGATTTTTGTTTTTACATTTGCGAAACGTTTATTTACGGGTATTTAACGGACCTTATAATGTAAGTCCACCATTTCAGGTGGTAGTAAACGTGCAACGCGTCTCACCGTGGCAACAGCCGTCGGTATCTGGATACTGGCAGCTATGCTTGCTACTCCAGCATATATCGGATCTTATTTGCGTGCTTTCGTGGTCAACCCTACAACACAGGTAACAGTTAACATAACTTATATGATCTTATTCCCCCGCAATCCCATTTCACCATCCACCAACGCACTGTTGGCTTTTACCCTTTTGTTGTGGACAAGAGATCAGAACGAGGCGCTTAAATGGAGAATTGGAATAGATAGTGTGCGTCACTAATTTCCCCTCGTTCTTTAATGGTTATGACATCAAGAGAAAAGAGAATAAACACTTACTAAGCTAGTGGTCCTATTCAGGATTACATTTCGTCTTAACATAAGGCGAAAGGTCCATAGGAAAAAATAAACGAGGAGAAGAGCGAAATAAAGCTGAACAATAGATATAATAGCTGCATAATCTTAGCAACAGGATCACATGAACCCAATGGGGTTATTATACAATAAAAACATCGGGAGGTCATTGTCAAGCACTTGCTTAGAAATTATAAAAATTATTTCCTATATTTTTTATTAACAGCGGTAGCCCGAAGTTTTTTATAGGAATAAAGGCAAAAGAGCTAACGTCTCACCTGGTCTAAAGTGATCACCGTCACCCATGACCACACCACGTTCTTAGTTCGTTAGAAGTTCTCCAAATCGTACAGTTTCGAAAACCGGTGAAAATTAATTCCACAGATTGATAATGCGTGGACGGAAGTTTGACGTACGTTTGTGGAACGCCAATTGCGCAATACGCTAGCAACTCAAGTTCGTTCTCCAATTACGTTGTTCCCCATCTTAGGTATATTTTAATAGCAATAATTTTTACAGTTCCTAGTATGCTATCCGTACCCGCCAGAATGGGGTGAAAATTACCCCAGAACTATGGTCCTTGTACGATTTCTTGTGTACTACTCGTTGCCGTTGGCTGTCATTGCCCTCTTCTATATACTAATGGCACGACATCTAGTGCTGAGTACACAAAACATGCCAGGTGAAATGCAGGGGACTCAACGACAGGTATGTGGCATATTTTTCAAGTTTACTTCCTTAATAAACGAATAACGCTTTTGCTAACGTAAGATCCGCTTTCCTTTCACTAAAGCTTATTTCCCGAATGTCAAATTAGATAATATTCAATAGTGCAAAGAAAGGATATATCTTCATTAAGTTTTTCTACTTGGGCGCATTATCTCGCACAAAATACGACTTTAGCACGGCAAACGACAAGTATTTAGAATACAAATGATGTAGAGAAAGAAAAAATGACTCACGCACTTCTCCTACGCTTTAGTATAACTGCGGCACTACTCACTTCAGAAGAATAACGGTTTAACTGCTTGAAGACTACTGCCTTCCGCGCCATTTTTACCTCTGTGTCGATGCTCCGAGCTGGACCATAGATCAGGCCACAGAAAGAGGCACGGTTGGCTGAGACCATAGACAAAGTGCCCGTATTGCCTGTATAAACCTTGTTGCCCCACGAATCTAAGACATATAGGTTTCATAATATTTACCTTCGCCGTGGTAAATCAGTACATAAAATTGCAACAACAAATTTATTGGTGGTGGCATCGGTGGTTGAACTCGGGTTGCTAGCGTACCATGCAACTTGATGCAACCAAGGACACCAAGCTACCACAGCTCTGAATAATATATACTAAAACCTTCTTATTCATTATATTATAGTGTTTCAAATAAAAGGTAAAATACCCTATCCCCTTTGTTCTATGGATTTATATCATTACTATTATAATACATTTGTTTACAGATGCGAGCCAGGAGGAAAGTGGCGCAGACAGTTCTAGCATTTGTGTTAGTCTTCGCAGTATGTTTCCTCCCGTCGCACGTCTTTATGATGTGGTTTTACTACTGGTCAGTGTACTATACATACCTATCTTTCTTTCTCTTAATTTACAAATAATAAACATACTGGTTGTGAAATCGATAAAAATATTTACTAGTAAAAATAAAAAGTGACTACAAATCGAATCACACGTTAAACGCTTTTAAGTTGGAATATTACGAAATAGAATTAATCAGAACTATCATCAAACTACCCTTGACGCACAGACACAATTAAAATGAATCGGTGAAATCGGTTGGCGTGATATTTATTCGTCTATTTGCCGCGCTCATAATTTATGAAAATTTAAGACTTATTTGGTATTCTCATGGAAGCGATTGTCAGAACTGGAAATTGAAATGGGAAAGCACCTGTTTGCAAATAAAAAAGGTCATTATAAAAATCGGTTCCCCAGTCGAAAGTTCTAAGGTAACAAACAAAAAAAAATACAGACAAATTGAACTTCTCCCGTTTTTGAAGTTTTGAATCGAAAGAGGATTTATATCCGGCATTTGACGACGGACTGTTACATATATGACCTAATAAGCTTACTGAAAACCGGACAATGATCACTTTTTTATACTTTCTAAGCAAGTGCTTGACTACGATCCCATCTGATGTTAAATGGAAATGCAGTCAATGATGGCTAGGTGAACTAACTTAGTAAATGCCTGTTCACTCTACTCTTGAAAACGTTGACCCTATTTTACGTCGAGTTATAAGTTATTACATAAAACTTTTGAGAGATTATTTTGCTATCAATCAATCTATTCTTCAATAGTCAATCGCTCAATAGATTGATAGCAAAAGGTTAGTTAATAGGTTCGGGGTATAGGAACGTGGGTTAGGATCCACTATTAAAAGTAGTATTGCGCGCGCACGTCTTTAGGTAGTCCCGGGCACCGCTGAAAATCAGCGCATCCTTGTGACAGCATATGCTGAGACGGTGTCCGATTGGCATCATATGTTTTGTATTATTTGTCCGTGTAACTTTAACTGTGTTTTGTCTATTTTTCATTCTTTTTTAATGTGTGTTATATTCAGTCTGTGATGTGTTTTTGTATTGTGATGCCAATAAATAAATGTCTATGTCTATTCGATTATTGACGTTAACTATAGCAGATTGTTCACGTCTGCCTCACAAGCCTAAGCTTATTTTGAATAATTAACAGCAATGTTAGTAATATTTGTGCAAAATTTTTAAAATAATAACTTGTTAATACTAATTGTTTGTGTGTCAATCAAGCCCAACAGCTCAAGATGACTACAATGGATGGTGGCACGCGTTGCGCATCATTGGTTTCTGCCTTTCATTTCTAAACAGTTGCGTCAATCCGATCGCACTGTACTGCACCAGTGGGATCTTCAGGAAACATTTCAACAGGTCAGTCTTTACAAGCTTATTTATTTACCAACCTATGTCGGTCAGTAAGCTGGCAGTTACAATTTCACCGAATTTAAGAGGTGGCAGAACTTTTGCGATACGTAGTTGGAACTTCTATTGGGTTTAATTCAACAAGGTCCTTCAAAGGACCTCGGATTATGTGATTATTCTAATAGTGTTAACATTCCGTTTTATGCCTCAAAGTGCTGACATTAAATTAATCGATACAATTGCATCAATTGAAAATTATTATTTTTTTATCTACAAATTTTCTATACAAAAAATTATACGGGAGTGTCTGTTTATAATATTAAAATAACCGCTACATTGTTTAGTATATATGTGATGCGGTACATATACCAAAATATTTTTTTTACAATTTTTGTCTAATCTCGGCTAATCTCTGGACTGGTTGCACCAATTCTGACGGGACTTTCACTGGAATATGCAATAAAGATCTGTCTTATTGCATGTGACATAATCTGACAGCTGATGTAATACGGAGTTAATTATGGTACTTTTATTTCAGTTAAAAATAGGTACCTAGTTTTATATTTTTTTTATACCAATATTTCTTTTTTTTTATTGTGGGTAACACTGCGTTAACACAGCGTGACGGAGCTAGTTTATTATATACTTAAATCTCCTATACCTTCTGTAAATTCGGCTTAAAAAATGAAAAAACAACGTCTCTCCATTTATTAGTTTAGAACAGTGATCGGCAACCATGTTATCAAAAAGAGCGAAATATTAAAATAAACAATTAGTTTTTAATCAAAGACCTACTACACTCATACATAATAAACTAAAACAATACAAACTAATTAAAACTTAGCTTTAGTAGGAAATCAAAAAGTTTGCCTGTGTGTTAGTTCAAGAGTAAATTAAATGTTTGCTTGGGTCTTACACGGTTCTTTTTTTTACATACCTACACAGATTAGCCAGAGAAGCTGACTTTGACTGTTACAGGATTGAGAGGTGGCATAGCTATTAGGTCGCTTAGCCTGAACCTCTATTCTAGTAACTAGACACAAGGGTCTCCCCAGTGAGGGATAACCTCGCTTGGACGGTTACTTTGTTGCGCGTAAGCATTCCGCTCCGAGGATGCCAATGTGCCGAACCACTGGTATAGACGATTAAAACTATTCTGTCATCAATCAGATACCTTCTATGCCGTTCTGGATCGGCACATGGTGCCAGGGGGTCAATGTCACTGTCAACTTCTAGAAGATTACACTCGAGCAGAAAAACAAATATAAGCATGGTGCCAACGAGAACGTGAGTAATTGACACCAATTATAATATTTTTTCTTTCAGCATTACGCAACTTTATTACGTTAAAATACACATTAATCAAACAGCGGCTTTAAGTCATAAAAAGGCTGCTGAATTGTGCTCGTATTATATTAGGTTGAAAGAACTAAAATATTTTGCGAATCAAGTGATCGTTATTTCATATTTTATTACAAGAGTCTACGTTGGTTCAGCAAACCGGGAATCAAGTGATCGTTATAGAATGTTTTATTTAGAATCACAAAAATCTACGTCAGTTCGGCGTACCGGCCAAATCGATGCTCCACTGATAAAGGAGCAATTTACGCATTCTCTTTCTTTGGTAAGAAAATATAATGTATTTTTAAGATTTAGGAGTAATTTAAAATGTACATAATAACATACGTGTTAATGTTTAATTTTACTAACAAACTATATGGATTAAATTGTCTGTTATTGTAATACATGTATCCCTCTACAGGACCAGCGTCGGCCGTGATAGTAGCATTCGTCTCTTAAACAACGGCTCCTCGAAACTCTGAGGAAGGTATAGAGGTACGCGGAACGCGGCCAACAACAATACAGAACGCACCAAAGAGAACTATAGCAAGTGTTTAGTGTTCAAAGCGAACAATACGGCGCCATTCCCAAAGTGCTGCGAAAGTGTGAACGGAATAAAACACGCGGAAACCAAACTAGACGGCAAAGACGTTAGTAGTACTGAGAGTTATTATTTACCACTGGACGGTACCTACCGTTGATATTGTTAAACACTTCAGTTTATACACGAAAGCTCTCACACCCTTCACCTTAAGACTTAAAGACTTCGCTTTTGGCATCCAGGGTTAGGTTTTTATATTTTCAGCCCTGTAGTTCTGGGCTCTCAAGAATAAGACTACGGTATCCCCTGCCTACCGTAGAAGGCGACTAAAAGGGGCCTCGGGTTCACTGGGCGATAAGGGTGGGGGCCATCGGCTGGCCCGTGTCGCCTTGCGCTGCGAGGGCACAGGGCGGGAGGGAGTAACCTCCCTTCCCCCCCGGGACGTGCTCTCCTTGAGCACAGTGCAGAGGGTCTCCGGTGCGTTCCACTGGAGATCCCGGAACCCCTCGTCATGCACCGTGGAAAGGGCCACCGGAGAGGTTTTAGTGGGTAAGAACCCCATATAACGGCCGCCTTCCCCCCAGAAGGCGGGGAATCTTTCTGAAGATTTCCTCCCCGTCAACAAAAAAAAACGTTCTCATAATCCCATTCGATTTTAAGTCGGTTTTTGTTTTTACTCGCAATTATTTAAATCCTTAAATGATTTCCTTATAATACAGTTTCCAATCATATCATTCACAACTATACATGACAAATAATTGTTAAAGACCACATATCTTTGAATTGAATAGTGACAGTTTCACCCCGAGATTTCCGACTTATTAAAAATTGTTAGAAGGACGTGAGAGCTTATTTTTTGTAAAAAACCAAACACAGAATCAAATTGTATTTCAATTATATTAACTTAAAATAATTTTCACGAGAAAATAACTTAAAACTCAAAAATTGTATTTAGTAAAATGAAAATAATAAATATTATATCACAATTTAAATACACAGTAAAAATTGTAAACAGATTTATAAATATAATATTATAATTGTAAATTAAAATTATACGTAACTTATGTTAACTTAATGTAGTTTTACGGTGCGGATAAATTAGTAACAATACGTTGTAGAAATGGAAGTTCCTTCTAAGTAAGTTATATTTAATAAAGCCGTGAACATGTTTCTGCATAAAGTTCACTTAACTTGATTTTGTTTACAGACATCACGGTCATAACTTAACTAACACACGGAAGCTTTAACATAATAACAGCGTAATTAGGTCACACTGAAAGTTTCTGCGCCCCATAGCGTTACCGGCAATTAAAAATAAATGATGAATTATGTAATAAGTTATTCCTTATTACATAAGCTATCTTTTGCAAGATTTTTTGTAAGACTATTTTAGATAAACATATCCATCATACATTATATCTGTAATAATCCTTGCGCGTTACCGCTATTTTATAGGCAAGCCCCACCCCTTAGATATTAGGAGCGTTGCTGGAGTTTCTTCGGCCACTTCTCCCAGCGCCAACGCTTCCCGAAGTGGCACTCAAAGTTAATTTAGCTTTTGAATGTCTCTTAGATTATCCGTGAAATAGCAACCGACCGAGTCGTGGTACGGCCCTCTCGGATCGGAATGCTTACGCGTACGACCCTTGTGTCGAGTTACTAGCAATAGAGGTTCAGGCTAAGCGACCTAAGAGCTATGCCACCTCTCAATCCGGTAAAGCAGTCAAGGCCAGCTTCTCTGGCCAATCTGTGTAGTTCGTCATTAAAAAAAAATATATATATATATCTATCTGTGTAACTCCAACGGTTTTTGCGGCGCGTTCTACAATAGCTCGCAAATGGCAGAATTTTTTCCTACTTATCGTTATATTTTGGATTATGACATTATATCTTTATAAAGTCTATGCATTACTCTAATGTGTAAACTATATTATTGTAAAGATTCATTAAAATCCATTTATTAGTTTTTGCATGAAACAGTAACATTTCACATAAATACAATCCTCTGGAATAGCTAATTCTTGTCATTCATATAAGGGCGTTGAACTATCTTGTGCTTCTCCGATCCATACGCGGCCCCCACTCCAAGACTTTCCTCCTACCGTCACAGACTCGACAGATGTGGCCAGCCCACATTTACCATTTGTTGGAATTATTGTGTGAAGTCTCGTTTAAGTGCCATTTTCAAATTTCAAAATTGGTTTTTTCATTTTTAATTTTTAATTAGTCGGTTTCAGAAACGTTTAGTATGCAGGAACAAAAGCATCCAATAATTTTTATAAATGTTGTGCTGCCCTGTAGTTAATGGTGCACGTAAAAAATACTGAATTAAATATTGATTGGAGTCCTAATAGAGATTCAATTTGTTCTTGACTACAGATTTTATCAACTATGTATTTATTTTGTTACGTTAAGATAAGCGAACGACATAAGCGATAATTATTTGTAAGCATTTTACATTAATCGATTTGTAAAATTGTAAATACACCAACTGTAAGATATTATGTAAATGATTAAATATATTCTCAAAAATTTAAGGGTGTTTTATTCGTGCATTATTTAAGACAGTAAAAATGGTTAACGATATGTTTAAATAATATAATGATTGATATACTAGTACATAACGAACAACGTATTTAAGATAGCCGTGAGTACATAATAGAGACCACATAACTCTCGTCTAGGTAAACCTATGTTGATGATTCTTTATCAATAAAAAAAAATAAAAAGCAGAGTATTTTTTTATTACATTTTTCACAAATGTTACTAACTTTCTTGTTAACCATTCCTTACTTACAAAGTAAAGCTTGTGCTAGGTAGGTAGGTGCTATAGTTCTGGGCTCTCAAGAATAAGACTACGGTATCCCCTGCCTGTCGTACAAGGCGACTAAAAGGGGCCTCGGATTCACTGGGCGACAAGGGTGGGCGCCTGCGTCGTCCACCAAAGTGGACCCGGGAAGAAGGCGACATCGGCTGGCCCGTGTCGCCTTGCGCTGCGAGGGCACAGGGGGGGAGGGAGTAAGGGAGGAGGAGGAGGGGTGCGTTTCACGTGAGATCCCGGAGCCCCGCGTCATGCACCGAGAAACCACCGGGCCACCGGGGAGATTTTAGTGGGTAAGAACCCCACATAACCGCCGCCTTCCCCCCAGAAGGCGGGGTATCTTTGTGAAGATTTCCTCCCCGTCAAAAAAAAAAGGTAGGTAGGTGCTATGGTTCTCGTCAATAGTTGAATGGTGTATTCAAAAACCTACGACCATACGATCGCAGAACGTTCTATATACCATTATGCTATTGACGCTTCATAATCAAAAATATATATTTATTTGTTATTTTGATATTTCCTTGTTTCAGAAGAGATCTAGAATGAATAAAAATTAATGTGGATAAGATTTAACTCTATGAGGGAAGACCTATTTACAAAAATAAAAATTTAAAAAAAGTTGGCGACTGTTTTTTATTATTTTTTCTAATTTTCAACGGCAGTTTTTTAAAAAGAAATGATAAATGCTCTTTGGGTAAAATTTATAATCCATTTAGCGAGTATTTAGAGAACAGAGAAGGTATCAAAATCGATATCATAACACTTGTTTATACATTTAATGGTCATGTTTTTAAAATTATCTTAGATAGATAGATAGATATAACTTTATTGTACACGAAAATCAAACAAAAGGCATTACATAACTAAGGTAAATTTTACAGTTCGTTGTACAATGGGCGACCTTATCGCTAAGAGCGATCTCTTCCACGCAACCTGTGTACGGACAAGAAACATATGAACAAAACAGGACGATTGCGTTCAAATACAAATATTATAACAATTCTATACATATAATCAACAACCTACACTAAATATAATCAACAACCTACACTAAATATACCTACAAAAATAACTTATCATTAAGTATACTAATACATAAAATATACATATATCATAGTTCCGACGAAATCGATTGATAATGTTGCGCTAGCAAATTTTTAAAAGCAGGCTTAGCAAGCCGAATGGAATCTGGAAGGGCATTCCACAGTCTAGTAGCCTGCAATGTGAATGACTTCCCATAAAAGTTTAGAGTAATTTTAAGTTTTAGGATTTATATGATAATTATAAATAGTTATAGTATTATCAGCGAAATTTATTTATTTAATAACACCAACGGCATTACACAAGCATATTTTGTAGTAAAAAACAAGTTTACTTAAAACCATGTTCTGTTGTGTATGCCAATTATAGGTGCACACAACATTCCCTATTAAAAGAACGTAACTTTTTAATAATAAAAAATAAATTGAATTTTAAATAATAACAAACAGTAATAAATTAGTCAAATTAGCTGATTCATTTTGGATAATGTTTAAAACCATGGTTCGGAACCCTTTGTGCGAATTAAAAAAAATGTCAATCGACATCGGACTTAGTTCTAAGGATTATATATGGCGGCAATTCTTGTCAATCGCGAATGTAACAATAGATTGGTTCTGGAATGCGGCACATCAAAAATCCTACACCAATGACTCCTTGGATATTAGATAAGCACTCTGATATGTAAATGTTATAAGAAAATATTTACATATTGTAATTTTGCATGTTAAAGTTTTCAAGTTAAAGTAGCAGCCTTTATAAATGTCCCACTGCTGGGCACAGGCCTTCTCTATTAAGATAGTATAAGGGCATAGTCCGCCACGCGGCCCTAGTGCGCATTGGCAGACTTTAAATGTCTTAGAAAATTGTTCTAAGACATGTAGGTTTCCTCACGATGTTTTCCTTCATTGCCGAGCGTATGGAATATCAGCACATAAAATTGCAACAACAAATTTATTGGTGCCAGCGCCGGGTTCGCACTCGGGTTGCTAGCGTTCCATGCACCTTGAGGCGACCGCCCGAACACTGAGCTACCACGGCTCTAGAGTTTTCAAGTAATTACTGCCAATTTAATCGGTCGTTAAACAGAGTGCGTATACACTTAGATACAGACAGATCGTTGAATTTTATGTTCTATTAATCGCAAACTTCCTGCCATTCCCGTGTTCAACTGAAATAGAACAGATAGACGAAATACTGGCGCTATGTAATGAATCAGTGGGGAACTTCGTAAAGTTTTAAAAATAAAAAATATGTTTCTTTCATGCTATCTAACGGCTAACAGCGGCCATCATCATAGATAAAAAAACTTTTTATACTACAATTCTAGTTTAATTTTTTTTTAATTTACTCGGGGTCGATGAGAATTCTAATTTCAAGTAAATGTCAGAAATTTATGGAGAGATTGTTTATTGATGTTTTGATTCTATTAGCCTTGGGGAGCTCGGGGAATATCGGCATGAATTGGAGATGTAGTTTCATTCGGCGAGTGAGGTACCGACGCTCCGAATGAAATTAAAAAAAAGTTTTTTTTAATTTATCATTTACGAGTAAAAACAAAAACCCGACTTTTAATTGTAGCGTTATTACGCTCGGACGCCCTGTTTGTATTTCCGAATTATTATATAATATAATATTACATAATAGAATTAATTAGATCCTAACCAAACTCTCATCAAACTGTCTTGTTTCAGTTCCTACCTACCTTTCAGTACCTCTTCAAGCGGTTAAAGTCAACGAACTTCGAGTGAGTAAATGAGTGAATGAACGTATGAATGAATATATACGTAAATAAATACAAACATAAGTACATAAATGCAAAAATACGTAGTACATATCTACTTAAATACATAAGTACAAATATATATCAGCCGTGTCTTTGTCTATGACCCGATATATGTGGTGTCGTAGCAATCGTAGAGAAACTTGTCTGAGTTACCTTCAAGCAGATTAACCTATCGAAGTTCGAGTGAACGCGTGAATGACTGTACGAGTGAATAAATAAATACATATATATATATATAAAAACTGTTTTATTAGTTATTCCATTATTAGGGACGAAGATAAAACAAAAGATCAAAAACCATGAAAATCTATCGAACCGTTCTCACTTTATAAGTGGTAGAATAAACCCGACATCGTTTTACATATACAAATATTACAGTCCTTTGTTCCATCTAATTACTAATCTTCGACTACATAATATTTCCATTGCAATTAAACCTCGCATCGTATGTACGTACAATCTAATTCTAAAATTAAAGTCACGTACATTCAATTGTATCAAACAGCGCCACCACTTCAAAAATATACTAATTTCCGTTCTCTGAGTGAAAATGGAGATTGCAATACTTTCAGCTAAAACACTTTTGACGAAGTACAATCTCGAATATACAATTATCCTATGAAGAGTACTGTACTGTAAAGGGGTTTGTTTGTCCCTTCAGAACTAAAACAGATAAATCAATTTGATGTAGTTTTTTGTACTTTCTAGGCAAGGTCTAGACCACGATCTCACCTGTGTTTAAGTGGAAAGTAGTCCTCGATGGAAAGGCACATTAACTTAGTAATGTATGTCTATTCACTCTTGTAGCCAGATTGTAATCAGAGGAAGAGACAGATGCAGGCGAACTGTTCCAGTCCTTTGCTGTACGAATAATGAAAGACGGACCATAGCGATCATTCGGGTATATGAGATACTCACAATAAAAGGATGAAATCCAGCAGTCGATCTATGTCGGTCTAGTCGGTCAATGAAGCCATAGTACTCCAAAACATTTGGAGTCCTATGGTGGAACAAGGATTGGGGAGTTAGATCATATAATGAGTACACTTTCCATAAATGCAATGCATTTTACTTATATGTGATGCTGCAATAAATATTATTTATTTTGAGTACAGAAAGAATTATTAAAATCGGTTCAGCAGTCTTCGAGTTTGTGCACTGCAAATAAACAAGAAAACAAGTCTTTTTTCATTCAACCGACTTCAAAAAAGCAGGTTCTCAATTCGTCTGTATTTTTTTTATGTTTGTTACCGCATAACTTTCCGATTTTCATGATTTTTTTTTATTTGAAAGCTGGTGCTTCCTTTGTGGTCCCATTTAATTTCGTGACAGTAGCATCCATGCGTAAACCAAATAAATCGAAAATTTGCATCAAATATGTGCGCAACTAGTGGACGAATAACCACGCCAACGGATTTCAATGATTCATTGTTTATTGGAAAGTGGGTACTTCAAGAGTAGTTTGATGACAGTCTGGTTAGATTCTGATTAATTCCAATTCGTAATATTCCTACGATAATTCGGAAATTTAAAGAAAGCGTCAGCGCGTAATAGTGTTTAACGTTTTATGCGATTTGAAGTCGGTTTTTGTTTTTCGCGTAAATATAATTGTTTATTTTTGTATATCAACATTGATACGTTTAAATTCCCTGTACTATATGATATATGTGATCAATATGCTCCAAAAAGGGGTATAAAGTACTATATCTTTTCAAATTATTCATGTATCTTTTTTTTTTCTCCCCAATGTATTAATTTATTATAAACTTAACATAAACTAACTAAGCCGACACATCTGGTGTCCAGATGTGTCGACCAACTTCTTAGCTAACACATTAAAAAGGCGGTGTGCACTAGGACCCCACGGACCCAAAGTTTCTACCGCAAACGGCTCAAATATGAAACCTGTATCGAGGTTACTATATTTGCGCCGCTTGAGGTTTTCTGCAGTTTCAGCGGCCGCTCCAGCCTCAACAGAAGATTCTGGAAGATGCCAAAGTATCGACGCATGTGTCATCCCATACTAAAGGCCGTCCCGTCTTCCAGGGTATAAGAGTCATACCGTCTGGTCTCTTACCATCACTACGTAATAGTCCATTTGGCTCCAAAGTTGATGGAACATTGGCGGTGGTAATAGCCCGACGGATGATGTCGTTGAGGTTGTAGTGTGAAAATGAGAGGTATGATAAAAAAATACCATGTTAAGCACGGGCGATTCACTAGTGTCAGATAGTATAAGATTTATTACAAGTCTAAACGCCAACACTGAAATTTTATTAAAAAAACGTCTGAGTTAAAGGCTGTTACATTTTGAAGACTCGATATTTTTTTATTAAAACGATACTTACGCGAGTATTTTGTTTCATTCGACGAAGTGAGTTTCAGATTTTTAAATTAACGTTAACAAAAAACGTTGCGTTTTAATGAACCCTTTTTAACATCAAATAATTTTTAAACAAATTACATAAACATTTTCTTTATTGCCATTAACACATTAAAAACAAGATATAAAACACATCTTAAGCTTAAAGTACTGCAACACATAACAAAGAACGAAAGAATAGCCAATATTTCTTTTTTTATTTTAGAAAATATTACTAACATTCTTGTTAACCACTCCAACTAAGCCTAAGCTTGTGCTAGGAGATGGTTCACATCAATAGTCGAATGGTAGATTCGAACCTGCGACCTTACGATTAGCAGACGGTACCCCAGACCATTAGGCTATTGATGCCAATATAGTACAGCGTCTCAGCATGTGCTGTCGTAAGGGTACCACAGCGCTGATTTGCAGTGGTACCCAGGACTACATTCGTGTGTACATGAATTCTATTCTATTATTAACAACCAACTTCAAAACATCGACGACTTGATTTTGATGATTCTTTTTTTTATTTAAAAGCTAAAACCTCTATTAGACTTATTCAATTTGGTCCAATGACATTCATAAGAAAACCATATAAGTCTTAATTTTGCATAAAGTATGTGCGTGACAAATGGACGCTTGGATTTGAATAATACTTGGAATATTGGCTTGTTAAATGGACCCAATATCACGCTTACCGAATTCTATTATTCATTTTTATAGGAAAGGATAGTTTCGTGAGAGTTTCGTTAGGTTCTCGTTAATTCTATTTCGTAATATTCCTACGATAATTCGGAAACACAAAGTGAGCATCCGCGCGTAATATTAAGTCTGATTCGATTTGAAGTCGGTTCCTGTTTTTACAAGTAAATATAGATAGATAGATTGATAAATCGTTTATCGCACCAAAGAATATGTACAAAGGCGAACTTAATGCTAATTAGCATTTTCTTCCAGCTAACCTTTAGTCGTTAAGGTAGTGCCGCTAAAAATAGCGTTTTAAAACTATTATATAGATAAATAAATCTATTTATGTATACATTTACATATACATAAATAGATACTTTTGATTATTACTAAATAATAATTATATACATACACATGGAATATATATAACGATAATTAATATACAAGTTTGTAATTTTTCATTGTTTGAGTAGAAAGTATTCAAGAAAGAAGAAAGAATTAATGTCTTTAAATCGCGTGTATCTTACACGCGATTTAAAGACATTAGTTGACGAAGCCTCCCTAATCTCAATCGGCAAACTATTCCATAGTTATGTAAAATATACTTGTTTTACATGGAAAAATATCCTCTAATTTGTGCGAGGTGACTTGACTTTTTGTGTGTGACTATCGCTAGTATATGACCGGGCCATATATGTAGTGTATATAGGAATTCGAACTAAATCGAGAATGATTTGTAGGTATGTCATCTCAAACTTAATATCGTAAAACAAACTTATTATTAATGTCTACGGAACCCGGTATCTCTATTGTAGTAGCGTAATATACGAGATACGCAACAAATAATCTTTTGTACGTTCGAACCAAATTCTCTATTATATTTTTATACATACTCATCCTAGTGCGATTTATTAAAAGTATATAGTATAGTAAAAAATAGTAGTAAAAAAATATTTTATATCATTGCTACTGGCAACATATCAAGGTCTTATATGATGGAAGAGGCGTTTGTCCATACTGATCAAAGAGAAACATAATTGGAGACTAAAGCATAAATATTATACAGTATGTCCCGTAATTCAAAGTCCAACGGTGATTGGGTGACTGTATGAAAGCCTCGACAAATAAAATATGCCATGTTATTTTTTTAACATGAGCATTTTTCTGAAAACTGAAAAAAACACACCTTGTACGATATCCTTAGGTGTCATAACGACAAACAGGCTAGTTTTGGCGACGGATATTTTTAATCGGAAGCGCCGATAACTGCGCTACCGACCACCAGTACAAAATATATTTGTTATGGCCATTCTTAATATTTTCTAAAGAAAATCTTAGTCATCTGACTTCGATAGACCATGTTGTAAAAAAAAATTAAATATACATTATTCTTTTTCTGACGTCGAATTACGGTACATCCAAGATATATATATTTTTTTGAATTGTGATATGATGGTATGGTATTAACCCTATTCTGATTGTACCAATGAATTACATTTTTTTTAATTTTGTAAGTTAAAGATGATCCTCATCACCATAAATTATTGACAGACATAATTATGAGGAAATTATTATGTTGATAAAGGATTATTATTACACAGCCCTGTAGTTCTGGGCTCTCAAGAATAAGACTACGGTATCCCCTGCCTGTCGTACAAGGCGACTAAAAGGGGCCTTGGGTTCACTGGGCGATAAGGGTGGGGGCCTGAGTCGTCCACCAAACTGGACCCGGGAAGAAGGCGACATCGGCTGGCCCGTGTCGCCTTGCGCTGCAACGGCACAGGGGGGGAGGAAGTAACCTCCCCTCCCGGGACGTGCTCTCCTTGAGCACAGTGCAGAGGGGCTACGGTGCGTTGCACTGGAGTTCCCAGAGCCCCTCGTCATGCACCGAGGAAAGGGCCACATAATCCCGCCTTCCCCCCAGAAGGTGGGGTATCTTCCTGAAGATTTCCTCCCCGTCAACAAAAAAAAGTTTCCGGTGGTACCCTTTGTGGGTTTGTGGACACGTTGAAATTGTCTACCAACGGTAACAATTGTAGGTGTTAAGAACAACTGTGTTTGAAGAGAAAACACATTAATCTTCAATATAAAACATGTTAAGCACGTCGCAATATTATTTGAGACAGTAAATTCTATTGACTGTATTAATTATTTAAGTGTACTAGTTAAATGTAACGCTTTATTCTTGAAAAGGCTCACGGCAATTATATGAAATCTTAATGGATAAACTCTGTTCTCGTAAAACGTTCCACAATTGTTATTTTTCAACAAAAGTTAAAACTTTGTTTTGCCAATTTTGACATTGTCTAATTTTTTATACGAAAAAACGAGCTTAAAGCTCACCTGACCTTAAGTGATGTTTCTTTTTTTAAAGAAAGCAAGCAATATTTCTTTTTTTTCAGAAATATTACTAACAATCTTATTAACCATTCCAACTAAGCTTAAACTTGTGCTAGGACATGGTTCACCGCAATAGTTGAATGGTGGATTCGAACCCGCGACCTTACGATTCGCAGGCCGTACCCTAAACCATTAGGCTAATGATGATCGTATGGGATCGGAAACACCGTTGATAACAGATGATACCACAAGTTAGTACGTGGAAGAATGGCGACAGTTATAATCACGGAACGTCAACGTTCGGTGTTTAATTCCCATTAATTTCGTTTAATTTCCAAATTATCAAGAACAACGATCATCCAATGCTTAGGTTAAAAGCTTTTTATCACAAGTATACTTACCAGCAAAATCGAAAACTTTAAACCGAATCAAACGTTAAACGATTTAACGCTCGGACGCCTTCTTTAGATTTCCGAATTATCGAAATAATATTACGAAATAGAATTAATGAGAATCTAACCAAACTCTCATCAAACTTTTTTTTTTGTTAACGGGGAGGAAATCTTCAAAAAAGATACCCCGCCTTCTGGGGGGAAGGCAGCGGTTGCATGACGAGGGGCTCCGAGATCTCCAGTGGAACGCACCGGAGCCCGTCTGCACTGTGCTCAAGGAGAGCACGTCCCGGGGGGGAGGTTACTCCCTCCCCCCCTGTGCCCTCGCAGTGCAAGGCTACACGGGCCAGCCAATGTCGCCTTCTTCCCGGGTCCACCTTAGCGGACGACAAAGGAGACCCTTGTCGTCCAGTGAACCCGAGGCCCCTTTTAGTCGCCTTCTACGACATGCAGGGGATATATCTTAGTCTTATTCTTACCGTAGTCTTAGTCTTATTCTTGAGAGCCCAGAACTACAGGGCTGAAACTCTCATCAAACTACTCTATACAACAAATCATCGAAATCAGTTGGCGTGATATTGAGTTATTCGTCCATTTTTCGCGCAAATACTTCATGCAAATTTAAGACTTACTTGGATTAAAAAAATATATCAATTTCGGCTAAAAATATATACAGACGAATTGAGAACCTCCTCCATTTTTGTAGTCGGTTGAGAATATGGAATATATGTAATTTGAAAAGCGAATACTCAGTAGGTTACTTCCCGATGTGGCATATAAGTTAGTTTAGCTTAGATTATCCCAATAGTCTTTTGCCAATGAAATAGCTATCGACCGAGTTCGTGGTTAGTATCGTGGTTCGGCCCTCTCGGGTGCCCTCGGATCGGACTGCTAACGCGTAAAAATAGTAACCGTCCAAGCCGAGGTTACCCGTCGCCGGGGGGACCCTTTTGTCGAGTACATACCTTATACTACTTAATAGAGGTTCAGGCTAAGCGACCTAAGAGTTATGCCACCTCTCTATCCAGTGAAGCAGTAAAGGCCAGCTTCTCTGGCCAACTGTGTTAGTTCGTCCAAAAAATAAAAGCGAATACTCAATCACTCTTAGCTGTCACAATGTACAATTGTATAAAATTAAAAAAGCTTTAAAATTGATTAAATATAAGAGCTACTGACACAACTGAATCAGTGGATTAAGTTTTAAAATTGAATTCGTTATTGATATTTTCGTAGTAATCTATCATGTTTACAAATGCCAATTTCAGTTTCGTGACGTTATGGAACATTAATTTCTGTTCTCATCAGAGTAAACTAAAAGTTTAAAATAATATACAGTAATATTTCAAGGATTTGCATACATACCTTTGTCCAACCTTTGAAGAAATGATGGTTTGGTACCTGGGAACCAAAAACGGTGACTATTTAGTTTCAGTTTAGTTGTTTAATACTCTTCTACTGACTTCAAAAAGGAGGTTGTCAATTCGCCTGTATGTTTTTATAACCTCATAACTGTCATCCGGGTGAATCGATTTTGATGGTTCTTTTTTGTATTTGAAAGCTGGTGCTTCCCATGTGGTTCTAGTATACATCATCATTATCATCGTTTCAGCCGTAAAACATCCACTGGACATATTCCTCCCCCAACGATTTCCAAAAGGACCAGTTGTAAGCGTCCCGCATCCAGTTGCGTCCTGCGGCCTTTATTAGGCCGTCTGACGACCTAGTCGTTCAACACTCCCAAGTCCTAAAATTGCATTAATTATGTGTTAAAAAGTTAAAGTTAAAAGTTACAGCCTTTATATATATATAATATATATGTCCCACTGCCGGGCACAGGCCTTCTCTGTAAAGAGAGTATAAGGGCATAGTCCACCACGCGGCCCTAGTGTGGATTGGTAGACTTCACATGCATTAGAAAAATTTTCTAAGACATGTAGGTTTCCTCACGATGTTTTCCTTCACCGCTGAGCGCGTGGTTAATCAATAATAATAATAATGGTGGTAGCTCAGTGTCCGGGCGGTTGGCTCTTGTTGCATAGTACGCTAGCAACCCGAGTTCGATCCCCGGTGCCGGCACCAATAAATTTGTTGTTGTAATTATGTGTACGACAAATCAATTATACATTTTTTTTTGAAAAGGATTTACTTCAAGAGTAGTTTGAAGAGTTTGGTTACTACTATAGTTGCTTGTGGATACTTTTTTAAGCTACGGATGCTTAATCTTTGTCAAACTCAATATTTTGACAATTTTTTTCTCCAAATCAACTATTGAAGGCGTTATAACCGAACACATTTAAATAGCAGTCATGCTATTTATGGCGTATCTATCGACTCAGTTAGCGTAGATTACTATAATAAAAAAAAGGAACCGGCAGACTTTTCTAATTTGTGGCCGTGATGTACACAAATGCAAAAAAGATGAAAACAAACACAGATGAAAATTGAAATATTCACGTCTTTCGAAGTACTTGTTATTTTTTTTGTATTTATTTTCTGAACGGCCATTAGTTTTACCATAACCTGTTTTAATGTTATCGGTTAATTACCGGACACCATGTATAATATACATGTTGTCCGTCCGGTAGTGTAGAGCCGTGGTAGCTCAGTGTCCATGCGGTTGGCTCAAGTTGCGTAGAACGCTAGTAACCCGAGTTCGATCTCCGGTGCCGGCACCAATAAATTTTTTGTTGCAATTTTATGTGCTGATTTAGCACGCGCTCGGCGGTGAAGGAAAACATCGTGAGGAAACCTACATGTCATAGAAAAATTTTCTATGGCATGTGAAGTCTGCCAATCCGCACTAGGGCCACGTGGCGAACTATACCCTTATACTCTCTTTACAGAGAAGGCCTACGCGCAGCAGTAGGACAAATATAAACTTTAACTTTTAACTTTATGTATAATATATATGTGTATATTTTGACAGTCACCTAAGTCCATCTGTTAAAAAATTGACACAAATCAATCTTATCACGATATATCGATGCACGCTTTGATTATATTTGATTGATAGAACTAAGCCAGTCAAGTATTATTAAATCACTTTTTATTGACAGTTTGATTAGCGGACATTTCTAATCTAATCGTTTTCTAGTTGTATCGATTTTTTTGCCGAATATTAGTCAATGTTTAGCAAATTAAGGAGTTAATACGTTAAAAATAATTTATTTCAAGAGACAAACGGCGATGAAACGAGAGAACGGCTAAGCGGTTAAAATTATAAATTGCCGTTTTCTCGGTTTTTTTCAAGAAAATCAATTTGTGCATATCACCTGTCACATATGGGACCTAACCTAATAATCTCTGTCTATCCCTCTAGCGTTAAAAGGATATAAGAGCTTTAATTCAGTTCGATTCTTTATTCAAGTTTTATCAGTCTTCGCGGTTTTAATTAATTGAATCCATAAAGCTTGTAAAACAATGCTTTGTATTTCGTTACTCTGTACAATACTTCCCCTTTCTGCGACTACATACAATGGGAAAAACTCTATCGACTATATCCCACTCGAGGCTTAAGTCCCGCTGGATTAATTTCACTATTCGACACGAAATTGAATACGATATTTCCGGGACCTGCTACTGGCAGAGTTTATTGAACAAAAACATTTAATCACACGAGTAGAGAAGAGAAAATGCACTCAGGAGGAAAGAGAGGGGTCCTTCTAACCTTCTTCCTAGCGGAGTAGACAAAGATATCATTGTTTGCAAAACAAATGCTTATATGTGACAGGTTGCCACTTTACAGATGGCACATTGTAAAACGACGGCTCCAACAACAGTCCCAGCATAGCTGCGACGTGTTCAACTACAAAATTTTAGACCCAGATGGATCCTCATACTTTAACTGTTCAAACAGAACTATCACAAGTTCTACGAACGACTACTTATTCTCACTCAAACTTCATCTTACTCACGCGAGAAAGTCCTAACTCCGACCCATTATAGATTAGAGAGACCAATATACCAGTAATAGACCTATCCATAGCCACTACCAGACAGAGTCAGTATTGGTCTCTGTAACTAATTACCCTTAACGGGGAGGATTCTCCCACCCCCTATGCCCTCGCAGTGCAAGGCGACACGGGCCAGCCGATGTCGCGTTCTTCCCGGGTCCACCTTAGCGGACGACAAAAGCCCCCACCCTTGTCGCCCAGGGAACCCGAAGTCCCTTTTAGTCGCCTTCTACGATGGCAGGGGATACTGTAGTCTTATTCTTGAGAGCCCAGAACTACAGGGTTGGTAACTAATTACTCTATACTAAGATGTGACTCACTAATATTGTTTTTGTGCCTTCGTTTGTATTATTTATCATTGTTTAAAATCGAATACAGTCTATGCGTCTACATATTTTATTTATTTATTTATTAAAACTCAAAAGTGGTAAATAAAATTTTGCCGACATATAAATATTAATTACAAGTAATTGATTTACATTTGAACGTGAATACCATTTGGAACAAGAGAGCCTTAAGATATGTAACTGTATCTTTAATACAAATGTTTTCAAACAAAAAATATTTTAATAGCGTCCTAGGCAGTGGATTAAAACGACCAAAAAAATGCTTGCCCAACTTGGAGAGAATTAGTTATTCTACTCACAACAAAGGGACCCTTTAAGGTATACGGCGTTGGAATCAATTGCAATGTCTTAATCCAATATACATGACTTAGGTGTCGAGTGGGACGGGCCCTTTAAATTAGTTCAATTTGACCAACTTCTGATATAACAACAGTAGGAAGCAGGATGCAGGCTTACAACCGATCGTTTTGTAAACCGTTGGCGAAAGCCTATGTCCAGTAGTCGATGACGTCTGAAATGATGATGCGAACCTACAATGATTCTAAAAGTTAACAGCCTTTATATATGTCCCACTGCTTAGGCCTTATGAGCATAGGCCTTCTCTGTAAAGAGAGTATAATGGCACATAGGCCACGCGGCTCTAATGTGGTTTGGCAGACTTCATGTAGATTTCCTCACAATGTATTCCTGAAATTCTTGGCAACCGATTTCAAAACAGGACGAGGTTATCTATTGGGTTGTATTTGTTTTATTAGACAGGGAATAATTAATAATACAATAATTTGGACATTGGGTTCTGAATATATACTAGAGAACTGCTAAAATCGAATTGAAAAAGTTTGGTGAAAGAAAATCCTTCAGTACTACTACCAAAATGTGGAAGAAGAAAGTAGACGCTAGAAATTAATGTGGGAACTAGTTAACCAACATTGGTTTATAGATGACGAGGCTACAACAATTATTCTTAACAAATTTATTTAAGAGTAAATACAAAAACCGACTTCAAATCGAATTGAACGTTAAACGTTTTACGCGCGGTAGGCATCTTTATATCGTAGGAATATCACGAAATACAATTAATCAGAACCTAATCAAACTATTCTGGTAGTACACCATTTCCAATAAAAATGAATCATCGAAATCTTATTAGAAAGATCGAATGATACTGAGTTATTCGTCCATTTGTCGCGAATAAGAATTACGTGGTTTTTTAATGGATGCCATTGTCAGAATGTACCAAATTGAAATTGCACCACTAGCTAAAGGGGTGGAGTTGCTCGCGTCCGTAGGAGATACTTGAACCATGACACCCTACACGTGCCCCCCGGGTAGTGCTAAACGAGCAACAAACGTCGGTAGGCTTCGGCCTTACTGAGGGTTCTTCTGGGCGTCCCTCTGATTAGCAGAGGGCGCGCCAGAGGGACGGAGGGCGGGCCCGGTGTTCACTAACCCTGTCACCGGGCAGGTGGTGTGACTACCCAGTCGCACCACCACTGCCCAAATACCGTAAACCGGGCGGAGTGTCGTTGATCATGTCTAGCGGCTCTGCCCGGAGCGGGGGTCTTGCCTTAATTGGCCGGGCCGCGAGGAGAGTACCTCTATAAAAACTCCCCAATCCCAAGTGGTGAACACAGCGCGACGGGATGCATGGTTGAGGGGCTTGTCAACCGTTACTGTACCGCGGGAACCTGCCGCCACCCGCGTGTAGGTATACCTTCGGGTATACCGAGGCTTACCGGGGCAAGGAGGCTCTGCCCCGGTGGACTTTTATTTCCCGCCATAATCGTGGGAACTATATGGATTTAAATAAAAACAAAATGAGGAAAGCAGGAGGGTGGAGGCCCTTTGGGCGCAGTGGAAGGAGACGGAGCCGGGGCGTCGCAACGCGACCCCAGAACCGGCCGGTTAACGGCGCGCAGTGCTGCGCCAGGGAGGGAGAGCGGTGGGAGTCGGACTCCTCCATAATGTCTGTCGCATCGAGTAGGTCTACGACCTACGGGGTGCGCAGAAAACGGCGGAAGCCTGAGTCCCCGCCGCCCGGCCCTGCCGAGGACGATGATGGCATATGGGACCCGTCGGTGGGCCCCGCAGCCAGGCGCTCCAAAACCAGTCTCCCTAGGCCCGAAGATCTGGCCAGGGAGATGGAGGAGAGAACCACCGCGGACCTGGGCGCGTGCATCAGGACCGGAGTCCAAGCGGTGGAAAAGGTCTCGGACAAATCAACCAATCTGAAGAAGACGTTTGTCCACGACCTACGCCTGGCTGCCCGGAAGGTGGAGGCTGCGTCGGTGGAGCTCGCGCGGCGAGTGTCGCAGCCCCCCACAATCGAAAGGCTAGAGCGGGAGAACGCCGAGCTTCGGGCGCGGCTCGCCGAGCTCTCCGATAAAGTGGAGAAGCTAACGACAGAGCTATGCGTTCTCCGCGAACGAGGTACGCCTCCTACTCAACCTGTCGCGGGCCCAAGCAATGCTCCGCCTGCCGCTGGCCCGAGCAATGTTCCGCCTGTCGCGGGCCCAAGCAAAGTTACACCTGCCAAGGGCTCGAGCGAAGCTGCATGTTTTGCGAAGCCGCTGCCACCTGCCCCTCTGCAAAGGGCAACTTTGGAGAGCCGCTTCATGGAGCGCGTAAGCGCGCTCATTGACAAAAAGCTCGCAGAGCTCGGGACGGTACTCGCAAGACCTGCAGCAGGGCAGGCCACACCAGCAGCAAATACGTCTGCCAAGAAGAGAGCCGCCAAAGACAAGCCGGCCCAGCGACCGCAGTCGAAGGCCTCCGCGCCTGAGGCGTCCAAAGCCGCCCAAACGTCTCCCGTGGAGGAAACGTGGGCAGTGGTCGCTGGTCGGAAGGCCAGGAGGGCTGCTGGCCAGGTGACGGCCACCAAAATGGCGGCACCGACACCGAGGCCCCAACAGAAAAAGGCGGCCCCCAAGGTGGCAGTGAAGGCCAAGGTGCAGAAGCCAGGGAGGCTTCCCACCTCCGCGGCCATCACTGTCACCGTGCCGGAAAGCGGTGTCGCGACATATGCCGATGTTATGTCCGCTGCCAAGCAGCGGATAAAACTTAGCGACTGTGGCATCGACACCGTCCGGCCGAGAAGAGAGCGTCACATAGGCCCTGATACTGGAAGTATCGGGCCCCGACTGCTCTTCCAAGGCAGACGTACTGGCAAATAAAATGCGGGAGGCGCTGGCCGATATGGACGTGCAAATAGCACGTCCAGTAAAAACCGGCGAGCTGAGGGTGATGGACCTTGACGAGTCCATCACCCCAGCGGAGGTGGCAGCCGCCGTAGCAGAGCAGGGCGGCTGCCAGGTCGCTGACGTGAAGGTGGGCGAGATCCGTCGCTCGCCTGTGCGTCTGGGATCGTTGTGGGTCCGGTGTCCGCTCATTGCGGTGCGAAAGCTGGCAACAGCAAGTCGCATCCGCATTGGGTGGACCGCCGCCGCTTGAGGTCCTGGCCGCAAGACCGCTGCAGTGCTTCCGGTGCTTGGAAGTGGGACATGTGCGTCGCACATGCTCCTGCGACCAGGACCGGAGCAAGCGGTGCTATTCTTGCGGTGAAGAGGGCTATAAGGCGAGGCAGTGTACCGCCAGCGCCTTGAAGTAAACATTGTGCGCAGACCTTGGCCGTCCGTCGAATCATCGGCTGGGGACCAAGGGCTGCGCACCAAAGCGTCGGAAAAACGGGAAGGGGAGTAAGCAGGCTCCCCCACCCAAGGCCACACCCAGTGCGCCGGAGGCCATGGAGACTTCGCCTTCGCTACAAGGCTGAAGATCCTCCAGGGCAACCTGAACCACTGCCAAGGATCGCAGGACCTGCTACCGCAGACCCTCGCGCAGTGGTCAGTATCTCTGGCCGTGGTGGCAGAGCCTTACCGAGTCCCGGACCATCCTCGCTGGTTCGGCGACGACGCAGGCTCTGTCGCCATCTACTGGTGGTAGCGCAGGGGACCCGCCCTGTTCCTTACATATTAAGGGACAGGGCTACATTGCTGTGCAATGGGGTCCCCTGGCAGTTGTGGGCTGCTACGTCTCTCCCAACTGTACCCTCGCCGCTTACGAGGCGTACATGGATGCGGTGGGCGACTGCGTTCGCAGATGCTCGCCGCGTCCAGTGCTAGTCCTGGGTGACTTCAACGCTCACTCCAGAGTGTGGGGTGCACCCGGGACAGCAGCGTGCGGGGAGAGACCGTGCAAGAGTGGGCGGCGGGACTGGACCTCCGGCTTCTAAACCGGGGGTCCGTCAGCACCTGCGTGCGTTGGCAGGGGGAGTCGGTCGTCGACTTGTCGTGGGCGACTTCCTCTGCTGTACGCATGGTGTCGGGATGGAGGGTGGCGGAGGAGGTGGTCACGCTTTCTGACCACCTCCATATAATGTTTGATGTTGCCATCCGCCCTCCCGCAGGTGCTGCCCGCCGGCACGATAGCAGCCAGCCGCGGCGATGGTCCCTCAAGCGGCTCGACGCTGACATGCTCGAAGCCGCTGCCATGGTCGCGGCATGGACGGAAGGGGTCTTGCCCGATCCCGAGGAAGAGGCGACCTGGTTCCGGAGCACAATGACGTCGATTTGCGATGTCGCAATGCCCCGGGCTGGTCCCCAAGCCCGGCGGTGTACTGGTGGTCGGAGGCTATAGAGCAGTTGCGCGAGGACTGCTCACGGGCCCGACGCCGGTACACCAGAGCCCGTAGAAGAAGGCGAGCCACAGCCGACGAAACGGCGAGAGCTTATGCGGGATATAGAGGCGCCACGGTCGCGCTCCACCTTGCCATCAAGGATGCGAAGGCTCGATCCTGGAGCGAACTCCTCGAGGGCTGGACAGGGACCCATGGGGGCGCCCGTACAGGATTGTACTGGGTAAGCTCCGACCTTGGGTCCCTCCGTTGACGGAATCCCTGGATCCTACATTCGTGGAGAGTGTGGTCGATACACTCTTCCCTAGGATCCAGGGACCCAGTCCTGCACCCCAGTGATACCGCCGGACCGTACCATCTGGTCCGACGAGCTGGGGTGACCACCGAGGAGTTGGATCGAGCCACCAGGCGCCTCAGGGTCCGCAATACAGCACCCGGCCCAGACGGGATTCCTGGAAGGGCTTGGGTGCTGGTTTCGCCGCCGGCCTGAGGGGAAGACTAAGACGGCTGTTCACCAGTTGTCTGGAAGTTGGAGTCTTCCCTCGGGCTGGAAAGAGGCTAGGATGGTGCTGATTAAAGTACGGCAGGACCGCGGAGTCTCCCTCTGCGTACCGACCCATATGTCTGCTGGACGAGGCGGGCAAACTATTTGAGCGAATAATTGCCGCCCGCCTCAACTCGCACCTGCAGCAAGTAGGCCCCGACCCGTCGGAATGCCAATACGGCTTCCGGCAGGCGCGGTCGACCGTTGACGCGATCCTCCGGGTCCGTCAACGGTCGGGGCATGCGACGACCCGGGGTGGCGTGGCGTTGGCCGTCAGTCTTGACGTTGTCAACGCATTTAACACGCTGCCCAGTGATTAGAGGCACTGGTGTACCACCGCGTGCCTCCCTACCTGCAACGCATTGTCGGGGCGTACTTGAATGGCAGGTGCATCCAGTATATGGGTCGGGACGCGTTTTACCAGAGGGAGGTAAACTGCGGGGTTCCGCAGGGTCTGTGTTGGGCCCCTGCTATGGAACCTCGCATACGACGCGGTCCTTAGGGTAGGTCTACTACGATACGTTAGTCATGTCCGACGGGGACGATTTCGATAGCACCATCCGGCTCGCCGAGCTTGGGTGGCATGCGTCGTGGACAAAATCCACGAGTTGGGTCTGCGGGTAGCGCCTCACAAGACCGAGGCGCTATGGTTCCACAAGCCCCAGAGCTAGGAACCGCCCAGCCGGTCGGTTCGCGTAGGTGACGTGCAGGTTCAGGTGGGGTCGACGATGAAATATCTCGGCCTCATCCTGGACAGTCGCTGGGGCTTCGAAGAGCACTTCGATCGCTTGGTCCCCAAGATCGATAAGGCAGTGGGTGCTTTGCACAGACTACTGCCAAATCTTGGGGGCCCCAGGGAGGGAGTCCGCCGCCTCTACGGAGGAGTCGTGCGGTCCATGGCCCTCTACGGGGCGCCCGTGTGGTGTAACCGCTTCACGGGCGCCCGGCGCTGCAGAGCTAAGCTCCTTAGCCTGCAGCGCAAGATGGCCATCCGGATCGCACGAGGATACCGGACTATATCCTACGAGGCGGCCTTTATCCTGGCTCGGTTCCCGCCGCTTGACATTCTGGCGGAATTGGACGCGCGTGTTTATACGCGCGTCCGGGCTATCGACGGGACCGGAGCCGCCCTGGATGCGGGAGAGGTGCGTCGGCAGGAACACAGACATGCGATGGACGTGGCGCGAGCGGCTCGCCGAGCCGCGTTACTCGCGCCAACGCATCGTCTGTGCCTTCCTGCCGAACTTCGAAGCCTGGCTACGGAAGAAGGACATGTACGTCACGTACCGCCTGACGCAGGTACTCACCGGGCACGGGTGCTTCGGTGAGTACCTGAACAGGATAGGGCGCGAACCGACCGCGCAATGCCACCACTGTGGCTGTGACCGGGATTCCGCACAGCACACGCTAGCCGTGTGCCCCGCATGGGAGGCGGAGCGACGGATCCTGGTCCAGCAGATCGGGCAAGACCTCTCCCCGCCGGCGGCAGTAGCGGCTGCGCTGGTGGGGAGATCTAAATGGAAGGCGCTGGTCTCCTTCTGTGAGTCAGTAATGACGCAGAAGGAGACCGCAGAACGGGATCGGGAGAGGGCCGATCCCGTTCGGAGATGGCGCAGGCGGGCTGGGGCAGACCGGCCCGCAACCCTGTAGTTCTGGGCTCTCAAGAATAAGACTACGGTATCCCCTGCCTGTCGTAGAAGGCGACTAAAGGGGCCTCGGGTTCATTGGGCGACAAGGGTGGGGCCTTTGTCGTCCGCCAAGGTGGACCCGGGAAGAAGGCGACATCGGCTGGCCCGTGTCGCCTTGCACTGCGAGGGCACAGGGGGAGGGAGTAACCTCCCGGAAGTGCTCTCTATGAGCACAGTGCAGAGGGGCTCCGGTGCGTTCCACTGGAGATCCCGGAGCCCTCACCATGCACCGAGGAAGGGCCACCGGGGAGGTTTTAGTGGGTAAAACCCACATAACCGCCGCCTTCCCCAGAAGGCGGGGTATCTTTCTGAAGATTTCCTCCTCGTTAACAAAAAAGCTTTTAAATAAAAAAGGAATCATCATAATTTGTTCACCCAGTCGAAAGGTAACAAACATAAAAACGTCAGACGAATTGAGAACCTCCTACTTTTTTGAAGTCGCGCTGAAAATCAGTGTTTCCATAAAACTACGCTGAGCGCTGTCCCATTTCTTTGCGTCACATTACGTTATTGTCAATTTTGTTTTGTGATTATTGTTTCTGTTCTTTTTTTCTGTCATTTATGCGTTTGTTTTGTTTCTTTGTCTATTCTAAGTGTCTGTTTATGTGCGGCGGTGATCACTTAACACCAAATGAACCCACGCTCGTTACCTCTTAACCTGCGAAAACACCCTTTGACACGATAATAATAATAATAAAGCCTTGTTTATTTCCTTATCTAGCAGTATTTTGTAACTTATTAAATTTTAACATAGGTAGTATTTGTTAGTGTTATGTTAGTATTGTTAAATTTAGCAGCTAGATATGGACCCCACTTTGGGTAAAGGCCTCCTCCTTTTTTTTCCAGTTTTCCCTGTTCCTGCCTAGAGACATCCAGTTTCTTCCTACTTCATGTTTTATGTCATCAGACCACCGCTTATAGGGTCTGCCTACATTTCTTTTTCCAATAGGCCCTTTCCATTGGTTGCCAGTTTGGTCCAGCTTTGACACGATATGTATGTTTAAAACAAAATCAACATTATTATAATGTAAAAGAAATGAGGTCAGTTTAATAAGTAAAGTTTCTTAATCTCCGAGACAGCGTCTAATCGGTGGGAACAATTCAATTGGGAAGTTTCTAAATTGTTCGCTTCTGTGTTACGTCGCCTTATTATTTATTTACAAAATAAAAAACAACCACCTTGAAACTTTCCAATTTAAAAAATAATTTATGTTAAATTTACCACTGCGTCGGATCCTTTAGTTTGTCAACTTGCCAAGTCGTTTGAGCGTCACGCAAAACTACTGAACTGATTTCAAAGCGATTTTACGGGTGATAAATCTTCGACCTTTAAATTGCATACTAAGCATTCACGATTAAATGATATATACACAGCCTTGGACATGAACATAGACTTCAATTATTAGATGAACATAGAAAGGAGAGACAGACTTTTGTGAGCTACTTTGCTCAACATCGCACACAACATATTTTATCATTTAACAGCAATACATCAAGAGCGTTAGAGGTAATTTATTAAAGACTTACTGACTTTGTTGCAGAGATTCACTTTTAAAGGGCTTTTCCTCCAGCATAACTCACTTGTTCTAAACTGTACACTAATTGTCTATAGAGAGAGTACTCTCCTTTTTATCCTAAATTTCTAGTATATGCATCTCTTTCAAAGACGGAAGCGGAAACGGCCTTTGTTGCCGACAACCGATAAAAGTACTTTAGTTGACTAAACTAAAGTACTTTTATATTAGTCAGTCCATTAACTTTATAGATTATAATATTTAAAACTAAATTGGCATTCAGTAAGACCAACTGTCGCTAACACTTTTATTTTTCAACCGATTTCAAAAGGGGAGGTACTCAGATCATCTTTTTTTCAATGTTTATGTAGCCATTGCGCCGTCAGGCACCGGCTTTGATTTATTTATTAGACACAATTACGTTATTATTAGACTATTACTATTATTATCAGACATAATTATATTTAAAAAATAACGATGTTTTTTTATTAAAATCAGATTAATGCGTAAGAGTTGAAAATAAGGTATCAAAGGGGAGTACGGGCGGACATCCGATCGCTCTTGGTGTACCTTTCAAATTTAATGCTAATTGACTTTTGTTTTCTGTTAAATTGTAGTTTGCTTTTATTGACAGTTTTAATTTATTTGATATTGACTGTTATAGTTTGTATATATATTGTATTATATTAAAATAGAAAATTACAAACAAAATCTTTATTCGTAATTTGGAGAAATTTATAACTGTGTGCGACTGTACGCATGCGCAACTATCCTTCCACGTTTCTGCTCCGCACTAAAATTATTTGCCGCCATCTATAGCTTTATGACCATCCAGAACTGGTTAAGAATTCTTCCATACGAACAGAGATCAGGGAAGAAGAAAGAGAATAATATAATATATGCGCCAGAACTTCCTATTATAACTATTACACTCCGGAAACATAAGAGGACGTATAGTTTTGATTCATTGATTCAATTCGAAGTCTCTTTTCGTTTTTACTATTGAAATTACGGGATGTTGACAACCTATAGTGACGAAATCAATATTGTAATAAAAAAATGCTTCTCGAATTCAATGTATCGCCTGTCATTCCTGCTAGAGTAAAAGTGTGTGAGTTCTTTCTTTATCATAGTATTTTCATATTTTCGTTATATAATAGACTATACAGTCCCTTTGTATAAAGGCCACTGCCAATTATCTGATATTGTCAACGTTACATAACGTTATTTTCTCAATTACAACTCTTCGACGTAATTAGATAGCAGTAACAGTGTCGAGATAGACGCAATATGAAATGCTTAGTGACATGATTTATTAGTCGTAGGAACCTTGAGCGAATTTCTTATTTACAATACGTTATATGTTCAAGGGGCTTTGAGATGTATTTCCTGTTTTTGCTAACAACGATTTTTTCTGGTATTTAGCTGTTTTCGATATAATTTTGTGTTTACAAAATCTTAATACACGATGTCACTAAGTTCGATAAGGAGCAGATACCAAGTGGGATTGTCGTGAACCAATATCTCATACAAAATTTTCTATAAGATTTTTAGGAACTCCTTGGCACATCTTCGGAACCCGAGGTCATGTCAATTTGAATTTGTAAAAGCAAACATACAAGTGCGTGAAAGGCATTTTTAACCAGTTTCCTTTTGTAATTCTTTTTCTTATTTTTATTTTTTCTCTATACTTTAACTTTTATAACATGTTATTTTTTTCTTGTACATAAATATTATTTATACTAGTTATTACATTGTTTCGACTGTAATAACTAGTATAAATAATATTTAATAATAATATATATTGAATAAGAACTTTGAACTGGGAGCAGATTCTTTTGAGTGTAAAAAAGCTGAGACTTAACTAATATACTAACAAATACTTCCTCTAATAATATTTAAAATTAAGTATAGATTAATAGTATTTTTTTTCGAAAGCTAATATTGAGTGAACGTAATTAAGCTTCTAGTTTGAAATTTTATCTTGAGACCGGATACATCAAAGGTTTATATATTCAAAATTGGAGACGCAGAGCGGCTGTCAAATGAGAAAAATCCCCTATGTTTTCGCAGGCGAAATGAAATTCACAATACGGAAGTATTACATATTTTATTTTATCTTGATTGCTTTAATTTTGTTTAACCGGAAAATACATTACAATACACGATTCGTGCACTTCTAACGCAGTAATATATGAACAGACTTTGAACATTTTGTTTTTTTTTAAAGCCTCTGGAGGTCTTTTATTAATTCTGTAGGTATAGTAGGTCCTAATAGCAGTGAACTCTTTTTTTCTATTGTTTAAAATTATCAAATATTATGAAAATTAAATGAAATATTTATTTTTACACACATATACACACAAATTTATTTCGTAATTGTTGCGGACATTCCTCAAACCCGAATGAAGATATTTCCTCCATCTTTTATTATTTGTACATCAAATGACTTGATTAGTTGTCCGTGTCTGTCTTTCTCTCTGATTATAATGTGGGTGTTTTCAAGAGTAGAGTTAATAGGCATTTACTATATATATATATATATATATAAACGTCAATAGCCTAATGGTTAGTTTCAGAAAAAACAGCAATAACCTAGAAAGGCTAGTTGTGACTGGTAAAATTGACGGGACAAGACCGCGAGGTCGAAGCCCGGCACGTTGGACTGACCAGATCCGCACCACTCTAGGCACGTCGGTTAGCGATGCTCTGCGCACGGCTGCAGATAGAGAAAAATGGCGACGGATCACTAAAACCAAACTGTTCCCACGAGATGGTCACGACCCTCAGCATTAAGGAAACCGACGCGAGGAGGAGGAGAGCCTAATGGTTTAGGGTACGGCCTGGGAATCGTAAGGTCGTGGGTTCGAATCCACCATTCGACTATTGCCGTGAACCATGTCCTAGCATTAGTAGATTTCAGGAAATATTTTGATATATATGATTGTTAGTAATATTTCAGGAAATATTTTGATATATATGATTGTTAGTAATATTTCAGGAAAAAAAAGAAATATTGCTAGCTTTCGTTTATTTAAAAAAATCTATTTGGAATAAAGTATTCCTTCTGAAACTGTCACACACAACCTTACTACTGATCAATCAAGTCTATCTAATTAGTGTGCAGGGATACGCAATAAAACTTCTATATCCGCCGAATACAGTGAAAAGACACTTTTAATCAAGTGTACTGTGAACATCGCGCGAATCCCTTTACGTCAAAGTTTTCTAATCCTGACAAGGATAAAAGTTTTGCGCTTCCGTAAGTACCATACTATACAGTTATATATGTTATAGACAAGGTCCAAAGAAACGGTTAAAGTTGTAACATATCGTCATATCAAAAGCATGTTAAAGTTGTTTTTATAAAGAATCTTTTTGTCACAACTTATACAAAATATTTGTAATACAAAGACTTCCACATCTTCCCTGATCTACCGATCTTGTTAACTTTGGTTTCTTTTAAACATACGATAATTAAATGTGTAGTTATTATATTCTAGCAACATATCGATCATTCTCAAGATAAAACTCGGTATATGATTGTGGTAGATTTGAAACCACTCAGCCCTGTAGTTCTGGGCTCTCAAGAATAAGACTACGGTATCCCCTGCCTGTCGTACAAGGCGACTAAAAGGGGCCTCGGGTTCACTGGGCGACAAGGGTGGGGGCCTGAGTCGTCCACCAAAGTGGACCCGGGAAGAAGGCGATATCGGCTGGCCCGTGTCGCCTTGCGCTGCGAGGGCACAGGGGGGGAGGGAGCAACCTCCCCCCCCGGGACGTGCTCTCCTTGAGCACAGTGCAGAGGGGCTCCGGTGCGTTCCACTAGAGATCCCGGAGCCCCTCGTCATGCACCGAGGAAAGGGCCACCGGGGAGGTTTTAGTGGGTATGAACCCCACATAACCGCCGCCTTCCCCCCCAGAAGGCGGGGTATCTTTCTGAAGATTTCCTCCCCGTCAACAAAAAAAAATAAAAAAGATTTGAAACCACTCGATGCTTATAAGCTTTTATGGATTATACAATAATAAAGGGAAATAATAAGTCACTGATAGTTGTGCCCTATCTACATCGTAATAAATAATAAATAATAATGATTACTATTATTAATTTATTTTAACCTATTGTGTGTATGTGGTGCATGTAAATTGTAGGTAAAATAGCGTCAACCAGAAGAAGAAATATGTTAAAATACCGAAAAAATAATAACAATTTTTTTATTGCTTACCAAAAAGATAAGGCACAGATATATAAAAATATAAGCCTCTGACTCTATGTTTCATCAGTCTTTTGCATTTTGGCATTTGTGTGTGTGAATATATGAAGCATAAGTAATATTTATAACTTACATTAACATACCACGACTAACGTTTATGTAGACCAATTCGAATTGGTGTTTTACCTTTTGTTGGCTAATTCTTCAATAAGTTTGTCTTTGTAATTGAATTTAAAAGATTTATACACGACTATAAACTAATTTGGAGACGAAAACAAATCGAGTTAACGGAGATGAGAGCACATAGTACAATAAAGTAATTAAAAAGCTCCAGCGCTTCAATTGCTGCAACCAGAAAAGTTTGCTTAAATACAACTTTTGCTAACAATATCACAGTTACAGCCTCTCAGACCTTCTCTGTAAAAAAACTGTATTACGATACGGCCCTAATGTGGATCGGCAAATATTACGTGTGATGGAAAATTTTCTAAAACATGTAAAGTTTCAGTTTTTGTATTAATTCATTTAAATAGTATTAATTTTAAGATAACATTATTGTATTTGTTAAAGATACGAGTACAGTGTCATAAAAAGAAATTGTAGATAAAAAAAGGTAAAGTGGAAACTTGACAAAGACAAGGGTTTCAATTTATAAGGATAAAAAGACATTACAAAAATTCTCAATTCAGGTAGTCCTTAGACACGCTGTCACAAAATTTGATCCTAGATTGGTTTTATGGTATCAGATCTAAGTATAGTATATACATAGTGGGTATTTGATTACAAGAACAATCTAGGCAGTAATATCATATACAAGTTGTTTTATCAGATATAATATTGTTATATGTATAAATGTATGGTTCCATAGATAAGAGTAATAATGACTTTCCCGGATGTAATTAATAATTAACGTCAAATGTGATAAGTAATTAATTTTTTAAATTTTAAATTAAAAAAAGAAATCACTAGAAACTTGGGAACTGCTAAGGTTGAGACACAGCTAACTTACTGAATGTAATTTTTCTCCATGTGCATTCCATATGATGTATATCAAGTCATTGTCTTGTTTGTTGATTCAAGGAAATAAATTTATCGAAATTCTATTAAAGCCTATTTTGTACTGTTGAGCCAACAGTATGTCTTTACAACTTTAAATAAGAAAGTTTAAATAGTATGCAATCCTTTACAACTTTACTGGCTGAGCGCTTTTTTAACTCTCTCACTATCTCTCCCCGTCTTTATTTCTCTCTCAAATCTTACTTAAAAGACGATAATATCCGTGAAATTTGTTTTTTCCCACCTATTATGTGCGTTGTATTTTACGTAACACTAATTATCTAAATTTCTTTAAATATCCTGAGATAAACATTAAGCACGCCCGATGTTTAAAGGCTCTGTATAATGTACATTAAACTTCAAGCAATTACTTTATCGAGGCAAGGTACGGCAATCAAGACGAGTGAGGTCGGGTTTGTAAACGTACTCAAATATACCTGCAACGGCTTGGGCGGTTGGATCCGTTTACCCTTTATCTGCCAACATATGCAAGGTCAATGTCATATATTGTAACAGTAACTACTACAATGGTATATATAGAGTGTTTGTGTGTGTTTAAATCGATATAATTTGTGATGATAAAAGGCATAATATAATGTAATGTGGTGATAATAACTTAATGATTGGTTTTCCACCATTCAACTAAAATTAAATAAAGAGAACGATAACTAACAAATTACCATATTCTCTTGCAGTACTGTATGAATGTATCGACAAAAATGTCAATAGACATAATTGATGTGATTGTGAAGCAGTCGTTTACAAAACAAGAGACCTCTGGAGCTACGACGTAGCCCGTGTAGTCCTTACGTAGTCGTCAAGTGAGATTATTTCAACAATATGTTATAAACACAGAAAAATTTAATAGGAAATAAGTTTTAAAAAATTTTGCTGTAGTACTGTTTTAAAAAAAACAAGGTACAATCGTTAAAACATATAAAGAAAAAGGCCGAATTTAATTTATATACTCGTAGATAGCTATATCTACTTTGATTTGACTTTAAAGAACTTCTTTGCCTTTGATAATTTTTTGCACTGGTCCTTTCTTTTCGGATACCACTGGCCATGCCAGATTTTAATCGGATTTCTTGCTTATTTTTACTTCGTACGTCGATATTTTCAAATTCAAATTTTCCAAAAAAAAATTAATTTCAAAGTTTGTGGTACGCGTAGCATAGTGGATAAAGTAAATTGACTTCGAAGACGTTCTTCGCTACATAAGTAACATATTTATTAGTCACACAGTCTGCCCACTACCGTTATTGCTCTTAATTTTTAGATTATAATATTTAAAACTAAATTGGCATTCAGTAAGACCAACTGTCGCTAACACTTTTATTTTTCAACCGATTTCAAAAGGGGAGGTACTCAGATCATCTTTTTTTCAATGTTTATGTAGCCATTGCGCCGTCAGGCACCGGCTTTGATTTATTTATTAGACACAATTACGTTATTATTAGACTATTACTATTATTATCAGACATAATTATATTTAAAAAATAACGATGTTTTTTATTAAAATCAGATTAATGCGTAAGAGTTGAAAATAAGGTATCAAAGGGGAGTACGGGCGGACATCCGATCGCTCTTGGTGTACCTTTCAAATTTAATGCTAATTGACTTTTGTTTTCTGTTAAATTGTAGTTTGCTTTTATTGACAGTTTTAATTTATTTGATATTGACTGTTATAGTTTGTATATATATTGTATTATATTAAAATAGAAAATTACAAACAAAAATACTTTATTCGTAATTTGGAGAAATTAATAACTGCGTGCGACTGTACGCATGCGCAACTATCCCTTCCACGTTTCGCTCCGCACTAAAATTATTTGCCGCCATCTATAGCTTTATGACCATCCAGAACTGGTTAAGAATTCTTCCATACGAACAGAGATCAGGGAAGAAGAAAGAGAATAATATAATATATGCGCCAGAACTTCCTATTATAACTATTACACTCCGGAAACATAAGAGGACGTATAGTTTTGATTCATTGATTCAATTCGAAGTCTCTTTTCGTTTTTACTATTGAAATTACGGGATGTTGACAACCTATAGTGACGAAATCAATATTGTAATAAAAAAATGCTTCTCGAATTCAATGTATCGCCTGTCATTCCTGCTAGAGTAAAAGTGTGTGAGTTCTTTCTTTATCATAGTATTTTCATATTTTCGTTATATAATAGACTATACAGTCCCTTTGTATAAAGGCCACTGCCAATTATCTGATATTGTCAACGTTACATAACGTTATTTTCTCAATTACAACACTTCGACATAATTAGATAGCAGTAACAGTGTCGAGATGAACGCAATATGAAATGCTTAGTGACATGATTTATTAGTCGTAGGAACCTTGAGCGAATTTCTTATTTACAATACGTTATATGTTCAAGGGGCTTTGAGATGTATTTCCTGTTTTTGCTAACAACGATTTTTTCTGGTATTTAGCTGTTTTCGATATAATTTTGTGTTTACAAAATCTTAATACACGATGTCACTAAGTTCGATAAGGAGCAGATACCAAGTGGGATTGTCGTGAACCAATATCTCATACAAAATTTTCTATAAGATTTTAGGAACTCCTTGGCACATCTTCGGAACCCGAGGTCATGTCAATTTGAATTTGTAAAAGCAAACATACAAGTGCGTGAAAGGCATTTTTAACCAGTTTCCTTTGTAATTCTTTTTCTTATTTTTATTTTTCTCTATACTTTAACTTTTATAACATGTTATTTTTTTTCTTGTACATAAATATTATTTATACTAGTTATTACATTGTTTCGACTGTAATAACTAGTATAAATAATATTTAATAATAATATATATTGAATAAGAACTTTGAACTGGGAGCAGATTCTTTTGTGGGCAAAAAGCTGAGACTTAGCTAATGTATACGAACAAATACTTCCTCTAATAATATTTAAAATTAAGTATAGATTAATGGTATTTTTTTTCGAAAGCAAATATTGAGTGAACGTAATTAAGCTTCTAGTTTGAAATTTTATCTTGAGACCGGATACATCAAAGGTTTATATATTCAAAATTGGAGACGCAGAGCGGCTGTCAAATGAGAAAAATCCCCTATGTTTTTGCAGGCGAAATGAAATTCACAGTATGTAAGTATTACATATTTTATTTTATCTTGATTTCTTTAATTTTGTTTAACCGGAAAACACATTACAATACACGATTTACAATTCATTTTATCTTCGTGCACTTCTAACGCAGTAATATATGAACAGACTTTGAACTTTTTTTAAAAGGCTTTGGAGGTCTTTTATTAATTCTCTTGGTATAGTAGGTCCTAATAGCAGTGAACTCTTTTTTTCTATTGTTTAAAATTATCAAATATTATGAAAATGAAATGAAATATTTATTTTTACACACATATACACACAAATTTATTTTGTAATTGTTGCGGACATTCCTCAAACCCGAATGAAGATATTTCCTCCATCTTTTATTATTCGTACATCAAATGACTTGATTAGTTTGTCCGTGTCTGTCTCTCCCTCTGATTACAATGTGGGTGTTTTCAAGAGTAGAGTGAATAGGCATTTATTAAAAAAGTGCACCTTATCACTCAGGTCTTGATTTCCATTTAAAATCAGGTTGGACTGTGGTCATACATTGAAAGTATCTAAAGTAAACGTTATCAATCAGTATCAGATAATCCTCTGTCTTGTTTGCTTCTATTTCTATATATATATATATATATATATATAAACGTCAATAGCCTAATGGTTAGTTTCAGAAAAAACAGCAATAACCTAGAAAGGCTAGTTGTGACTGGTAAAATTGACGGGACAAGACCGCGAGGTCGAAGCCCGGCACGTTGGACTGACCAGATCCGCACCACTCTAGGCACGTCGGTTAGCGATGCTCTGCGCACGGCTGCAGATAGAGAAAAATGGCGACGGATCACTAAAACCAAACTGTTCCCACGAGATGGTCACGACCCTCAGCATTAAGGAAACCGACGCGAGGAGGAGGAGAGCCTAATGGTTTAGGGTACGGCCTGGGAATCGTAAGGTCGTGGGTTCGAATCCACCATTCGACTATTGCCGTGAACCATGTCCTAGCATTAGTAGATTTCAGGAAATATTTTGATATATATGATTGTTAGTAATATTTCAGGAAAAAAAAAGAAATATTGCTAGCTTTCGTTTATTTAAAAAAAAATCTATTTGGAATAAAGTATTCCTTCTGAAACTGTCCCACACAACCTTACTACTGATCAATCAAGTCTATCTAATTAGTGTGCAGGGATACGCAATAAAACTTCTATATCCGCCGAATACAGTGGAAAGACACTTTTAATCAAATGTAAGACTTGGTAAAGAAATAAAAGTGTACTGTGAACATCGCGCGAATCCCTTTACGTCAAAGTTTTCTAATCCTGATAAGGATAAAAGTTTTGCGCTTCCGTAAGTACCTCCGTAAATACTATATATATGTTATAGACAAGGTCCAAAGAAACGGTTAAAGTTGTAACATATCGTCATATCAAAAGCACGTTAAAGCTGTTTTTTTTATAAGGAATCTTTTGGCACAACTTATACAAAATATTTGTAATACAAAGACTTCCACATCTTCCTGATCTACCGATCTTGTTAACTTTTGTTAGCTGGCAACACCTGACACCCAGCGATTGTTATACATAATAACTACTTCCAATGATATCTTAATAATTTACCTGAACCTTATTGTATCTTTAATTCATAATTAATAATTTAGTTGATCGTCACATGAACTTGGCATTGTAAACAATAGTTTAACCTTATTAGTTCCTAATCTGACTTCTAATTAATTTTGTATAAAGATGGCGAGGACGCGCAGTTGTGACGTTTGACTCGATATAAATAATTCTTTGTACAACGTTACGCTGTCTCAATAAAGCGAGTGTATTAGTTGTTGGACTATTTTATTCTACGAGACCTACAGATTATAACACTTTGGTTTCTTTTAAACATAGTTATTATATTCTAGCAACATATCGATCATTCTCAAGGTAGAACTCGGTATATGATTGTGGTAGATTTGAAACCACACGATGCTTATAAGGTTTTATGGATTATACAATAATAAAGAGAAATAATAAGTCACTGATACTTGTGCCCTATCTACATCGAAATAAATAATAAGTAATAAATAATAATGATTAGTATTATTAATTTATTTTAACCCATTGTGTGTATATGGTGCATTTAAATTGTATGTAAAATAGCGTCAACCAGAAGAAGAAATATGTTAAAATACCGAAAAAATAATAACAATTTTTTTATTGCTTACCAAAAAGATAAGGCACGTTTAGAAATATAAGCCTCTGACTCTATGTTTCATCAGACAGTCTTTTGCATTTTGGCATTTGTGTGTGTGAATATATGAAGCATAAGTAATATTTATAACTTGCATTAAAATACCACGACTAACGATTATCTAGACCAATTCGAATTGTTGTTTTACCTTTTATTGGCTAATTCTTCAATAAGTTTGTCTTTGTAATTGAATTTAAAAGATTTATACACGACTATAAACTAATTTGGAGACGAAAACAAATCGAGTTAACGGAGATGAGAGCACATAGTACAATAAAGTAATTAAAAAGCTCCAGCGCTTCAATTGCTGCAACCAGAAAAGTTTGCTGAAATACAACTTTTGCTAACAATATCACAGTTACAGCCTCTCAGACCTTCTCTGTAAAAAAAACTGTATTACGACACGGCCCTAATGTGGATCGGCAAATATTACGTGTGATGGAAAATTTTCTAAAACATGTAAAGTTTCAGTTTTTGTATCAATTCATTTATATAGTATTAATTTTAAGATAGCATTATTGTATTTGTTAAAGATACAGTGTCATAAAAAGAAATTGTAGATAAAAAAAGGTAAAGTGGAAACTTGACAAAGACAAGGGTTTCAATTTATAAGGATAAAAAGACATTACAAAAATTCTCAATTCAGGTAGTCCTTAGACACGCTATCACAAAATTTGATCCTAGATTGGTTTTATGGTATCAGATCTAAGTATAGCATAGTGGGTATTTTATTACAAGAACAAACTAGGCAGTAATATCATATACAAGTTGTTTTATCAGATATAATATTGTTATATGTATAAATGTATGGTTCCATAGATAAGAGTAATAATGACTTTCCCGGATGTAATTAATAATTAACGTCAAATGTGATAAGTAATTAATTTTTTAAATTTTAAATTAAAAAAAGAAATCACTAGAAACTTGGGAACTGCTAAGGCTGGAGACACAGCTAACTTACTGAATGTAATTTTTCTCCATGTGCATCCATTATCAAGTCATTGTCTTGTTTGTTGATTCAAGGAAATAAATTTATCGAAATTCTATTAAAGCCTATTTTGTACTGTTGAGCCAACAGTATGTCTTTACAACTTTAAATAAGTAAGTTTAAATAGTATGCAATCCTTTACAACTTTACTGGCTGAGCGCTTTTTTAACTCTCTTACTATCTCTCCCCGTCTTTCTTTCTCTCTCAAATCTTACTTAAAAGACGATAATATCCGTGAAATTTGTTTTTTCCCACCTATTATGTGCGTTGTATTTTACGTAATACTTAATTACCTAAATTTCTTTAAATATCCTGAGATAAACATTAAGCACGCCCGATATTTAAAGGCTCTGTATAATGTACATTAAACTTCAAGCAATTACTTTATCGAGGCAAGGTACGGCAATCAAGACGAGTGAGGTCGGGTTTGTAAACGTACTCAAATATACCTGCAACGGCTTGGGCGGTTGGATCCGTTTACCCTTTATCTGCCAACATATGCAAGGTCAATGTCATATATTGTAACAGTAACTACTACAAAGGTATATATAGAGTGTTTGTGTGTGTTTAAATCGATATAATTTGTGATGATAAAAGCCATAATAATGTAATGTAATGTGGTGATAATAACTTAATGATTGTTTTTCCACCATTTAACTAAAATTAAATAAAAATAAAGAGAACGATAACTAACAAATTACCATATTCTCTTGCAGTACTGTATGAATGTATCGACAAAAATATCAATAGACATAATTGATGTGTTTGTGAAGCAGCCGTTTACTAAACAAGTGTTCAGACCTCTGGAGCTACGGCGTAGCACAGAAAAATTTAATAGGAAATAAGTTATAAAAAAGGTTGCTGTAGTACTGTTTTAAAAAAAACAAGGTACAATCGTTAAAACATAAAAAGAAAAAAGGCCGACTTTAATTTATATTCTATATCTATCTATTTCTACTTTGATTTGACGAGACTTTAAAGAACTTCTTTGCCTTTGATAATTTTTTGTCAGATATCACTGGCCATGCCAGATTTTGATCAGTTTTCTTACTTATTTTTACTTCGTACGTCGATATTTCCAAATTCAAATTTTCCAATAATTTTTTTATTTCAAAGTTTGTGGTACGCGTAGCATAGTGGATAAAGTAAATTGACTTCGAAGACGTTCTTCGCTACATAAGTAACATATTTATTGGTCACACAGTCTGCCCACTACCGTTATTGCTCTTAATTTTTATATTATAATATATATAGGAGATAGATTAAGCGATGAGGATGTCCGCATAGTGTTAATGATACGATCTGCCTATAACCAATAGTGCGTTGCAGAATTTTTAAATAACAAATTCTTACGTACCGTGTCATTACCTAACATTTCAATTACTATTTTATTATTATATAGTGTATTAATTAAATATTTATTAAAGAAATTGTTTCAAATTTGAGTACTCATTGGGTAGGTTAATAATAAATTTTCTTATTCCTCACGATTTAGAAATTTCTGGGTCGCTCCTGCCTTTTTGATAACAATTTTGAATAATTGGAACATTTTCCAATAATTGATATTAGATAGTAAAATTGTTTCTTAAAACTTTTTGCTAAAGGACACAGTTCTTAGAGCTTTTACCTCGATCGAGATAGACAAGAGACGCCAATATACAATTGTTTATAGTTTAGCAAAGTTTACTATAACCAGGTGAAAGTTACTATATTTTACGATAGATATGAAATACCTCTATTTTTATAAGTTTTTATTTAGTTTAACCTGTCCCGTTGTCTGTCGGTGTGTAATCAAATCTTGCAAGTTAAATTTGATTCACTTCCTGGTTTCCGATTAAGTTAAACGACGCAACCCCATCGATTTTGTTAACAAATATAGCAATAACAACACAATATAACAATTGATAGCAAGCATCAAAAACGATTGATCTTTAAACCCAAGAAGGTTAATTTGAGAAAAGTAAAAGCTTAGAACGAATTATTTCAAAACAAAAGACGTAGGGAATAATTGAAAAAGTCACGCAAAGTACTTCCTTTTCAATTTTGAAACAATATACTCTGAAAGCCTCTTGACAAACAGAAAGAGGGGTCACTTAACTTTTTTATTTATAAATCCAAAGAAAACAATAATGCAAAGTAAAGTGCACTAACGTGGTAAATGTCTTTCACGTTTCGTTGGTACCGTTAAGGAAACATAGGTAACCATGGACCAAGTCGAAAATTGTCATTTACTTTGAAACGAAAACATTAAAATAATTTTAGAAGAATGGTTTCCTATGTTTAAATGGATATTGCTCATTGCGCAAGCAGTTA